>OX465298.1:70475675-72875675 GCA_949987735.1 Leucophora obtusa
ATTTTTCACTTTCGTCACTAAAATTTACAATTTCTTCATTTCTCATTTTATTCAAATCATTTTCTTTGAAAATATTTTCCCGTATTTTCGCCCCCATAAGTTGAATCACAGGATTCAAGGCTTATAATTTTTGCGCAGTGTTTACCGCAAATTAATGTTCCTTCTTTGAGATTCAAAATTATTTTCGCTTTTCTCATAAAATTGTAACCTATTAAAATATCCGTTTCCAAATTAGGTATTTCATAAAATCTTTCCTTAAATCCAAATATACTTGCTTCATAAAAATACTTAATGATGGTAAAACCATTTATGGTTTCTACCCTCTTCTTAGCTACTAATTTCTTTCTGTTCGTGAGAACTCCAGGACTACAATAGCAGCTCGTAGCGCCACTATCAATTAAAATTTTACATCTTCTCCCTGTTGAGGCTCTCCTAATGATGTAGGGCAGTCCAATCCTTGTTCTAAAAAAGATCCCTCGTTAAGATTATTTATTCTTTGTGCTTTATTCTGAGGTTGGTGGCTAACTTGACTACTACCACTTAATTGGCGTTTCATCCCCTGTTGAAAATTATTATTAAAGGGTCTTGGTTGGAAGCGCTGAAAATTATTATTATTTTGATAAAAAGGTCTTCCCTGTCCGAAATTTCCGTGATTGCTATAATTAAAATTTTGTAGTTGCCTAGTCACAACATTCGCTGAACTACCAATCTGCATTGGTTCCGATTTCTGCTCTAATTGGCGATTATTGAAATGATTAGGATGCGGATCTCTTAGACCGCGATTGGGAAAACGTAGGAAGTTTTTCCCTTTGTAATTGTTGTTAACATATGGTTTATTAAAATGAAGAGCGAAATTGCCACGTACCTTATTGCCCTCTAATTCCTTAGCCTTTGCCAAAGCGTCTGGTAAGCTATTTGGCGAAAGAAGCTATTTGGCAAAGGAGGATTCAGTCCCGTCATAAATACTCTAAGTGCGTATTGTCTATTCCTATTGTTCAATTCTTTGGTCAGGGCGGAATTCGTTCCGTGCGTCAATGTCGTGTTGTTTATTAGATCAGTTAGTTTCTTATTTACCTCATTGTCAATTGTGAACCCTGCCGAAAATCGCTAAGATTCTGTTCGATCAAATGCAAGGGTCGTTTGTCGGCGTAGGCAAAGTCCAGACGGCTAATAATAGCGTCGAAACTCAGGACAGTGCCATGATTTGTCAATGTGTCATTTGAGTCGTAAATTATCTTGTTACGGAGTATGGTCAAGGCTGAGAAGTAACGTTTAATTCCTTTAGCATACAATTTCATTGAGTGAGTGACAGCTTCGCGCCAGCTAACTTAAGAATGTTTGCCATCAAAAGTTGGCATCGATTTAATACAGGGTTGGCAACCGTAAGTGATAAGTGATAATGTTATTTCAACAGTATTTCGTTAGGTTATTTTACGGTTATCGGTATTTTAAGTTTTATCGTTAAGTTATTTTAGGGTTAACGGTATTTTAAGTTATTTCGTTATGGTATTTTAAGGTTAACGGTATTCTAATTAATGTCGTTAGGGTATTTTAAGGTTAACGGTATTTTACGTTATTTCGTAGCATATTTTATAGATATCAATAGTATCAAATATGCCTATGTAGTCATTAACTTTAAAAACAAAAACACTGAATAATTAAAAAAATATGTTTTTTTCAATTCAATGTACATACATATGTTTATGCTTAGAATACACATACAAACAAATAGCGAATCTGAGTCTAAAAGAGCTATGAACATGTCACCAGCTTATTTTGGTATGATCCGTATGTGAAAAAGTCATTATAAAGAAAAGGGATAAAGAAAGTTCACACTTTGTCTTTGCTGTGTACAAAATTGAATACCTAAGATACGATACGAGATATCGGGAAACGGGTTTCGGAATCAGAAAAAATATTTCGATTACATGTGATTCATGGCTGGCTCATTTTTTTTTTTTAATAATAGTCATTGAAATTAATAATAAACCGACGATATTACTTGATCGGATAACTATTTCTTTACTTATTCAAAATTTTATTTCCGCATGAGAAAGGTTAAAGCAGGGAGATTTGAAGTTTTATTAAGTAATTTAAAACAAATCCCATATTCATTGGGATTTAGATAAATTCACTAACAATAAGAATCAAAATTTCAAAAAAAAAAATGTAAACGGAAGCTGGTTACTAAATATATCGTAACGCCTTTAAGATATACATGTCTCTGTTAAATGAAGACTGCTGGATGTAGCTTAAATTCTAAATAAATTAATGGTATTAGAAATTTGGTTATAAAATTCGTCCTATTATTTCCCAAAATTTGTTGTAATTAGATATGTTCCACGAAAAACATTATCTTCCCATTGCTGTACAGACGACGGATATCGTAGAGCGAGTACAAAAAAAGCCTAACGTAATTCTATTTCGTTAGGGTATTTTAGGGTTAACGGTATTTTAAGTTATATCGTTAGGGTATTTTAAGGTTATCGATATTTTAATTTATTTCGTTAGGGTATTTTAAGGTTAACTGTATTTTAAGTTATTTCGTTAGTGGTATTTTAGGGTTAAAATAGTTCGTTGAAAGGGTTTTGAATCGTTAACGGTATTTTACGGTTAGTGTTTGCCGACCATGATTTAATATCATCCAGTGGTTCGTCACAACGTTCGGTTATGTTTATCGATTCCTCTTCAAATTCACCTACTGCGTCCAATATAGTTAGTCTGCCTAAACTTCTATTTAATTCTTCTATTCTAGCTAATAGTGGCCCCGTCTGTGCTTCTATTAAAGCTCTAACTTGGTCGGTAGTTGTCATTCCATCCACAATACTAGTATCCAAAGACCTGAGCAATTGTGATAAATTACACTGTGAGACAAATGGTAGGGGTCAGTGATCGGGAAGGGTTCAAAATACCGGGGAAAGTTATATCGGTAAAAAAGAAGTTATACGTGTCCCGGCGTTTCGCTGGGTCACCCCTAGGAATCGAGATATATCGATTTGACCTTTGGTGGTCTTTTTTTTACATAACTCGAGAACCACTAGTCCGATTTTGCTCAAACAATTTTAAAAGAATTAAAAATTACAATTCCTTTAATCTGTTCATATACCGTTTTTCTATATACTCAACAGTTTTGCCGGTAAAAATAAATGTATGAAGAAAAAAATATTTTTTGCCTAAAATATTTAAAAAAGTAATAAACAAAAGTTATTGATTTTTATGGTAGCAGTAACAAACATTTATTTTTACCGGCAAAACTGTTGAGTATATAGAAAAACGTTATATGAACAGATTAAAGGAATTATAATTTTTAATTTTTTTAAAATTGTTTGAGCAAAATCGGACTAGTGGTTCTCGAGTTATGTCAAAAAAAAGATATATCTGGATTCCTAGGGGTGACCCAGCGAAACGCCGGGACACGTATAACTTGTTTTTGACCGATATAACATTTCCCGTTGGTTTCATCCCATCCCGATTTTGACTGTCGCATAGTGTATTAATTTCCGAATCCAGATTGGAAATGATCTATACTTTTACTTACAACTGAAACGAACACCGCTATTTAAGTCAATTTTAAGTTGTATTAATTCTAAGAAAATATAAAAATTATTTCCTCCGTATAAATTTTTCAATAATATTCCCGTATTTGGACTTTCTTTTAAAGATATCTCTTTAAATTTTTTATTCGTTATGGATAGACTTATATAAATACAATAAATAAAAGAAGTAATCTTACATTAATATCTGGATCGGCTGTTGTTGATGATTTACTGCCTGTTTTTATAAAAAGAATCAGAAGACTTCGTTAAAACATTTGTGTAAAAAACACAAACTTAAAAAGATTTATCTTTAAATTTTTTTAGCCGCATTTGTTCTACATAGAAGCCCTAACAAATTTGTGCAAACATTTTGGAAGAAAAACGTTTTTAAATTAGTGTTTTTTACACAAATTTGTTAACGAATTCGTCTGATCCTTTTTATAAAAACACCCAGTTAATGTTGTTGTTTATAGTTGTCATCACTAGTTTTATTCTCCCAAGTTCAGCTACTGATTCTGCTTGAAATATCTGGATCGTGCTGTTTTTTTTTTTATAGTTGTCGTCACTAGTTTTATTTTTCAAGGTTCAGCTGTTGCTTCTGCTTGTTTATTTGTTTATTGCGAACTACTGTTTCTTCATAAAATGTCTGTGTTTTTTTCTTTTTAAACTGTTCATAGAATTCTATTAGATTTTTCTTGCAAGTTCTTCTTTTCGCTTATAATAAATTGTTATTGTTTGTTTTCATTATTGTTTTGTTTATAGTAAAATAATAATTCTTAAAATGTTTAGAAACTTGATGAATTAAGTTTCACTTTAGCCTTTTTCTCTTAATTTCTTTAGGTGGTTGGCACAAAATCAGAAAACTCATTTCCATCCCTGGCTTGCAACTTTTGCAAATAAAGTTTAACCTTTGTATAGTTACTATTTTTACTAATTGTTTTTCGCAACACTTATTAGCTTATTGTTTTTGTAGTTTTTTAATAAGGATACTTTTATCAATTTTTTCCTTTTTCAAAAGGATATTTTTTATTTGTTCTCCTTTTTACAAGGATACTTATTTTAATTTTTTTTTTCTCTTTGGCGGACTCGCTACCGATATTCTTACTTTTTTTCATTCAGAATTTTTTTCGGTAGGATCCCGGTTGAGCCCCCAATTAATTCACTTTTTAATTATTTAAAAAAAAATTTTTTTGTTTTTTATTTTTTTACTTTCTTATTCTACACTTATTCACCCTATGCTGAACGCTCACTAACTAACTAAAAACCACCAAAAGCAAGAAGCATAATTCAAATATTTTGTTTATGTTGCATTTTACCCAAAATGCAATTGTGTTGTGGGAAACTAAAAATAAGAGTTTTGAATTACAAAAGATATTTAAGTTTTGCAGACATAATGTCAGCATAAAATATTCTACGCGTATATCGAAATTTTCCAGAAAGGAAATAATTTAATATTAAGGTATGGTATGCCATATTTTAAGTTACATACCCCTCATCAAACTTTTAAAATATTATTTTTAAGTTTGTCACTAATATTTTAAGTTAATGTTTACTAAATCTGAATGCAAAAAAAACTTTTAAAAATTGTGAATTTTTTTATTTTTGGAAGAGTTTAAATTCCTTTACTTTAGTTAAGCTATGTACTTCATTTTAGTAAATTTATAAACTTGAATCAAGTAACTTTAATTTAAACTAAAATTTACCACAGAAAATTATGATGAACTAAACTCAACAGAATAAATTATTCAGAAGCTAAAATTATTTTCTACAAATGAGGACAATATACTTAATAGAATAACAATTTAACTAATTTTTGGTAAAATAATTTGAGTAAAACTTTGATCTATTCCTGCGTTTATGAACTACTTTTTTTACTCACATTTTGTAAAATTTCCAAATTTTAAGTATTTTTTGCTACTATGAGTAAAATTTAACTTATTTTAATGAACTTTTCTGGAGTTCATTTTGCACTACAGTTTAGTTCACTTTAGTTTAAACTTTTTTCTGATTGTATTAACAATTAAAAAAATATTTCTTAAAGTAAAATATTAAATTTGTTAGGACGATGCAACAGATAGCACACCCCTTATGAACAACCTAATTAATACTGGTGCCATAAATAGCAAAAATTAAAAATTTCATTGAAAACGAACCATGGATTCTATGTTTGGTATGAAATGGGTTAATATAAAATTTAAAATGTATGAACATTTTTAGAAATGAATGAAATGGCGATATTTTATTAAAAAAATAAGAAAAAGTTAATACTGCTGAACAATTTCATATATATAAAGATCATTTTCATTAAATTTATGAAGAGTTGATTTGTGAAAATCTATAAATAAAAAAATAATAAATAAATAATAATAAATAAAGAAATAATGAAATTTTATGAAAGAGAAGTTATGAAAAATTTCATGATATTAATTAAATGTTATATACATAATTAAATTCTTCAGTGAATCTACGAAAAAATTCTATGAAATTGTGTCACTAATATCATGAAGGGTAATTCATTCAGTTTAGGTTTTGTTATACAGAGCAACAACAATTGTATATATTGCAAACCTGACATTAAATTTTGATTCTACAGTAAAAACTAATTCTATGAGCGTGTTTTTCAAACCTCTATGGCAGTGGTGGCAAGACTTTTTTCGCTGCGTGCCAGAAACGGACAAATTTTTTTTGTAAAAATTTCTCGCGTGCCACCTTAATTTTAGTTGTATTTTAAAAGTCCTTTATTAAAAATTTTTAAAATTTTGAAAATTTCTCTTAAAAATATCATCGCATGAAATAACCCCAAAGGGAAAAATTAAATAACATCCAAGAAATGACCTACAAATGTTTGATGGTTATTTAATTTTTGGGGGTTTATTTAATCTTTCAATATTGAGATTATTTCATTATGAAAAAATCCCCAATGAAATAAAATTAAAACAGTTTGAACATTATTCCTTTTAATATTTTTGGGGGTTATTTAATTTTTGGTGGGTATTTTATTTTGTTAAAAATAGTTAAATTATTGTGCGCCATCTATTATTCAAGTACGTAAGAAACTAATTGAAAAATGTGCTTCAGAGAAAAATTTGATTTTTTGAAATAAATCGCGGAATTTTTATTATTATAGTAATGAATTAAAAGCGAATATTGTGGACAGTGTTGCCAATTTAGCATATTTAATGCTAGATTTAGCATTTTTTTGATTCATTTAGCATGAAAAAAATGAATCTAGCATATGGCATTTTTTTCAGCATTTTTCCAACAAAATTTAGCATATTTTTAGAATTTTTTACAGTTATATTTTCTGTTTTTTTAGAATATTCTACATTATTTTGAATTTTTGCTATAAAAATATTATTGATGTAGTTTCCGATATAAAAACGCAACAAACAGTGTTAAATCAACCTTTTTCCACGGTTCTCGTTCAACAACTGAACTGGGATTGTTATAGTTTTGTAATAACATGTTAAAAGTGGTACTTTTAATTAATTATTTTTATTTTAATTATCTCTTATTTTACAATTTAAGTTTAAATGTAATATGGAAAAGGATAATTTTTTTTACTTTTAGAGAAGTATCAGCAACTATTTTTATACGTACACATTAATTACACTGTGCAGTCGAAAATTTCAACAAGCTGGAAACCCTACTGGTAATACTAATTCGAGTACGCTGAATTCAGTGGTGATAGCAGTTTTTCAAAGTTAGCGCTCGTATTCACGATATTCGCAATTAAAAATTTTGACGGGTACCCGTGTAAAAAAGATCAGATCTGGCCAGATCTCAGCACATCTTACCAGATCTAATTAGATCTCAAAATTGGGGACAAATTTGAGATCTAATCAGATCTAGGCATATCTTGCGCATTTGTCCAGATCACTTTAGATTTGAACAAATTTGGCACTAGATCTTATCAGATCTTGCCATAAGGTATTATCACATATGCCATATTTGATCATATTTGATGTGATCTGGTACAGGATCTAATTAGATTGAATCATATCTATTGAGAACCAAAAAGATCTGGTCAGGTCTAAACTTTTTTACACGGGGTACCAAAAAAATTTTATTTTTATACTTCTGGGATAATTTTTAATTATAAATTTATCAAATTTGATTAAATATGTACAACATTAAGGAGGCTGTAATTTTTTTTCACGAAATTTTTTTTTGTGGATTTTTTTTCGCAAAACATTTTTTCTTGCAAAAAAAAGTATGTTATATGTTATTTTGTGTATATTCAATAGGGTTTAGAAAAATATTTAATACAGTTAAGAAAATAAATTTCTTTCGAAAAAAAAACAAAAATCGCGAAAAAAAATGTTTCTGGAGGAAAAAATAGCGAAAAATTGTATTTAACAGAGTTGGATTGATTGAAATTCAAAAATGATCCCAAAAGTATAAAAAAACATTGCTTTATGGTACTTTAATATTAAAATTTTAAATCGGCATGCCCGGCTTTAACTTTTTTACTCGTTTTCCTTTTTTTTTTGTTATGGTAAAGGAGTGATTTTGTACAAAAATACTACAATTTATAGTTTAAAATAGAATTAATAGAATTGCAAAATGTTGATAAGGTTCGTTTTTAATCTTTGCAATTTTTATTGATTTTTTTTTAGGTTTGGGTCATAGAGGGTAATGTGGATAGCGTTTTCCTATCTTTTAAGAATTTCAGTAAATTTTAATATTTTTTACTGTAACTAACACCTATACACTTTTTCATTTAATCATAACAAAAATCTTACAACGTAAACCAACACCACAAAAGTATTAACCCTGATCGCGAAAATTATTTTTTTAAAGGATTTCATGCAGGTAAGCCCAAAGATGCAGAAATTTGAAAACGGTAAACAGAGCGTGCAATAAAAAACCATTAAATTAATTTGGAGTAGCTAAATTAAGGCAGAATGGGAAATTCATATTACCCGCCAAAGTATTCCACATTACCACCTATTTTAGAAATAAAACATTTTGGGATACTTTTGTTTCTCCGCCTTTAACTTTTTGAGATAACATATTTTCAGTGACGCAGTTGGGAAATCAAATAATAATAAATTTATTTTAAAGGATTTTTGAACTTTTTTTACAAGAATTAAGTTTCGAGTTAGCATTTTAATTTATTTTTTTTTTATATAATTTTAGTTAATAAAATTAACTGAATTCATAATTAGAGATGACTTATTTTCAGTCTAATTGTAAAAAGTCACTAAAATAATTTTTTTTTAAACAAATTGAAACATTTTTTTATAAAATTTTTTAGCATATTTTTTCTAGCACATTTTTTTAGTTTTTAGCATTTTTTAGCATTTTTATGCAAAAAATCTAGCATTTTTTCCTAAATAAGTTTTGGCAACACTGATTGTGGATTTAAACAGAGAAATTTCTATTTCAGATGAAATGGCTCTAAAACACGATCAAAACCCAATTTCATATTCCAACATAGGGTGTTATTTCATTATGAAACTTATTTTCAGTCTTTATTTCATAGAGGGTTGTTTCGTAGCACCTATTTTCCCTTTACAAAAAATAAAAATTTTTAGATCCAATTTTATTACAAGTTGTTTTCCATTTTTGTGCAATTTTCTGGTACTTTTTATTTCTCCGACTATGACGCATTTTCTCATCGAAACAAATAAACTTCTTTCAATCTAGAATTTTAGAAATTTTGCCAGAATTTTATGATAATCGAATTTATGAGTTCTGTATTAACCATATTTCTTTAAACAAAACATGGTGGCAATACAGAGTTTCATTCATTTTAAAAAACGATTTAAAAGCTCTATGAAAAACTTCACCATTATGGAGTTAAATCACACATTTTTGTAGCGAAATTTAACATTTTACTGAATTTTTTGCTAGTCTTCTAATGCACAGTTTAAATTTTTTGAAAATATTCAACAAAACGTCGCGTGCCACCTAAAATGAACTCGCGTGCCACTACTGACACGCGTGTCATAGTTTTGCCAGCCCTGATCTATGGAGTATCAAAAAGTAACTAGAGCGGGCGGAAACCTCAATTTAGTGTAGTCCCAGAATAAGAGAGCAGCGATTTTTTCCATACATTTTGACATTTAAAAATCGCTGGGCGTAGTTGTTGAGAGATAGAATCTATTTCATTTTGAGAGCGATTTTCCTTAAACTCTAATTTTTTTATTTTATGCTCTCAACCATGCTGCCACACTTTTACTATTTTAGTAAACAAAAACATATGTTTTTGAAAGTTCTTAATATTCTTGGATTGCATTTACAAGGAGAAGAATAATAAATTTTTTTGGGAAAATAAGTAAAAGAAATTAAAAAAAGATAAAATTAAAGAAAAAATATATAAAAGTCTTTGTAATAATGCTCTTTCTTCTGATTACAATAATATTTAAACCATATATTTGGCGTTGAAAATCAACTATGGAACAAATATTAAAATTTTAATTTATCGCTTTATTTAGGCGATATAGCACAACAAAGGTTGAAGACGTATCTTGAAACCCAGTAGTCAAATAATTTCGGTTTTTGCTGTAAATAACACTATCAATAAAATAAAATTATATTCAAAAAATTGTTGATCAATTGCTGTTATTTCAAAAGTTATGGCGATTTTCGCTTTTTGAAAATTACGAAATTTGGCGAATTTGGCACTAAACATCAATAAATTTTGTCGAAATTAGTTCTGCTTACTATTATCTTTGAGTAAATAATCCGTGTTTAATTTCAAGAAAATCTGTTGGCTAGTTTTTGCGTTAGAGAGATATTTGTAAAACGTATCCTGGCGTTATCCTGTGAGTCCTGGAGAAAAATTGTTAACGGATTTTACAATTAGAGACTCTAAGCTAGCTTTGTTATTGTCAGTAATGTACGCCAGATCATAAATGTATTTTTGGTAATTTTTCAAATATTATTTTCTGTTTTAAAAAGTTAATTTTTTCAAATTTTCTAAATTTTCAATTTACATGGTTCTCGCTTGAAAACCGTTCCTTTGACAAAAAAAGTTTCAAGGCAAAACAAGTAGACAATTAAGTTTTCTATGGACATAATAGAACTTGTTTAATAAAATATGGTTATTTAGCCAAAAACTATTTAAAATCGGCTTCAACAAAAAAAATAAAGGTGTTGATATAGTCCAGGAGAAAATGCAAGACTTTTTGAAATCAGCAGCAGCTTCTATTGACAACATAAGCTCGTCAATTAAACTAAATTCGACATCGCAACTGTTTGAATCATTAGCGAATAAAATTCAGGATGCCAATTTATCAGCAAAGGTAATCAATGAAATTAAAAGCGACGTTTGCAGCTTAGTTTATAGAAAGATATCCGAACATATAAAAGATTAAAAAGTATTACACTTATTTATTAATTTATATTACACGCCTGGAAGGTTTTTATACCCCAAAGACAATGCCGTATGTTGTACGTTATTCATTAATTCAACATATTGGAATTACTATTTCAATGACTGCATTGGTTATTGTGATCACATTTTTTAATTTTTTTTTTTTAAATATGTTATTTTCGTAATCAAAGCGTCTGTGGGCTATGTTTTAAGTGTACTTTGAGGTGTTTCAGAACTTTGAAAAAGTTTTTCAGTAAAAAATGTTAAACGTTCGTTGTGTTTATTTAAAATAAGCCACGTATATAAATAGTAAAAAATTATACTAATTTTAACTAATATATTATTTTTATTTTTTATTATATAAATACATAAATAAGCAAGATCGACAGTACAAAATGAAACAAGTTTTAAACTTTGTATAAATGAATTCTTTTTATTTTTTTAAAAGAATTTCACAAACTGTTTTATGAATAAAGTTTTATTTAAATAAATTAAAAATTTCAATAACTGTTTTTTATTTCCTTAGGCTCTAATGCACAAACAGTTTGTTTGTTTTTATAAAAGTCAGAAAATTCAAATTTTTCAGATTATACATAGAAATAACACGGTGCTACAGTGAAGTTGTACACAGAACGAATTTACAAAATTCCAATTAAATTTTTAAACACCTTTCTTATACCAAATTTGTAAATACAAAAAAAAAACTTTTTAAAAAGGCAATTTTGTAAATCCAAAAAAGAATTTTCTTTTTTTTTTGTAACTTTGAATTTTTATTTTTAAACAATTTTTATATGAAAGATAACAATTTAGAAACGAGCTACAAATATTTCAAACAAAAAAATTGTTGGGAATAAAATTTCTATTTAAAAGAAAATGTGATTGCTTTTACAAATTCCCATTGTTGGTGCCTACTGTTTTTTCCGTGTAGTAAATCACTTTTCAAATTTCAGAACTTTGAATACACCCTCAAAATCTTAAGTTATAGACAAACTAGTAAAAAGGTTAAAGTCGGGCATGCCGACTATACAATACCCTACACCAGTCTGGTTAAAAGCCAACTAATGTTTAGATCCGAAATTCGATAATGTGAGTCAGCGAACCAAATTACATTAAAATATCTTAATATTTGCGACCTGCAGTTTGTAACCAAGCCAATTTTGGGGGGATCCTTATATGGGCACTAGGTCTAAACATGGACCGGTGTTAACTAAAATCAACAGGCTTCGTCCTTGGGCTGACATAGGTCGGTGTACCAAATTTCATCTAAATATCTTAATATTTGCGACCTGCAGCGTATAAACAATATAATTTTGGTAGGACCCTTATATGGGCACTACGTCTAAACATGGACCGATGTTCACCAAAATCAATAGGCTTCGTCCTTAGGCCAACATAGGTTTGTGTACCAAATTTCATCAAAATATCTTATTATTTGCGACCTGCAGCGCATAAATAATATAATTTTGGGGGGACCCTTATATGGGCACTAGGTCTAAACATGGACCGATTTTAATCAAAATTAATAGGCTTCGTGCGGACATAAGTCCGTGTACTAAGTTTCATCAAAATATCTTAATATATGCGACCTGTAGAGTGCGCACAAGAATGCATGGACAGACAGACGGACATCGTTAAATCGAAATAAAAAAAATTCTGAGCCGATCGGTATACTATAAGGTTGGTCTAGGACCAATATTTTTTGGTGTTACTAACATCAGCACAAACTTATAATACCCTGACCACTTAGTGGTGTAGGGTATAAAATGGTTTTTTCAACACTTCACGGACTAAAATATTTTTAACTTAACCACTTTCGAACCGATTTTCCATTTTTGAACTGTTTCAGAAAGATAAATAGTTAAGCTTTTCAAATATATATACACTTGTGCTCACGAAATTAAGTCAATTGAATTTTTTTTTTTAATTTTATTGTTGTTGCCTTTATTTTTAAATATCAAAATAGTGGCTAAATTCGCCACGAAAGGCAAGGAGATGGTTCAGAAAATTATACTGAATTTTAACGTAATGTTTGTTTTTTCATGTTGTCACTTGTTTTAAGTAGCCTCCTTTTGAGCTACTTGTGACTTGTCGTAAAGCTTGGCGATTATAACATATCACACTACTGGTTTAAGAGAGTATGCAATATATATACCCTGCGGGAAATGAAGGGTCGATTGATCCAAAGTGACAAATCTGTGGCAGGTGAATAGGGGACATGTTACAAAACTGATGTAAACAAAAATTTCGGTGCATCAAAAAGTGGTAATTGCAGCAAAATATTCAACCACGTGACTATTGAAATGGATACCAAACATTAACTGCACTCTAAAAAATGCTTGTAAATTTACTACTATAAAATGGGTAAAATTTTGTTTAATTTTACGAAAATTCGGTAAATATAAACAAAAAATGCGTAAACTTTTTTTGTACACACTTTCATACGCAATAATACACACACAAAGTATTTTTAGACATTATGTGCTTATAAATAAACACATTGTGCCTAAAACTACTATTGTTTTGTTAAATAAAATTTTTACGCACAAAGTTGGTAAATATACTATCCAATAATAGTAATAAATACTCTGACATTTCAAATTGGAAAAAATTGAAAAAAAAAATTATAAATAATAAAAAGAAAAAGCGAAAACGGATTATTTTTTGTGAATTACAATATTTCCACAAACACATTAGAGTCTGGAAATAAGCATGGAATTGTTTTTGGTAATTATTATTAACGCATGTGGTAGTCTAAACCTCAATTCAAAATTGAAAACGCCGTAAGAGAGACACGGCCTACGCAGGAACTACTGGGTGCAATAACTCCTGCTCAACAAAATGCCTTCTTTGCAAGGGAGGCAGTCAACCAACAACCGTCAACAATAACGGGAGAAAACGCCGTAAGAGAGATACGGCCTAGGTAAAACAACTGGGTGCGATGACTCCTGCTCAACAAAATGCCTTCTTTGAAAGGGAGGCAGTAACCGTCAACAATAACGGGAGAAAACGCCTTAAGAGAGATATTGCCTCCGCAAGAACAACTGAGTGCAATGACTCCTGCTCAACAAAATGCTTTCTTTGCAAGTTAGGCAGTACTCAATGAATACTGACTTTGTTCCTGCGTAGGCCATATCTCTCTTAAGGCGTTTTCTCCCATTATTGCTGAGGGTTACTGCCCCCTTTCAAAGAAGGCATTTTGTTGAACAGGAGTCATCGCACCCATTCAATAGTTATAACAAATTTTTATATGAATTTTATACAAATGCCTTAAGATCCCAAAAGGACTAATTTGGACATAAACGATTATGAGAGAATGACTCGGATATTATTATTAATAAAATACGTACTAAAAATTAATTTGTTATTTTATTTAAAAAAATTTTTGGGTGGTGCTTAAAGTTAGCACACTTGTTGTAAATGTACGCATTATATTTTATTTTTACGCACTTTCTGTGGATTTTTGCGCATTTTTTGTGGATTTTTACGTATTTTATGCGTACATTTACACGTGAAACGTGCTTTTTTACACACAAATTTAGTAAATTAACACACTAATTTCAAAATTTCATTTAATTTTTACGCACTTTCAATGTAAAATTACAAATTATTTGTGCACCAACTTAAACACAATGTGCGTATTTTTTTTCAATTACGCACATAGAGTAAATTTACCCAATTTATAGTAGGAGTTCAGTTTCCTACTATAAGTTGGGTAAATTTCAACAGAATTTAATTAGAGTGTGGTTCATTTTGGATATATCATATAACTGGAGAAAAAGTATCATAACCTCAAATTGACAAAAGTTACTAGTACCGTTAAAGCTGAAGTAGTGATATAACACAGAACAGGTGCAATATAGTATTAGATGTGTATGAAAAATTGACAATCGGTACCGTAAAACCCTATCCCGTGACTGTTACAAAGTTCACATAATACTTAACTTTTTGGCCACAGAAATGATGACATAATACTAAACTACGAGTAGTTCAAAAATATTGTTCGGATACAAGTATGCATAATAGAGTGTCAATGACAAGCAAAACAAACTGTTCAGTGACTGACTGAAAAGCTGTACAACCCTTTTGGATTTATTTACAAACACTTCGGGGATGTTATACCTGCAGAGAAGCCTACATGGCTTTGCAAGTTGTTTAGGGGAAAAAATTGAAAATGTAATGAATATTTTTAGAGAAAATACAAAATAAATAAAATATGTAAAGTCATTTTTTATTGGATATTTTGATTGCCGGTTCTTTTTTCTAATCGTTGGTGAAATTTTATTTAAATATTCCTAAAAGTGTTAACAGAATAAATCAAAAGAAAATGTTTTATAATACCGATATTACCAGTATAAAATAGAGAGTATTCTAAAAAAATCACTAGAGAAGCTTAAATCACTGACCCATTCGACAAAAAAGGTACATCACATCTGTATTTGCAAAAATTAATTAAAGAGAAGATTAAATTTATGATTTTTTTTTTTAAATAGATTAATGGAACAGTTTTTTTAAATATGCTATTCCCAATTTTATAGAAATAACTGAAAACTAGCTCAAAAAGCTCAAAATGACTTGGAAACTAGTTTAGTGTTGAATTCAAAAATGGTCTTTGTAAACTTCGTACATATTTTTTTATACGTAACCTTAACAGGGTTTTACTTAAAATCTGTGCACAGATTCTATAATACGATAGACGATTATCGTACAATTTTCAAAGTTTAATAACAAGCATATTACATCAAATTTTTAAAATATTTTAAAAAATTTGGTGAAAGACAGCAATTTTGCATCACATATTTCAACATTTTTGTAAGTAACATCTTTAAAATGTTGGAAATTTAACATCGAAAAGTTGAAGATAATCGTCAATTCTTTATAGAATCCATAGCATGTTGGAAAAACGATCACGTCAGTTAAGAAAAAAACTACTGAACCGATTTCCAAATGTTGTTTTTGAATGAAAAGAAAATTACTCGAACTCTAAAGGCCTCAAATTGTAAATAAAATTGAGAAACTGAATAATTTTTACTTTTCTAAGAAAGACAAAATCCAAACAAACTGCATAAGATGAAAATTTCGGCAAAATCAGAGTTCTCAGTTGGGAGACTCCTTTGGAGACACTCTTTCACATGTTGATGTGAAAGAGTTTTGCCTTCAACATTGAGATTGTGTCAAGGGATTTTGTGTTTGAAATAGCAATGGATTTTGTGTTTTACTTGAAAGGCCTATGAATGACATTATGTGTGGATTATGACACCGTTTAAATGAACGCCGCGGCTTCGCCAGGGAGTGCACATGCGATATGCCCAATTATATTTGAGCAAAGGCACGGGTTATGCAGACAGCGGTTGTTTGTGACTTATTGGCATAAACATGCGACATGATGGAACCTCACAAGAACAAGTCTAAAGCGGTCAAACCGCACGATTTCGGTTACTAGTTAAAGTCGCTTCTGTGTGAGATAACCCTCAAATCGGTCGTTCAGAATGTATAAGCCGCGTCAGCTATGTGGCACGTAGCGCCGCCTGTTGGAACCACATGTCGTTCATATCAATATCATCCAATCTTGGCAAAAGAAATCATCATAATGTGATAATTACCTGTGAAAAGGAGATAACCATAGGAATTTTCTAATTGAGAAATATATTGCTCATGTATTAGTTAATTCTGAGTCTTCCGATTACAAAACATTCATTGTGTAGGTTAGATTGACAAAACTTCAATTAGCCACACTCATCGATGTGTCGACCATGGTGTGCCTCGTTAAGAGATGATGCTACGGGTCGTAGCCTGTGTAGAGAGTTGCCGGTTTGATTCTCGGTCATGGAATGCAGAAAAAGTGTTTCATATAGAGACAATTTAACGATTAAAAATACTTTGATCAATTCAAACATAAACTTCTTCCTGTAAATGAACTATAAAAAATTGTATTTTATATTCGTAACGTATATAAAATTGTTCAGAATTTGTGCAGAAACCCTGAAAAGAAACTTGAAATTTTTAGGGACCTATAAACGTCATTCCATTTTGCCGAAATTCGATCCGATGTATTTACGACTGACGGACGGACGAACATCGCCAAATCGACTCAAAACGCGATTCTGAGTAAACCGGTACACTAATAGGTTTTGTCTAGGTCCAATATTTTTTGGTGTTACAAACAGCACTATAAACTTATTTTACCCTGTTGTTAGAATATTGTTCTACCTCAAGTCCAAGTTCGAATATGATATTTTGAACCAACAAATAAAATCTAATATTACAATATCCTATTCGAATTTGGACTTGAGGTAGAACAATATTCTCACTAAATATATGAAAATCTATTTGAAAGTCCGGAAAAACAATTTTTGTATTTTTGATGCAAAAATTAAAATAATTTATATGTATAGCTTATAAATTTAACTAAATTGAATTATAATCATGAGTTAATAGGGGTTATCGCGTTATGGTTAGCGCGTTGGACTGTTACACGTGAGGTTGCGGGTTCGAGCCCCAACCAAGGCAACATCAATTTATGAAAAATAGTAATACACTCAAAAAAATAAGTTAGTAGAAAAATTAGTAAAACGTCTTGTATATCAAGTGTACTAGTTTTCAGCAATTTTTTTTTGAATTTCCGTTTTCAGCAAAAATTTTAGTTATATGTTTTTAGCACTAAACTAATTTTGAACTAATGTTTTACTAATTTATTTTGCTACAAAAATTGTGCTGATAACCGCATGCATAGCGTGGACGACAACCAGATAGACAAGATGTAGATGTCGCAGCTTGTCTGGAAACGGAAATGACAAAAAAAGAAAAACAACTCTACACATATTCTATATTTAAATTTTCGGCAAATAAATTAACTAAAGTAAAATTTCGCTACAAGTTTTTTGACTTTTTTTCAGTCTACTAATATTCAGCAAAAAGTTTAGTGATTTTAGCAAGGATTTTTTTCATTTGCAATTGACTAAGTGTTAGCAAAACTTTTGCTGAAGATTACTATTTTTTTGGTAAAAATCAGCTCGCTGATTTTCAGCAAACCTTTTGCTGAAATTACCAACTTTTTTGCAAGCACGCTCCTGACTAAAAATTTGCTGACACAGCAACATTTTTTGCTGACTTTACTGACTTTTTTTTTTTGAGTGTATGTATGAGTTTTTTCTATCCCTCATGCATATCGCAGCGTCCTCCTTCGGTGTTCCCATAGCACTTAACCCCACCAGGGCTATGAACTAAAAAGCTTCAACAAAGTTCGCCAACTCACCGTCAGATGGCGCGCAACAACTGTTCTAAAATTCAACATCTCGCGCAATTACAGTGTTGCCATATTTGAAGCCCTTCATCTTTCACCACCTTTCACTTCTTCTCTATCCCCTTTCCAAAGGAAGTAACGCGTTAATTAATAGGAAGAATTTCCTGAGTGTTGCTTCTCTTCAAAAAAAAAAAAAAAAAACGCGCATTCTACACGTAATCTGTGTAAACTTGGTATGTTTATGAGTTTAATATCAAAATCCATACATGAAAAATATGGTTATGTTTATACAAGGTTTACATGGAATTTACGAGTTTATATCAAAACCCCTAATATTTATGTTTTTGGTATTTATTTGAAAAAAATAAACTATAATTTTAAATAATTTTTTGTGACTTTGTGATGATTTAAAAACAGATTCGGTGACTTGTGATTTTACGTAAGTTCAGTGACTGGATCCTTCTAGGTTCTTCCAGCACCCGTACTTTTTATGACACATGGTGAATAATAAGTGACATGTTAAATGTCAATTAGTTTCAGTTAGTCCTGTGACTTGTTAACTTAGAGCAGTATAATGATTTGTCACGAAAATATTTTTTTGTACTAGTTCAGCAACAACACACATATTGACTAATATGTGACTAGTTTTTTAACAAATATTTTTCATTAGTTTTGTGATATGTGCACTTAAACCAGTCACGTGATATTTTATTTGGCACTAGTTTCGGTACATATCACATACTGTATAACATGTGACTACTTCCGTATTAGATAATTTTAACTTGTTATATTGCATACTCTCTTAAACCAGTAGTGTGATATATTATAATCGACAAGCTTTGCGGCAAGTCACAAGTAGCCCAAAAGGTGGAAATTGCCACCTCCTATGACAAGCCCATGTTAAAGTTGCCGCCCTACGGGAAATGAAGGGTCGATTGATCCAAAGTGACAAGTCTGTGACAGGTGAATAGGGGACATGTTACAAAACTGATGTAAACCAAAATTTCGGTGCATCAGAAAGTGGTAATTGCAGCAAAATATTCAACCCCGTGACTATTGAAATGGATACCAAACATTAACTGGTTCATTTTGGATATATCATATAACTGGAGAAAAATTATCATAACCTCAAATTGACAAAAGTTACTAGTACCGTTAAAGCTGAAGTAGTGATATAACACAGAACAGGTGCAGTATAGTATTAGATGTGTATGAAAAAATGACAATCGGTACCGTAAAACCCTATCCCGTGACTGTTACAAAGTTCCCATAATACTTTACTTTTTGGCCACAGAAATGATGATATAATACTAAACTACGAGTAGTTCAAAAATATTGTTCGTATACGAGTATGCATAATAGAGTGTCAATGACAAGCAAAACAAACTGTTCAGTGACTGACTGAAAGGCTGTACAACCCTTTTGGATTTATTCACAAACACTCCGGGACGTTATATGTAAAAAGTCATAATTTTTTATTGGATATTTTGATTGCCGGTTCATTTCTCTAATCGTTGGTGAAATTTGATTTAAATATTCGTAAAAGTGTTAACAGAATAAATCAAAAGAAAATGTTTTATAATACCGATATTATAATTATAAAATAGAGAGTATTCTAAAAAAATCACTAGAGAAGCTTAAATCACTGACCCATTCGACTAAAATAGGTACATCACATCTGTATTTGCAAAAATTAATTAAAGAGAAGATTAAATTTATGTTTTTTTTTAAATAGATTAATGGAACAATTTTTTTTTAAATATGCTATTCCCAATTTTATAGAAATAACTAGAAACAAGCTCAAAAAGCCCAGAATGATCCGAAAACTAGTTTAGTGTTGAATTCAAGAATGGTCTTTGTAAACTTCGTACACACAGAAAACAGATTCGTAGTTCCAACCGAATTTTTCGCCAACCGTATTTTTGTGGTTCCAGGTACAATCACTTTTTTATTTTTAATACCATTGTAACTACCGAAATTTATTTACAATTTTTGAATTTTTGTTGTGTTAATAGATTACTTTAATGTTTGTGGATTATAAATTCTATAAATAGAAAAACACGTTCCACAAAATTTATTTAAAAATTAAAATTTTTTATGTCGCTAACTGGGATCGAACCGGCGACCCTCCGCTTGTCAGCCCATTGCTTTCCCTCTAAGCTAAGCTCTATTTAAATTTTTGTAGTCAAATTTCAAATTTGAATTTCTTCAGCTTTGAATATTTTGTCTATAAATAAAATTATATCAACAACAGAAAATCAGGTGTGTCTTTTAATTTGAATAAAAAAAAAAATTTTAAATTTATATCGCGAACAGGGATTGAACCGGCGACCTTCCGTTTGTCAGCCCATTGCTTTTCCTCTAGGCTAAACTCGACATAAATTTTTTTTGTCAAATTTCAAATTTGAATTTCTTCAGGTTGAAAATTTGAATATTTTGTTTTTGAATAAAATTATATTCACAACAGAAAATCAATTGTGTCTTTTAATTTGAATCAATAAAAAAAATATTAAAAAAAAGTAATGCCTTTGTTGAGGTTTGACTAACTTCTAACTTAGAATTTAAACACGCATATGTATGAAAGGAAAAAATATGATAGATTCCAAAAATATGATACATTCCAAAATTTTATTATGATAAATAAAACTTCTGTTCCTTGTCTCAATATATTATTACAATTACCAAAATAATGGAAATTAATGGTTAAAGCTACTATAGTTAAAAAAGAAATTTTAAATTGATTGGAAAAACTAATACTTTGGATAGAGTGATCGATTTTATTGAAACACAACTGATACTAGATTTTTGCTGCCGATATTTTATTGTAATGAGTAAGTCTTCGATAAATTGGTGGTTGTTGGTATTGATGGTAATGTCGATGTTAGTATTTTTTCAATATTGGTTAGAAAAGCCAATATTTTGGATAAGGTGACAGTGTTTTGGTTCATCATATATATTTTCTGTTCACAAATAAATATAACTTTCCTGATGATTAATTTTAAATAACTGCAATTAAAATTATTGAATGATGAAAATATTTCGTTGGTTCCGATGGAATTCCAACCAATTTATTTTCTGTGTGTACAAATTTTTTTATACGTAAACTTAACAGGGTTTTACTTAAAATCTGTGCCCAGATTCTATAATACGATAGACGATTATCGTTCAATTTTCAAAGTTTAATAACTAGCATATTACATAAAATTTTTAAAATATTGTAAAAAAATTTGGTGAAAGACAGCAATTTTGCATAACATATTTCAACATTTTTGTAAGTAACATCTTTAAAATGTTGGAAATTTAACATCGAAAAGTTGAAGATAATGGTCAGTTTTTTATAGAATCCATAGCATGTTGCAAAAACGATCACGTCAGTTAAGAAAAAAACTACTGAACCGATTTCCAAATGTTGTTTTTGCGTGAAAAAAAAATTACTCGAAATCTAAAGGGCTCAAATAGTAAATAAAATTGAAAAACTGAATAATTTTTACTTTTATATGAAAGACAAAATCCAAACAAACTACATAAGATGAAAATTTCGGCAAAATCGGAGTTCTCAGTTGGGAGACTCGTTTGGAGACGTGAAAGAGTTTTGCCTTCAACATTGAGATTGTGTAAAGGGATTTTGTGTTTGAAGTAGCCCAAAAGGTGGAAATTGCCACCTCCTATGACAAGCCCATGTTAAAGTTGCCGGTTACTTTCATATAAAAAAACCAAATCGAGGACCGGTAACTCCCACAAAGTTCCAGTCACGTGACCAGCTCTGTGACTGATCCATTTTCCGTAGGGCGGTTACTTTCATATAAAAAAACCGAATCGAGGACCGGTAACTCCCACAAAGTTCCAGTCACGTGACCAGCTCTGTGACTGATCCATTTCCCGTAGGGTATATATATTCGTTCCTTTTACTCCTGCAAGGAGCATAGGGCCGCGAGTATGCAATATAACGAGTTTAAATTATCTAATACGGAAGTAGTCTCATGTTAGACATTTTGCGATATGTACCGAGACTAGTGCGAAATAAAATAACACGTGACTGGTGTAAGCGCACATATCACAGAACTAAAGAAAAATATTTGCTAAAAAACTAGTCACACATTAGTCAATATATGTGTTGTTGCTGTTGTTGTGTCATAATAAGTACGGGTGCTGGAAGAACCCAGAAGGATCCAGTCACTGAACTTACGTAAAACAACAAGTCACCGAATCTGTTTTTAAAACATGACTAAGGCCCATTAACTTTTCTCGAGAAGTTAATTTTAGCTTAACCATGGGTAACTAACCAATACTAAATATTTATCCCTATGAAAATTTAACCATAATAACTTATCAATATTTTAACTCTGGGTAGTTAGTTAACCTTAGTATGAAATGTCAGAATAAAAACATAAAGAAAAACAAAAATTAATAACATAAAAATTTTTTTCAATACGGGAAAATTAAAAGTTTTTCTCGCGATTTTTTGTGTGTTTCTGGTCGTAAAAAAAATAATACACTTGACCACGTCGTTTTTTTTAAGATTCGCGGTCGCTAAATGTTATAAAATGATTGTGTCTTTTTGCATACTACGAGAGGTGATTTAATTAAATCCATTTGGTAAGTCTATCAAATAAAAGTGGATTATTGGAACTATTAATAAGTATTTCGTGCTAATCTAGACAACCGCGGAAAGATTCGCGCATAAAATTAAAAAAAAAATAGTGGAAATTTTGTGATAGATTACTAAATTAAGGCAATTTATGTGATCAGTACATCAAAGTGAGTAGAAAAATTATCGCTGTGCATGATTTTGTATCTTTTTGTAATTGCGAGTCAAAACTGTGGGTTTTCCAGGGGTTCCTTACATACTTTTAAAATATTTAAAACATGATTGGTTCACATTTCATAAATTCGAGAGTGATTTCTATGCGCTTTTTTATATTTAAGAATTAAATTCAGTAGTCTTGTAATTCATTCAGTAGTCTTGAGCTTTGATACATGATTCATTTTGAATTTTATACGCTGATTCCAAATTCTTAAATGTAAGTTACCCAAAATTTATAGAACAATTGTTTTTCTGAGAGTGGTTTTCAAAAAAATTTTTTCCTATAACGGTACACAAATTAAGAAAATGTTGTCCTATGTATTTAAAAAACAAAATTCATTCTTTACTACCATCGTAACAAAAAGTCTTAAGCTATTTGAATGCGTTTTGTATAGTATTTTAAAATTCGTAGAAAGCTATTTTTCGCGTTTTTAATCACGATTTTCTCAAAATTGAGAGGTGATAGAGAATTCGGAATTGAGATTTGGAATCAGTACTATACTAAATAAATGAAAATCCTAAAAGTATGCATCAAGCTTCTACCAACAGCGACTTTTCATTTTAAAGAGGTGTATAATTCGTGTCAAATTGTTGTAATATTGGTCACCATTTTTGGTTTTAATTATTCAAGACAGATTTTGGCTTCCTGAACCAATAAAAAAATAAATTTTTCATATTTCCTTATATGAGTCCCATTTCTGTAAGCTATCACAGAAACCAAAATCCTAAATAGCAAAAATTTGTGCACGATTTTAAGTACTGATGCAATTTTTATAAGTTTTGGTAAAGTGGGGGAAATGCACATCGAAAATACTTACATGTGTCATAAACGATTCTTAATCAAAGTTTGGTTAAAGCTGTGCTCTAAATTTTTTTAATAATCATCATTACAAGTCTAATGTATTAAAATATCTTATGTAGGGTGAATTGTTCTAAAATAGCCTTGGTTAAGTTTCTTAACCACAGAAATTTCTATGGTTTAGCATTGGTTAGAAGAAATGCTTGGTTAAAATTTAGATAAGTTATTCAAAAAATATGTTTACCAGTGGTTAAGGCTAGTAGAGGTCCTAGGTTAGGTTAGGTTGAATGGGAGCCCGCCAGAACGGCGAGTTCACTCGGAGGCCATAGGGCCCATTGTGATTCCCTTAGTTTCCCCCACATGGAAAGAAATACCACGACCCGAGAAATCTAGAACTATCCCGATCCCCTTAAGAAGTTCGCAAGACCAGACAGAGAAACATCGCGTAGACTGTCCAGGTCGTCGAAGAACCTGCACCCCAGATATCTGAGTCGCCGTTCCTTCAGTCCCGGACATTCACAAAGCAGATGATGCACTGTCTCCTCCTCCTCCTCCTCATCCCCACAGCCCCTGCAGTAGTCCGCCTGGGCGTAACCCCAACGCGCAGCCATTCGGCCTATCGCGCAGTGTCCCGTTAGAACCCCTACAAGCATCCCGACCGTCCGCTTACCAAATCCAAGAAGAATCTTTGTCCTCCCCGGATCTGGCAGTGGCCATAGGGTCCGAGATATCCTACAATTGGTCAAGGTTGTCCACCTTGCCCTCGTCTCCCTATCCGATATATCCCATATCACACCGAATAGCTCCACCAGAGGAACTAGGACCTCCGTCTGTATAGGGTCCTCAACCGACTCGGAGCCATTCCTCGCACACTCGTCAGCCCGCTCGTTCCCCGCAATCCCAGCGTGTCCAGGGACCCACGCCAGCCTTACCGAGTGTCGACGAATACGGTCGAGGGATTCAATACAGTGCCGCACACACCCCGATCTGACAGTATCGGATTCCAGGGCTTTCAAAGCAGCAAAACTGTCCGCAAAGATGCTAATGCACGATGGATCCAAATCCCGTTCCATTATCATCCGTGCGGCCACGTCAATTGCATACACTTCCGCCTGGAACACGCTACAATCGTCCGAGAGTCGTATTGAGATTCGAAGGTCCAGTTCGCCGGAGTAAACTCCCGACCCTGTCCCCATGTCCGTCTTCGAACCGTCCGTGAACACTGAGATATCACCACTCCGAATAACGGAGTCGGCTGCCCAGTCTTCCCTGGTCGGTACAATCACCTCAAAAGTCCTCTGGAAATTCGTGACCGGTACAATAGAGTCCGTTTCACGATCCAGTAGTGCACCACCAATCCCATGCAGAATGGTACTGTGCCCCCAAGTGCGTTGCCTCAGCTCCTGCATCTCCCTGAGTCTGAGAGCTGCCTTTGCCGCCGTGCCCCTGATATAAATATCCAGTGGTGGGATGCCAAGCATCACCTCCAAACTTGCCTGGGGTGTAGAACGACCCGCCCCCGTAATACCCAGACAAGCCAGTCGTTGCACCTTTGCGAGAGTGGAGAGATATGAACCCGTGTCCACCGCCCTCCACCACACTAGTGCCCCGTAGGTCAAGATTGGTCTGATAATCGCCGCATACATCCAGTGAATGATATACGGCTGTAGACCCCATCTCTTCCCAAAGGTCCTTCTACAGGTGTAAAAAGCACATAAGGCTTTTCTCATTCTCTCCTCGGTATTCCTCTTCCAGGAAAGTTTAGAGTCAAGAATGACACCCAGATACTTTGCCTCCCCCGAGAGTTGAAGAGTAACTCCGTCCAATCTAGGGAGATCAAATCTCTCCGGTTTGTACTTCCTTGTGAACAAAACAAGTTCGGTTTTAGATGGATTGACTCCCAGACCGTTCTCCCTTGCCCACCTGCATAGCATCGTAAGCGCCGACTCCATGAGATCACTGACCGTCTGGAGAAATTTCCTGTTGATCAGTAGCACAACGTCATCGGCGTATGCCACAACCTTCGTCCCCGTTCTCCCCAATGAGTCAAGGATTCCATTGATCACAAGATTCCACAGAAGAGGAGAAATGACCCCCCCTTGTGACCACCTTCCGCGCCCCATCACCGCCTATGTCCGAGTTTATAGCCCTACTCCTGAGCATATTGCCCGTCCACAGGGTTATCTGCGGGTCAGTGCCAATACCCTCCAAGGCACTAGTGATCGATGATATACTCACGTTGTTGAAAGCCCCTTCTACATCCAGGAAGGACGCCAACTCATACTCACGGTCGTGAAGAGCATCCTCAATTGTGCCGACAACCTCACTCAGAGCCGTTTCCACCGACCTTCCCTTGAGGTATGCGTGTTGGGCTCTGCTGAAATTGTCTGCAGAGAGGATGCTCCTCACATGAACGTCCACCAGTCTCTCCAGCGTTTTCAATAAAAACGACGAGAGACTAATCGGCCTGTAGTCCCTGGCGGTGCTGTGGTTTATCCTCCCCGCTTTCGGGATGAAGACCACCCTGACCTCTCTCCACCCAGAGGGTATATACCCCGATGCCAGGCTGCCAGTAAAAATACGCAGCAGCCATGGCATGATAATGTCCAGGGACTCCCGCAAAAGTGCCGGGAAAATACCATCCGGCCCTGCTGATTTGTAGGGCTTAAAAGACCGTATCGCCCAAGCAATTTTGCGTTCGTCTACCATTGACCAGATGTGCTCACCTATCTGAATTGCAGTCGATGAGAGTGCGTCCAACGGGACATTGGACATCACATCCTCTCTGCAACCCGGAAAGTGAGTCTCCATCAGGAGCTCAATGGTTTCCCTATTACCCTCCGTGAAAGTACCATCAGGCCTCATAAGGGATCCTGGTGCACTGGGTGCCTTAGAAAGAACCTTACGAAGCCTCGCTGCCTCCGTAGTGCCCTCCACTTCCCCACAGAACTTAGACCACGATTCCCTTTTTGCCCTTCGAGTCGCCTTCTTAAAGGCATTAAAACTGAGACGGTACCGCTCCCAGTCCTCAGGTCTGTTCTCCTTCTTCGCCTTATTGAAAAGTTTTCTGCTCTCCGTCCTAAGTTTCTTAAGCTCCGGAGTCCACCATGGTTGGTGAATTTTTCTCGGTGGCAAGCGCTCAGGACACGAGTTCAGAAATGCTTCCCTAAGATTATCCGTCAATAGACGAACTGAACCTTCCACGTCTCGCACACTGACCGGGGTGTCCCGTTCTGGGCCCGGTATCGTCTGAACAAGACTACGAAATCTGGCCCAGTTTGTCTTCCTAGGATTCCTATATGGAATCATTTCCCTAACAGAAAGATCAACGCTGAAGAGAATCCTATAATGATCAGAGAATGAATATTCTTGTGAAACTCTCCAGTCTTGGACTTCAACAGAGTCGGTATTCGATACCATGGTTATATCAATAACCTCTTCCCTAATCCTATTATAGAATGTTGGCCTATTTCCCCTATTACATATAATCGGATTAGTGGACATTAGGTAATCAAACAGTGACTCACCTCGGTCATTGATGTCAGTGCTGCCCCATAAAGAGTGATGAGCATTGGCATCACCCCCCATCACCAGATCATGGCCCTTGGTTATGCCCACCTCGACCAGATTACGGACTGCCTGTGATGGAGGGTTGTCTTCCTCATACGGGAGATACATCGAGGCAAGGAGCAGAGTGGGCATGCCCCTGCGCTCAAGTGCCGCCACCGTTAGGTCCCCATTGCTGTAATGAGACATAAGAAAAAGATTAATGCCCTTCCTATACAATATACAGCTTCTGATCTTACCTTCGCACAGCGGAGAGAGAAGCATGAAGTTGCGTGATCCAAGTCCCCGAACCCTGTTGCCAGAAAGCCAAGGTTCCTAGATCAGGGCTACGTCCATCCTCTCCGTCTCCATGAAACGCAGCAATTCATCGGTCGCTGCCTCGCAGTGATGCAGGTTTATCTGCACCACCTTGATGCATCTAGGACGCATTGCTGGTATCCTCCTTGGGTAGAATCATCTTAAGATGGTTCAACCCAAACTTCACCGATCCATTGGAGAGGCGCAGGAGGCGCAAAGACTCCGAGCCGACTTTTAGCCAGAGGTCCTTTCCGTCTCCTTTGTCCCTCGCTCGTCCCCTGATGATTCTCCAATCATCTGAACCAAGTCCTTTGTTCTGACGTTTCAGTAGTGTCAGAATGGCTTCATCCTCTATTACTGGAGGAGGAACCCACACCTTCACGGTCGTCTGAAAAGGGACCTGATCAATGGGAACGATATCGACATTCATACCCGGCCAAAGCTCGTCAAGATCCTGGATTGTGCTTTTGAGAAAGTTCAACGCTTTCTCATTGCCACAACCCACTATCTTGACACCTTTCTGCCACTTGGCGCCATCGAACGCAGTGAAGGAATCATCTTCACTGTGTGCGAGTGCGTCAACTAGTGCCCTCAGTATTCGTTCCTCCAACACCAGCCATCTGTCCGTTGCCATCCTACGTTCAGGATGACTCCGGTCCACAATGGCTACTTGTAGCTCAGGTGCAGTTGGAAAGCTAGCCGATGGTTTCAACCGCTTACCCTCTGACACCTGCGTCTCACCTGACCTCTGTCGCTTTCCACCGGGCCTGAAGGCTTTGTCCTTGGAGATAGCCGTACTTCGTTTTTCTCTTGTTGTGTTCCCATATTCTTTCCTCTACCAACATCGTTAAAAAATTCTCACCGCCGACCTACTAGGTAAAAACAGACGCGGACCAGGAAGCCGCCCACTATGGGAAACAGACGCGCCTGGATTTGAGGAACCACGAGAAAGGAAGCGTCCCAAGCCGCTCAATGTGAGAAAAACAGACACTCGGACCGATACCTAGCCGCGGTTACCTTCCACCTATAGTCAGAGCCCATCTCAGTAATGCAGACAATAGACCTTACATTGTCCCACTATGATCAAAACCCTGACCTTAGCCGCGTACCGTCTGGTACCCGTTTCCAGCCAGCACCCCCGAGGAGGGTTCAGTGGAAGGATTTTATGTGCCGGCCTGGTTAGTAGAGGTCCTAACCAGGGTATAAATTGAGATAAGTTAACGGGCCTAAGTCACAAAAAAATTATTTTAAAAAAAATAGTTTGTTTTTTTTTTAAATAAATACCAAAAACAAAAATATTAGGGGTTTTAATATAAACTCGTAAATTCCATGTAAACCTTGTATAATTATAAACATATTTTTCATGTATGGAGTTTGATATTAAACTCATAAACATACAAAGTTTACACCATTTACGAGTAGAATGCGCGTTTATATGAAAACTCTTATTAACTCATGATTACAATTCAATTTAGTTTAAGTTTATAAGCTATACATATAAATTATTTTAATTTTTGCATTAAAAATACAAAAATTGTTTGTTCGGACTTTCTAAATAGATTTTCATATATTTAGTTAGAATATTGTTCTACCTCAAGTCCAAATTCGAATACGATATAGTAATATTAAATTTTATTTGTTGTTTCAAAATATCATATTCGAATTTGGACTTGATGTAGAACAATAGTCTAACAAATATATGAAAGTATACATATAAATTTTAACTTAAAAGTTCAGATATACTAGTTACACTATATACCACTACTTCGACAGGGTAAAATAAGTTTATACTGCTGTTTGTAACACCAAAAAATATTGGACCTAGACCAACCTATTAGTGTACCAATTTACTCAGAATCGCGTTTTGAGTCGATTTGGTAATGTCCGTCCGTCCGTCAGTCTATCTATCTGTCAATGTACCCTTGTGCGCACGCAACAAGTCGTATATATATACGGACCAAATTTCGTCAAAATGGAATGACGTTTATCGGTCCCTAAAAACTTCAAGTTTCTTTTCAGGATTTATGCATAAATTCTGAACAATTTTATATACGTTACGAATATATCAAACCGGCAACTCTACACAGGCTATGTTGCATCATCTCTTGACGAGACACACCATGGTCGACATATCGATGAGTGTGGCTAATTGAAGTTTTGTCAATCATAACCTACACAATGAATGTTTTGTAATCGAAAGAATCAGAATTAACTAATACATGAGCAATTAATTTCTCATTTAGAAAATTCCTATCGTTATCTCCTTTTCACAGGTTATTATCACATTATGATGATTTCTTTGGCCAAAATTGGATGATATGGATGTGAACGAAATGTGGTTCCAACAAGCAGCGCTACGTACCACATAGCTGCAGTGACCTGGACACTCTGGACGACCAATTTGAGGGCATGGTTATCTCAAACAGAAGCGACTTGAACTAGTCACGGAAATCGTACGGTTTGACCGCTTTAGACTTGTTCTTGTGAGGCTCCATCAAGTCGCATGTCTATACCAATAAGTCACAAACAACCGATGTCTGCATAACCCGTGCCCTTGCTCAAATTTAATTAAGCATATCGGATGTGCGCTCCCTGGCGAGGCCGCGGCGTTCATTTAAACGGTGTCATATCCCACACATAATGTCATTCATAGGCCTTTCAAACAAAACACAAAATCCATTGCTATCTCAAACACAAAATCTCTCTTCCCAATCTCAATGTTGAAGGCAAAACTCTTTCACATCAACATGTGAAAGAGTGTATCCAAAGGAGTCTCCCAACAGAGAACTCCGATTTTGCCGAAATTTTCGTCATATGCAGTTTTTTTGGATTGTGTCTTTCATATAAAAGAAAAAGAGTGATTTTTTTTCACGCAAAAACAACATTTGGAAATCGGTTCAGTAGTTTTTTTTAATTGATGTGATCGTTTTTGCAACATGCTAGGGATTCTATAAAAAACTGACGATTATCTTCAACTTTTCGATGTTAAATTTCTAACATTTTAAAGATGGTACTTACAAAAATGTTAAAATAAGTGATGCAAAATTGCTGTCTTTCACCAATTTTTTTACAATATTTTTAAAATTTTATGTAATATGCTAGTTATTAAACTTCGAAAAGTGTAAAAACATAATTTTAATCTTCTCTGTAATTAATTTTTGCAAATACAGATGTGATGTACCTATTTTAGTCGAATGGGTCATTTTGAGATTCTCTAGTGATTTTTTTGGAATACTTTCCTCTATTTTATAATGGTAATATCGGTATTATGAAACATTTTCTTTTGATTTATTCTGTCAACACTTTTACGAATATTTAAATCAAATTTCACCAACGATTAGATAAAATAACCGGCATGGAAAATATCCAATAAAAAGTTCTGACTTTTTATATATAACATCCCCGAAGTGTTTGTGAATAAATCCAAAAGGGTTTTGCTTGCCATTGACACTCTATTATGCATTCTCGTATTCGAACAATTCCGTAATCAGTATTTTTGAACTACTCGTAGTTTAATATTCTGTCATCATTTATGTGGCCACAAAGTTAAGTATATTTTGTGAACTTTGTAACAGTCACTGGATAGGGTTTTACGGTACCGATTGTCATTTTTTCATACACATATAATTATACTGCACCTGTTCTCTGTTATATCACTACTTCAGCTGTAACGGTACTAGTAACTTTTGTCAATTTGTTGTTATGATATTTTTTCTCCAGTTATATGATATATCCAAAATGAACCAGTTAATGTTTGGCCTCCATTTCATTAGTCACGAGGTTGAATATTTTGCTGCAATTACCACTTTCTGATACACCGAAATTTTGGTTTACATGTTACAAACATGTCCCCTATTCATCTGTCACAGATTTGACACTTTGGATCAATCGACCCTTCATTGCCCGCAGGGTTCCTATAAAATTTCCTTAAGTCTTGTATTATTTTTATCTACAAATAGTCGCCAGTCTTAAAATTGCAGCACTTTAAACATGACCAAATTTTTCCTTGTTTTTAGCGTTTTTAATAAAGTTAACAGCACTGAAATTTTAAAGTGAATAGTTTTATGCTTTTCTTACCACAATATAACAAATCAGTCAAGAATTTTTTTACGTTATAGTAAAAACCATTTCATGTTAAAATTTCAGTGTTGCTAACTTTCTTTTAAAATCGCTAAATACAAAGAAAAACTTGGTCATGTTTAAAGTGCTGCAATTTTAAGTCTGGTGACTATTTGTAGATAAGAATAATGCAAGACTTACAGAAATTTTATAGGATTTCCAAAAATATACAGTTTGTACAGAACCGATCAGTACTGCCTAAATTTTACTATGTAATTTGATGAAAGGTTGATATCGCTAATTTTTCGTTAAAAGCCACGCCCACTTAAAACAAGTGACAAGATGAAAAAACAAACATTACGTTAAAATTCTGTATAATTTTCTGAACCATCTCCTCCTTTCGTGACGAATTTAGCCCCTATTTTAAAATTTAAAAATAAAGGCAACAACAATAAAATTTAAAAAAAACTTGAATTGACTTAATTTCGTGAGCACAAGTGTATATGTTTATACTTTTGACAAACCAATGTGATAATATTATCCAAAACATTTCAAATTTTGAATTTTTTTTTAATTTTTTCAATTTTGGCCCCTTTATTTTCTAATACATTATTTTAAAACCAATTTTTTTCTTATTTTTATTTGAAAGTATGTTTATTAGTGAGTAAAACAAGTCCTTGCCCCACTTTCAGAAAAATTGAGTAAAAAATTAAATAAAATAATTTAATATTAGGTAAAATTTGGGGGCGCTGTGGTGTAATGGTTAGCGCGTTGGACTGTTACAAGTAAGGTTGCGGGTTCGAGCCCCAGCCAAGGCAACATCAATTTATGAAAAATAATAATATGCATGAGTTTTTTTATCCCTCATACATATCGCAGCGTCCTCCTTCGGTGTTCCCATAGCACTTAACCCCACCGAAGTAAAATAATATAACAGGGCTATGAACTAAAAAGCTTCAACAAAGTCCGCCAACTCTTCATCAGCTGGCGCGCAACAACTGTTCTAAGATTCAACATCTCGCGCAATTGCAGTGTTGCCATATTTGAAGCCCTTCATCTTTCAGCACTTTGCACTTCTCTATCCCCTTTCCAAAGGAAGCAACACGTTAATTGATAGAAAGAATTTCCTAAGTGTTGCTTTACAAAAAAAAAAAAAAATCGACCTGATTTTAATTAATACCAAAAATTCCATTTGGCATCCACCATTGTACACTGTCCACCAATTTTGTTCATTCATTAGTCTTCAAACACGAGTTTCTGCTCTTTTGAGATCAAAAACTGTTTGATACTATCGATTTTGTGGAAAACAATTACATAACGAAATTCCGTAGGTATTCTAAATTCGGCTTTTATCCCGAAAACATAGGTCATTCCATAGCTGTAGTATTTTCAGTGTAAATAAGTGGATTTTTAAGGGCTGAAGCGTTGCCAGGTTGAAAAATCAGTTTTTACAAACGTTTTTTTTCTTAAACACTGCATAAATTTCTCTTCCAGAATTTAGGCATACTGCAGTGATCTCATCCATGTACCAGGTAACACCAAATCAACCATACCCTCACAACAAAAAAGTAGTTCTTTCACAACGAAGTAAATAAAATTATATATATATATATTAGTGGAGTTTCTTCCATTCATCGCTTAAATGCTGTTAAAATCGAATAAAATAATGAAAATCTGAAAAGTATAGATGATATTAATAACTACTGGATCTATCTGAAGAAGAAATTTTGGCATTTCTAAACATTCATTTCGGGATTATTTGTTAGTGGTTCGGGGAATATTTCATTGTAACTGGAAAGCTTGCTTTGTTGTTTTGGTGTGTCACGGATGAGATCATTGGAGTATGCTTTAATCTTGGAAGAGAAACTCGTATATTTTTTTGAGAAAAAATGCTCACAAAAACTGATTTTTCAACCTGGCAACGCATTAGGTCTTAAAAATCCACTTACTCGGGGATGCTTTCAAACTGAAAATACTATAGCTATGGAATGACCCATATATTTCCGGGATAACAGATGAATCTAGAATACCTACGGAATTTCATTATGTAATTTTTTTCACAAAATCGATAGTATCAAACAGTTTTTGATCTTAAAAGAGCAAAAACTAGCGTTTGAAGACCAATGAATGAACAAAATTGGTGGACAGTGTACAATGGCGGATGCCAAATGGAATTTTGTATTTTTTGGTATTTTTGGGATATTTGGTAGTATTGTACTAAAGACATTTTAAGAGACTAAAGTGTCTTTAGTACGATACTAACCTTTGTAAAAAATGTATTTATTGCCATAACTTTTGCAAATAGAAACTTTTTTGCTTGAACTTTTGCAACAACAGTTTTTGAGGTGACCCCATATTATAATAAAAGTTGGACTTTGGGGACATCTTGAAAAGCTATGCTGCCATAGAAAATTTTTGAAAAATCGCGATTTTAACGTATATGCCCCTATAGATGAATATATTTTTTTTACTGAAATATTTTACCTTTAATTGCTGAAATAGCAAAAAACCATAAAAACCTATATAAAACGCTAAGTAGTGGTTTAAATATCAAGATTAGCACATCGCATTTATATCGTAAATATGGCCACAGGTCCTGTGCTTACATTTTAACACAAAAAATTCATATTAATTGAATTTGAAAAATTTTTTATATAAAAAACTGAATGGACAACCGCCAAACCTTAAAGACATTTAGCGAAAAATCTGTACCATTGATAGAAAAATAAAGTACGCCATTGTAGTCAGCATGTCCGAAATATATAGAATTGATGGTCAGTGCCCTATTAATTTTTAAAAGTCAAGATTATGTCATGCAGTGTTATAAATGTGTATGTACATTTTAAAAATCCAATACTTTAATTATAAACGCACATCTACACGGGATAGAAAACTCGCGAGACTTTATGAAAATGCAGCTAGCTCTCTCTTTATAAGTCTACAAAATGTAATCTCTAGACCATTGACATGTGCTGTCGTACACAATTTCTTTAATTAGTAACAATTTTTAAAATATCTTGTAACCAAGGTTGCCAACACTTGAACTAAAAAAAATGGCTAGATTACGAAGAAAAAATGGCTAGAAATGGCTAAAATTGGAATATAATGCTAAAACCCAATAATTTTAATATAAATCAGTGATAATGAAGAGTTCTAACACGAATTAAATGAAAGTAGCCTTTAAATTTTAATGTTTTCCGAATTTCTAAAATATTTTCATTCAAATTTTACATAAAAACATGATTTTAAATCGAATGTAAAAATTACATGTGTCTGTGAACCCAAATAAAAGTTTCAAAAATTAAAAATTTTGTACTAAAATTTTGAAAATCATAAAAATTTATGCATTTTTGTATGAAATTAACTGTAAAACATTAAAAGAAAAAATGGCTAGGGCAAAATAAAATGGCTAAATCTTCCGGCTAGATCCAATCTAGCCATTTCTTTATGGCTAGATGAAATTAAAATGGCTAGATCTAGCCGGAAAATGGCTAAATTGGCAACCTTGCTTGTAACATTATTGAACATTTCAGTTTATGAAATTCACTTTTTGGTATTTTGAGAAAAAATTATTCTTCGAAATACAACAATTTTAACCCTCGAAGTGGCACATATTTTGAGCCCTTAGTTGTGGCACATGGTGTCTGGCCAGACCCCTATACATTTACATGCATTTGTATGGAAATAAGGGCTGTTTGCCGTTAAATTTTTTACTAAGATAGGAAAATATTTGTTATATTTTGTGTTTCTATTTCTTTTTACTATGTTATTAGCTACCTGAGGAAGAAAAAATACACCTGAAAAAATCTTTGGAATGAAAAGGGCAACAATTTTTTTGTTCTATATATATTTCTCTTTATTATGGGTAAAGTAATAAATGTTTATGACAAAATAGAAAATTATTATGAAGAATACATTGATTTTTTTATTCAGAATTTTGCGGAAGGCAACAAAAACATAAATTATCTACTTTTGAATGTTGCTGACAAACAGGATTGTTGCATTTGCAGCAAAAAAAGCGTGTCTTACGGCGTATTTTGTCACCTTGCTGCAGGCAAATTCTGCAAATTTTTTTGGCGGCTAATGTGTCTGGACCACTGCGTGAAGCCACATTAAGGTTTGCTATATTGAGAGGTCTCCCAAAGAACGCTTCAAATGCTATACGAGTTGTTGGTTGAGCCCCAATGTGCGGATTATTGATGCGATTTTCAACGTTGGCCAGTACCAATTGCTTTGCAAGTTTATATAAAAATATGCGTCTTCTTTCTTTTCTTGTATTTTCATCATTTAGCTTACATATAATGTAACTTGCCAATGCCATCACATCAATCATGTTGCAGAAAAACGCGTATGTCCAGCGTCTGGTTGACCGTTTTGTTGTGTAATGAGTTAGCATTTGATACATCGTATCGACTCCGGCTTTAGTTGAATTATAAAATAAAATTGCTTCCGGTTTCATGGCTACGCCTTCAACATGTTTCGTGTAATGCACGGTTGAAATTAAATTGACTGCCTAATTTTTTTTTGGGCACGTAGCTGCAAAGTGCAACAAGATTTTCATGAAAACCAAACACACTTGAAAGAATTGGTCGTCTGGTGCTCTTCATAACTTCCTTAGGAAGACATCTTTTGTTTGCTCGAATGGTGCCAACAAATGCCAGTCCCGTAGCAGCAAGTCGTTTAGCGCCGTTCAATGAGGTGAAAAAATTATCAGAAATAATTGTTCTGCCGCTGTTTGCGTAACAATTTGCGAAATACATTAGAACGTTTTCACCTTGATTTATCTCCCGATTGTCTCCTTCCTTTCCAGTGTATAGTTTTCTTTTCAATGGAAATTTAGTCTTAGCATCGCATGCCCACCAAACTTTGATCCCATACCTTGCAGGTTTTGATGGGATATATTGGGTGAACTTTGTGCGCCCACGATACGGAAACAACTGCTCATCGATGGTGATATTTTCATAAGGTTCATAATAATTTTGCAGATTTTCATTTCGAAAATTCCAAAGGTCCCGGATAGGAGCTGCTTTATCTGTTTGCTGTCGGAATGCCCGCGTATGACTATTATCGAAACGAATATATCTGGACAGAGTAATGAATCGTTTGTGCGACATAGCCGCACGGAATATGGGCAGCGAATCAGAACGCCACAATATATTGGAGTCTTGCATATTATTATGGCTGAGACCAGAAGCCAACAAAATCCCAATGAATGCATCTAGCTCAGAGCTTGTCAAATCAATCCATTTTCTTTGGGTAGACTCTGGATGTTCTTCATTTTCCAATTGATTCTCGCCCATGCCGATTTGTTTCACTAATGATGACGAACGTAATATTGGTTGAGAAAAATAGCTTGAATACCTCAACTGGATTGGTGAGCCTTGTTTTTGTTCCAGATTGAAAACGCATGATATTATGCTGGCGCAAACGAGATGCAGGGGGTTCAGTTTCTTTCCATTTAGTACCGTCTTTACCATAAAAACAGCCTGAGTCGACTTCATTTGCTGCTTCAGCATCATTTCCACTTTCTTCTTCTTCATCTACGTCTTCATCACTATCATAAAGTTCGTTAGGTTCAATTTCCAAATCATTTTCTATGTCTGATGCATCATCTTCTGGCACATAATCAGCAGTGTCGTCACCATCGTTTTCAAAAACATCATCATTTTCATCAGCTTCTACCTGACTTTGAAAATCACGCACTAATGCCTCTGACAATTGGGGTTGCAAATTCGCGCTACGCAAGCGTGTATTATAAATAAATTCCAGTTCATCAGCCATAATATACTAACAACGCAACAAATCTACCTGCGTAAAATTATTCACAAGTTCAAAATTACCGCACAAAAACTAGATTACTTCTTCACTGTTCAACGTTCAATGAATAACTAACTCACAAACAAAATCAGAAGAAAGAAAGAAGCATAAAAGAATAAAGTAAATACAAATTTCCAACTCGTGCCATGTGCTTTGCCTATGCGTTCATACAAAATGCATAGGGCTGGCCAGACACCATGTACCATGTACCAAAAGTAAGGTGAAGATTTTTTATTTGGCTTTTTTGTCCTGTTCCAAGGACTTTTTTTCAATTATTAATTTATACATCGAAAGCCAACAATATTTTGGGAGATTACCTGAAATTACAGCCATGTACCTAAAATAGAAGTATGCTAAATTGAAGCATGAAAATGAAATATGTCTGGCCAGAAGCATGTGCCACTTCGAGGGTTAATAAAAACAAATACTTGACAACTAGAGATGATACTTTTACTATAAAAACGAGTAAAAAGGTTAAAGTCGGGCATGCCGACTATACAATACCCTACACCACTCTGGTGTATTGTTTGGATCCGAAATTCGAATGGGTTAAAATGGGGCTTTTGTCAAAATTTTCTATAATGTGAGTCAGCGCACCAAATTTCATTAAAATATCTTAATATTTGCGACCTGCAGTTTGTAACCAAGCCAATTTTGGGGGAACCTTATATGGGCACTAGTTCTAAACATGGACCGATGTTCACCAAAATCAATAGGCTTCGTCCTTGGGCCAACATAGGTCTATGTACCAAATTTCATCAAAATATCTTAATATTTGCGACCTGCAGCGTATAAACATTATAATTTTGGTAGGACCCTTATATGGGCACTAGGTCTAAACATGGACCGATGTTTACCAAAATCAATAGGCTGCGTTATTGGCCCAATGTAGGTCTGTGTACCAAATTTCATCAAAATATCTTAATATTTACGACCTGCAGCGTATAAACAGTATAATTTTGATAGGACCCTTATATGGGCACTAGGTCTAAACATGGACCGATGTTTACCAAAATCAATAGGCTGCGTTATTGGCCCAATGTAGGTCTGTGTACCAAATTTCATCAAAATATCTTAATATTTACGACCTGCAGCATATAAACAGTATAATTTTGGTAGGACCCTTATATGGGCACTAGGACTAAACATGGACCGATGTTCACCAAAATCAATAGGCTGCATTATTGGGCCAATATAGGTCTGTGTACCAAATTTCATCAAATTATCTTAATATTTACGACCTGCAGCATATAAAAAGTATAATTTTGGTAGGACCCTTATATGGGCACTAGGTCTAAACATGGACCGATGTTCAAAAAAATCAAACTTGTTCGTCCTTGGACCAAATTTCATCAATATATCTTAATAGTTGCGACCTGTAGAGTGCGCACAAGATTGCATGGACAGACAGACAGACGGACGGACGGACGGACAGACGGACATCGTTAAATCGAAATAAAAAAAAATTCTGAACCGATCGGTATACTATAAGGTGGGTCTACGACCAATATTTTTTGGTGTTACAAACATCAGCACAAACTTATAATACCCTGACCACATAATGGTGTAGGGTATAATTAGTGACAAATTTATCGCAAACTCTACGAGGTTTCTATACCGTGTAAATGTGCCTTAAGTTTTTGTATCTTGTTGTGTTGGAAATCAATAAATAAATAATTAGGACACATCTAAATTTAATTACATATGTTGTACATGTTGATGTAAAAGAGAAATATTGAGATTACGTAAAGGGTTTTCCAGTATATGATATCTCAATGAATTTTGTATTTTATTTTAAAGGCTTATCAGTGACATTATGTGTGGAATATGACATCGTTTAAATGGACGCCTCGACTTCGACAAGGGCCGCGCATCCGATATGCACAATTAAATTTAAGCGACGGCACGTATTATGCAGACACCGATCGTTTGTAGTTTATTGGCATAGACATCCGACTTAAAGAAACCTCACACGACCAAGTCTAAAGAGGTCGAACCGCACAATTTCGGTGACCAGTTCACGCCGCATCTGTGTGAGATTAGTATACCGTCAAATCGCTCGTGCAAAATGTCCAAGTCGCGTCAACTTTGTAGAGCGTAAAGCCTCCTGTTGAAATAACACGTTTATAGTATATACACTTTACAAAGTTTAAATTATAATCATGAACTAATATTAATCTTTTTGGTATTTATTTAAAAAAATTTAACTATTTTTTTAAAATAATTTTTTGTGACTATTGTAATAACTTTAAAACGGAATCGGTGACTTGTTGTTTTACGTAAGTTCAGTGACAGGATCCTTCTGGGTTCTTCCAGCACCCATATTTGTTATGGCACATGCTGAATAATAAGTAACATGTTTAGGGTTTGGGATTTCCCGGACTTTTTTATTTCCCAGGAAACGGTAATGAAAAAATTTGATACCGGGAAATATTTTTGAACAAAATTGTTAATGAAAACCACCTATATAAGTAATTTTTGTTAAAAAAAACACTATTTCAGTACAAAAGCAGTCTGTGTAGTGAGAATTCAAAGTAAAAAATATCAGAATGTTGAACATTTGATTTCACATAAATTACTCGCAGCAATGCCAAATGAATTGCATGATTCCAGCAGAAAGCACCTACTACTGGACTGTCGGGAACAAACCGTTTCATCACACTTTGCCCATTAGATATGGTGTCCACAATGTTATTTTCCAAAGACAAATAAAACTCTTCTAGTCTTATTTCTACAATTCTTCTTATTTCATCAGCATTACATCTTCCTAATATATAAACCATTGGCAAAGATTTTATTTGTGTGTCAAATAAATGTATTCCCTTTTAAAAGATTTTAACAATGAAATTTTTGTTTTGGCATTTAAAATGTTTTTTATGACTAAAATTAAAAACTCCTATTCGAAACAAAAACAATTTAAAAAAATTTAATATTTTTAAAATTTCCCGTTTTCCCGGGAAAAATATATTATTTTCTCGGGAATTCCCGGCAAACTTTTCCCGGGAATTCCCGAACCCCAAACCCTAGACATGTTACATATCAATTAGTTTCCGTTAGTTCCGCGACATGTAACTTAGAGCAGTATAGTGATATGTCACGCAACTATTCATTTTATATTGGTTCAGCAACACAATACAAATTGACTAATATTTGACTACACTAAAAAAAAAAAATTAGTACTAAAGTCTGTTAAACGCGTTCTGGCGCAAATGAACTGATTTTTTTCTGTTATTTTGTCTTAAAATTTAGAATTGAACTAATATTTTTGTAAATCCCATTTAGCCTAACAATTCCTTTCATCCGTATTTGAACTAACTTTGCATCCTAATTTTTAGTAATTTATGTTTCTTAATTTTACAAATTTTTCAGCTAATTTAAACCCCAATTATTTCCCAAAGTTTATATTTTTGTGTTTCTGCTATCAATATCACATAGAGATGGCGCTATATTTTCATAATTTTTTATTGTATAATCACAAAATGGCTTATATCTCGAAAACTAAGCGAGATAGAGCAAAATAGACAAAAATTCGATATATATATACTCCCAAAAATAAATATGGGCCTGTCTCGGGACAGATCCGTAGAGTCCAAAAATCAAGATTGTAAGCGACATTTTAGCAGAAATTTTCAGTTAAATCAGGTAATGTTTCTGTTAAATTTAGCTCAAATTTCTTAGCTAAGTTAACTAGAATTGTCTGTGTATTTAGCAGTGTGTAAAATTTAGCTCCCCTTAGTTTAGGAGACCATAATTCTCAACTTCATTGAAAATTCTGCTGGCGTAAATACAGGTGCTATTTCCTGTTATTTTAGCAAAATTTTGAACTATTTGTACGGGCTTTTTTTATGAATGTAGGTTTTTAACAATTATTTTTATTTTGTCCTGTGATATGTGCACTTAAACCAGTCAAGTGATATTTTATTTGGCACTAGTTTTGGTACATATTACATAATGTCTAACATGAGACCGCTTCAGAATTGGATCACTTTAACTTGTTCATGTTCTCCTAAACCAGTAGAGTGATATATAATAATCGACAAGTTTTGCGACAACTCAATAGTAACTCAAAAGGTGGAAATTGCCACCCCCTATGACAAGCCCATGTTAAAGTTGGCGGTTACTTCCATATAAAAAAACAGAATCGAGGACCGTTGACTCCCACAAAGTTCCAGTCATTTAACCAGCTCTGTGACTGATCCATTTCCCACAGGGTTCTTTCAGAATATATTAACCCTTATATGTATGGTGTAGCCATTTGGCAACATACCGGTTTTTATTAAAATAAAACCCACTTGATGCACAAAACTGCATTTTTGGGTATTGTGGCCACTTCTGTACGAAGTGCTCTTATAGTTTCGCTCAGATTTTGCTTCGTATGTTTGTGGAAAATCCAAAAAAACGCGCGTTTTTTTACAAAAAGTGTAATATTGAAAAATGTTTGTTTAAATATTTAAAGTGGTTTTCTCGCAATAAAATTAATTTTGGCGACAATAAATGTATAATTCATAGTTTATATATTTTTTTGTTCATACACGTTAAAATAATCACAATTTAGCTATTCGGCAAAAAACCATATTTTTAAATAAAAATCACCTTTTTTTAAAAAATAAAGTTTTTTTTTGTATTTTTTTTGAAATGCACACGCCTTTAGAAATCATATACAAAAAAATGGTTCAAATCGAAGAGATCAGATCAGAGCATTTAAGGTTTAAGTAGACTTTCTCATGGGTGCAACCAAAAGATGATCTTTGTCGGACGGTGTTTTAATAGAAATCGAGTTTTTATAGTACAAAATGTGTCGGATTTAATTATTTTCTAACCAGCGGGAATTCCCGGGATCCCGGGAAATTCTAAAAAAATCCCGCTGTGTCGGAAAATGAAAAAGTCCGGGAAAAGAAAAGCCCTACTTATAGCTAATTTATAGGGTTCCCAGAAAATCGCCAAATTGGCAACAGTGCAGGTTATACCCATATAGTTATATAGCACGAGTAGTATTATACTATAAAGTTTACAATAGTTACACCTATTATCTTGGATAAGTAAAAGCTAATATTTTAATTTATAAACAGAGCTTAAAAAAGACAATTCTTTTCTAATAGTGTATTTAGACTGGGCGAAAACTAGTAGTTTTTGGGCATTTTTTAGTTTTTGAGCCGAAAACTACATAATTAATTTAGTTTTTCCGTACAATTTTCATACAAACTGAAAACCAGATTCTACCTGGTTTTTGCCAAAAACCAAATAAAAATATCTGAAATGTGCATTCTAGATACACCCGGTATCCTTTATAATCAATTTTCGATACACCCTGTTGCAACGAATATAGAAGTAAAGCAAGTGTCAAAACAATATTTTTTAATTTTTTGAAAATATTTCTGTTTTAATTTGCAATTGCGTGTTGTTATTCTTTTTTAAATGTATTAATAATTTTTTTACATTAATTTGATAATAAAAAAAGAAAGAAAAGTGTGTAATAAAAAAGTGTCGTGACAAAGAAAAACTAAATAACCAGTGTAAATGACTTGGCTTTTGCAATTTAGTTTTGTACAAAAACCAACTGGTTTTTGCTCAGTCTAAATTCAGTATAAATCAATTCGCATAAAAACTTATTCATTTTATAAATCAGTGAATAATTTATAATAACTTTAAATCAATGATTTGATATTGAATAAAGTGATATAATAGCCGTTTTTTCTAATCACTTGGATTTAATAAATCCAAAAAGTAGTTATAAAAGTGCTCAACAGATGGGGTTAGATTCTGCCTATTTTAAAAAAAAATTTCTGTCCGACATTTTTTTTCACCCTAATTTTTAATACCGAATTCGATGGTAAAGGATTTTACTTTAACTTTTAAGTTTTAATTATATTTTATATAAAACAGCGATAGACAGTCTGCCTTTTCAGTTTTATCACTTCAATTTATATTTTTTCACAATTGAAAAATTCCATTGCAATATTTAATATTCACTAATTGGATTTAATTAAATTACTTACAGTAGAGTGAAAAATTGCCATTTCTATTTGAGCTATTTCTCCATGTCCAAGATGAAAAATATGTATTAGGAGAGGTGTAGTTTTTTTTCGAAACATATTTCGTAAAAAAAAAATTTAATAAAAAACTTTTATTTGTTAGTTTTTAAATTTTTTTGTTTCTCTTTTAATTTTTGTTCGTATTTTTTTCTGACATTAAACTAATAGGCTGTTTCATATATTTGTGCTTTTGTTGTGGATTTATTAAATCCAGCTTTTTTTTGGATTTAATAAATCCCCTTTTTGTATGAAAAATTCTAAATCCAGGTGATTAAAAAACACGCTAAATGATTTGGTCTTATTCATATTTATTAAATTTTGATTCAATTGAATAATTTTTTTATGAGATAATTTGCGAAGTATAAATCAGATCAGAGCTTGGAAGCATTGATTTAAGAAGAATTATTTTCAAAACATAAATTAGAGAATCAAAAAAATATAAAGATAATTCCCACGAATTGTTTCTCTATGTCAATTTAATGAGTGAGATCATAAAAATGTTAACACACATTTTTGCCTATAACTTTGGTTTAAAGCTTGTCATATTTTTTTTTTCGGCAATTTACATTTTAAAAATATGTCAGTTAATAAATTAATTTACATCATGAGTTTTAATTTGAAATTTTTAACACAATGGACGATGAAAGAAAAGTGCGTTCAAAAATAATTAAATATTTTCAACAAAACCAAACATGGACATACAAAAAAATTGCCAAAGAGACTAATGTATGCCGCCAAATAGTTTCCAAATGTATCTGGAACACCTAACAATTGAAAGGAAGACGGGAACAGAAACAACGACTGGTTATCGTAACATTGGTAAGGCATATAAAGTTAAAAGCATCATTAAGAGAGCTCCTAACACATCTGGCAGAAATACAGCTCGGTTAGCCCAATGCTCGGACTTTTTTGTACTTAAAGTGAAACGTAAGGCATATGTAGAAATAGAAAGCTTTTAAAAATTTGGAGGCCAAAATCAGAGCTCGAAAATTGAAATCAAATTTTATACAAAAATACAACTGTTGTGTAATGGACGACGAAATTTATGTCCTGGCTGATTTTTAGCAGCTCCCTGGTCAAGAATTTTATGTTTCCGATGTTCGAGGAAATGTTGCGGAAAAATTTAGGTCGAAAAAGCAAACGAAATTCCGTAAAAAATTCCTAGTAAGGCAAGCCATATGTAGCTGCGGCCAAAGAAGCCAGTCATTTGTGACATCTGGCTCTATAAACAGCGAAATTTATATCAAGGAGTGTTTGCAGAAGAGACTTCTTCCATTCTTGAGTTAGCACAATGTATCCACTTACTTTTGGCCCGATTTAGCATCTTGTCACTACAGCAAGAAAGCGCTGGAGTATTATAATGATAATAATGTGGTTTTTGTACCAAGAGAGGCAAATTCACCAAACTGCCCGGAACTCAGGCCAGTGGAGAGATATTGGGCTCTTGTTAAAACAGAATTAAAGGGCACAAAAAGGTCTCCCAGGACATGCAAGATTTCAAACGTAGATGGACCACCTGCTCTAAAAAGGTGATAGAAACTACCACAAAAGCCTTAATAGGAGGGTTTCCGGAAAAAGTGGATAACTTTATTCGTAGTGGTTAGAATTCCATTCTGTTTGATTTTGTATTAAATTTCATTTAATAAAAATTTGGTTTGAAGTCTTAAAATTCAGTGGGTTGTTTTTTAAAATGTTGGGTTTTAATTTTTATTCAAAAAAATAAAAATTGTTTTTTCGACCTTTTTATTAATTAATTAGAAATTTATTAATTCAGTTCGAAGCCAATTTCCTTATTATGAATTAACATAATAAGTACTTTTTTCAAAAACTGCTATTTTTCTTCATCAGGATATTCTCCTAACAAATACTTCACAGAGTTTTTGCTTTCAAAAACCTCTACACTTTCAGGAATGAAAAGACGATCGTTTCGGGGATTTTCCAAGTCCCCTTCTTCAGTTTTCTTTAAGTTAAGTTATAAGTTAATATACACAATTAAATATTTTTTTTTTCTTTTTAACACAATTTTATGTTTTATTTATACTAATTTATTTTATTTTTTCACATCTTTCACAATAAAATTAATAAATAAAGGAAAACTATCACTAAATTTTCTGACTAGATGCAGTCTAGCTAAACTAAACGATTATTACCAACTACAAAAGTTATAATGGCTACATACAACTTCATATGTATCAATAATGGAAATGCGCCGTTTTTCCAAATATATGTTAATTGTATCCCATAAATATAATTATTACCGGGAAATATATGTATAGTAACTATAAAAACAATATAATTGGAAGCATACTCCAAATACATATATGGTAGTTTGTAAATATAATATAATTACCTCCAAACATAAACGAAAACGTCTTTTTCCTCCGTGTATGGTAAATATTTTAGTGGTATATGCCGACGCTACTGCTAGCAGCTGACATCATCGAGATTTCTTCACATTTTTACAACCCGGCAACCCCGTGATTATCAAATCAATTTAAACATTTTTAATAAAAACTCAAATAAATTTGGCAATCAATTTCGATAATTTCGTTATCGTAAACAGTGATTGAATTCATATTATTTAATATTCAACTATTTTAAGTTAAAACATACAAAAGAATTTAGATATAAAACGAAGTTCAGTTTTTCTAGTCGTGCGATAGATTCAAATTATTTTTATAAATTCAAATTGTGTGTTGGGTACATTTGTTTGTTTAAATTTCTTTTTGTTGTATAAATAAATATTTCAAAATATTTTAAATTCAAATTTAACTTATACAATTTTCCAATCGGTTGTGGTGTAGATGTCTGGAAGGTCAGGCATTGAGAAAATTTAAATTTTTGAGGGTGGTGGTTCAAATCAGTTCAAATCTCATCCCAAAAAAAAATTTTTTTTTATTTTTTCTATAACTATGTATACACTTAAAATATTTTATCGTTTAAAACCACCTAAAATACATATTAAATTAATTGAAAACACAATTAAAAAATGAAAGGATAATTGAAAAGTCTGTTAAAACAATCGTCAATTTTTAACTGAAAACCGAAAATATTTGAATTTTTTGTTTTAAAACAGAAAACAACGAAATTATTTAAATTATTTTTTATAAAAATAGAAATCTAAAAATAGATTATTTGACTGAAAATATCAACTCCTACAGACGATAAATATTTCTTGTAGTTTGTTTTTTATTGACGAATATAAAAAGTTAAACAATATGTTTCAATGTATTTTAATTGATTCTTCAATTGAAAACAAACTTTACCTATTACTTTTCAAATAAACCTCAATCGGTTATGGAAAATATATTAAGAGTGTACTGATGATGATGATCATGACTGAATTATTTTTTTTAAATATCTGAATCAAACGAACCATTTTTAATTGAAATGAATCAATTCGATTGATACTTTAAAAAGATTCAACAAAAATCAAATAGATTCTTTGAAAAAGATATTGACGGTATTCACCGTTCGTGCTATTTTAAGTAGTAAATTAGCATTTATTGTAAATTTGACAACTTTCCATGGGCTAAACTTCAAAAATCATGCTCTTTTACAACAATAGTACATTAGCACTTAAACTGTGAATTCCTTCATTGATTGATTAAAGTAGACAATAATTCAATTAAGTAATACAATGTTGAATCAGATTTAAAAATCGAATTAAGGAATTAGGATTTTAAAGGACTGTATAAACTGATATTGTATGGCGTACAATATGGTTTATATTAACCGACTATTAATAATTTTCTCCCTTGTTTAAAAGTTTCTTTGTTGCGTATAAGGTTGCCAGGCGGCCTTGATTTCGCTTGATTTACAAAATGCTCGTCAAGAATCAAGAAAAAATATGTTTTGTCCAGATTTTTTAAAGCCCAATCAGAAAACACCTCAAAAAAATATTTTTTAAATTTTTTCAAACTTTTTCTTAAACAACGTTTTGTAAAAAACAATTGAACATTCCATTTAAATATTATGGTAAAGCGTTTTATTTTAGTGTATTTGTTTGAAATCTATCAACAATTACTGGGTGTTTTTATAAAAAGAATCAGACGAATTCGTTAACAAATTTGTGTGAAAAACAACAATTTAAAAACGTTTTTCTTTGAAAATTTTTGCACAAATTTGTTAGGACTTCTATGTAGAACAAATGTGGCTAAAAAAAATTTAAGATAAATCTTTTTAAGTTTGTGTTTTTTACACAAATATTTTAACGAATTCCTCCGATTCTTTTTATAAAACAGGCAGTATACTTCCCCCTATATTCAACACTAATAATTTGACAACATTGAATAGCTGATTTGAAACAGAAACCCGCATGAATACATATTTCCCTCCTTCACTCAACACTAATAACTGTAATGTACTGAAAAATGTACAGAAAGCAACCTACAAAGTTTAAAAAACTCATCATAATAGCTAATGCTTTTTGTGAAAAAGCCTTCAGAATTTTAAATAATTGTATTCCAACGATAGAATAGAATGATAGAATAGAAACAAATAGAATGTCATTCGATCTAATAAAAGCCAAGCTATTAATAAGATTTTGATGAAGATTGCAAAAGTTTTCAAAACTTTCCTGTTTCCTGACGGTACATAGTTAGTTAATTCTGTATTTAAAAACAATAAATATAAGTGGCAAACCACTGAATTTTAAGAGTTACTTTTTATTTCCCGAGTAAAAAAATGATATATAATCATATGTGGCATATATTACAATATATAATAAGACATGTATAATTATATATGACGTCTTTTTCCAAAATTTTTCCTTATATTATGCCATACATAATTTCATCTAATTAGATATCGGCCTTTATAATATTAGATATGGTATATATGATTATATATTACATAGCATGGCTGATCTTATTGTATATATAGTTGTATAATATATATGGCGGCATTTTAGGAATATATAATTATATATGGTATCATTTAAACAATATATAACTATATATGGTGCCAGTTAAACTATATATTATCATATTTTTTGTTTATTTATTTATTTAGTTAAGTCTATGGATAAAAATCCTTACAGACTATAATATTAAAAAGAAAAACATGATTAACAAATACAAATTATAGCCTACGTATTTAAGAACAAAATTATATTACGTTTAATGACATTTACATTTGAAAAAAAATCTATCAATTCATTCATTTCGTTGTAGTGTTTACATATTCTTCGAAAGGGATCAGCATTAGCGTAGTTTGATTGAAAGACTTGTAAATATAACGGGATATAAGAGCGAGTAGATCTTTGAGGAACATGGAGTTGAACATTACTAAGCAGGAAATCAGAAGAAATGTCACCATTAAGCAAGTTTATCATAAATGAAACATTTAGCATTTTCCTTCGGCTTACTAAAGTAGGCAATTTAATTCTATCAAGCCTAATGGTATACGATGGAAGATCAGCAGATGGGTACCATGTTGAGTTTCCTAAACAGAACAAGAGCAATTGTTTCTGGACCGATTCAATACGATTGCTGATAACAGTACTTTCAGGGTCCCAGAGTATCGAACCATACTCCATAATTGGTCTTACCAGAGATGTATATAATTGCTTTGTAACCCCTGGGTCTGTAAATTCTTTTGCCCATCGCTTTATAAAAGCAAGAACGCCACGGGCTTTATTTACCATCATCGTGATATGTTGTTTAAAATTTAATTTTGGATCAAGTAAAATACCAAGATCCAAAAACTCATTAACTAATTCCAGCTGGTAGTCTCCCAAAGTGTATAGACCAATAGAATTCCAATTTTTGGGAAATCGCATGTGTTTGCATTTCTTAAGGTTAAGATCCATAAGATTAATGTTACACCAATTATAAAAATTATCCAAGTCATGTTGCAAATAGATTTGATCTGCAGGTTCAGTATAGCTAAGAAATATTTTTACATCATCCGCATACAATAACATATTACATCGTTCCATTACACATGGCAAGTCATTTATAAAAAGCGAAAATAAAATTGGACCAAGATGACTACCTTGTGGCACTCCAGAGTTTACAATAATGCTCCTTGAAGTGGCATTATTAAAACGTACACTCTGTATTCTACTAATAAGATATGATTCTATCCAGTTCAAACTGTTCTGAGTGAAACCCATTAAATAAAGCTTTTTAAGAAGGAGATTATGATTAACTCTATCAAAGGCTTTGCTGAAGTCAGTATAAATTACATCAGTTACTTGGCCACTATTATATCCGCGGTTAACAAGAGTAGTTAGTTGCAAAAGATTTGTCATCGCTGAACAGACTTTCCTAAAGCCGTGCTGGAAAGATGATAATAAAGAAGATGATTGATGGCAGAGAAAATCTGTTATACATTTCTCAAAGAGTTTAGGGATTGCACTTAACTTTGCGATGCCTCTATAATTCATAACGTTTGATTTGTTACCCGATTTAAATAATGGAATAATGTATGAACGCTTCCAAAATTGGGGAAAGTAGCCACATTTTATTGATGTATTAAACATTATTGTTAAAGGAATGGAAAAAGCTTGAGCACAATTAGTTAAAACACAACTAGGAATACCGTCAGGTCCGCTGTAGTGTGATGATTTAAGATTTTTCAAACAGGTTACTATCTGGGAAGTATTGATGAAAGGAAATGATATAGGCTGATGTTCTACAACTGGAAAAGGATATCTGTTGGAGTCATTGTACTGAGCATCGGAATAAGTGGTAGCAAGAAAATCAGCAAACATATTACTTATGACCAAATCGTCGGAAGATTCATGACTTAAGTATTTAATAATATTTGGATATCCAGTAGATTTTCTTTTAGAATTAACGAATTTATAGAATGATTTTGGATCTCGTTTAAAATTAAATTTAAGATTATTTAAGTAATTACTGTACAGCTTCATGTTAAGTAAATTATATTCAGCGCGGGAAATGATCTACTATGATCTGAAGTTAACCCAGTTTTTTTGTATTTTTTGTAACGTTTGTTTTTTATATTTTTGAGTCTCGACAATTGTTTTGAGCTCCACGGCGGACCAGATTGCTTACATGCAGTGAATTTTGGAATACATTAATCAAAATATTCTAGAATAGTTTTATAAAAAACATCGATCATTGCATCAATAGAAGATGAAGTACCATTTGAAATGGATAACTTGTCAAGCCAATTTGTATTATTCAGGAGAAAATTTAAGTCATCATAATTTGCTCTTTTGAAGCAGAAAGCTTTTACAGAATTAATCTTTGATTTTCGTTTCAGTACACAAGGAATATTACAACTTACTTCAATAGTAGGGTGATGGCGATCCTCTGGTGATGTTATCGGATCAGTACGAATTAAAGAATAGTTAGCTGGTTCGTTTACAAACACCAAATCTAACAACCTCCCATTTTCATTATAAACACCATTTATTTGATAAATACACAAATCATAAAGTTTATTTAAAATGTCATCAATCCAGTCCTCAGCTTTTATTGGGGCATAAATAAAAGAATCATCTAAAAATTTCCAAGAAACAGTAGGCAAATTAAAATCTCCAAAAACAAAAATTAAGTCATCTGGTTTTGCCGACGATATAATAGATTTAATGGATTCACAATGTTTTAAAAATAAGAAAATCAGATCTCGGAGGAATATATGAACAAGTAATGAAGACATTTTTTTTTATTCAGTTTAATACGGATACCAATAAATTCAATTTTATATGACGGATCAGGTATTATTTCTTCAGATGAGAAAAGGCAGGAAACAGCAATAATAACACCACCACCAGTAGTAGTAGTTTCTCTATCAAATCGATAAATATTATATTTGTTGCAAAAAATTTCAGTATTTAAGGTTTTATTGTTTAACCAGGTTTCCGTGAATATGATGACATGATGATTAAAGTCAAAGCTTTCCAGGTACAGTTTCGATAGTTTAGTATTTAAATCTCGTACGTTTTGGTAAGTAATATACAATTGGTTATCAGCAGTTATATTCAGTTTTTTTGATATGTTTGCTCGCGTGAAGGGAGATAGACAATATTGTTTTTTCTTTGATTTTCTTTATACACATACTCTAGTACTAGCGTGTTATCCGGCCAGAAGCATGGATCAACTACTTGTTCAAAAATATCAAATGGGACTATTATTTTAAACGATGTAATGCTACGTGGTTGAGCATACGGAAATTTGTAAGTTGAAATTTCAGCGTTCGTTTTCAATTTATTTTTTATATAATAGTTTATATCTTCGACGGTGATTTCGGAAGCGAGACGGGATATGAATATTGCCTTAGAACGGGGTATTGCGCGTATTTCATTATGAACAATTTCATTATCATTAATATTAACTATGGAAGTTTGTTGAACCACTTCAGAATATTTAACTTTTTTATTTGGAACGGATTTAGAAGTAGAAGCGATAATTGGTGTAATGATTTCCGTATTATTATTTAAAACAGATTTAGAGGTAGAAGCGGTAATTGGTGTGATAATTTCGACAGAATTATTATTAGCTACAGTAGAAGCAGGGCTTTGAGGATTTGTCTTGCTTCTAGAAGATTTACGACGTTTTGGTGATGAATGTTGTGGAGATTTAAAAGTATCAAGAAATTTATACTCATCAAACAATTTCCCATATATATGGTGGCATTTAAGCAATATATGGTCATATATGGTACCTCATGAACAAAATCTTTAATACAGTTGCAGATATGATAATATATGCTACTAAATATAGTGCCGTATATATTTATATATGGTGTTATTTAAGCAATATATTAGCATATATGGTGCCATTTAAACCATATATTATTATATATGGTGCCATTTAAACAATATATGGCCATATATGGTACCTCATGATCATAATTTTTAATACAGTTCCAGATATGATAATATATGATTCTATATATAGTGCCATATATATTTATTTATGGTGTTATTTAAGTAATATATTACTATATATGGTGCCATTTAAACCATATATTATCATATATGGTGCCATTTCAACAATATATGCTCATATATGGTACCTTATGAACAACATTTTTAATACAGTTCCAGATATGATAATATATGCTACCTAGGGTTTTTCTTTTCCCGGACTTTTTCATTTCCCGGGACAGCGGGATTTTTTTCCCAATTTCCCGGGATCCCGGGAATTCCCGCTCGTTAGAAAATATATAAATTCGACATATATTGTACTTGAAAAACTACTTTTTGGTTAAACACCGTTCGACAAAGTTTATCTTTTGGTTGTATCCATGAGAAAATGTTCTGAAAGGAGGGCTAAATATCCATGTCTTCCACTTTTTCCAGGTCAATTCGTTTAACAATTTAAATTGTGAATTAGTATTTATGTAATATATTTATAGGGAAGGCCGTCCTTATTAAAAAAAAACTTTTAGTAGTATATTAACTAAATATTAATTTCGCGGTTTAAGCTGTTAAACGAATTGATATAAAAAAGTGAAAGACACGGTTATATTATTTTGATCCCTTTTTTCAGGATATATTGGAATTGTTAATGGGTGCAAACTTGTGTCGGACCAGTTTTATAGTCAGAACTAAAATCAATTTTTTAAATATTTCTTATACATGAAATCCAAAAATTTCTATTTCTAGATATTTTGTTTTCTTCTATGCAGATTTTCAGAAGCATCCGTCTAGAATTAGCTTTATAATAAAGTTTAAAAGTGAGCATTTTTCACAGAAATTTTTAGGCAAATTCGCCTAAATTATTTTATAAAAGTAGACACTAAAATATTAAATAGTTTCATAACTTTAATTAGTTTGTTGAATAGAAATTTTTTTATGCCACAACCCCTTAAAAGAAATTATTTAATTTTCATATTTAGTTGCATTTTAAATTAGCATATACAAAATTCAAAATAATTTGAAAAAGCATCTGATTTATTTCTTATTTTAAAAATTAATAATATTTAAAAAATATATTTAAAATAAAGGAATAGCAATTGAACTTTAAATGAAATTATTTGAAGTAAAAGAAACTCAAAATAATTGAAAATACGAAAAAATTACTATTTTTTAACTTTAATCCCTAGTTTAGTGGAGGTATTTGGAACTGAAATAATGATATTGAAATGTTGTATAAGGCTGGTTTACACTATAAGATTTTCAGTACGATTTTAATTCAGTGCACGTGCAAAACATATAGGCAAAGTTGCAAAATCTTTCCGAGAATCTTGTAGTTTAAAACAGCCTATATAAATATTGCTTTATTTGAACAAATATCATCATCTTAAAGAAGAAAAAAATTCCCGAAGGACAAGTATTTTAGTTTGTAAATTTGGTAATTGCTAATATAATATTTTTTGATTTAACTAAACCAAATTCAATTGGCATCCAAAAACAATTTGGCTTAATTCAGATTATTAAATTTTAAACCGTATTTTTTAAGTTTAAATATTCTTTATTTAAATTAGTTTTAAAAAATCAATGCTTTAAATTTAAATAAAGCTTCTAAAATTGCAATAAAACTAGCTAAAACTACTGTAAAAGAGTAAAAAAAAATCCCGGGAAATCCCGCATAAAATTCCCGGGATTGCGGGATTCAAAAAAGGGCGGGATTCCCGGGAAATTATGTGTTTAATAAATTATGTGTTTTTTACCTGATACAATTTTATCGGTTTGATCGTAATTGGTTCAATTTTATATAAATAAAATATAATTGTATCCGACATTTATCTTATACAATTGTATCAAAGTTTTAAACTGATATCAGGTCAAAATTGAGATATAACTATATAATTTTGTATACAAATATATATATTTGGACCTAAACTGATACCATGTGATATAAACCTATGAAATTTTATCAGGTCAAAAATCTGATACAATTTCATCTGATTAACACATAATTTAATCAGGTCAGATCTAAAATGATGCAATTAGATAAAAACTGATAAACAACTGATACAATTTTATTGGGCCATTTTTCGGATCAAATGGTACATGGATGACTCTAAGTTATATATTACCATATAAAGCTCCATATTGTTTTTTTTTTTAATAGGGAACATACTATATATGGTGCCATTTAAACAACATATGGTCATATATGGTAACTCATCAGCAACTACAATATTAACTGTATTTCAGAAGCTATTATTTGTATTTCAGAAATTTTAAATGTATTTCAGAAATTATGGAATGTATTTCAGAAATTTATTAATTGTATTTCAGAAATAATCAATTCTATTTCAGAACTTGTTGATTGTTTATCATAGTTAATAGAGAAAAATTTCTAAATTACATTTCATAATTTCTGAAATACAATTGATAATTTCTGGAATACAGTTTGATAATTTTTGAAATACAGTTGTGAATTTCGGAAATACAATTAATAATTTCTGAAATACAATTGGTAAAACTGAAATTCAATTGACTAGTTCTGAAATACAATTCATAAATCTGAAAAATAATTGATAAGGGTGATATCAAAAAATGTGATAAAAACCGTGTAACCACCTAATTTCTAATGCATGGATTACATTTGAGTTACATATTTCGATACATATCAGCGCATTGTCTATGTTTTACAAAATTTATAACAATCTGACCAATTTTTGGTTAATACATTAAATTTGTGACCAATTTTATAGGCCAAATGTAAACTCCGTAACAAGTAACTCATAAGGTTTTTTAACTTTAATAGCTTATATTTTAATAACCAATAAAGCTAAACACTAACTGTAAGAATTTTTATGAAGAGAAAAGTGCCGTTTTTGATAAAAATTAATACATTTTACAAACTTTTTCGTATATCTTAGCTATCACGACTTCAACTCTGTAACGATTTTTCGTCATAATTTTTGATAAAAATGCATATATTAGAATTTTGGAGTTATCTATTATTTATATTGCGAAAAGCATAATGTTATTTATACTCAAATGATCGTTGGACTGTAAGTAATCATCCAGTATAACAGACTTGAAGCTTTTCTGCAGCATGTAACATTCTCGAGATGAAAAAGGATGTGTTTAATAAGATTTGAAAAAATGTTGTAAACTCCGTTACTAATTTTTACACCAAACTCTTTAACGAGTAAGAAAAACAATGTCATATTTGGATTCACCTTGCAAGCATCATGCGATTTTGTTTCGGAAAAAAAATTCTGACAAAGCGTTTCTAAAAGAAAACGAAAAAAGTAACCAAATGTAAACTCCGTAACTGTAAACTCCGTAACCACAATTGTTTGCATTAGATTTCATTCAAATAAATGTAGATAAATGTTTAAAATATTTTAAAATAACCATAAACAGATGTGATTCAACTAATATTTATGCGTCAAAAGACGATTCAACGATTTTTGCGTTAAATCAAAAAAAGTTATCAGTTTTTTACCCTAAACTGCTGGAGCGAAAAACGATTGATTTTGATTGGTTTTGAATCGACATTGCGAGTCATTACTGACATTAGTTTGACAAATTAAATTTGTTTCACACAATTTAAGCATTTTTTGATCGCAAAATGTTATGTTTTTAATATATTATATTGTAACTGCGCAACCGCTGTTTGGATTTTAAAAAATTTTATATTTTTGAAAAGCATTTAAAAGGAGCAAAAATAAAAATTAGAAAAAAATTTTTTTTTTCGCGGAATGAATTGTATTTTTATTCGCGAAACCGCCAATTTGATAAACACAAATTGTATATCATTGGAAAGCAAGTTGAAAACCCAAATACGAAAAACTAATAAATTGAAGAAAATTCGTACTCAATTTTTTTTGTTATATCTTTTGCTTGCAGAAATGTAAACTCCGTTACAACAAAAAAAATTAAAATTGTGCAAAAAAAGCTATTGCGACAACTTGTTGAACAGATTTTTTGCAATTAGGTTTATAATGACTAAACTTACTGATTCCATTAAGAAAAAACCGAAATATTAACACTTTTTGCTTCTCACAAAATTGGCCCAAAAATTGATCACATTTTTTGATTTCACCCATAAGTTCTGAAACACAATTGATAAAACTGAAATTCAATTGATTATTTCTGAAATACAATTGATACATCTTAAAAACAATTGATACAATTGGAAATGGTGTAGAGGTTAAAAAGATGCAAATAAAATTATTTTTTTTAAAAAATTCAATTTAATAAAAAAAATATAATTTTATAAAAACATTTATAGAAAATAAAATTATAATTTTATAAAAAGAAAATTTTTTATAAAAAAAAAAAATGCATAGCCGTGAACGGTACCGAACTCGAGACCTTCTGAGTTTAAACCTTATTTTAACAAAATATTGTAATTTTTATAAAATCAGTGCTCTGCCAGTGTATTATTTTTTGAACTGTTGTCAATATCTGTCTGGGATTTTATTTAATCCCAAATAAATGGAGATCTTACGTAGTACCCAAATATAATGCGGGATCTAATTTTATCTGTCATTTTTCTGGATAGTTTTAGATGTCAATCCCCAAATATATTGCTGTTTCTAATTCGATCTGCCATTTTAATACTGAAATAAATTGCTAGATCTAATTCGATCTGCAATTTATGGGATAAATTAAGATCTTACCAAATCCCCAAATATATAACTGGATTTAATTCGATCTGCAATTTATCGGAAAAGTTAAGATCTTAAGCAATCCCGAAATATATTACTGGATCTAATTTTTGATTGTCATTTTTTGGATATATTTAGATCTTACTTAATCCCCAAATATAATGCTGGATCTAATTCGATCTGCCATTTTTCGGATCAAATTAGATCTAAGTTTATCCACAAATATATTGCTGGATGTAATTCCATCTGCCATTTTTCGGATCAATTTAGATCTAAGTTTATCCCCAAATATATTGCTGGATCTAATTCGTTCTGCCACTTTTTCGGATCAAATTAGATCTAAGTTTATCCCCAAATATATTGCTAGATCTAATTCGATCTGCCAAAATTGAGATCAAATTAGATATAAGTTTATCCACAAATATATAGCTCTATCATCAAATTAGATCTAGGTTTATCCCCAAAGATATCATTGGACCTCCCAATTTTGAGATAAGACTTGATCTTAGTTTATCCCCATATATACAATGGGATCTAATACGATATCATTGGATACACCCAATTTTGAGATCTAATTGGATCAGCTAGATATTACAGCAGATCTTAAACAATATCAAATTGGATATGATTAGATATTGCGCGGGATCAATTTTTTTTACTCGGGTTGTTATGTTTTTTTAAAATTTATTTTTACTGCATTGTTTTTTTCTCATTTTTTTTATAAGGTTTTTCTAATACTTTTTAGAAAAAAGAATTATATTTTTACAAAAAAAAAATAAATTAAATTGAAATACAACTACTAACGTATACCTACGTTAGAGTGTCCCTTAAAATTAGACTTGTCATTACACCCCCAGTTTTATTGGAAATGGTCGCAAATGGAAGAAATCGATTTTTTTTTTGGAAAACGTTAATCCGTGCCGAAAGTTGGACGAAAATGGCCCATTTAGGGAAAAAATTGTATTACTATTAAAAATTCCCAAAATTCGAAATTTCGAAAAAAAATTATTTTTTATTCCATTTATTCATTTAATATAGTCAAAATGATTCAGACATGGAATTTTGACTTCGTCTGATATCATTAACCCACTTTAGCCTGGAATCCAAAATGACTAACGAATTTGATAAAAATGCAAAAACGTGTTTTATTTTTATTAATTTTGAAGATTTTTTAAAATGCCTAATTTGGGGATGTCGATTGCTATTTGTACCACATATTAGTTGATATTAAAGAAAAACAATAAATTGGAAAAATGATAATTCGAGTTTGTGTTTGGAGAGACTGCTTTCCAGGACATTTTATGTATAAAAATTGCTCTATTTGTCAAAAATTAAACAAAATTTAAAAGTTTTCATAAAATTTTACACAGTTTTCGGAATAACATCACTTAAATTTGGTTAGACTATAATTATCTTTACATTTGTTTAAAAAATCTTTAACTCTTAGTGGCCTGGGGTCAGAAAAGACCAATGAAAGTTAATATTAAATATGACTACGAGATTGTAAAGCCATTAAATTGATAAAAAAAAAAATTCAACTAGATAAAAATGATTATTTTATGTAACGTGATCCATATGGGGTTAATTTTTATACTTTTGGGCAAAAACGCCCCACTAGGAAATTTACAGAATAACACCTTTCATAATTTTCTAAAAAAATATCACTTTGAATGAATAAAAAAAAATTTTTCCACTTGATAAAAATTATTATTTTCAACAACTTGATCCATATAGGGTTAATATTCTCACTTTTGACAAAAAAGACCCACTAGGAAATTTACAGAATAACATTTATCAGATTTTAAATTATGATATGCGATAGAGGGTACAAAACTAACGAACAAGCGCAATTCTCTATAGCCCCATTCTTATTTTTAAGGGTTAAAAGGTGGGGTCAAAATGTCCGTATGATAGTAGCAATTTTAGTTTTGTAATCGTATTAGATTCTAATTAAAAGCTTTTTTTTGTTTATTATACATTTATTGCTTTCTGTTTGGAAAGACGTTATTCTGAAAATTTCCAAGTGGGCTTTTTTGCCGAAAAGTGAGAACATTAACCCTATATGGATCAAGTTACTCAAAATAATAATTTATATCATGTGGAAAAATTTTTTTTATTCATTCAAAGTGATATTTTTCCGAAAATTATGAAAGGTGTTATTCTGTAAATTTCCTAGTGGGGCGTTTTTGGCCAAAAGTATAAAAATTAACCCCATATGGATCACGTTACACAAAATAATTATTTTTATCCAGTTGAGATTTTTTTTTATAAATTTAATGGCTTTACAATCTCGTAGTCATAATTAATATTAAGTTCCAATGGGCTTTTCTGACCCCAGGCCACTAAGGGTTAAATTTTTTTTTTAAGAAATGAAAAGATAATTATAATTTAACCAAATTTGAGTGCTGTTTTTCCGAAAACCGTGTAAAATTTGATGAAAACATTAAAATTTTTGACAATATGAGCAATTTTTGTAAAATGTCCTGAAAAGCAGTCGCTCCAAACACAAACTCGAATTATCATTTTTCCAATTTATTATTTTTCTTTAATATCAACTATTATGTGGTACAAATAGCAATCAACATCTCCAAATTAGGCATTTTAAAAAATTTTTAAAATTAATTAAAAAAAAAAAAATACGTTTTTGCATTTTTATCAAAATTGTGGGTCATTTTGGATTCCAGGCTAAAGTGGGTTAATGATATCCGATGAAGTCAAAATTCCACGTCTGAATCATTTTGACTATATTAAATGAATACATGGAATAAAAAATATTTTTTTTCGAAATTTCGAATTTTAGAAATTTTTAATAGTAGTACACTTTTTCTCCAAAATGTCCCATTTTCGTCCAACTTTCGGCACGGGTTAACGTTTTCCAAAAAAAAAATAAAAATCGATTTCTTCCATTTGGGACCATTTCCAATAAATCTGGGGGTGTAATGAACGGAAATCGACAAATCGCTATTTTAAGAAACAGTCTAGTATACGTGTTAAATTAAAAAATTGTCAAGATTTTTTTTTAAATGACGATTTTTTTGGTGAGTGTCAAACATTTTGCAACTTTGAATCTGGCAACCCTAGTTGTGTACTACATTCCCACTTATGCATTTCGTATTTATTTTAAAATAAAAATAATACTCTGTGCTAAAATGACTCCCCAAATGAAATGCAACACTCTAACCATATCAAATATTATCTATTCAGCCATTACTTCACACTCTTCCTCTACTGGTGATGTAACTAAAATGGAGTGTTTCTAGTATAGAATCGCTAATTTGCTACTGTAAACAATGACGCCTGTCAGTTGCAATTCGAAGTGCAAAATGCGAAAAATTGTTTTAACGATTTAAGTAACAAACATGCATATAAAATAACAACAAAACAAAATGAAATAAATAGAATACAAATAAATAAACAGAACAAAAAAAAATTCAGTACAAATAGGAAGGAAGCAGAAGAAGAAAAAGTATGAAAGTAAAAGAAAACAATGGCAAAAATTAATGAATGCACGAATTAAGTCAAAATAACGCTAAGAGCACTGGTATAATAATAGAAATGATAACGACGACGAAGACTAGTTATCCTGTATGTGTGAAAAAGTTAATATGTCTCATAAAAATATTATTTATGTCTAAAGACTTTTAAATTTTATATTTTAACTTTAACAAATCAGAAATTTTTATTCCACATACACCAATTGTAATATATCCGTTTAAAACTTAACTTCGTACACTTAAAATCAGGGGTATGGTATCATCAAAAAAATAAGTAATAAAAAAATCGTTATCACTAGATCAGGGGTATGGCATCACCAAAAACAAAAGTTATAACGACATCGTTATCACTAGATGGCACTTTGTTCAATAAATTGACAATTTTCTTTTTTCATTTAAATTGAAATAATAGCAAACAAAAAAGCAAATAAAAAAAAGGAATTCTCAAATTTTATTATTTGAACATATTTTGCGCTTGATTTTTTCTTATTTTGGGCAGTTTTCAGCAATTTTTGAGTTTTTAAATATAGGCTCAGCTGATACTAAAGTGATACTAAATAGTTGCTAAGGTGATACTAAATCTCAGCGCCCCCTACCGGTGAGTAGTGTAAGTTTTGATTTCCCATCTCTATAATTAATAGTCTCTGCACTAGATGGCACTTTGTAAAAATTTTGACAATTTTCTTTTTTTATTTAAATTTAAATAATAACAAACAACAAAGGAAAAAATACAAACAAATATTTCAAATTTTATTATTTGAATATATTTCGCGTTTGTTTCTTCCTTATATTGAGCAGTTTTCAGCAGTTTTTGAGTTTTTAAATATAGGCTCAGCTGATACTAAATAGTTGCTCAGGTAATACCAAATGTCAGCGCCATCTATCGGTGAGTAGTTTAAGTTTTGATTTCCTATCTCTATGATTAATAGTCTCTGCTTAAAATAACATGTCAGTCAAAAAATCTGTCAAAGGTGTTTCAAATCGATTTAACTAATTTTTAAAAAATTTGTAGTTGAAACACTGATTTAAACAAAAATTTTAGTTATCTTCATTTAACACTATACTAAAAATCTAATTGTTATATTTATAACTGATTTTTAAGATCCCATTCGTTAAATTTTACAAAATTTAATGTTAAAATATAATATTTTCATGTTTCTGTTATTACCCGGTAGATGACGCCATCAGTGTATCCCAATTTTTTAAAATGGTTAATATCTCGTAAACTAAGAGAGATAGAGCAAAATTGACGAAAGTTTCGACTTCCCCTAACCATATAATACCACAGCGAAAGGGGTTATCTCTACCCAAAAATGGGCCCTCGAGAATTTCTAATAAATATTTTCCACTTCATAAAATGGCCAATATCTCGAAAACTAAGCGAGATCGAACAAAAACGATAAAATGTTTGCTACTTTGGAGAGACCTTACATGACTTTAGATGGAAGGGACTAGGCCCGGGGAGGGTCCCGGGACCTTAACTTGAACAAATTTTACGACTCTGTATAATCACAAATAAAACAGTAGTTTTCCTAATTTCTTACTTAAATTTAGATTCGTTAAATTTAACAAAAAAAATTTGTTAAAATCAATAAATTTTATTTTAAGCCAAAAAAACAGGAATACATTTAGTTAAAGTAACAAATTTTTCTGTTCAGCCAACTTATTATTTTGAGTGTATCTGGCTATTTACATAAAAACCCTCTCCTTATAGTTTAGGGTCACATGCATAGTCACTTTCTAAATTTATAAATGGCTTATAAAACAAATTTTTCAAAGAAAACTCATTTTATGTTATAGGGGTTTCAAATTATTATGCATAAGCACTTAAGAATCTAAGCAATAAGCACATACAAGGAAGGTATCACATGCGATAATCTCCGATGCTAATGTTTGGAAATGTTGTGGAGAAAAGTTTCTATGGTTATGATGTCTGAGATCGGTCATCTTGGGGATTTAGGGAAATAAAAGTGGGTAAAAAATTACCCCTTTTTCTGTTTAAAAGTTGTTTGTCATTCCTTTCAAAGGAATCCCTATTTTCGCACCATTTCGTTTTCCTTAAGATGTTGTTGTAAAAAATGTATTTGTTTTAGGGAACTTTATATGCATAGGCGTACATAGACTATTTTTCTGGGGTGGGCCAAGGACCCATTTACATTCGGCTGTTTATTTGCCCATTCTCAGAATCTTAGGCCGAGTTTTTGGGATGTCAGTTAAACTTACGGATTATGTAGGTCATTGAAATAAATCCAAATAAACTGAATTTTAGTAGGGGAATCCAGTTACAAAGTTCGTTAAACTGAGTTTAAAGATAATCTAAATCCTAAAAACTGGGCCTTAATTTTAAAACACACTTTCGACATTATACTTAAAATTTTTTCTTTAAAAAAACTTTTAAAAATTATAAAATTTTCATAATCATCTCCATGCTTTTATAGTAAATTTTGAAAAAAGCATATATTTTTTTATGAAACCCTCTTACAAGGAATGTTTTCCATGCTCAGATTAGTATGAATTAGTTTGAAATTTAGATATTTGATAGAGAAAAGTAATTTAAGATCAACCTGTCTCGTTTCTTCGTACATCTCTGACGAACCCATTCCAACCTAATATTTTAACAATAATATAACCGAGGTGGTCAATAACATTCAGATGTTCATGTTAGATTTTTTGCTTCTGCAACATATTAAAATTTCATCAAAATAGTAGTGTTTAGTTTGAAGTATATCTACACTGAGAGAATTATCATCACTTTAGTAATGAAGTTCTTCGTGGTATCAATGAAAATTGTCACTGGAACTCGTCCATTGAAACTTTTCATAGAATCTATGAAACAAGTTTCATTAAAGTCAATGTTTATGAAAAGTTCATAAAATTAAAGAAACTCTTCATAAAATTAATGAAACTCTTCATAAAATTAATAGGCCACTCATAAAATCTATGAAGCAATTTCATTTACTATTATTTATTATAGTTGGTTGTTGTCGGTGCTGAGCTGGATTGGCTAAAGAAAAAGTATTTAGCAAATGCAAAAAGCGTAATAAAATTGTAGCATATTTTACGGATGTACAAAATATATCTAATGAAAGAATTCATTAAATTAAAAAGTTTCATAAAATTTTATTATAAGATGAATGAGGGAAAGTTTAGTTGATCTTTTATTTTCGTAAATGAAAGTTTTTTTGTTTGACTCTAGATCATAAATTAATATCAATTTCTGTTTTTAAATTATTTTCAAATTAAAGAAAGATGATACAATTTTGTGAAATTACAAAGAATAAAATTTTTTTGAAAGAATTCGATAAGGACAGCAAGAATACGTACTTTCGGCTTTCGCTACAAAGCCATCATCAGTGTCATTTGCCATGAATGGGTTATTAATTGATGATCGTCTACTTATGAAAGTAAATCGAATATGTTAACAACTCAACTTACACTAACATCAACGAAATCTAACAATGCTATTCTTTTTTGCTTTGAACGTTAATTCTTTAGGTATCTCAGCTGATTCTATTCAACTCTGTGTATGATATCCACAGATTTTTTAATTACAACGAACCGTTAAATATATGTTATTTAGATTAGATTTTACACCGTTTATTTTATAATAATTTTAATTCAATTAATGAAATTCCTTCCCAAGAAACATTTCTACGGACTCTCCGACATGTACGGAATCATCAATCCGGCTTTTACGGCACGTTAACTGTCCGTAAAACACGTATCCGTCAAAGCTTGTACGTATACGGAACAATAACGGACGGTACTTTCGGATTTTCGAATACAATACTGTTCGAATCCGTTTTGGTGTATCCGTTTCCTCACCGTTAAGTACGGACTTCACCAATTTTCATCAGATTCGAATACAGCACGTTTTAACTCCGTTTTGTGTATCCGTTTCCATACAGTTAAATACGGACTTTATCGGTATCAGTTTGTTTTTGCAAAAAAGTACACAAATTATTTTAAAAAGCCCTTTAGCTGCTAAAACGTAGTATGGGAGAAAAACTAAGTCACAGTAACGAGAATCCCTCCTAACACCCCATCAACCAAAGAATTTGAAGTCACATATATGAAATGGTAAGATTTATTTAACTTATTATGTGTTTTAAAAGTTGTTTTTTTGTATGCGAGTGCAAATAAGAAATAAAATTAAACTTATTAAAATAACAAAAATTTTGTAGATATACACTCTAATAAATTTTTGTTGAAATCTACTTCATTAAAAGTAGGTAACTTAATACCTATTATAAGTTGGGTAAAAATAGACACAGTGTTTAAAATTAAAATGCATAGACACATTGTGCTTAAAAATAGTAGACACAATGTGCCGAAAGGTACGTTTTTAATTGTATCAATATAATTATAATTTTGTGTAAATTTAAGTGTTTTGTGCCTACAAAAGCGCTTTTTAATGCATAATATTAGATTTGAGGTGTTCAGAAACAAGCGTAATGATGTTTATATATAAAACCTTTTCAATTTATTTATAAAATATGAAACTCTTTACAATTATTTTATTAATACAAACTATGATTACAAAATAGCGGACTTGTTCAACTAATCATTTATATATTTAGTAAAATAGAAATGAGCTCGTACAATTGAATGAAACCAATTCCATTTTTGCATCAAAATTGGTTTAACGAGTTTGCCTCATCGTTTTGGAGTGTTAGTTTGCAATTTGGTCATGAAAAGATAACAAAATCATTTAAAAATCAGAAAAATATATATTCTTCCTTTAGCTTACCTTAAGTAATTTCCGCAGTAGAATTTTGGGATTAATCCATACATCACACTACCCAAATAGAACTGTGCCATTAAATATCTTTTCTTGAAATTTATTGGTCCATGATATTTGTATTGTTAGTTTTTGGAAGTGTTTGTAATGAAGAAAGACTGAGAGGCGCAAATACTGCAGTTTTTCCTACATTTGGTCTATTCCCAGCAAAATCTTTCATTACCAAATAAGTGGTTATATAATAGAAATTCATAGCTCCGCACAACTTATTTTTTGCCGTCTAAACTCATTATTTTTGTTTGGCGTGGTCGTTTTTATAAGTAGTCACGCTTACCCGCTCGCTTACGAAAAAATGAGAAATAAGTAGTTATGAGGTTTTGAATAATCAGTGGTTACACACATGCTTACAAAAAGTTAAATTATAAGTGGTTATCAGATTGCTTACTTGATTCTTAAAAATAAGGAGTTAGGCAAATACTATTAGCTTAAGGAAATAAATTCAGAAAAATTTAAGTTTTAGTTCTAGGACACGTCATACAAATTTAAACATAAAACATATTTACATATAATAAATAAAATTTTTATAAAATTTAACTGTGTAAAAAGTACTTATTTAAACTATTACGAGTAAGTCATTATTTTATATTTAGAAACAATGAATACAATAGGCCCTTATTAGGAAGTCATTATTTTAAATTATAAAATAATGCAAAAGGTAATGATTCATCATTTTGGGTAATGCAGATAGTAATGAGGTGTCATTACCAATATTTTGCTGGGTTATAGCAACGGAATATACACCGTCTCCATGTTTACCGTATATTTAGCCACAAATTTGGAGTTATAGTAAAACAAAAGTTGATTAGTTGCTTTTTGTAACAAATTTAATTTTTGTTTTTTGTGATTTTTCGTTTTGACAATTTATTTATTTTGATGTTTCTTGAGTTTCAAAATGTATATAAAAAACACTGCACACATTTTCTGCTTTTTTATACACATTTCTTGTCTATCCAACAAACAAAAACATTTTAAATGGGTTTATCAACACAAGTTACTGTAGTTTGTGTTTATTTTTCTACAAAAACTGTGTATATAAAACATTTTGTGTGTTAGTTTAAGCAGAGTGTCTTATTTTACATAAAAATGTACGTCCTTTATAGTAGTGATATTACGAGTCCTTTTTAGAGTGTAACAGTTTATTTTTGCTATTTTTAGTATACTAATATTAATATTTTCTGCAGAAAGTAACTTAAATATAACTAAAATTTTGTAAATTTACAAGTTTAGTTTTTGCTGTTCTTATCTTACTAGTATTTAGCGAAAAAATCTGCTAATCTCAGAAGTTTCTTTTGTAAGTCTGTTTTTTTTTTTTTGCAATTTGCCCTTTTCTGCTATTTTTACAGATTTATTTCTATGAGTGTAGGGTTCAAAATTATAAGGCCCTGAAAATCGTATTGAACTACGTTTTATACTGAATTTAGACTGAGCAAAAACTACCTAGTTTTTGTACAAAACTAGTTTTTGTTTGTTTTTATGTATGCGTTTTGACAAGTAAAAACTAGCAACGGCTAAAAACTAAAGTTTTTGTATTTAATACTACATTTATACTTGAGCAAATTCCACTTAGTTTTTGTACAAAACTAGTTTTTGCTTGTGTTTTGACAAGTTAAAAACTACAAGAGCCAAAAACCAGGTAGTTTTTGCTCAGGTATAAATATAGTAGTATACCTTGAGTTTTCAATAGTAATATCTAATATTTAAAATATTTTCAACATAAGTATTTTTTTATTTAAAAAGTAAACCTAATAATGTCTATGAAAATTAAAAAAGCACAAAAAATTTAAAAATCGGAAAATGTGTAAATAATACTAAATGAGTCAGAGGAGTACCATAGTACTTTTGAGGTTCCAATAGTACCAGAAAAAGTACTATAGTACTAACTTTATCATCCCTGATAAGAATATTCCCGCAAAAAAAAAAGGTTTGTAAAACCCAAGGCACTTGTCGCCATTTTACCCCAAAATAAACAATTACTTTCTGAACTTTCGAAATATAATTCTTTTAATGCTAGTTTTAAGAATCAGTGCTATTTGAATATCTTTCTGTAAATCGGTACAAATTTAGTACTCTTTGTTATTCAACATTTTCTAAGTACTTTCTTTTCGAAAGAGTATTAAAACAATTACATATTCTTGGAAAGAGAGATGAAATAAACACCGTTTTTATGCAAAAGTACTTAAAGAAAATTCCTTTTTGGAAAGGGCACTTAGAGGAGCAGTAAATTTTCAAAAATTTTAACAAAGGCATATTGCTTTTAGTAGCATATAATGCAGTTTTGCACTTAAAAAGGTTTATTTTAGGATAACGTTATCGGGAAAAAGTAAGAGAAATACCAGGTGGGTGAAAACTATAAAAATACAATATTTGTCATTCGTTATTAAATTCCTAAATGAATAATAACATTCTTTCTTAGACAATAAAAGAAGTACGTGTTGTCTAAATTACAACAAATGCAATAAACTTTCTTTAGGAGAGGTAAAAGGACTATCGATTCTTTAGAAGATCTACTTAAGCCACCCTTTGTTCGAAATAATATTTATTAAGTATCTTGGGTTGAATAGAGTACTAAAAAAATGTCACTTTCTTCCAAAGAGCTTCAAAAAGGGCTCCTTTTTTTGTAAATATTGCGGTAACTTAATCTTAAATTCTAAAAAGGTTCTACTACTTAAAGGCAATACAACTTAAATTAACCTTTTTTCGTCTAATATTCTTCATCCAAATTTTGACTGGGAAGACCTTCTGCGCTCCGACGTGCTGCCGGAGTTGTGACGATGCTCATAGGTATGGAGGAAATAACTGCAAATTAATCATATTTACAAAAGTTGCGTCCTAAAACAACAATAAATATGCATCAATTTACAGCTTTCAAAATAACATTCATGCCAACAATACTTACAGCTTCACCTTTCCAATTATTGAAAGTAATGTATTGCCAAATGAAATCCTCTGTATCTGCTGCACCATTGTTTTTAACATTTCAAAGTTCAAAATCTGTAGTTTAAATCCCAGAAAATTTAAGGTGATAATAGCACACAAATCCATTCAAACTTAGCTGCGTGTCGCCATTTTTCTTGAAAATTTAGCAATGCTTTCTGTTTCCTCATTTATTTATTATTATACCCTACACCACTATGTGGTCAGGGTATTATAAGTTTGTGCTGATGTTTGTAACACCAAAAAATATTGGTCGTAGACCCACCTTATAGTATACCGATCTGTTCAGAATTTTTTTTTATTTCGATTTAACGATGTCCGTCTGTCCGTCCGTCCGTCTGTCTGTCCATGCAATCTTGTGCGCACTCTACAGGTCGCAACTATTAAGATATTTTGATGAAATTTGGTACGCAGACCTATGTTGGGCCAGGGACGAACAAGTTTGATTTTGGTGAACATCGGTCCATGTTTAGACCTAGTGCCCATATAAGGGTCCTACCAAAATTATACTGTTTATACGCTGCAGGTCGTAAATATTAAGACAGTTTGATGAAATTTGGTACGCAGACCTACATTGGCCCAATAACGCAGCCTATTGATTTTGGTGAACATCGGTCCATGTTTAGACCTAGTGCCCATATAAGGGTCCTACCAAAATTATACTGTTTACACGCTGCAGGTCGTAAATATTAAGATATTTTGATGAAATTTGGTACACAGACCTATATTGGCCCAATAACGCATCCTATTGATTTTGGTGAACATCGGTCTATGTTTAGACCTAGTGCCCATATAAGGGTCCTACCTAAATTATACTGTTTATACGCTGCAGGTCGTAAATATTAAGATATTTTGATGAAATTTGGTACACAGACCTATATTGGCCCAATAACGCAGCCTATTGATTTTGGTGAACATCGGTCCATGTTAAGACCTAGTGCCCATATAAGGGTCCTACCAAAATTATACTGTTTATACACTGCAGGTCGCAAATATTAAGATATTTTTATTAAATTGGGTACACAGACCTATATTGGCCCAATAACGCATCCTATTGATTTTGGTGAACAGCGGTCCATGTTTAGACCTAGTGCCCATATAAGGGTCCTACCAAAATTATACTGTTTACACGCTGCAGGTCGTAAATATTAAGATATTTTGATGAAATTTGGTACACAGACCTATATTGGCCCAATAACGCATCCTATTGGGTTTGGTGAACATCTGTCCATGTTTAGACCTAGTGCCCATATAAGGGTCCTACCAAAATTATACTGTTTACACGCTGCAGGTCGTAAATATTAAGATATTTTGATGAAATTTGGTACACAGACCTATATTGGCCCAATAACGCAGCCTATTGATTTTGGTGAACATCGGTCCATGTTTAGACCTAGTGCCCATATAAGGGTCCTACCAAAATTATACTGTTTACACGCTGCAGGTCGTAAATATTAAGATATTTTGATGAAATTTGGTACACAGACCTATATTGGCCCAATAACGCATCCTATTGATTTTGGTGAACATCGGTATATGTTTAGACCTAGTGCCCATATAAGGGTCCTACCAAAATTATACTGTTTATACGCTGCAGGTCGTAAATATTAAGACAGTTTGATGAAATTTGGTACGCAGACCTACATTGGCCCAATAACGCAGCCTATTGATTTTGGTGAACATCGGTCCATGTTTAGACCTAGTGCCCATATAAGGGTCCTACCAAAATTATACTGTTTACACGCTGCAGGTCGTAAATATTAAGATATTTTGATGAAATTTGGTACACAGACCTATATTGGCCCAATAACGCATCCTATTGATTTTGGTGAACATCGGTCTATGTTTAGACCTAGTGCCCATATAAGGGTCCTACCTAAATTATACTGTTTATACGCTGCAGGTCGTAAATATTAAGATATTTTGATGAAATTTGGTACACAGACCTATATTGGCCCAATAACGCAGCCTATTGATTTTGGTGAACATCGGTCCATGTTAAGACCTAGTGCCCATATAAGGGTCCTACCAAAATTATACTGTTTATACACTGCAGGTCGCAAATATTAAGATATTTTTATTAAATTGGGTACACAGACCTATATTGGCCCAATAACGCATCCTATTGATTTTGGTGAACAGCGGTCCATGTTTAGACCTAGTGCCCATATAAGGGTCCTACCAAAATTATACTGTTTACACGCTGCAGGTCGTAAATATTAAGATATTTTGATGAAATTTGGTACACAGACCTATATTGGCCCAATAACGCATCCTATTGGGTTTGGTGAACATCTGTCCATGTTTAGACCTAGTGCCCATATAAGGGTCCTACCAAAATTATACTGTTTACACGCTGCAGGTCGTAAATATTAAGATATTTTGATGAAATTTGGTACACAGACCTATATTGGCCCAATAACGCAGCCTATTGATTTTGGTGAACATCGGTCCATGTTTAGACCTAGTGCCCATATAAGGGTCCTACCAAAATTATACTGTTTACACGCTGCAGGTCGTAAATATTAAGATATTTTGATGAAATTTGGTACACAGACCTATATTGGCCCAATAACGCATCCTATTGATTTTGGTGAACATCGGTATATGTTTAGACCTAGTGCCCATATAAGGGTCCTACCAAAATTATACTGTTTACACGCTGCAGGTCGTAAATATTAAGATATTTTGATGAAATTTGGTACACAGACCTATATTGGCCCAATAACGCAGCCTATTGATTTTGGTGAACATCGGTCCATGTTTAGACCTAGTGCCCATATAAGGGTCCTACCAAAATTATACTGCTTACACGCTGCAGGTCGTAAATATTAAGATATTTTGATGAAATTGGGTACACAGACCTATATTGGCCCAATAACGCATCCTATTGATTTTGGTGAACATCGGTCCATGTTTAGACCTAGTGCCCATATAAGGGTCCTACCAAAATTATACTGCTTACACGCTGCAGGTCGTAAATATTAAGATATTTTGATGAAATTGGGTACACAGACCTATATTGGCCCAATAACGCATCCTATTGATTTTGGTGAACATCGGTCTATGTTTAGACCTAGTGCCCATATAAGGGTCCTACCAAAATTATACTGTTTATACGCTGCAGGTCGTAAATATTAAGATATTTTGATGAAATTTGGTACACAGACCTATATTTGCCCAATAACGCATCCTATTGATTTTGGTGAACATCGGTCCATGTTTAGACCTAGTGCCCATATAAGGGTCCTACCAAAATTATACTGCTTACACGCTGCAGGTCGTAAATATTAAGATATTTTGATGAAATTGGGTACACAGACCTATATTGGCCCAATAACGCATCCTATTGATTTTGGTGAACATCGGTCCATGTTTAGACCTAGTGCCCAAATAAGGGTCCTACCAAAATTATACTGTTTACACGCTGCAGGTCGTAAATATTAAGATATTTTGATGAAATTTGGTACACAGACCTATATTGGCCCAATAACGCATCCTATTGATTTTGGTGAACATCGGTCCATGTTTAGACCTAGTGCCCATATAAGGGTCCTACCAAAATTATACTGTTTATACGCTGCAGGTCGTAAATATTAAGATATTTTGATGAAATTTGGTACACAGACCTATATTGGCCCAATAACGCAGTCTGTTAATTTTGGTGAACATCGGTCCATGTTTAGACCTAGTGCCCATATAAGGGTCCCACCAAAATTATATTGTTTATACGCTGCAGGTCGCAAATATTAAGATATTTTTATGAAATTTGGTAAACAGACCTATATTGGCCCAATAACGCATCCTATTGATTTTGGTGAACATCGGTCCATGTTTAGACCTAGTGCCCATATAAGGGTCCTACCAAAATTATACTGTTTATACGCTGCAGGTCGTAAATATTAAGATATTTTGATGAAATTTGGTACACAGACCTATGTTTGCCCAATAACGCATCCTATTGATTTTGGTGAACATCGGTCCATGTTTAGACCTAGTGCCCATATAAGGGTCCTACCAAAATTATACTGCTTACACGCTGCAGGTCGTAAATATTAAGATATTTTGATGAAATTGGGTACACAGACCTATATTGGCCCAATAACGCATCCTATTGATTTTGGTGAACATCGGTCCATGTTTAGACCTAGTGCCCATATAAGGGTCCTACCAAAATTATACTGTTTACACGCTGCAGGTCGTAAATATTAAGATATTTTGATGAAATTTGGTACACAGACCTATATTGGCCCAATAACGCATCCTATTGATTTTGGTGAACATCGGTCCATGTTTAGACCTAGTGCCCATATAAGGGTCCTACCAAAATTATACTGTTTATACGCTGCAGGTCGTAAATATTAAGATATTTTGATGAAATTTGGTACACAGACCTATATTGGCCCAATAACGCAGCCTGTTAATTTTGGTGAACATCGGTCCATGTTTAGACCTAGTGCCCATATAAGGGTCCCACCAAAAATTATATTGTTTATACGCTGCAGGTCGCAAATATTAAGATATTTTAATGAAATTTGGTACATAGACCTATGTTGGCCCAAGGACGAAGCCTATTGATTTTGGTGAACATCAGTCCATGTTTAGAACTAGTGCCCATATAAGGGTCCCCCCAAAATTGGCTTGGTTACAAACTGCAGGTCGCAAATATTAAGATATTTTAACGAAATTTGGTGCGCTGACTCACATTATAGAAAATTTTGACACAAGCCCCATTTTAACCCATTCGAATTTCGGATCCAAACAATACACCAGACTGGTGTAGGGTATTGTATAGTCGGCATGCCCGACTTTAACCTTTTTACTCGTTTTTGTAATATGTTTATTTATTGATTTTTTGAAGTTTATTTTTGAATGTTTTTAAAATTCAATTCGGTTGATGCAACCGAATTCATATAAAATTTGGTTGATACAATCGAATTCATTGAAATTCGGTTGCTGCAGCCGAATTAATGAGCAATATGGTTGCTGCAGCCGAATTAATGAGTAATTCGGTTGCTACAGCCGTGTAATTCGGTTGTTGCAATAGAATTCGACGGATTTAATTCAATTCTGTTCCGAATCACCGAATCAAAACTCAATTCGGTTGCTACAAGCTCCAGATTCGGTTGTGGTGACCAAATTCGGTTGCAGCAACCGAATTTTCGGTTGAGGCAACCTCGTTCTAGCTGAATTGTTCTGTGAGTGTATGCATTTTCGAATAAACTTACCGTGATGATTGCAAAATTTGTGTCATCTTTTTTCATTAACTCTCCGAGTAAAAAAATTATATATAATCATATGTGGCATATATTACAATATATAATTGGACATGTCGTTATGTATATCCATATATAATTATATATGACGTCTTTTTCCAAAATTTTTCCTTATATTATGCCATATATAATTTCATCTAATTAGATACCGGACTTTATGATATTGGATATGATATATATGATTAATTATTACATCCCGAGTAAAAAAAAATTATCTCGCGCAATATCAAATTATATCCAATTTGATATTGTTTAAGATCTACTGTAATATCTAGCTGATCCAATTAGATCTCAAAATTGGGTGTATCCAATCATATAGTATTAGATCCCATTGTATATATGGGGATAAACTAAGATCAAGTTATATCTCAAAATTGGGAGGTCCAGTGATATCTTTGGGGATAAACCTAGATCTATTTTGATCCGAAAATTGGCGGATCCAGCTGTATATTTGCGGATATTTTTAGATCTAATTTGATCCGAAAATGGCGGATCCAATTAAATCCAGCTATATATTTGGGGATAAACTTAGATCTAATTTGATCTCAATTTTGGCAGATCAAATTAGATCCCGCAATATATTTGTGGATAAACGTATATCTAATTTGATCCGAAAAAGTGGCAGATCGAATTAGATCTAGCTATATATTTGGGGATAAACTTAGATCTAATTTGATCCGAAAAATGGCACATCGAATTAGATCCAGCAATATATTTGTGGATAAACTTAGATATAAATTGATCTGGAAAATGGCAGATCAAATTAGATCCAGCAATATATTTGGGGATAAACTTAGATCTAATTTGATTCGAAAAATGGCAGATCGAAAAAATGGGTTAATCTAATTATATAAAATTAGATTTAAACAAAAAGTTACATTTTAATTGATACCATTAGACAAAAATAACACAATAAACCATGAAACGATACAGTATCGTTAACGAATTCATATTAAGTATCATATTTGCTATCGTTTATGATACAAAAATATGAACTCGTAATGATATCATAATTTTTCAAAATAACGATAAATTTTCTGAAAAAATCATATGGGCATTTCCACCGAAAGGTCCACCGTGACTAAAATATTAAAAGTTCTTGAAAACACTTTGTTTTATCTTATTTTCATAGGGAAACAATCAAATTTAAATAACGTAAAAAGATTTCGCATTTATTCATAACCCATTTCGAGGTATTCGAATGCAAAGTCGCACAAGCGCATCTTTTCTTATTTGGATATTTCTATTGCACATTTTGTTTTGATAAAAGTTTTTAAACAGAGACGTTATGCATTGACTTTTGCTTTCTAAAATATTTCTAAAGGTACAAAGAGTCATAAAAGAATGCATAATAAACAATGCGATTGAAAATAACTGTAAGTTTTTGATTTGCATTGTCGCATATTTCGATGTCCCGTGCGACATTGAAAAACAACATTTGTTATCAGTGCGTCGAAAGTACACGCAGAAAGCTCATCAAATATTGATTACAAACAGAGATTTTTTATACAATTAAAATAAAAAAAAACCTACCTGAAAAATAAGAAGAATTGTGATCTTGGTACTTATACACATTTGGTCACGTGCGACATCGTAAGGGTGAAATTTAAAAATTAAAATTTTTTTTTTCTTATGTAAATGATTTATTTATGGAACAGGTTCTAGAACTGATTCCTGGGAGTCAAAATGGAAGGTTTCACTGTCGCGGAACCAGTTCTATAACTGGTTCTAGAACCGGTTCCAAAGTAACCTGTTCTAGTTTGGAGGAAAAGAACCTGTTGCTTTTGGGACAAACTCAAACAAAAATCACCGATGATAGAACATAAATTATAACAGGTTGCATGCACGTACAAGTTGTTCTACAATGGGTTCTTTCCATCCCACAATTTTGCTAGGTTAATTCATACTACATATTTCTTTTAAGTTTGTTTTTGGTTATTATATTAAAATAAATACCTTGAATACTTCTGTCGATTTAAAAACATTTTTACTAAGCTTGTTTATATATAATTTCGTAAAAAGAGCAACAGAAACAACATAAATCTCATGATGGAAAAAAATGTCCCGTGCGACATGTCACGTGCGACAGTGAATAAAATTAAATTAAAAAAATAATATGAATCGTTTTTGGGTAAAATTACAACCATTTTTAAAGGACATCAATGCACAACAGTGTAAAATTAGTCACATTGAAATATTGCTTCAGGTTTCGCTGAAATCGGCATTTTAATTGTTAGCCGCGAAAACCACTTCTGTTTTTGTCCCGTGCGAATGCCATGTTTTTTTACAATTATCTTGAAAACGAAAAATTGCTAAAAATCAACCTCAGCACCAATTGTAGGGCTAATAAAAAGATATAAGTAAAGCCTATTGTCAAAATAAAAATCCGTTTTATTTTGACTTTTTCTCACTTTAAAGGTGTACGACGGTCCCGTTCGACATGATGGAAATGCCCATATTTGCTTGTTCTAATTTAGTCGTTAAAGATATCATATATACTTCTTTATTTCGATATTGTCAATGATATCATATTTTCATAGAATGGTGATAAAATAACGACAAAAATTTTGCAATATGACTGCCTGAAATTTTCGATATCAAAACGATATCGTTATTTCATGAAAAAACGATATCATTAACGAATGTGCACTTTTTTTCACAGTACCTATTACTTATGAATCGTTAATGATATCATTCTCGGACAAACGTATCATCGAAATGATATCGTTACGAATTCGAAACGATATTGTTTGGTTTGTTGGGAAATCATTCAGATATCGCTCAGATTGCATTAAATGTCCATTCTATTTAAATTATTTCTTGATTATCATTATGTCACATCCAATTTTATATAATTATATAAACTTATTTTTCGGATCGTATTTCATCATATTAGATCCAAGGTGGATCTAAATTACTGCAATACGATGCACCATTTTTCGAATAAAATTTTATTTTGGCCGGTATCAAAAAAAGATATGATTGTATGTTGTACTTCATTAATTTTTTTAATAGGGTATCCATAGAAATGAAAGATAAAAATAGATCCCGCATTATATTTGGATACTATGTAAGATCTTCATTTATTTGGGATTAAATAAGATCCCAGCCAGATATTGCCAACTGTTCAAAAAATAATACACTGACAGAGCACTGATTTTATAAAAATTACAATATTTTGTTAAAATAAGCTTTAAACTCAGAAGGTCTCGAGTTGGATACCGTTCACGGCTATGCATTTTTTTTTTATAAAATGAATTTCTTTTTATAAAATTATAATTTTTTTTTCTATAAATTTTTTTATAAAATTATATTTTTTTTTATTAAATTGAATTTTTTTAATAAAATATTTTTTTTTTTTTTTGAAAGAGAAGCAACACACGAAATTATTCCTATTAATTAATGTGTTGCTTCCTTTGGAAAGGGGATAGAGAAGAAGTGAAAGGTAGTGAAAGATGAAGGGCTTCAAATATGGCAACACTGTAATTGTGCGAGATATTGAATTTTAGAACAGTTGTTGCGCGCCATATGATGGTGAGTTGGCGAACTTTGTTGAAGGTTTTTAGTTCATAGCCCTGTTATATTATTTTACTTCGGTAGGGTTAAGTGCTATGGGAACACCGAAGGAGGACACTGCTATGTGTATGAGGGATAGAAAAGCTCATACATATTACTATTTTTCATAAATTGATGTTGCCTTGGTTGGGGCTCGAACCCGCAACCTCACGTGTAACAGTCCAACGCGCTAACCATTACACCACAGCGCCCATTTACATCTTTTTGACGCTATACACCATTTCCATTTGTATCAATTGTTTTTAAGATTTATCAATTGTGTTTCAGAAATAAGTAATTGTATTTTAGAACTTATGAATTATTTTTCAGATTTATGAATTGTTTTTCAGAACTAGTCAATTGAATTTCAGTTTTATCAATAGTATTTCAGAAATTATCAAACTGTATTTCAGAAATTATCAATTGTATATCAGAAATTATGAAATGTATTTAATAAATTTTTCTCTATTAACTATGAAATACAATCAACAAATTCTGAAATAGATTTGATTATTTCTGAAATACAATTAATAATTTCTGAAATACATTCGATAATTTCTGAAATACAATTATAATTTCTGAAATACAATTAATAGATTCTGAAATACAGTTAATATTGTAGTTTCTGATGAGTTACCATATATGACAATATATTGTTTAAATGGCACCATATGGTATGTTGTTTAAATGATATGATATATCATAGTATATGGTATTATACAATATATAGTAGCATATATTATCATATCTGGAACTGTATAAAAAATGTTGTTCATGAGGTACCATATATGAGCATATATTGTTGAAATGGCACCATATATGATAATATATACCATATATGATAACATCTAGTTTAACTAGCGCCATATATAGTTATATATTGTTTAAATGATAACATATATAATTATATATTGCTAAAATGCCACCATATATATTAAGATATATCTCTATATATAACTATGTATGCAATAAGATCAGCCATGCTATGTAATATATAATCATATATACCATATCTAATATTATGAAGGCCGATATCTAATTAGATGAAATTATATATGGCATAATATAAGGAAAATTTTTCGGAAAAAACGTCATATATAATTATATATGGATATACATAACCACATGTCTAATTATAGATTGTAATATATGCCACATATGATTATATATAATTTTTTTTACTCGGGATAGCATGGGTGATCTTATTGCATATATACAGTTGCAGATATGATAATATATGCTACTATATATGGTGCAATATATATTTATATATGGTGTTATTTAAGCAATATATTAGCATATATGGTGCCATTTAAACAATATATGGTCATATATGGTACCTCATGATCAAAATTTTTAATACAGTTCCAGATATGATAATGATATGATAATAATACTATATATAGTGCCATATATATGATATCATTTAAACAATATATTACCATATATGGGGACATTTAAACCATATATTATCATATATGGTGCCATTTACAACAATATATGGTCATATACGATACCTCATGAACAACATTTTTTATACAGTTCCAGATATGATAATATATGCTACTATATATTGTATAGATCATATACTTTGATATATCGTATCATTTAAACAACATACAATGTATGGTACCATTTAAACAATGTATTGTCATATATGATAACTCATGAGAAACTACAATATTAACTGTATTTCAGAAGCTATTAATTGTGTTTCAGAAATTATAATTGTATTTCAGAAATTATCGAATATATTTCAGAAATTATTAATTGCATTTCAGAAATAATGATATCTATTTCAGAATTTGTTGATTGTATTTCATAGTTAATAGAGAAAAATTTCTGAAATACATTTCATAATTTCTGAAATACAATTGATTATTTCTGAAATACAGTTTGATAATTTCTGAAATACAGTTGTGAATTTCGTAAATACAATTAATAATTTCTGAAATACAATTGATAAAACTGAAATTCAATTGACTAGTTCTGAAAAACAATTCATAAATCTAAAAAATAATTGATAAGTTCTGAAATACAGTTGATTATTTCTGCAACACAATTGATAAATCTTAAAAACAATTGATACAATTGGAATTGGAGTAGAGCGTCAAAAAGATGTAAATAAAATTATTTTATTAAAAAAATTCAATTTAATAAAAAAAATATAATTTTATAAAAAAATGTATAGCAAAAAAAATTATAATTTTATAAAAAGAAATTCATATTGCAAAAAAAAAATTAAATTTTATCCGAAAAGTGGTGGATCGTACTGCAGTAATTTAGATCCACCTTGGATCTCATGTGATGAAATACGATCCGAAAAACGAGTTTATCTAATTTTATAAAATTGGATGTGACATAATGATAATCAAGAAGTAATTGCAATAGAATGGACAATTTAATGCAATCTGAGCGATATCTGAATGAATTATTTTTGTCTAATGGTATCAAATAAAATTTCGATCTTCCATTTTTCGGATCAAATTAGATCTAAGTTTATCCCCAAATATATTGCTGGATCTAATTCGATCTGCCATTTTCCGGATCAAATTAGATCTAAGTTTATCCACAAATATATTGCTGGATCTAATTCGATCTGCCACTTTTTCGGATCAAATTAGATCTAAGTTTATCCACACTCAAATAAAAAAGTCTATAAAAGTTACAGAAAAAACTGTAATATTACAGAAAAATTAACTAATATTAGGCCAGCAGACCGATTAGCTAATTTTAGCAAAATGTGTCTGTAATTATTAGTAAAGTCAAAGTTGTGGAAAAAATTTGTAATAGTTACTAAAATTTAGTATAATTTTAGTATATTCATAATGGAAATCAATTTGCTAAAATTAGCCAAATTTCTTACTAAATATTAGTGAAATTCATTTAGAAGCAAAAATTAGTAATTTTACTATATATTAGTAAAATTTATGTAAATTTAAAATGGAAATAAAATAGTACTTATACTAAATATTAGTATGCATACTGTATTTTATTTCCAAAAAATCTAAAATAAAATCCATAAAAAATGCTTACGAATAGTAAAATTTATTTCTTTTTAGTTATAAAATGAAATGTAATTTTAAATACGATTTAATTATAAGTAAAGTTTTAAAAATTAAATAACTTTTAGATGAATGATACATTGAATGTATGTATACAAAAAGATAAAAAGATTTATTATAAATATATGTACTAAATAATAGGCTTTTGAGATCAAAATCAAATTGATATTCTCATTTAAATTAATTTTTGGAGTATTAATATGTATAAGTATTTAAAAGAAAGTCACACATTCATTTAATGCAAATTTTTATAAGTATTTACTTTTAAAAGTATAAAAAAATGCCAACATTTATTCCAAATTAATGTAGGTACATTTTATTATTTATCTATTACGCTCGGTTTCATATTTAAAGTTAACTTGAACTTAACGATATTGAAATATAAAATGTAAAAAATTGTATACGAAATAACAAATTAAATAACTAATGCTTAACTCAAAAACCTTCAGTATGAAAACCACCGTGTAAGTTTTTGAGTTTACTTTTATTAATGCATAATTTTTTGTTGTTTCGTACACAAATTTCTTGGCATTTTCTTTTGTTTAATAGTGAAGTTAAAGACTTCAGTATGAAACTCAGCTGTAAAGATTATAATTAGAAATTAATGGTCTAATTCATAAACTTTTACAACAGTCTTATTGCAGGATTTTAAGCTAATTTGTGAAAAACAGTATTCATATTTGCTTAATAATGAAGAAAATAATAAAGGTTTATAGTTGGTACTCACTAACTTTAAACTTTTTATAAAGTTTGGAGTGAGGAAGCCATCATTTATTTGTTAATTATTTAATTTTCAGGCATGAAATGATTTATTAAAGCCATCCCATCCCTAGAATGTGTGGCTTCCAACAACTTGCATCCATCAAACTGAAAAAAACTACAACAATTGCGTATCCAATGACCAAAAATTAAATTAAAAAGAAAAACAAAACAATAGTGATGTACAGACTGTCAAAACATTATTCGAAATTCGATTACTTTTGTATGCTTTGAATAATATGTTTTAAAAAATTACTTTTTTACACAGATTTCTATTGATTTGCTTTATAAATAAAAAAAAAATATTTTGAATGGCTTTTAAATTTATCTTAGCACATCATTAGTTCTCTAATTTAAGAAAATACATTTTCACTTCCGATTACCGAGTCAATCGTTTACTAAATTTGTAAATCACTTACGACTTTTTTGGGAGAAGAGAGAAAATAAACAATAGTGTTGCCAGTATCAAATCGAAAAATTAATTCATAGTTAAAATATGATTATGAATCAAGATTTCTAATAACTCTTTATTAAGCGAAATATCTACTTTAACTATAGCAAGCTTCAAATACCAAATAAATTTTTTTATGAATTAGCACATAAGAGTTTCAAAGTTAACAAAAGTAGGCAATTGTTATTTCCTTTAATTAATAAATTGATGCGAAAACAGCGAAAAAAACATGTTTTAAACGACTTAAAATGTGAAATTGTCAAATTAACTAATATAGGAGTAAAATTTATAAATTTTTCTATTCATTTATATTTTTTAGATAAGTTGTCAGGCTAAGGATTGGTGTTGATAACTTGTCTTTAGGAAAATTGATTCCAAAAAAATGTGATTGCAGAGCCATACATGTTTACATTCAATCGGATATTTAAAATGAAAAACTACATAAATATGAAAAAGATATGTCAAAGCCCCTAAAATACTTTCTAGTTTATAAGTAACAGTGTCAGATTTTACAAAAATATATTTATAAACTGCGTGCTATTAAATCATTGATACCATTACCACGATCGCCGTATTCGCCTCCACGCTTAAAGGATACCGACACTTTATTCCGCCAAGCTTCACGTGGGCTACAAAACTGTAGATAAAAAAATAGAAGTTAATTTTTGCTACATATAAATTAATATAAAGACAATAAACTTACTAAAAATGCACACATAAATTCACTAACAGCTTGAACCTTTGTACCCACTGTAAATATCTCATGAATAATATCTTCCAAACAAATAATGGGTGATTTTTTGCCATTGATAGGAGCAAAACCTTTTTAAATACCAATTCACGTATGGTACCAATATTGGGATAACCATATGTAATTGTAAAATTATGTATCGCTTTTCCATAATTTTATGGTTTTGTCATTTTCCAAAGCCGCCGAAGCAATAGTATTCTCTTTTGGATGACAAGCAGTATACAACACAGTGTCGGTGTGACCCTGTCATTTCTGGACCACCTCTTTCGATTGTAGATTCCAGATGTAAACCATATTAACTGCCGGAAACAACCCACAAAAAAATATTACAAACATTTAAAACAAATTTATAGATAAAAAAAATTCTTGCCTTTAACTAACATTTCCTCCAGTTACTGAAAAATTTGCAAAAATACAATATTTTTCATTTTTATATCCAGTGTAGGTTTTTAAACATTTTTCTTTTGAATAGTCTCATAATTTCAAAGTATTATCCAAAGTAGCCGCCAATATATACTTGCCATCATCTATTAAAGTCTTCAAACACTGACCACTGCCTGTATCCCAAATACTACATAAGCCAATATAGCTAGAAGAGCAATTAACGAACCATCACGATTAAAATGAACGGCCGTGACAGGTCAATTCATAAGATTTCGAAATTATTTCTTTTCCCACTTCTGGTACTCACATGAACTCGCCAACCATTCCCCATTGGGTGAAAACAGCTGATACTGCCTTGGTATGACCAGCCAAAGTAAACTTTAAAGTATAATTGGGTTTTAAGGATAAAGACGATTTATTTGAAGATGAGGATGTTGTTCCGGTCGAAGATGATGTTTGAAGAGTATTAGGACCACTGGGTGCGGTGGGCATATGTTGTGGATCAAGTACCCCAGGATGACCACCATGTACTGGTCCAATATGTACCATTGTTATTGATTTTTACAAGTTATTATTTTAATTCACTTTATTTTTTTAACTATCAAAACACTACCGAATGTTTTTGTTGAAAAACCTCTTGCTTAGAGTTGTGTCGTTCATGAACGAACTAGTTCATTTGAAGGGTTCAGTTCATTGAACGATATGACATCGTTCACCATTATTCGTTCTTTTCGTTCAATCGTTTATTTCGTTATTTTTTTTTTAGTCATAGAAAATTTGTATCCCTTTCTTATTAATTTTATTACAGAATTTAATGTTTTTCTTAATAATTTAAAATTTTTAATAAAATTGTAATTTTCTGACGCTATTAGTCTATGCACAATAAAATTAATACAAACATCATATCGCTGACATGCAATCGGCTCTTGCAGTGATGCCAAATGTTACTTTTAGTTTTCATTTTAATTTTGTAATAGAAAAACAACAAAAAATTTGGTAAAAAAGAATGGAAAAGTGTTTAGTTTTTTTATTATTTGTCGGTAAATATTAATGTTTCATAAAATTTGTTGTTTTTCGAAAAAAAATCTATGATATTTCTTATCCATGAAATGGACAAGTGTTCTCCTTTGCAATTGATATCATTTTGACGTTTAGATGCAATGGTTTTGACATTTCATATCATATAATTTATTGCATTTGAAGACACCGGGTTAGCACGCGGGCAATGTACAGTTGTTAATATTAAGCTGCCTACACACTAGGGAACATTCTTAAAAAAAGAGAGCATTTTTTGTGAATGTGTGAGTGCGTTTGTGTGTGTGTGCGTGTTGAGAGCGTGCATTTCGTGTTTACAAAATTTTTTGATATTTTTTGTTCCCTCAACCATGTTCCCTAGTGTGTAGGCAGCTTTATATATGTTTAAAGGAAAACTGGTCAATATTTTGTTACAATTTATATTTAAGGATTTTTTTCTTAATTGTCTATAAATTTTTATATTCATTTATAAAATTAATGCAGTTTTCATTATTTGTAATTGTCGCCATAATGCGCAATTACAAAAGCACCTCCCAGTACGACTGCTCTTAATGAACTAAAACAGTAACATCGATACACACGATGGAAAATTGAGTTAGGAAACACAAAATATCAAAAAATTTTGATAACATGAATGTCAACACGATACATTAGCGGCCATATAGACTTCCAAGTATGCTGTACAGCATGCTGGCCGGCTGTATGAATTTGATCATGTAATGTCTAATTTGACGGTTTGTGCAGCATGTTATCGAAAAACAAAATTTTTTGATTTTTCGGCAAGTTTGACAAACACGCTTTACCGTATATTGAAAAAAATCATCAAACATTGGAGAATTTTACATTTTTAATAAGTTATTTTGTGACAAGAAAGGGATAACGTTAATAAATAAACTAGGGATGTGCGATTAATCGATTAATCAAACAGTATGATTAATCAGAACTTTGATTAGTCAATTAATTGATTAGTTTAAAATTTGATTAATCAGAATTTCGATTAATCGATTAATTTGAATTTTGATTAATCGAAAATTTAATAATTTCAATTAATATTTAAAATAGAAAAATACGGAAATTTTAGCCTTGTTTTGTGGCGATACTTTATATAGCTTCAAATAAAGAGAATAACAAAGGTTGTTTGCTCACTGGTCAGACTTGACCAACTCCGTTCCTAAATTTAAAGTCTCTATTTTGAACTGGCGTTAAAAAGCGTCGTCAATGGAGAAAAACAAGATATTATTCAATTATTCATAAATTTGATTAATCAAAATCATGATTAATCAATTAATCATTATTTTGAATAATCGAAATAACTGATTAATCGATTAATTATATTTTTGATTAATCAAAATTATTGAATAATCGATTAATAGATTAATCAGAATTTTGATTAATCTAGAAGTTTGATTAATCGATTAATCGCCCATCCCTAAAATAAACTAAAAAATGCAAAAACAGAAATTCAAAACTGAAATTCCAAGAAAAAAATTAATAAAAATAATTTCGTCATTATCATCCGCTGTGTTGATTTTGTGGTTCTGAAGTAAAGTTTTACAGCATGCTTGTCCGTGTATTCCAAAAACCATTTTTTGTTTGTCAAACAAGCTGGACAGCATGCTTGCTCGTATATAGGCCGCTATTGACATAAGCGGACTTTATACGATCAAATACACGGTCAAGCATGCTGTAAAATGTACCTTCAAAAACACAAAATTAACACAGCGGATGATAATGACGAAATTATTTTTTTAATTTTTTTTCTTTGAATTTAATTTTTGTTCTTCTGTTTTTCCATTTTTTAGTTTTTTTATTAACGTTATCCCTTTCTTGTCACAAAATAACTTATTAAAAATGTAAAATTCCCTAATGTTTGATGATATTTTCCATTACACTGTAAAGCGTGTTTGTCAAACCTGCCGAAAAATCAAAAAATTTTGTTTTTCGTCCAACATGTTTGACAAGCTGTCAAATTAGACACTACATGATCAAATTCATACAGCCGTCCAGCATGCTGTACAGCATGCTTGATTTTCTATATACGAAGGGCATTTTGTGACGAATGTTCCTTCGTGTGTAGGCAGCTTTAGAATAGAAAACAATTGTACCATTTACAGTAAAATTCTTTTAAGCTAAACTTGGTTAAAGACGAATTATCGGTTAATACGAACTAATTTGAAAGACGTTTTGGCATCAATTTTCGTATAAAAAAGATCATCTGCTTTATGAAACGCTTCATCATATTTACTGCCGATGATTGATTTATGAAGCAGTTTCATCAATATGATAAATCTTTTTTTCACCGAGTGTACGAATATGGATGATAAAAATACATATTGAAAAAATTGCAAACTAATTTGTATTTATAGCAAAGAAATATTCGAAAAAAGCAAAAAAAAAAAACGTGGAAATATAAACATTAAAAAACAACAAAAAAATTTAGAGAACAAATCTATTTTTATTATAAATGGAAAAAACGCTTAAAAACAACTTGAATTTCTGGTAATCATATTGCAACAAAAATTTCTATCAGGTTGTGTATATTTTCAAAAAAAAAATAAAAAATTTAAACTTGCAAAATAAAAAAGATTTGTAATTTTTTTTGCTAATTTTAGCTAATCGGGTTTCAAAATTTAGTAAAATTAAATTTGTAGATTTAGCAACTCAAATTAGTAAAAAATTCTGTAATTTGTAAAATGAGAATACCAAATTATTTTACTAAAAAACAACTTTATACTAAAAATTAGTATAATACTAGCCCGAGTAAAAATAGTTATATAGGAAATTATATAATTTAATATGGACTAATATGTTTATATATAGTCAAGTGTAACACTATATCTTTGCGGATATAATTATGTATAGCTTTGAGTTTTTCAAAAATTTCTTATATGATGTCATATATAGATCAGTATAAATATACATGTCCCCATATATATTTGTATGTGCCATATCTATTTACATATGCTATGACAATTTTAATACATCGTCATATATAATTAAAAATGGCTTTATCGGAAAATATATAAAGTTTTATATAACTCCCCGAGTAAAAACAGTTACATATAGTCGTATAAAATGCGATTAAGTTATATCTGTATAAATATACTGTTTCATCCGAAAAATGGCCCGATGTAATTGTATCAGTTGTTTATCAGTTTTTATCTAATTGTATTAGTTTAGATCTCAACTAATAAAATTATACATTATTCAGATGAAATTATATCCAATTTTTGACCTGATACAATTTTAGCGGTTTATATCTAATGGTATCTGTTTAGCTCGTGGTTGGTACAATTTTATATAAATAAAATATATTTGTATACGACATTTGCCTTATATAATTGTATCAAAGTTTTAAAGCAGATCTAATTGCATCAGATCAAAATTCAGATATAACTATATAAGTTTGCATAGTAATGTATCAATTTGGATCTAAACTAATACCATGCGACATAAACCCATAAAATTGTATCAGGTCAAAAATCAGATAAAATTTCATATGCTTAATATATAATCTAATCAGTTAAGATCTAAACTGATACAATTAGATAAAAAGTGATAACCAACTGACACAATTATATCGGGCCATTTTTCGGATGAAATGGTATATGGATCACATTAAGTTATATATTACCATATAAAGCTCCATATTAATTTTTTTTAATAGGGTCAATGTTAAATTTTTTTCAAAGTTGTTTTAGATATGTTTAAGTATAGCGCAATGTAAAAAAAATTCTATGTTTTTTTGAGATATATTTATGTATGATTTCAAAATATAAAAGGCGTACTCATTATAACTCCTTAATTCCTTGTAAACCTTGTATAAATACAAGCCATATTTTTATGTATGGAATTTGACATTAAACTCATAAACATACCAGGTTTACACAGTTTACGGGTAGAATACAAGTTTATATGAGAAGGCTTAAAATGCTTGGTTAGAATTATGTACAACTTCTTTTAAATTTTTAATTCTTAACTTAAGGGTGTTATTTTTCAGTACTTTTTAATAGTTTTTGTTTTGATCTTGAAGTATGAAGCGTTATATAATTATGTCTTTCTACATCAAATTAGATATAATTATATCGGGTCAAAATCCGGATAAGATTCTATATGATTCAATATATTTAGATCTTATCCGATATAATTTTATCCACCATTTTTCGGATCATAGCATATCTCCAATTATATTAAATAAGATATCATTACATATGACATCATATTATTTTTTTTACCCGGGAGTATAATAAAATTGGAAACCGTTTTACTAATTTTTATACTAACTTTTTTTTTTAGTGCACAAATATATTGCTGGATCTAATTCGATCTGCCAAAATTGCGATCAAATTAGATCTAAGTTTATCCACAAATATATAGTTGGATCTAATTCGATCCGCCATTTTTCGGATCAAATTAGATCTAAGTTTATCCACAAATATATAACTGGATATTATTCGATCCGCCATTTTTCGGATCAAATTAGATCTAGGTTTATCCCCAAAGATATCATTGGACCTCCCAATTTAAAGATATCTTAGTTTATCCCCATATATACAATGGGATCTAATACGATATGATTGGATACACCCAATTTTGAGATCTAATTTGATCAGCTAGATATTACAGCAGATCTTTAACAATATCAAATTGGATATAATTAGATATTGTGCGAGATCAATTTTTTTTACTCGGGTCGAGGTAAAAGTGTTGTATAAACCATTCAAAAATAGCCAAAAAAGGTTTTTGTTAACTTTGACCTTGATTTTCTCAAAAACCAGATGTGCTGGAAAAATTTTGAAACCAAATTCGGACTCAGCGCGGAAAGATTACTTGAAAGAGTGTGGTCACATGCCCGAAAAATCCAAAAATTTTAAAATAATTATTAGCAAAAATGTGTGCGGTTTTTTTGTTTATAACTTTTTTAGCACCCAAAAAAATTGATTAATGCGAACAGATTATTTATTTTTAATGCATTTTAATTAGGTTAATCGAGAAAAATATGTGTGCCACTAATTTGGAAATTTTCATTTTTAAAATCTGAAATCGACCTGTTTTGTACATTTTCCCATATATTTCCACAAAAAACATTAACGTAGATTAATTAAAATCGCCATTTTTACTAGTGTTGCATAACTACAGCCCCACTTTCAGAAAAATGGATTTGGAAGTTAAAAACATTTTAGTAAAAAATTAAATAAAATAATTTAATTTTAAGTAAAGTCTACCTGATTTTGATTAATACCAAAAATCCCATTTGGCGTCCACCATTGTCCACTGTCCACCAATTTTGTTCAGTTTATGCTCTATTAAGATCGAAAACTGTTTGTTACTTTAGCTTTTCCTTTAGATTAATTAATTAAATCACCAAAGGGTTGTCCTTCTTTTTGAACTTTTCTTCATAACTGTTTTTTTAATTGTTGGCATCGCTGTTTTGTCGCTGATATTTCAATTGACTTCATCACTTACTTTAATTCCCAAATTTGAAGCTTATCAGCAGTGAGCCAACTATTGAATTAAAAAAAAATTAACATTACTTTTAATGATAAAAATTTATTTAATGAATTCCTTATCCTTAAAAATTATTTAAAGAACTTAAATTCAATTCACATGACTGTTAACAAGTTTTTCGATTTTTTTTATTAAAAATGATGTTTGCTATAAAATGAAAAAACTTGTTGAGTTTTATTTTTTCTTACCAGCACATAACGCTGACATAAGGTGTGTTTGGGTACTTTTCCAGTAAAGTCCAGTAAAAATTACTCAGTAACAAATTTACAGAGAGTAAGGCAAAATTTACTCTCAAAAAGAAAAATATCTAAAAATGTACGCAAACAGAAAAATTGTAAGAATTAGTAAAATAATGCTGCCAACTTCTTTCCTAAAAATATCGCTAAATCAAACTAAAAAATCACTAGAAAATATCTAAATTATAAAAAAAAAATAAAAAGCGATAAATCCCTAAATTTCACGAACTTTTTAGGTCCTGTTGAAAAATTTCACAAAAATAGCTATATTTTTCAAACTTCTTAAAACTTTCTTAAAAAATTATTGATACATCGCCCAACTTTTCGAACTTTTTTGTTTTCCATAAAAATTTAACGATAAATCGCTGAATAATAATGATTCAAAAATTTTGTCAAGAAAATAAATGTAAAAAATGCCTAGAAAATGTCTAGACTGTCTTAAAAAGAAATATCGCTAGTTTTCCCGCTAATAGCTAAATTATATTTTATCCCGCTAAACGAGTTGAATTATCGCTAGATATGCCGAGAATATAGCTAAATTGGCAACAGTTATTAATATAGCTGATTGCGAAATAAACCTATTTAAATTATTGGATTAATAAATAAAACCTAATAAAATGATCACTTACTTACTCCTTCCATCGTAAATAAGCTTATATTTAAATATCTTTTATTTTTACAAACAATTATTTCAAAATTATTTAGACAAATGTTTTGTTTCTTCAATCATATGTTTTTTTTCTTACAAATTCTTACTAGCAAAAATTCATCCAGTAAAAACTTGTAAGTTCTCTGGTATTGAACTGTCACTTTACTCTCTATTTTTCCTCTCTCCTTACTGAGTAATTGTGTAAACAAACACCTTCCAGTAAAAACTTGTACAAATTTGTACGAATTTGTACAAATTTTTGGGTACCCAAACACACTTATAGAAAAGAGAAATAAATTTAATTGAGAAACTATTTCTGATATTTTTAGAGTCAAATATATTTTTGATATGAATTATGAAGAGTTTCATGAATATTTGAAGAAATGCGACAGTAATATTTTGATTCAAATTGGAAGCGTTGAAAAATATAAGAAATTCTAGAAATTTACATTCCCGAAAATGTATGCAAAACATTTGTTAATCGTTGTTTTTTTTTTTTTTGTTAATTGAGGTACTACTAATTTTAAGTTCAGAATGATTTTTTTATCTTTTTTGTGAAGTTTTTTTTTTATAAATCAAGTCACAGTGGTCGCCAGAAAAAAAATTGAATCCAGAAACTATTTCTAGTTCTATTTCTGATATTATTAGAGTCAAATAAAATTTTCACATGAATTTTCAAGAGTTTTATGAATATTTGAATAAATGCGACAGTAATATATTGATTCAAATTGAAAAATATTCATGTAACTCTTTACAATTCGTATAAAGAAATTATAGAGATTTACATTCCTGAAAATGTATGCAATGAATTGGTTATTCGTTGTTTTTTGTTTGTTTATTTATGTACCACTAATTTAAAGTTCAGAATGACTTTTTTGTTTTTTGTGAATTTTTTTTAGTGGGAACAAAAATTTTTTTATTTATAAAATAAATTTTTATTTATATATTTTCTCGCGTTGGTGATTTTTCTAAAATCAATTTGTTAAAAAAAATGTTCCTCTTTTTTAAGACAAATGTCCTCCATTTTCATGGTTGACGTCCTCTTTTTTCAAAATGAAAATGGCAACCCTAATTTGACACGAACGCAAAATTTATTGCAATTCTTTCTAATTGGAAAACAAAAATTGAATAATTAAAAATAATAAAAAATTCTGAAGTTTATAATTCAAATACAAAGTTTTCTACGTTCTTTAAAAAATAATTTTTTAAAGTGGTTTTGTCATAAAGTAGAAATTATAAATTAATTTAAATATTCTTAACAATTAAGGAAATTAACATAATTAAATTACAGTATCGCCACAGTACCCCCGCCCTAGTGACAGCGGTATTCAAGGTAAGGCGAAAGTAACGCGTCGACCAGAACGAAACTTGATTCCTTTATGAAATTCATCTTCTTGATCGGGAACTTCTTTTTGTTTTATCTGAGTTTTATCACCTGAATCCTCTTGAAATATAAATCCTGGTTTCAGGCGATCAACCGATATGACTTTCTCTTTTCCAGTTACCAAAATCTTGAAAATTTTATCCGTACGACTAATTACTTTATAGGGACCATCATATGGACGCTGCAATGGTTTTCTAACAGCATCATGTCTAATGAAAACATGGGAGCAACTTATAAGCGTGTTTGGTAATTAATTAATTTGTAACCCATGACGAGAGCAGGCGTAGCTTTGAGCATCTGTATTTTTTCGCAAAACTATTTAACCCATTCATGGTTGGTAGCTGTTTCTTTAGATTTTTCAAAAATTTCGCCAGGGAGACGTAAGCTTGTCCCAAAAACCATTTCTGCGGAGCAATACTGGATATCTTGAATAACAGTTGAACGTAAACCCAATAATACCAACGGTAAAGCATCTACCCAACTATGCTTTTCATAGCATTTTAACGCTGCTTTTAACGTTCTATGCCATCTTTCAACGAGCCCATTGGCTTGGGGATGGTAGGCGGTTGTGTGAGTATCTTTAATATCCAGAAGTTTTGAAAATTCCCGAAATAGTAAGCTTTCAAACTGCCGACCCTGATCAGTAGTAACGTTTTCTGGAACACCATATCTAGAAATCCAACCATTTAGGAAAGCTGAAGCAACTGACTCTGAAGTAATGTCTTCTAGTGGTATGGCTTCTGTCCATCTAGTGAATCTGTCAATATAAGTTAGAACGTACCTCAAGTTTTTACACAACGGAAGAGGGCCAACGATATCGATACTGATATTTTTCAAGCGTACTTTACCAGATGATAATGCTGTCTTCTCGCGAAGAAGTGTGGAAGGTTTCATATCTCCTATTTCCATATCACCTAACAGTTTTTTCAAACGTTTTTGCTCTGAATCGGTGAAACGTTCTTCCAGTCGTTGTTTGAGAGTTACGTACATGTTGCTTTCCGGGGGACTCAAAATAATATCACTAACTTCACCAAGAATATTGGCCTCAATGGATCCAATAATGATGTGGAACTTTGTAGTATCCGAAGTAATACCACCGGTAATAAATTGGCTCTCAACTTGCTTGAACCATAAGGCAGGATTTGTTTTCCAGATTGGCGGTACCTTTACAGAAACCCGAGCCACTTCTGTAGTTTGAGGGAGAGATGAAAAATTTCCTTCTGAACTTCTATCATACGGCATTGCGTATCAAATATATGTGTCCTTCCTTTAAAATTTGCTTTCGCGTTTTGCGCGTCGGGTGTCGAGGTCACCAATTTAGTTTTTCCATTAGATTAATTAATTAAATCACCAAAGCTAATTTTTTATAAAAAGTTTATTTGACACGAACGCAAAATTTATTACAATTCTTTCTAATTGAAAAACAAAAATTGAATAATTAAAAATAATAAAAAATTCTGAAGTTTATAATTCAAATACAAAGTTTTCTACGTTCTTTAAAAAATAATTTTTTAAAGTGGTTTTGTCATAAAGTAGAAATTATAAATAAATTTAAATATTCTTAACAATTAAGGAAATTAACATAATTAAATTACAGTATCGCCACAATACTATCGATTTTCTGGAAAACAATTACATAACAAAATTCCGTAGGTATTCTAAATTCGGCTCCTATCCCGACGATATATGGGTCATTCCATAGCTTTAGTATTTTCAGTTTGAGAGCATCCCTAAATAAGTGGAATTTTAAGCCCTGATGCGTTACCAGGTTGAAAAATCAGTTTTTATGAACGTTTTTTCTTAAAAACTGCATAAATTTCTCTTCCAGGATTTAAGCATACTTTAGTGATCTCATCTGTACCAGGTAACACCAAATCAACTATACCCTCACACAAAAAAAACTTTAGGTAATATTGCCTAAAACTATAGAGTGTTATCACCTATTTTCAAACGATGTACAATTTCGTAACGTTTTACTTTAGCTTCTTCAGGTTTTTTGCGTTTTCGTAAATTCTAAAATGTTAAAAAAAAACTTTTTGTGGTAAATTCTTGTTCCAACTGCTAAATTTTTATATAAGTTGCCATTTGAAGTTAAAAAAGAGAAGATCGCCGATCAAAATTTAAAATTTTAATTTTTTAGAAAAAATTACGTTTTGCTAATCTTAAGAAAATTAATGAATTTATCAACAAAAAGCGTTTTAAATGTAAATTTTTTTAAGTGAAATAGTAAACGACACTTAAGGGAATACATATCAACAAGCACTATTGAAAAGCTTTTATGAATTTAAGCAGCTCTAAATATCAATTCCACTTTGGTTTTTGAAAGTGGAATGAAAACGATATTTTTTTCGTTTTACGTTTTGTGGAGAAACTTTTAACGTTTTAAGTACCACTATTAAGCCTGTAGCATACTCGATACTTACCAGAACTTTTCATTTTCAATACAAAATTATCCGTAGCACCCTAAACTGCAAATTCAGAAGGAAAAAAATTGTTTTCGATCACTTTAGGAAAAAAATTGCGGAAGTAAAATTGCGAAATCAAATCAATTCCGTAAAAAACCTGTGACATGCCTGTATATACATCAACTATGCCGAATTGCTGTTTTGCCTGTTGTAATATAGCCAAAAATTTGTTAATACTACTTTGATATAAGGTAATTTTTATTGCAAAAAGCCCTCTTAATAATAATTTTTTTATTTTATTAAATAAATATTTATTTAAAAAAATATAAAAATACAAGCAAATTTCACAAATTGCCTTATTATAAAAATATCAATTACATTATCGTTTTTCGATAAAAAATTTAGCTATAGAAAAAATACTCAAAATTGAAGAATTTCTCTATAACAAAAAGTAGCCAGAATATGTGAGGATTTTTTGAAAAACTACTCTTTGAGAAAAGGGTTTCTTTAAGAAAAAATCCGTAGAATTTTAATGTTTTCTATGCGAAAAAGTTCACAGAATCAAAAGAGTTTTTTTTGCTAAAAGGTCCAATGGAAAAGTCTTCAGAATCTGAGTGTTTTTCTATAAGAAAATGCCTTAGATTCTGAAGGGGTTTTAAACGAAGGTCAAAAAAATCGGAGGGTATTTATAAAAGAAAAATTTGTTAGTAATCTACATGAAAAATCATCAGATTCTGAGAGCTTTTCTGCGGATGGTTTTTATATAAGAGAAAATCCTCTGATGCTGAGAGTTTTCTATAGAAAATATTCCTTAAATAATGGGAAAATTCCTTATAGTTATGTTGTTCTACAAGGAAAAGTTTTTAGAATCTAAAATTTACTATTTATAAGAGTCTTTTATCGATTTTGCCCCATAGAAAACCCTAGCTTTAAAGTACGTTTCCCCGTAGAAACGCATTCAGATTTTATGGAATTTCTCCCATTGAAAATTTTGGATATTATGTGGACTTTTTTCAACAGAAAACCCTCCAATTCTAAGGACTTTTTTCTATAGAAAAACACTCAGATCCTAAGAATTATATCCGATAGAAAACCCCTAGAATCTGAGGACTTTTCCGTGGGATAAATAAAACCTATCGGATTTTGAGGACATTTTCTCATAGAAAACCACTCGGATTCTGAATATTTTTATAGAAACACCCCGAACTTTTCAGGACCGTTTCTGCAGTAAATATCGTAGATTATGAGGAATTTTTCAACAGAAAAGCTTTTAAATACTGAGTTTTTTTTCATAAAAACCTTCAAATCGTGATGAATTGCTCATTTTGAAAAACCTTCAAATTGCGTGAACCTTTTCTTAAAAAGCCCCTAGATTTTATTTCTACAAGGGAAATCTTGGTGTCGGGAAACCCCTCATATTCTTAAGTTTGTCCATAGGAAAAAATTCTCTAATTCTGAATCTGAACACCAATCCTCAAAATGTAACGGGTTTTGTACGAAAAAAAATAAAAATCTTAACAATCTATGAGTTTTTATATAAGCAAAATTCGTTGCAATCTGAGGGAGCTATTGTAGGAAAGTCCTCAGAAATTGTGGGTTTTCCTATGGATAGAAGTATTAAAAAGAAGTATTAAAATGGGTTTTCCAGCATTTCTAAACATTCATTTCGGGGTTCTTCGTTAGTGATACGGGGAATATTTTATTGTAACAGGAAAGCTTGCTTTGTTGTTTTGTTGTGTCACGGATGAAATCATTGGAGTATGCTTTAATCTTGGAAGAGAAATTTATATATTTTTTTACGAAAAAATGTCCACAAAAACTGATTTTTCAACCTAGCAACGCATCAGGTGTTAAAAATCCACTTACTCAGGGATACTTAAAAACTGAAAATACTTGAGCTATGGAATGGCCCATATATTTTTTTGGGGATAAAAGCTGGATCTAGACTATCACCAGAATTTTATTATGTAATTTTTTTCAAGAAAATCTATAGTATCAAACAGTTTTTGATCTCAAAAGAGCAGAAACTCGTATTTGAAGTAGTGCTGGTAAAAATATGAGTAGTTGGTATCGAGTATTTGTCTTTTTTTTTGGTTCTCGATACTTAAAGCTACTACTCGATATTTGCAGAGTTACATTGTTGACGGAAAATATATATAAAAATATGACTCCGCTAAAATATTTACCACAAAACTACAACTCTGCTAAAAGAAAAAATCAAAAATAAAATATTTAAAAAAACTAAACTATGAAAAACATAATCAATTGTTATAAAAGTTTAAAAATATGTTTATAAATTTAAATATTGAATCAACGTACACATGTCCAGAGAATTTTAATAAAAAATTTCACAAAATTTAAAAGCCGTTAAAAGTATCGAGTATCCAAATTAAAAATATCGAGTAGTATCGAGTATTGCAAAGTAATCGAATTTACTAGCTCTATTTTGAAGACCAATTAATGAACAAAATTGGTGGACAGTGTCGATGCCAAATGGGATTTTTAGTATTAGTCAAAATCAGGTAGACTTTACCTAACATTAAATTATTTTGTTTAATTTTTTACTCAAATGTTTTTAACTTCCAAATCCATTTTTCTGAAAGTGTGGCTATAGTTATGAAACGGAGTGTATTCTTTTGCAGAATGTTAATCGCTGGTTAAGTCTTTTAATTCATTTTCTGCAGCACAAGGCCTTTTTCAAATTCCGTCATTATTTTGCAATTTTTTAAGTGCGATTTTTAAATGTTTTTTTTAAATTTTAGTAGTTTTGTGTAGTAGTTATTTCTTAACCATATATGGCCCTATGTGCTCGGTTATGTAACTGACGAATAAATAAATAAAAAATTCATAATACAAGGACCATAATACCCATAACTTAACCAAAAATTGGTGGTTAGTTTGCAACAAAAAAAGATTGTGAAAAAAATTTTCAAAAACGAAAAATTTTGCATCATTATATTAGATTGCAGAATGTTAATCGCTGATTAAGTTTCTTATTTCATTTTCTGCGGCACAAAGACTTTTTTCCACCGTTGGTTACCGTTATCGTTATAATACCGTTATCGCTAAAAGACCGTTTCAAATTGAATACCGTTACCGTTATTGATACCTCTAAAAAAAATCCAAATACCGTTATCGTTACCGATACCGTTATTTTTATGGGTAGTTACCGGTATTTTACCGGTATTTATTATTTTATATAAAAATTACAATTTTTTTTAGTTTTTATTTTATAATCTTGAGTTTTTTTTTTTAATTTATAGATAATAATATTACTTATTAAAAGTACCAGTATTGAATTTATACACTCTAAAAAATGTTTGTAAATTTACTACTATAAATTGGGTAAAATTTTGTTTAATTTTACGAAAATTCGGCTAAAATTACTATTGTTTTGTTAAATAAAATTTTTACGCACAAAGTTGGTAAATATACTATCCAATAATAGTAACAAATACTCCGACATATCAAATTGGAAAAAATTGAAAAAAAAATTATAAATAATAAAAAGAAAAAGCGAAAACGGATTATTTTTTGTGAATTACAACATTTCCACAAACACATTAGAGTCTGGAAATAGCAACATAAGCACGAAATTGTTTTTGGTAATTATTATTAACGCATGTGGTAGTCTAAACCTCATTTCAAAATTGAAAACGCCGTAAGAGACACGGCCTACGCAGGAACTACTGGGTGCAATAACTCCTGCTCAACAAAATGCCTTCTTTGCAAGGGAGGCAGTCAACCAACAACCGTCAACAATAACGGGAGAAAACGCCGTAAGAGAGATACGGCCTAGGTAAAACAACTGGGTGCGATGACTCCTGCTCAACAAAATGCCTTCTTTGAAAGGGAGGCAGTAACCGTCAACAATAACGGGAGAAAACGCCTTAAGAGAGATATGGCCTACGCAGGAACAATGACTCCTGCTCAACATAATGCTTTCTTTGCAAGTTAGGCAGTACTCAATGAATACTGACTTTGTTGAGCAGGAGTCATTGCACTCAGTTGTTCCTGCGTAGGCCATATCTCTCTTAAGGCGTTTTCTCCCATTATTGTTGACGGTTACTGCCCCCCCTTTCAAAGAAGGCATTTTGTTGAGCAGGAGTCATCGCACCCATTCAATAGTTATAACAAATTTTTATATGAATTTTATACAAATACCTTAAGATCCCAAACGACTCTTTTGGACATAAACGATTATGAGAGAATGACTCGGATATTATTATTAATAAAATACGTACTAAAAATTAATTTGTTATTTTATTTAAAAAAATTTTTGGGTGGTGCTTAAAGTTAGCACACCTGTTGTAAATGAACGCATTATATTTTATTTTTACGCACTTTCTGTGGATTTTTGCGATTTTTTTGTGGATTTTTACGCATTTTATGCGTACATTTACACGTGAAACGTGCTTTTTTACACACAAATTTAGTAAATTAACACACTAATTTCAAAATTTCATTTAATTTTTACGCACTTTCAATGTAAAATTACAAATTATTTGTGCACCAACTTAAACACAATGTGCGTATTTTTTTTCAATTACGCATATAGAGTAAATTTACCCAATTTATAGTAGGAGTTCAGTTTCCTACTTGGGTAAATTTCAACAGAATTTAATTAGAGTGTAGCTTAAAATCTGTATTTTCAGTACTTAAAATTAAAAATATGCCATGTTTTTACTTGTTTCTATATATTTTTAACATAATTTTTAATACCGGTACGTACCGGTAATGCTGTTTCGATAACGGTATACCGTTACCTTTACCGTTACCTAACCAAACGAAATCCGATACGGTTACCGTTACCCTTACCGTTATTCGTTTCGGTAACCAACCTTGCTTTTTTCGCATTCCGCAATTATTTTGGAATTTTTTAATTGCGTTTTATTTTAATTCATAATCCAAGCACTATAATACCCATATCTTACACCAAAATTTGGTGGTCAGTTTGCAAAAAACAAAATTTTAAAAAAAATTTGGAAAAGGGAAAATTTTTGCAACAATATATTCGTTTGCTGATTAGCTCTTTTAATTAATTGTCTGCACCATAAAGCCTTTTTCGAATTCCGCCGTTATTTTCCAACTTTTTAAGTGCGTTTTTTTTTTCTTTAAATATATAAGCTAGGGACTCTAATACCCATTTATATAAGTTTGCTGGTTGATTGAAGAAAAAAATCACGAAAAAATGCAAAAAGGATTTTTTTTTTCATCAATGTATTTGTTTACCGAATATAAATTGCTGCTTACGCTTTTTAATTAAACTTTTGTACCATAAAGTCTTTTTTCGCATTCCGCTATTACTTTGCAATTCTTTAAGTGCATTTTTTTAATTTATAATATAGAGACCAGAGTAGGAAAATAAACTCTAACGAACCGTACTTTTATGGTTGCGTACCACACATCGCGAAAACAGTACACAAGCATATTGGTTGCGTAGAAAACACATACGCTATTCTCTCCCATTATTGTTTGTGTTTATTGGTACGCTACGGGGTGTGAATATGTGTTGAACGTACAGTACATATTCGTAGGGTTTGCGTTCATCAGAGAATCGTAGTGTACCGCATTCGGTTTGTGTACAAACACACAACCGCTAAAACCGCTAAATAGATACGGTATGTGTTGCTTAGCCGTACCCTACCCTACATGTTGTGTACAGTTTATTTTCCTACTCTGATAGGGACTATAATATACATTTCATATAACAAAGTTTGGTAGCTAGTTGCAAAAAAATTGCGAAAAATAATATTAGCAAAAAGAATAGTTTTTGCATCAATATATTTGTTTGCAGAATCTAAATCGCTGATTACGTTTTCTAATTAATTTTTTGTACGATAAAGTCTTTTTTCGCGGTCCACAATTATTTTGCAATTTTTTAAGTGCGTTTCTTTTTAAATTATAATCTAAGGACTATAATACACATTTCATACAACAGAGTTTAGTGGCTACCCGAGTAAAAAGAATTGATCTCGCGCAATATCTAATCATATCCAATTTGATATTGTTTAAGATCTGCTGTAATATCTAGCTGATTCAATTAGATCTCAAAATTGGGTGTATCCAATCATATCGTATTAGATCCCATTGTATATATGGGGATAAACTACACTCTAAAAAATGCATGTAAAATAACTACTTTAAATCGTGTAGTTTTTCATGTACAAATACAGAAAATGCGCGAATTTAAGCACAAAATGCTTGAAAAACTAATTTACACGTTTTTGTTTACAAAATTACATACAAAATATAGTATTTTGTATGTTGATAAACATGTTTTTAAGGCAATAAACACTTTCTTTGTATAGTTACATACGAAACATAGTAAATTCTAATTGTATCAGAGTTTTACATAAATTGTGCCTAATCATACTCCTTTAGGTATGTAATTAAAAAATGTCAAAAAAAAAATATTTACTGATAATAAAAAAGAAACAAACAGCCATTTTTTGTTCTAAAATATTAAAAATTGCAAAAATAATACGCTAAATATAGATGGCTGTTCGGGAGCTGATACTGTACATTGGTTACAAATGAAGCTGGACAATGTAAAAAAAGTGGAGGTAACTACGGAGATATTCTTTAAAATTAGCGCAATATGATTCTTACGTATGGTTTAATATTTCTATATCCTTTTTTTTGGGATTATAATTTTAAAATCAGCATCTTTAATAAAGCAGATACTGTTTAAAACACCCAAGTGAGGCTTCCCAAATAAAAATTGGTTCATGTGACTGCAATAAAGAAATCTAATTATTTTTTCACGGGTTGCTCTTTGTTAAGAGATCACGTAAGGCTTGTTAAACCATCGGTATCATAATATTTTGTGAAATTATGTAACTTTTTTTTAAACTTAATTGTTATAGCAATAAAAGCACCATTAAAATAAATAAGCATATTTTTAGCTTTTTAAATGCTCATTTTGCAGGGGCGTTTTAAGCATATTCAATGCAAACTTACACGCCAATAGTAGTAAAATAGGATGTTGCTAAACATTTCTTAGGCATTTAAACATGTATTTTTACATACAATATGTCTATTCAATTTACACACAATGTATGTAAATATTTCATTTTACATACAAAATGTATTCTTACCGTAATTATAGTAGGAGAAAAGATACCTACTATAAATAGAGTAATCTTACATGAAAATTTATTAGAGTGTAAGATAAAGTTATATCTCAAAATTGGGAGGTCCAATGGTATCTTTGGGGATAAACCTAGATCTAATTTGATCCGAAAAATGGCGGATCCAGCTATATATTTGCGGATAAACTTAGATCTAATTTGATCCGAAAAAGTGGCAGATCGAATTAGATCCAGCAATATATTTGGGGATAAACTTAGATCTAAATTGATCTGAAAAATGGCAGATCGAATTAGATCCAGCATATATTTGTAGATAAACTTATATCTAATTTGATCCGAAAAATGGCATATTAAATTAGATCGAGCAATATATATCCAAAAAATGGCAGATCAAATACGATCCTGTAATATATTTCGGGATTGCGTAAGATCTTAACTTTTACGATAAATTTCAGATCGAATTAAATCCAGTGATATATTTGGGGATTTGGTTAGATCTTAATTTATCCCATAAATTGCAGATCGAATTAGATCCAGCAATTTATTTCGGTATTAAAATGGCAGATCGAATTTTTTTTTTATATTTGGACACTACGTAAGATCTCCATTAATTTGGGATTAAATAAGATCCCAGACAGACAACAGTTCAAAAAATAATACACTGGTAGAGCACTGATTTTATAAAAATTACAATATTTTGTTAAAATAAAGTTTAAACTCAGAAGGTCGCGAGTTCGATACCGTTCACGGCTATGCATTTTTTTTTATAAAATGAATTTCTTTTTATAAAATTATAATTTTATTTTCTATAAATATTTTTATAAAATTATATTTTTTTTATTAAATTGAATTTTTTTTTTAATAATTTTGTTTACATCTTTTTAACGCTTTACACTATTTCCAATTGTATAAAGTTTTTAAGATTTATCAATTGTATTTCAGAAATAATCAATTGAATTTCAGTTTTATCAATTGTATTTCAGAACTTATCAATTATTTTTCAGATTTATGAATTGTATTTCAGAACTAGTCAATTGAATTTCAGTTTTATCAATTGTATTTCAGAAATTATTAATTGTATTTCCGAAATTCACAACTGTATTTCAGAAATTATCAAACTGTATTTCAGAAATTATCAATTGTATTTCAGAAATTATGAAATGTAATTTAGAAATTTTTCCCTATTAACTATGATAAACAATCAACAAGTTTTGAAATAGATTTGATTATTTCTGAAATACAATTAATAATTTCTGAAATACATTCAATAATTTCTTAAATACATTTAAAATTTCTGAAATACAATTAATAGCTTCTGAAATACAGTTAATATTGTAGTTGAGTTACCATATATGACAATATATTGTTTAAATGCCACCATACATGACAATATACTGTTTAAATAGCACCATATATGGTATGTTCCCTATTAAAAAAAAATAATATGGTGGTTTATATGGTAATATATAACTTAGAGTGATCCATGTACCATTTGATCCGAAAAATGGCCCGATAAAATTGTATCAGTTGTTTATCAGTTTTTATCTTATTGTATCAGTTTAGATCTGACCTGATTAAATTAATCAGATGAAATTGTATCTGATTTTTAACCTGATACAATTTTATTGGTTTATATCACATGGTATCAGTTTAGGTCCAAACAGATATATTTGTCTACAAAATTATATAGTTATATCCCAATTTTGACCTGATATCAGTTTAAACATTGATACAATTGTATAAGGTAAATGACGGACACAATTATATTTTATTTATATAAAATTGAACCAATTACGACCAACCTGACACATAGGGAATGCATCCCGGAATTTCCCGTCCCGGGATTCCCGGGAAATTAGTAATTTTTCAATTCCCGCATTCCCGGGAATTTGGACCGGGAATCCCGGGATTTCAAAAAATGCAGTTTAAAATAATAAAGTTAATTATTTCAAATTTACTTATGCAAAATTTTCAAACGTTTTGAAAATAGTAAAAATCTTACATTAGGCTTGCTCATTACTTACAAAATTGTAGTAAAAATAGTAAGATTTTCGAGTAAACGAACACACTGATTAATAACTTGATCGAACTTTTTAAGTGCCTTTTTTTTAACAGGCATTAAAACGAACTTAAAAAATATATTTTTTAAGAAAACCACTCAACTAAATAGTGTTTGTATAAAAAATTTTGAATCGAACTTATTATGTACAGATTTAAAGACAAATTCTAAAATTATTTTCTCTCTTAATTTTTTTTATTTATTTTTTTTAACGAAAAAGTGTTTTATTCTAAAAATTAGTTTTAGTTTATTCAGTTTTTTAAAATACATATATAATTAGTCTTATATAATTTCTAATAAAAAATTAATTCTTTCCCTCTACGAAAATTCCAAGAAAAACCGCCTGAGCTTTTTCAAGATCATAAAAATTTGAGGTCTTTAAGACATTTTATTAATAAAATTTTAAATTACTATAAAATATTTTCTAATTTATGTCCCTTGCGGGATCCCGGGAATTAAAGATAAATTTCCCGCTTTCCCGGGAAATCAAAAAGTGCGAGATTTTGCATTCCCTACTGACACCATTACATATAAACCGATAAAATTGTATCAGGTCAAAAGTCGGATACAATTTCATCTGATTAACACATAGATTAATCAGGTCAGATCTAAACTGATACAATTAGATAAAAATTGATAAACAATTGATAAAAATATATCGGGCCATTCTTCGGATGAAACTGTATATTTATACAGATATAACTTAATCACATATATGACTATATGTAACTATTTTTATTCGGGTTGTTTAAATGATACGATATATCAAAGTATATGGTACTATTTATGGTAGCATATATTATCATATCTGGAACTGTATTAAAAAGGAACTGTATTCATAAGTTACCATATATGACCATATATTGTTGAAATGGCACCATATATCATAATGTATGGTTTAAATGTCACCACATATGGTAATCTATTTTTTAAATGATCCCATATATCAACATATATTGCACCATATATAGTAGCATATATTATTATATCTGGAACTGTATTAAAAATGTTGTTCATGAGGTCCCATATATGAGCATATATTGTTGAAATGGCACCATATATGATAATATATGGTTTAAATGGCACCATATATAGTAATATAATACTTAAATAACACCATATATAAATATATATGGCACTTTATATAGTATCATATATTATCATATCTGGAACTGTATTAAAAATTTTGATCATGAGATACCATATACGGCCATATATTGTTTAAATGGCCCCATATATAATAATATATGGTTTTAATGGCACCATATATGCTAATATATTGCTTAAAGAACACCATATATAAATATATATGGCACTATATTTAGTAGCATATATTATCATATCTGCAACTGTATTAAAGATTTTGTTCATGAGGTGCGATATATGACGATATATTGTTTAAATACCACCATATATGATAATATATAGTTTAACTGTCACCATTTATATAGTTTTATATTCCCGAGTAAAAAAGTTCTGATATAATCATATATTATTTTATCTAATTGCATATATTAACTTATAGTTACATATGGCCACATATGCTTTTAAATTCAAGCATATATACTTTTATATAGTCATATATTAGATATTTTTTCCTCAAAGGTTTTAATATGGAGACATATGTTATTTTATATTATTACATACTGGCCTACATATAATTGTATGTGCTATATATAAGTACATAAATTAACATATAAAAGATATAATTACATATGCGTTTATATATAATTTAGTATGGCGCTATACATAATAATATAAAACTATATGTGGAGCCATATAAGAAATATTTTATAATTTGTGTTAGTTATGATTATATATTGACGAAAATGAACCCATATATACAATATACAATATGGTTCCATACATACAATATTTCATGATTTCTTTAATATATAACAATGTAACGTTCTTTATAAAATCATCTGTAATTATATATCATCCCACATAAGCAATTTTTTCAAAGTGATTTTATATAAAAATATACAAGGTCCATATAAAACCGTATTATATTATATGTGGTTCCATGTTAACAATGACTTTGAACTAGTTTTTAGTGTCCGACGGAACAGTTCAGCTGGAAAATATATTTTGTCGGTATTTGGTATTTTCAAGCCTTATGGACAAATTTTGCTTATGAAACAATATTTGTTGGTCCGATTAGAATGCATTTTGAGGGTCAAACTTAAGGAAAATTTCGAAGTTAAGCAACAAATTCACTGTTCGGCCACCGAAAGTTCGGCCAATTTGATAAAAGTGCGGCGGCCGAACAGTTAGCTTTACAGCTAAACTACGGAGTTTTCCTTAAATTTGACACTGAAAATCGAATTAAATCCGCTCAACAAACAATTTAGCAGTATGAAAATTTCTCCACAATGCTTTCAAATAACAGAAAATCGACTAAATGTCACTTTTTGGCCGAACTACTTTGACCGATACTACTAGTTTTAGATTTAATAATTACTAGGGATTGGCGCGTGACTAGAAATGTTCGTGAGTCACGTTATTCACACGTGATCGTGAGTAATAATTACTATACTCAAGTGGTTCGTGCTTGAAAATTTTCAATTACAAATTACTTGTAATTTCTTCAATTACAGTTACATGAAATGTAATTGATTTTTTTTTAATTTCAATTACATTTATTTGTAATTGTAATTGAAAATTTTCAATTACAAATTGCAATAATTGTAATTGAAATCCCTCAGGTCTGATCTCCAGATATTGTATATATTTTTTTATTTAAAAAAAAAATTTTTTATATTGTTAGATATGGTCATATATAATATGATAAAAAATATAAGGTCAATATTTAGATATAATTGTATCAAACTATGTCCACTTTTATAACATTTTATATAATTTTATACAAAAAGATATAATTTGATGTAATTGGATGAGGACAAAATTCGGATACAATTGTATCGAATTGCATAAAATTGTATCAAATTGTACGAAATTATATACAATTGTATACAATTCGATACAATATGATACAATAAGACGTTCTCATTTTTCGGATATAATTATATCTAGTTACATAAAATATTATATATAATTAAATATAACTTCATATGGCTCCATATCATTTTTTTTTACTTGGGTTGTTTAAATGATAGCATATATAATGATATATTCCTAAAATGCCGCCATATATATTACGATATATATAGATGAAATTCTATATGGCATAATATAAGGAAAAATTTTGGAAAAAGACGTCATATATATATGTATATATAGGGATATACATAATGACTTGTCTAATTATATATTGTAATATATGCTACATATGATTATATATAATTTTTTTTACTCGGGTAGTTGCAACAAAAAATTTTTGCACCATAAAGTCTTTTTCGTGTTCCGCCATTATTTTGCAACTTTTTAAGTTGGGTTTTTAAAATTTATAATCCAGGGACTATAATAACCATTTCATAAAACAAAGTTTGGTGGCTAGCTGCAACAAAAAAAATCGCGAAAACTAAAATTTGCAAAAACGAAAAATGTTTACATCAATATTATTATTATTATTATTATTTTACAATTTTTTAAGCGTGGTTTTTTAAAATTGGTTTTGCATCATTATATCCATTTGCAGATTTTTAATCGCCGATTGAGTTTTTTAATTATTTTTTTCTACCACAAAGTCTTTTTTCACGTTGCGCTATTATTTTGCAATTTTTTTATTTTTGATGGCTCATTCGAGCTTTTTTCCCATCCCTGCTTACAATTGATGTTTTGAGTCATACAAAGAGCGCACATAGTGACCCTGCAAACATTTGGAAGTTATCTTCCAAGAAGATATTAAAGCGATATCTTCTGTTTTTCATTTGAATGAAAATAATATAGTAGTATTTACTTTGAAATTGTGTTAATTTTATTATTTGGAAGATAATTCGGCGATATTTGAAAAAAAAAGAATTTAAAAATTTTATCTATGATCATAATTTTTTATGATAATGTTGCGGCAATATCACCTTTGTATCATCTGGAAGATAGAGCAAATTTGTTTGAAATCAAGATTAATTGCGCGAGAAAAATCGGCTAAGATGAAATCAAGATAATTTATAAGTTGGTTAATGGATTATGTATGCAGATATTCTTTTTCAGGCTTAAATTTAATAATAAAATAAGTAAATCTTTTGTCTTGTACCCGGGAGTTTATTTAGCGATATCACCTTTTCATCTTCAATATGGGTTATTGCTTTCGTATTGCATGGAAGTTTTGCTGGGTGATATTTGATATAATTATTTGGTTTTTATTGGTTTGAGTATGTTCCTGTTCCAAGGCACCCCAGCGGTAAAAATACCCATTATTTAATAGCTGATGTTAGTAACATTTAGTAGCAATCAGTGATGATATTATCGCTTATATTTCTACTTAGATTTACATTGTAGTGTCATAGGCTGTAAAATGTAAGCAACGATGCCAGTAAGTGCCGTTTCAATTGCACTTACGTTATAAGTGGAGTTCTAAGCGAGCTTGATGGCACGTCAATAAGTTCAGGCAAATGAGAATGTAATTCACGTCGATTACCGTCCGATTTGCACTTGTAAGGCAAGGTTATGAGGTGGTGCCACTTATCCTTATGATTTTGTAATTGAAAGTATAATGCACGTTTATTTAAATGTATCATTTATTTATTTTTTAAAAAATACGATTTATATTAATACATTGAAAAAAATACTTAAATAAAAATAAATATAAATAAATTTCACGTTGAAAAATTTCACTCGGACTTTAAAGGCAATTTATTGCAAATTTAGATCATAAAAATTAAAATTTTTTTAATTGTATAACAAAGACACAATCACAATAAAGACAAAATTTTACTTTTCCCAAGAAAAATAATAGTCTTGTACATTAAATTCGCATGAAAACAAACTCTACACAGTTTTCACGTGAAACTCATTGTCGTGAAAAATCATTTTTTTATGGAGTATAACAATTTTTTCACGTGAAATAGAAAAAATTTACTGTGCTTAACTGATAACACTTATTATTAGGGAATGCATCCCGGGATTCCCGGGAAATTAAGCATTTTTCAGTTCCCGCATTCCCGGAAATTTGGATCGGGAATCCCGGGATTTCAAAAAATGCAGTTTAAATTAATAAAGTTAATTATTTTAAATTTTCTTATGCAAAATTTTCAAACCTTTTGAAAATAGTAAACATTTTACCTTAGGCTTGTTCGTTTACTTACTACAATTTGTTACTTTTACCACAACTGGAAAAATTCAAGGAGTACCTAACCAAAACAATTATTGAGTAAAAATAGTAAGATTTTTGCGTTAACGAACACACTGATTAATTTGTGTACTTGATCGAAATTTTCAAGTTCCTTTCAGTGCCTCTTAAAACCACTCAAATAGTGTTTGTACAAAAAATTTTGAATCGCACTTATTACAGAATTAAAGACAAATTTGTCCATTGATTTTTAAAAATTTTCAAGTAAGTTAAAATTTGTTTCCATTATTTTAAAAAATGTTTCCACTTTTATAAAATTATTTTCTATATTAATTTTTATTTATGTTTTTTTTTTTGACGGGCAACCTTTTTAGTCTAAAATTTAGTTTTAGTTTATTAAATTTTTAAAAATATATATAATTAGACATATAAAGCGTGTTCGTTTACCTACTACAAGTTACTACTTTTACTACAGCTGGAAAAAATCAATATAAAAAGTAAACAAAACATTCCAATTGTAGTAAAAGTAGTAAGAATTTCGAGTAAACGAACACACTGATTATTTCGAATATAAAATTAATTCTTTCTCACTACGAAAATTACAAGAAACCACCTGGGCTTTTTCACAATCACAAAAATTTGAGATCTTTAAGATATTTTATTTATAAAAATTTTTTAATTATAAAATATTTTCTAATTAATTTCCCTTGCGGGATCCCGGGAATTCAAGATAAATTTCCCGCTTTCCCGGGAAATCAAAAAGTGCGGGATTTTGCATTCCCTACTTATCATTAACTTATAATAATTATTTTTGCACAAATTTCAACAACCATTTTGTTGCACGATCAACTTTGAACTAACATCAATAATAGTGATACATATTTCTTGTTTTTATGTTTTTTCAAAAGCCACTATAATGGAATTTTTTTATTTCTTTGCCTTTTTTGTGCATATACACACTAACTAACTCTCCGCTTATACAGTAATCGGAGTTATAATTAGTGGACGATATTTTTTAGATTACACACGTATAACATTCTAAGTACTTAAATCGCTCGCTTAGAATGTCATACTGATGTCATTGATTATAATCTAGGTACTTCGTTTCATTTAACAAATGATATCTCAGCGACAGAGAGTCCCCCAATCTCTTTATTCTGTATACTCTTTGATATGGGTACCCAGTCAGAAAAATACAAACGGGAAAGCGGTGGAAAAGCACTTTAACAGGTGGTAGAAGTACTGGCAAAAAGTGCTTTCCCATACCCAAAATGATAACGTCATTAGACAAAAGGACCGGTTGTTCAAAAAGCGACGGAAAAGCACTGTAGAAACAAAATTTTTGAACGTTGGCGAAACGCTGGCAAAACCAATAAATAGGTGGTCTAGAAATATATTTTCCAAAATTAAATTTAAAAAAAGTTCTTATGTATTTTTTTGGTCCTGCCGTGATTTGAACCCAGGCCTTCAGATTGGCAGACGATTGCTCTACCCACTGAGCTAACGAGACATATAATATTTGATAGCTAAACACATAAATAAGTGATAATCGCTGGACAACTACTGGCTGTGCGAAAAAGCTAACACTGCCAAACAGTTTTTTGGAACTAATATGCCAGCGTTGGGAGAGTAAAAAAAAAGTTGGTCTTAAAGGAGCTTTTTCACAAACATAAAAATTGATTTTATAGAACAAAAAGAATTTTAAATTAAAAAAAATACAAAAAAAATTTTTTCCTTGCAACCGGATTTGAACTCGGAACCTCCTGACTACAAACCTTTTTTAACGAAGCGTCAGCATTTTTATAAAATCACTGCTCCACCAGTGAATTGGTTTTTGTACCACTGGTAGCATTGGCTAGGTAGCACTGGATAACCACTGGTTTCAAACCTTGGCATATCACTCTTAGACCATTCTTTGCCAGTGGTTTTTTTTATAAACCACCGAAATTTTTGTAAAACAAATGCTGGAAAAACGCTTTTTGCAAGCGCTGGCAAAGCGTCCCAAATGAGTGGTCTCCCAGTCATTTATTTTCAACACCATGGTTACCCAGTGGTATGCCAGTGCTTGATTTTTTGTACCACTGGCGATTTCTGATTGGGTACTATTATAAGTTTTTGTCGTAAAAATTTTTTTGGTTTTTTGAGTGACTGGTGGAAAAACTAAAAATAAATTTCTTTGCACATAATTTAATTCAATTAAAATTTATTTTTCTGATTTACTTACTTTTAGAATAAACTTCTATTGGTTATTGTAAAAACATTATGAGTGTATGTATATATTGTTTACTTAACCCAATCTATTATGAGAGCGGTCAGTTGTTTAAAAATAATCACTGTTTTTTTATAAAATTATTGCAGACACATAAATACTAGAAGTAAGTACTTATTTCAATAATAAGGGATTAAATCCAATTCCACTACATTAAATAATAATTTACATGTATTAATGTAATGTGATAAATTCGTTAAAATGATTTTAATTGCATATAATATTGTTGTTGGCTAACACCCCCGGGTTAGACTTTGTGTGTGACATTAGGGTTCCCAAACCTAGTATGAAAAAAAAAAATTGTGAGTTATTGACCGGTTACCCTCCAGAAATAAGTATTTGGGTATAAAACTAAGTATTTGTGTGTAAAACTAAGTATTTGGGTGTAAAAATATCCAAAAATTGAGGATAATCGGATATCGCGAAGACGTGCCGCATCGGCCCTGAAGTTTAAAACGGGTTATAAGGGAAAAACATGAGTTTCTTTTTTTAATTTTCTGAAAGATTTTGATATTTTAAATAACATTTTTTAAAGTTTCTAAAATCGTATTTTATAGTAAACTATATTTCGCTGAGAGCTTAAACAAAAAATTCGAGCCCAAATTTTTAAATTTATTGAAATAATCTATTACAAAAACATTTTTATATTCTACTTATTAATTCCCAGATACCCAGATAAGAAGTATCTTTTTTTTCAAAAGCTCATATTATCGCTTTGTAGTCCCTTTTTCAAACTTCAGGGCCGATACGGAACGTCTTCCCGATATCAGATTATCGTAATTTTTTGGGAGAAATGGTTTTGCACCCAAATAAATATTACTAGGCAGGGTTGGCAGGCAATACCGCTGAAATACCGTTATCGATTCAAAACCCTTTCAACTGACAACCGTTACCCCTAAAATACCGTTATCGAAATAAACGACGAAATACCGTTATCCTTAACATACCGATATAAATGAAATATCGATACCCTTGAAATACCGTTACTGAAATAAACGAAATACCGTTACCGCTAAAATACCGTTACCTTAATTTTTAATTTTTTATTTTGCACGTGGTTATTGAGTATTTTTCGTACTTTAAGTTGGTAAATTGGTTTTGTTTTTAATCTCGTTTGTTTTTTTTTTTTTGAAAAATTTGCTGGATGCATGGAAATAACTGACTACCGTTATCCTTAAAACACCGTTACCGAAATAATCAAAATATCGCTAACCTTAAAATACCATTACCGAAATAACAAAAAAAACCGTTATCCTTAAAATACCGTTACCGAAATAACTAAAAAACCGTTATCCTTAAAATACCGATACCGAAATAAATGAAATAGCGTTACCCTTAAAATACCGTTATCGAAATAATCTAAAATAGCGTTCCATGTTATTGGGTATAATAATGTTAAGTGAAAATCCGAAATATGGGCCATAATGCGCCTAGGTCCAAAAATTAACCTATTATTCCTTAATGCCTACAAACTCTCTGTGCTATTTTTAAGCTAACAGCTATCTTTCAATAATAACTAATTTGTCTCTAGAGTATTTTATACAAAAAGTAGGGTTGAATTTAAATTGAATTATTTCTCAAGCTATACGCTATAACAAAACATTTTTTTTTAATCTAGTCTTAATTAAACTGCAGAAACGGAATATGAAATAAAAAATAAATAACTTTTAAGTAGCTTTCGGTTTTTTTTTTTTAATTATACAAAAAAAATACATATTTTCGTTAAAATTTCCAATTTTTCTAAAAATATGTAAGTAAAATCAAATTTTATCACTCTTTATATGATTATGAATCTGCATTGGAAATTTAAAAAAAAATTTGTGGTTATAAATTATTCGCGGTTTTTGAAAATTCAAAAGAACTCAAGTTGTTTAAGGTATTATCCTAATTACCTATAAACGGTGGTCATCGAAAAATACAAGGAGTTATACTTTGCTTACCAAGGACTTGCATTATATATGACACTGATTTTAATTTTAAAAAGTATAACTGACATCCTTGCAGATTAACTTAAAATATGATTTTTTTAATATTACGCTATAATTTAGCATGCTATAATTTTATTATTAACAAAAATCATATCTCAGATAAGAGGACATGTCACAGATATATGTATATTTATGCAAACAAATTTTCATGGCAGTAAATACATATAAGAAAACTTGCTGATCAAACTTAAACATTTTTTATATAAAATTTTAAAATTTCTCGAAATCCGCAACTCCGATTTCAATTTTTGTAATGTAAACCTAAAAGTATATTAGATTTGAGATATCGTGATCATAATAGCTTTACCCGAGTAAAAAAAATAATATGATGCCACATGCAATAATATCTTATTTAATATAATTGGTGATATACTATGATCCGAAAAATGGTGTATAAAATTATATCGGATAAGATCTAAATATATTAAATCATATAGAATCTTATCCGGATTTTGACCCGATATAATTATAACTAATTTGATGAAGAAAGGCATAATTATATAACACTTCATATTTTAAGATCAAAAAATTTAATATTGAGCCATATAAAACTTTATATCTGCTTCATAAAGGTTTTTGTAAATTTTTTTTCTTCCGTTTAATAATAATGTACACAAATTTCATAAATTAAAAAAGTATATTTTTTTTTTTTTTTTTTAACTAACTAACACTCAGGGGATGCCCCCTACTAATGCGAGTGCATTGTGTTAGAATTAGGAAAATAGGTTATGGGAGGGAGGAAGGAGGGAGTAGTGTTTGTGGACGTTTGACTTGAATTTCTCTATATTATAAGTGACTGGGAAGACTTCCGCGGGGAGTTCATTCCACATACGGCTCGTACTACTGATAAACGAATTTTCCCTGTAATGCATTGTGCGATTCACGGGACAATCTACAACAAACGGATGTGCTCTTCCAGAGAATCGAGTGTTCCGAAAAAAAACCCTGGGCCTAGGAAAAAGTTCACTAATCTCGGTAGAACACCTCCCATGGTAATATCGATAGACAACTCATGCACAACCCACATTTCGTCGATGCTCCAATGAATCAATAGAGCTGGAGACCCTGCTGTCATTGATGAGCGCCGACGCTCTCCTTTGAACACGGTCCAAAAGCTCCAAAATAGGCTTTGAAGCTCCTGCACATATATGGGAGTTGTATTCCATCTTCGGTCGGATAAAGGTGGTATAAATAGTAAGGAGGTCGGATGGAGTGAAATAACTTTTACACCGTTTCAAAAAACCAAGACACTTGAATGCTTCTTTCGACACTTGAAATATGTGTTTATTCCAACGGACATCACACTGAATTCGCATGCCCAGAACATCAAGAGTATCCGATTCCTGAATATCGACACCACCCATATTGACTGATGACATTGACGATCTCGCAGATCTATGGGTCAACATACAACATTGGGTCTTACGTGCATTGAAATCGACCCTATTCGCAAGACCCCAATCAGAGATTGTGAAAAGGTCCCGATTGAGTGTGTCATTCATAATTTGCCTTTTGCGCCCAACATCAAAAACGCTTGGCCTACAATCAAAAGAAAATGAATGACAGATGTTGCTGTCATCAGCGAAAGAGTAGATAGGATTAAAAGTTTGATCGAGAAGATCATTGATAAATATAAGGAAAAGGGAGGGAGAAAGAACCGAACCTTGCGGCACCCCTAAATGAAGCTGAAACTCGTTGGATGAGACCCCATCTATAACAACACGTATAGTGCGATCCCTGAGAAAGCTCGAAATAAATCGAGAGAAGTCGTCGCCGACACCAAAAGCAATAAGCTTTGATACCAGTGCGCTGTGCCACACACGATCGAATGCCTTGGAAATATCTAGAGCAACCACCTTATTTTCACCAAACTGGTGAATGGATCGACTCCAACGCTCCGAAAGGAGCGCTAGCAGGTCTCCCGTAGACCGACCTCTACGAAAGCCATACTGTCGATCACTTAAAAGTGAATTGGATTCTAGATAGTTGACAAGATGGAAATTCACCATGCTCTCCATCACCTTTGAGAGCGCTGGGCAAATTGTGATTGGGCGGTAGTTTTCAGGGTTATTAGCCGCAGCCTTCTTAGGGATTGGCTGAATATTGGCAATCTTCCAGCATGAACGGAAGACCCCAGCACCATAAGAAAAGCTAAAAAGATTAGCCAATGGACGAGCCAGCGTCGAAGAGCACTGTTTCAGCACCAGTGCTGGTATACCATCCGGCCCCGGTGACTTATTTACATTGAGATCCGCAAGAACCCTTTTAACTGCACGAGCTTGGAAGAATATCTTAGGCATAGTACACGATACTCTTTCGAGTTCAGGCAGTTGTTGATTGCTTTCCTGCAAGAAAGAATTTCTTGCAAACATTTCAGCTAGAAGGTTAGCCTTATCAACCGGGTCAGTGAATATGTGATCATCTGTTAAAAGAGTTGGGATAGCTGAACTACCATTGCCCTTACTCTTTTAACGAATGACCAAAAGCTCTTACTGCCCCGAGGAGCAGAAAGAACTTTAGCACGAAGACGCTGTTCGTAAAGAAATTTTTCACGCCTTAGTACTTTGGAAAACTCGGTTCTCGCCTGTTTGCGTAGTTGGTCAGAATTAACATTTTTTCTATCACGCCAAATTCTGAACGCTTCCTCTCTGGATCTGACTGCGCTCTTACAAGTCTGGTTAAACCAACATTTATCTTTTGGTATAGCCGAAACACTTTTTGTTGGAATGAAGGATTTCATTCCAATAAATATAATATTTTTAACCATTTTCGCGGCAGCATCAACATTATCGTTGAGGAAACATAATTTCCAGTTAAAATGCAGGAAAAAGTCATTGAGCTCAGCCCAACGCGCTTTTTCGTATATAAAAACCGAACGTTTCTTAGCCGGTGTTGAAACGCCGTGAAGTTCGGAGAACGAAAAAAATGCGGAAATGGTACAATGATCCGAATTACCGAGAGGTGCAAATGTTCTCAGTTCATACTTGTCAGGGTGTGAAGTGAGGAAAAGGTCGAGAGTATTTTCGTGTTCACCTTCAACTCGCGGAATATGCGTTGGTTCATTCACTAATTGCGACAGGTTATTATGCGCGGCGAATAACTCAACGTAAAGGCCCTCGGGAGTTGTATGGCTCGAATGATGGAGCCAGGCAGAATTGTGGATATTAAAATCGCCAGCAACGACAATTTCACTATCCGGGCAACTCTCCAAAATTCTAGAAATTGAATCGGAAAGGGCATCAAAGCCATTAAGAGTGTCCACCCTTTCCATATTTGGGCTCCTATATAAGAACCCGAAGTGCAGTATGTGTGTCCTGATCTGGAATTTCACCCAAAGTGCGTTGAATTCCGTATCATTACAGTCTAGGTGTTGCTGGGACTGGTACACAACATTGTCGCGAATGTACACTGCAAGGCTACGGTGGAAAATAAAGAGGGATAGAAGGCGATAACCAGGTATGTAAAAATCCTGTGGAGCAATACAAATACAAGGCACTTGTACCATGCAAAGGAAAAAAAAAACAAATTAAAATATAACTGAAAAGGGAAAGGAATTTGATCCAGCAACAATGACACTAGCAAAAGGAGACATAAAAGCCCCTTGCTTTGTCATCGCAATGTAGAGAAAAAAAAACTGAGAAAAAAAAAACTGAATATTCCCGCAGCAGCAGCAACAGCATAGATGGTCCCAGCAAAACCTTTCATTACCATGTAATGAGTTTTAGGTATTGAAATCTTAAGTGTTCACTAGTTACCTTTTAATTACTAAACTACTTATTTTAACATGGTGATGTCATTGGAGGAAAGTCATTACACTGATGTTACTTGTAAGTAGTTTATCAGCTGTTCTATAAATAGATGTTGAATATAGATTTAAAAAAATATAAAAATTTAAAAACCAATAGGAGCTGACACGTATTGATCAGCGTACCCCACGATTGTCAGGCAAACACTCTAACCATTACACCACGACATCACTATGATTTTTAATGCTTTAACTTATGTACACATTTATTGTGGCAACTGTTATACATGTCTATTTTTCCCAGAACTTGTTGTTATTAAATACTGCTTAATGAACATCAACATTTCTATAAATAGATGTTTAATATAAATTACAAAAAAAAACAACAATGGAAGCTAACACGAGTTGAGCAGCGATCCTCATGTCTGTCAGGCAAAAACGATAACCACTAGGCTACGCCATAGTTATGGTTTTTAATGATTTAGAACATATATTATTGGTTTCAGCTATTTTGAAATAGTAATGTGTGAGGTATAATTATCGGTAACTCATTACATTCAGTTTAAAAGTAATTCAACGGGTAATGAGATATGAGATCTAAGTAATGCATGTAGTAATGACCAGTCATTACCAAGGTTTTGCTGGGGTGTTGTTGTAATATGGATTATTGTATTGTGTATGATGTTTTTTTAATTTTGTTTCCCCATTAAATGGTAAATGTAGTTTATTGTTGTTTTTCTTATTAGAATGCAATTTATTGTTGTGGTTTCTATATATATTTTTTTTATCAATTTTTGTTTTTTGGTGTTTTTTGTGTATTTATATATTTAAGTAGAAAAGGAACGAAGTCCTAAACTCTTTGCTTCTAAGTCAAATGTAAATAATATAAATATTATAAGAAATAAATAGAATTGAAATTGAAAACTTTATATGTTTTCCGATAAAGCCATTTTTAAATATATATAAAAGCCATTTTAAATATTGACGCTCTATTAAAATTGTCATAGCATTTTTTTATATGATGCCATATATGGGGACATATATAAAAAATTTTGGAAAACTCAAAGCTATACATAATTATATCTGGAAAACGGTAGTGTCACACTTGACTATATATAAACACATTAGTCCTTATTAAATAATATAATTTCCTATATAACTATTTTTATTCGGGTATTTAATTTTTCTCAGTTTTTCCATTTTTCCCAAATAATTGAAAATAATAGACAAGAACAACGTTTAAACTTCAATTTTTTGGCAGACCAGATTTATTTTCATCGTGGCATATTTGTATGGTTGTAGGGAGCGACATTGCAACTTTTTTTTGGACGACCTTAATGGGCACTACGTCAAAACATGGACTGACTTTACACAAATTAATAAGCTTGGCCCTTCGGTTTACCAAATTTCATCAAAATATCTTAATATTTGCTACCCATAGCGTGCGCACAAGTATACATGGAGAGTAGGGTCATCCAAAAAAACATAAAAGTTGGAATTCGCGGTGTCCACAATATTGCCCCTATTCCTTAATGTCGAAAAACTCTCTATGCCAAGTTTCAACAAAATCCACTTTTGTTTAGAGGTAGCAGAAAAAGTTATCTTTTAAAAAATAATAAGTAGTCTTTAGAGTAATTTATATAAAAGTAGGGTTGACTTTGAATTATTTCTTAACCTACGCTAACCTTAATAATTTTTAATGTAGTCTGAGGGCCTGTTTATCTATTACGAAAATAGTCTAAACGAAAGAAATTGACAATCAATTTCGTCAAAAAAAGGGGAACAAATTCAAATTTTCGTTACTTTGCTTTCGTTTAGAGTATTTTCGTAATACATAAACTAGGGCTTAATTAATGTGCAGAAAATGAAATCAAATCTGATGCTTATTTTAAGAAAGTTATGAATCTGCAATCGAAATTTAAAAAACAATTTGTGGTTTATAAATTATTCACGGTTTTTGAAAATTCAGTAACCAAGTTTTTTGAGATATTTGCCTAACTAACTAACTTTGTCACCGAAAAATCCAATGACTAATTAAATTTAATTACCAAAAACTTGCATTATATTTGTCACTGATTTTAATATAAGGAAAATTTTTGGAAAAAGACGTTATATGTAATTATATATGGATATATATAACGACATGTATAATTATATATTGTAATATATGCCACGTATGATTATATATAATTTTTTTTTACTCGGAATATTATCAAACATATTTTCTAAGTCATTTTAAATAGAACTTTATATGATAAATTAGCGGGCGAAGCCCTCTACTTTGTTAGCGTGCCTTAAAGTTTAGAATTAAATTTCTTTTAGATAAAATAAAACACAATATTTGTTGTTAAGGTAAAATAATTGTTAAGGTAAATTTATTGTAATGTTTAAGTACAATCACTATTTTTTGCCTCTTCATTTTTATATACATAAATCATTTAGTATACCAACATGTGAGCATGTAACAACTAATTGTCATTTGTTCAAGCCATCGGCGTAGATAGGTCGTATTCGTGGTTTTAAAATTAAAGTACAGTTTTTATAATAAAAGCCTTCACCCAGCCACCACAAATAAATAATTGTGACACAACAATGGGTTTAAAATAAATAATTATTTTATCACTTTTTCTCATGAAAGTGGATTGTTAGCAATAAATCCATTACAAATTGCAATATACGTGTGTATGTCAAGATAATTTGGTAAAGTGCGAACTTAGGTAGATAGATCTGTAGATAGTTTTGTTCATTTGTGTTTTGAATGAAAATAAATAACGTAAAGCAGGGTTGGCAAGCGATTTATAATATTAAAGATAGCGGGCAAAGCCCGCTACGTTGTTAGCGTTCCTTAAAGTTTTTTTTTTTTTAATTCCAGTTTATGTAAAGGTAGACCTGGCAATTCAAGTAAATTCACAAATTCAGTTGAAAAATTTACAGTGTCGGTTTCTTCCATCGGTGCTTCGTAACCTGCAGTTTAAATATCAGAATAAATAAGTTCCATTCTATTTCTAAGGTTTTTTCTCTTTTAGAAAATTTGTTTAACTTTTTGGAGAGTATGTTTCAATGCTACATAAGTTTCATATTCCGAGGATAGTGTTTGAACAGGTAATTAAAAGGGGTTCTTCACCCCTTTTTGTTCCTCCCAGTAAAAATCCCAAATATATATAATCTTGCCTCAATCGCATGCGAAATTTCAAGTACTAAACTCCGGCAGTTTGAGTCATTCAAATTCCATTCCATTTTTTTTGACAATTTTAGTGTTCCAATGTAACTCCTTCCAAGATTCCATTTCGTTCACCATTCCATTGCATTTCGTTCCTATTATCTGTTATTCCAATTCCACTCGTTCCCCGTTTCATTCCATTTCGTTCCAACTGTCTGGTGTATCGATATTGATATCATTCGCTTCTATTTCCAATCCATTTCTTTGCACTTGCTCCGTTCCATTCCTCTTTTAACTGCAGTGTTTGAATTCCACTCGTTACCCATTCTATGCCATCTCGCTCCTCATTCCATTTCGTTCTATAGTCCACTCCATTTCGTTCCCCCTTCCAATCCATTTCCATCGTCTATGATTTCAATTCCACTCGTTCAACGTTTATATCCATTTCGTTCCATTTGTGTAGTGTTTCAATTCCACTCGTTTCCTATTTAGTTTCTTAATTTTAGTGTTCCATATACACTTGTTCTTTAAGTTTTAGTTTTCTAGCTAAAGACGTAGTCGTTAAGGGGGGGGGGGCAATTTTCCCCTGTCCATAGTCCTAAAAATGTCTTGTCAATAAGTTAGCCCATACTCCAATGAAAACATATTATAGAACATATTATATTATACCCCATATATTACCCCTCCCGGTAGGAATTTACAAAAATTCCGTCTCAGAGGACGTCTGCGTTGGAGGAGGAACCTACTACATACATAATTTTAGGTCTCTATATCCAGCAGTTTGGCCAGGCCGTCAAGGGGGAAGTTTTTCCCTTTTTACCCCTCCCGGTATGAATTTCCAAAAATACCATCTTAGGGGACGTCAACGTTGGAGAAGGAACCCAATTTAAGATCCCTTGTTCCAGCAGTTTGGCCAGGCCGTTAAGGGGGAAACTTTTCCTGTTTTTGACCCTACCTGTGGAAATTTCCAAAAATCTCATCTTGGCGGATGTTTCCTCCCCACAATAGAGGAGGAACTTTAATACCAAATTTTAACTTCGTACCTCCAGCGGTTTGGGCAGGCCTTTTTGATTCATTAATCCCCATTTTTGCAATGTCCCTGTCCAAAATTTCAAAAAGCACCTTCCCGATAAGTGAGCCCATACTCCAAGGAACATATGTTTTACATTTCAGGTTTCTAGCCAACTTTTACTATTTGTGCCCCTCTCGGTAGGAATTTCCGAAAATCCATCGACAGGGAATTTCAGCTTCCTAGTTCCAGCAGTTTGAGCAGACTGTCAAGGGGAACACTTTTTCTTTTTTTGTCCCTCCCGGTTGGAATTAGGCTGGAAGAGGAACCTAAGTACCGAATTTCAGGTTCCTGGTTCCAGCAGTTTGGACAGGTCGTTAAGGGGTCACTTTCCCTTTTTGAGCCCCCATTTTATTACAAGCCTGTCCAAAATTCAAAAAAGTATCTTTCTAATAAGTTAGCCCTTACTCCAGGGACCCACATTTTAAATTTCAGGTTTCTAGCCGAAGGGGTTTTTACAGGCCACCAAGGGGAGGCTTTTCTTCTTTTTGCCCCTCCTTTTAGGAATTTACAAAAATTCCATCTTCGCGGCTATCTGCGATGGATGAGGAACATTCATACAAAATTTCAACTTGATTGCCTCAGCGGTTTGGGCAGGCCATTATTGGGGACATTTTTCCCTTTCAACCACCATTTTTACTATGTTCCTGTTCCAAAATAGAAAAATTACGTTGCCGGTGAGTTAGTCCTACTCCAAGTAATACATATTTAAAATTTTAGGTTGACCAAAAGGGATTGGGCAGGCCGTCAAGGAGGAGACTTTTCCCCTTATTTCCCCTACCAATAGAAATTTAAAAAATTCCGTCTAAGCGGACGCCTACACAGAAGGAGGAACTACATACCGAATTTCGTTTTGGGATATCCTATAGGGAATTCCAAAAATACAAACTTAGTCGATGTCTACTACATTGGAGGAAACTTTATACCAAATTTCAACTTCTTACCTCCAGTGGTTTGGGCAGGCACTTTTCCAATTTGTGAGACTGTTTATGGGGAGACTTTTCCCCTTTTTGGCCGTTCCGGTAGGAATTTCCAAAAATCCCTTCTTAGCGCACGTCTATGCCGAATATCAAGAAACTTTGTTTTAGTGGAGATATCCGTGGGGGGAGGAAAAAAGTCCTTTTTTTGAAATTATATTTTTATAAATGCTATTTTTATAAATAGCTGTGTTTGTGCGGCAAGCTATCAACGTTGGCTTATGTCATTCCCATACAAATTTGACAATAGAAACTTTGAGAGTTAACACTAAACGTTGACTAATGTCAAATTTATATGGGAATGACATAAGCCAATATTGATAGCTTGCCGCACAAACACTGCTAATGCTTTTTTTTTAAATGGTACTTTTTGGAAAAAGCGAAATTTTTTGGAAAAAGATACAGTAGACGCTCGCAAATTAGAACCGCTTTGTTTTTGAGGCAATTCTAATTTCTGAATTATTCTAATTTCTGGACTTTTTTTTCGAAAAAAAAATTGAGTAAATTTACTTACAAAAACTTAAATAAAACTCTTATTAATATTTTTTAATTCAATTTTATTTGATAAAAACAAGAAAACAAAACACAACAATTCAGTCCAATACATCAAATGTATTTTTTTAAATTAAAAATATGAATATAAAAAAAAACGAATGGCAACAAAACATAGCAATGCAGTCCAATTACATCACATGTATTTTTTTTTAATTAAAAACTAAAAAACTGTATTTAAAAAAAATTAAACAATTAAAATTAAACAATGGCCAAGTTAACAACTAATCTTTGTTTGACATATAATCACTTATATTTGTTTGTTTTTTTGGTTTCTTTAAATCCGAAATATCATTACGGAGAGCCAAAAGATTACTTATGTGCTTAGTTGAAAACAATTCACTGTTATTGCACCATTTTATTAAATTATTTACGCTTTCAATGGCTGTAGTATTAGAGACAACTGATGATACTGCAACAACGTCGTCTTCGCTGCTATCTGAAGACTAACCATCGCTACTGAGAACATAAACAGATCCGTCATCAAACATATCTTCATTCCATCTGTCGATGTCTTCTATACCGATGCAATCGTTGGGAGCTATTTCTTTTAAAAGAGCTTGAGCTATCTGAATAACTTCGTTGCAGTCCTGATCTATTTGCAACAATTGTGCTATTGGCACGTCATCGTCGCTGTCGTATTGGTTAGAGTCCCAATTGGACAACTTTGACCAAGATTTCTTCATAACACTTTGTGGTACCGCATCCCAAGCTTGTTTCAGTAATAATATAGCATTGCGGATCGAATGGGATTTCAAATGATTCTTCAGTTCACCACCTTCAGCAATTAACTGAGAAAGAAACGTACTTCTGTAATTGAGCTTTGTTAACTTAATAGGGTTTTGATCCATTGGTTGTAAAGCTGCTATCACATTTGGTGGAAAGAATAATGCAACTATGTTTCCATCGTCACTTTTAAGTTTCTCAATGGGTATATGAGCGGAGCAATTATCTATAAGCAAAATGGCTTTCGGAGGCAAATTATTTTCCTGAGAAAAGCGGATCACCTGTGAATTGAAAAAAATTTTAAAATTATGTACTGAACCTGAAATCAATATTTTTGTTTACCTCTTTAATAAATATTCCGTGAAACCATTCGTGAAAAATCCGAGAAGTCATCCAAGCATTTTTTGAAAAGTTGTAATGCAGAGGATTATTGAAATTTTTAAAACACCTGGGTTTTTTTGCTTTTCCAATTACCAATGGAACTAATTTGTGTGATCCATCAGAGTTTGCACCAAGTAGGACTGAAATTCTGTCTTTTTGAATTTTATGTCCAGGGGCGTTTTTTTCAAAAGCAGAGACATAGGTTCTGTCTGGTAGGCAACGAAAAAATAATCCGGTTTCGTCGACATTATATATTTGTGACTCCATTAAACCCATCTCAGCGATCTTTGCACGATATCGATGAATAAAAGGAGTGACTGAAGCAACATCACTGGAAAGAATCTCGCCACAAATTTTTAAAAAACGGATACCGTGTCGCTTCTTAAATTTGGTAAACCATCCATCACTTGCCCGGAATGCATTTTCATCTTTATCGGGATATTCCTCTCTATATATTTGTTTAGCTTTCTCTTTCAATATTGGCCCAGTCAATGTACACTTTTTTTCTCGTTGATTTAAAAACCACTCATACAGACGACTTTCCATTTTTGGATATTCAGCGCTGTGCAAAGATTTATTGTTTGCCTCCTGATATGTGTTTGAAACAGCATTTAATATTGCTGTTCTATGTGATTTGATGTAGCTGATTGAAGATGTTGTCACATTAAAATGTAGGGCTAACCGGTTCCCTTGAACGCCTTTGTCAAGCTTTTCTAATATTTTGACTTCAGTTTCCAATGATAAAGTGTTTTTTTTACGTTTATTTAACATTTTAAATGATACACTTTCACTATTTAATAGAGACTGCCAAATAATATGTACACGCGTATCAAATTTCACAAATAAACTAGCCAAAAATGTACATAAATGCGACAAAAAAAAAAACAAATAGGGAAAAACATATATAATTTGGTGATTCCCCTTTTTAGTTTTACTTTATTCAAACAGAATAAAAATGAATTGGGGATTTCCTGTCTATTCAAATAAACAAAAAAAAAAAAAAAACGCTCAGAAATTAGAATTTTAAATTCGAATTTCAGTGCGTTTAATGTATTGCAAACATTGATTCTAATTTCTGGACGTTCGAATTACTGAAAGCTCTAATTTGCGAGCGTCTACTGTACTTTGTTTTTACAAAGTACTTTCTTTGTACTTTTTTTGAAAAAGATATTTTTTTGGAAAAATGTATTTTTTTTCGAAAAAGGTACTTTTTTTGGAAAAAGTACTTTTTTGGAAAAGGTACTTTTTTGGAAAAAGGTAATTTTTTTGGAAAAAGGTCCTTTTTTTGGAAAAAGGTATTTTTTTGTCCCCTTTTTGCCCCTCCCGATAAGAAGTTCCAAAAATGCCGTCTACACCGGTCGAGGAACCTACATACCAAATTTCAACTTCATAGCTCCAGCAGTTTGAGCAGGCCATCAAGGAGGAGACTTTGCCCCTCCCTGTAAAAATTTCCAAAAATCCCGTCTTGGTGGATGTCTACGATAGTGGAGGAACCTTTATACCAAATTTCAACTTCCTACCTCCAGCGGTTTGGGCAGGCCGTCAAGGGTGGCCTTTTTAACCCCCATTTTTACAACGTCCCTGTCCAAAATTCTAGAAAGTACTTTCCAGAAAAGTTAGCCCCTGCTCCAAGGAACACATATCTTAAATTTCAGCTTTCTAGCGAAAGGGGTTTTGGCAGGCCGTCAAGGGGGAGACTTCCCCCTTTTTGCCCGTTCCGGTAGGAATTTCCAAAAATCCCGTCTTAGCGGACGTCTACGCCAAAAGAGGAACCCACGTACCAAATTTTAACTTCCGAGCTTCAGCGGTTTGGGCTGGGCGATGTTGAGTCAGTCAGTCAATCACTCACGTTATTCTTTTATATATAGATTATCAAAAATATTTTCAAAGTAATTTTAGATAAAACTTAATATAATCTAGATTCCAAAACATTTTCTAAGTCATTTTATATATAAATTAAATAAATCTTAATTTAAAATATTTTCTGAGTCAATTTTTGATAAAAATTTATATTATTTAAAATCAGAAAAAATTTCGAAAGGAAAATATTTTTTGTCAGTTTTACAATTCAAACATCCCAGCAAAATATTGGTAATGACACCTCATTACTATCTGCATCTCCAAAAATGATACATCATTACCTTTTGCATTATTTTATAATATAAAATAATGAATTCCTAATAACGGCCTATTGTATTCATTGTTTCTAAATATAAAATAATGACCAACTCGTAATATTTTAAATAAGTACTTTTTACACTGTTAAATTTTATACATTTTTATTTATTATATGTAAATATGTTTTATGTTTTAATTTTTATGACGAGTACTAAAATTACACACTAGAGAAAACTTAAATTTTTCTGAATGTACTTCCTTAAGCTAATAGTATTTGTTTAATTCCTTATTTTTAAGAATCAAGTAAGCCATCGGATAACCACTTATAATTCAACTTTTTGTCAGCTTGTGTGTAACCACTTATTATTCAAAATCTCATAACTACTTATTTCTCATTTTTTCGTAAGCGAGCGGGTAAGCGTGACTACTTATAAAAACAACCACGCGAAACAAAAATAATGAGTTTAGACTCCAAAAAATAAGTTGTGCGGAGCTATGAATTTCTATTATATAACCACTTATTTGGTAATGAAAGATTTTGCTGGAATATTTCAAAACCAAATATATTTTGGGTATAAATCTTGAAATCCAATTGCTTTATTTCAATTGCAGTTTTTAAATTTTATTTATTTTCTAAATAATGCATTAAATGCTTTTTCAAATTAATTTGAATTTTTTATTAGGTAAAAACTAGTACTTTTTGGCCATTTTTATTTTCTGAACCGAAAACTAAAAAATTAATTTAGTTTTTCGATGAATGGGGGAATATTTAGTTGATCTCTTATTTTTAAGTAAATGAATGTTCTTTTTCATTTACTTAAAAATAAGAGATCAACTAAATATTCCCCCATTCATCTTAAAACACATTGACACGGTGCAAAAATATAATTGAAATAATATACATTTAAATTTAACGGTTCGTTGTAATTCAAAAATCTGTGGTTATCATACATAGAGTTGAATAGAATCAGCTGAGATATCTTAAGAATTAAGGTTCAAAGCAAAATAGAGTAATAATAACAAAGGATAAAAATAGCATTGTTAAATTTCGTTGATGTTAGTCTAAGTAGAGTTGTTGATACGAAATTCGATTTTCTTTCAGCGGTCACATAAGTAGACAAACATTAAAATATTAGCCAACACAAGACGAAATACACTGATGATGGCTTTGTAGCGAAAGCCGAAAAGACGTATTCTGTATTGCTGGTCTTATCGAATTCTTTCAAATATATTTTTATTCTTTGTAATTTACTTGTAAAAATTGTATAATCTTTCTTTGATTTGAAAATAATTTAAAACAGAAAGTAATATTAATTTATGATCTAGAGTCAAACTAAAAAGAACATTCATTTACTTAATTTAGTTGTTCAATACAATTTTCATACAAACTGAAAACCAGATTCTATCTGGTTTTTGCCAAAAACCAAGTAAAAATATCTGAAATATGCATTTTTGATACACCCGGTATCATTTATAATTAATTTTCGATACACCCTGTTACAAGGAATATAGAAGTAAGGCAAATTTCAAACAAATATTTTTTTTAATTTTTTAAGATTATTTCTTAATTTGAAATTGTGTGTTGTTATACTTTTTTAAATGTATTAATATTTTTTTACATTAATTTAACAATAAAAAAAGAAAGAAAAATGTGTAATAAAAAAATGTTGTGACAAAAAAAAAACTAAATACCCAGTGTAAATGACTTGGCTTTTGCAATTTAATTTTGTACAAAAACCAGCTGGTTTTTGCTCAGTCTAAATTCAGTATTAATTTAAAATGCAACTATAAAAATTAAATGATTTATTTCTAAGTAGTTGCGGCATAAAAAACTTTCTATTAAAAAAATACCATTTAAAGTAAAAAAGTGTCTATTTTTATAAAAAGATTTTGGCGAATTTGCCTAAAAAATTGTGTGAAAAACACTCACTTTAAAACTTTTTTTATAAAAATCATTCCAGACGAATATTTCTGAGCATCTGCATAGAACCAAAATATCTGGAAATGGAAATTTTTGCATTCCATACTTAAAAAATATTTAAGAAAAAATCCTATCTTAATTCTGACTATAAAACTGGCCCTAAGTCTCGTTTTATATTGTAAAATGCAAAACGTGAAAATAAAGAACACGGTCCAGAATTTTAGATAAGAAACTCTCTCTAACTTCATTTCAATGAATTTGTTTGCACCCATTAACAATTCCAATATATCCTGAAAAAAGGGCTGAAAATAACATACATGACTAACCAAATCAACAACAAACCAGGTACCGGGCACTTGTACTTGTGTAAATATATTTGGTTTATAATTTCAATTTATTGTTATGACAGGAAAATTCCGCATCGATTTCTGTAACATACGTGGACTGAGGGCGAACTTCTTCTCGGTATATGCTCATATTCGCTTTCATCGGCCAGATGTTTTCGCCTTATGTGAGACCCAGGTGTGTGGGGATGCTGATCCACAGAATTTCTATATACCTGTTTATCTACTCCTATCCCTTTTCATTCTCCATTGGGGCATTGCAATGTACATTCGCAATGATGTTGTGTACCAGTATCAGCAACATTTAAACTGTAATGATGCGGAATTTAACTTACTTTGGGTTAAGTTCAAATCAGGTCACACATTTTGAATTTCGGGTTCTTATATAGAAGCTCAAACATGGAGAGTACGAATACCCTTAATGCCTTCGACGTCCTTCCATTTCTGATACCATTTCTAAAATTTTGGAGAGTTGCCCGAGTAGTGAAATCGTTGTTGCTGGCGATTTTAATATTCACAACTCTGCCTGGCTTCGCCATTGCAGCCGTACAACTCCCGAGGGCCTTTATGTTGAGCTTTTTGCCGCGCACAACCACCTGGCGCAATTAGTGAATGAACCAACGCACACTCCGTGCGTTGAAGGTGAACACCAAAATATGCTTGACCTTTTCCTTACTTCTCATCCGGACAAGTATGAAGTAAGAACACTTGCACCTGTCGGCAATTCGGATCATTGTACCATTTCCGCATCTTTTTCGTTCTCCGACCTTCGAAACGTTTCGGCAACAGCTGCGAAACGTTCAGTTTTTATTTACGAAAAAGCACGTTGGGCTGAGCTCAACGATTTTTTCCGGCATTTTTATTGGAAACACGACGTCGCACATAGGAGTATTTGACCCAAAAAGCTGGCCAAAAAGGCAAAAATTAATTTAAATTAAATTAAAAAAATAAAGTACGCAGCTCAATAGGCAACTAAATTCTGCATTATGTTGCAAATTCTCAAAATTTTACGTTGAGATTTGTAGTTTCGAGACACTGTTAAAGTCAGGAAAGTTAAGAAAATGTCATCCCCTTTATTGATTTTTTGCAGTTTTAAGATGTTAATATTATATTTTTTTATGGCTGAATGAATGAAGGTTTTAAAATGATTTTTTTTTTAATAAAATAGTTGATTAATAGCTATTTTCAAAAATTTTTAAAAAATTTAATTTTATATATACACTCTAAAAAGTGTTTGTAAATTAACTACTATAAAATATGTAAAATTTCATTGAATATTGCGCAAAATGCCTAATTTTAGACAACAAATGTGTAAAATTTTTGTTTACATATTTTTTTCTGCAAAAATACGCATAAAACGTACTAATAGGTATTTTTTATTTGTAATTAAACACTTTGTGTGTACAATTATTAGTATGTGCCTAAAAGGAAAATATTAGGCATAAAGTGTGTAAAGGTACTAACATTTTAAAGTAACAAGTAATATGTCATTTATATATTTCTGAAAAAATGAAATAAAGAACAGAAATTATAAAATACGATGAAATAAAAATAAAATCGCGATAAAATTATTAAAAAATGATTCGGAATACCAAAATAGAATGCTTTTGTTCGTGGCAAGGTTTCGCCTCATCTAAAGGTACGTAAAAATCATTTATATTATCGAATTTTCTTAAAATATCATCCGAATTCCCACTAATTTTTTTGCATACATATGTTGAGGCACCGTGCATATCGTTTCAATTAATATGCACTTCAAGACTCTCAACTTCTGGACGGTAACTGAAAGTTTAAATTGCAGAATTAAAATGTTCAGTTTTAAGACGTGGAGGACATCTAACTTCTTAGCTGGAAAACTTACAAGAAAGACGGTAATTATTAATGTCCTGTTTATTTAACACTAGAACTCTAAAATTTAAAATTTATAGGTTCTGGTAATGGTGGTACGCACGCAAGAGATGATGGTGGTGACAGAAGCGATAGGTCTGTGTCTACACAATATCAATCAAGGCCTACTGCAAAGTCGAATACAAGAAAGGTAAAATAGAACTATGTATGTCAATTGCCCTGCTCACATATACGATCAAAATCAAATAAAACACCAGACGCTGAAACCAAAGTATATACATATTTCTAAAGTTCTTTGGCGCCAAGAATCATAATCTGATTTTAGAATCGCATGTTTTTCGCTATTACTACAACGCAAGCACATTTTTTCTGCAAAACTAGTTGAGAAATATTATTGGTTTTTTTTTAGATATCTTCTACTCGAAAAAATTCTCCGTTCAGACTAAACCTAATGGCGTTTTCGTTACAATGGCTTCCCAGAAAATCTTTATTCGATAGGCGAGAGAAACATAATATTACTTTTTTTAGCGCTGAAAACGAATTCATTATATGCTTTTGCCATTATATCAATCAATGTGGTGTATATAATCAACCAAAAATGCGAATTTAAATTTCTTAGACCATTTATTCAGGCTAAGGCAAAACTACGTTCTGACGGGGAAATATTGTGAAATAAAAATATAATAATATTAATTTTAACCTAAGATAGGGAAAAAGAATGCACTTTAACTGGTTTTGTGAAAAAAATGTCTGTACGATATAGAGTCCCCAATATATTAAAAAATATTTTTTTCATTTTAATATAAGGACTTCTAGAAAACCTTATGTGATGGAACAATTTTGATTCGAATTCGGCACACCAAATAACTTTTAAAATGTTTAGAATCCAAAAAAATATCAGATGTTAAAATTTTAGACTTTTCTTTGTCGTCCTTAACCCTCTAACCGGCCTAAGCTTTATTGCAATGAAATTTATACCATATGTTCCTCACGAAAAATAAACAATAAGTTCTTCTACAAAATTTTTTTTCGTTGCCTACTTTAGGCGATATGGGCCAAAATAGTTTAAGGGTGAATCTTGAAAACTAGCGCATAAACATTACTAAGTTTATATATATATTTGTTCCTTTTACTCCTGCAAGGAGCATAGGGCCGCATTACTAAGTTTAGGCACAAATTATTTCTCTTACCAAAAAATAATTGCAGTAAAAAAATTACATTTTTTGTGCTGTAACTTAAGAGGATGTAGCGATTTTCGTTTTTCGAAAAATGCGAAATTGAGCGAAAACGTACCAAAACTTCAATATATATTATTCAAACTTATAAGCTTTGCGACCTATACCAAATATATTCTTTTTACCAAATTTCAAAAAAATCCGTCCATTCGTTTTTAAGTTAAGGTGATGTTCTTTAAAGGTATCCTTATGGAATCCTGTGCGTCCTTGGACCAAAGTAAAGAACTTTTTGAATAGCTTAAGCTCCAATCTTACTTCATGGTAACTATCAATTGTTTTAGTCAATTTAAATAAGTTTTTAAGATTTTTGAAACTTTTGATTGTTTTAAAATATTTAATTTTTGAAATTTTACGAAATTTTATCTTTGACACTTTCTCGCTTCCAAACCGTGCAATGTATACAAAAAAATTCTTCACAAAAAATTTTATAAATTTTGTTTTCTGTTGAAAAAGCATAATTTCTTATTATAAAATACCCCTTTGGCGAATTTCTGGTCAATTTAATATACCCCGCCTGAAGGCGGGCTTGCCGGTTAAAGGGTTAAGCAAATTTGAATTATTTTGTTCATTTCTTTATAGTCCTTATTGCTCATAACTTGATTTCGATGTACTTTTGTTGAATACCAGTGGATGAATACCAGTAAATGAATTCCAGCGAACTGGAGGAGCCGTTAGAATCACAACCACTGCCAATATAGTAACGATTTTGTTGATAATGTGCAAGAGACAAAGAAATTTAATAATGATTTAATAAAATGATAAAAATCCAATTCAAATATTATTTTTATTATGAGAACAAAACTTATAGCTTATTTATTTACTACCACTCATGTAAATATGAGCATTATTTGTATTACTAAGCACTTAAATGTGCGTTTTCAAACACTTTTACATAAATTTAGGCACAAAAATGGGTACATTTACACTACTGAAGTAAATGTTCTGAACATGTTATACATTCATTTCTTATAAGATTACACACATTGTGTGTATGAATATTACACACAATGTGTGTATGACTTTGAATTTACGCACATAGAGTAATCTTACTGAAATTATAGTAGGTAAAAATTACCTACTATAAATAGGGTAGATTTCAACAAAAATTTATTAGAGTGTATATGTATGTACAAACTCTTCGTTCAAAAATTAAAAAAAAAGTTTTTTTTATACACTTTCTTTGCAAAAAAAAAAGGAAGAAGGTTTTTAAAATTGAGAGTAGTAAGTGTAGGAAAAATGTTATATAGGAAAACAAATTTTAAATCTTTTTTTATAAACAAAAGAAAAAAAGTTTGCGCAAGTTTGCGCCATAATTTTTGCTATTTTTTGAAAATTTCATCTTTTTTCAATTTTTGCTCATTAGGCACTTTTCTTATATTTTTTTGTCAATCAAAAACTTTTGTTTGGGGATTAACACTGCCTCCCAGCAAAATATTGGTAATGACACCTCATTACTATCTGCATTACCAAAAATGATATATCATTACCTTTTGCATTATTTTATAATATAAAATAATGACTTCCTAATAACGGCCTATTGTATTCATTGTTTCTAAATATAAAATAATGACTTACTCGTATTAGTTTAAATAAGTACTTTTCACACACCCAGCAAACAAAGATGATCATTAATGACTCAGAAATGAGCTCCAAAAACATAAACATTTTTCCACTTTTTCCTATGAAAGTGGTCTGTCCAAAAAAGCCCCCTGTGTACTCAGAAATGACTCACAAAAAAGAACGTATAAAATCGAAATTTTCTTCATAAATTTAAATAATTTTGGAATCTTCTTTGAGTCCGAAAAATTAACCCTCGTTTTGAGACAGCTTTTTAGATTGTAGAGACAACTTTTGGATTGTTTTCAAAAAAACAATAATCATTTCTATGAGCCATTTAAAAATCTTATTTATAGCGCTCCGAAATTGCTGGCTGGGCAGTTACATTTTTTTATTATATGTAAATATGTTTTATGTTTAAATTTTTATGACGAGTACTAAAATTACACACTAGAGAAAACTTAAATTTTTCTGAATGTATTTCCTTAGGCTAATAGTAAGGAGTGAGATCATAAAAATGTTAACACACATAAAGTTAAATAAAAAAACAAACCACTGAATTTTAAGACTTCAAACCAAATTTTTATTAAATGAAATTTAATACAAATTCAAACAAAAAAACCGCATGGAATTCTAACCACCACGAACAAAGTTATCACTTTTTCCGGAAACCCTCCCATTAAGGCTTTTATGGTAGTTTCTGTCACCTTTTTAGAGCAGGTGGTCCATCTGCGTTTGAAATATTGCATGTCCTGGGAGACCTTTTTCGTGTCCTTTAATTCTATTTTAACAAGAGCCCAATATCTCTCCACTGGGCTGAGTTCTGGGCAGTTTGGTGGATTTGCCTCTCTTGGTTCAAAAACCACATTAATATCATTATACCACTCCAGCTCTTTCTTGCTGTAGTGACAAGATCCTAAATCGGGCCAAAAGTAAGTGGATACATTGTGCTGACTCAAAAATGGAAGAAGTCTCTTCTGCAAACACTCCTTGATATAAATTTCGGTGTTTATGTTTTATGTTTATATAGCCAGATGTCACAAATGACTGGCTTCTTTGGCCGCAGCTACATATGGCTTGCCATACTAGGAATTTTTAGGGAATTTCGTTTGCTTTTTCGACCTAAATTTTTCCGCAACATTTTCTCGAACATCGGAAACATAAAATTCTTGACCAGGGAGCTTCGAAAAATCAGCCAGGACATAAGTTTTGTCGTGCATTACACAAAAGTTGTATTTTTGTATAAAATTTGATTTTAATTTTCGAGCTCTGGTTTTGGCCTCCAAAATTTTAAAAGCGTTTCTATCGGTAATTTTTTGAACTTTGTAGGACTTTAGTCCTGCCTTACGTTTCACTTTACGTATAAAAAAGTCCGAGCATTGGGCTATCCGAGCTGTTTTTCCGTCAGATGTGTTAGGAGCTCTCGTAAGGATGCTTTTAACTTTATATGCCTTACCAATGTTATGATAACCAGTCGTTGTTCCTGTTCCCGGCTTCCTTTCAATTGTTAGGTGTTCCAGATACCTTTTTACCACTTTTGAAACTGTTTGGCGGCATACATTAGTTTCTTTGGCAATTTTTTTCATCGTCCATTCTGTAAAAAATTGCAAACTAAAACTCATGATGTAAATTAATTTCTTAACTGACATATTTTTAAAATGTAAACTGCCGAAAAAAAATATGAGAAGCTTTAAACCAAAGTTATAGGCAAAAATGTGTGTTAACATTTTTATGATCTCACTCCTTATTTGCCTAACTCCTTATTTTTAAGAATCAAGTAAGCAATCGGATAACCACTTATAATTAAACTTTTTGTAAGCATGTGTGTAACCACTTATTATTCAAAATCTCATAACTACTTATTTCTCATATTTTCGTAAGCGAGCGGGTAAGTGTGACTACTTATAAAAACGACCACGCCAAACAAAAATAATGAGTTTAGACGCCAAAAAATAAGTTGTGCGGAGCTATGAATTTATATTATATAACCACTTATTTGGTAATGAAAGATTTTGCTGGAATATTTCAAAACCAAATATATTTTGGGTATAAATCTTGAAATCCAATTGCTTTATTTCAATTGCAGTTTTTAAATTTTATTTATTTTCTAAATAATGCATTAAATGCTTTTTCAAATTAATTTGAATTTTTTATTAGGTAAAAACTAGTACTTTTTGGCCATTTTTATTTTCTGAACCGAAAACTAAAAAATTAATTTAGTTTTTCGATGAATGGGGGAATATTTAGTTGATCTCTTATTTTTAAGTAAATGAATGTTCTTTTTCATTTACTTAAAAATAAGAGATCAACTAAATATTCCCCCATTCATCTTAAAACACATTGACACGGTGCAAAAATATAATTGAAATAATATACATTTAAATTTAACGGTTCGTTGTAATTCAAAAATCTGTGGTTATCATACATAGAGTTGAATAGAATCAGCTGAGATATCTTAAGAATTAAGGTTCAAAGCAAAATAGAGTAATAATAACAAAGGATAAAAATAGCATTGTTAAATTTCGTTGATGTTAGTCTAAGTTGAGTTGTTGATACGAAATTCGATTTTCTTTCAGCGGTCACATAAGTAGACAAACATTAAAATATTAGCCAACACAAGACGAAATACACTGATGATGGCTTTGTAGCGAAAGCCGAAAAGACGTATTCTGTATTGCTGGTCTTATCGAATTCTTTCAAATATATTTTTATTCTTTGTAATTTACTTGTAAAAATTGTATAATCTTTCTTTGATTTGAAAATAATTTAAAACAGAAAGTAATATTAATTTATGATCTAGAGTCAAACTAAAAAGAACATTCATTTACTTAATTTAGTTGTTCAATACAATTTTCATACAAACTGAAAACCAGATTCTATCTGGTTTTTGCCAAAAACCAAGTAAAAATATCTGAAATATGCATTTTTGATACACCCGGTATCATTTATAATTAATTTTCGATACACCCTGTTACAAGGAATATAGAAGTAAGGCAAATTTCAAACAAATATTTTTTTTAATTTTTTAAGATTATTTCTTAATTTGAAATTGTGTGTTGTTATACTTTTTTAAATGTATTAATATTTTTTTACATTAATTTAACAATAAAAAAAGAAAGAAAAATGTGTAATAAAAAAATGTTGTGACAAAAAAAAAACTAAATACCCAGTGTAAATGACTTGGCTTTTGCAATTTAATTTTGTACAAAAACCAGCTGGTTTTTGCTCAGTCTAAATTCAGTATTAATTTAAAATGCAACTATAAAAATTAAATGATTTATTTCTAAGTAGTTGCGGCATAAAAAACTTTCTATTAAAAAAATACCAAAATACGAATTTGCCTAAAAAATTGTGTGAAAAACACTCACTTTTAAACTTTTTTTTATAAAAATCATTCCAGACGAATATTTCTGATCATCTGCATAGAACCAAAATATCTGGAAATGGAAATTCCATACTTAAAAAATATTTAAGAAAAAATCCTATCTTAATTCTGACTATAAAACTGGCCCTAAGTCTCGTTTTATCTCGTAAAATGCAAAACGTGAAAATAAAGAACACGGTCCAGAATTTTAGATAAGAAACTCTCTCTAACTTCATTTCAATGAATTTGTTTGCACCCATTAACAATTCCAATATATCCTGAAAAAAGGGCTGAAAATAACATACATGACTAACCAAATCAACAACAAACCAGGTACCGGGCACTTGTACTTGTGTAAATATATTTGGTTTATAATTTCAATTTATTGTTATGACAGGAAAATTCCGCATCGATTTCTGTAACATACGTGGACTGAGGGCGAACTTCTTCTCGGTATATGCTCATATTCGCTTTCATCGGCCAGATGTTTTCGCCTTATATGAGACCCAGGTGTGTGGGGATGCTGATCCACAGAATTTCTATATACCTGTTTATCTACTCCTATCCCTTTTCATTCTCCATTGGGGCATTGCAATGTACATTCGCAATGATGTTGTGTACCAGTATCAGCAACATTTAAACTGTAATGATGCGGAATTTAACTTACTTTGGGTTAAGTTCAAATCAGGTCACACATTTTGAATTTCGGGTTCTTATATAGAAGATCAAACATGGAGAGTACGAATACCCTTAATGTCTTCGACGTCCTTCCATTTCTGATTCCATTTCTAAAATTTTGGAGAGTTGCCCGAGTAGTGAAATCGTTGTTGCTGGCGATTTTAATATTCACAACTCTGCCTGGCTTCGCCATTCCAGCCGTACAACTCCCGAGGGCCTTTATGTTGAGCTTTTTGCCGCGCACAACCACCTGGCGCAATTAGTGAATGAACCAACGCACACTCCGTGCGTTGAAGGTGAACACCAAAATATGCTTGACCTTTTCCTTACTTCTCATCCGGACAAGTATGAAGTAAGAACACTTGCACCTGTCGACAATTCGGATCATTGTACCATTTCCGCATCTTTTTCGTTCTCCGACCTTCGAAACGTTTCGGAAACAGCTGCGAAACGTTCAGTTTTTATTTACGAAAAAGCACGTTGGGCTGAGCTCAACGATTTTTTCCGGCATTTTTATTGGAAACACGACGTCGCACATAGGAGTATTTGACCCAAAAAGCTGGCCAAAAAGGCAAAAATGAATTTAAAGAAATTAAAAAAAAAAAAGTACGCAGCTCAATAGGCAACTAAATTCTGCATTATGTTGCAAATTCTCAAGATTTTACGTTGAGATTTGTAGTTTCGAGACACTGTTAAAGTCAGGAAAGTTAAGAAAATGTCATCCCCTTTATTGATTTTTTGCAGTTTTAAGAGGTTAATATTATATTTTTTTATGGCTGAACGAATGAAGGTTTTAAATTGATTTTTTTTTTAATAAAATAGTTGATTAATAGCTATTTTAAACAATTTTTAAAAAATTTAATTTTATATATATATGTATGTTCAAACTCTTCGTTCAAAAATTAAAAAAAAGGTTTTTTTATACACTTTCTTTGCAAAAAAAAAAGGAAGAAAGTTTTTAAAGTTGAGAGTAGTAAGTGTAAGAAAAATGTTATATAGGAAAAAAAATTTTAAATTTTTTTTTATAAACAAAAGAAAAAAAGTTTGCGCAAGTTTGCGCCATGATTTTTGGCGATTTTTTGAAAATTTCATCTTTTTTCAATTTTTGCTCATCAGGCACTTTTCTTATATTTTTTTGTCAATCATAAACTTTTGTTTGGGGATTAACACTGCCTATTAACTTTTTTGCCTTGTAAATGTAATTGAATGAAAAATTATTTTCATCAATGGATTTTATTTCCACAGGATTACCGTATTATGTTCGAACTAACATAAGCAAACGCCGAGATACGGGTCTTCTAACTTAGCCTCTATTTTCACCCCTCACTCTCAGAATCGACCTAACTTTTGCTAACCTGAATTTGTTCCACAGTGTTATTGGTGACGTCTATTCATTGGTTTTTTCGTGTGGTTTTGTGTAAGTTTATGAGGTGTAGGTTTCTGACATTTTAATTTTATATCTTAAACTAAATATTGTATATTATTGTGTTTGTGTGTTGAATAAATGTTATCGTTTTTTCTCGCGAGTGTGTGGTATGGTGCGCGGATGTTATGGGCAGTAGTTATTGTATCTCGTGTGTGATACTGGAGTGGACTTGGTAAATTTGTTCTGTGTTTTTTTGAATTTATGGTTCTGTGTTTTTTGAATTTATGGTTTTGTGATCATATGAGATTTGGTTTGTTATGTTTGACTATTCTGGTAATTTTTCGGGATCATGTTGATATGCATCCCAGAGGGGTTCTATGGAACCAGTAGGTTAATTCCGCTGATGAGTCCCTTTGGCAGGGGACGAAAGTGCTTCAGGAATTGCCCAAGTGCCTGCACGGCTATGTTTTTGTATGGATGGTGGGTGTGGTTATTCTGTTTTTGTTTTCTGGTTTAGTTTTTTTTTTTGGGTGGGGGGGGGGGGGGGGCGGGGAGTTATGTTTTCAATTGCGGTGGTAAGTTGTAGCGATGAATGGAAAATCGGATAAGTTTGATATTTTAGGGCGCTTTTTCTCCTAATTGTCTTTCCACAGGATTACCGTATTGGCGGACTATTAGGAGAACATAGATCGTCGATGACCCAAGTAGGGAACTGGCCACCAAAAGAATGGTCTCTAGGCCCCTTAGGTCTACGGTAGGGTCTGCAATGATAAATTGAGGGAGTTATCTACATGATATTAAAGAGTTATTGCGATGGGGAAGGTCATTAAAATTTGTGCAGAAAATTCTCTGTATGCAGCTTTTTCCCTATTTGAACAATTTTTTTTTAATAAATATCAAAAATCAATTTAAATATATTTAAAAAAAAACTTTAAAATGTGTAAAGATTTGTTATACAAAAAATACAAAATTTTAGTTTTGGAAAAACCTTGATTAGTTCCGAAGATACAGCATGTCAAAGTTTGAACTTTAGTTCCAAATATTTCCACTAGGGGGCGTTGCAAAGGCACAAAATTAATCTAAAATACTTTATTTATGTGTATCCATGTTTCTTAAAACTTTGGTCGAAAAAGGATTATAATACAAAAAAAAATTTTGGAAACTTGCATTCCTCTGCGAAGTACGAGTAAGCGTGGGATCAAAAAAAAAATACGAACCCTCCAAATATTCACCGCTGGATTCTTTCTATCAAATTAAACCCTGTTGAAAAAAGACAAACAAAACAAACTGAAAAGTTATCTCGAAAACCTTGATGTAAGTAGGACAACAAACTATTCATTATGGAGGGCCACAAGAAAAATTAACAATGCCATCATCCACCAACCACCAATCCAAAAATCTGACTTATCGTGTGCCAGAACTCATGGTGAAAAGGCTAACGTATTAGCTGAATTTTTATAAAACCTTTTCCAATCCGAATGACAAACAACATTTTGCTTTGGCAAGTATCATTCAAACCACAAACTGTCACATCAAAAATATTTCTTTAAATGAAATTAAAAATACTATAAAAACAAAAATTGATGCAAACACATCTCCTGGTTATGACATAGTAACAGGAAAACTACTAAAAGAACTACCAACAAAGGGTCTTATCTACATCAGAAATATTTTTAACGTTATAATAGCAATGAAATATTTTCCTAAAGTATGAAAAGTTGCTGAAATAATCGCTATTGCTAAACCCAACAAAGACGCCACAAAGGCTAATTCATACAGACCAATTAGTCTACTACCAATTTTATCGAAATTATTCGAAAAACTTATTTTTGATCGATTAGAACCCATACTCAAAGATAGAAACCTTATACCAGCGCATCAGTTTGGCTTTAGACCCATGCACTCTACGATCCAACAAATACATAGAGTGACAAACAAAATCTCATCAGAAATTGATAAGAAAAATTTTTGTGTGGCTACATACCTTGACGTAGCGAAAGCATTTGATAGTGTATGGTATGCTGGCCTGCTTCATAAATTAGAAAAAACTCTACCAACGGATTTCTTTCTCATAATAAAAAGTTATTTAACTGATAGACACTTTTATGTAAAATATAAAGATGAATGCTCAAGAATAAGTAAAATGGAAGCTGGAGTTCCCCAAGGCAGTGTTCTTGGGCCAACTCTTTACCTTCTGTACACAGCAGACAGTCCTATCCCAACAAGAAATTCAGATATAATTGCAAAATTTGCAGACGACACTATCCTACTGTCATCAAATAAAAACATAACTATGGCCATATCAAACCTCCAACATTTGCTCAACAATATTAAACTGGTTTGAAACCTGGGGCAAACTAGTCAATGGTGAAAAAACAGTACAAGTAACTTACACTAATAGACAGATCAGTGACCATCAACCAATCACAATCAACAACACTCCAATTCTTAATGATAATAAAGCAAAATATCTTAGCATGATAATAGACTCCAAACTAATCTGGAAAGACCACATCATCCACAAAAAAAACGAAGTAAAGTACAAATTAGGGCAACTATACTGGCTCCTAGGAAAGGATTCGGCTTTATCTATTCAAAACAAACTGCTAATTTACAGAACAATAATAGCTCCTATTTGGAAATATGGTGCAGAACTTTGGGGAACTGCAAGTAATTCAAATATAAACATCATCCAGCGAGCTCAATCAAAAATACTAAGAACTATCACAAACGCCGAATGGTACATATCCAATGAAAATATACATCTTGATCTAAACGTCAGCACAGTCCAAGAGGAAATAAGAAATTCCAGCTTAAAACATACAACCCAACTTATATCTCATTCAAACAATGAAATAAGACAACTGCCCAATAACGAGCTTTCAGGTTCAAGAAGACTAAAGCGATGCACTCCATCAGAGTTATTCACCCGATTTTTGTAATCTGGAGCAATGTATATTAAAGAATTTATAAAAATTTTGTTTTTCTTTTACTAACATTAAATATAAGTTATCTTAAGTATTGATTTAAGTTAATTAACACCCAAACCTTAAAACTAGTTACTTATTGTCATATAAAGACAGATGTAAATAAAGTGGGATGAAAAAAAAAAAATTAAACCCAAAACTATCAAAAACCCCGAAGTTTTAGTCCAAAAAACACGTTTAATAATTTTGGGCAGCTTTTCGGGTCAAATACTCTTCTGTGCGTCGACGCAGCGGCGAAAATGGTCGAATATGAATTCAACATGCTATACCCCTACATTGATTTTAACAAAAGCTTGCACATCATAAAAAGGGATATTATACTACATTTGAACAATTTAAGATAAAATCTTTAATTTTAATATTTTATATGTTGTATTTTATTATTATTCTACATCTGGGTATAATTCTCTGTAACTAGTCTGTAAGGAAAAATCCATAGACTTAAATAAATAAAATAAATAAATAGATGGGGTCTCATCCGATGAGTTTCAGCTGAATTCAGGGGTACCGCAGGGTTCTGTTCTTTCTGCTTCCCTATTTCGTATCTTTCTCAATGATCTTCTTAGTCAAACTTTCAACCCTATCTACTCTTTTGCAGATGACAGAAACATTTGTCATTAATTTTCCTACAATCGTAGGCCAAGGCCTGAGGAGATTGGGGCAAAAGGCAGATTATGAATGACACACTAAATCGTGACCTTTCTACAACCTCAGAGTGGGGTTGCGCGAATAAGGTCGACTTTAATGCACGCAAGACTCAATGTTGTAGCTTGACTCATAGGGCTGCGGGGTCAACAATGCCATCTGTTCATATGGGTGATATCGATATTGAACAATCGCATACTCTTGATGTTCTTGGCAGGAAAATTCAGTGTGATGTCCGTTGGAATAAGTATGTTTATCAGGTGTCAAAGAAGCATTCAAGTGTCTAAGTTTTTTACGTCGGTGCAAGAAGTACTTCACTCAATCTGATTTATTTACTATTTATACCACCTATGGAATACAACTCCCATATATGGGCAGGAGCTTCGAAGTCCATTTTGGTGCTCGTGAATCGTGTGCAAAGGAGGGCGTCGCACAGTGCTTTGATCCCATATAACGATTGTAAAAAAATAGAAGGAGTGGAGATAGAGTTTTGAAATTTGGTAAACTGACATAGAACCCCTTAGTTAAGAAAAATTTTTGGAAATATCGGGCCAAGGACACGCCCACCTCCCGTAGGTCCTGAATTTTAAAATTATTACATTAGCTACATAAATGGACGTAAAATTACAAAAGGTATCCATTGAGATACACATAAAACTGGAAACGTTTGTGTCAATTTTTATCAAAATCGAACCAAGGACTCTCAGTCCTGCCATATATCCCTTATTTTAAAATCTTTATAAAACCTGCAAAAATTATCCGATTAGATAAAATTTAGCACGTGATAAGGTCAAGCAACATTTGTGTCAAATTTGGATAAAATCGATTCATTAATAAAACAAAAAATGCCTTTCACAAAAAATAGGTTTTAAACGCTTAAAATCAGAGACCCAAAATAACAGTTATATTTCTTAAAAAGTCACCACCCAAATTTATTTAATTATAATATTTCAATAATCCACTATATTTTATAAATCATATTGCACAAAAAAATCACAAAGTTTGGCAAAGATTTTAATTTTTTAAATTTTTATATTTTACTCTATAAATTTCTGTTGTTTTTAGATTTTTATTTTAAAACTTTTTATAAAAGTTACAGAATGATTTTTTTTGAAAAAATTAAGCACTAACTTTTTTATTTGATAATAAATTAAAAATTTTCCTAAATTGAATGCCGGAAGTTGCTGGAACATACATATTTACTCACTTTAAATCACTGTTCAATATTTTATTAACACTACACTCATAATAATCCATAGGTAAAATAAACGAAAAATGTGGTTCATTTTACGAAAGTTTTGGTTATTTTGACATTACGAATATTTTTGTAATATGTACAAATGATATTTCGTTTCTAGTATCGAATTTTTATTTGTATATTTTACGAAATTTTATAAAAGTGCAAAAAAAAGATTGGTAAAAATACAAATATTTGGTTTAAATACAAAATAATTTTGTATCTAGTAGGATATTTTGTTTTCTAGTATCGAATTTTTATTTGTATATTATACGAAATTTTATAAAAGTACAAAAAAAAGATTGGTAAAGATATAAATATTTTGTTTAAATACAAAATAATTTTGTATCTAGTAAAAAATTGGGTGTATAACCTAAAAATACGATATATTTGGCAAATTTTTAGCGTTTATGTTACTGTGAAACATTGGCCATTGTTATCTATGATCTTTTCCCAACTTTCTAGAAACATATTTATTCCGCGCCAAAACAACTGCTCATTTTTTGAGGCCAAGAACTAATCAAACCAATTTCGGATATCCGGGCCAGACGGTACAGGTCCCCTGTGATCGCCTGGCCCGATTTCAGTAGCTCATAATAAATGAGACCCTTCTGCCATGCTTCACATACTATTTCTTACATTTCGGGTTGTCGTAATGGATCCATTTTTCATCGTCAGTAATGATTCGATGCAAAAATGACTTCTTTTTATGGCGTTCAAGCAGCATTTCGGACATGCAAATCGTCTTTCAACGTACCTCGGCTTCAAATCGTGTGGTACCCATTTTCTTGCTTGTGGTACCCATTTCATGCTGCTTGCAAACGATTTGAAATTGCTGCTTGAGAAACTCCGAATGATTTTGCAAGTTCTTTTTGAGTTTAACAACAATCTTCATCGAGAAATGCCTCCATTTCATCTCTTCCAACTTTTTTGGCTGACTTGTGCGGTCTTTGTCTTCAGTGTCAAAATCCCACTTCTGAACCGCACAAACCATCTTTAGCACGTTGAAATCAATGGAACATATTCAATTGAAGAAGTAAAGCAAAACTTTTCGCAAATAATGCTTTTTTTGGCACAAAATTCGAGATTTTTTAAGCAAAGAAAAACTTTGTTGCTTACACTATTTCGTTCAATGACTAAATGAGAATTAATGACAGATGTTTACTATATTTTACGAAATGTTGTAAACGTGCAAAAAAAGTTTTGTAAATATATAAATATTTTGTAAAAATACAAAATAATTTTGTTTATTCTACAAAAAATATTAATGAATAAATCTAAAATATTTGTAAAATATACAAACGAAATCGTTAAATAAAAAAAATTTTGTATGTTTACTAAATGGTATTTGGTAATATTACGATATTTTTGTACATTATACAAACATTTTTTTATTAAACTTTATTTGTATAATTTACGAAATTATTAAATTTAATAAATTTTTTACCATCAACTTAGTACAAACATTTTGTAGTATTACAATTTTTTTGTACTTTATACTAAAAATAATTTACAAAATCGTGTTTGTATTATTTACGAAATTTGTAAATTTATGAAATTAGTTGTATACAAAATATTTGTGATATAAACCAAAGGTTTGTATATTGTACGAAAAAATATTTACGAAAAATATTTTCGTATTTTTAAGCATGGATTATTTTGAGTGTAGTTGACATCATCAGGATATTATAATTGTTGAAGTCCTTGGTTCTATGGCTTTTGATTTATATTCTTAACTGTTATTTTTTGATAAAGAAAAAAAATAACAAAATAACTTTTATTATTTTTGAAAAAATAAAAATCGTGTTTGGATTGTTTTTCTTTGAATTAAAACTTAAAATCAAATAGAGCAAATAAACAGAAAATTAAAAATATTCAAACAAGAAATAATTGTAAAGCAATCAGTTTTTTGAATAAAAGTTATAACTGTTACGTCCCAGCTTAAAATGATTTTTCTAAAACAAAAAAAATTAAATAGAATTAATATACATATATATAAAAAATGTGAATCCTCCATCTTAGGCATAGGGTATGTTCAGCGAACTATTGTAAAACACTACGAGGAATATTTTTGTGGAACATTTTAGCCTTCTAGCCCTTCAATTAACGGGAGTTTTTTGGGCACTTTTTAAAACGACCAAAAACGACCCGTAAGTTGAAAAATTAGAGGGTTAAAATATTCAGCAAAAATATTTGTCATAAAATTTTACTATAAGTCTTTGAAGACATCGGCATTGAAAATTTAACTTAAGTGCAAGTAATAAGTAAAAACTTAAAATGTGTTTAAGGGTTAATTTCGTACTTATTCTGAATTGGTGCTCAAATATCCCACAAACCTGGATTTTAGTGAGAAACCATGGGAATCTCCCATTTTATGTATACACTCATAATAATCCATACGTAAAATAAACGAAAATGTGGTTCATTTTACGAAAGTTTTGGTTATTTTGACATTACGAATATTTTTGTCATATGTACAAATGATATTTCGTTTCTACTTAGTATCGAATTTTTATTTGTATATTTTACGAAATTTTATAAAAGAACAAAAAAAGATTGGTAAAGATACAAATATTCGGTGTGAATACAAAATAATTTTGTATCTAGTATGACTTTTTTTTCTAGTATCGAATTTTTATTTGTATATTATACGAAATTTTATAAAAGTACAAAAAAAGATTGGAAAATATATAAATATTTGGTTTAAATACAAAATAATTTTGTATCTAGTAGAAACTTAAAAATGCGATACATTTGGCAAATTTTGGGCGTTTATGTTACTGCACTCATAATAATCCAATGCTTAAAAATGCGAAAATATTTTTCGTAAATATTTGTTCGTACAATATACAAAGCTTTGGTTTATATTACAAATCTTTTGTATACAACAAATTTCATAAATTTACAAATTTCGTAAATAATACAAACACGATTTTGTAAATTATATTTAGTATAAAGTACAAAGAAATTGTAATATTACAAAATGTTTGTAATAAGTTGATGGTAAAAAATTGATTAAATTTTAGAATTTCGTAAATTATACAAATAAAGTTTAATGAAAAAATGTTTGTATAATGTACAAAAATATCGCAATATTCCCAGTGTAGAAACGGTAATGACATATCATTATTTTTTGGACTACCAGTAATGACACCCACTTACCTTCTGCATTATTTTAAAACATATAATAATGAGTTACTGATAATGACTAATTTTTATCATTATTTCAAATAGAAAATAATTTTCTAGATTTTTTTGAAATCTATTTTTAGACTCAATATTTTTTAAATACTGGTAAGGATATATGTAACCACATATTTTTTAATTTTTTGTATGTTGGCGAGTAAGCTTACTTGTGTGCAGCAGGTCAATTATGTTTTTATCTATTAAATATTACATGTCGATATAGCTCAGATGGTAGAGCTATTGACTGGCAATCTGTAGACCCATTGGCCATCGTTAGCTATGATCTTTTCCCAACTTTCTGGAAGCATATTTATTCCACTCCAAAAGAACTGCACATTTTTGAGGCCAAGAACTAATCAAGCCAATTTCGGATACCCTCTTCTGAAGTGAATCGTATTCCAGTGAGAACGTTCTGCATCGATCGAAACAAATGGTATTCGGAAGGGGCAAGGTCTGGACTATAAGGCGGGTGAAGCAAAAATTCCCAACAACTATTTTCTAAATAGTTTTTAACCGGTCTTGCAACATGTGGCTGAGTGTTTTCATAATGCAATATTATATCTTCATTTGTGGTCGCATATTCCGGGCATTTTTCGGCCAATGCTCTCTTCAAACGAATCAATCGTATTCGGTACAGGGGGGTAATTCTCGCATTCGTAAACTAGCGAGTTTTTATTCGAACGTGCGAATTCTTTTGCTTTTGGGATTCTCTTATTCGATATCGATTGAAACCTATCGAAATTTCTAATGATGAAATTCGATAACGAGCGATCATTCGAATGCAACCTTGCGAAATTTCACTCGTAAGCAAAATAGCATTCGAAATAAAGTTTTTCAGCAAGAAGTAAAAAAAAAGAAAATGTAAGAGCAAAATTTATAATATTTAAGAAATAAAAAATAATTTTAGTAATTGTAGGTCAAAAATAAACTTTTCCCAGAAGGAAATTCTTGGTAACTTTATGGAAAAACATACAGATTTAGCAAAAAGTATTTTGCCGAATGCCTCACAAGGAAAAGCAAGGGCTAATCAACTCTGGGAACACCTAGCAGGTAAACTTAATGCTTCTGGACCGCCAGTAAAAGATGCCAAAATGTGGCGCAAGGTAACATGGAAAGAAAAATCTCTTCTCTTGAGTAATAATTTTTTTGTGCAGGTTTACGCTGACCAGAAACAAAATGAAAAAAAAGGTTTCGTTCAATAAATCTTCAAAAAAAAAGAACGGGTGGTGGCCCATATGAAGAAAAAATTCTTTCCCAAGTAGAGGAACAAATATTGGCAGCAGCAGGTATAGAAGTTGCCGTTGAGGGTCTGAAGAATGTCAAAAGCTATGGGTCACTATCATAAAACAAATCTCTGGAAGAGTTGTCTGCAAGTACATCCTCAGAAAAAAATATTGATAGCTATGCCTTTACATCTCCATTGCAAGGAAAAAAATATTATGTTTCAGCTACATCACCGACTTTAATCTCAGATAATGAAGAGGTGCATATTCAGGAAAAATATTCCTATATTATAGAGTCTGAATATGACGCCCTAGAAAATAAATGTGTGCCAACTAAATCCCAAGTGATGTACATATGCATAAGGATTTCAAAATAAAAAGAGAAACAAAAACCACTTTGTTAAAGAAAAACATTTCGTCTACTGAAGAATATCAAAAGGAAATGTTAAAAAGATATGACCAACTTATCGACATTAATAATAAAAACCTTAAATTAAAGGAAAAGGAGGTCAACCTTACAAATCAATTAGTTGAATAAAAAAAAAAAATCCTGGAAATGAAGGAAAATGAACAGAAAATAAACATACAAATAAAAGAAATGGAACTACAAATAAAAATAAAGGAGATGGAAAAGCTAACTACGGGACTATAAAAGCAGCCAAAGAACATTTAAATCTATTATGCTTTGTTTTGTAACCACCAATTAGATCTCATATTATTGCTAGTTATGTTTAACACCGAATTTTGTTTTTTAATACACATATTGAATTTTTTTATTTGTACCTGTGTTTTCTAATAAATACATTTTAAGTTTAATTTAATTGCTACTTAGGCTTATTTTAATGCTGTCTCTAATTTTTTTCCAATTTTGGTTATTTGGGTTTCTGTGCCATTGTCAATTTCAGGCATTGCATATGTATCTGGCGTCTGAGGTGCGTCTTCGTAATTGGGAACTTTAAAATGTATGCAAATATTGTGTAGTGCAGCACATACGTTTGAAAATTGAGCCACTTTTTCTGCACTATATCGGCATAAAATTTTCCATCGAGTCTTTAATATACCAATTGTCCTTTCTACAATACACCTAGCTTTTGAATGAAAATCATTAAAAAGTGATTCCATTGAATTTTCTTGCGGATTTCGGTAGGGCGTTAATAACCACGGTTCACAGGGATACCCCGAATCGCCTATAAATAAAAACATTTAAATATGTGTTTAAATGAAAATTGTCATAAACTTAAGATTTTTCCAAAAAATAAAATAAGTGTCACTCGAGACTAATGTTTTACATTTTCTTACCTAAGAGCCAAAAGTTCCTTAAATTATTACTATATTCTTGTTCAAGGAGATTTCTTTCTTCAGATTCCTTCCAGACAAATGAATCATATGCGGCTCCACCAAATTTAGAATTAATGGCCAAAATTTTATGTTTGTGGTCGCATATCTTAAAATTTTTAATTTCCATAAACAATAACGTATTTAATTATTATAATAACTCACTATCATAGAGTTTAAGCTATGAAACCCCTTCCTGTTGAAAAACATATGCTCGTGGGGTGGCTTCTGCAATCCGAAATGTGTTCCATCTACGCAACCAATAACTGTTAAAATAAAGGATAGATGATTAAATGCAAATAATACATAAATAATAAAATTTTCGTATTATATGTACTAACCTCCTGGAATATTGTATTTTGCCATCATATACTCCTTACATTCATCACTATTTCTAGGATTGAATTGTATAAATTGACCACAAAGCTTACATTCAATTTCATCCACAACCCGCTTTGTTATTCTGCAAATAGCACTTTGACTTATGCCAATCAGAAAGTCATTTCCAACAGTATGTTGAAACCCTCCGGAAGCAAGAAGCGATAGCGTTGCTGCTAGTTGAATTTTTGGTGGAACAGTGGTAGAAAATTGCCCCTCAAACTTGAATTCCCCAAGAACATAATTAGAAGCTTCCTTGGTAAGTCTAAAACGTTTCTTGAATCTTCAAAAAAAGAATTATTTTATAAATTATTATTTTTTTTACAAAATTTTTCCACTTACTCGTTGTTTGTCAAACTTAAGGGATCACTAGTATTTCGTATTTTTTTCCTTATAACATTTATATTCTCTTCAGAATCTGAAGAAGACGAATAAAAAAACAAACTTGAATCCATTTACTTTATTTATATTTTCTTTATTTTTAAAATGTCTTGATTTTATAGAATGGTTTCACTTTTTTCTGTTTTCGAATAAACATATGCTTTTTGTTTACATTTTATTCAGTGTTGTACAGTATACACATTTACATTTTTTACAACACTGAAACAATAAATCGTTTCGTAACGAGTGACATCATTAGAAAATTTTTCATTATCGAAATAAATTTCGATTCGTAATTATTTCGATCACGACTGCAAGAATTAGCCCCCAGATCCCCTGTGATCGTCTGGCCGGATTTCAGCAGCTCATAATAGATCAGAGCCTTCTGCCATGCTTCACATACGATTTCTTACGCTTCGGGTTGTCGTAATGGATCCATTTTTCATCGCCAGTAATGATTCCAATGGCGTAATAAATGACTTCTTTTTATGGCGTTCAAGCAGCATCGCGGACATGCAAAATCGTCTTTCAACGTCTCTCGGCTTCAAATCGTCTGGTACCCATTTCCTTACTTTTGTATGAATCCTTCTGCTTTCAAACGATTTGAAATTGCTGCTTGACAAACTCCGAATGATTTTGCAAGTTCTTTTTGAGTTTAACAACAATCTACATCGAGAAATGCCTTAAATTCATCTCTTCGAACTTTTTTGGCTGACCTGTGCGGTCTTTGTCTTCCGTGTCAAAATCACCACTTCTGAACCGCACAAACTATCTTTAGCACGTTGAAATCAATGGAACATATTCAATTGAAGAAGTAAAGCAAAACTTTTCGCAAATGATGCTTTTTTAGCACAAAATTCGAGATTTTTTAAGCAAAGAAAAACTTTGTTTTATAGAGTTGATTTATAGGAAGAAAAAGAAAACATTTTTATTGAAAAATTTAACAGACACAAAGGAATCACCAGACTGCCGCAGTTTCGTCTCACCCAAATAAAAAAAATTCTTTAGTAATTAATTCTAATATTAATTACGATTGTCCTATGCGACGGTTACAAACACTTAACTGAAAAACTTTGTTTTTTACACTATTTCGTTCAATGACCAAGTGAGAATTAATGACAGATTTTTACTATATTTTACGAAATGTTGTAAACGTGCAAAAAAGTTTTGTAAATATATAAATACTAGCGGGCGCAGCCCGCTACGTTGTTAGCGTGCCTTAACAATGCCCCCCACAATTTTTATTAAATTCGTTTTTTTATTTAAAGTTTTTTATTTAAAGCCTTCACCCAGCCACCACAAATAAATAATTCTGCACAACAATGGGTTTAAAATAAATAAATATTTGATCACTTTTGCTCATGAGAGTGGATTGTTAGTAATGAATCCATAATAATTTGCAATATACGTGTGTATGTCAAGATAATTTGGTAAAGTGCGAACTTAGGTAGATAGACCCGTAAGTAGTTTTGTTCATTTGTGTTTTGAATGAAAATAAATAATGTAAAGCAGGGTTGAAAAGCATTTTATAATATTAAAAATAGCGGGCAAAGCTACGTTGTTAGCGTGTCTTAAAGTTTTTTTTTTAATTCCAGTTTATGCAATTCAAGTAAATTCACAAATTCAGTTGGAAAACTTACTGCGTCGGTTTCTTCCACCGGTGCTTCGTTACATGAAGTTTAAATATCGGAATATATAAATAAGTTCCATTCCTTTTCTAAGGTTTTTTCTCTTTCACTTTAACTTTTAACTTTTTGGAGAGTATGTTTCAATGCTACATAAGTTTCATATTCCGTTGATAGTGTTTGAACAGGTAATTCCCTCTTCCAATCCATTTGCATTGTCTATAATTTCAATTCCACTCGTTCAACGTTTATATCCATTTCATTCCACTTGTGTAGTGTTTCAATCCCACTCGTTTCCTATTTAGTTTCTTAATTTTAGTGTTTCATATACACTTGTTCTTTAAGTTTTAGGTTTCTAGCTAAAGACGCAGACGTTAAGGGGGGGGGGGCAATTTTCCCCTTTTGAACCACCATTTTTACCACGTTCCTGTCCAAAGCCCTAGAAATGCCTTGTCGATAAGTTAGCCCAAACTCCAAGGAAAACATATTATATATTACAGGTTTCTAGCCGAAGGGTTCGGTTAGGCCATCAAGGGGGAGAATTATTCCGTTTTTACCCCTCCCGGTAGGAATTTCCAAAAATTCCGTCTTAGAGGACGTCTGCGTTGGAGGAGGAACCTACTACATACATAATTTTAGGTCTCTATATCCAGCAGTTTGGCCAGGCCGTCAAGGGGGAAGTTTTTTCCCTTTTTACCCCTCCCGGTATGAATTTCCAAAAATACCATCTTAGGGGACGTCAACGTTGGAGAAGGAACCCAAATACCGAAATTAAGATCCCTTGTTCCAGCAGTTTGGCCTGGCCGTTAAGGGGGAGACTTTTCCTGTTTTTGACCCTACCTGTAGAAATTTCCAAAAATCTCATCTTAGCGGATGTCTACAATAGAGGAGGAACTTTAATACCAAATTTCAACTTCCTACCTCCAGCGATTTGGGCAGGCCTTTAAGCGGCACTTTTCGCTTCATTAATCCCCATTTTTGCAATGTCCCTGTCCAAAAAGCACCTTCTCGGTAAGTGAGCACATACTCCAAGTAACATATGTTTTACATTTCAGGTTTCTAGCCAACTTTTACTATTTGTGCCCCTCTCGGTAGGAATTTCCGAAAATCCATCGACAGGGAATTCCAGCTTCCTAGTTCCAGCAGTTTGAGCAGGCTGAGAGGAACTTAAGTACAGAATTTCGGCTTCCTAGTTCCAGCAGTTTGGACAGGTCGTTAAGGGGCAACTTTCCCTTTTTGAGCCCCCATTTTATAACGACCCTGTCCAAAATTCAAAAAAGTATCTTTCTAATAAGTTAGCCCTCACTCCAGGGACCCACATTTTAAGCTTCAGGTTTCTAGCCGAAGGGGTTTTTACCGGCCCCCAAGGTGAGGCTTTTCTTCTTTTTGCCCCTCCCTTTAGGAATTTACAAAAATTCCATCTTCGCGGCTATCTGCGATGGATGAGGAACATTCATACCAAATTTCAACTGCATTGCCTAAGCGGTTTGGGCAGGCCGTTAGTGGGGACATTTTTCCCTTTCAACCACCATTTTTACTATGTTCCTGTTCCAAAATAGAAAAATTACGTTGCCGGTGAGTTAGTCCTACTCCAAGGAATACATATTTAAAATTTTAGGTTGGCCAAAAGGGATTGGGCAAGCCGTCAGGAGGAGACTTTTACCTTATTTCCCCTCCCGATAGGAATTTTAAAAATTCCGTCTAAGCGGACGCCTACACAGAAGGAGGAACTCACATACCGAGTTTCCTTTTGGGATATCCTGTAGGGAATTCCAAAAATACAAACTTAGTCGATGTCTACTACAGTGGAGGAACCTTTATACCAAATTTCAACTTCTTACCTCCAGTGGTTTGGGCAGGCACTTTTCCAATTTGTGAGACTGTTTATGGGGAGACTTTTCCCCTTTTTGCCCGTTCCGGTTGGAATTTCCAAAAATCCCGTCTTAGCGCACGTCTATGCCGAATATCAAGAAACCTTGTTTTAGTGGATTATATACTATTTTAAATGGTACTTTTTGTAAAAACGAAATTTTTTGGAAAAAGATACTTTGTTTTTACAAAGTACTTTATTTGTACTTTTTTTGTAAAAGGTATTTTTTTTTAAAAAGGTGTTTTTTTTTGGAAAAATGTATGTTTTTTGGAAAAAGGTACTTTTTTGGAAAAGGTACTTCTTTTGGAAAAGGAAAATTTTTTTAGAAAAAGGTACTTTTTTTTGGGAAAAGGTACTTTTTTTTAGAAAAGGTACTTTTTTTGAAAAAGGTATTTTTTGAAAAAATGTATGTTTTTTGGGAAAAGGAACATTTTTTAGAAAAAGGTACTTTTTTTGGGAAAAGGTACTTTTTTTGGAAAAGGTACTTTTTTTGAAAAAGTTATTTTTTTGGAAAAATGTATGTTTTTTGGGAAAAGGTACATTTTTTTAGAAAAAGGTACATTTTTTGGAAAAAGGTACTTTTTTTGGAAAAAGGTACTTTTTTTGGAAAAAGGTACTTTTTTTGGAAAAAGGTACTTTTTTTGGAAAAAGGATTTTTTTTTGGAAAAAGGTACTTTTTTTGGAAAAAGGTACTTTTTTTGGAAAAAGGTACTTTTTTTGGAAAAAGGTATTTTTTTTTGGAAAAAGGTACTTTTTTCGGAAAAAGGTACTTTTTTTTGGAAAAAGGTACTTTTTTTTGGAAAAAGGTACTTTTTTTGGAAAAAGGTACTTTTTTGGAAAAAGGTACTTTTTTTTGGAAAAAGGTATTTTTTTGGAAAAAGGTACTTTTTTTGGAAAAAGGTACTTTTTTTGGAAAAGGTACTTTTTTGGAAAAAGGTACTTTTTTTTGTAAAAAGGAACTTTTTTTGGAAAAAGGTACTTTTTTTGGAAAAAGGTACTTTTTTTTGGAAAAAGGTACTTTTTTTGAAAAAAGGAATTTTTTTGGAAAAAGGTACTTTTTTTGGAAAAGGTACTTTTTTTGGAAAAAGGTACTTTTTTTGGAATAAGGTACTTTTTTTGGAAAAAGGTACTTTTTTTTGGAAAAAGGTACTTTTTTCGGAAAAGGTACTTTTTTTGGAAAAAGGTACTTTTTTTGGAAAAAGGTACTTTTTTTGGAAAAAGGTACTTTTTTTGGAAAAAGGTACTTTTTTTGGAAAAAGGTACTTTTTTTTGAAAAAGGTACTTTTTTTGGAAAAAGGTACTTTTTTGGGAAAAAGGTACTTTTTTGGGAAAAGGTACTTTTTTTGGGAAAAGGTACTTTTTTTGAAAAAAGGAATTTTTTTTGGAAAAAGGTACTTTTTTTGGAAAAAGGTACTTTTTTTGGAAAAAGGTACTTTTTTTGGAATAAGGTACTTTTTTTGGAAAAAGGTACTTTTTTTGGAAAAAGGTACTTTTTTTGGAAAAAGGTACTTTTTTTTGAAAAAGGTACTTTTTTTTGGAAAAAGGTACTTTTTTGGGAAAAAGGTACTTTTTTTGGGAAAAGGTACTTTTTTTGGGAAAAGGTACTTTTTTGGAAAAAGGTACTTTTTTTGTCCCCTTTTTGCCCCTCCCGATAAGAATTTCCAAAAATGCCGTCTCAACGGACGTCTACACCGGTCGAGGAATCTACATACCAAATTTCAACTTCATAGCTCCAGCAGTTTGAGCAGGCCCTCAAGGGGGAGACTTTTTCCCCTTTTTGCCCGTCCCTGTAAAAATTTCCAAAACTCCCGTCTTGGCGGATGTCTACGATAGTGGAGGAACCTTTATACCAAATTTCAACTTCCTACCTCCAGCGGTTTGGGCAGGCCGTCAAGGGGGGCCTTTTTCCCCCCATTTTTACAACGTCCCTGTCCAAAATTCTAGAAAGTACTTTCAAGAAAAGTTAGCCCCTACTCCAAGGAACACATATCTTAAATTTCAGCTTTCTAGCCAAAGGGGTTTTGGCAGGCCGTCAAGGGGGACACTTTCCCCCTTTTTGCCCGTTCCGGTAGGAATTTCCAAAAATCCCGTCTTAGTGGACGTCTACCCCGAAAGAGGAACCTACATACCAAATTTCAACTTCCTAGCTTCAGCGGTTTGGGCTGGGCGATGTTGAGTGAGTCAGTAGTCAGTCAGTCAGTCAGTCAGTCACGTTATTCTTTTATATATAGAGATTTTGTAAAAATACAAAATAATTTTGTTTGTTCTACAAAAAATATTAATGATTAAAACTAAAATATTTGTAAAATATACAAACGAAACCATTAAATAAAAAAATGTTGCATGTTCACGAAATGGTATTTTTGGTAATATTACGATATTTTTGTACATTATACAAACATTTTTTCATTTAATTTTATTTGTATAATTTACGAAATTCTTAAATTTAATAAATTTTTTACCATCAACTTAGTACAAACATTTTGTAGTATTAAAATTTTTTTGTACTTTATACTAAAAATAATTTACAAAATCGTGTTTGTATTATTTACAAAATTTGTAAATTTATGAAATTTGTTGGATACAAAAGATTTGTAATATAAACCAAAGGTTTGTATATTGTACGAAAAAATATTTACGAAAAATATTCTCGTATTTTTAAGCATGGATTATTATGAGTGTAGGATGTGTTCAGCGAACTTATGTAAAACACTACGAGGAACATTTTAACCCTCTAACTCTTCACTTATCGGTCTTTTTTGTTCATTTTTAAAAAGGGGCCAAAAAATTCTTGTTAATTTCACTTGCGACGACTATACAAATTTTAAGAGCGCTCGATTTATTATAAAATAAAGACACTAGATTTGTATAATTAATATAATACAATGTTTTATTTTATTAATTCACTTTTTAGTTTAATTATAATAACGGGATAGCGGCACGTTAATAAAAGTAATAAAATACAAAGGCGCTTTAAAATTATTTGTATTTTGCTTATCTTCGCTTAGATACAGACTGAACAGCAAAATATTTTCAAAATATTACCGAATTTCCTTTTTAAAATTAGAAAATGACTACGGGACTTTAAGCCGTGAACCGTTATCCCTTTTATGTACATTTGTTATTCAAATACAACATAAAGGAGAAAATACCAAATATACAAAAAATTATACATATGTATATAAAAATGCAAAAAACTAACACATTAATATTTGTATTTCAAAGGAGAAAAGGCAAAAGATAAATGTAGAGATCTAAGCTCAATTTAAATTAACAATAGCGGCGACAATTCCCTTTCATTGAAGAGTTGGAGGGTTAGAATGTTCCACAAAAATGTTCCTCGTACACACATAATAATCCATGCATAAAAATACGAAAAAATATCAAAATAACAAAAAAAATTGTAAAATATACGAAAAATGGTTTATTTTACGAAAGGTTTTGTTGTTTTGACATTTCATTCGTATTTTTATGCATGGATTATTATGTGTGTAGTGTTTTACAAAAGTCCGCTCAATATATCCTATACCTAAAATGGAACGTGGTTTGAAAACTAAACACTCTTAAATGCGTGAAATTTGTGTAAAAATCATGAATTTAGGCATTTCAAAAAATCCATTTTTTTTAAATTGTGGCAAAAAATAGTAACTAATTTTTTAATGATCTATTATATAACAGTATAAACTTACAAAAAAAAGGAAAAAAATATCTAATTTTATATAATTTTTTTTATACTCCATCAAACTTAAGTAATTTTTGGATTTTCAACAAAAAAAAATGTGTTTTCGGATTAATAAAAAATAATTGTTTTGTAAAAATATACTAAAATCCATATTTTAATTTAAATACAAATACATACAATACAATACACTTTTTTAAAAACTTGTTGGAAGATTTGGTTTTTTATTACTATTGAAGTAATTACCAAATCTTCGAACAACTTTCCAAGTAATGCTTTCCAAATAAAATGTATTTTTGAGAATTATTTTCGTGAAACAATTAAAACCCATTTTCTGTTAAGTAATTTTTGCATAAAATTCTCTGAGTTTAGCGCCCCCTCTTGGCGGCAAAAGCAAACACAGCAAATATTTTTTTTCACAGTTGTTTGAGTTACTTTCTTATCTTTAAAAAAATCCTTCTCTAATCACAATTTGAGACAAAATTTTTTTTTGATTTTTGTACATGAGGCAGTAGGGTATCCAGCTCTATTGACTCATTGGAGCATTGTCGGAATGTGGGTTGTGTGACCCTGTTCTATCGATATTACCATGGGAAGTGCTCTGCTGAGATAAGTGAACTTATCCCCAAAGCACAAGTTTTTATTCGTAATACTCGCTTATCAAGTAGAGCCCATCCGTTTGTAGTGCATTGTCCAGGGGATCGCACGACGCATTACAGGGAGAATTCGTTTATCAGTCGCACCAGCCGTATGTGGAATAAACTCTCCGCAGGGGTCGTCAATGTTACTTACAATGTTGAGAAATTTAAATCAAATATCCACAAACAGTACTCACTCTTTCCTCCTCCCCATAACCTATTTTCCTAATACCAACACAATGCACTGCGTTAGTAGGGGGAATACATACGAAGCCCTATTGAAAAGCTTTTATGACTTTAAGCTGCTCTAAATATCAATTCCACTTTGGTTTTTGAAAGTGGAATGAAAACGACTTTTTTTCGTTTTACGCTTTCTGGAAAAGCTTTTAACGTTTTAAGTACCACTATAAAGCCTGTAGCATACTCGATACTTACCAAAACGTTTTATTTTTAATACAAAACTATCCGTAACACCCTAACCTACAAATTCAGAAGGAAAAACATTTTTCACTTTAGTATCTTAAAATGTCTTTAGTACGATACCAACCATAGTAAAAAATGTATTTATTCCAATGCATTTTGTAAAAATTGGTTAGTTTCTAACTCAAACGTTTCCTTTTAATTCAAATAAAGGCTTTTAATGCTTTACTACCTTGGAAACAGTCATTTATCCGTAAAAATTAGTCATGGTACATTTAAAAACAATTAGGTTTATTTTTTTTTTTTTTTTTTTGGTAATGGTTAATTTTTCTTGATTTTTCTTGTCAATTTGATGGAAAAATTTCTAAAATTCTTTTTTCTTTATTCTGGACACGCATTGAAAAAGCTTGACATTCAAGCCAAATCAAGCCCGTCTGGCAACCCTAGCTGCCATACAAAATTTTTGAAAAATTGCGATTTTAACGTATAGGCCGCTATAGATGAATACATTTTGTTTACTGAAATATTTTCCTTTTAATTGCTTCCCAATAAGCACATAGGTTTTAAAAATTGAAGTGCTTTAAATTTTGCTTGAAGTAAAGTATATGTATTTCAAATTCCAGCACTTGTTTATTTAACAAAAATATTTCAAAATTGAATTTTTGTTGCCCTTTTGCTGGAGTATGCTATTGAAATAAAATGTAATTAAAGTTGAATTCAAGCCTTGAAACTGGAAAACAGGGCTGGAATTGAACTTGATTTCAACTTGAAATCCAGTGAAAATGTTTATAGGGTTCCTTAATAGTGCATTACATTTATTGAGGTCGATTGTACATTCGGCAACTAAATGGTTTAAATATCAAGATTAGCACATCGCATTTATATCGTAAATATGGCCGCAGGTCCTGTGCTTATATTTTAACACAAAAAAAATCATATTAGTTGAAATTGAAAAAATTTTTATATAAAAAACTGAATGACAACCGCCACAAACTGAATGGACAACTTTAAAGACATTTAGCGAAAAATCTGTACCGTTGATCGAAAAATAAAGTACGACATTGTAATCAGCATGTCCGAAATATATAGAACCGATGGCCAGATCTCCATTAATTTTTTGAGTGTCATGCAGAGTTATTATTTTGAAGAAATATCAAATAAAACTTATTATAACTATTATGTCCTTGCTTTTGATACATATGAATATGAAATTCATATTTTTAATATTTTCACTTGCCCACTCATACATTGTTTCTGTTATTTTGAAGACAAGCTGTTTTTGTTAATATTTTCAATGTACCAAGAAGTCTGTCTGATACATTTTTGCCATATGCGGTGGCAAAAAAGTTCCACTCTGCTTTGATACTAAATTTAATCGCATGGCATGAAATACTATAAAAATTAGTTTTATTCTTATATTGCGCTGCTGATCCATCAGAAAAGTAAATAATTTTTTCAGGCGTTCTTAGATTTGCTTTTATTAATTTTATAAATAATATTGTGTTTGGAAATATCGCTTATTATTATTATTATTTGAAGGGCAACACGTTTCATTCTATTTCATTTCAATATATACCAAAAAAGAATTTCGAAAATTCCTTATAATGTTTGACAAAAATACCTAATTGTATTTAATGAGAAACGAAAGCAATTTTAATATGTGTAGGCCCGATTACTGAAAGTTCAGTTAAAATTTAGCCGACAGTTAAATTCAAAATTGATATTGAAAACGACAACAAATGAATCAGTTAAAGTCCCAGTTTTTAGCTCAGTGAACATTCAGTAATCGTGCTTTAGACGTATAGATTTTTATGCCTGTATTTAAAAATGCTTAAAAAAGATAAGAAACATTATTAGAATCATCGCTGCAAAAAATATTGTATTTTCACCACTTATTGAAAAAAACTCTTAACCATAAATTTCATATTACTTCAATAACAATCAGATAACTGGTCCAAAAATATGATAGTATACCACCCAGAAAAATTTTATGTTTCAAGGAATCCGTTGTAGAACTGATTCTCCCTCAGTCAAATCTTCCATACAAAATCCGCGAAACTGGTTCCGGAACCAGTCCATGGAATCGGTTGCAATGGAACCAGTTGCAGAATTGTTGTGGTTGGAGACCGATTGTAAAAAATTTCCTGGGATATTCGATCCGAAGTACTATATAAAATAATTTTGTTTTTTTTTTTTGTGAAATTTTAAAAAATTTTGTTAAAAAACAACTTTTTTCTTTCGAACTCATGTGCGTTCCAATTTGAAATTTTCACAGTGTAGCTAAAATATTGTGTTATCTGCTGCAATAATTTAAAGAAAATTAAAGATGGGTTTTTTGAGATATTTGCAAATTAAGAATATTTTTCAAATTGTATTATCCTTTTTGCATTACACATTTTATTTTTGCAATTTATTTTGAACGTAGATTATATAAGGGGAAAATTTTATAACAATCGGATAACGCGTTCAAAAATTGTAATCATTTGAACATCATGTATTTTTGACAAATTTACTGATAAAAATCAACTTAAAACAGCGATATAACGCGTACTAAAATGAATTTGGAAAAAAAATTTTACGTTTGATATCGTAACACTTAGCAGAATGTATGTACCAAGTTTTATAAAAATCGAAAGGGGTCATGTCCAAAAACTTCTATTTTTGTATACATTTAATATGGAATAATACTATATTATTACATCTCATGAAAATTTTCTGTTCCAAAGAATCGGTTGTAGAATAGCTACTTTTCATTCACAACCCCTTCTACTGTCAGTGGAACCGATTGTAAAAAATTTTACTGGGTACAATAGCTACTTTTCATTCACAACCCCTTCTACTGTCGATTCGAACACCGATTCTTTTTGTTTGAAATTGTCCCAAAAGCAACCCCTTCTATAGCTCCAAAGTGGAACTGGTTGCACTCGAATCAGTTCTGGAACTGATTCTACGTCACCCACACCTTCTATATAGGATCCCAGGAACTCGTTCCGGAACCAGTTCCATGGAATCGGTTGCAGTGGAACCAGTTGTAGAATAGGAGTGAATGGCTACCGATTGTAAAAAATTTTCCTGGGATGTATTTACTAATATAAAATTAAAAATTTTAAATTATAAAAATAAATTATAAGTATTTTGTTCATACGGCTATGACATAATATCGCCAACCGATAATCTATTATTGATATTATAAAATTAGCTAATTAATTACATACATACATATTTTTCTTAATAATTAAATTCAAATATTTACTGATTTCTGTAGTTAACACAATATTTTATATATTCAATTAAAATTTTCCAATTTGTTACAGTACCATTTAGCATCTTTACAATCTCAGCCTCATCTAGAAAACTCTTTATGAAGTAACTAATTCTTATATCTTTAAACACTGAAGTAAATAATTCTTATATCTTTAAGCACTGGCCCATAAAATGTATAATATTTCTCCCATGTTGCAAAGGGAGCATAATTTGGTTGCATTCGTAGGAAATCTATTCCCATTGAGCTGTATTAAATCGCTTCTCATTTTGAATATCCACATTAATTTTTCTTGGATATAACCGCATACCATATAACTTTGCTTTGCCGTCGGGTCAAGTTAATCTATTTGTAATTGATTTCCATTTCAAAAACTGCTCGTAGTATTTATCTCTTAGCGATTGAAGAATATTAATTCGATTTACATGCCATTGCTCCTTGTTCTGAATAATTTTTTAATTTACTGACCACTCGATGCCGTATTCTGCTCCTATATTGTTTAACTCGTGAACCCAAAAGATTTGTTGGTGTAATAGTTTTTTGGGCAGTTGAAGTGGGAATCTTTGATCAGGATAGTTGAACATAGTCCTACAAACATATCTCAAGTGCAGATCTAGAGTGAACAGTTGTCCATTTTCCATTCCGGTTTCTAACATTAAAGCATAATTTGGTGTGAAGTTTGGAAGTCTTTATATTTTCTTAACAAAATAAATCTGTAACTTATCCACTTCTTCGAATAATGTGTATCCCCACACCTGTGCGGCATACGTTTAGACTGATTTACAAACAGATTAATTAATACAACGTACAATTAATACAACTTTTAGTTTCCTTATTCCTGTTTTCTATATGTTTTTTGAATACCATTTACCACCCTTTCTAAATACTATGATTTCGGATTTAATTAAGTTTACCTCAACGTTCCATAATTTGCAGTAACTTTTTAGTTTATAAATCATCTGTTGCAATACCTGTACGTCATCTGTAATAATCACAATATCGTCCGCATACATTAATAAACGTATATTTAGCTCATCTATGTATATTCCGCCTTCCAAATGTTCGTACAGATCATTCAAATATATTGCAAATAATAATCGAAAGATCAAACAACCTTGTTTCACTCCAGAAGTTATAGAAAAATAGTCCGAAAGATCCTGACCCGTCCAAACAGATGATTTCGTATTACTGTACACATTTTCTATGAAATTTACAGCCTTTGATGATAAACCAATTGTATGCAATGTATAAATCAATGATTTCCGAGACACTTTGTCAAAGGCTGCCTTAAAATCTACGAAGAATGCATATGTTTTCTTCTCTCTTCTAAAATTAAGATGTATTATAGATGCAAGGTTGTAAATGTTATCTGCCGTTGAATAGTTTTTTTCGAAATCCAGCTTGGTAGTCATTTAGAATTTTGCATTTTTCTACCCATTTTGATATTTCTTCTGTCAATAATCCCATCATGACCTTTGCTATATAATTAATGAACGATATTCCTCGTTAATTGTTTGGTATTGTGTATATTATGCTCAGTAGGAAAGACTCATCCACTTTGCCGCTATCATATAACATATTACTTGTCTTAACAACTTCTTCTAGCAGATCATCTGGGGCGTTTTTTAAGAACTCATAAGGAACTCTGTCAATTTTTATCAAAATCGAATCAAGGGCTCTTAGTCCTGCCATATATCCTTTATCTTAAAATCTTTATAAAACCTGCAAAAATCCGATTGACATGAAATTAAGCACGTGAATCTAAGCCATATTTGTGCCAAATTTGGGTAACATCGATTCATTAATAAAAAAAATAATGCCACTCATAAAAAAATGCTTTTTAACCCTTTGACGACCATAGGCAAGTATGCTTGCCCAAGGGTTTTTCGCATTTATAATTGCCCAGACAAAAGATAGAGTAAATATTTGCAAAGGTAATTTGTAAAGGAGAAATGGGGGAACAAAAATGTAGTAAGCAGCAAATCCCTACCTAGTCCCGCTTTCTCCTTGCGAGCCCTCGAAGTTGGTTATTTAGAATTCTTCATTTAAGGGATAAAAAGTACAAACTTTGACAAGCGAAATGAAGGGCAAGCAAGGGGTCTATGAGGTAAATTTTTTGTAACATATCCATAATTTAGTTCTAGAACACGAAAATAAAATAATAATAAAAATCGCTTCGTCCGAAACGTCAGGGTCATCAAATGGCAAATATTTTTGGCAAGCGAAATGAGGTGTAAGGAGGGGTTTCACGGAGCCAATTTTTCTTGGCATAACTATTATTAGGTCAGAGATTATGAAAATCGCAAAATTTTCAAAATCGCTTCGGCAGAAAATGTATGGTCCTCAAAGGGTTAAATGATTTTTCTAAAACAAAAAAAAGTTAAATAGGATTAAAATAGGAAACCATGTGAATCCTCCATTTTAGGTATAGGATATGTTCAGCGAACTTATGTAGAACATGTAGAAGAATATTTTTGTGGAACATTTTAACCTTCTAGGTCTTCCATTAAAGAGACTTTTTTGACCCCTTTTCAAAACGGACAAAAACGACCCGTAAGTTGAAGAGTTAGAGGGTTAAAATGTTCCGCAAAAATATTTGTCATGAAATTCTACTGTAAGTCTTTTAAGACATCAGCACTGATAATTTAACTTCAGTGCGAGTAATAAGTAAAAACTTAAAACGTGTTTAAGGGTTAATTTAGTACTTATTCAGAATTGGCGCTCAAATTTCCAACAAACCTGGATTTTAGGGAGAAACCATGGGAATCTTCCATTCTAGGTATAGGATGTGTTCAGCGAACTTATGTAAAACACTACGAGAAACATTTTTTTGGAACATTTTAACCCTCTAACTCTTCAATTTACGGGTCTTTTTTGGCCAAAAAATTCCCTTTGATTGAAGAGTTAGAGGGTTAGAATGTTCCACAAAAATGTTCCTCATAGTGTTTTTTGCGGTGATACTTTAGTGTATTTGCTCCCAAATTTCAAAGATAGTTTTTTATTTTTTTATCAGCTGGTAAATTAAATATATCGTCATATCAAATCAAAAAAGCCGTAAGTTACATTTAAAAAATTTTACAGGAGAAGCAAAAAACTTTTTAAAATTGTTTGCGCTTACACTTGGGACTGTTTGGAATTTTGTTAATAAAAGCGTCGTGTTTAGTCGTAGTAGTGTAAAATTTTACAGGAACATGTATTATGATACGGTGCATCATAACCCTACGGGGAAAGGGACCGGTCCCAGATGACACGCAGGATAGGTCTCAAGGGGGCGGAGACCGGTCGCTGATCGGTCTTTTTGTTTGAAAGAGACATATCACTTTAACATGGCGTTGTCATTGGAAATGACCAATTGCCACAGTTTAGACACATTGTGGCAGTAAGGTGGTGTGTCTAAAAATAGCTTTTCAAATAAACTAATAAAAAATTAAGAATTAAAAATAATCTACTTGGAGTTGAAGTAGGGCTCGATAACACAACCTTCTGCTTCTAAGGCAAACGCTCTACCGTCTGAGCTAACGTTGCTTATGCGTGATGGCTGGCTGATGGTTAAGTTATATGTTTTTCGTTTCTGTTCAAATAAAAAAGAGAAAGAAAAAACAAACACACACAGCAAATAAAAAAACATGGAAAAGAAAAAAATAGAAAATAAAACAACATTAACACACACACAAATATGGTGGAAGTGTCTTGAATATGCCCCCGATTGACGGGTTATGGGATAGGTCCCTTAATGGCAGTTGACTTGTTTTTTGCGTTGGCCATAATTAAATTAAAAAATCAATTAAAAATTAGAAAACTACCTCAAAACCTCTGATAATCGGTCAAGTTTTTTTAAAAGCAACAGTGAAAATAACGGATCAGAAAATACTTTGAAAATGAATTCATTTTCTATTGTTCATATTTGTACTAATTTAGTAATATGCTTTCGGTTGACCGGTCACGGGATAGGTCCTTGGAGGGCAATTAACTCCTCATTCCCCGTAGGGAATCGATCAAAAAGTGGATTTTGAATTTTTTGTAACTTACGGCTTTTTTGATTTTATATGACGATATGTAGCTTTTATTACGTAAATGAGATATAAAACGGAATCTTTAAAAAAAAGCATTTCTTTATTTTTATGAAAAAATTGGTAGATATTTTTTTTTAAATATAATAACTAAAGGTCTATTCCTAACAAAAAAATAATAATATGAAAATCAATTAACATAGCTTTTTTTTAATATATTATCAAACTTTGGTAATTTTTAGGATTTTAACCAAAAATTATATATATACCTCTAACTCCCATTGGAACATAGGGCGCTTTGGGACTTTCATCAGAGGTGCACGTAGTGCGGAAAGTTTCTGACTGTCATTCACTTGGGAGTGACCAGAAATGATTCCTTTGTATGACTGTTCAAGCAGCTAACTACTTCCGGTACTAGACCAAGTATTTCCCGGTCAATGGCTTTCCAGCACCCGCTGAAAGCTAGCTAGAGTGAGAAGGCGCACAGTCATGTAACCTGAATGGCCACGGACGACTTGGCGTCTCAGGAAAGTAGGTAAATGATGAATGAACGTTTACTGAAGCATGACTGCAACGTGGGATTGGATACGAGGATAGCAGCCCTATCACCAATCTAAGAAAGGAGGGCTAGCAACCCACTTTTCTGAACTTACACTGCTAACAAATCGCTAAATAAACAGCCTCTAAATAAAAAGCAAAAATTAGGTATATTTAAAGATTTATTAATGAAACAGAAAATGTGTTTTTGCCAAAGTTTATACTTTTTTTTTAAATAATATTACCTTATTTCGAAAAAAAATTATACTATTTCATTACAATCTAAGAAAGTTGGAAACTTTTTCGTAACCCATAAAAGAAGAAATTACAAAAACACATTTTTTGACACTTGGAAATTGTTTTTATAGTTAAATTAAGAAATTGATTATTTTCTCTTCTTATACAAAATTATAAGTGCATGACAAAAAAATTTAAAAATTTTAAATCAATGAACATTTTTTTTAAAGAGCTATTTAACTTTTGATATTTTTTGGCTCCCAGCAAAAATATTGTAAAAATTCAAAAAATTATTTGGTATGTTAATTGGAAGTTTTTTTACAATTTTATTATCTTTTATTGATTCAAATATATTCAAATATTTAAAAAAAGAAAAATTTTAAGGATATCTCCAAAAATGAATTTTTACCAATTTTTTTTTTTGTAAGACCCAAAAAATTCATATTTTTACATTACATGCTATGTTAAAAATTTCGCGACTTTAGCGACCTCTAGTGTAGACACAATGAGTTATACCTGAAAGGATAATACTTACAAGATTAAGTAATTTTAGTATATGTGACCTTCTCCGAGAAAAGGGACCTAGTGTGTCAAAAAACCTAGTGTGTCAAAAACTTGGGAAAATCGATATTTTCTCATTTTTATCGATTTTCCCAAGTTTTTGACACTTGGAAAAATCGATATTTTATAATTTTTATCGATTTTTCCAAGTTTTTGACACACTAGGTTTTTTGACACACTAGGTCCCTTTTCTCGAAGAAGGTCACATATATACAAACAAAATATTTTCATCGAAATCGGAGACACAATTTTTTTTTTATTTTTGTCTAGTGAGAAAAAAAATTTTTTTTTTTAATATAGTAGTTTAAATTTTATTTGTACACTCAAAATAGTTTGTAGTTTAAATTAACTGAATATGTAATTTAAAATAAATGAAAAATCATTTGAAAACCGGTCTACTGACTTTTCATTTAAATCAAAAGAACTTTTCATTTATTTTTAAATGTTAATAAAAATCCTTAAAAAATAATGATTTTCAAAATCCTTAAAAAATAATGATATTTCATTTATTTGGTTTTTTTTAATTTCAAAAAATTAACGACGAAATCCGTAAGAATAAATTATATTTAGTTTATTTCGTTTTTTTAACTGACCTAGACATCGAAAAGGAATTCTTTTTTAACAAAACATTTTAAATGAAAATATTAACTGTAACAGAAAATTCGTATTTATATGTAATTTGTTTTTTAAATAAACGACAAAAACAGTTAAAAAATAAATGTACGGATAACTTTTTAAATAAACTACAGTCAGTTACTGTAATAATATTTTCAGTGTATAGTAGAACATAAAATAATTGAGATTAAAAAATATACACTCAAAAAGTTTGACAGTTACATGACAGTTGTGTGCGTAGTAATTAGTAGTTGTTGTTTTTAACAGTAATTACAGTTAAAGGAACTAAATGTGCTAAAACCCCTAAAGGTATTTTACAAATTGTGAAAAATAATCTGTTGGAGGCATGCCCCTATACGGATTTCATTCCTGCCTAAGGACCTGACGGTTTATGACGGACGATGTTTTTAGAATTTCTGGAAATATTTGTTAAGTTAAATTACAAACTCAATGAGAATTTCTTGTTCTTGTCTAGGAGCGTTATTAGACATTCAAAATATCGAAGAAAAAACAACAACAAAGAATTTACCACAATTTGCTTTGTCATCTTCTACTATACTACTGTTGTTTTGACAGATTTAGCAATGTAGTGACATCCATTCATGTATAAACACCAATAGAAAACAATGTTTTCTAAAGTGTCGGTAACATTTAAATTTGTACAAGCATTAGTTTTTAGTTTTTTTTTAATTTATGTTTATCGGGATATACATTAATTCCTTTAATGCAATTAATGTTTATCCCGATTAGATTAGATACGAAGGCACAACGCACCGCGACTAATATTGATCTTTTGTGCTGCCTAGAGTTCCTTGGAGATTCAGGCTACCAATAAAGCCAATAATTCCGTTAGGAGAATTTCCCCAAACGTCCAAAGTTGACACGAAACGGTCAACCAGAAATCTGAGTCTCCTGTCACACAGTCTCGGACATTCGCAGAAAATGTGCTCCGATGTCTCACTTTCCAGCTCACAAAACCTGCAAACATCAGTGTCTGACCAGCCCTGTTTGTGAAGCTGGTACCTGAGCCCACAGTGCGCAGTTAAGTATCCCGTCAGGGTCCTAAGGTTACCCCTGTCGAGTAACAATAGTCGCCTTGATACTCCGCTGGACAAGGAAATAAATCTTTTGGCCTGTCTCTGGCCAATAGAAATTTCCCAATGCTTAGCAAACTCAGTCTCTCTGCATTGCCTGAGTTTTTCCCTAGCGTACCCCCTAGGTATCCCAAAAAATGCTTCGGGACCGATGAAGGGTCGGCGGGTTCCGCAATTGGCTAGACAACCAGCCCTTTCGTTACCCTCGTGCCCTTCATGACAGCAATCCATACCAGTGTAAGGTAGTTGTTCCTACCGAGTTCGTTGAGAATTCCCATACACTCATACATGGCCAGACTAGACCAGATGATACCCCGTAAGCTCCTAGAGCCTTTAGTGCAGCCTGGCTGTCAGAAAGAATGTAGATGCGGGATCTAACCATGCCCCTCCGCAGGCATTCTCTCACACATACGCAGATGGCGAAAATCTCCGCCTGAAAGAGGGAGGAGTACTTGCTCATTGGTAGAGTACGTTGGAATCTAGGTCCAAAGACACCTGCGCCCGTGTCACCATTAGCCTGTTTCGAGCCATCAGTGAACCATATCTGAGCCCCCTCTTCGGGCTTCCAGGATTGGCTGATCCACATATTCCTGTCAAATGACATAATGTCAAAATGCATAAAAAATCTGCTCCGGGATCATTTTATCCGCGACCCTTAAGATTGGGTCGTCCATAAAGATCCAGGCGATCCTCATGTGGAGAGATAAAAATAAATAAATTTAAAAAAAAGTAATTACAGTTGTTTTTATATTGTATTTCCGATGCATAAAAGCATAATAACTCGAGAAAGGTTTGGAATTTCTACTTCAAATTTTAAATAGGCTGAAGTAATTACACATAATTTTGTAATGGAAAGAAAAAAAATATTTTTTTATATTAAAAAACGCTTTTATAACACCAAAATAATTAACTGTAATAAATAGTAGTTTCTTCCCATTTTGTCAGTTGTTTTACGACATTGGTAGTTATTTTTAACGCATTTCTTAGTTGTTATATAACAAGGGTGGGCACGGATTTGTCACAGAGGGCCAAATTATAGTTTTTCATAAATTATAAAGGACCGCACCATACATTTAAAAAAAGTAAAACTACTAAACTAAACGAAACTACTGCGTTACTCTTTTAAGGAAAATTCGGTTCTCAACTCCATCTGTTCCCAAACTGGTGCCACAAGAAGCGATTGCAAATTCAACTGTTTGCAACTTCAACTCTACACCACAATTTATTATTATACCCTACAGCACTAGTGGACAGGTTAAAATTTTGTGCTGATACCTTTTGTATACCGATCGACTCAGAATCACTTTTGGTTTCGATTGTCTGTCTGCCAATGTATTCTTGTGCAAGCGCAAATATCAAGATATCTTAATGAAATTTGGTACACCTACTTGTATCGGCCTACGAACGAAGCTTGTTGATTTTGGTTTGAATCGGTCCATGGTTGGACCTATATAAAGGTCCCTTAGAATTCGATTTCCCCACGCTGCAGGTCACAAATAGGAAGATATTTTAATGAAATTTGGTTCGCTGACTGGCATGTGCTGAAAGACAAAGCCTATTGATTCTAGATAAGATCAGCCCATTCGAATTTCGAATCCAAACATTCAACCATATTTATAACTTTACCATACCATAGCTTTCAACCATACCGGAGTAGGGTACCACATTTTTGGTTTTAAGTTATTTAAGTTTTTAATTTTGAGAATATTTTTTAAAGTATGTCTTCTTTGATCCTTGGAATCTGCCAAACGATAATTTAAAACTCAATGTATGAGAGAGTGAATAAGAAGTAGCCTCCTTGATTTAATTTTTATTTAATAATTTTTTTGCGTATAGCAAAAGAAATTGCAGTTTTTAAAGGGACAACATTCACTAAAGTACTAATTACAAACTCCAAATTTTCCTGGTCTTTATGAAATTCCCAGCCGAATTGGATTGGAAACTTATTCGATTACGTAAACCTATTTATAAAAATTAACGGAAATGGTATTACAATGACATCTTAAAACTTTAAACATATTTAAGTTTTAAACTATTAAATAAAAACATATAATCAATATATAATGCTTAAAATTTTTTATTAAAATTAATTATTTTAATGAAAACAATTTTAATCGGATTGGAAATTTCCTCACCAAATCCGTAGACAGGATTTATAGAACCCAATATCGGAAATTCCCGTTTAAAAATTTCCGTACAAAATAGAAAAAGTAGAAAATTTCCTACATTTTTCTTGCGGAAATTTCCGATTATTAAATTATATAAATCAACTCAAATCAAATACGTATTTGATGATGAAATTTCAGATCTGACTAAAATTTTTTCCTTAAAATATTATATTTTGACTGCCAATTTTTAGTTATTTATTTGTTACACATATTCATTAAATTTTCTGATATATAAATATTTAAAAAGTTCTATGACGTCACTGTAATGCCATTTCCGTTAATTTTTATAAACCCGTTTACAAAATCCAATCCGTTTCCAGTCAAATTCCGGTATGGATTTCATAAAGACCACATTGGTCAGTAATTTAAGTGCTTTTAATGAATTAAAACGCTAATGAATTAAAACACAGTTCTAAATTTACTACAAATATTATTATAGTCGGAACTAATTATGAATTTCTACTAAAACTCAAGTAAACAATTTTCAAACAAAATTCCTACATAAGTGAAATTTGAGTATGAAGTCTTAAGTCCTTCCAATACCCGCACTAATTTTTGTAACACCTATACCCGCGCGCGGTCTCACAGACCAAAGGTTTTAAAACCTGTTTCTTCATAGTTTTTCCTAACACAACCTATATAGATAATAATTTTTTTAAATTTAAAGATATAATGAACAAAATTATACCATGCAATAACTTTATTTTCAGTAATTTTACCGACTTTCAGTCTTTTAAAAAACAGCCTTAAATTAAATATATTTGAAAAAAGTGTTTTCTCAGTCTCACAGACCAACGCGCGGGTATAGGAAGGTTAATTTTGACTATAAAATTAGGTGCTATTTTAACTTTAAATTTAATTTGAATTTATTTTGTAAATAATTAAGAGTCAGTTTAATAGTCAGAACTAACATCGATTTGAGTCTTGAATATTTCTTAACTAAGAAATTTTCAAATCAAAATCTTACTTCTGACTACAAAACTGGCCCTAAGTTTTTATCTAAAATTTTAGATATAAAAAATTTAAATGAAAATTGTGAAAAAAAACTTAAAAAAATAGAGATTTGAATTTCAGCAAGGGTCGCACTAAAATCAACAAAGGGCCGCATGCGGCCTAATGGGCCGCATTTGCCAACCGTTGTTATATAACTTACTATAATTACCACAATCCGCAGATTGTTAATAGTAACTAGTAAGTGTTTACACGTTAGATTACTATAAAGTAATTGTTTGGAATGACTACCTTCAAAATTTTGGGTTAATCCGAGCTGTTTAAAAATACAGATCTTAATAGGGTTCCGTTATAAATGCAACTATATAAAAAGGAGCACCTAGGTGCACTTGAAATTGAATTAAAATGTTAAAGCTGATATTAGAAAATGTATTGGTAGAGGTTTCCAAATGTAGCTAAAATTAAAGGTCCAAGAGTTTGGAGAAATATGGCTTTTTTTTCTATGGTCATAAAAATATTTTTAAACGGAAAATAAAAGTCTCTCCAGTGTTTATTTTTTTAACCTTAGCATAGTTAAATATCCTATTTCAAATAAAAAATAAAAAGAAAGACGTCAGCTCAAGCAATAAAATAAAATTCGTCTTGAAATTTTTAGGTTTAATTTCAGTCAGTTCAATAAAACATACAAGTAATGAGTTTGAAATGACTATAAATAAACTAGAAGTCAGATCACAGAAATTCTTTTTGATTTGATTGTAACAGTTATTCCGAAATTCAAAAATGCCATTGCATATTGCATTAATAGTATGTTGACAATTTGACTTTTTTCCGCAAAGTCCCCAGTGTGCGCCGCTGCAATTTTTTTATTTAGCCACCGCAGGCGATTAATCTGGTCGGCGATCTCTGCAAAGATTTCGTTTAAAAACAAGTAAACAAACAACATTAAACAGCTGACACTTGTTGCGGAAAAGACTAACTACACAAAAGAGCCATTCGGCACGGCCCGTTACAGAAACGTCACGGAACGCAAATACTAATGCAGCCTTACTAAGTAAGGAATTATTTAGGCATGATTTCAGACGCTTTAAAGTGATGTATCAACCAGTCAAATAGCTAAAATTATACAAAAGTTAGACCCAATTATCTAAAAAAAAGTTTTTATCAAATTTGATAATTTTCCCCAAATTGAATACCAATTTTTGACGGTTATCCAAGGGTATTCCAAGTTATAGCAAGTTTGATACAATTCAAATAGAGTACGGAAATTTCAATTCTTAATTTTAGATGTTTTCAGCCGATAGTTTATAAGTAATTTAATATAAACTTTTTTGGGCATCTTTGCTGGAGGTCAAATACGTATCAAATATTAAAGTTTTTGATGAAAAATATAACTTAGAATTTTCCGTTGGACTCTATATTGTCTTTTATACCTAAAGTGTAGCTCATAAAATCGTTAACCTTGCGCTGCGGAGACCAAAAACGGCCAACAAGTGGTGTATGACCAAACTAAAAGGGGTTAAAAAATATTTTTTGTGAAAATTTAAAAATAAATTGGACCCGATATTTTTGTTTTTTAAATAAATGTTTTCCAACTAAAAAAAAAATCAAACTTTCAAACCAGAGACTTGAGCTGGAGCCGCCACTGGGATGCAGTCATGCATTCTATTTTTAAGATTTTTAATTATTTAAATATTTTTTTTATGAAATAGCTTTTTTTTGTTTTTCCCCTGCGTTGGTAAGTTAGTTCCAATAAACTTTGTGCTGTCAATATGACGGCTTGTAAATTTTTTGAAAATTTTATGTTGAGGAATCTTTTTTTTACGCCTCCTTTTTTAAGGATTTTGCTAACGTTATGCCGACGTTGGAAATTTTGTCTCCCCAGTACTTTCGCGGTGCTTCTTAAACTGCTCCCCTTTTTGTCTAATTATGTTATCATTTTGGGCTTACCAGCACTTGTACCATCTGGAAAAATACATTACGATCTCTTTCCCGTTTGTAATTTTCTGGCTGGGTTGATATGTAATAAAAGCAAACAATTTTAAGAGTAAACAATAATTCCAAAAATGTCACCAACAGTTTAAGTAAAGCAATTTAACATGTACTTTGTCATAATTTTGAAAAATGTATTTGAAATACTACATGGCATCAAATGATCCAGAAAATAAAACAACAACAAATAACAAAATTGTAGAAATGTCACACCCAACTGCAGCAATGCTTAAATAAATGAGGCTGCCTGCCACTGTTTTCGAATGATGCTGATGCTAAGATATAAAATGAAGTTGGAGAATTATGGTATTGTTGTTATTTTGTTTGTTTTGTTAAAACTATTTTCGGGTACTTGAAAACAGAAATGATTTAAAAAGTTATCGAAGAAAGCTAAAAGCCGAAATATTGGGTCGAGTGAACAAAACTTGGCAATTCCTTCTAAGTAATTACTTTGGGCTTAGGAATGTCTTTTAACTCAAAATTTACCAATTGGCATGAAATGTAAACGAAAATAAAAAAAAATTAAATTTCTAGTCTACGCCCAAGCAGACTAGATTTGTGAAGTAAATGCTTAAAAAACCCTGTATTTCACCCTATTTGTAATATATATTTTTTATTCATACGAGCCATTGTAACGATATTAGTAATTACGATATGTTTTAAAGTACGCTGACCATTCCCAACAAACATAAATGTAAATGTGGTACATGTAGACCTTTTGGATGTTTTTATTTGTACATTTATTAGTTCTCAACTTTACAGGAGAGCAAAAAAATTGTTTAATTTTGTAATTTTGCGATATTTTTTAATGTTATATTTTTTATTTATTTGTTTACCGCTTTCTCATAATTATACCACCAAAACAATCCAGCCTTTTAAGGCACACAGGCGCTATTAAAGAGTTTTCCTAAAAACTACACATAACTATTTTTAACCCTTTGACGACCAAACATAAACTGCTGGAAAATTTGTATTTTCTTTTGCGGAGTCGTGGTAATCGACCCAACACGCAGAAAAAAACAGGTGGAACTTTATCTAAGTGCTATGTAATAATACAACTACATAAGTTCGAAGTAAGTTTTACAAATTTCTGGCAAAATATATGTAATTTTTCGGATATTTTCCAATACACATGTACACTTTTGCTGTGTCAGCAAATTTTTAGTCAGGAGCGTGCTTGCAAAAAAGTTGGTAATTTTAGCAAAAGGTTTGCTGAAAACCAGCGAGCTGATTTTTACCAAAAAAATAGTAATCTTCAGCAAAAGTTTTCGACTAAGTGTTAAGTCGACTGCAAATGAAAAAAATCCTTGCTAAAATCTCTAAAATTTTTGCTGAATATTAGTAGACTGAAAGAAACTCAAAAAACTTGTAGCGAAATTTTACTTTAGTTAATTTATTTGCTGAAAATTTAAATATAGAGCATGTGTAGAGTTGTTTTTCTTTTTTTGTCATTTCCGTTTCCACACAAGCTGCGACATCTACATCTTGTCTATCTGGTTGTCGTCCACGCTATGATTGCGGTTATCAGCTCAATTTTTGTAGCAAAATAAATTAGTAAAACATTAGTTCAAAATTAGTTTAGTGCTAAAAAAATATAACTAAAATTTTTGCTGAAAACGGAATTTCAGCAAAAAAAATGTTTGAAAACTAGTACACTTGATATACAAGACGTTTTACTAAGTTTTCAACTAACTTATTTTTTTGAGTGTATGAATTTTGCAAGGATTGTATATATTTTACAAAAAAATGTGGATATTTTACTAGAACCTTGTAAAACTAACTTGAAAATTATGTAGTTGTATAGTTACATAGCTCTTAGGTAATATTCCCCCTGTTTTTTTCTGTGTGAACATTTCTAAACAAAAGTGTCGTCAAAATATTTTTTTCAACTCCTTCATCGAAAAAATCCATGGGACATATATATCCCATTCGTCGTCAACGGTAAATATTTGTGAACAACTAACTTACTCTGCTCGTATCGAGTATAGTGCAGGGATGATAAAGTTAGTACTATAGTACTTTTTCTGGTACTATTGGAACCTCAAAAGTACTATGGTACTCCTCTGACTCATTTAGTTTTACACATTTTCCGATTTTTAAATTTTTTGTGATTTTTTAATTTTCATAGACATTTTTGAGTTTTATTTTTTAAATAAAAAATACTTATGTTAAAAATATTTTAAATATTAGATATTACTATTGAAAACTCAAGTTAAACACAAAAACTACCTAGTTTTTGGCCGTTGCTAGTTTTTACTTGTCAAAACGCATACATAAAAACAAAAACTAGTTTTGTACAAAAACTAGGTAGTGTTTGCTCAGCCTAAATTCAGTATAAAACGTAGTTCAATACAATTTTAGGGACCTATAATTTTGAACCCTACACTCATAGAAATAAACCTGTAAAAATAGCAGAAAAGTTCAAATAGCAAAAAAAAAAACAGACTTACAAAAGAAACTTCTGAGGTTAGCAGATTTTTTTGCCAAATGCTAATAAGATAAGAACAGCAAAAACAAAACTTTTAAATTTACAAAATTTTAATTTTACTTAAGTTCTTTTACTTCATTGAAAATAGCAAATTTGCTGTAAAATTTGCAGTCTATCCTGTAAAATCAACGAAAATGGTTGCTAAAAATAATAAACTGCTCGTTTCAGAAGACTAGATTTTTATTCTTATTAAAAAAATTTAAAAAACGCTTTCAAGATTTTAATTTTTTTTGTGATTTTTTAGTCTACTAATTTGAGTTTTTATTTGTTAATTTATAATGATAAAAAAAATTAAAAGAAAAAAATTGTTGGTACTATAGAGGTCGAAAAAGTACTATTTTTTAAGGTGGTTAGTACTATTTTAAAAATCCCATTTATCATCCCTGGTATAGTGTTTTGTTATAGTTTTTGAAGAAATAGTTGCAGTTTTGGTTTTGTTGTTGTTGTAAATTTTTACATAGAGTGTCGATTACTAGTTTTTTTGTTTTTCTTATCATGCGAATGTTTGCATATCGCGTTTTGTGCTTAAAGTCGATCGATTAACAAGTGAAAGAAAAAACCACGTTTAGTACAACTGCGTACACAGTTTCTCATGATCACCTCAGTAGTCCTTATAAAAGGACGCATGGTTTTTGGAAAACTCTTTTTTAAGGATATTTTGTACATTCCATGATCCTGATAGGGGGTCAAATGAAAGAGGAGAATTTCTACATTTTAATAAAAGCTTTTCTTCTTTTTCTACTGAGAATTTTCCAAAAATATTTTCTTAATTTTTTTACAAAATTTGCATTATTACTGAACTGGGGAGCTTATCCGTTCTTATTTGAGAGAAGTAAAAAAAAAATATATTTCCATTTTATTACGCATTAGTATTTCGAAGTCCTTTAAAAAGGACATCTGACGTAATGGGTATGCAGTTCATCTATAAATGGTGTCTACCTTCACATATATATCGACTGCTCCATGGGTTTGAGCAAAATTTGACAATGTTACGCGGTGCAAGAAGAAAAGAACTAATCTACGTCGATTTTATGCAGCAGATGATGGAGTTATGGAATTGCTTAACGCATGTGATAGTGAAAATAATAAAACCCACCAATTAACATCACCAGTATACTCTGTGCCTCTTGTATCAAATGATATGGTTCCGCCACGACTTGAAGAAATTAGGATTTCATAAACAATGTTTAGCAACCAAGCCGTCACAATTAGGGCCTGCGGTTGAGACCGGTTAACCGGGTAGACCGCAAACCGGTCAGACCGGTTTTCACAACCGGCCTTACGGTTGTAGACCGGGCAGACCGAAAAACCGGGTAGACCGGTCTGACCGGTAAAAGCTACTACTACTTTTTACGAAAAAAAGTTATTTTTTACGAAAAAGTACTATTTTCGAAAAAAAAAATTTTCAAAAAAAAGTACTTTTTCCAAAAAAAAGTGCTTTTTGCATAAAAAAGTGCTTTTTGCATAAAAAAGTACTTTTTATAAAAGTACTTTTTAAAAAAAAATTTTTTTTTTATAAAATGTACTTTTTTCCAAAAAAAGTTAATTTTTGCAGCACTTTCTGAATTCTATTATGATTTTCGGAACATTTTTGTTCCACGATCTACACAGATGTCCATAATTCTTGGTCCAATTTATGTCTAGATATTTCCTGTAAGGTTTCAGCCCATTTGAAGCTACGATGTAAAAACGCCGTACTACTATCCGAAAAAGACCGTGACAGTTTCATATAAATGTATGGGAAATGCAGCACTTTCTGAATTCTATTATGATTTTCGGAACATTTTTGTTCCACGATCTACACAGATATCCATAATTCTTGGTCCAATTTATGTCTAGATATTTCCTGTAAAGTTTCAGCCCATTTGAAGCTACGATGTAAAAACGCGGTACTACTACCCGAAAAAGACCGTGGTATTTTTATATGAATATTAAGGTATTCAGTCGAATAATTGTTATTCGATTAATCGAACAATTTTGCTCAAAAATTGTTCGAAAAATTTAAAATGGCCATATTTCGAATAACGAATAATTCGAATAATTTAATACGATTAATCGAAATTGGGAAAAAATTAATAAACTGTTTCAAAAATATGTTTTTTTTATTAAAGTAAATATTGGATTTTATTAAACCTTATTTAACAAATTGTAGAAAGCATCTTAAATATCAAAGAAAAAACAAAAACATCAACAGTTTTCTTTGTCATCTTCCAAAGTAGTGAGCACTCTGCATTCATAACATCCTTTAGCAAAGAATATTATCCCAAGCCACAAGATTCGAATTAATAAATGGCAAATTAAAAGACAAATAAACATATCCAGGTGTTTTTTATTTGAAAAGTAAAACAAAGAAATTTACAAATAAGTTGTTAACATGATTATAGTCAAAATTTGTATTTATGAGTTCTAAATCATGTTTAATGAGAACTAAACAACCTTTTATAAATGCAATCTATTCATAGCCCAATTCAGCTAACTCTGCTTTTTCAAAATTAATCACAAGGTTTTATTAAATTCCCTGCGAAATAGTTGTTAAAATCAAATAAAGGGATGGAGGGACGTAAACGTGGAGGGAAAATCAATTCTCAACAGAATGTCTCCCTACATTTATGTGTTTTATGAGTTGAATGCATACGAAATATATACAAATTAATCTACGAGTTGTTCTATTCTTCTTCTCATTGAAGATATTATAGAGCGCTATGTATAATATATGAACGTCTGGCTAATTTCTATAAAATGCTAAGTTTAAAGAAAGGTCTGCGGTGTGGTTCTCCCTGATTTGGATAAAATTGGAATATATTGCAGAGAGGACAGAAATAATAAAAATTTTGATAAAATATGATCTCAATTATAACATTTTTTTTATTTTTATGAATTTTAGAAGAGTTTCCGAAATTCTTTTTGTTCTTTTTTTTAAATAAAATTATTAAAAATACAACAAATGTATGTATATTATTTTACATAACATTTTTAAGATTAATCGATTAATTTTAAAATTTTATTCGATTAATCGGTTAAGAAAAAAACCCGAATAATTGTTTGAACGATTAATCGATTAAGTTAAAATATCGATTAATTGAATACCCTATTGAATATACAACTTAGTAGAGTTTGTTGTATTACCATAGAAAGACTGTCATATTAAAAAGTACTTTTTCTGAAAAAAGTAATTTTAAAAAAAAAAAAGTACATTTTATAAAAAAAAAAATTTAGGAAAAAGTACTTTTTAAAAAAAAAAGAAGTACTTTTTTATGCAAAAAGTACTTTTTTATGCAAAAAGTACTTTTTTATGCAATAAGCACTTTTTTTGGAAAAAGTACTTTTTTTGGAAAAAAATTTTTTTTTTCCAAAATAGTACTCCCAGGTAGAAAAATACAAACGGAACAATATTGGCCCGGTATTGGAGGCGGTAGTACATGTACTGGCAATGAGTCGGATTTTTAACTTTCACTGTACTGGCATGTTGTCGAAATGATAACACCAATAAACGCTTGGCCGTAGTTAGTTCCCAACGTTGGCGCAGGCTTGGGATTTTATTTTTTTGGTATTATCCCAGTACATTTAATAACAAATTTAGTAGTTTGCTAGAACTTTACTGACCTCTTAGTGTATATCACAGATTTTTAATGTATTCTTTTGAAACTTCACAAGAAAAGAATGGCGATGTCTCTCTTACATAAATAATTGTATAATAGATGTAAAAATACGCAAAATTTATAAAATTTTCAATTTTAATAAATTAAAAAAAGCTCGTTCATTTTCAGTAAACAGTACTGACAAAGCACATTTTAAGTAGTACCGGCATTTCGTAAAAAACAGTGCTCTCCCAGTACAACTTTTGTTGTAACGTTGGCAATTTCTACCTGGGCTTTTTCCTTAAAAAAAAATTTTTACGAAAAAGTATTTCTTTTTCCAAAAAAGTAGTTGTTTTTTGTAAAAAAGTAGTATTTTTTTTTTTTTGGAAAAAGTAATTTTTTCGAAAAATGGTACATTTTTATGTAAAATGTACTTTCTTTTATGGCTTTTACGAGTAGACCGGTCTGACCGGATGATGGTCGATCCATCATATGATCGAACATATAAAATTCAACCAATTTTGAACAATTACAATTCGTCATTTGGAAGAGCTATGAGTGAAACCAAACGAAAGTCAATAGATATATCGTCACCTAAATTGCAAAAGGGCGTAACAACACTTTTTATAAGCAAAAAAACATTGTAGAATTAAATATATTTTGGAATTATAGGATATATTTCTTCTCTTGACTATAGACTTATTTTTGTATATAAGTTTCAATTTTTGTATTTAGTCCAGTGCATCATAGTCAATCAAAAACTCGATTTTGAATTTTTATGTTGTAACGCCCATCTGCATTTTAGGCGACGATATGTATACTTAAAACAAATATATTTTTTATAAGTCTATTTTATATTTGGTTGAATGAATAATTTATTTAATTTTATAATTTTTTTGTTTAATTTAATGAAAAAAAAAACTATAAAACTTCTTCCTTTGACCTTTGACGACCAATGGGACACATATGTACCATGCTGAATTTGCGCCCTGTAGGCAAGAAAACAAAACTATGCCCAATGTTTTGGTATTTCTGAAAATTGGAAGCACAGGTCCATGCGATACCAAAATTTTGGTCTTGCAAGGCCAATAACATCTGAATAAATGACATCCAAAAAGATGAACAAAAAACTTATTTTTCAGATATTGGGGTCAATTAATTAGGCGCTAAGAACACATGGGACCAATTATTTGGTATAATCTGAAAACAACAACTCTCCTCTATTAATACAAGTCAGTTAAAAAAAATCGGTTGGAATATATGGGTCATTCCATCTCATATCGAACAATGGTTGGAATCGACCCCTTTCGATTTGGATGAATTTTGATCAGAACTTTTTTTTCATCATAAAACGAAGTTTTGTCCAAGTAAAAAAATTACAAATATTTTTTTTCAAAAGTTATGCAATATTTAAAATTTCAAAAATGTCATAATTTTTCTAATTTTTTGCTTTATTACGAGGTTATTTTTTGAATATCTCGAAAACTATAATAGCCACAAAAATTTCTTAGCTCGTTTTAAAGAGGATATTTAGCAGTTTTAAAAAAAATATTAAAAAAAATATTATAATAAAATATATATGCAATTTTACAACTAAAAAATCGAAAAACTTAAAAATCAATTTTTTTAAATTTTCAATTTTTATTATTTTTCAACATTTTTTTTTAATATTTTTTTTAATACTGCTAAATATCCTCTTTATTCAAAAAATAACCTCGTAACAAAGCAAAAAATATATATAGAATATGTGTAGAGTTGTTTTTTTTTTGTCATTTCCGTTTCCAGACAAGCTGCGACATCTACATCTTGTCTATCTGGTTGTCGTCCACGCTATGAATGCGGTTGTCAGCACAATTTTTGTAGCAAAATAAATTAGTAAAACATTAGTTCAAAACTAATTTTTTTGCTGAAAACGGAATTTCAGCAAAAAAATTACTAAAAATTAGTACACTTGATATACAAGACGTTTTACTAATTTTTCTACTAACTTATTTTTTTGAGTGTAGGTATAAACATGGACCAATTTTAACCAAAATCAATAGTCCTTGGGGCGACATAACCTTCCGACTTGTAGAGTGCACACAAGAATGAATGGACAGACAGACGGACATCGTTAAATCGAGCCGATCGGTATACACACAAAAAAATAAAAACTAATTTCAATCATGAAAACCGCTTATTCAATAAATTTTGTCGTTAAAATTCCTCCAATCACGAAAATTGTTCATTCAATTAAAAATTTGTAGCACTTTAATTGAATAAATTTTCAATAAAATAGTGATACATTTGATTAGGATTTTTATTGGTTTTTTATATGAGTTTGATTAAAAATTAATTCATTGGATTAAAAATTGATCAATATTGTAGAACTTCTAAATAAACTATCAGCTGGATAAAGTGGCAGTTAGGGTGCCAACTATAAAAAATATACTTCTTTATTTTTAGCTTGAATGTCATTAAAATAAAAGCTGCATTCAATTTTCATTCAGTTGATAGATTTATTTATACTTATGTGAAAAGTTCTCTCGTAGAAATTATTTTTCTTCTTTTTTCTGAAGCATAAGGCCTCTGTTAAAATTTTTTGAAAACTAAAAAAATATATTTGATTTAAAATAATTTTTAATTTATTTTTTAAACAAAATTTTTAATTTAAATTTTTTGAATTTGTTATAAAAAATTTTTTTAAAACTAAATAAAAATATATTTATTTTAAAATAATTTTTTAGATTTTTCGTTTAAAAAAGTTTTCTTTGTTTAAAAAAATTTTAAATTTTTTAAACAAAAAATTTTAAAAATTACATTACTTATATTATAGTAATGTTTTAGAATAAACGAATATTCTAATTTAATATGGCAAAATTCAAATATTTAACTAAATAAAATAATAAACTCAACGAGAATTTATAAAATTTTATAAAAAATAATTTAAAATACTAGTTGCTAATCAGGGATGATAAATGGGATTTTCAAAATAATACCAACCTGCTTAAAAAATAGTACTTTTTCGACCAGCAAAGTACTTTTTTTTAATTTTTTATTATAAATTAACAAAAAAACGTACATATATGAAAGTGCTTTTGTACATTAAAACAAGGTTCAAAATATAATATAGATCCACTTCACTCTGTATAGTGTATTTCGTTCTTTCTTCTTCCCAATTACCTTTTTTAACTAAACAAAAAACACAACAATTTAAAGATTTTCTCTTAAATTCAAATAAATGTTTAATATTTTTTGCAAAATTTTAGAAACCTTTCCTTTGAACTACGTTTCTTACGATTTTTTACTATTTATTTTGAATAATTTAAAATGGTATCAAATAATGCTAAGGAGTAACATAGTACTTTTGAGGTTCTAATAGTACCATAAAAAGTAATATAGTACCAACTTTATCATCCCTGTTACTAATACATTAACATTTATAAAAACAACTACATAAATAAAGCAAACGAAAAAAAACAACAATATGCTGATGTTTTTCTCTTGTTTTATGAAATGCTTTTGAGTGGTAGAATAAAAAAAATGTCAAGCAAATTGCAGTTTTGAGCAATTATTTAATCCATTGGATTAATTTTTAATTGACACCTTTTGAAATAATTTAACAAATCGTTTTAATTGAAAAAAGTTGAACAATATTTTTTTGTGTGTACTATAAGGTGGGTGTAGGTCCAATATTTTTGGTGTTACAAACATCAGCACAAACTTATTGTACCCTCTCCATGTAGTGGTGTAGGGTATAATGAGCTTCAGAAAACATTGCTTAAATTAGCAGATTTTTTCGCTACATACTAGTAAAACAAGAACAGAAAATAAAAAATTGTTAAATTTACAGAATTTAAGTTATATTTGAGTCAACTTTTAGTTAATTGAAAATAACAAAATCTGCAGAAAATTTTGCTAAATATTGGGTTTTCCAGTAGGTACTTGACAACTTTGAATTTAATTTGTGAACGCACTATTTCACTGATCATCTAACTGTTACTTTCCTTTTTTTCCGTAAACTCAACATTTTCGTCATGGTAAAGTACACGAACCAACAACGTATGCAAAAATGTACTACCGAAATTTGGAGTCGGTGACCGCAACTTAAAGAGCGTTAACTCCAATTTTCGGTTGTTATTTTCGCCCTAGTAGACAAGCAATAACAAGTTTAGTGCAAAGATTTGAGTCTACATATTCGTTGCGTGATGCTGCCGTGCCAGTGAGACAACGGGGTGGTCGAAGTCACGAAAATATCGCTGCCGTTCAGGCATCCGTAGCAAATAGGGAATGCAAAATCCCGCACTTTTTGATTTCCCGGGAAAGCGGAAAATTTATTTTGAATTCCCGGGATCCCGGAAGGGAAGTAAATTAGAAAATATTTTTAATAATTTAAAAATTTTTGTAAAGAAAATATCTTAAAGACCTTAAATTTTTAAGTTCGTGAAAAAGCTCAGGCCGTAAGTGGTTTTCTTGGAATTTCTTGGAATTTTCGTAGTGGGAAAGAATTAGTTTTATATTAGAAATTATATGTCTAATTATAAATAAAAAAAAAATTAAATAAAAACTAATTTTTAGACTAAAAAAATTCCGCCCGTCAAAAAAAAAATAAAAAAATTAATATAAAAAATAATTTTACTAAATTGCTAAAATATATTTTTTAAGTTCCTTTTAGTGCCTGTTTTAAAAGCCACTTAAAGTTACTTAAAATGTTCGACCAAGTACACAAGTTAATCAGTGTGTTCTTTTATTCAAAAATCTTACTACATTCATAGAAATAAATCTGTAAAAATGCTGCAGAAGAAACAGCAGATTTTTTTTTTAAATACTAGTAAAATAAGAACAGCAAAATTAAAACTGTTAAATTTACAGAATTTTAGTTATATATTAGTTAACTTCTATTTAATTGAAAATATCAAACTGTACTGTAAAATCTGCAGAAAATTTTGCTAATTATTATTGTAGTAGACTAAAAATAACAAAAATAAACTCCCGAGTAAAAAAGAGTATATATAACATATATTTTTTAATATTAAAATATATTATAATATAAAATATTGTATGCGACTTTATATGTTTTTATATGATGATATATTAGAAAAATGTTTAAAAATTTTCTCATATGTAATCATATTAAATCATATATCAGTATTTGCGTTATTGCAAATTATTTATATAGGAATATATAATTGATAAAACCATTAAAAATTTTATATATAAATACATACGAAGAATATTTTTGATTGTATTTTATATATTACAATATATTAGTTAATCTCAGACACAAGTTCGAAACTCATTGCATGAAAAAAAATTTTTATATGTTTTATTAAATTTTTTCATTAAATTAATATTTTCTGAGCTTTTTTTATTTTTAAGTTTTTTTTTAATTTAAAAACTCCAATTTAAAAAAATTAACATTTAAAATCATAACCCGGCTCGTAATGGGTTAATAAGTTTAGGCATGTTGCATACCATTGGTAAGGTATTTCAAGTACCTTTCCAACGCCATATATATTTTGTTCTGGTCCGATAAGTTTTGAGTGGAGAAATAAGCTATTGAATATTGTTATAGATCATTTTCATTTCCATAAATCGGGAATTAGAATTTTTTCAACAAAAAAGAAGTGCATTGCCGGGCTAATCATTAAAATTTTATTTAAAATAAAAAAAAAAACAATATATGTATTTAAAAAAATTTTATAAGTCCAAAGAAAATTCCCATATTTGAGAAAAAATGATCTACACCCGTATTAAAAATGACAAAGTGTATGCTAACTAACTTGCTGCTAACTTTTTTGCACACAAATTCCCATAAGGGAAAGCTGGCAGCTAGTTAGTTAGCATATGCTTTTTCATTTTGAATACGGGGGCTAATCTTTAACCCTAGAAGTGCATCGCTATTTTTCACGCTATTTGTAAAGCACGGTTGATGTTAGTCGAATCGACTAACAATGTACTTCTAGGGTTAAAGAATTCAACAATAACGGATTTATACAATAACGTTTTTAATAGTTACTTATTATCAGGGCAGCGACTTTCATGCACTTAAAAATGGAAAATATACGCTTAAAATATACAGTAAAAATGCAAAATATGCAATTAAATGGAAATATGCAATAAAAACCAAAAAATATGCACTAAAGATCCAAAAATAAATGCTTAAAATCAAAAAATGCACTTTACATTTATCGATTTATAAAAATCATATTTATTACTCGAGAGTGTTTAGTTAAAAATTAAATCCAATATAAATGGTATTTGGTCAAAATCATTTTTGAATTAATGACTACAAACATGCATTTGCATGAAAGTCGCTGCCTGCGGCTGCTAGTGTGCAGAACGTGAAATCTTGCTGACCTCCAATACAAATTTTTTTTATCAAATAAATTTAATCATATCGTATTGTATTAACTTATATCCAATTTGATCGGGACAAAACTCGTATATAAGTTGATAATTTGATATAACTTTGTATCCTTGTAAATATAATTATATCCGATTTGATACAATTTAATATAACAATTTTTCGGATGAAATTATATCCAGTTACATATTCCAAATATATCCATTCATATATAATTTTATATAAACTTTTTTACTCGCCCAAGTAAAAAAAATTGATATGGAGCCATATGAAGTTATATTTAATTATATATAATCTTTTATGTAATTAGATATAATTATATCCGAAAAATGAGAACGTCTTATTGTATCATATTGTATCGAATTGTATACAATTGTATACAATTTGGTACAATTTGATACAATTTTATGCAATACGATACAATTGTATCCGAATTTTGTCCTCATCCAATTACATCAAATTATATCTTTTTGTATAAAATTATATAAAATGTTATAAAAGTGGACATAGTTTGATACAATTATATCTAAATATTAACCTTATACTTTTTATCATATTATATAGGACCATATCTAACAATATACAAAAATTATTTTTTTAAATAAAAAAAAAAGTTCAATTACTTGTAATTGTAATTGTTCTTTTCTGAATTGCAATTACAATTAATTGTAGTTGAGTTTTCTTTTCAATTACAATTACATGTAATTGAGTAATTGCATGTGTAATTAATTACAAAATGTAATAGCAAATTGAAAGAAAATAACTCAATTAGGCTAACATCAACGAAATTCTAACAATGCTATTTTTATCTTCTGTTATTACTGTTTTTGTTGTTATTTTGTTTTAGTTTTTGCTGCTTCCTATGGAATTCAACTCTGACCGACAACTTATAAAGCACAGAGAACGACAACGAAAATATTTCCTAGATAGTAGTTCGCGATTTAAACTGTTAAACGAACTGTTCTAGAAAAAGTGGAAGTCATGGATGTTTTATATTTAGCCCTTCTTTCAGAATATATTAAGTAGATTTTGTCATTTGTACAACCAAAGATGAACTTTGTCGGACGGTGTTTTAATAGAAATCGAGTTTTTCGGTTTATTTATTTTCTATTGAGCGGGAATTCCCGGGATCCCGGGAAATTCAGAAAAAAATCCCGCTGTCCCGGGAAAAGAAAAACCCTATATACAACCAAGATATAATATAAAAAATCAGTCAAGTGTAAGTTATACACTAAAAAAAAAAAGTTAGTATAAAAATTAGTAAAACGGTTTCAAATTTTATTGTACTAGTATTATACTAATTTTTAGTATAAAGTTGTTTTTTAGTAAAATAATTTGGTATTCTCATTTTACAAATTACAGAATTTTTTACTAATTTGAGTTGCTAAATCTACAAATTTAATTTTACTAAATTTTGAAACCCGATTAGCTAAAATTAGCAAAAAAAATTACTAATCTTTTTTATTTTGGAAGTTTAATTTTTTTTTTTTTTTTTTTTTAAATATACACAACCTGATAGAAATTTTTGTTGCAATATGATTACCAGAAAACCAAGTTGTTTTTAAGCGTTTTTTTTCCATTTATAATAAAAATAGATTTGTTCTCTAAATTTTTTTGTTGTTTTTTAATGTTTATATTTCCAAGTTTTTTTGCTTTTTTTCAAATATTTCTTTGCTATAAATACAAATTAGTTTGCAATTTTTTCAATATGTATTTTTATCATCCATATTCGTACACTCGGTGAAAAAAAGAGTTACCATTTTGATGAAACTGCTTCATAAATCAATCATCGGCAATAAATATGACGAAGCGTTTCATAAAGCAGATGATCTTTTTTATACGAAAATTGATGCCAAAACGTCTTTCAAATTAGTTCGTATTAACCGATAATTCGTCTTTAACCAAGTTTAGCTTAAAAGAATTTTACTGTAAATGGTACAATTGTTTTCTATTCTAAAGCTGCCTACACACGAAGCAACATTCGTCACAAAATGCCCTTCGTGTATAGCGACCTATAGAAAATCAAGCATGCTGTACAGCATGCAGTGTCTAATTTGACAGCTTGTCAAACATGTTGGACGAAAAACAAAATTTTTTAATTTTTCGGCAGGTTTGACAAACACGCTTTACAGTGTAATGGAAAATATCATCAAACATTAGGGAATTTTACATTTTTAATAAGTTATTTTGTGACAAGAAAGGGATAACGTTAATAAAAAAAACTAAAAAATGGAAAAACAGAAGAAAAAAAAATTAAATTCAAAGAAAAAAAATTAAAAAAATAATTTCGTCATTATCATCCGCTGTGTTAATTTTGTGTTTTTAAAGGTACATTTTACAGCATGCTTGACCGTGTATTTGATCGTATAAAGACCGCTTATGTCAATAGCGGCCTATATACGAGCAAGCATGCTGTCCAGCTTGTTTGACAAACAAAAAATGGTTTTTGGAATACACGGGCAAGCATGCTGTAAAACTTTACTTCAAAACCACAAAATCAACACAGCGGATGATAATGACGAAATTATTTTTATTAATTTTTTTCTTGGAATTTCAGTTTTGAATTTCTGTTTTTGCATTTTTTAGTTTATTTTAGGGATGTACGATTAATCGATTAATCAAACTTCCTGATTAATCAAAATTCTGATTAATCAATTAATCGATTATTCAATAATTTTGATTAATCAAAAACATAATTAATCGATTAATCAGTTATTTCGATTATTCAAAATAATGATTAATTGATTAATCATGATTTTGATTAATCAAATTTATGAATAATTGAATAATATCTTGTTTTTCTCCATTGACGACGCTTTTTAACGGCAGTTCAAAATAGAGACTTTAAATTTAGGAACGGAGTTGGTCAAGTCTGACCAGTGAGCAAACAACCTTTGTTATTCTCTTTATTTGGAGCTATATAAAGTATCGCCACAAAACAAGGATAAAATTTCCGTATTTTTCTATTTTAAATATTACCCGACTAAAAAAGATGTTATATAATCATATATCACCATATATAAACCAATATATACGTCCATATCTAATTTGATCCGAATATTGGAATATATAATTATATCAAGCGAGATAAGCATGTTATCTCACCTGATAGAATTTGATCCGAAAAATGGGTCTATCTAACTGCATCAAATTATATATAAATACATATAATTTGATGAAGATTTTCAAAGAAAATTTTTGTAAATATTATTGAGATCACTTATTTCATTCATATTAAATCTAATGCTTAATGTTTAGAACAATTTTTGCTAATAAACTTGGAAATAGGTGACAAAATAAAACATTACAAAAATTTGTCGGAACAACTTTTTCTAGGTTAGAGTTTTTATCTTTCTTATAAAATAACTGAATTAACTAATTAGAAATTTTTAATTCGAGGCCAATTTCCTTATTATGAATTAATATAATAAGTACTTTTTTTTCAAAAACTGCTATTTTTCTTCATCAGGATACTCTCCTGACAAATACTTCACAGAGTTTTTGCTTTCAAAAAACCTCTACACTTTCAGGAATGAAAAGACGATCGTTTCGGGGATTACGCCACCACTTTCTAAAGAAAACTGATGAAGGGGACCTGGAAAATCCCCGAAACGATCCTCTTTTCATTCCTGAAAGTGTAGAGGTTTTTTGAAAGCAAAAACTCTGTGAAGTATTTGTCAGGAGAGTATCCTGATGAAGAAAAAAAAAACAGTTTTTGAAAAAAGTACTTATTATGTTAATTCATAATAAGGAAATAGTCCTCGAACTGAATTAATAAATTTCTAATTAATGAATTAAAAAGGTCGAAAAAAAACAAATTTTATTTTTTTAAATAAAAATTAAAAACCAACATGATAAAAAATTAACTTTCACAATTAATTTTTTTTTTACGGAAAAATAAATGAACTTACCATATTTATTTCAACATAATTATTTCGACCTTTAATTCCACAATGGAAAAAAAAAATTCCTTTATTTATTTCTTTAAAATAATTTTGAGTTTAATAAAGAGTATTTCGCTAACTATTTGGAAAATATATGTTAAATTCAATTATAAACATTTATTTATATGTCAAAGTGCAAAATTCAAAACCAGATCCACAATTTCGGAGTTTTTTTTTAATTTTTATAGTGCAATTAAACTTTATAAAATTTTGTATAATTAGATATCATGTCAGATAAATTTATATATAAAATTATTACAATTTTATATTAACTTTGTTATATGTTTTGATATAAGATTGTTTAGAGAAGCTTATACGCCATTATATATAATTATGTATAAACTATATTTGCAGATCTCTTAATATATGCCTGGAGACCAAATCGCATATGATTATATATAACGTCATATCAAACATATTTATAAAACCAAAGTGTTAATATAAATGTATATGGTCATATAAAGCCACACATATAAACATTTATAATTATATCAAATCATATAAGATTATATGAAAACTTTTTTAGTCGGGTAATTGAAATTATTCAAGTTTTGATTAATCAAAATTCAAATTAATGGATTAATCATAATTCTGATTAATCAAATTTTCAACTAATCAATTAATTGACTAATCAAAGTTCTGATTAATCATACTGTTTGATTAATCGATTAATCGCACATCCCTAGTTTATTTATTAACGTTATCCCTTTCTTGTCACAAAATAACTTATTAAAAATGTAAAATTCTCCAATGTTTGATGATTTTTTTCAATATACGGTAAAGCGTGTTTGTCAAACTTGCCGAAAAATCAAAAAAAATTTTTTTTTCGTCCAACATGCTTGACAAACCGTCAAATTAGACATTACATGGTCAAATTCATACAGCCGGCCAGCATGCTGTACAGCATACTTGGAAGTCTATATGGCCGCTAATGTATCGTGTTGACATTCGTGTTATCAAAATTTTTTGATATTTTGTGTTTCCTAACTCAATTTTCCATCGTATGTATCGATGTTACTGTTTTTGCTGTTTTAGTTCATTAAGAGCAGTCGTACTGGGAGGTGCTTTTGTAATTGCGCATTATGGCGACAATTACAAATAATGAAAACTGCATTAATTTTTATAAATGAATATAAAAATTTATAGACAATTAAGAAAAAAATCCTTAAATATAAATTGTAACAAAATATTGACCAGTTTTCCTTTAAACATATATAATATAAACAACTGTAAATTGCACGCGTGCTAACCCGGTGTCTTCAAATGCAATAAATTATATGATATGAAATGTCAAAACCATTGCAGCGAAACGTCAAAATGATATCAATTGCAAAGGAGAACACTTGACCATTTCATGGATAAGAAATATCATAGATTTTTTTTCGAAAAACAACAAATTTTATGAAACATTAATATTTACCGACAAATAATAAAAAACTAAACACTTTTCCATTATTTTTTACCAAATTTTTTGTTGTTTTTCTATTACAAAATTAAAATGAAAACTAAAAGTAACATTTGGCATCACTACAAGAGCCGATTGCATGTCAGCGATATGATGTTTGTATTAATTTTATTGTGCATAGACTAATAGCGTCAGAAAATTACAATTTTATTAAAAATTTTAAATTATTAAGAAAAACATTAAATTCTGTAATAAAATTAATAAGAAAGGGATACAAATTTTCTATGACTAAAAAAAAAATAACGAAATAAACGATTGAACGAAAAGAACGAATAACGAATAACGATGTCATATCGTTCAATGAACTGAACCGTTCAAATGAACTAGTTCGTTCATGAACGACAACTCTAAGCACGAGGTTTTTCAACAAAAACATTCGGTAGTGTTTTGATAGTTAAAAAAATAAAGTGAATTAAAATAATAACTTGTAAAAATCAATAACAATGGTACATATTGGACCAGTACATGGTACTTGCTCCACAACATATGCCCACCGCACCCAGTGGTCCTAATACTCTTCAAACATCATCTTCGACCGGAACAACATCCTGATCTTCAAATAAATCGTCTTTATCCGTAAAACCCAATTATAAATTATAAAGTTTACTTTGGCTGGTCATACCAAGGCAGTATCAGCTGTTTTCACCCAATGGGGAATGGTTGGCGAGTTCATGTGAGTACCAGAAGTGGGAAAAGAAATAATTTCGAAATTTTATGAATTGGCCTGTCTCGGCCGTTCATTTTAATCGTGATGGTTCGTTAATTGTCTCTTCTAGCTATGTTGGCTTATGTCGTATTTGGGATACAGCCAGTGGTCAGTGTTTGAAGAATTTAATAGATGATGGCAAGTATATATTGGCGGCTACTTTGGATAATACTTTGAAATTATGGGACTATTCAAAAGGAAAATGTTTAAAAACCTACACTGGACATAAAAATGAAAAATATTGTATTTTTGCAAATTTTTCAGTAACTGGAGGAAATGTTAGTTAAAGGCAAGATTTTTTTATCTATAAATTTGTTTTAAATGTTTGTAATATTTTTTTGTGGGTTGTTTCCGGCAGTTAATATGGTTTACATCTGGAATCTACAATCGAAAGAGGTGGTCCAGAAATGACAGGGTCACACCGACACTGTGTTGTATACTGCTTGTCATCCAACAGAGAATATTATTGCTTCGGCGGCTTTGGAAAATGACAAAACCATAAAATTATGGAAAAGCGATACATAATTTTACAATTACATATGGTTATCCCAATATTGGTTCCATACGTGAATTGGTATTTAAAAAGGTTTTGCTCGTATCAATGGCAAAAAATCACCCATTATTTGTTTGGAAGATATTATTCATGAGATATTTACAGTGGGTACAAAGGTTCAAGCTGTTAGTGAATTTATGTGTGCATTTTTAGTAAGTTTATTGTCTTTATATTAATTTATATGTAGCAAAAATTAACTTCTATTTTTTTATCTACAGTTTTGTAGCCCACGTGAAGCTTGGAAGAATAAAGTGTCGGTATCCTTTAAGCGTGGAGGCGAATACGGCGATCGTGGTAATGGTATCAATGATTTAATAGCACGCCGTTTATAAATATATTTTTGTAAAATTTGACACTGTTACTTATAAACTAGAAAGTATTTTAGGGGCTTTGACATGTCTTTTTCATATTTATGTGGTTTTTCATTTTAAATGTCCGATTGAATGTAAACATGTATGGCTCTTCAATCACATTTTTTTGGAATCAATTTTCCTAAAGACAAGTTATCAACAGCAATCCTTAGCCTGACAACTTATCTAAAAAATATAAATGAAGAGAAAAATTTATAAATTTTACTCCTATGTTAGTTAATTTGATAATTTCACATTTTAAGTCGTTTAAAACATGTTATTTTTCGCTGTTTTCGCATCAATTTATTAATTAAAGGAAATAACAATTGCCTACTTTTGTTAACTTTGAAACTCTTAATTTCTAATTATAATCTTTACAGCTGAGTTTCATACTGAAGTCTTTAACTTCACTATTAAAGAAAAGAAAATGCCAAGAAATTTGTGTACGAAACAACAAAAAATTATGGATTAATAAAAGTAAACTCAAAAACCTACACGGTGGTTTTCATACTGAAGGTTTTTGAGTTAAGCATTAGTTATTTAATTTGTTATTTCGTATACAGTTTTTTACATTTTATCTTTCAATATCGTTAAGTTCAAGTTAACTTTAAATATGAAACCGAGCGTAATAGATAAATAATAAAATGTACCTACATTAATTTGGAATAAATGTGGGCATTTTTTTTATACTTTTAAAAGTGAATACTTATAAAAATTTGCATTAAATGAATGTGTGACTTTCTTTTAAATACTTATATATATTAATACTCCAAAAATTAATTTAAATGTGAATATCAATTTGATATTGATCTCAAAAGCCTATTATTTAGTACATATATTTATAATAAATCTTTTTATCTTTTTATATACATACATTCAATGTATCATTCATCTAAAAGTTATTTAAATTTTAAAACTTTACTTATAATTAAATCGTATTTAAAATTACATTTTTAAATTTAAATATTAAATGAAATAAATTTTACTATTCGTAAGCATTTTTTATGGATTTTATTTTAGATTTTTTGGAAATAAAATACAGTATGCATACTAATATTTAGTATAAGTACTTTTTTATTTCCATTTTAAATTTACAGAAATTTTACTAATATATAGTAAAATTACTAATTTTTGCTTCTAAATGAATTTCACTAATATTTAGTAAGAAATTTGGCTAATTTTAGCAAATTGATTTCCATTATGAATATACTAAAATTATACTAAATTTTAGTAACTATTACAAATTTTTTCCACAACTTTGACTTTACTAATAATTACAGACACATTTTGCTAAAATTAGCTAATCGGTCTGCTGGTTAATTTTTCTGTAATATTACAGTTTTTTCTGTAACTTTTACAGACTTTTTTATTTGAGTGTAGAATAGAGAATTTCGTATTAGAGCTTCAGTGTTGTTAATGTTATGGGTGCGTAAACCATTTTTGACTCATTCTCCTAAACAAAAACAAATTACTCACGCACGAGCATTTCGTTTCTTACTCAGCACTAGGGTTTATGTCCCGGGAAATCCCGGTGCGGGATTTCCCGGGATTTTCTTATTCTTTTATAGAAGTTTTAGCTATTATATATTGCAATTTTGGAAGCTAAATAAATTTAAATTTAAAGCATTGATTTGAAATTAATTTAAACAATAAATATTTGAAATTAAAAAATGTGATTTAAAATTTAATAAACAGAATAAGTATAAAAAAAATATTATTTAGGCCAAATTGTTTTTATATGTCAGTTGAATTTGGTTAACTTAAAGCAAAAACAAATACACGTCAGAAAAAAATTTATTTTTATATACAACATTTCAACATCCGTATCTCAGTTCCAAATACCTCCAAAAAAACTAGGCATTAAAAAATTTGTAATATTTTCGTATTTTCAATTGAGTATTTTGGGGTTTTTTTCACAAATAATTTTATTTAAATTTCAACTGCTATTCCTTTATTCCAATTGCATTTTTTAAATATTATGCAGATGCTTTTTCAAATTATTTTGGATTTCTTTACATGTTAATTTAAAATGAAACTATGCAAATTAAATAATTTCTTTTTAAATAGTTGTGTCATAAAAAATTTTTATTTAAAAGATACCAAATAATTTAATAAATGTTTTTCGTTCAATTTGAGATCAAATATTATCACATTTTCCTTTAAATTATTTCAAATTAAAAGAGAGATGATAAAATTTTTACAAGTAAATTACATAAAAAAAAAAAATTTTAAAATTCGATAAGGCCAGCAGGATAGAATACGTATTTTCGGGTCCTGCCACAATACAAACCCATCTTCAACATTCTATGCCTTTATGGGTTAATAATTGATGATGATCTATTTATATTGAATTGAAACAAATAAGCATATTCAAACAACTCAATAAGACTAACATCAACGAAATTCTAACAATTTTATTTTTATCCAGCTGCTTCCTATGGAATTCAACTCTGATCGACAACTTATGAACCACAGATTTATGAACGAGAACGAACCGTTAATTTTGAATGCATATTCTACATAATTATTTTTTAGCCTACAACATAAATCCACGTTGACAGTAAACAATTAGGCATACGTATTAAATTATATTTTTCATTATATCTAGTGTGTTAAGATGAATAAAATATTATTTAATAATATTCTAGTGTCGATTTTTATAAAAATCTTTAAGAGAATTTGCGTAATAATTTCTGTGCAGAATACTCACTTTTAGACTTTTTTATAAAATCCTTCTATAGGAATACTTCTAAAAATCTGCATAGAAACAAAATCTTTAGAAATACAAATTTTTGGATTCCATATTTAAGAAATACTTAAGCTAAAAATCTATCTTAGTTCCGACTAGAAAACTGGTCCCACACATTAACAATTCCAATATATCCTGAAAGAAAGGAAGAAATTAAAACACCCGCGTGTTTCACTTTTTCTATATCAATTCGTTCCAACCGCGAATTAATATTTAGTTAATATATTTCATTTTAAAATTAAGACGGCCTGCCATATATAGAAAAAGTGGAAGTCATGCATATTTTAAACTTAGCCCTCCTTTCAAAATATATTAAATAGATTTTATCATGGGTGCAACCAAAAGATGAACTTTGTCGGACGGTGTTTTAATAGACATTAAGTTTTTCAAGTTCAACATATGTCGGATTTAATTATTTTCTAATGAGCGAGAATTCCCGGGATCCCGGGAAATTCAGAAAAAAATCCCGCTGTCCCGGGAAATGAAAAAGTCCGGGAAAAGAAAAACCCTACTCAGCACACATGAGTATATTAAAACTTTACAATCAGAAAATTCTCACGCAAAACAGTAAAAATTACTAAAAACATATGATGCAAAAAATAAACTCACACACGAATCATGCACGGATTATTCTTACTCACGCTCACGCACGAATCACTTAAGTATAGTAATTATTACTTACGATCACGTGTGAATAACGTGGCTCACGAACATTTCGTGTCACGCGCCAATCCCTAGTAATTACTAAATCTCAAACTAGTTCAAAATCATTGATAACATGGAACCAAATATAATATAATGCGGTTTTATATGGACCTTATATATTTTTATATAAAATCACTTTGAAAAAATTGCCTATGTGGGATGATATAGAATTATAGATGATTTTATAAAGAACGTTATAAGTTATATATGGGTTCATATTCGTCAATATATAATAATAACTAACACAAATTATAAAATATTTTTTATATGGATCCACATAGTTTTATATTATTATGTATAGTATCATACTAAATTATATATAAACGTATATGTAATTATATCTTTTATATGTTACTTAATGTATTTACATATAGCATATACATATATATGTAGGCCAGTATGTAATAATATAAAATCATATATGTCTCCATATTAAAACCTTTGAGGAAAAAATATCTAATATATGACTATATAAAAGTATAAATGCTTGAATTTAAAAGCATATGTGGCCATATGTAACTATAAGTTACTATATGCAATTAGATAAAATAATATGTGATTATATCAAAACTTTTTTACTCGGGCGGGCTGTTATAAATCGTTGGTTTTTAATTTTTATTTAAAAAATAAAAATTTATTTTTTCGACCTTTTTAATTGATAAATTTCTAATTAATAAACGGTTATATCTAAAAAATTTTTGATATTTTTAAGCTAAATTTAGTTGAATGGAAATAGCAGTCTATTCTGCTAAAATCAGCTGAAATATTTGCTAAAAAAATTGTAAACTGCTGTTTTCAAAAAGCTCGAATTTTATTTGCCTTAAAAAAAACGAAAAAAACTTCGAAAATTTAAAATTTTTTGGTGAATTTTTAGGCTACTTATTATTTATTAAAATTTTTTGCTGATTTTAGCAGGTTAATTTGCCATTTTCCATTAACAAAAATTTATCTCAAAAATAACTAAAATTCTGTATATTTAACAATTTTATTTTTGCTGTTCCTATATTACTGATATATAGCAAAAATAATCTGATAATTTAGCAGTTTTTTTCTGCAGCATCATTTTTAACTAATTTTTAGTAGTTTTAACTAAATTTTTTACGCACTCTTTTTTATTAGTGTACTTTTACTACAATTGGAAATTTTTGTTTACTTTTTGAATTTTTCCAGTAGTGTTAAAAGTAGCAAATTTTGGTAAGTAAACAAAAAAGATTGTGTAAAATTTTTACTATTTTCAAAAGATGGAAAATTTTTCATATGAAAATTTGAGATAATTAACTTTATTGTTTTTTAAATAGCATTTTTTGAAATTCCGGGATTCCCGGTTCAAATTCCCGGGAATTCGGGAACTGAAAAATTCTTAATTTCCCGGGAATCCCGGGACGGGAAATCCCGGGATGCATTCCCTAGTAGCAAACGATCCAAATCAGTCGATTCCGCGGCGTTCTCAAGAACTGGGCATCGCCCAGACCACTTTATGGCGAATTTTGCGTACAGATCTTGGTTTACACCCATACAACATCATGCTGACTCAAGAATTGAAGCCGATGGACCATTTGACGCGGTGTACGTTATTTAAAAAAAAGTTGTGAAGTCCTTACTGGAAAACCCTTTATTAGTAGACTCAAAATAGCAAAAATTAACCGTTATATCTACAAGAGTTTTGTTATTTTTAAATTAAATCTACTTGAATGCAAACAGCAGTCTATCGTGGTGAAATCAGCAAAAATAATTGCTGATTTCAGAAGACTCGATTTTTATTTGCATTAAAAGGAAATTGAAAAAACTTTGAAAATTTTAATTTTTTGTGATTTTTTTACCTACTAATTATTTAGCAAAATTTTTTGCTGATTTTAGCAAGTTAAGTTTTTATTTTCTATTAAAAAAAATTTAACTCAAATATAACTAAAATTCTGAATCTTTAACAGTTTAATTTTTGCTGTTCCAATCTTACTAATATATAGCAAAAATTATCTTCTAAGTTCAGCAATTTTTCTGTAAGATCATTTTTAATTAGTTTTTAGTAAGGTTGGTTACCGAAACGAATAACGGTAAGTATAACGGTATCGAATTTTGTTTGTGGCGGTAACGGTAAAGATTACAGTATTTAAGACAGTTTCGGTATTTAAGACAGTTTCGGTAACGGTAAACCGTTATCGAAACAGCAATGCCGGTACGTACTGGTATTATAAATTACGCTTAAAAACATAAAAAACACAGCATATTTTTCACAGATTATAAGCTTTAAATGCAATGCTGGTAGTTTTAGTAATTAAAATTATTATCTATAATTAATAAATTTTTTGGTAAAAAAAACTCAAGATTTTTAAAAAAAAAAGATGAAAAATTTGCATTTTTTATGTTAATTAATAAACTAATAACTACCCATAAAAATAACGATATCCGTAACGATAACGGTATTTGGAAACTTTTTTAGAGGTATTGGTAACGGTATTCAATTTGAAACGGTATTTTAGCGATAACGGTATTATAACGATAACGGTAACCAACCTTGGTTTTTAGTATTTTTAACTAAATCCTTTACTGACTTTTTTCTATTAGTGTACAAATTTTTTTAGCGGTTTAGAATATTTTGCCCAAATTAGTTTGAGGTCGTGGTGATGTATTAACTAGAGATGGGCGCGTGACACGAAATTTGCGTGATTCACGCGTGAGTGTGAGTTAAAATGATAGCACTCACGTGAGTCGTGCGTGAGCGTGAGTTTAAAAAAAGTTCGTGAATGAGCCGTGCGTGAGTAATTTTTTGTGCGTTTGTGAGTTTGCGTAATTATATTAAACCAGATTGCGATATTTTACAAATTTGCAAAAATGCCAGAGATCTTCCCCTCTTTCAACACAAGTAATGTGTATTCCAGTCAGTGCTTTGGGGAATTAATTCTTTAATTCAATTTTTGAATTCTGAATTGAAAATTCAATGAATTAATTCACAAAAGAATATATATTGAATGGAATTAATTCATATATGTTTTCGTTCGATTTCTTTTGTTACAAATTAATTCAATTGCTAGTTCTTTCTATTAAATCAAGTGAATTAATTCACTTGTGAACGCGTTTAATTTTATAAATCGAACTGATAAAAAGTGAATTAATTCCTTGCTGAATTAACTGAGCACTGAATTCGTTCAACTTCATTTTCGTTCAGTGAATTGAAAAAAAAATACGTTTACTGAATTGCAAAACAAAAAATTACGTTTGCTGAATTCAAAACTGTTTTTTGCCGTTCAGTAGGTCCACAGTAGAGTGTTTTCAAAATAAAATAATTCAGACATTATTGGTTGGTCGGTATGAGATGAAACTTTACACGACTCTTTTGCCTCCAGATTAAAAGTTTCTTTAAGAACACATACGGTATTTATATTTTTCTGAAAGCATACTTCATTTAGGTGGGTGGGTCTACTGCAGTGGTCGGCACAAAGAGATAATGTGAATGTATTGTGTTTCTACATAGTGAGAAACTAGTTTATCATTTTTAAATTTATATTTGTGTATTAAGAACATGAATTAATGAAGAAATGTAATAATGAATGAATGCATGACAAGACATAAAAAAAATAAGTTATAGTAATTTAATTTTTTAAAATAATTCATAATTTAACATTATTTAAAAAATATTTATTTTTTTGTATATAAATTTAAATAATTTAAACAGAAAGTGATATTAATTTATGATCTAGAGTCAAACTAAAGAACATTCATTTATAAATTATTTATTCTTAAAAAAGTATTCCATTAGTTAGTAAATTTTAATGAACTAAAGAAATAAAAATAATTCATAATAAATTTCCTGTTCTTGTAAAATTTTAAGAGTGTAATATTTTTCTAAAATTTCTCAAACAAAGCGACGTCAACCTGCTTTGTTGAAAGCTACCATGCTACTGAATAAATTGTACGCTCTTAGTTGAGAGTTTTGTTGCCATTCGTGTTGTGTACGTGTGAAAAGCCGATTATGATCGGCCACTGGTGGCTATGGGTGCCGACCAGTGGTCTAAGGCAAAAATATTCTCCACTTTTTCTTCCCCCAGACCATTCCGAATTCGAGTAAAAAATCTCATTTTTGGAAAATTTTCGGTGTTTTGGGAGTTGTGAGATTCTTTTTTATCTAATCTCAAATTTTTTCTTTTTTACATATAGAATAGTAACCAATAAGAAATGTCTGAATTATTGCCGAAATATTCTGAAACACTCTACAGTGTACTGAACGGAAGAAAACTGCTTTCGAATTGAAAACGTAATTTTTCATTTTTCAATTCAGTGAACATAATTTTTTGTTTTTTGATTCAGGAACGCACCTAGGAAAAAGAGTGAGGAAAAAGAAGTAGTTAAAGCACTGCAACTGTTGAATATGCAGTTGTTCTTTTTCGAGTTTTTCAGCGATGAATTTAACATTGGCTTGTCATCGTTTTTAAAACAAAGTACACTCAAAAAAAAAGTCAGTAAAGTCACCAAAAAATGTTGCTGTGTCAGCAAATTTTTAGTCAGGAGTGTGCTTGCAAAAAAGTTGGTAATTTCAGCAAAAGGTTTGCCGAAAATCAGCGAGCTGATTTTTACCAAAAAAAAAGTAATCTTCAGCAAAAGTTTTGCTAACACTTAGTCGACTGCAAATCAAAAAAATCCTTGCTAAAATCAATAAACTTTTTGCTGAATATTAGTAGACTGAAAAAAACCCAAAAAACTTGTACCGAAATTTTACTTTAGTTAATTTATTTGCTGAAAATTTAAATATAGAATATGTGTAGAGTTGTTTTTCTTTTTTTGTCATTTCCGTTTCCAGAGAAGCTGCGACATCTACATCTTGTCTATCTGTACCGGTGTTCTGTAACTATGTGAGAAGTTTCTCACATAAAAATTACAACTCTGCCATATTTAAAACAGAGTGAGTATTATAATGTCTAATTTGGCCAGAGGTATGTAAAAAAAATTTACTTATATTAAGTTTGAAATTTTGTGACTCACCCTGTTTTAAATATCGTAGACACATCGTAGAGTTGCAATTTTTATGTGAGTAACTTCTCACATAGTTACAGAACACCGGTACTGGTTGTCGTCCACGCTATGAATGCGGTTATCAGCACAATTTTTGTAGCAGAATAAATTAGTAAAACATTAGTTCAAAATTAGTTTAGTGCTAAAAAAATAGAACTAGAATTTTTGCTGAAAACGGAATTTCAGCAAAAAAATTGCTGAAAACTAGTACACTTGATATACAAGACGTTTTACTAATTTTTCTACTAACGTATTTGTTTGAGTGTATGTATACTTCTTGAACCGATGATAAGGAAGTTCTTTTCCACTTCTTTTTATTTTAATTTAATTAAAAAAAAAATGATCATGCATCTTGTGGGGTTTGAACCCACACTCGTTGGCATTTCAAGCAGACGCTGCTATCGCTTGTTATAACTGATAGCTGACTTTTAGCAGTCTTGTTCAGTAAATTGTTTTTGTCTTAATTTCTTTGATTTTTTATTACCAAAAATATATAAAGCGGCGAATACATTAAGGAACATATAGTAGGGAACAAAAAATATCAAAAAATTTTGTAAACACGAATTGCACGAATGTCAACACGAACATTAACATACACAAATCAACATTCGTAAAAAAATTGCCATTTTTTCACTAATGTTCCTAAGTGTATTCCCCGCTTAACATATTGGAAAATGTATAAAGTTGTTTTTTTAAAGTGTTTTTCTTATAAAAAATAATACACTCATATAAAGAAATAAAGCTGAAAAATAGGAGAAAAAGCTACTAAAAGTTATGTAATTAAAAATGACCTTGCAAAAAACTGCGGATATTAGCAGATTGTTTTTTGCTAAATACTAGTAAGATAAAAAGGAAAAATAAAACTGTTAAATTTACAAAGTTTTAGTTACATTTAAGTTAACCTTTAGTTAATTTAAAATAACGAATTACCTTGATAAACGGTAATTCATGTTACTGATTTATAAATAATTATATAAATTTATAAATATAGATGACTTAGAAAAAATAAATTAATAACATTCTTGCAAAAAAACCAAAATTAAAAATCTTAAATTTTTTACACTAACGGAATTTTTTTGGTGAATATAAAAAAAATTTTTTTGTTGAAGGGTCTCGGCACCGATTTATATGGCTCAAAAGTCTAAATATCAACGATCTGTATTTGCGACATTAATAATGAGATAAGAACAATATACATGTTGTTGAAAAGGTAATATAAATGTCTTTTAAATAAGGTATGACATGTATAAGCTAAGCAATCCTTTGGAAAAAATACTCTTATCCAACACTTTTTCACAAGTTCTTTTGTTGGTATTAAAAAAAAGTAGGAGTAAAAAATAAGGATATTGCCAAAATTGTATGTAGAAATATTACAAAAGAAATCATTTTCGCTCTAGAAGAACTCAAATTCGATATCTAATGATATATTTAAAATACTATTAATTGAAAATATAATTTGCAGATGCTGTTGACACAAAATGGTTTAATCTTTTTAAGATCTGTAAAAAAAATATTTATAACTAAATCAAATTGAGTTAAAAAACAGTAAAAAAAGAATTTGTTTGTGCCCGAGCTGGGATTCGATAATAGTACGTCAGTCACAAATACACTCATAGAAAAAAGTTTGTAGAAAAGTTAGTAAAACTGTTGGTACTTCAACCTAACAAATTTTTAACTAATTTTTAGTTAAAATTTAATTTTTAGTTAATTTTTTTGCTACCTCCACATTACTAACTTACAAATTTTTTTGCTATTTTTTTTTTTTTTTGCTGAATTTAGTTACTAAATTTTACCAATAAATTTGCTAACTTTACAGTATTTTGCTGAATTTTAGTTACTAATTTTTTACAGAAGATTTGCTAATTTTACAAATTTTTTGTAAACTAAACGACCAATTTTGGAGCGCTTATAAACAGAATGTTAAATGACTCATAAAAATTACTGCATATTTTTAACTCGCCAAAAATAATGCAAAAAGTTTTTAAATAAAGCTAAATTGAAATAGTTGAGAATTTGTCCTAGTCATAAAATATCTAAATTATTAAAATTTATGAGAAAAGTTTCTATTTGTCGTAATACATTAATTTTCAAAGATCAAGGTTTATTGTGGACGAACCATTTTAATATGAAAATTGTGATCAAAAGTATCTCTGGGGAGCAAGTGGAGTTTACGGGGATGACCCTAATTTTTTTCCCCCAATACTTTTAAGCTTATTTAAAGAATACGATATTTTTAATCGGCCACACCTTCTTTCCTGTGGGTGGAGCTTTAGAAATGAAAATGGAAAATCAAATAAAAGAAGGGTCTCTGAAATACATTTTCCCAATCAGAAAAATACAAACGGGAAAGCGGTGGTAAAGCACTTTAACAGGTGGTACAAGTACTGGAAAAAAGTGCTTTCCCATTCCCAAAATGATAACATCATTAGACAAATGGACCGACTATTTAAAAAGCACTGGAGGAACAAAATTTTTGAACGTTGTAAAAAATGGATCTTACAATATTAACAAAATATTCCTCAGCCATTGTTTTAGAAGCACAAACCAAAAAAGATTAATATATATCAAAACGTCAAATTTTTAGGATCAGCAGTTTACTATGTTGCTGTCGTTTTCAAAAAAATTAAGTAGCTGACTACACGACTACAATTGCAGCCAGCAGCATTTGTAGTCGTGTAGCCGCAGTCGTCTATGTGTTTAATCAGTGGGTTTCTATACGACTCTCCCTCTGTTAACCTTTCCTCTTTATTTTTTTTCGTGCAGTCGGGAAAGAAAACTAAAACATGTTGGTAAACATTGTAAAAAATTAAAGATTGAGTGTTTTTTACACATTTCCCTATATAAAAAGCATTTAGGTTGAGTGAGTTTTTTCAAATTTTTAAGAGAATTTAAGAGATTCCAATGTTGCCTCAACATGCAAAAAAATCACGTGCCAACAAACATTAGTCAATGGTGTCAATTTTGGGTGTTTTTAAACTAATATTTTTAGTTAATATAGTTTTATTTTTTAAAATATAGTTTATTTTAACAAAAACAATATACATTTAAATTAACAAGATCGGTGAAAATGAATTATATATTATTTGTATAATAAAATAAATTATTTACAAAATTTTCAAATAATATTAACAAAATTATTAAAAACATAAGTTGAATTATATATTATTTGTATAATAAAATAAATTATTTAAAAATTTTTAAGATAATATTAACAAAAATTATTAAAAACAGTAGTTGAAAAAAATTTCTACACTCATTAAATGGAAAATCGAACTTGACAACACTGATCAAAAAACGAAAAAATGTTTCCCAAAATGCTCTTCCAACTCATTTTTTCTCTTAACAACATTATCAACATGTTTTCTTAGCTTTTCCCAAGTTCGCCATACAACAAAAAAATTTGTTGAGTACGGTAGTCTCTCTATAGATTTATACTTGTTGGTTTAATGCATAAAGCAAGTAAAAAGTTGATTTTGCAGTTCTCTGGTGCAAACAAATGTCTCGGACTGTATATAAAACAAACAAACTATGTAGTATATTTAAGTTTAACAGTTATTATTTTACAAGCGGTATGAGCTCTTCAATTCCGAAGAAAAAGTAGATTTTTGCAATAAATATGTTATTTTTTAGAATAAATAAATTTAATATCCCCTGATGAGATGAGCATAAAAACATTTCATAAAAATTTCCATTTACAGTATCAAAAACGTTGAAATGCAAACCTTTTGTATATCATTTTAAAACAAATCCCCTAATTAACATAAAAATATTTTTTTTATTGGCAAACAATTATGTATAAATTAAAACTAAGTACACAAAATATTTATACACAGATAATCAGACCTTCACGTTGACCATTAAACTTTGTAATTAATTTTACATGCAATTACAAAATTATATGTACATATGTAATTGCAATTGAAAAAAGAAATTGTTATAATTACATGTAATTGAAATTGTAAATAAAAAAACAAACTTTCAATTGCAATTCAAAATTTTCAAATACAAATTGCTAAGGCAACCAGGAATATGCTGCATCATATTTTTTCCTTTGCGTTTTATTGAAAATGGATAGCATATTTATAGGTTTCAGAACAGTTGATGAATTGGCAACGACATGTTAGGGAATATTGTTGAAAATTTTGCATAATCTTGCATATTAAAAAAAAAAAAAATCGCACTACCGAACGTCATCAGAAAACCTTTGTAGTAAGTTGAGGGAGGGGGGGAGGGGGGCGGAGTACACAATATTTGAAGGAGAGAGATCAATAATATGTTAACTCACGAAGAAGTAAGTAAATCTTGCATATTAAAAAAAAATTAAAAATATTTTATGAATTATCATTGAATTTGCCTGTTCGCATTACCGAACGTCATCAGAAAACCTTTGTAGAAAGTTGGGGGGGGGGGGGGGCGGAGTACCCAATATTTGAAGGAGAAATATCAATAATATGTTAACTCACGAAGAAGTAAGTAAACAAAGAAGTATCATCGAACTAATTCCAATACCAAAATGTAACATTTACTAAAAACATTTGTTTGTGTAAGTGCTAAAATTATTAGCCAATATGCCCAGTGTTGTTTGTATTTACAAAGAAACTCAATTTATGTCTGCAACATTAGAGTTACAAACGTTTACGTCGTACTCAATATTGGGTTTATCATTCAATACTTTTTACATGTTTTTTAAAATATTTTCTAGGGTTTGCAACAATGATTTCGAAAACTCGAGCCATTTTGCAAATTTCAAATGTCTTTTTAAGGCGACACCTATTTCGGCAGTGCATACATTTTTACTTAAAAATTTTGATCATTTACCTCCTTGTTTTCAGGAATTGAAATAAATTTGATAAAATATACTAAAATTGTATTGAAAAATAAGTTTTAAAATGAGGATTTTTAAAATATAACAGAATAATTTCCTCTCTTTTAGTGCATTTTTTAGGCGGATTATATTGGACTTTTTAGAACATATTTCTGGTTGCCCTGCATTTAATTGCAATTGAAAAATATCACATTTTATTAGGAAAAGAAATAATATTAAAAAGCGTGAACTAGGGATAAACTATACATATTCTTCGGTGGTCCTTAAAAGCCTAAAACGTCGTTCCTAAAACATTTTTTTGAAAAATTTTGAAAATTTGTAGTTGCAATTACGTTTATATGTAATTGAAATGCAATCGAAATCCCCCAGGTCTGCATACAATAATTCTATTGGACGAGGTAAAAAATTCATTTAATATTTATGGCAGCTTTTATTATTTTAGAATGGTGTTTGTTGATGTGGTTCAGTAGGTGATTGCGCATGATTCATTAGCAGTGGCGACATAATACTGTAACCGTCTGGTGTCATAGGGGAATATGTGTTAACTTGTTCAGAACTGGTATTAACGATATGATTTGGCATTTCAATGCCAATTGGTTCTGTTATGTCTACTTCATTGCCGAAACTGTTAAATCTCTCTATGGTATCGGCAAGTGTAGTTTGTGCCACAACATCCAGTATTGAGTCATTTTTCAATGGAGAACATTTGCGAGCTTTTGGTAGCAGTTCCAATTCATCACTTTCGGTTTCCGCCATCTCTACTGAAGCACTCGGAAAGTCTAAGCATGCTGTCAGCAGGTTGGGATATTTAGATATATATTCGACTATCTCGGAGGCAGTGGGACGTTTCTTGGCATCTTGATTCCAACACGCTTTTATAAGACCTTCCAATTGGGGCTTTAATCCGTTGGGTATATTAAGGGTATTACCACTCTTTACATATTCCAACACTTGGTTATTAGTTAAACCCTGATAGGGAAATGATCCAAAGGTTATGATTTCAAATAAAACCACACCAAAGGCCCACACATCCGAGGCAGGGGTAAACATTCCCAGGGCAAGTGATTCGGGAGCCATCCACCTCACGGGCAGCATTCCTTTGCGATTAAAACGATAATAGTCACTCTCATAGGTAGGACGTGACATACCAAAATCGCCCAATTTCACAACTCTTTGAGCATTAACCAAACAATTACGACATGCTATATCTCGATGCACATACTTCTGTTGAGCCAGATAGGATAAACCTCGGGACACATCCATTGCATATATGGTAAGACGTTTCGAGGAAATATCCGAGTCATCACTTAATTTTTCATTAACCATATGGCGACGAGCCAGCAAATATGTTTTTAAATCTCCATATAACATAAATTCCATGATAGTATAAATGGGTTCGGATTGCAGGCAAACACCCAAAAGCTTAACAATATTTTTATGATCAAATCTTTTCATAGCTTCTGCTTCCGATAAGAAATCTAAGCGATCTTCTGTCGAAGCCCCACTTTTTAAGGTCTTAACGGCTACGGCTGTCCAAGCTTCAGCACCTATTTGCGCTTCACCACCATACACTGTACCAAAGGCACCTTCGCCCAAACGACGATTGACAACAACATTCTCTTTGGGTATTTCCCATTTGTCCAAAGTGTTTGCATTGCTACGAGATGGAGACAAAAGATCAATACCAAAGTTTTTCATTATCTTGGCAGAACGTTTAAGTTTTTTATCGTATCGTTGTTTCCAAAATAAAAATGAGATTAACGATATGACCACAACAGTAATTAGACATAGAACAGCAGTGAATGCTACAGTAGCATTTTCGCATTCTGTATTTAAAAACTCAGCCAATGCTGAAAAACTACATTCGAATGTTCCATCACCCGGAAGTTTCTCATCAGACAGCCATTGTATATTGCTTTTGTTTAAAAATAAATTTCCACCATTTGTACGTAAGTTTCGTCCACGACCAACCAATTCTGGTGTATATTTTCCAATTTCCACAGACATTCTATTGCGCCACTGCATTATAATAAGTTCCGTTATGCGAGAACCACCTTGGCCGAAACGAACCCTGCCAGAAAGTCCTTGGAAGTCAGTTTCCCAAATAAGATCCACAAAACGTTTAACAACATTCGGAGAGCGTAGATTTTCTACAGCATCTTTATTCTCACGTAATAATTTATCGGTTGCTAAAGCATAAACCCACACCGCATCATAGGCAAAAGCTGTATACTTTGAGACACTGTCCACACTAGAACTATAGGTATTCAACCATTTCTTAATAGAAATATTTTCTTGCATTATAGTCTCATTGTTGCCGAACGGAGAATGCATAATGCTAAAATGGCCTTCAAATGCCTACACAATAAATAAAATAATTATTAAAAGTCTAATCGAAACAAAGAATATAATATATATGAATATATATATTCATACCATTTCCAACTCATCATCAGTACACGTGTGATTACCCTCGGTATTGAGAACATTCCAATCTTTTGAAAGCCATGATGGCAGAAACCATACATAACCCTGGTATGCGGTCATCTGAAATTAAATGGAATGTTGAAAAATTTTAAATATACTGAGAAAACTTATTATGGTAGCCTAATATTTAGCAACTAACTTATTTCCAACATAACCATGGTTAAACGTTAAACACATATATTCATATAAATTTGGCATTCATAAGTATCGTTTAGCACCAAATTCAGTTCATTTTGAGATAAGTTAACATTTGTTTATGACGTCTGAAATTCGGTTAATTTAACATTGGTTCAATTGTTGCCAACAAAAGATTCATTTGGCAAGAAATTTAATTGCCACATTGAATCTGTCTATTTGTTAACTATATACATTAGGGTAGGTCAATTTGTGTGGAGGCAAAAATAATAAACAATCGTAGGGGGAAATGATTCTACGAAGAATTCTAAGCAACTTTGCCCTAGAAACCATAGGTCTAAAATAGATTTCGAGCTTGCGGAAATTCCAAATCATGTTGTGAGTAGTGCTTCACTGCAATGTTTGTGTAAAATTTGCGTTAACATGTAAGTATTGTGAACCATGATAATAGTTCTGGACTTTTTCGATAAAGAGTCTTCATCGGCTTGCCTTATTGTAAGAAAAAAATCTCAAAATATTTTTATTTTTGACTAAACTGCTAAGCAGATGATATAAATCTGCCTAAAAATGCACGCGCGCTACAGGTTGGAAAAGCCAAGGTACAATATTTTGATTAAATCTGGTATACCGACTTATATCATCCCAGGGACGGAGCATATTAATTTTGGTTGAAATCAGTCCATATTTGGACTTGATGCCCATATAAAGTGCCAAGTAAAGTAAAATTGGTTTTTCGCACGCTACAGGTCACAAATACGAAGATATTTTTATGAAATTCGGTGCATCAACTTATATCTGCCCAAGATCGAAGCGTATTGATTATTGCTAAAATCTGTCCATGTTTAGACCTAGGGCCCATATAAAGGTTCCTCACAAAACTGGTTTTTCGCACGCTACAGGTTTCAAATACGAATAAATTTTAATAAAATTAAGCACGGTCATTTACATGGGCCTACTGATTTTTTTTTAGAATTGGACCTTTAGCACGCTACAGTTCGCAAATATTGTGATGAAATTTGGTACAGCGACTTATATTGGCCCAAGAAAGAAGCCTATGCATTATGGTTAAAATCGGTCCATGGATACACCATATAATGGTCACAAAAAAATTGACCTTTTGCATGCTACAGGTCACAAATACGAATATATTTTAATAAAATGAAAACATTAGTTGGCTTTCAAACAGACTGTTGAAGGGTATCATATAGTCGGGCAAACCCTTTGCGACCATTAGCGTGCGAATGTGCCCATTTTTGGGTGACTTTTATACGGGCACTAGGTCTAAACATGGATCGATTCCATACAAAATCAATAGGCTTTATTCACACTCAAAATAGTTTGTAGTTTAAATTAACTGAAAATGTACTTTAAAATATATGAAAAATCACTTGAAAACCGGTCTACTAACTTTTCATTTAAATCAAAAGAACTTTTCATTTATTTTTAAATGTTAATAAACAAACTACAAAATCCTTAAAAAAAATAATGATTTTTCATTTATTTCGTTTTTTTAAATTTCTAAAAATTAACTACAAAATCCGTAAGAATAAATGATATTTAGTTTATTTCATTTTTATAACTGACCTAGAAAACGAAAAGGAATTCTCTTTTTAACAAAACATTTTAAATGAAAATATTAACTGTAACAGAAAATCCATATTTATATGTAATTTAATTTTTAAATAAACGACAAAAACAGTTAAAAAACTATTGCTTTGTATTTTAACTGTATAATCATTTAAAAATAAATGTACGGATAACTTTTTAAATAAACTACAGTCAGTTACTGTAATAATATTTTCAGTGCATGAGCCCATTTGAATTCGTGTACCAAGTTTCATTAAAATATCTTCGTATTTGGACTTGTAGTGTGCAAACAATATAATTTTGGAGGAACCTTTATATGGGCACTAAGTCTAACCATGGACCGATAATTATTGAATTAATCCTTGGCTCGAATACTGAATTAATCCTTGGCCCGAAATAATTCAGTATACAAAATTTTGTAAAGATATATTAATATTTTCTACCTGTACCGTGCGCACAAGGATATAGGATAGACAAACAGACGGAGGGACGGGCAGACAGATATTGTTAATCGAAACGAAATGTTATTCTGAATCGATCGGTATTCTTAAATGTTGATCTAGTTCCAATATTTTTTGCAATTACAAACATAAGCGCAAACTTATTATACCCAGAGCAAGTATTGGTGTAGGGTATAATTAATAAAACTCATTATTCAAACTCATAAAGCACTACTTGCAACATATTTTGAAATTTCCGCAAGCCCGAAATCCATTTTAGACCTATGGTTTCTAGGGCAAAGTTGCTTAGAATTCTTCGTAGAATCATTTCCCCCCTACGATTTCTTGTCCCAGAAATCGCCCCGCCCTAATGTACATATATACCAACGATGGGCTAATGCGGCCCTTTGCTGATTTTTGTGCGGCCCTTGTGAAATTTTTATTTTTTTTTATTTAAAAACATTTTTTTTTATATTTTATTTGGCAATTTTCTTTTTAAGTTTTTTTTTCGAAAATTTTTAGGTAAAAAGTTAGGGCCAATTTCGTAGTCGGAACTAATATCGATTTGAAAATTGCTTACTTAAAGATATTTAAAGGAACAATCTAAGGCCATTTTAAGGCCAAATTAGTTAGAAATTTGTTAAGACACAAATCGATATTAGTTCTGATTACACTCTCAAAACAATTCCGTTGTGACAACCGAATTTTTATCAACCGAATTCGTTCGGTTGCTGCAACCTCGTAATTCGGTTGCCTCAACCGAAATCAGTTGTGGCAACCGAATTATCGGCTGTCACGACTGAATTCGGTTGAGGCAACCGAATAACCTCGTAATTCGGCAGCAACCGAATCAATTCGGTTGGCAAAAAATTCAGTTTCCACAACGGAATTGTTCTGAGAGTGTATATAACTGGCCCTTAATTATTTACAAAATAAATTCAACTTCTTTTACGAAACAGTCGACATCCACAAATACATGAGAAACTATAATTTCATAAATACCCTGCAAACATTTGGAAGATATCTTCCAAGAAGATAATAAAGCGATATTCTTCTATTTTTCATTTGAATGAAAATAATCAAGTAGTATTTTGAAATTTTCTTCCTTTTATCATCTGGAAGATATTTTGGAGATATTTGGAAAACCCAATTCAAAAATTGTGTTTTTTGTCATATTTTTTTTTATGATAATATTGCGGCAATGTCACCTTTTTATCATCTGGAAGATAAATACAATTCTTTTAAAATTTTTGAAAATGGAAAAAATAATACAAAATTTGTAAAAAAAAAAACAATTATAAGAAATTTGTTGAGAAATGAAGATTTAGTGCGCATAAAAAATCGGGTATGATGCCAAAAAGATAATTAATGTTTTTGTCAATTGATACGTATGCAGATATACTTTTTCAGAGTTAAATTTAATAATGAAAAATATAAATCGTTTAGTTTTTTTCTGGGAGTTAATTTAGCGAGATCACCTTTTTATCTTACAGGTGAGAAATTAGCGATATACGATTACCTAGCGATATCTCCGATTTATAATTCAGAAGTATTACTTTCATATTGCTTTAGAGTATCGTTATAGAGAGGACATTTAGTCCCGAAAGGGGGATCGTCCGCAATAAGTATATGATTATTGCCGCAAAAAATTTTTTCTCCAGGTGATACGATTGCGAAACATTTTCGTATTGTAATGTTTGTAGGGTATAAAAAACATGTCATTTTGCATTTAAAAAAAAGTTGTCACATTTGTCAAGTTTTATTTTTGTTTTTCATCACATTTCGAGTGATACTAATATTCAGTCAAATTTGTTGCTAATTTTAGCAAATAATTTTTAAATAACACTTTACAACAATTTTATTAAAATTTAGTAGCGGTTACTAATTTTCTCTACTAATTTCATTATACTACAAATCAGTAGGCTTGAGTTAAAAAATATACCGAAGGGCGTAAAATAGTTAAATTTCCAGTAATAACATCAAAATTCTATGTAACCATTATAGACTTTTTGTTGAGTCGGCACATAGTCTAATAGCACTGGTTTAAACTTAAATTTTACTTTAGTGAGAAATTATGTTTGAAAACTTATTACTCAAGTAAAGATTTATTAAAATTCGTACTTAATGCTGACCATAATACTGCACTGCATTTGTCTGTGTGGAAAGGTTGGCGTTTAAATTATCAAAAGCACTCAAATTACTGACTAAATCTTTAAGTTTGTAATCATCGTCTAAATTATCCTTTTAGTGCATTGTGTCCCTTTAAGGTTGTGGGATTTTTTTGCTGCGCGCAAAGTAATTGTTAAATAAATATTCGAATCTAGGAGGCTATGAATTGTTATACATGTTTTTGTTGTCGGAATATTATTCAATCTCTTATAACTCGTTGAGTTTTAAAATTTTCGTTGGTCGATTCCGCGACACCGCGGATCAATGCAAAAATTATAAAACAAGTGTTCCAATAATTCCCAGCAAAAATGTGGAAGCAGTAAAAACGATTACTGCTTCCTTCCTGCTACATTTACCGCTTCTAAAAATGCATAGCTTCGTAAACAGCACTAATGAAAGCCCTAAGTTGATTAATTGTTTATATCGCTTTTTGCTGTGCTTTTCAAAAAGGCATGAAATGAGCAATACATTTTGATTGCTTAAATAATCTTGCGGTTCTTTTATCAAAATTTTTTAAAATGCGGAAAAAAGTTATTTTAAATTAAATAAGAGGTTTTACCAAAAAAGAGGCATTTTCTCTTCACGGAAAAATATTCAGGAATATTGTGCTTTTGAGAAGGTATGATTTTAAATAGTTGAAAAGCTTTATAATATGCACTTCTGAGAGGGCATGAATTATCGACATTTTAAAAGAAAAACAGGAGCACTAATTAAAAGCGGTGAATTCATACCTTTCTGGATCTCGAAACAAGTGCTCTCAAGCGAGCTATCTCTAACACAAATCGGGCATGATATCATCAATAATGCAATCGCTTCACTGCTCAACTTTCCCTGACAAAACTGCTTCCAAGCAAGCAGTAATTTCTGCTGGGTTTTTAATTATGCTTATTTAATTCAAAAATACTAAAAGAGAGTTTGAGAAAGTTGAGTTTGCTATGAGTTCTTGTGGAATCAGTTTTGGAATAGTTGAATTTTAAAACCGTTTTCTTTTGTTTTTCAAAAAAAAAACATTAGTTCCTTCCGCTTTCATTTTGCTTCAAGATTTGTAGTTTTATTTTTTTTTTATTGTATGGTGCGGCCCTCCATAATTTATGAAAAACCACAATATGGCCCTCGGTGACAAATCCTTGGCCACCCTTGATATATACAATGAATCTCCCCAATTGCGGACACCTCCCTTTAATGGACAATTTAGCTGTCACGCTGCACCAAACCAAAATTTTAGAGTAAAATTGCCTCTAATAGTGGAATATCTCTTGATAGGATGTGGACAAAGCATTTTTAATCTTTTTGATCCATTCCCAGTTTAGAAAATCACCAACTATTTGCGACTCACCATCTAACTCATTGGCTCATATGAATTAAAAATAGATATTACTAATAGGGGGAAATAAGGAGTTTTTTAAGCAATTACTTCACCAATCTAGTCTGCTTGGGAGTAGACTTGAGATTTAATTTTTTTAATTTTCGTTTACATTTCATGCTATTCTACCAGCCAATTTGTAAATTTGGAGTTAAAAGCCATTCCTAAGCCCAAGTAATTACTTCGAAATAATTGCTAAGTTTTATTCATATGGCCCATTATCTACTCATGGTAACTAGTAGGTTATTGAATTAATCGACCTTTTATTTTAATCGGTTAATCGCTCAAATAATTATTTGAGTATTTCTTCTAACCGATTAATCGAATTAAATTTTAAAATTAACTTTATATAAAAATATATAAATTTTTTTTATTTTTTCACTTTTATTTAAAAAAGGAACAAAAATGATTTCAGAGACTTTTTAACAGAACCTTGAAGAATTAATTCTTTAATTCAGATTTTGAATTCTGAATTATAAATTGAATGAAATAATTCATAAAAAACTATATACTGAATGGAATTAATTCATATTTCTTTTCGTTCGATTTCTTTTGCTACGAATTAATTCAAATAGTATAGTTTTATAAATCGAATCGATTTTTAAAAATGTTCGAGAAAGTTAAAATTTGTTTCAATAATTTTAAAAAATTTTTTCCAATTTACTAAAATTATTTTGTATACCCGAGTAAAAAAAATTGATCTCGCGCAATATCTAATCATATCGAATTTGATATTGTTTAAGATCTGCTGTAATATCTAGCTGATCCAATTAGATCTCAAAATTGGGTGTATCCAATCATATCGTATTAGATCCCATTGTATATATGGGGATAAACTAAGATCAAGTTATATCTCAAAATTGGGAGGTCCAATGATATCTTTGGAGATAAACCTAGATCTATTTTGATCCGAAAATTGGCGGATCCAGCTATATATTTGGGGATATTTTTAGATCTAATTTGATCCGAAAAATGGCGGATCCAATTAGATCCAGCTATATATTTGTGGATAAACTTATATCTAATTTGATCTCAATTTTGGCAGATCGAATTAGATCCAGCAATATATTTGTGGATAAACTTAGATCTAATTTGATCCGAAAAAGTGGCAGATCGAATTAGATCTAGCAATATATTTGGGGATAAACTTAGATCTAATTTGATCAGAAAAATGGCAGATCGAATTAGATCCAGCAATATATTTGTGGATAAACTTAGATATAAATTGATCTGAAAAATGGCAGATCAAATTAGATCCAGCAATATATTTGTGGATTAACTTAGATCTAAATTTATCCGAAAAATGGCAGATCCAATTAGATCCAGCAATATATTTGTGGATAAACCTGGATATAAATTGAATAGAAAATTGGCAGATCGAATTAGATCCAGCTATATATTTGTGGATGAACTTAGATCTAATTTGTTACGAAAAATGACAGATCGAATTAGATCCAGTAATATATTTAGGGATAAACTTGGATCTAACTTTATCAGAAAAATGCCTGATCGAATTAGATCCAGCAATATATTTGGGGATAAACTGGGATATAAATTGATCCGAACATTGGCAGATCAAATAAGATCCAGCAATATATTTGGGGCATAAACTTGGATCTAAATTTATCAGAAAAATGGCAGATCGAATTAGATCCAGCAATATATATGGGGATAAACTTGGATCTAAATTTATACGAAAAAGTAGATCTAGGTATATGTGACCTTCTCCGAGAAAAGGGACCTAGTGTGTAAAAAAACGGGTTTAGACTTAAGAGTTGATTCTGGTACCTAAAAGGGTGTAGAATAAGATGAAATGAGTTGAGGCACCTAACCATACGAAATCGCATCTCCCAACTGAAGGTGTGTTTAAAGTGATAATGCGTTATGAAACTTTAAATGCGTTCTTCTCAAAACTTAATTTTCACACACTAGGTCCCTTTTCTCGGAGAAGGTCACATATATATTTTAGGATTAAGTTGTATCTAACTTTATCTGGAAAACGGCAGATCGAATAAGATCGAGGATTATATTTGGGGATTACGTAAGATCTAAATTTATGAAAAAAATAACAGATGAAATTAGATCCAGTAATATATTTGGGGATTGCGTAAGATCTTAACTTTTTCAATAAGTTGCAGATCGAATTGAATCCAGTGATATATTTAGTGATTTGGTAAAATCTTAATTTTTCCTATAAATTGCAGATCGAATTAGATCCAGCAATTTATTAGGTATTAAAATGGCAGATAGAATTAGAAACAGCAATATATTTGGGGATTGACATCTAAAACTATCCATAAAAATGACAGTTAAAATTAGATGCCGCATTATATTTGGTACTACGTAAGATCTCCATTTATTTGGGATTAAATAAGATCCCAGACATATATTGCCAACTGTTCAAAAAATAATACACCGGCAGAGCACTGATTTTATAAAAATTACAATATTTTGTTAAAATAAGGTTTAAACTCAGAAGGTCTCGAGTTCGATATGCATTTTTTTACAAAATGAATATCTTTTTATAAAATTAAAATTTTGTTTTTTATAAATTTTTTTTATAAAATTATATATTTATTTTTTTATTAAATTGAAATCTTTGAATAAAATAATTTTATTTACATCTTTTTAACGCTCTACACCATGTCAATTGTATTAATTGTTTTTAAGATTTATTAATTGTATTTCAGAAATAATCAATTGAATTTCAGTTTTATCAATTGTATTTCAGAACTTATCAATTATTTTTCAGATTTATGAATTGTATTTCAGAACTAGTCAATTGAAGTTCAGTTTTATCAATTCTTTTTCAGAAATTATTAATTGTATTTCCGAAATTATCAAACTGTATTTCAGAAATTATCAATTGTATTTCAGAAATTATGAAATGTAATTTAGAAAATTTTCTCTATTAACTATGGGTGCGTTCGGCAGATACAACATAATAGACAACAGTTCTACAACAGTTGTACAACTATCTGCTGAACGGCCTGATCACTATTCGCTCAGTCTGAGCGCTCAGGTAGCGCTGTCACATTTTGGTAGCGTAAAAATGTTTGCTACTTTTGATCAAATAGTGATACATTTGTTGTTGTTCATTTACAATAAAAATTGTTTTGTAAGAATGACAAATAAAAACATACAAATAAAATTCGGAAACAAAAATTTTAAAAAATAAAAGGAAACTATAGAAAAAGTTTTTCTAAAAACAAAACAAAGAAAACATCGTTCGGCAGAGTAAGTAATCACAAAGCGTTACAAGTCACCGGTATCAGTTTAAGGTTTCTCTGCCGAATGCTACCTATGATAAACAATCAACAAGTTTTGAAATAGATTTGATTATTTCTGAAATACAATTAATAATTTCTGAAATACATTCCATAATTTCTGAAATACATTTAAAATTTGTTAAATGCAATTAATAGCTTCTGAAATACAGTTAATATTGTAGTTGAGTTACCATTTATGACCATATATTGTTTAAATGGCACCATATATGACAATATACTGTTTAAATGGCACCATATATGGTATGTTCCCTATTAAAAAAAATAATATGGAGCTTTATATGGTAATATATAACTTAGTCATCCATGTACCATTTGATCCGAAAAATGGCACGATAAAATTGTATCAGTTGTTTATCAGTTATTATCTAACTGCATCAGTTTAGATCTGACCTGATTAAATTATGTGTTAATCACATGAAATTGTATCTGATTTTTGACCTGATACAATTTTATTGGTTTATATCACATGGTATCAGTTTAGGTCCAAATAGATATATTTGTATACAAAATTATATAGTTATATCCCAATTTTGACCTGATATCAGTTTAAAACTTTGATACAATTGTATAAGGTAAATGTCGGATACAATTATATTTTATTTATATAAAATTGAACCAATTACGATCAAACCGATAAAATTGTATCAGGTCAAAAATCTGATACAATTTCATCTGATTAACACATAATTTAATCAGGTCTGATCTAAACTGATACATTTAGATAAAAATTGACAAACAATTGATAAAAATATATCGGGCCATTCTTCGGATGAAACTATATTTATACAGATATAACTTAATCACATATATGACTATATGTAACTATATTTATTCGGGTTGTTTAAATGATACGATATATCAAAGTATATGGCATATATTATCATATCTGGAACTGTATTAAAATTGTTGTTGAAATGGCACCATATATTATAATGTATGGTTTAAATGTCACCACATATGGTAATATATTGTTTAAATGATACCATATATCAATATATATTGCACCATATATAGTAGCATATATTATTATATCTGAAACTGTATTAAAAATGTTGTTCATGAGGTCCCATATATGAGCATATATTGTTGAAATGGCACCATTTATGATTATATATGGTTTAAATGGCACCATATATAGTAATATATTACTTAAATAACACCATGTATAAATATATATGGCACTATATATAGTATCATATATTATCATATCTGGAACTGTATTAAAATTTTCATCATGAGGTACCATATATGGCCATATATTGTTTAAATGGCACCATATATAATAATATATGGTTTAAATGGTACCATATATGATAATATATGGTTTGAATGGCACCATTTATGATAATATATGGTTTGAATGTCACCGTATATGATAATATATTGCTTAAATAGCACCATATATAAATATATATCGCACTATATATAGTACCATATATTATCATATCTGGAACTGAATTAAAGATTTTGTTAATGAGGTACCATATATGACCATATATTGTTTAAATGGCACCATATATGATAATATCTAGTTTAACTGTCACCATATATAATTATATATTTTTTAAATGATACCATGTATAATTATATATTGCTAAAATGCCACCATATATATTAAGATATAGTTCTATATATAACTATATATGCAATAAGATCAACCATGTCATGTAATATATAATTATATATGCCATATCTAATATTATGAAGGCCGATATCTAATTAGATGAAATTATATATGGCATAATATAAGGAAAAATTTTGTGGAAAAACGTCATATATAATTATATATGGATATACATAACGACATGTATAATTATATATTGTAATATATGCCATATATGATTATATATAATTTTTTTTACTCGGGTATTAATTTTTTTATTTATTTTTTTCAACGGACAAGTTTGTTAGTCCATCAATTAGTTGTACTTTATTAATTTTTTTTTAAATATAAAATTAGACTTACATATATAATTTTTAATAAAATAATAATTCTTTTCCACTATAAAAATTCATAGAAATTCAAAGAAATTCCAAGAAAAACCACTCACGAACCTGAAAAGTTGAGGTCTTTAAGATATTTTCTTTATAAAATTATTTAAATTATTATAAAATATTTTCTAATTTACTTCCCTTGCGGGATCCCGGGAATTCAAAATAAATTTCCCGATTTCCCGGGAAATTAAAAACTGCGGGATTTTGCATTCCCTAGGCATATTACATAATTTTAAATAACAGATCAACTAAAAACATTTCCCCCATTCATAATTTTAAAATGTTAGAAAAAATAGTGTAATTACCTTCAATTTTGTGTTTTTTTGCAAAAAGTTTATCAAAAAAATTAATTTTTCTACAACAACGTTTTAGCAAATATTTCTTCAACTATAGCTAACTTTAAAATTCTAGGACCATATTCGTGATCTGCGCCCCAAAGTCTATCTATGTTTTGCCATCCCGATGCATGAAATTTTTCTTATTTTGTTATACTGTGTTATGTATTAAATAGTTTGTTGGTTTTTATCTACCTTACCTCAAGCTTGTAAGCTTCGCATAATGCCATTTGAGCGTATTTATTATGAACATCGGCTATTATTATTTTTGCATGTTTTTTCTTCAAATCCATTAAATACTGCAATTAAAAATAAAGATATGTTTGTATATTTAGTGGGGTATTTAAATTTTTGTTTTAATCGAGTAAATTATTGCTCGGTTTTTTTCTTTAATGGTTAATCGAATTAAATTTTAAAATTTATCTACAAATTTTTAATCGTAAAATTCATAAGGTTAGTAATAATGGATAAGGTTATTTCAAACAGACCTGGGGTTAATCATTACATTTTATAATTAATTACATATCGTCATATATGTAAAATCAAAAAAGCCGTAACCCGAGTAAAAAAGTGTATATAAAATTATATGTGAATGGATATATTTGCAATATGTAACTGGATATAATTTCATCCGAAAAATGGTTATATTAAATTGTATCATATTGGATATAATTGTATTTACAAGGATACAAAGTTTTATCAAATGATAAACTTATATCCGAATTTTGTCCCGATCAAATTGGATATAAGTTAATCCAATACGATATCATTAAATTTAAATGATAAAAAAAACTTTGAATTGGAGGGCAGCAGGATTTCGGGTCCTACACACTCAGGGCTGTAATGAAAATCGAAAACGAACAGTTTTTCAATCTAGAATAATTTGTTTCGCGAAAATCAAATTGGCTTCAAATTATTATTTATCGTTTTTTTTGACGCCGGACATCTAAATTAGGAAATAAAATATAAATTGGTATTGTACAGATCCTAAAATATTTACTATTGAAAATCAGATCGTTTTCGTTTTCGATATTCATCACATGCCTGACTGTCAGCCGAGGGCTACTGTTGATAATGAGTAACTATTAAAATAAAAACTAGTGAAAAAGAACTTCCTTTTCATTGGTTCAAATATACATAAATTGTTTCAAAAAAGAACAACTTCCCTCCTATGACAAGCCAATGTTAAATTCATCAGTGAAAACCGCAAATTTTCACAACTCCCTATTCAACTGTTATGTTTTTACTACTTCTTTTTCCTAACTTCTTTTCACAAAATCTGAAACAAGAATGACGCTAACTTGTCAATGACGCTCATAAAAAGGTATACTGACCATCTTATAGTTGTCTAAATCATACCAGTGTTTGTGACCATGATATCTCTCAGTACAAATAATAATATGATTGTAATTCGAAGAGAGGAATATGGTTGTCCGGATAATATATGATTGTAGCCGAGAGAAAAATATAATAACCAAAAAAAGGAGAGATTTTAACTATAAAATGATTACAGACGACCATATAACTTGTAAAGTATGATTAATACATTAATAATATGATTGCAACAACCATGTATGGCAGTAGTGATCATAGTTTTGTAGCCGTGATCATATTTCAACCATATATTATATCTGCGTGCATATAGTGCTGAGTACTAGACGTAAACGAGTCGTAACGTGCCGGATATTTCTGTTAAAAACAGAATTTTTTCTACGGTTTTACGTGAGTGTGGCAAACAGAGTTTTTAGTTGCATATCAGTGATGGGATTGTGGCACAATTGCACCATGTTTGGCACAATCAAAGTTTGATTGGTACACTTGCACATTTTAGTTATTTCCAAAAATTCTATAGAAATCCGGTTTATTTAAAAAAGAAATTTATTGGCAAAAGCAATTAAATTTTTTTTTAATTTTCATACAAAAACTTGTATTTAAATCGAACACATAAACAAAGTAAACAAATTAAGTAAATAAAAATCGATTGAATTCAAAAATAAATTAAATTTGGCATAAACTGATTTAATGATTGAATGAATCAAATGAGCTAAATTGACTACAAATTATTTTCGATTTAAAATGAAATTGAATCCAAATTTCTGGGATAAAATATAATCCACAATGCATTTTTATTTTATAATAAAAAATGTAAGTTTTGGGTCGAAAATGTACTATTTTTTACCTGGTTGGTACTATTCTGCAAATCAAATTTATAATTCCTTAATAACTCTTTACATATTTTAACTTAGCAAAAATAAAATACCACGTTACGACGCACTGTGTGGTGTCAGCGGCCAAAAATAAAAAAAAAACGACTTTTGGAATTTTAAAAATCTGTTAAAACAGTTTGATAAACTAGATTTCAAATTACAATAATGAAAAAGAATTTTTGAAAAAAAAATATTTTTGACAAAGTTATAGCCAATCAAAGTTGAAAGTTTTTGGTAAGTATGCAAACAAAAAACGTGAAAAATAGCGTATATACAAATGGGTTAATTTAACGTAAATTGTCGATAATGCAGTTAAATTGTTTATAAATATTAAAGCATGACATTACTAAAATATGGTAACATTTTTTTTTTTACATTTAATTCATCATGTGTTTTGTACCGTTATTCTGAATGTAAACAGAGAGAAAATTTTTTACAACTTACAAGTTTATAGAAGGTCTAAAAAAAAGTTTATTCGAGTTTATTTTTGATACTTTAATATAATATTGATACAAGTATGTACATTAAAAAAAAATGGGTCTCTTTTGCAGAGCTTGGCAGAATAGTAAATTTTTTTCACTTTTTCAGTGTCAAGGCAAGTGCAAATTAGGCAAATTTTCAATATTTGGCACAAACATACAACACACTCCCTAGCCCTTATGGAAATTAAAAATCATTTAGAAGATAAATTTAAGACACAATTGCAACAAAAAAGTATTGTAAGACTTAAATCAATTCTAGCTAAAATAAAAAAAAGTTGGGAAAAATGCTACAAAAAGAAATCTGTGTTTGAAAACAAAAACTTTTTCTGGCTAAATTCATTTTTTGATGTGGAAGAAGTTGATGAAGAAGTGGAAGAAGTAGAAGAAGAAGAAGAAGTGGAAGAAGAAGAAGATATATACATTGTAATATCATTATGTGAATATTTATTTTTTATAATATAATAAATAACATGTTTTTTTTATTTATTAAGGGACCAAGTACAAGTCGTAAAGGAAGACCAAGAGTAGGCTTTAATGAAAGTTCTGAACGAACCAAAAGAAGAAAGGTAGATGATCTTGTGAGGTCTACATGCCCTGAGCAATTACGAAGAGCTGCTCAAAGAGTATCTAGCCCAACTCCAGAAACTTCTATTTCCGTAGAAAAGGCTTTAGCATTATTAATAGATAATGATCTATCGTATAGACAATATGAAAATATGCGAACGGTTGTAAATGATGTGCACAATAACTGTTTTCCATCATATTATAGTCTACAAAAAGCAAAGAAAAAATATATTCCGGAAAATATATCAATATCAGAAACATCAGTAAAAATACCATTACAAAATTTTCTAAATATGACAGCCAAAAGTTTATTAGATTTAAATGATTTTGAAACCCAAAATGATGTAGTTTTGGAAATTAAATGGGGATTTGATGGTAGTTCAGGCCATAGCAATTACAAACAAAAGTTTAATGATCCAAATTCGCGGGATGAATATTTATTTGTTGCTTCATTTGTTCCATTAAGATTTTTAGACTGGGCTACAGAAAAGAGTTTATGGAATAATTTAAAACATTCCTCAATAAGGTATTGTCGTCCAATATGCTATTATATGGAAAAAGAAAATTCGGATTTGGTTAAAACTACAAGGGCAATTATTGAGGAAGAAATAGATAATTTGCAAACATTTGATTATGTTTCTGATAAAAAAAACCTTACCGTTCATTTTGACATGAGATTAACAATGGTAGATGGAGCTGTTCTTAATGTGTTAGCTGATAACAAAAGCAGTTCTTCTTGTTTTGTTTGCGGTGCAAAACCCACTGAAATGAATTTAATTCAAGTATTTGAGAGGGACCTTAAAAAAAGAGAAGAATTACATAAACACGGATTATCAACATTACATGCATGGATAAAATTCTTTGAGTGTATATTACACATAGCTTACAGGTTGCCTCTAAAAATTTGGAGAGTTTCAAAAAATGATGATAAGCAAATTTTAAATCAAAGAAAATCTAAAATTCAGGAAGATTTTAAAAAGGAGCTTGGATTAAATGTAGATAAAGTTAAAACCGGTTTTGGTACAACAAATGATGGGAATACTGCGAGACGGTTTTTCAGCAACATTGATGTCTCATCTAGCATAACGCAGGTTGACCCATCACTAATTAAAAATTTTTCTTTGATTTTAAAAACTATTTCAAGCAGTAAAACAATAAATATAAATTTTCAACAGCTGCTTAGAGAAACATGGAATTTATATGTTCAAAAATATTCTTGGTATTGTATGCCTGTTACTGTCCACAAAATACTAGTTCATGGAGCAGAATTTATAAAAAAACTCCAAGATTCCAGTAGGTATGTTATCTGAGGAAGCTATAGAAGCCACTCATAAAGTGTTTAGAAAAACTCGTTTAAACCATACTCGAAAAAATAGTCGTACAAATACTAATAAAGACCTAATAGAAAGAATGGTTTTGCAGTCTGAACCAAAGTTATCTATACATAGAAAAGAAGATAAAATAAGTAAAAGGAGTTGTGAAGAAATAAATGATTTCATTATTGAGGAAAATAATATTTATGCGGATAATCAAGAAAATTTAATAAACCAGCTTGAAGAAAGTGATTCGGATGAATAGAGTAAACAAATGCTAACACTTTCTTTTTTATTGTATTTAATAAATAAAAATTGTTCAAAACATTATTTTTTATAATTTATTTAAATAATAAAACAAGTGTAAATATTAAAAAGTAACATTTACTTTTCTTTCCATTTGAATTTTTTTCATTGAATTTTTTTCGTTTTTAAAAAAATTTAATACAAGATTTAGGGGGTAGCCGGGAGTGCATGTCCTTGCTGCGAATTGGAAAAAATTTGACACACACATTTTTCTTGTAACAAGTGCTTCGTGTATGAAATTAATTTAAAAATTTTACTTTTTCTTCATTTTTTTTTACTTTTTTGAAAAAGGACATTTTTGAGATGGGCGTGTCCTTGCCCCGATTTGGATAAAATTTGGTCAAATCATTAAGGGTATCAAACTAAACGACTATACTAAATTTCATAAAGTTCGGACTTTTTTTCTATCTTTTATGACGTTTTTTAATTTCAGGATATATGGGAAGGACACGAATCCTTCCTCCAAAGTTTTTGAAATTTTAATATTTTTTTTCTTTTGTCAAATCAAATACGTGTGCCAAATTTCAACTCTTTACAACCACTCCTTCTATTTATGGCCACTCGTTATATGAAATCACGACACTCTGCGACGCGTTCTCGTTACATTTACGTTCTAGTAACGAGACCTTAATACTGGTTTTCGTCTGTTTTTCACTATATAAATACTTATGGCGTTTTCTTTTCTGGAAAAAAATGTTACCTTGTTAAAAGGCAACATTTTAAAAATTTTGCCCTCACACCATTAAAATGTTACATTTTTCCAATCAGAATAGAACACAATAAAATCACTGTTGCATTTTTGTAAACATATGTATGTGTATTGTATACTCGTATGCAATATTGTTTACGCAAACTATTATTAATTGTAGCCTAGTGGTTGTGATGCCTGCATTTGACATGGGCTGGACGGGTTCAAATGCCAGCCAAAGTAAAAAATAAATTTTTTTATGTATTTTCTTTTTTCAATTAAATTTTTTTTTTCATATTTAAAACAAATTGTATAATTTTTTATTTATTTTTAGCCTAAAAAATTGTTAAATACTAAATAAAAGCAAAACTATAAAAATCTAATTAAAATTTTATAAAAACAAAAAAAAAACCAAAAAAAATATTGTGCTCCAACCGGGGTTTGAACCTGCGACCTACTGCATCAGAAGCCATGATATTACCCCCAGGCCACCAAGTTGCGAGTTAGCTGGCAAAAAACATTACAGTATATACACATGGCGTTGACATAAAGAAAAAAACAGGGCAACACTCTACCCCATAAATTTTTTGAGGGCGAAAAATGTTGCACTTTTGCCCTTTATTTAGGCAACATTTTTAGAAAAGAACACCTAGCCCTCTTAGAATGTTACCCTTAATTTACAAAAGAACACAAAAAAGGCAATTGAAAAGCAAAGTGCCAAAAAAAGGTAACATTTTTTTCAGAAAAGAAAACGCCATAAATTTTTTGAAAATATCCAACAAAACGTCGCGTGCCACCTAAAATCCACTCGCGTGCCACTACTGACACGCGTGTCATAGTTTTGCCAGCCCTGTTATAGGGGTTGAATATACTATATTAATAGTTAAAAACAAAAGCATTTTTAAAAAAATCTGTAGACGAATTTAAAAGTTATGACTACTTAAAGTTTTTGTTTAAAAAATTTGGGGGCCATTGGGAAACTTTTGAAAAAACAACTGCTAAAATAAATATTTGACAAAAAATACAAACACAATGTAAAGTACGTTAGTTTCCCTTCAAAAAAAATGATTCTTAAAAAAGTTATGGCAATTACATTTTTTTATTTAAACAAATTTGGCACCCCTGGAGAAATTGAAAAATGACACCTAAAAAAAAATAATACTGCACTAAGAGTGGGCATAGGACTTAAAAACAAGCAATTTTCAATTAAATAAACACAATTTAAAATTCTTGTTAGACCGAAAATATGCTTAGTGATGAAAACTGCATGAAATTGCCTTCCTAATCTCAAATTAAACCAATTACTAAAACCCCCATTAAAACTTATTAAATTGATACATAAATATTTTTTTATTTTATTTTTTTTTTTATTTGTAGCCATTCTGCGTTATGTGTATCATGAATTGTTCGTTTAAACCTGTGCCAACTAGGGATGCCAAACGGGAAATCCCGAATCCCGGGATTTTCGGGATTGGCAAAATCCCGAATCCCGGGATTATATTCTCAAAAATCCCGGGATTTTCTTATTTTTTAATATTAATATAAACGCAAATAAACAAAGTGAGCAATTTAAGATTACCTACGTGACAAGAAATTGATGCCAAGATATTGGTAAAATTATAAATTAAGTAGATTATTCGAGTAAACTATGCAAAGACTTTGCAGAACAATTTGAAATTTTGGTAAACAATATTAAGTTTTTGAGTAATACATGCGAAAAATCAAGTTTGTTTGTTATTTTACCAATTTATTCTTCCAAGCGAAATTCGATTTCTGAAACTGGGACTGTAAGTTTTGGCTGGGACTATAAGTTTGAATTCTTCCATGAAAACATTTGATAACGATAACCAAATAACTTTGTTGCTGTTATTACACGATTTAGTGGTCAAGGTTATCGCAACGAATCTGTTTTAAAATCTGCTTACAAAATACTGGGCGCAAGTGTACTTAATGACAGGCCTTCATATATTATCCCAGCCAGAAAAATACAAACGGGAAAGCGATGGCAAGGTATTTTAACAGGTGGTACAAGTACTGACAAAAATTGTTTTCCTATTTCCAATATGATAACGTCAATAGACAAAAAGACCGGCAGTTCAAAAAGCGCCGGAAAAGTACTGGAGAAAGAAACTAAATTTTTAACTTTGGAAAAACGCTGCCAAAACCAATAAATAGGTGGTTTGGAATTATATTTTCCAAAAAAAAATTTAAAAAAGGTTCATATGTATCTTTTTTTTGCCCTGCCGTGATGTTTTGTAAAACAAATATTGGCAAAACAATTTTTGCAAACGCTGGCAAAGCATCCCAAATGAGTGTTCTGCCAGTCATTTATTTTTAACATCGCGGTTACCCAGTGGTATGCAAGTACTTGATTTTTTGTACCACTGTCAATTTCTGACTGAGTTGTTTCAATATTCATAAAATGTACCACATTATTAATTAACAAATATTAAATAATTTTAAAACGCTTTATTCTATAAAAAATTTTGTTACATAACATAAAAATTTTTACAAATAAAGGAAAATTTAAATCCCGAAATCCCGTAAAATCCCGGGATCCCGAAAAATTCCTTAGATCCGAAAATCCTGGGATCCCGAAATCGGGATCCCGGGATTTCATACAAAATCCCAAATCCCGGGATTTTTAAATATCAATCCCGATTGGCATCCCTAGTGCCAACCCATCTGCATGCACCTTGGGAGTTACTGACTTATAGTCAGAGATTTGAAGAATTAATTCCTTTTTGAATGAATTCACTACCAATCGAATTCAATTGTCTCTACAATTGAATGAATTCCTTTTCTTAAGTAATTCACTGAATTCGTTCAACTGAATGCGTTCATCAAACAACAAATTCAAAGAATTAATTCAATTGCAATAGTTCTTTTTATTAAATCAAATGAATTAATTCACCGGTGAACGCGTTCAATTTTATAAATCGAACGGAAAAAAAGTGAATTAATTCCTTACTGAATTCCTTACTGAATTAATTCACTACTGAATTCGTTCAATTTCATTTTCGTTCAGTGAATTAAAAAAAATAAAATTACGTTCAGTGAATTAAAAAAAAAAATAATAAGTTCACTGAATTGAAAAAAAATAAAATAAGTTCACTGAATTGAAAAAAAATAAAATAAGTTCACTGAATTCAAAGCCTGTTTTCTGCCGTTCAGTAGAAGAAAACAATAATGTACAAATAAAATTTTTAAATAAGCAATTTTACAGCGTGTGCTAGTAAAAATTAACAAATTAGAAACCGGATACTGTTTACCAACCTACATGATTCAAAAATAAAGCCTTTTACTATTAAAAATAAAAACTTTACAGATATAGATAAATTTGGAAAAAAAATATAACTATATAACTAGTTTGAAAAATTAATAGTTATATTTTTTTCCAAATTTATCTATATCTGTAAAGTTTTTATTTTTAATAGTAAAAGGATTTATTTTTGAATCATGTAGGTTGATAAACAGCATCCGGTTTCTATTTTGTTTATTTTTACTAGCACACGCTGTAAAATTGCTTATTTAAAAAATTTATTTGTAGATTATTGTTTTCTTCTACTGAACGGCAGAAAACAGGCTTTGAATTCAGTGAACTTATTTTATTTTTTTTCAATTCAGTGAACTTATTTTATTTTTTTTTCAATTCAGTGAACTTATTATTTTTTTTTTAATTCACTGAACGTAATTTTATTTTTTTTTAATTCACTGAACGTAATTTTATTTTTTTTAATTCACTGAACGAAAATGAAATTGAACGAATTCAGTAGTGAATTAATTCAATAAGGAATTAATTCACCAGTGAATTAATTCATTTGATTTAATAAAAAGAACTATTGCAATTGAATTAGTTCGTAACAAAATAAATCGAACGAAAGCAAATATGAATTAATTCCATTCAATATATATTGCTTAGTGAATTAATTCATCGAATTTTTAATTCAGAATTGAAAAATTGAATTAAGGAATTAATTCTTCAAAGCTCTGCTTATAGTCTTGACTAGCTATGGATTTGTGCGAACATGAAACGAATTACATGCAAAACAAAAACAACAAATAAAATTTGTTGTTGTTTCACGTGTGATTTGTTTCATATTCGCACAAATCCATGGCTAGTCAAGACTATAAGTGACAATTTGTGGTTAGTCAGTAAACAAAGATTGAGGTAATTATTTTTAAATGTTTTAATATGTTTCGCTATTTTTTCATCTAATGTTTTACCAAAACATGAGCTTACCACAATATTGAAACTGTTGAAAACCTCAGCAAAAAGTAAAAACTTTAATGGTAGATTTTCTTCAAAAAATGACACAAACTTTGTTTACTGATTAACCACAAATTGACAGCAACTCCCAAGGTGCATGCAGTAATTCACCAATAGGGTTTCAAAATTTATTAAACTTAAATTTGTAGAATTAGCAACCCAAATTAGTAAAAAAAATCTGTAATTTGTAAAATGAGAATACCAAATTATTTTTTTTTATTGAAAATGTTTAAAATTTTAGGACATTCTTCTAATAAAATTATTTTTTATTTAAAAAGTTGTAATTACTAGGGTAAGAAATTTTGTTCTCAGATCGATTTTTTTCTTAAATAAGAAATTTTCAAAGATGGTAGTTTTGAATATAAAACTGCCCTTAAGCACTTCTTCTATATTAATCCTATTAGAATGAGAAACATTGTTGTATTCGAAAAACTCTTTGACACTGGAACATTTTTTATATTTTAGAATTCGTATGAAAGTTCTAGGATTTGTATTAATTTTCCTTATAAAAAGAACCCAGACTCTGCAAACACTTTTACAATTTAAGGCATATTCCTATTATCATATTCTGAGAATTTGTGTCATATGAGAACCACCATAGTGTTTCCTATGAAAATATTCTTTAATATGAATGAGGGGTATGTATAGTTGATCTTTTATTTCAAATTTTTTATTCTTTGAATTTACTTGTGAAAATTGTATCATCTTTCTTTAATTTGAAAAATAATTTAAGCAGAATTTTACACTAATTTATGATCTAAAATCAAACTAAAAAAAACATTCAATATTCTTTAGTTTTTAAATGCTTTTTACACGTATTAAGTTTGCGAATTTAGAGACATTTTCTCTTAAAAAGAGTTACGATTCCGTACTTATTTCTTAACTTATTAATGACAAAATTCGATAGTTAACGAAAAAAGTTGTTGAATATAGAAAAATATATCGTTAACTTAGTACAATTAAAAATTCTTCTAAGTGTATGTTAACAATTTTTTGGTTAACTCTTATAATTTTAAAACAAATTATTTTTTGGTTCGTTTTACAAAATATTACAAAACAAGCTTTACGTTGACTTAACTGCCAATTGTCTTAAGTTAGTTATATTGGTAACACCGTTAACGAAGACAGAGCAGCAATCCCATCAAATTATTAATATAATAATCATAATTTACAAATGATATGGTCGCCTATAATCATTTTATAGTTAAAATCCCTTTTTTCGGTTATCATATAATTCTCTCATCTACAATCATATATTATCTTGACAATCATATTCCTCTCTTCAAATTACAATCATATTATTATCTGAGTTGAGAGAGCATATTCACAATCATTGGTACAGTTTCGACAAACATGAGATGATCAGTATATTTTTTTAAGAGCGTCGTCTATCAGTTAGCGTCAGTCTTGTTTAAGATTTTGTGAAAAGAAGTTGCAAGAAGCACTAAAAAAATAATATAATATATATGTATTAAAAAAAAGAATTGAAAAATAGAAAAATAATAATAATAATCATTTTAATAGCGACATTGTTTTTGGAAGAAAGAACTCGCTCTACCCAAGAAATCTAAAGATATATAGATTGTCAAGCAATTTTCAAATGTTTAGTGCTATAAATTAAGTAAAAAAATAAATAATTTTTTGTACTCATGTAGTTTTGTAGGAAAAAAAAAATTGAAAAAAGTGCAAAATTAAAAAGAAATGTAAGTGCACGACGAAATGATCATAATAAATTCGTACTGATCATATTATGTTCCTGATGATCATAATATGAGCCCAAATGATCACAAAATTTCCTTCGTTACCATAATATGATCATGAGGAAAATAGTATGATCATAAGGAATATAATATGATCACTGAGAACATGTAATTATAATTTCGGATGCATTGTAAAATTATATCTTAAACAATATTTTTCTACGCGCTGTTATATATAAGTGATAACTAAAATTAATTTAAATTATTTAAGTTTGTAAATTAGTCATTGAATAAATAATTGTACTATTTTGAAAAAAACAAATCATACACAGCTTTTTCACTCACATAAAAGGGAATGCTGGGAAAAACTATATTGATCATAGTATGATATTCAGGATTATGTTTTGATAATATTGGAATCAGTTTGGAATCATAATGTAGTAATTAAGGGATCATATTATGATAGACAAAGGTATTTTATAATATGATTGATACAATCATAAACCCAAAAATATATGATGCTCTTCAAATATGGTCATCCCAACCATATTTTTTCTTTGCGTGTAGGAAAAAATATAAAAGGTCATAAAAAAAAGTTTGGCCTGAGAACGCCACAGTAATTTCACCCTGGCCTAGTACTTTCACACTGACTTGGAATTTCCACCCACCAAAGAAGCAGTGTTATCAAAAAATACCGTTTATTACCTTATTCATTTCCACATATGTAATATCGCTGAGGAATTTTTTATTTATTATCAACTCCAAATTATTATTTTTCATGGCTGCTTCCATATGTGAAATGTATTCCGTATACTTCTGCCCATCTTCTGTAAGAGCTGCAACTCGCCTCCAGCCAAAATCTTTCAGTAGCCGTATGTACACATCCTCGTATTGTCGATTGGAACCGATAGTTCGAAAAAAGTATGGATAGGCCTGACGATCAAAGAATGAAGCTCCTTCCGCGGAATACGATATGACTGCCATACTTGTGTGCCTTGATATTCCGGCAATAGGCTCGACGGTTTCACTGCAAGCCGGGCCTAAAACACCCAGAAAGTTTTGAATTGCATAATAGTGAAGAAATGATTTCATTACTACATCCGCTTTGCATTCGCCGTCATTTTTAAAGACATTCAAAATATAATTGGATAAAATTGTGTCATTGTTGTTTATGGAATTCATAGCTCTACCAACAGCATGCACAAGATTTTGATGGCCCCGACTGGTTTTTTTGATGGGAAAAATACCACCTATTGACAATGTCAAGGGCTCCTTCGATATCCACGTATTATATGTTTCCGTATTGTTTTTTAGCCATTCGCATGCAAACATATTGTAGATTTCATCTGTCACGTAACCTTTTTCTAAACGCTTCAGAATAATATCATCGAATAGAGATGTGAGGTGCTCATTGCTGATCCAAAAGTAACGTAGAGCTGACATTAGACGTTCCTCCATGAATAGGCTCTGGGAATAGTATTTAATTATTGGTGTCAATTCATACTTGCAATATGAGTTCCACAAAGAATTCGCTTCTTCACATAGTGACAATCTGATCTGTTGAAATGCATATTTAGTATCGATAACGTCCGAAGGATTCCAATGCAAAACTAAAAATCTTTTATCTGTAGTATTCGAATAATTGGTTTTGTAATGTGTATACAAACGATCTATTTCAGAACGAAATCGAGATCCAAGCCAATATACGTTTAAATATCCTTTCATCTCCACAATTTGTCGCTGAACAAAAGATGTCTCATTTTTAAATTCAGCCAACAGAGTAACGCATTGTAGGTCAATACACAGGGGACTTCTAAAGAACTCGTATCTAAAAAAAAATTATTAAATTTGATATTGATTTTTTTCAATTTCGTTTTTCTTACTCATTGCTTTGACTAAGCAAATTCAATTGCTCATCATCCATTATATATTGTTCATAGAATGTATTCGATATATTTAGAAATATGGAATAGTCTAAACTATCCATGGTAGGATTATCTAGTGATGAAGCAACAAACCAACCAAAGCGCACGGGACTAATTGATATACCTGCCTCTAGGACAAGCTGTGGTTTTAATGCATGCGCTAGAGATGGCGTCCAAACACCCAAATTTATCATTGATATATTCGAATATTGGTGATGTTTTCTACAAATTGTACAAAATGTTTTAAGTAGTTTTTGTCTAATTTTTATATTGACAATAATTTACACCAAATGACATACTTTATTAAGTCCAGAGTATAACTTAGTTTTTTGTCTTCATAGAACTCATCATCTGGATTTCCATTAAACTCAATTGGCAGTATGTATACTTTTCTATAGTTAAGAACTTCCCTCAAGAAAATGGAAAATATTCGAGAAATAATCTGATGAGATGGCCAGTATGAAACTTGTATACCAATAGGTATTTGACGAAAACTTAGTTTAAAGGATGCATCATCTGAAAATAAATAAATATGTAGGTTAATCAATGTGAAAACATATACACGCAAAAAATTACGCAGTACAACAAACAAAAAAAGAAAAATTTTATGCATCGGTATTGTGACATATTATTTCTGATAGACTTTGGTACGCAGATCATGAATATTGCCTAAGAATTTCAGAGTTAGCTATGGTTTAAGAAATATTTGCTAAATAGTTTTTGTGGGAAAAATAAACTTTTTGGCAAATTTTTTGCAAGAAAATTTAAAACTGAAAATCAGAACGATATTTTATGCAACATCCAAATAAGATAGACTATTCCCTTTAATTTGATATATTACATGTTTCGACAGGTGCAACCATATCCCCTATATGGGACATTCCACACCAAATGTCCAGCTAGTAAAACATACATCGTATTAATGTCAAACTTTCGGTATGTATAGCTCAGTGTTACATAAAAAATAATCCGCTCTTCTTTTTTTACTTTTGTATAAAGTGAGCGAAGTAGGCGTGGTCAATATTGAAAAAATTTAAAAGTGTTTTTAGTAAATAATTTGTTATAATTTCTTTATATATGCCAATAGCATAAAATTAAACACAATCTGTAGAGTTTTTAAAGGGGTATTTCCTAAAAGAAAAAATTAAAATTTTTTTTATTAGGCCAGCAGACCGTTTAGCTAATTTTAGCAAAACGTGCCTGTAATTATTAGTAAAATGAAGGTAGTAGAAACAATTTGTAATCGTAACTAAAATTTAGTAAACTCATATTGGAAATCGATTTGCTAAAATCAGCCAATTTGTTTACTAAAATAAATTTTTGTAGTAAAAGTAATTTTATAAAAAAAATAAATAAAATTGTTAACCAAAAATTGTATTTGAAATTTTTCCAAAAATCAATTAATTTTATTTGATATGTGCACCATGTTCCACATCTTCCAATTCTTCGAAATACCATATCATAAGGTAAGCAATACATAACGCCTGCAAAAAACAATACTATTAGAATTTATATTTTATATACAAGATATTACTTACATTCTTTATAATTTTCCGTTTATATTAATTATGTATGTCGAAGAAAAAAACATAAAACAAAAAAATGTATAACACATCAACTTATAACAAGCAAACAAAAAAAATGTGTATTCAACCACCCGAGCACGCGTAATAGTCAACAAAATGTACACAACTAACTAAAAAACCCGAGTGATGCAAGAAAAAATGTAATGAAAAATTTAGTCCTTTTGTACTCCTGCCACCGATTTAGTACTCTTTTAGTGATAACAACGAAGCTTTATATAAAAAAGTGTCGTCGGGTTCGAAAAAGTACTATTTTGGTAAAGTTTCAGTACCATTTCAAAAATCTAATTTTTCATCCCTGCAATGCATTTTTTCTTCCATTTATATTTACTCTTTGTCAACAAGAACAAACTTGATGGTTTTGGGAAAGTGTTGCATACAATTTATTAAAAATAAACGCCTGTTAAAATATTTTATAAAGGGTGGTTAAATTTTAAGGGCCGATGTTGAATGTGAACCACACCTAAACGTCAAGTTTTTTTCTGCATTTCATTTGACATTTCTCAATTTCAGAACAACTCAATTTGAACCATGGAAAGATACACAATCGAGCAACGCGTTAAAGTTATTCAGGCTTATTATGAAAATGGGCGTTCAAATCAAAATGCATTTCGTGCACTTCGTGATTTCTTTGGTCAGCATAAACGACCAAATGTGTCCACAATCGGGAGAATTGTGCACAAATTTCAGCAAATCGGGTCTGTAGGAAGTGTGAAAACACCTGTTTTTTGTGTTTGGTGCGGTATATGGGCTGGCGGCGTCATCGGGCCGTACTTCTCCGTAAATGAGGTTGGCCAAGCAGTTACCGTGAATGGTGTCCGCTATAACGGACTTCTTGTGGCCGGAAATTGAGAATGTCGACCTGGAGGATATGTGGTTTCAACAGGATGGTGCCACTTGCCACACATCCAACGAAACAATGGCTCTTTTGCGCGAGAATTTTAATGGCCGTGTTATCTCACGTGGTGGCGATGTCAATTGGCCGCCAAGATCATGTGATTTGACACCGTTGGACTTCTTTCTTTGGGGTTATTTGAAAGAAAAGGTGTACGTCGATAAGTCAGCAACAATTCAAGAGCTTAAGGATGAGATAATTCGGCACATTAACGACATAGTACCTCAATTATGCCTCAGAGTCATCGAAAATTTCGACCATCGGATGGAGGTGTGCCGCCGAGGTCGCGGCGTCCATTTGGCCGATAGTTTGTTCCATACATAATTGAACCATACCAATATTATCATATAAAAAAAAATGACAATAATAATGTAAATAATTTGTTTTATTCAAAATCAACATCGGCCCTAAAAATTAACCACCCTTGATTTTGATTTTTTTGGGAACAATGTTTTATAGTTTGTTATATTATTTTACGAAATATAAAACCCAAAATAAATGCAAAATATAAAAAAAGTATTTTTGATGGGCTTAATTTAGTTTATTATTATTATTCTTTATTCATTTTATTTAAGTAGTTTCAATATATTATGATTTATTTCATGCTAACAGTTAAATAAAACTAATAAAGGTTTTAAAAATGTATTTTGTCGAGAACATTGTTATTAAACGATTTATGAAACACTTATATCAATATGATAACTTTTTTCCCTGAGTGTACGAATATGGATGACCAAATATGATCAAATAAAAATACATATTGAAAAAATGGCAAAGTTAATTGGATTTATGGCAAAGAAATATTGGAAAACAGCATAAAAAAACGGTGAAAATACAACCGTTAAAAAACAAAAAAATTAGAGAACAAAACAATTTTTATGAGTGATAAAAGAATTTTAAAGGGGACATCTAACCATAGGGTTGTGTATTGTTGTAAAAAATAAAAAAAAAACAAATTTTAACCTTTGAAATAAAAAAAAATAGTAATTTTTTTTTGCTAATTTTAGCTAATCGGGTTTCAAAATTTAGTAAAATTAAATTTGTAGAATTAGAAACTCAAATTAGTAAAAAATTCTGTAATTTGAAAAATGAGAATACCAAATTATTTTACTAAAAAAACAACTTTATACTAAAAACGAGTAAAAAGGTTAAAGCCGGGCATGCCGACTATACAATACCCTACACCAGTCTGGTTAAAAGCCAACTAATGTTTGGATCCGAAATTCGAATGGGTTAAAATGGGACCTGTGTCAAAATTTTTTATAATGTGAGTCAGCGAACCAAATTTCATTAAAATATCTTAATATTTGCGACCTGCAGTTTGTAACCAAGCCAATTTTGGGGGGACTATATGGGCACTAGGTCTAAACATGGACCGGTGTTAACCAAAATCAATAGGCTTCGTCCTTGGGCTGATATAGGTCGGCGTACCAAATTTCATCAAAATATCTTAATATTTGCGACCTGCAGCGTATAAACAATATAATTTTGGGGGACCCTTATATGGTCGGAGTATAATAAGGTACTTTTTTTAGAGAAAAGGACCTTTTTTTAAGATTATTTTTTTTTTGACAAAGGCTCTTTTTTAATGTACTTAGAAGGTACTTTTTTGGAAAAGATAGTTTTTTTTTGGAAAGACCGGACTTTTCCATGGTGAAAATATTCCGTTCCAGTGGAGATCTCCTGTTAACAAATGTTTGAGACGAATTCTTAGTATATTCTGGCCTACTCGCATAAGTAATATGGAAAAATAAAATAATTCCGAAATTTCCAAAGTATGCCTACAATGGAACCCACAAGGCAGAAGAAGCAGAGGCCGGCCTAAATTTACGTGGTGAAGATCAACTGAAGCGGAAATGAACAGAAGAGGGATGACTTGGCCGCAACTCAGAATTCTTGCGCAAGACAGGAATAGATGGAGACACTTTGTAAATTCTATTTAGATGATATTATAATGTGTTTTTTCTAGATGATCCAATGGAGTGACGAAACTTTAATTATATTTAAGTTTCGTTAACTAAAATAAAAAAAAAAGTGGAGATCTCCTGCGGAGGAGGAATCTATATTGTTTATTTATTTTTTTCTTTTTTGGAAAAAGTACTTTTCTTTAGAAAATGTACTGCTTGAAAAAATGCTATCTGTGAAAAAGAAACTTTTTGGGAAAGGTAATTTTCTTTTGTAAAACGTATTTGTTTTTGAAAAAGTACTTTCAAAAAAAGAGTTTTGTTTTTGGAAAAAGCAATTTCCTGAAATTCGGTCTTATTGGTGGTATCCGTGGAGGGAGAGCCCCTCAGTTTTACAATGTCCCTGTCCAAAATTATAGAAAGTACTTTACAGAGAAGTTAGCCCTTACTCCAGGGAACACATATCTTAAATTTCAGCTTCTTAGCCAAAGGGGTTTTGGCAGGCTGTCAAGGGAGAGACTTTCCCCCATTTTGCCCGGTAGGAATTTCCAAAAATTTTGTTTCAGCGGACGTCTACGCCCAAAGAGGAAAAAATTTCAAATTTCAACTTCCTAGCTTCGGCGGTTTTGGGCTGGGCGATGTTGATGTTGTTAGTGAGTCAGTCACTCACGTTATTCTTTATACCTTACACCACTACGTGGAGAAGGTATTATAAGTTTGTGCTGATGTTTGTAACACCAAAAAATAATGGTCGTAGACCCACCTTATAGTATACCGATCGGCTCAGAATTTTTTTTTTATTTCGATTTAACGATGTCTGTCTCTCCGTCCGTCTGTCCATATATTATTGTGCGCACTCTACAGGTCGCAAATATTAACATATTTTGATGCAATTTGGTACACCGACTTATGTCAGCCAAAGGACGACGCCTATTGATTTTGGTTAACATCGGTCCATGTTTAGACCTAGTGCCCATATAAGGGTCCCCGAAAATTATATTGTTTATACGCTGCAGGTCGCAAATATTAAGATATTTTGATGAATTTGGTTAACCGACCTATTTCGGCCCAAGGACGAAGCCTATTGATTTTGGTTAACACCGGTCCATGTTTAGACCTAGTGCCCATATAAGGGTCCCCCCAAAATTTAAATTTGGTTTGCTGACTCACATGGTCCAGAGAAAAAAGCCGATAGATTCTAGATAGAATCGGACCATATTTGGACCTATCGCCCATATGGGCTATATTTATGATTTTCTCTTCTTTTATAATTTTATATAAAATTTTGACACAAGTCCCATTTTAACCCATTCGAATTTCGGATCCAAACATTAGTTGGCTCTTAACCAGACTGTTGTAGGGTATTGTATAGTCGGCATGCCCGACTTTAACCTTTTTACTCGTTTATAGATAGAGATTAGACCACCCATGAAATGTATGAGATTTTCAAAACTGCGTTTTTTGTTCGCTCCACCGGCAGTTTCCGATAGATTGGGCATAAAAACTAATATATGTAGAAAAATTGGATCTCTCGGGGGCATACACGCCAGTCAGTTTGAAGTTTTGACCCTAAAAATTACCTAAAAACCCTTCAAAGTGTTTTGTGCCATAACTTCTAAATTTGACGTTTCTTGAAAATATACTATATAGGCATTTTAATGTAGAATAAGAAGACAAACACTTCCTTCATACTATACTTCTACCTAAGTATGATGTATAGTGAAGTTTTAAGGCGAAAAAGTCAAAATTTGTGTGAACACTTCATTTTAAACGAATCAATTAAAAAACTTAATCAGCGATTAACATTCTTCAAACAAATATACTGATGCAAAAAGTTTCCTTTTGGCAAATTTTTTTCGCGATTTTTTTTTTCTGCAACTAACCACCAAACTTTGTTATATGGAATGGGCATTATAGTCCCTGGATTATAAATTTGAAAAAACCGCACTTAAAAAATTGCAAAATAATGGCGGAACACGAAAAAAGCCTTTATTGTACAAAAACGATTTTTTTTTAACTAGCCACCAAACTTTGTTGTATGAAATGGGCATTATAGTCCCTATATTACAAATTTTAACAAACTGAACTTAAAAAGCTCCAAAATAATGGCGGGACGCGAAAAAAGACTTTATGGTAAAATAATTGAATTAAAACACTTAATCAGCGATTCACATTCTGCGAACAATTATATTGATGTAAGAATTTTCCTTTTTGTAAATTTTTTTCGCGATTTTTTTCGCGGTTTTGTTTTAACTAGCTCCCAAACTTTGTTGTATGAAACGGGTATTATAGTCACTAGAATATAAATTTTAACAAACCGCACTTAAAAAACTCCAAAATAATGGCGGGACGCGAAAAAAGATTTTATGGTAAAAGAATTGAATTAAAACACTTAATCAGCGATTTACATTCTGCAAACAAATATATTAATGTAAGAATTTTCCTTTTTGAATTTTTTTTTCGCGATTTTTTTAACTAGCCACCAAACTTTGTTGTGTGAAATGGACATTATAGTCCCTAGATTACAAATTTTAAGAAACTGCACTTCACAAATTGCAAAATAATGGCGGAACGCGAAAAAAGACTTTATGGTACAAAAACTGAATTAAAAAACCTAATCAGCGATTAACATCTGCAAACAAATATATTGATGTAAGAAATTTCCTTTTTGGAGTTTTTTTTGCGATATTTTTCGCGATTTTTTTTTCAACTAGCCACTATTATTATAATCCTTAGATTATAAATTTAAAAATAAAACCGCACTTACAAAATTGCAAAATAATGGTGGATCGCGAAAAAAAGACTATGGCACTAGTATTGAATTAAAAAACTTAATCAGCTATTTATGTTCTGCAAACAAATATATTGATGCAAGAATTTCCCTTTTTGCAATTTTTTTTCGCGATTTTTTTTTTGCAACTAGCCGCCAAAACTTGGATACCATAGGCCTCGGATTATGTACTCAAAAATGCTTTTAGTAATTTGTAAACCTCATATTTTTAAAATAAAAAACTTCGATAAAACGGCAAGTAATGAAAAACAAACATTACTATGTAAATATTAGGTAAAAATAATGAAAATAAAAAAAGGTTCATTTTAATTTTCAAAACAAATGAAAATTAAAAAAAATATTCATTATCATTTTTTAACGCAATGGTAATGAAAAAAAAACATTACCATTGCGTTAAAAAATGGTAATGATAAAAAGAGCTCCATTACCATTACATCAAGTAATGGTAATGAAAATGTAATGGTAATGATTTTAGCCCTCCCAAACAAATGTCATGTCCTAAGGGTGCCCCTAGAGAAGTCAAATGTATGACTGACCCCCAATATTTTTTTAGTTCCAACATTTTCTGGGCACATATCTACCCTCTATCTTTAACCCTTAAGGCGGTCCCCATAATTTTTTTTTAAATTTTTTTTTATGAAATCAGCTTTTACCAGTCCCATGGTGCCTCCTAGAGGGGTGGCATGTAAGACCGATCCCCATTAATTCTCCCTCCCATTATTTTTTCCGAAAATACCTACCCTCTATCTTCACTCCATACGGGCGCTCCCATACAAAAATTACATTTTTTAAAATTTGCTCCCACCGCTCTAACTGTCCCAATGGTGCCCCTAGAGGAGTCAAATGTATAACTGACCTCCAATATTTTTTCAACCTTAACATTTTTTCGGAGCATATCTACCCTTTATTTTCAACCCTTAAGGTGGTCTCCATAATAGAGAGTTTTCCATTTCTGTTTTAATTCTTTTAATAATTAAAACTAATGCAAATTATATTTTAATGTCCTTGAAGACAAAATCAAATGACATGTTACTTCCATAGGAAATCTAAATTGTCTTACATCTCCCAAGAAAGTGTGTATAGTCGGTTTAAAACCACAGAAATTCTACAACATCCAATTCATAGAACCCGAACCCATTTCATTGAATTTAAATCAGGTTTGGCATCCGAAACGATTTAGGGTCGATTTTATAATTCATAGTTTAATGCAGTTAGCGCCATACTATGAAAATTAAAGCCGATTTGAATGGATCAAGAGTAGGGTGGGTCGATTTAAAAATTGCTTAAGTGACAAGGAAAATCGTATTCTAGGGATCAAAATAAGAAACTTTGCCCGAGGAACTTTACCGACTGAAACTAAAATAACATTCATTTACTTAAAATAACAGATCAACTAAAAATATTTCCCCCATTCATCTTAAACACATTGACACGGTGCAAAAATATAATTTAATAACAAACATTTAAATTTAAATTTAACGGTTCGTTGTAATTCAAAAATCTGTGTTTATCATACACAGAGTTGAATAGAATCAGCTGAGGTATCTTAGGAATTAAGGTTCAAAGCAAAAAAGAGTAATAATAACAAAAGGATAAAAATAGCATTGTTAAATTTCGTTGATGTTAGTCTAAGTAGAGTTGTTGATAACAAACCCGATTTGCTTTCAACAGCCACATAAGTAGACGATTATCAAGATATTAACCCACTCGAAGGCGAAAGGCACTGATGATGGCTTTGTAGCGAAAGCCGAAAATACATATTCTGTATTGCTGGTCTTATTGAATTCTTTCAAATATATTTTCTTTGTAATTTACTTGCAAAAATTGTATCATCTTTCTTTGATTTGAAAATAATTTAAACAGAAAGTGATATTAATTTATGATCTAGAGTCAAACTAAAATAACATTCATTTACTTAAAATAACAGATCAACTAAAAACATTTCCCCCATTCAAAAAACTTAATTTTTTAGATCCAATTTTATTACAAATTGTTTTCCATTTTTGTGCAATTTTCTGGTACTTTTTATTTCTCCGATTATGAGGCATTTTCTCATCGAAACATTTAAATTTCTTTCAATCTAGAATTTTAGGAATTTTTCATATTTGGTTAAATAAAAAATGGTGGCAATACAGAGTTTTATTCACTTTAAAAGACGATTTACAAGCTCTATGAAAAATTTCACCATTATGGAGTTAAATCACACATTTTTGTAGCGAAATATAACATTTAACTGAATTTTTTGCTGGTCTTCTAATAGTTTAAATTTTTTGAAAATATCCAACAAAACGTCGCGTGCCACCTAAAATCCACTCACGTGCCACTAAAGACACGCGTGTCATAGTTTTGCCAGCCCTGATTTAAGTGCTGTATATTCTTAAATATATAGAAAAATTGGCGATTATTTGTTTCGGATGCCACCCATGATTTAAATAACCTTAAGTTTATAGAAAATGAAAATTAAAAAATTCAAATTTATATGGAATTTGACATACATATGTAGCTGTACTCTGACAGAATTGTCTACATGCTATTTATGACTTTTTTAATTGATTCAATGAAGATTCGCTGGAAGTCGTCCATTGAAAACTTTCATTATATTGATGCAGATTTACATAAAACTTTATGTAATTTTTATTTATTAAAAATTTCATACACCTAAAAAAATTTCATTATATATACCCTACACCACTTCGTGGAGAGGGTATTATAAGTTTGTGCTGATGTTTGTAACACCAAAAAATATTGGTCCTAGACCCACCTTATAGTATACCGATCGGCTCAGAATCACTTTTTATTTCGATTTAACGATGTCCGTCTGTCCGTCCGTCTGTCTCTCTGTCCATGCATTCTTGTGAACACTCTACAGATCGCAAATATTAAGATATTTTGATGAAATTTTGTACACCGACTTACGTCGGCCTATTGATTTTGGTTGAAATCAGTCCATGTTTAGACCTAGTGCTTATATAAGGGTACCCCCCAAAATTTTCTTTTTTACACGCTGATGTCGCAAATACGAAGATATTTCAATAAAATTTGGTTCGTTGACTCACATGGTCCCATGGAAAAAGCCTATTGATTCTAATTAGGATCGGTCCATATTTGGACCTATTGCCCATATGGGCTATATTTTCGATTTTCTCTTCTTTTATGATTTTATAGAAAATTTTGATACAAGTCTGTTTTAACCCATTCAAATTTCGGATCCAAACATTAGTTGGCTTTAAATCAGACTGGTGTAGGGCATTATATAGTCGGCATGCCCGACTTTAACTTTTTTACTCGTTTATTTTGTTGTTGGCAGTATTGATTAAAAATTTAATTAAAAAAATTGTATCTAAAGTTTTTAAAATTTTATTCTAAAGAAATAAAAAATCTACATTAAGTTATCGATATGTAACAGTTTTAGATTTGCTGTTCTTCACTTACTCAGTTTAAGTATTCCCCCCCCCCCCCCCCACACACCCCTCAATTTTTAACAAATTTTTAGAGATCTTTTCTATTACATAGTACAAGAAATGTTTTAATTTAAAAAATTTCAGATTCCGAAATTTTTCAACCAATACACTCTCAAAACAGTTCCGTTGTGACAACCGAATTTTTTTCAACCGAATTGGCTCGGTTGTCGCAACCAAATTGAAATCGAATTCGGTTGCCAGAACTAAATTCGGTTGGGAAAAAATTCCGTTGCCACAACGGAATTGCTCTGAGAGTGTATGAAATATTTTTTAAATCGAGTTTATATGCCACGTTGATATTTAACATATATATTTGTTTTTAGTGATTTTTCGAATAATGCATTAACCGGTTAACCGCCTATGTCGAATAATTGGAAACAGTAATATGACCATATATTTAATAAATGTATATGTTCATATATGTCTATATATGTTCATATATGTCCATATATGAACAGTGTTCATGTTCATGAATAAACTTACTGATTAAGTTTATTATTTTATTTAGTTAAATATCTTAATTTTGCCATAATAAATATAAATATTCATTTATACTAGAACATTATTTTAAAACAGTAATGTAATTTTTGAAATTTTGTTTAAAAAATTAAAAATTTTTTTAAGCAAAAATTGCAAAAAATAAATTATATATATTTTATTTACACTCTAAAAAGTGAATTTAAAATTACAGCTTTAAAGTTTGTAAATTTTCATATGAAATTACATAAAATGCTTTACTTTAAACACGAAATGTTTGAATAATTCAATTACACATTTTATAGTACAGAATTATAAACAAAATATAGTAATTTTAATATTCAGAAACATGTTTTTAGGTCTGTAAACATATATTTTAGTAGATGTAGGCACAAAATTTATATTAAAACATAATGTGTGTAAATAAAAAAACCAGAAACATTTCACAAATTGTCAAATATGGAAAATAAAAAACATTTAAAATTAAATTAAAAATATTTTCAAAATAAAATCGCAAAACATATTTATTTCGTACTAAGTTATGCAAATAAAAAATAAAAGTGATATGCACCAAACACAGTTAGATTGTATTACGTGCTCGAAGTTATGTTGGCACCAATTAGGACTCTGTAGAAAGAAAAGTCGAAAACATATTTGGACTCTAACATTGCTTGCTGTTTGGACACTTTTCTGGTAACAAGATTGAAAAGATAACAAATTCAGAGGTAAGGCATAGGGATATTATTTTTTGTGCAATCCTTTTTGTAATTCTACTTTTCTTTTCTTTCTATGGAAATATAGTATTAATTACCCACATGAGTAAAATACCATGAGGATCAAAAAGCTCCAAATATTATTTACGCTGAAATTAGACAAGAAAGCCTAGGTTTTAATATAAAGTGTTAATATTTAAATGGGTTTTATTGAGTTCTGTATTGTTAACATTTAACCGTTAAAAAATAATTTTTTTTTAGTTTTACATTGAAAAATAAGAACATTTATAATATTTATGTATTTAGTGGAAAGTATTTCTATGCATAAATATTAAAAGTTTAATATAAAATTATAAATATATCTGCTTATCTGCATTACCCTTTTAATTATATGATTTCAGACATATACACTTTAAATTTAAACATTTTGTGTCTAAGGGGTATTTTTCTAAGCATATTTTAAACACTTGAAATTGTATGCTTACTATATTTTGATTTTATAAATTTTAGACACAATGTGTCTATAAATTTCAATTTTAAACACTTTTAGTATTTCTAAGGTTCAAAAAGTAGGCATAAAGTTACCTACCATTATGGTAGTAATTTTAAATAAAAATTTATTAGAGTGTAGTTTTCAAAAAAAAAATTGACTGAGTCATCTTACTTCAGAAAAAAGAAAAAAACTAATTTCTGCGACAGAATTTTTCACATAAGTATAAATAAATCTATCAACTGAATGAAAAGTGCATGCAGGTTTTATTTTAGTAAAATTCAATGTTATGAAATTCAAGCTAAACATAAATAAATATATTTTTTTATAGTTGGCATGACTTTATCCACTCACTTTATTCAGCCGATTAGAGTCTTATTTAGAATTTATACAATATTGATCAATTTTCAATGCAATGAATTAATTTTTAATCAAATGCATATAAAAAAAGAAAAACAATAGAAATCCTAATCAAATGTATCAATAAGCGTATTCGTTTACTTACTACAAGTTACTACTTTTACTACAGCTGCAAAAATTCAATACAAAAAGTAAACAAAACTTTCCAATTGTAGTAAAAGTAGTAAGAAATTCGAGTAAACGAACACACTGACTATTTTATTGAAAATTTATTCACGCAGCTAAAAATCGTCATATATGAATCCATACAGGTTAAATGTATGTACGTGCATGCTCATAAACATGCATTCATGACCATACATGAATACATAAATCTCCATACATGAATCATTTATGATCATACGTGTGCATTAACGAAATTTGAGGTAATATCTACATGTATGATTATGTGTGTTCATGCGTGTTCATGTATGTTCATTAGAGTTGTCCAAAAAAACATGAAAGTTGGAATTCGCGATCTCCACAATGTTGCCCCTATTCCTTAATGTCTAAAAATTCTCTGTGCCAAGTTTCAGCTAAATCCGCTGTTATTTAGAGGTAGCACAAAAAGTTGTCTTTTAAGAATTAGTAATTTATCTCTAGAGTAATTTATACAAATAGTAGGGTTGACTTTAAATTTAATTATTTCTTAACCTGTACGCTATTATTTAACAAATTTTTTAAATCTGGTCTTAATTAATGTGAGTATAAAGAATTTCAAATCAAAACTTAAAAAAATTAAGTAACTTTTGAGTAATTCGCGGTTTTTTTTTAAATTTATACAAAAAATTCATATTTTAGTCAAATTTTCGAAATTTTCCGAAAAGATGTAATTAAAAATTCAACTTGTTTTTGCCTTGTATGCGTAAATTTCTCAAATCTGATCTTTATTTTAACGAAGATTATGAATCAGCAATCGAAACTTAAAAAAAATTTGTGGTTTATAAATTATTCGCGCTTTTTGAATATTCAAAAAAACTCAAGTTTTTTGAGATATTCTCCTAAATACCTGTAAAGGCTGTTATCGAAAAATGCAATTTGTTATACTTTTGCAATTTACTTACCAAGGACCTTCATTATATATAACACTGATTTTAATTTTAAAAAGGATAACAGATATCCTTGCAAATAATCTTAAAATTTGACATTTTTTAATATTTCACTATTATTTAGCTTGCTATAATTTTATTGCTACCAAAAACCCTATCTCACATAATAGGACATTCAACAGATATGTATATATTAATGTAAAAACGAAATTTTCATATTGGTAAATATAAGAAAACTCCTGATCGAAGTTGATAATTTTGTGTATGAAATTTTCAAATTTCGCGAAATCCGCGACTCCGATTTCAGTTTTGATTTCATATTCGTAATGTACACCTAAAAATGTGTTAGATTTGATATGTCGCGATCGTAATAATTATATTTAATTTTTCTAATTTTTTCCATTATTTTTAATTAATTAAAAATAATAGAACAAGTACTACCTCGAAACTTCAATTGCGATGTGCTACCTCTAAACAAAACTTTTTTTGTAATTTTTTTGATCAGACCACATTTTTTTCAAAGTGGCATATTTTTAAGGCTTGTGGAGCGTGAAAATTCCAACTTTTATTTTTTTTTGGACCAGCCAGGAGCCGAAAAATTCGATTAGAGCCGTGGACTGTGGACAATTCTAAGCAACTTTGGTGAAGGAACCATAGGTCTATCTCGATTTTTGAGTCTCCCACTTTTCAAAAAATGATTTTTTCCCTATAACATCATTTTGATTCAAAATTCGATTTTTTATTCATCGTTATATTATCTTTTTTATGTGTATATGGGGCGTTTTTGGGGTCGAGAAATTCATTTTTGATTTTATTTTTACCTATGACCACCACCAGAGGGCGTCTCATGTATATTTTAACTATTTTTCGTCTATTTTCCTTCATTCAATTAGGAAAAAAGCTGCATAGGGAGAGGTTTCTGGATAAAATTTCAATGAATTCTCTTTACGCAATAATTCAATAACATTATGCGGATAATTCATTAAAATTATGCAGATAACTTACTCAATGTGTCATAGCAGACCCCTACGTACACATAAGGCGCCTAGAGACGATTCTTTGGATGGCCAGTTCCCTACTTGGGTCATCGATGATCTATCTACCCTACCGGTCCGTCAGTCCCGTAATCCTGCGGAAAGACAAAACAGGGAAAAGGAGTCCTAAAATGTCAAACTTACCGGTTCCTCCATCCATCGCCCCACCCTGCTAACAAAATGAAAAAAGAAACCACACAAAATTTAACAACAGAAAACTAAAATCGAAAATACCCACCACCCGTGCAATAACATAGCCGTGTAGGCACTTGGGCAATTCCTGAAGCGCTTTCGTCCCCTGCCAAAGGGACTCATCAGCAGGATTAACCTACTAGTTCCGTGGAACCCCTATGCGACGCATATATAATATGCTCCCGAACATAACAAACCACATCCTAACCCGTCCCAAAAAACCATAAATCAAAACAATTCAAAAAGCCTTCCCCATCCATCCCAGTACCACGCCCGAGAACCAATAACCGCTGGTCACAACAACCGCGGACTATAACACACACAATAAAATCAGAACAACAAAAAACAGCTCATCAATACCCCATATACAGATTCCCCAAAAAGCAATAAATTCAAAAACTCACCCCATTTACCCCATGCACCGGCAAACAACACCTTCCGCCTCGACAAAGACCATAATATACGTTCCCACCAATCATAATCGCGACAAGAAAAATAAAATTAAAAACAAAATACCGAACCGAATAATTCAAATGAAATACAAAAAATATTTCCAAATTGTCAAAAAATAACAAACCCTATGTGATCAGGTCCCCAAACATAAATCACAATCAAGATACCAACCGTATCAGTAAGCAGCGGCTGTAACCCCAAACTGCCCATCCCGTGAAATCAGTCTAATAACCACATCACCTCCGCCTTATCCCAGTGACAATCCCAATCCACAAACAAAATCATTGACAAAATTAAAATAATCCCTAAAAACCGTCAATAAAACATAATCAACACATCCACAGGACCTGAGAGAGATACCTGCCGAAACGTGGATTTGTCTACGATCTTCGATGACCCAAGTAGGGAACTGGCCATCCAAAGAATCGTCTCTAGGCCCCTTAGGTGTACGTAGGGGTCTGCAATGACACATTGAGTGAGTTGTCTGCATGATTTTAATGAATTATCCGCATAATGTTAATGAATTATTGCGTAAAGGGAATTCATTGAAATTTTATCCAGAAAGCTCTCTTTGGCTCCCGTACCTCCCTCTCATCTCCACGTAGCTTTGGATGGGAATTAACACTGCCTATTGACTTTATAGGAATTTTTGCCTTGAAAAAGTTATTGAGGAAAAATCACTTTCATCAATTAGTTTTTCTTGAGCGATAGAGTATATAAAGTTGGTGGACAAATCCACGTTTCAGTAGGTATCTCTCTCAGGTCCTGTGGATGTGTTGATTATGTTTTATTGACCGTTTTTAAGGATTATTTTAATTTTGTCAAATTTTGTCGAGATGGGCAGTTTGATGTTTTCTGTCGCTGCTTGCTGGTGCGGTGGGTATCTTGATTGTGATTTGGGTCTGGGGCCTTGATCACATTTTTATTTATTATTTGATATTTTAGTTGTGAAATTATTTGCTTTCGAATTGATTTTCCTGCTGCAGATTGATTTTTCCTGCTGCAAATTGTGAGTTATTTCGTGATTGTGGACTGTGGAGAGCAACTGTTGCGTACGTATGGAGGGCGGAAAGTGTCGCTTGGGAGTGGCATATGGAATGGATGGGGTAAGTTTTGAAGTTATTGTTTTTTGGGGGATTTATATTGTGTATATGTATCTGGTGTTTAATGGGTATTTTTGTTAGATGAATTTTATTGTGTTCTTACGAATATGTGTAATAGTGCGCGGATATTAAGGTCAGCGACTATTGACTATCTGGCGTGATACGGGAACGGATGTGATGGATTGTTGGGGTTTTTGATTTATGATTTATGCGACGGGTTGGAATTTTTTGATGATTTAGGCATTCTTCGGGAGCATTTTATGCATGCGTCCCACAGGAGTTCTAAGGAACAAGTAAGTTAATCCTGCTGATGAGTCCCTTTGGCAAGGGATGAACGCGCTTCAGGAATTGCCCAAGTGCCTACACGGCTATGTTATTGCATGGGTGCTGGGGTTTTTTTCGATTTTAGTTTTCTGTTGTTAGAATGTGTGTGGTTTCTTTGTTCATTTTGTTAGCAGGGTGTCACGACGGATGGAGGAACCGGTAAATTTGACATTTTAGGGCTCCTATTCCCTGTTTTGTCTTTCCGCAAGATTACTGGACTGACGGACCGGTAGGGTAGTTAGATCTTCGATGACCCAAGTAGGGAACTGGCCATCCAAAGAATCGTCTCTAGGCCCCTTAGGTGTACGCAGGGGTCTGCTATGACACATTGAGTGAGTTATCTGCATAATTTTAATGAATTATCCGCATAATGTTAATGAATTATTGCGTAAAGAGAATTCATTGAAATTTTATCCAGAAAGCTCTCTCTATGCAGCTTTTTTCCTAATTGAATGAAGGAAAATAGACGAAAAATAGTTAAAATATGCATGAAACGCCCTCTGGTGGTGGTCATAGGTGAAAATAAAGATCAAAAATGAATTTCTCGACCCCAAAAACCCCCCATATACACATAAAAAAGATAATATAACGAAGAATAAAAAATCGAATTTTGAATCAAAATGATGTTATAGGGAAAAAATCATTTTTTGAAAAGTGAGAGACTCGAAAATCGAGATGGACCTATGGTTCCTTCACCAAAGTTGCTTAGAATTGTCCATAGAATCATCCTAGGGGGCCGCTCTAATCGAAAAAAAATTTGGCCCGCCCTAATGTACACACATGTAGATATTACCTCAAATTTCGTTAATGCACACTAGAGCGTACCACCTTACAGGCAAAGAAGAAAAAGTTCGCCGCACACCCTCCAATATGAAGTATTTTTGCAAGGAGGTTTCAAAAAAAATTTTTTATTATTTTTGGCGAACGTAGGGGTCGCCATTTTACATTTTTCGTTATATCTTTGGCATTTACAGTCGGATCTTAAAGTATGATACATCGATGTTTTTCTCTCGAGGCCCATTGACCTCAAGTATCCCGTTCTAGTAGTTAGCCACCAGATCTCAGTTGCTACAACCCTAATGTACGACCCTAATGTCAGAAAATTAAAGCTCGCAAAAAATCATTAAACTTTTGCTAATGAAGTTTTTCGATAAACCCAGTAGAATTTTTTTTTATATATTGGTTGCCAAACGTAGGGGTCGCCTTTTTAAATTTTTTTTCATTGAATTTTTTCTTTATAGCAAAACACTGGTCTTCTCGAGGCAAACAAATCGATATATCACACTTTAAAATCCGATTTTAAATGCCGAAGCTATAACGAAAAATTGAAAAAGGCGACCCCTACGTTCGGCCAAAAAAAAAAAATTTTTTTTTTGAAATTGCCTTGCAAAAATACTTCATATTGGAGGGTGTACGGCGAACTTTTTTTTTGAGGTACGGTCTAATGCACACGTATGGTCATATATGATTCATGTATAGAGATTTATGTATCCATGTATGGTCATGAATGCATGTTTATGAGCATGCACGCAGATACATTTAACCTGTATGGATCCGTATATGTCGATTTTTAGCTGGGCAATTAAATTTTAATTGAATCGACAATGTTTGTGATTGGAGGAATTTCAAAGATAAAATTTATTGAATAGGCAGTTTTCATGATTGAAATTAGCTTTTATTTTTTTTTTTGTGTACAATTTTTTTGTGAAGTTACCTTTATCTGTGAAGCATTGGTAGTTGTATAGACTTGCACCAAACTGCTCTTCATCATTGTTGTTGACCACTGCAGTAGATGATATACATAGAGGAACTGTTACAAATATTAAAACCACAAACGTCGATTTTGCAATGAATGACATTATTCGGAAGTTAAATAGCTGATGTTTTCGCCGCATTTTAAATTTTGTCTTTTTATGTTTGTTTTTGCCAAGATTTACGTTGTTAAGTGACTACAGTTTTTTATGTACTTTTTTAATTCGAAAATTTACATATATTGAATGCATTGATTTATTGTAACATGTATGTAAAAGTAGAGGTGTTATGTAGTTAGTACATGAATTTTCATTTTAAATAATTTGTTTGTCTACTGATGTTGGCTGTTAAATAAAATCAGATTAACATTATAAAGCTGCCCAATAACATATAGCAACTTCGGCAGAGAATTTGTCTGAAATAGAAGGGAGAGGCATATTAGAAATAGAAACACAAGTTGTTAAAAGGACAATATTTTATTTTCCCGCAAACCGACTATTTTTTAACATTAAAATGTATGCCAAAATTCTGTTCCCTTTAAGATTGAAAGACATTCACTAAAACTACACAGAAAAAAAAGAAAAACCATTTACATTAACCCTAGAAGGTCAACGTTATATTTTAAGCCCAAATTACTTGAACGTAAATGAAACGTGACGAATCAGCTGATTCAACTTGCTTAATGAGAAACACATAGTGCTGAGTACTAGACGTAAACGAGTCGTAACGTGCTGGACATTTCTGTTGAAAACAGAATTTTTTCTCCGTTTTTACGTGAGAGTGGCAAACAGCTCGTTTTAGTTGCATACCAGTGATGGGATTTGTGGCACAATTGTACCATGTTTGGTATTTCAAAAAATTCTATAGAAATCCGGTTTATTTAAAAAAGAAATTTATTGGCAAAAACAATTAATTTTTTTTTAATTTTCATACAAAAACTTGTGTTTAAAACGACCCTACGGGAAATTTTAACAAACTGTCACCGAACTGGGTAGTCACTTTTACATGGCGTTGTCATAGGAGGGGGAAATTGACCCCTTGTGACATGTCACAAGACAAATCCTAGATTACTGAACTCCCATAAAAAAACAAAGTTCAGATACCTGTCCTGAGATTTGTCTTGTGACATGTCACAAGGGGTCAATTCACCCCTCATATGACAACGCCATGTAAAAGTGACCACTCTATTTCATATAAAGGATCCAGTTCGGTGACAGTTTGTTAAAATTTCCCGTGAGGGAACACATGAAAAATTATATTTGAAAAGTAAACAAATTAAGTTAATAAAAATCGATTAAATTTAAAAAAAAATTTAATTTGGCATAAACTAATTTAATGATTGAATAAATCAAATGAGCTAAATTGACTAAAAATTATTTTCGATTTAAAATTAAATTGAATCCGATTTTCAGGGATAAAATATAATCAACAATAAATTTTTATGAAAGTTCTTGCTTGTTATTTTATGAAAAAAAATTTAAGTTTTGGTACTATAGGGGTCGAAAATGTACTATTTTTAAACTGGTTGGTACTATTCTGAAAATCAAATGTATCAATCCTTAGTAGTACGTTACATATTTTGAGTAACTTAGCAAAAATAAAATACCACGTTACGACTCGTTCTCGTTAGATTTACGTTCTAGTAACGAGACCTTTATTCGTTACGGTCAATGTAGGTCTTAAAGACCTACACGTTACACTTAGCGTTACTTCGTAAAAAGTAAAGGTACAATATGACAAAAAATTATTAAATATATAAGTTCGATTTGTAGCGTGTAAATAAAATTAGTTAGTGCTACTTTTTATTAACTTTTTCACTTTGATTCGTCAAATTAAAATTAGGGTTTCTATCTACATTCCAGATCTTGGATACTAATTACACAGTACAACACTAAAAATGCATCGAGCATGAGATATATCAATTCTGATAGATTTTAGGATAAATATCACGAATGTGAACACAAAATTTTAATATTAGCTCTACTTTTTGAAATATTCGCAAATTTAACTTTTAGAAAAAAGACAGTTTTTCCTTTAAAATTTCTTATTTATTCATATACCCAGGGGTCTCACATGATCCTGATGAATGGCACAAAGATGTCAAATATAAAGATGTAACAAAATGCATCGCTGTTTATTCCAAAAATTTCCAACAGGTGGCGATATTGTCACTGCATTTTTGTGTCATTATTTTGAAAATTCTCTCTAAACAAATATGGCTGTTAATCAAAATATAAAAATCAAAACAAAAAATAAAAATTTAAATAAAATTTTAAATTTTGAAAAATATTCATGGTTTTGTAATGTTTTTTCAACTTTAATAAATAAAACACATAGTTAAAATTTGTGAGGGCAACTGTTTCATTATAGGCCGAAATTTATCAATGGCAATTTTATTTTATTGCAGACGGACAAAATTTTTTTTATGGGTGTAAGAATTCACAATGGTTTTCTATATTTGGTAATTTTACTCCTTTGATATTTATTAACATTTTTATTTGGGTGTAAATTTGAAAACACTTTTACAATAGCTTTGAATTTTTAGGAAATTTTTGTTGTCAGAATGGAAAAACAAATTTTCCTTTCAGAACGGAAAAAAAATTCGAATTTTAAATGGACGTGCATGGGAAAAATTTTTTAAAAAAGAAAAAGGAAGGGAACGTTTTAATTAATGTGAGACAACAAACGTGGATATATTAATAAGAGAAAAAGAAAAATTGAAGAAACGACGGAAAAATAAGGATAAATAGAATATCGAAAAATCACCCATAAAGTGCTAAAATCAAATACGCCGAACACACAACAAAAAGTAGTCACAATTAGACCTTATGAAATTGATGGAAGAAAAGAAAAAAAAAAAATAGAAAATTTGGAAAAAGGAACAAAAGGCATCAAGTTATACAGCCGGTGTTTTGGTCAGACACGTATAATATAATATCTATGTAATAAGGAAAATTGGGGGATTTTGATTGAGAAAACCTAAGAAAATAAACAGAATCTAAAAAGAATTTCGGAAAGAAGATATGGAAAATATACAAGTACTATTACTTTTGCGAACACCATTAATTAAGGCAATATGTTGAATAAATGCGGGTGTTAATAAATCTGGAAACTGTAAAAATATTTATACTATTTGAAAGGAAAAATCAAAACCAAGTGTGGCCATTTAAGGGAGAAAAAAGAGGGGAAACAAATTTTTTTTGGTATTTTTTTTAAGTATTAAATGAACGGAATTTTGATATAATCTTAAGGGAAGGAAGGAAAGAAAATAAAGAGGGAAAGTGAAATTTTAAATCTTGTTGTGAATTTTCATTCACATTAACATCTAAAATATTTCTTTAAAATTTGTTTTAATTAATATCAAATAATTCAAAGTATATTGGTTTACTTATCATAGTTTTAAACATATTAAATAATTGTGTTATGGTCACCTAATTTGATTTTTTTTTCTGATTTCAAACAATAACTAAACACCATACATAATCTTTATTAACTCTTAGTTGTCTTTCATACCGACATTAAATTCATTTCTATCACACACACTAATCAATTATCCACATGCAGCAATAACTCCTCTCAATCAGATACTTTTTGTCTCTGAGTGAGTAACACATACACGAAATAATATACATCTTAACTAAATGGATCCAAGTTTACGGCCAAATAAATATATTCTTCGTCTGCAAGCGCTTGAGGACATCGAAGGATATACAAACGTAAGTTTTGTCAAATTTTGTTAAATCCATTTATTTTTTTTTTTAATTTAAAGAGATACTGGATAATAATGAATATGATAAACATGAATATCTATTGCATTCAGTAATTTGTATGTGCCACCAGGGTTGCCTAGGTTCAATTATTCTAAGTTTTTACGGGATTGCAATTTTTTTTAATTTAAATGCAATCTATTTACTAATATAATTTCAATAAATTTTTTTAAATACTTATTCATGTTTAAAATATCACTACATAATTAATTAATTTCGCGTTCTGGGGCTAAACCTCAAACGTCATTTAAATAAATAAATTTGTACACTAAAAAAAAAAAAAAAAAAAAAAAAAAAAAAAGGTGACCAATTTTAGAAATTTTTTTGTTTGATTATTAAAAAAAAAAAAAAAATTTTTTTTTTTATCTAGATAACATAAATTTATTGAATTATGTTTGTTATTATTATTGTAAATAAATTTTATTTCGGTTCTTTCTAAGATGGAATTTTAAATTTATTTGTTTATTACGAAAAGTAAAGTCGGTAGTATGGGTTAGGTAGGTGAATTTTTTTATTTTTTTTATATAAGGGCTGACAACCAATGATATAATTTTGTCAGCATGGAGGGTGGGCATTGGTATGTTGGTAGTTAAATATCACCTCTAACTACAAAGCTATCCTCAACATTTACTGCTTTTCTTTTTTTTTTTTTTTTTTGTCTGTATAAATATCCCTGAAATTTTTTTGCTACCTAAAATAAAATCCCTTGTAGCTGATTCGGAAACAAATTTTTTTTGGGAACCTTTTATAAACCACACCCGCCGACGAGCACAGCCGGAATTAATAGGTAGCTGTTCCCATGATAGTAGACCAAATCAGACGAATCGTTACAAATTCGTGTAGATAAATAATAATTATACCATAAAAGAATATATAACCATCAAAGTGTTAAAACGCATTTGTAAAAAATTAAACAATGTGGGTTATTTTGTAAAACGCAACGCCTTGCGTTGCGTTGATTTGTGTGTAAATTGTTATTTTTTCAAAAACAATTTGTATGGAAAACAACGCAACGCAAGGCGTTGCGTATTACAAAATAACCCCCAATTTCTTTTTGTTGAAATAAAAAAAAATCACAACAAATATGTTACCCTACACCATTCATTGTTTGACTTGGTCTTTAGGTTGAACTAAAAATATTTCCGTCGAAACATTTTTTAAATGTTTGTGTTTAGGATTTGTTATAGGGAGTGAAAATCAAAAAAAAATTAAGTTATCGAAATAGTGATAGAAATTTGAATTTATGTTTCAGCTAAATGTTTACATTTAATACTATTACACATTTAAAAAATTTTTTCTATCCAACAATATCTCAGTTCAGAAAAGTGTTTATTAGAGAACTCGGAGAATTATGTTGGTAAAATTAATATTAAGATAACTGCAATAGAGGATGATTTGAAATCAATTGACACTTGCAATCAAACTTATCAACACTTAGTTTTCTAATTCAGCTTTTTTCGGCTTCCATTTCAACTTAAATCTAATACTTTTACATTTCAGAGAAATTAAGCTAAGAAGAAACATTAAAAAAAAATATAAAAACTACATATTTTATATGTTACTGAAACGCAGAAGTTTTCGTTAGTTAAATTTCATAATTACCGATTAAAATTAAATAAAAGTAGGATCACCGATCAGAGTGAAGTTTTTTAATTTTTCAGAAAAAAAATACTTGGCGCTTATCAATGTGAAAATGATTTAATTTACCAATAAAAAGCTTTTTTAATATATATTTTTTTGAAGTAAAATAGTTAAAGACATTTCAGGGAATATGTATATACAAAGCACTTTAAATACTTTTTGTGAGTTGAAGCTACTCTAAATATCAATTCCACTTTGGTTTCTGAAAGTGAAAAAAAGGATTTTTTTTGTTTTACGTCTTCTTGAGAAGCTTCTAACACTCTAATTACCACTATAAAGCCCGTAGCATAGTCGATATTAAAAAAAAAACATTGTCTCTTCAACACAAAATTTTCTTTGACAATTTAAACTTCAAATTCCGAAAGAAAAAAATTGTTTTGGACTGTTTTAGAAAAAAGTTTGCGAAAGTTAAATTGCGAAATTAAATCTATTCCGAAAAAAACCTATAACATGCTTAGGCAATATTATCAGAATATTCTAATTATGATTCCAGTGTAATTTTTAAATCCCGACAGACCAATAAACAAAACCGAATATTTGCTTTATTCGGAAGAAACCGAAAGTTTTTGTTAACATTTTCCTTAAAATTACGTAATTAGATAAAAAAAACTTAAAATAAGTTCTTAAATTTTAAATGAGATCAATTATGTAAATGAATGTTCTTTTTAGTTTGACTCTAGATCATAAATTAATATCACTTTCTGTTTAAATTATTTTCAAATCAAAGAAAGATGATACAATTTTTACAAGTAAATTACAAAGAATAAATCAATTATATTTATAACGAAAACAAAATTAAAAAAATACGTTATGTTAAGCCGATTCTAGATGAGGGAAGAAAACAGAAATCATTCACAATCTAGTTTTTTGAGATGTGTTTTTGATTTACCTCTAGTATTTTTCTCTAAATTATATTTAAAATATACTAGAGCTATACTGTTTCGGCATTTGTTGGCCACAATTTTTCCGAAAAGTTGCCAAATATAGGGTTTTTGTCGAAACCCGTCGGTCGGATTCTGAATTTTATTTAAATGCAAAAGCAAATAGTTTTTTCTATATTGAACTCAAAAAACTGGAAATCCATTTTGTAAAAAAATTGATTTTCAGTTACAATAACATACTTTGTGTTACAAAATGTTAATTAGTTTGCGCGACTATTTTGTTTTCATATTTAAATTTTAATGTTGCAAACCGAGAAATAAAATATATATTAACTAAATTTATAGTGTAGGGTGTTTATTTTTCTCTTATCAAATTATTTTAATAACGACTTCCGGTAGTACTCATGGGCGTTATTCAGTAGTACTCATTAGCGTTATTTGAAAATGCCTGCCATCTGGTGTATAATATTGGCAACTTTTGTTATATCTTTATATTTGACATCTTTGAATGGTGACACCTGTTTTAATGCAACAGATGGCGCTGACTGCTGTTTTGTTTTTTCTGGCAATACTGTTTCCTTTTATTGGGGATCAGTGTTGCCCAAAAAGTGTTAGCTTATTCCCATTTTAAATGTTTAAATCCCCAATGTTATACCCAATTAATTTTAATTTAAACAAAAACTCACAAAAAGAAGCTAAGATAGCATCGCTCTTAAGTTCAGAAAATTATTAAGAAATGAATGAGCAAATTAAATAAAATTGAATATTTTACAAACTTTAAAGGCCTCAAATCTTTGTTAAAATTGTGAAACTAAAAAAATTTTATTATACGAAAGACAAATCAAAATTAAGCTGAAATGTCACCGTTTCAAAATAAAAGTCGTATATTAAATTTTCGAGAGAAAAATTCTACACAATTTTCACACGAACTTCATTATGGTGAAAAGTCTTTTTTTTTAATTTGTAAATCTAGTAAGGTATAAGTTCTAGGGCTCGTAAACTCTTTTGAACAGTAAATTTGCATAAGTCGAGTTTACACGATTCAGAAGGTACATAAGAGGTTATATGAAAACCCCTGGTACTTTTTGAGCCTATACAAAATTAATTTTTTCTGAGTTCTTTGCATGTAACAATTTCAGTATTTGGAAAATAGAAAATTTTTTGATTAAATTTTGAGCTTGGTTGCTTTTCGTTATTTCAAGATTTATAAATATTTGGAGAACATTTCTTCAATAATTCGAATATTTTGTAGAAATAGAAACAGACCTAATTTGATCGACTTTAATTTGAAATAATACGCATATAATTTATACAAAAATTCTTCTTATTTTAGGCCTAAAACTAAATCTTTTAAAATTTACAAATTTTTCTGTCCCCAAAATGAAGTCGAAATCCTTAATTTGGGCCCAAATCCCGTTACCTAACAACTCTGTAAAACCTCATTTGACATAAAAAATCCTCCCTTGAGAAAATTTCCCAAAATAAAATCCTCCTTTGACAAAATTTCCCACATGCTAGCGACATCTACAGTTTGTATACAAAATGGTCGATGTTGCATCTCTATATTATACGTCTCTGCAAAATGTTTAATTTTGTATGGAAATTTCCACATGTCCTCACATTTTTACTCACAATTTCTAAACCGATTTCGACAAATTTTAACACAAACTACTAACAACAAACAATTTGAATAAAAATAAGCAACTAATAGTCCGTCTTTGTGACGTGAACGTGATCAAAATCCGAGCTAGATTTGCTAACCCCTTTTAGGATCAAAATCACTATTTAGGATCACTTTTAGAGCAATTACTCTTTAGAAGCAATGCTTAAGCGATTTTTTGGATGTTGTTCAGAAGTAATTCTAAAACCGCTGTAAAAATATATGAACGGTTACTTTGGGAGCAATGAAAGAAGTGATTTTTTGAAGTTATTCAAAATAACTTCGAAAAAAGCTGTAAAAATACACTAACGGATACTTGTGGAGCAGTGAAAGAAGTAGTTGGTAAAGCATTACTAAAGACACTTTAGTGTCTTAAAATGTCTTTAGTACAGGGACCGTAACGGTTCTGACTTTTATCATAAAAGTCAGAATAAAAAAGTTATTTTTTGACTTTTATTTTTTTGAGCAAAAATTAAAGTTATTTTTTGACTTTTATTTTTTTCGAGCAAATATAAAAGTTATTTTTTGACTTTTATTTTTTCGCGCAGAAATAAAAGTTATTTTTTTACTTTTATTTTTTTGAGCAAAAATAAAAGTTATTTTTGACTTTTATTTTTTTGAGCAAAAATAAAAGTTATTTTTTTGACTTTTATTTTTTTAAGCAGAAATAAAAGTTATTCTTTGACTTTTAGCTTTTTGAGCAAAAATAAAAGTTATTCTCTGACTTTTATTTTTTTAGCAGAAATAAAAGTTATTCTTTGACTTTTATTTTTTCAAGCAAAAAATAACAGTAATTTTTTGACGTTTATTTTTTTGAGCAAAAATAAATGTTACTGTTTCAACAAAAAACACATTAAAATATTAAAATATTCACAAATTCATATCAAACACATAAAAATATGAGAAATCCCTATAAAAGCGAGCTCCATGGGAATTTTTAGTTGCCATTGACTTACAAAAAAATTTTTTACTCTTGCTCAAAAAAATAAAAGTCAAAAAATAACTGTTATTTTTTGCTTGAAAAAATAAAAGTCAAAAAATAACTTTTATTTCTGCTTAAAAAAATAAAAGTCAAAAAAAAACTTATTTTTGCTCGAAAAAATAAAAGTGAAAAAATAACTTTTATTTTTGCTGAAAAAAATAAAAGTCAAAAAATAACTTTTATTTCTGCTTAAAAAAATAAAAGTCAAAAAATAACTTTTATTTTTGCTCAAAAAAATAAAAGTCAAAAATTTAAAAAGCAATGCATTTTTTGGAAGTCTAGGCCACAAGGATCATTATGATGTCCTTGAATCAGTTCTCCGATATTTGGTTATATGTGCTTTTTTTGTTTAAAAATTCAAAAATAACTGTTATTTTCGGTCCCTGGTTAATGAGATCTAATTTTTTGAATATATCATAATCTCCGTGAAAAGAGGGTTTTGGTGTTTATCCTAAACTAATGAAGATAGATAATTAAAATTTGGTATATGGCTTCGTTTTATATCGAGAAGAAAACCAACCAAAGTATTTTTGGCTACTCGAATGTTTAAGGGGAAAACGTGGCTCAGAAGTTTGAAAAAATCGATTTTCGAACGTCATTTTTGGTTGATAGGAGGGGGAGGGGACAAAATATGTTACACATTTTTTTCGGATTTGAGGACTCTTAACAAACAAAAAGTCGGTAGTGAAAGGGTTAAAATGTAAAAAGTGCCATTTGACGTGAAAATGGACATAAAATAATTTATGGATTCTACATAAATTTTTGATTAAATGATCATTGTATAACATTTAAAAAATTGAGTGGTTTTGACTCCGTGGGCTCAAATAGGTTAATGTTTATAATATTTACTAGAAAATGCTAAATTAAAGGCCTTTTGTCCAATTTCAATTCAAATGGCAGTTTTTTACATTTTAAAAATTTTGGGTCATTTTGATCCCAAGTAAGGGTTAATTTCTAAAAAAAAAAATGTGGTGTTAACAGAGTTATTTGAATAACTTTCACCAAATTCTAAAGGAAACAACACAATTTTTTGATACACTTTCAGGAAAAATCGAAAATTTTCACTTTTGAGCTTGGTATAGAAAGGGTTAACGTTGTCGAAGTTTCACAAAATTTGCAGAAAACAATATACTTTAACAGAATTAGTAAAAAATTGAAAGAGATTTTGTTAGAGCTAGCTAAAAAAACAAAAATTAATGCTATTACTCAAATTATTAGCCAAAATCACATTTTTCCCTAAAATGTTCAAATTTAAAACGTCGTCACTACTACGTTAAATGAGGGATATGTGTAATTTTCAGTAGATTATTCTCTTATACTGAATTTAGACCAAGCAAAAACCAGGTGGTTTTTGTACAAAACTAAATTACAAAAGCCAAGTCATTTTCACTGGTCATTTAGTTTTTCTTTGTCAAATCACTTTTTTATTAAATACTTTTCTTTATGATTTTATTGTTAAATTAAATTAAAAAAATTAATAACACATTTTAAAATGGATAAAAACACACAATTTAAAATTAAAACCGAAATATTTGAAAAAAATATAAAAATATATTTTTGACACTTGCTTTACTTCTATATTCGTTGTAACAGGGTGTATTGAAAATTACTTATAAAAGAAACCAAGTGTATCAAAAATGGAAATTTCAGATATTTTTTCTTGGTTTTTGGCAAAAACCAGTTAGAATGTGGTTTTCAGTTTGTATGAAAATTGTATGGGAAAAACTAAAGTAATTTTGTGATTTTCGGCTCAAAAACTAAAAATGGCCAAAAACTACTAGTTTTTGCCCAGTCTAAATATACTATTAGGTGTATTAAAAAAACCTATTCGTTGTTATATTTTGTTTAACAAAATTTAAAAAAAATCAAAATTAGAGAATGGTAAATTTACAAAAAAAATATCCCATATGTGGGCATACCTGGGACTAGATTAGCATAATTCAAGAAAGACAAAAAATTATATCTGAATACTTGTTGATCTCAGAAATGAAACTAGTGTATAACATTTTAAGTTTTTGAAAAAAAATATTTTATTTTTTGCGATTTTAATAATATATCCCATTTTAACACTACAATGGTCTGGGCCAATTATAATTACTTCAATATTTTCCAACCGATTTTGGATTTTTGTGCCTTTTAAAAAAAATAATTCAGTCTAGATTACGATTCTATTAACATTTTCTAGAAAAACAGTTATTTAAGAGCCACTATTTTCAAAATAAGCCAAAAAAAGCTATTTCCCCCTTGTAAATCGCATTCAAATTTTTAAACAAAGTCTACACAATTTTCACGTGAAACTCATTGTCGTGAAAAATTATTTTTTTTATATGGAGTATAACAGTTTTTTCACGTGAATTAAAAAAATCAAATTTTACAAAAATAAGAAATATTCATATATTTTTTTTTAAATAAAAAAAAATGCTTCTTAAACTATGACCTTTTCCACAAAATTTGCTCCCCTTTGGATGTTCTTGAGTGGGCGGCATGAAATTTAAGGGCCAATCCTTTGGAGCATGTTTTTTTATGGTCAAAAACATAAAATTTTGTTCAAAAATTCATAATTTTTGACCAATGCTGGGCGTAGGGTGCATGCTCAAAAATGTTCTGAATTGCACTTTTAAGCATTTCTGAAGCTCATTCTTTTAGAAAATGTCCAAAAATTTTAAAAAGCTTTTAAAAACTGGGATATAAAAGTGAATGAAATAACTCCCCTTTTTGCAAAAAAATGCCATTTTCAGGACACGCTTAAAAGTTTTGATTTTAAAAAATTATCACTGCTGAACGGCTCGAGATAATTGAAAATAATTTTCATTGTGAAATTAAGAAAGATCATGGCAATGACACAACAAATTTTCAAACATGTTGTTCTGATAATGAAAAACTTATTGGGAGAAAACCAAAAAAGTCTAGGTAAAAAATTAAGATTTTGAAATTCAAAGTTAAATATTTTTTGAACTATAAGAGATACTATGGTACTTGAACCATGTGTTTTATTTATCTTATAACCTAGATTACAAAAAGTCTAAAATCAGCATCGGTTCACATTTGTAAAAGTTGTACGACAATAAAGCTTTTGTATACCCGAGATGGTCAACTTTGACACCCTGTAGCGCACCCTGTGATAAAACAGGGTGGCTACAAAACCAATTTTCTAAAAGCCTAGATCTTTCTCTTCAGTTCTTCTGAACATTTTTTTTCTATTGGATCAGTAGTTTAGAAGATCCATAATTAATACCAATTTTTTTTGGTTTGGGACCACTGTATGGCTCTGGCGACATTTTAATAAGTTTTAATGGGGATTGATGGCTTAAGTTTTATGGTAAAATTTTAATAAATATTTAAAATTTTTCAATAAATATACAAAATTTGAAAACCATAAGACAAAAACTGAACCCATTAACTGAAATATAAGTTCTTGAAATGTCAGAGGGAGCCAGTGAGAGAGGCGTTAACAGTAATTTGAATAGAGCCTGCTGCAACGTATGCATGCGCGGCTCTAGGGGGTGGGGGGGGGCGATAGGGAAATACAAATTTGTTATGCATAATTATATGAAATATAAAAATTTTTCTTTATTTTCATTTAACCAGTCGTCATTTAAAAAATTTCAATAGATATTTTAACAAATTCGTTTATAAAACTGATAATTTTGATTATAAAACAATTAAAATTTGTGGAGAAATATATAGGTTGTTCATAAGGGGTGTGCTATCTGTTGTATCGTTGTATCGTCCTAACAAAAAACAGAGTTGTTAAAATTTTTATTTGTGTTAAACAACGATTTTCTATTCAGTTTTCTATATGGGCATTTCCACCGAAAGGTCCACCGAGACTAAAATATTAAAAGTTCTTTAAAACACTTTGTTTTATCATATTTTCATAGGGAAACAATCAAATTTAAATAACGTAAAAAGATTTCGCATTTATTCATAACCCATTTCGAGGTATTCGAATGCAAAGTCGCACAAGCGCATCTTTTCTTATTTGGATATTTCTATTGCACATTTTGTTTTGATAAAAGTTTTTAAACAGAGACGTTATGAATTGACTTTTGCTTTCTAAAATATTTCTAAAGGTACAAAGAGTCATAAAAGAATGCATAATAAACAATGCGATTGAAAATAACTGTAAGTTTTTGATTTGCATTGTCGCATATTTCGATGTCCCGTGCGACATTGAAAAACAACATTTGTTATCAGTGCGTCGAAAGTACACGCAGAAAGCTCTTCAAATATTGATTACAAACAGAGATTTTTTATACAATTAAAATAAAAAAAACCTACCTACTATACGCAGTTGGTCACGTGCGACATCGTAAGGGTGAAATTTAAAAATTTAAAATTTTTTTTTCTTATGTAAATGATTTATTTATATAAATACATACTTTTAAATTTTTTTAAAATTGGCATGCACCATGGTCAAGAAGTAAAAGCAAAAAAAAACTGTGTTTTATATTTTCATATAAATAAATACTTCCCAGCAAAACTTTTTTGAACTGGTTTCCTCTGAATGTGTTCTAGAACAGGTGTTTTTACCACCGGTTACGTGGAACAGGTTCTAGAACTGATTCCTGGGAGTCAAAATGGAAGGTTTCACTGTCGCGGAACCAGTTCTATAACTGGTTCTAGAACCGGTTCCAAAGTAACCTGTTCTAGTTTGGAGGAAAAGAACCTGTTGCTTTTGGGACAAACTCAAACAAAAATCACCGATGATAGAACATAAATTATAACAGGTTGCATGCACGTACAAGTTGTTCTACAATGGGTTCTTTCCATCCGACAATTTTGCTGGGTTAATTCATACTACATATTTCTTTTAAGTTTGTTTTTGGTTATTATATTAAAATAAATACCTTGAATACTTCTGTCGATTTAAAAACATTTTTACTAAGCTTGTTTATATATAATTTCGTAAAAAGAGCAACAGAAACAACATAAATCTCATGATGGAAAAAAATGTCCCGTGCGACATGTCACGTGCGACAGTGAATAAAATTAAATTAAAAAAATAATATGAATCGTTTTTGGGTAAAATATCAACCATTTTTAAAGGACATCAATGCACAACAGTGTAAAATTAGTCACATTGAAATATTGCTTCAGGTTTCGCTGAAATCGGCATTTTAATTGTTAGCCGCGAAAACCACTTCTGTTTTTGTCCCGTGCGAATGCCTTGTTTTTTTACAATTATCTTGAAAACGAAAAATTGCTAAAAATCAACCTCAGCACCAATTGTAGGGCTAATAAAAAGATATAAGTAAAGCCTATTGTCAAAATAAAAATCCGTTTTATTTTGACTTTTTTTTCACTTTAAAGGTGTACGACGGTCCCGTTCGACATGATGGAAATGCCCATATGTTAGCACACTCAAACATAGGACACTAAACATACGTAAAAATGTTGTATCGTGCTATTCTCAAATGTTCTATTTTTTCAATTTAATTTTTAACAACTCTGTTTTTTGTTAGGACGATACAACGATACAACAGATAGCACACCCCTTGTGAAAACCCTTATAGTTAAAAAATCTAAATTTCAAATTAGATTTTCAATTTCGTTTGAAATTTTTCTAATTTCAAATGACAAAAAGAAATTTCATTTTAAAATTTCGCATTTTCTAATACAAAATTCCGATTTTAATTGAACATTTTTTAAATAAAAATAAACGCCCTTACTATTTAAATTTTCCAAAGGTGTTTAAAAATTTAATTGGAATTTTGTAAATTCGTTCTGTGTATGTTTAAATATAAAGTCGACTTTAAAAGTAAAATACTTTTAAAAAAATAATTTTCCCCGACAATGAATTTCGCGTGAAAACTAAGTAGAGATTGTTTTTACGCAAATTCAATGTACAAGACTATTATTTTTCTTGGGGAAAAAATCACATTTTCTGTAGTATAATATTATTGTGTCTTTGATATAAAATTGAAAAATTGTTCATTTTTATAATTTAAATTACAATTTGAGGCCTTTAAAGTTCGAGTAAAATTTTTCCACGTGAAAAACAACTTACTGCTTAAGCACCGTAAGTTGTTTGAGTTTCACGTGAAAAAACTGTTACACTCCATATAAAAAACAAATTTTTCACGACAATGAGTTTCAGGTGAAAATTGTGTAGAGTTTGTTTTCACACAAATTTAATGTACAAGACTATTATTTTTCTTAGGAAAAAGTGACATTTTGTGTTTATTGTGATCGTGGCCTTCTAAGTACCCCAGTGTAGAAAATCATTACCAGATATGTGGTTATGTAACTACATACTTGGTAATGGTAACTACTTACTTTTGTTATTACATTTCTTATTACCTTTATATGGCGATGTCGCGAAAAATACTGAGTTGTCGTTACACACCAGCATACGAAAAATCAAAAAATATATCGTTACCTATGTGCTTACCAGTACTGACAAAAATAATGAGTCTAAACTTAGATTTTTAAAAAAATTAATTATATAAAAAAAATATTTTTTATTGTATTTTTTTTTAAATAAAATTTGCTGGTGCGGGAATCGAACCTGGGTCTACAGATTGCCAGTCAACAGTTCGACCATCTGAGCTATATCCACATGTAATATTTAATAGATAAAAACATAATTGACCTGCTGCACACAAGCAAGCTTACTCGCCAACATACAAAAAATCAAAAAATATGTGGTTACATATATCCTTACCAGTGATTAAAAAATATTGAATCTAAAAATAGATTTCAAAACATTTTCAAAAAAATCTGAAAAATTTTTTTCTAATTGAAATAATAATAAAAATAAGTCATTATCAGTAACTCATTATTATATGTTTTAAAATAATGCAGAAGGTAAGTGGGTGTCATTACTGGTACTCCAAAAAATAATGATATGTCATTACCCAGCAAAATCTTTCATTACCAAATAAGTGGTTAAATAATAGAAATTCGTAGCTCCGCACAACTTATTTTTTGGCGTCTAAACTCATTATTTTTGTTTGGCGTGGTCGTTTTTATAAGTAGTCACGCTTACCCGCTCGCTTACGAAAAAATGAGAAGTAAGTAGTTATGAGATTCTGAATAATAAGTGGTTACAAACATGCTTACAAAAAGTTGAATTATAAGTGCTTATCCGACTGCTTACTTGATTCTTAAAAATAAGGAGTTACACAAATACTATTAGCTTCAGGAAATACATTCAGAGAAATTAAAGTTTTTGCTAGTGTGTAATTTTAGAACTCGTCATAAAAATTTTACACAAAACATATTTACATGTAATAAATATAAATGTATAAAATTTAACTTTGCAAAAAGTACTTATTTAAACTATTGCGAGTAAGTCATTATTTTATATTTAAAAGCAACGACTATAATAGGCCGTTATTAGGAAGTCATTATTTTATATTACAAAATAATGCAAAAGATAATGATATATAATTATTGGTAATGCAGACAGCAATGTAGTATCATTACCAATATTTTGCTGGGTACCGTTTCTACCGTTATTTAAGGCCTTTAAAGTTTGAGTGAAATTTTTCCACGTGAAAAACAACTTACGGTGCTTTAAGGAAAAAAAGACTAAAATTTATTTTTAATTTTTTTTTTCATTAAAATTGCAGAACTGAATTTCTAATGGAATTTTCCAAATTTGAAATGGAAAATGCTAATATATTTTAGAATTTTCTCATTTCAAAATCGAAATTTCTCTTAAAATTTTCTTAATATTGTAAGAAAAAAATTAATTACCGTTATTTTTGTTCAGTTTTAAGATCAAATTTGACAAATTCCAAATAGAATTCACAAATAATTTCACTTGAATTCTCCAAATTTCATTCGGAAAGAGTTCTTTTTTAGGTTTTTCCAAAAGATCGTATTGAACTTATTCCAGTCAGTCTTTTGGAAATCACGAGCATTCATGTTGATATCGTAGAGTATAAGTTATGTTCCTAAAATAATTTCTTTTGAAATACTCCTCAATTTCTGATTGCATGTGAGTAATTGACTAGCGTTAAATCCTATTCTTCCTCCCAACCTGCAAATTTGACTTTAAAAGATGGAGTGTTGGTTTAGCGTCAAACCAAAGTTGGCCTGTAATTCCTTTTGTTAATAACGACAGATGGCTCCCACGGCTATATCAAAACCGATATGAAAATTTAATTATACAACGTTTTCCAAGTGTTGATCACAAACCTATGAGCATCCGTAATTGCATCCTAGGAGGTCTGCGAAACATTCCGCAAAAATACTTAAAAAACAATAATTTTTTTAATATTAGAAGTTTTTAGTTAAAATTTATAACTGGAATATAAAAAATCAGCTTTTAATATATGAAGTGAATATAAACAAAAATAATGAAGATAATTTCAAAACTTTTCAGGAAATAAAACTTTGTGTAGTTAAAAAATAATCTCTGATTTAAATCCTGGTAATCATTTTAATCACATTTTGAGGACTTTTCATATTTCGGGGAGGTTTTCGTAAAATTTACAAAATTTAATTTAATAAAATCCGCGATTTAAAGTGATATATATCGAAAAATGGATTCTTTAAAATTTATGAAAAAATATATGTTGTTCCTCAATACTTTATTTTTGTCTTTGCGAAATCTTATACTCCCGGTAAAAAATGCTTATATACGCTCGAACATGTTCATATATGGTTTATGTATGGACACATATGAATAAATATGGATTTTTAATGAACATATATGGATTTTATATGAACATATAATTGATTCCATATATGGAAAAAGATTTCATATACAGACATATATGGAGGCATCTGTTATTTCATATATGGAAATGGCTCTCATATATGGACAAATATGGAAGTATATGTTATTCAATTTATGCAAAATGGACTTTGATATGAACATATTTGGAAGAATACATTTTTCCATATGTGGAAAAGGAACTCATATTTGGATAAATATGGAATTATGTTGAATGCCATGAATAAAATAAGGAACATATGTAGCGCCGAATTTGAATGCCATACATAAATTTATATCTATAGTACAACCAGAGCTTTGAAGAATTAATTCCTTAATTCAATTTTTCAATTCACTGGTGAACGCTTTAAATTTCATTTTCGTTCAGTGAATTAAAAAAAATAAAATTACGTTCAGTGAATTAAAAAAAATAAAATTACGTTCAGTGAATTAAAATAAAAATACGTTCACTGAATTAAAAAAACAAAAAATTCGTTCATTGAACTCAAAGCCTGTTTTCTGCCGTTCAGTATTTATTTACAAATAAAATTTGCAACTAAGCAATTTTACAGCGTTTGGTAGTAAAAATAAACAAATTACATATATATGACCTTCTCCGAGAAAAGGGACCTAGTGTGTCAAAAAACGGGCTTCGATAAAAATGAGAAAAACATTAAAATTTTATTTTTAATTTAACTTTAAATTAATTAATTAAAGAATTAATTCACTTTTTTCCGTTTGATTTATAAAATTGAACGCGTTCACCGGTGAATTATTTCATTTGATTTAATAAAGAGAACTATTGCAATGAAATTAATTCTTTGAATTTATTGTTTGATTAACTCGTTCAGTTGAACGAATTCAGTGAATTACTTAAGAAAATGAATTCATTCAATTCTAGTGAAAATTGAATTCGATTGGTAGTGAATTCATTCAAAAAAGAATTAATTCTTCAAAACTCTGAGTACAACCTTCCCAGCAAGCATGGCAATACGAATAATATTCCCTGATCATATTGCCAGGAAGAAAACATTTATTGCCGGCAATATCAATTTCGTATTGCGGAAGTTTCTTCCGTCGGGCAATACTTCCAGGTAACACGAAAGTAATACCCCAGGAAGATAAATTGGCGATATCGCTAAGTTATTATCTGGAAGATAAAAAGGTGATATCGCCAAATAAACTCCCCGGTACAATATAAAGGTTTTATTTTTTCATTATTAAATTTAAGCCTGAAAAAGATCATCTGCATACATAATCCATTGACCAACACATTAATTATCTTGATTTCATCGTAGCCGATTTTTTCCGCGCATTAAATCTTGAATTTTCGACGAATTTCTTTCTTACGTGTTTGTTGTTCGTTTTTATACAAATTTTGTTTTAATTATTTCCAAAATGACAAAGAATTTCAAACAAATTTTCTTTATCTTCCGGATGATAAGAAGGTAATATTGCCGCAATATCATTATAAAAACTTATGACAAAAAATCCAATTTTTGAATTATTTTTTTCCAAATATCACCAAATTATCTTCCAAATAATAAAAGGAAGACAATTTTAAAATACTACTTGATTATTTTCATTCAAATGAAAAATACAAGATATCGCTTTAATATATTCTTGGAAGATATCTTCCAAATGCTTGCAGGGTTATAATAAAGGATAGCAACGTTCGCATGTATTCGCATATATTTAATAAATGTATAAGTTCATAAATGTATGTCCATATATTAACATATAGGGTAGAGGGGGATCCTTCGCCAGTGGGGCACATACACTAATCCCATTTTTTTCGCTATTAAGGGAGATAAAAAATTGGAAAAAATATATTTTGTGCATTTTTCAATTATCTTTCCTTGACATCCACTTTGATGAATTTATATCACATGTGGTCGCAGACAGACGTGTTTTTGTGTTTTTTGGGGTGCCAAAAAAATAATAGGAAGCAACTATATTTTGCAATAACTTCCTCAAATCGTGTGATAAGAAAATAATTTTTCATTATGTTAGACCTACGATCCTAAGGTTTAAAAAAATAATAATTTGATTTTAATAAATGCTTAAAAAGTGTGAAAAAATATTAATTTTATGTTAGTGCCTGTCTCTGGGGCACAATTACCAGATGGCCCCTGGACCTACAAACAGTTGGTGCATCCCTGCCTAAAATGCTCTATAAGTCTTTTCTATATGTTTAAAATAAGTTTAATAGTAAATTAGAACACTCGTGTTCATTATTATATTTATATTAATTATTCAGTTTTTTATAATTTTGAAGAATCGTTATATTATAGTTTTAAATAATTTTTTTTAATGTAGTAGAGATTTATTGATTAAAAAGAATTACATATCTTAAAGAACTTATTACAAATTATTTATTTCAGTCATTAAAAGATTGACTTTGCTGTATTAACAAATTTTTTTGTTGAAATTGTATCTAGCTGTTTTGGCGAATATACCCCAGGTTTGGGGCAGTTACGCCGAATTGATTACTTTGAAAATCATTAAAAAATTAATAGAAAATATGCAAATAATTATAATAAAAACCATAGAAATTAGAGCCAAGATATGTAGGTTTTTAATTTGAAAGTAATTTTTGAAAAATAATTAGTGGTTAAGTGGCGAAGGATCCATACCTCATTTTTCGGATCCATACATATATGGTTGAACCATAAATGTTCATATTTACTTGGTAATGGTAACTACCCTACGGGAAATGAAGGGTCGATTGATCCAAAGTGACAAATCTGTGACAGGTGCATAGGGGACAGGTTACAAAACTGATGTAAACCCAAATTTCGGTGTATCAAAAAGTGGTAATTGCAGCAAAATATTCAACATCGTGACTATTGAAATGGAGGCCAAACATTAACTAGTTCATTTTGGATATATCCTATAACTGGAGAAAAAGTATCATAACATCAAATTGACAAAATTAACTAGTACCTTTGCAGTTGAAGTAGTGATATAACACAGAACAGGTGCAGTATAATTAGATGTGTATGAAAAAATGGCGATCGGTACCGTAATACCCTATCCCATGACCGTTACAAAAGTTTACATAATACTTAACTTTGTGGCCACAGAAATGATGACATAATAATAAACTACGAGTAGTTCAAAAATATTGTTCGGACACGAGTATGCATAATAGATTGTCAATGACAAGCAAAACAATTTATTCACAAACACTGCCCAGGTAGAAATTGCCGACGTTACAACAAAAGTTGTACTGGGAGAGCACTGTTTTTTTATGAAATGCCGGTACTACTTAAAACGTGCTTGGCCAGTACTGTTTTCTGAAAATTAACGAGCTTTTTTTAATTTATTAAAAATAACAATTTTATAAATCTTACGTATCTTTACATCTATTACACAATTATTTATGTAAGAGACATCGCCATTCTTTTCTTGTGAAGTTTCGAGAGAATACATTAAAAATCTGTGATGTACACTAAGAGGACAGTAAAGTTCTAGCAAACTACTAAATTTGTTATTAAATGTACTGGGATAATACCAAAAAAATAAAATCCCAAGCCTGCGCCAACGTTGGGAAATTACTACGGCCAAGCGTTTATTGGTGTTATCATTTCGACAACATGCCAGTACAGTGAACGTTAAAAATCCGACGCATTGCCAGTACATGTACTACCGCCTCCAATACCGGGCCAACATTGTGCCGTTTGTATTTATCTACCTGGGTGGGGATGTTATATCCAAAAAGTCAGAATTTTTTATTGGATATTTTGATTACCGGTTCTTTTCTCTAATCGTTGGTGAAAATGTTTTGTAATATCGATATTACCATTATGAAATAGAGGAAAGTATTCCAAAAAAAATCACTAGGGAAGCTTAAATCACTAAGGGGTCGAAATGACCCATTGGACTAAAATAGGTACATCACATCAGTATTTTAATTAAAGAGAAGATTAAATTTATGTTAATAACTAAAAACTAGCTCAAAAAGCCCAAAATGACCCGAAAACCAGTTTAGTGTTGAATTCAGGAATGGACTTTGTAAATTGCGCACATATTTTTTTATATGTAAACTTAACAGGGTTTTACTTAAAATATGTGCCCAGATTCTATAATACGATAGACGATTATCGTACACTTTTCGAAGTTTAGTAACTATTATATTACATAAAATTTTTAATTGACTTATTGGCATAGACAAGCAACTTGATGGAACCTCACAAGAACAAGTCTAAAGCGGTCAAACCGCACGATTTCGGCGACTAGTTTAAGTCGCTTCTGTGTGGGATAACCATGCCCACAAATCGGTCGTGCAGAATGTCCAGGTCGCTTCAGCTATTTGGCACGTAGCGCCGCCTGTTAGAGCCACATGTCGTTCACATCCATTTCATCCAATTTTGGCCAAAGAAATCATCATAATGTGATAATTACCTGTGAAAAGGAAATAACGATAGAAATTTTCTTCCGATTACAAAACATTCATTGTGTAGGTTATGATTGACAAGACTTCAATTAGCCACACTCATCGATGTGTCGACCATGGTTTGTCTCGTTAAGAGATGATGCTACGGGTCGTAGCCTGTGTAGAGGGTTGGTCGTTTGATTCCCGGTCATGGAATACACAAAAAGTTTTTCATATAGAGGCAATTTAACGATAAAAAATATTTTAATCAATTCACACATAAACTTCTTTTTGTAAATGAATTTTAAAAAATTGTATTTCATATTCGTAACGTATATAAAATTGTTCAGAATTTATGCAGAAATCCTGAAAAGAAACTTGAAATTTTTAGGGACCTATAAACGTCATTCCATTTTGCCGAAATTTGGTCCGTATGTATATACGACTTGTTGCGTGCACAAAGGGTAGATGGACAGTAGAGCGTACCACCTTACAGGCAAAAAAAGTGCGCCGTACACCCTCCAATATGAAATATTTTTGCAAGGTTTCAAAAAAAAAATTTTATTTTTTTTTGCCGAACGTAGGGTCGCCATTTTACATTTTTCGTTATATCTTTGGCATTTACAGTCGGATCTTAAAGTATGATACATCGATGTAGACCAGTATTTTGCTCCAAGGGCATTTTGACCTCAAGTTTCCCGTTATAGTAGTTACCCACCAGATCTCAGTTGCTACCACCCTAATATTAGAAATTTAAAGCTCGCAAAAAATCATTCAACTTTTGCTAAGGAAGTTTTTCGCTAAACCCAGTAGAAATTTTTTTTATATATTGGTTGCCGAACGTAGGGGTCGCCTTTTTAAATTTGTTTTAATTGGATTTTTACTATGTAGCAAAACACTGGTCTCCTCGAGGCAAAAATATCGATATATCACAAAATTAAAAAAGGCGACCACTACGTTCGGAAAAAAAAATTTTTTTTTTGAAATCGCCTTCCAAAAATACTTCATATTGGAGGGTGTACGGCAAACTTCTTTTTTGAGGTACGGTCTAATGGACAGATAGATAGACCGACGGACGGACATCGCCAAATCGACTCAACGCGATTCTGAGTAAATCGGTACACTAATAGGTTGGTCTAGGTCCAATATTTTTTGGTGTTACAAACAGCAGTATAAACTTATTTTACCCTGTCGAAGTAGTGGTGTATGGTGTAGCTAGTATTTCTTAACTTACGTTAAAATTTATATGTATACTTTCATATATGTATTTGTTAGAATATTGTTCTACCTCAAGTCCAAATTCGAATATGACATTTTAAAGCAACAAATAAAATCTAATATTACAATATTATCTTATTCGAATTTGGACTTGATGTAGAACAATATTCTAAGTAAATGTATGAAAATCTATTTAGAAAGTCCGAAAAAACTATTTTTGAATTTTTAATGCAAAAATTAAAATAATTTATATGTATAGCTTATATTGAATTGTAATCATGAGTTAATAGGGGTTTTCATATAAATGCGTATTATACTCGTAAACAGTGTAAATATTAAACAGTGTGATATTAAACTCATAAACAACCATGAGTTTAATATCAATCTGCATACATGAAAAATATGTTTATATTTATACAAGATTTACATGGAATTTACGAGTTTATATGAAAACCCCTAATATTTATGTTTTTGGAATTTGGAATAAACTGTTTTTTTTTTAAATAATTTTTTGTGAGTTTGTGATGTTTTAAAAACAGATTCGGTGACTTGTCGTTTTACGTAAGTTCAGTGACTGGATCCTTCTGGGTTCTTCCAGCACCCATACTTATTATGACACATGGTGAATAATAAGTGACATGTTACACGTCAATTAGTTTCAGTTAGTCCTGTGACTTGTTAACTTAAAGCAGTATAGTGATATGTCACGAAACTATTATTTTGTACTAGTTCAGCAACAACACACATATTGACTAATGTGTGACTAGTTTTTTAACAAATATTTTTCTTTAGTTCTGTGATATGTGCGCTTAAACCAGTCACCTGATATTTTATTTCTCACTAGTTTCGGTACATATCACATAATGTCTAACATGAGACTACTTCCGTATTAGATAATTTTAACTTGTTATATTGCATACTCTCTTAAACCAGTAGTGTGATATGTTATAAACGACAAGCTTTGCGACAAGTTACAAGTAGCCCAAAAGGTGGAAATTGCCACCTCCTATGACAAGCCCATGTTAAAGTTGCCGGTTACTTTCATATAAAAAAACCGAATCGAGGACCGGTGACTCCCACAAAGTTACAGTCACGTGACCAGCTCTGTGACTGATCCATTTCCCGTAGGGTAGTTACTTTTGTTATTACATTTCTTATTACCTTTATATGGCGATGACGCGAAAAATAATGAGTTATGGTTACACACCAGCATACGAAAAATCAAAAAATATATCGTTACCTATGTGATTATCAGTACTATATAAAAAAAAAATATTTTTTACTGTATTTTTTTTTTAAATAAAATTTGCTGGTGCGGGAATCGAACCTGGGTCTACAGATTGCCAGTCAATAGCTCTACCATCTGAGCTATATCGACATGTAATATTTAATACATAAAAACATAATTGACCTGCTGCACACAAGTAAGCTTACTCGCCAACATACAAAAAAACAAAAAATATGTGGTTACATATATCCTTACCAGTGTTTAAAAAATATTGAGTCTAAAAATAGATTTCAAAAAAGTTAAAAAAAATCTAGAAAATTATTTGCTTTTTGAAATAATGATAAAAATAAGTCATTATCAGTAACTCATTATTATATGTTTTAAAATAATGCAGAAGGTAAGTGGGTGTCATTATTGGTAGTCCAAAAAATAATGATATGTCATTACCGTTTCTACACTGGGATACTATGTACTATGATCTAGAATTTCCCACACTTTTGTAAATAAGAACTAATACAAAAATATAAAAAGCTACGATAAAGCATCCCGAACCGCAGATTAAGATAAAATGGCTTTAGACCTTTGATAACGATAAATGGTTAAAGTTCATTTCAAAATAGTAACTATTCAATTACAAAAAAACACAATTAATTCATTGTAGAAAAATTCTCAAGAATTTTTGAGAAATCAGGAACTATCAAATTAAAGAATGATTTGGGTACCAAATTTAAGCATGAATGCAGAAGGTTTAAAGCATAGTCGGGAAGTATTCAGTACCTCAGTACTTAAGTACTAGTAAAGTACAAGTACTTGGTACTTAAAAAAATAAGTACAAGTACTTCCAATGTACTTGTACTTGCTAAGTACTTCTGGTACTTGCCAAGTCCTATGGTACTTGCTAAGTACTTTTGGTACTTGGTAAGTACTATTGTACTTGCTAAGTACCTTTGGTACTTGCTAAGTACTATAGTACTTGCTAAATAATTTTGGTACTTGCTAACCCGAGTAAAAAAGTCTTGATATAATCTAATATTATTTTATGTAATTGCTTATAGTAACTTATAGTTACATATGGCCACATATGCTTTTAAATTCAAGCAGATATACTTTTATATAGTCATATGTTAGATATTTTTTCCTCAAAGGTTTTAATATGGAGACATATGTGATTTTATATTATTACATACTGGCATACATATAATTGCATATGCTATATATAAGTACATAAAGTAACATATTACAGATATAATTACATATACGTTTATATATAATTTAGTATGAAACTATACATAATAATATAAAACTATATGTGGAGTCATATAAAAAATATTTCATAATTTGTGTTACATATTATATATTGACAAATAAGAACCCATATATAAATTAATATGGTTCCATATCTACAATATTTCATAATTTCTTTAATATATACCAATACAACGTTCTTTATAAAATTATCTATAATTATATATCATCCCACAAGCAATTATTTCAAAGTGATTTTATATAAAAATATATAAGGTCCATATAAAAACGTATTATATTATATGTGGTTCTATGCCAGTATAGAAACGGTAATGACATATCATTATTTTTTGGACTACCAGTAATGACACCCACTTACCTTGTGCATTATTTTAAAACATATAATAATGAGTTACTGATAATGACTTATTTTTATGATTATTTCAAAATCTGTAGACCCTGGTTCGATTCCCGCACCAGCAAATTTTATTTAAAAAAAAAATACAGTAAAAAATATTTATTTTATATAATTTATTTTTTTTTACTCTCTTTTTAGACTCATTATTTTTGTCAGTACTGGTAAGCACATAGGTAACGATATATTTTTTGATTTTTCGTATGCTGGTGTGTAACCATAACTCATTATTTTTCGCGACATCGTCATATAAAGGTAATAAGAAATGTAATAACAAAAGTAACTACCCTATTAAAAAAAATTAATATGGAGCTTTATATGGTAATATATAATTTAATGTGATCCATATATCATTTCATCCGAAAAATGGCCCGATATAATTGTGTCAGTTGGTTATCACTTTTGATCTAATTGCATCAGTTTAGATCTTAACTGATTAGATTATATATTAAACAGATGAAATTTTATCTGATTTTTGACCTGATACAATTTTATGGGTTTATGTTGCATGGTATTAGTTTAGATCCAAATAGATACATTTCTATACAAACTTATATAGTTATATCTGAATTTTGACCTGATGCAATTATATCTGCTTTAAAACTTTGATACAATTATATAAGGCAAATCTCGGATACAAATATATTTTATTTATATAAAATTGTACCAACTACGATCTAAACAGATACCATTAGATATAAAACGTTAAAATTGTATCAGGTCAAAAATTGGATATAATTTCATCTGATTAATGTATAATTTTATTAGTTGAGATCTAAACAAATACAATTAGATAAAAACTGATAAACAACTGATACAATTACATCGGGCCATTTTTCGGATGAAACAGTATATTTATACAGATATAACTTAATCACATTTTATACGACTATATGTAACTGTTTTTACTCGGGTAGTTACCATTACCAAGTATGTAGTTATATAAGCACATATCTGGTAATGATTTTCTACACTGGGATTTTAACAATGATTTTGAACTAATCTTAGATTTAGTAATTACTAGGGATTAGCGCGTGACTAGAAATGTTCGTGAGTCACGTTATTCACACGTGATCGTGAGTAATAATTACTACACTCAAGTGATTCGTGCGTGAGTCTGAGAATATATAATTCGTACTTGATTCGTGCGTGAGCGTGAATAAGAATATATAACCCGTGCATGATTCGTGTGTGAGTTTATTTTTTGCATCATATATTTTTAGTAATTTTTACTATTTTGTAATATTTTACTATTTTTTTTACTATTTTTCTTACTATTTTTCTTAAATCTTGTATAACATAATCCTATTAACTTTAAAATTTCGGTCATGTTAACTTTATTTTAACATTGCTAAAAATAAAGAAAATGTTGTTCATGTTTAATGCACTGTCATGGTAAATCTGGATAAAAGTAATGGAAGATTTATCGAAATTATAGGATCTCCAGCAGACCTTTGCGTTAATCATTATATTTGGAAATTAATTACTTATGCAATTACACACTTACATGTAATTGTAATTGAAAAAAATTCAATTACAATTACATATTATTTGTAATTGTAATTAAAAAAAACAATTACATGTAATTTGTAGTTGAAAATTTTCAATTATACATTACAAATAATTCTAATTGAAAAAATGTCAATTACAATTACATTTTTTCGGAAAAGAAATAATGACAAAAAGCACAAGTGAGGGGTCAGCCCAATATGACTTATTCTTTTTATACTTATCCACGCCTATCCAACCTATCCCAGTCAGTTTTTTCTACAAAATTTTAACAAAAAACACTTTAATTCTAAATATAATTGAAATTTGTAATTGAAATCACTTTCAATTACAATTACTTGTAATTGAACATTTTTAGTTACAGTTACATGAAATTTAATTGAGTTTTTTTTAATATCAATTACATTTATTTGCAACATAATTGCATATCTTTTTTATTTAAAAAAATAATTTTTGTATATTGTTAGATGTGGTCATATATAATATGATCAAAAGTATAAGGTCAATATTTAGATATAATTGTATCCAACTATGTCCACTTTTATAACATTTTATATAATTTTATACAAAAAGATATAATTTGATGTAATTGGATGAGGACAAAATTCGTATACAATTGTATCGAATTGCATAAAATTGTATCAAATTGTACCAAATTGTATACAATTGTATACAATTCGATACAATAAGATGTTCTCATTTTTGGGATATAATTATATCTAATTACATAAAAGATTATATATAATTAAATATAACTTCATATGGCTCCATATAATTTTTTTTTACTTGGGAAGTACTATGGTACTTGAGTGCATTTTTCAATCTGTTTTCCCCTTTTATTTTTTTAAAATCAATTTAGTTGAAAACCTTTATACTTTGCTACAAACTAAATTAAATGGACCGCGCATTTGCAATACTTTTAATTATATTTTTAAAAACTGTCACCTTATTTTTCAATATAAAATGAGTAAAGGCTTCATTAGTCTAATCGTAAAGTAAAAAAACGTATCTGTAATCAATTCAATGTGTTAAAATAATATAGAAATATATTTTTATCTTTTTTTTATGCATTGAAACTGTTGTCAAGTAAAATCGTAAAAAAGTTCTGTTGAAAATAGAAAATTTCTATTTTATTACTTGACATTTAATTCTATTCACAAGAAAAACATAAAAAATACAATATTTTTATTTTGTATACTCTTTTTATCCATTATGAGAATTATACGTTACTTTTTTTACGAAACTTCCAAACTAATTTGGGTTTAATTTCTAAAAATGCTACATAACTTGCATAACTTAGGAGCCCCATATCTTTTAGACTTCTTATTGTATCTCAGTAATTTGAATGGTATATGAATGGTACTTTTATCCTTATTTAAAAACAATTTTTTATAAAAACATTTTTAATTGGCAACTGCACTTTAAATGCAACTGCAGTTTTAGAATGAAATTTTCAGTTCCATTATCACCTTAAATCAAATTTCTAAAGCATTTTTATTGAATAGCCCAACATTTTTATTATACATATATTTCCTCCAATTTTGTATCTAAAACTGCAGTCGCATTTAAAGTGCAGTTCCGAATTCAAAATGTTTTTCGAGAAAATCATTTTCATCTAAGGAGAAAAGTACCAATAGAGTTTTTTCGAGTTTTTTTATTTAGTCACCGAACTTTGTTCTAAGAATCATAGTCCATAGATTATAAATTTAAAAAAATCGCACTTAAAAAATTGCAAAATAATCGCGGAATGCGAAAAAAGATTTTATGGTACAAATATTTAACTAAAAATCTTAATCAGCCCCAGTCAGAAAAATACAAACGGGAAAGCAGTGGCAAAGCACTTTAGCAGGTGGTACAAGTACTGCCAAAAAGTGCTTTCCCATTCCCAAAATGATAACATCATTAGACAAAAGGACCGGCTGTTCAAAAAGCCCCGGAAAAGCACTGGAGGAAAAAAATTTTTAAACAGACGATTGACAGACGATTGCTCTACCCACTGAGCTAACAAGACATATAATATTTAATGGCTAAACACATAAATGAGTGATAATAGCTAGACAACTACTGGCTGTGCCAAAAAGCTAGTACTGGCAAACAATTTTTAGTAACTAGTATGCCAGTGTTGGGAGGGCAAAAAAAAAAGTTGGTCTTGAAGGAGCTTTAGCACAAACAAAAAAATTGATTTTATAAAACAAAAAAAATTTTAAATCAAAAAAATCCAAAAAAAATTTTTTGCTTGCAACCGGATTTGAACTCGGAACCTTCCGACTACAAACATTTTTTAACGAAGCGTCAGCATTTTTATAAAATCATTGGTCTACCAGTGAATTGATTTTTGTACGCCTGGTAGCATTGGCTAGGTAGCACTGGATAACCACTGGTTGCAAACCTTGGCATATCACTCTAAGCCAATTCTTTGCCAGTGGTTTTTTTTATAAACCACCGAAATTTTTGTAAAAAAAAATACTGGTAAAACGCTTTTCGCAAACGCAGGCAAAGCGTCCCAAATGAGTGTTCTGCCAGTCATTTATTTTTAATACTGTGGTTACCCAGTGGTATGCCAGTGCTTGATTTTTTGTACCACTGGCGATTTCTGACTGGGGCGATTTCTATTCTGCAAACAAATCTCTATATATAAAAGAATAACGTTACTGACTGACTGACTCAAAATCGCCCAGACCAAACGGCTGAAGCTAAGAAGTTGAAATTTGGTATGTAGGTTCCTCTTTCGCCGTAGACGTCCGCGAAGACGGGACGGAAATTCCTACCGGAACGGGCAAAAAGGGGGAAAGTCTCCCTTTGACGGCCTGCCAAAACCCCTTTGGCTAGAAAGCTGAAATTTAAGACATGTGTTCCTTGGAGTGGGGGCTACCTTTTCTGGAAAGTACTTTCTAGAATTTTGGATAGGGACGGTGTAAAAATGGGGGTTAAAAAGGGGAAAAGAGCCCCCCTGGAGGTAGGAAGTTGAAATTTGGTATAAAGGTTCCTCCACTATCGTAGACATTCACCAAGACGGGATTTTTTTAAATTTGTACAGGAAGGGGCAAAAAGGGGAAAAAGTCTCCCCCTTGACGGCCTGCTCAAACTGCTGGAGCTATGAAGTTGAGACGGCATTTTTGGAAATTCTTTTCGGGTAAAGTACCTTATTCCAAAAAAGTACCGTTTTTCCAAAAAAAAGTACCTTTTTCAGAAAAAAGTACCTTTTTCAAAAAAGTACATTTTTCCAAAAACAAGTACCTTTTTCTAAAAAAATTTACCTTTTCAAAAAAAAGTACCTTTTCCAAAAAAACTACCTTTTTCCAAAAAACATACATTTTTTCAAAAAAAAAATATCTTTTTCAAAAAAAGGACAAATAAAGTACTTTGTAAAAACAAAGTATCTTTTTCCAAAAAATTTCGGTTTTTCCAAAAAGTACCATTTAAAAAAATATAATTTCAAAAAAAGTACTTTTTTTCCTCCCCCCCACGGATATCTCCACTAAAACAAGGTTTCTTAATATTCGGCATAGACGGGATTTTTGGAAATTCCTACCGGAACGGGCAAAAAGGGGAAAAGTCTCCACATAAACAGTCTCACAAATTGGAAAAGTGCCTGCCCAAACCACTGGAGGTAAGAAGTTGAAATTTGGTATAAAGGTTCCTCCACTGTAGTAGACATCGACTAAGTTTGTATTTTTGGAATTCCCTACAGGATATCCCAAAAGGAAACTCGGTATGTGAGTTCCTCCTTCTGTGTTAGCGTCCGCATAGACGGAATTTTTGAAATTCCTATCGGGAGGGGAAATAAGGGGAAAAGTCTCCTCCTTGACGGCCTGCCCAATCCCTTTTGGCCAACCTAAAATTTTAAATATGTATTCCTTGGAGTACAACTAACTCACCGGCAACGTAATTTTTCTATTTTGAAAGATGGAATTTTTGTAAATTCCTAAAGGGAGTGGAAAAAAGAAGAAAAGCCTCCCCTAGGTGGCCTGTAAAAACCCCTTCGGCTAGAAACCTGAAATTTAAAATGTGGGTCCCTGGAGTAAGGGCTAACTTATTAGAAAGATACTTTTTTGAATTTTGGACAGGGTCGTTATAAAATGGGGGCTCAAAAAGGGTAAGTAGCCCCTTAACGACCTGTCCAAACTGCTGGAACTAGGAAGCTGAAATTCGGTACTTAGGATACTCTTCCAGCCTAATTCCAACCGGGAGGGACAAAAACAGAAAAAGTGTAGACATCCGCTAAGATGAGCTTTTTGGAAAGTTGAAAAACAGGAAAAGTCTCCCCCTTAACGGCCTGGCCAAACTGCTGGAACTAGGGAGCTTAAATTCGGTATTTGGGTTCCTTCTCCAACGTAGACGTTCCCTAAGACGGTATTTTTGGAAATTCATACAGGGAGGGGTAAAAAGGGAAAAAACTTCCCCAAACTGCTGGATATAGAGACCTAAAATTTTGTATGTAGTAGGTTCCTCCTCCAACGCAGACGTCCTCTAAGACGGAATTTTTGGAAATTCCTACCAGGAGGGGTAAAAACGGAATAATTCTCCCCCTTGACGGCCTAACGGAACCCTTCGGCTAGAAATCTGTAATCTATAATATGTTTTCCTTGAAGTATGGGCTAACTTATCGACAAGGCATTTTTAGGACTTTGGACAGGAACGTTGTAAAAATGGTGGCTCAAAAGAGGAAAATTGCCCCCCCCCCCCCTTAACGTCTGCGTCTTTAGATAGAAACCCAAAATTTAAAGAACGAGTGTATATGGAACACTAAAATTAAGAAACTAAATAGGAAACGAGTGGAATTGAAACACTACACAAGTGGAATGAAATGGATATAAACGTTGAACGAGTGGAATTGAAATTAGAGACAATGGAAATGGATTGGAAGAGGGAACGAAATGGAATGGTCTATAGAACGAAATGGAATGAGGAGCGAGATGGCATAGAATGGGGAACGAGTGGAAATGAAATACTGCAGTTAAAAGAGGAATGGAACGGAGCAAGTGCAAAGAAATGGAATGGAAATAGAAGCGACTGATACCAATATCGATACACAAGACAGTAGGAACGAAATGGAATGAAACGGGGAACGAGTGGAATTGGAATAACAGATACTGGGAACGAAATGCAATGGAATGGTGAACGAAATGGAATCTTGGAAGGAGTTGCATTGGAAAATTAAATTTTTAAACAAAATGGAATGGAATTTGAATGACTCAAACTGCCGCAGTTTGGTACTTGAAATTTCGCATGCGATTGTGGCAAGATTATATATATTTGGGATTTTTACTGGAAGGAACAAAACGGGGTGACAACCCCTTTTAATAACCTGTTCAAACACTATCCCCGGAATATGAAACTTATGTAGCATTGAAACACTCTCCAAAAAGTAAAACATTTTTTCTAAAAGAGAAAAAACATTACAAAAGGAATGGAACTTATATATTCTGATATTTAAACTGCAGGTAACGAAGCACCGGTGGAAGAAACCGACGCAGTAAATTTCCCAACTGAATTTGTGAATTTACTTGAATTGCCAGGTCTGCCTTTACATAAACTGGAATTAAAAAAAAACTTTAAGGCACGCTAACAACTTAGCGGGCTTTGCCCGTTATCTTTAATATTATAAAATGTTTTCCAACCCTGCTTTACGTTATTTATTTTCATTCAAAACACAAATGAACAAAACTACTTACGGGTCTATCTACCTAAGTTCGCAATTTACCAAATTATCTTGACATATTGCAATTTATAATGGATTCATTACTAACAATCCACTTTGATGAGAAATTGATCACAATTGATCACTATTTATTTATTGTTGTGTCAGAATTATCAATTTGTGGTGGCTGGGTGAAGGCTTTTATTATAAAAACTGTACTTTAAATAAAAAAGCGAAAAGCCCCACCCAACCACGGATACGACCTATCTAAGCCGATGGCTTGAACAACAGACAATTAGTTGTTACATACTCACGTGGTCGGATACTAAATGATTTATTTATATATAAATGAATAGGCAAAAAATAGTGTTTGTACTTAAACATTACAATAAATAAAATACAATAAATTTACCTTAACAAATATTGTGTTTTATTTTATCTAAAAGCAATTTAATTCTAAACTTTAAGCACGCTTTGCCCGCTAGTATACTGATATAATAATTTTCTTTTTGGAAATTTTTTTTCCGCGACTTTATTTCGCGATTTTTTTGCAACTAACTACCGAACTTTGTTCTATGAATTGGCTACTATAGTCCCTAGATTATGATTTTAAATGACCACACATAAAAAATTGCAAAATAATCGCGGAACGCGATAAAAGCCTTTATGGCACAAAAAATTAATTAAAAAAACTTAATCAGCGATTTTCGTTCTGCAAACAAATATACTGATGTAAGAATTTTCCTTTTTACCAATTTTCCAATTTTTTTCCGCGACTTTTTTTTGGTTTTTTTTTTATTCAGTCACCGAACTTTGTTCTATGAATTGGGTATCATAGTCCATAGATTAATTCAAAAAAATCGCACTTAAAAAGTTGCAAAATAATCGCGGAACGCGAAAAAAGATTTTATGGTAAAAAAATTTAATTAAAAATCTTAATCAGCGATTTCCATTCTGCAAACAAATATACTTATGTAATAATTTTCCTTTTTGCAAATTTTTTTTCGCGACTTTATTTCTCGATTTTTTGCAACTAGCCGCCGAACTTTGTTCTGTAATTTGGGTATTATAGTCCCTAGATTATGATTTTAAAGAACCACACTAAGAAATTCCAAAATAATGGCCAAACCCGAAAAAAGGCTTTATGGCACAGAAAGTGGATAAAAAACTTAATCAGCGTTTAACGGTCTTCAAATATAATGATGCAAAAATTTTACTTTCTGCAAAATTTATATTTTTTTTGCAAAACAAAAAAAATCGCGTAGAAAAACAAAATTTTCTGAAATGTAAAATTTTTACATCATTAAATTCGCTTGCAGATTGTTAATCGATGATTAAGTTTTTTATTAATTTTTGTGCTATAAAATCTTTTTTCGCTTGCCGCCATTATTTTGCAAATAATAATCTAGGGACTATAGTCCCCAATTCATACAACAAAGTTCGGTGGCTCGTTGCAAAAAAAAAAATTGCGAAATAAAGTCGCGGAAAAAAAAATTTGCAAAAAGGAAAATTCTTACATCACTATATTTGTTTGTAGAATAAAAATCGTCGATTAAGTTGTTTACTTAAATTTTTGTACCTTAAAATATTTTTTCACGTTCCGCGAATAATTTGTAATTTTTAAGTGCGGTTTTTTATACCCTACACCACTATGTGGTCAGGGTATTATAAGTTTGTGCTGATGTTTGTAACACCAAAAAATATTGGTCCTAGACCCACCTTATAGTATACCGATAGGCTCAGAATTTTTTTTTATTTCGATTTAACGATGTCCCTCTGTCCACCCGTCTGTCTGTCTGTCTGTCTGTCTGTCTGTCCATGCATACTTGTGCGCACTCTACAGGTCGCAAATATTAAGATATTTTGATGAAACTTGGTACACCGACTTATGTCGGCCCAAGGACGACGCCTATTGGTTAAAATCAGTCTATGTTTAGACCTAGTGCCCATATAATGGTCCCCCCCAAAATTATATTGTTTATACGCTGCAGATCACAAATATTAAGATATTTTGATAAAATTTGGTACACAGAGCTAAGTTGGCCCAAGGACAAAGCCTATTGATTTTGGTGAACATCGGTCCATGTTTAGACCTAGTGCCCATATAATGGTCCCCCCCAAAATTATATTGTTTATACGCTGCAGATCATAAATATTAAGATATTTTGATAAAATTTGGTACACAGAGCTAAGTTGGCCCAAGGACAAAGCCTATTGATTTTGGTGAACATCGGTCCATGTTTAGACCTAGTGCCCATATAAGGGTCCTACCAAAATTATATTGTTTATACGCTGCAGGTCGCAAATATTAAGATATTTTGATGAAATTTGAAACACAGACCTATGTTGGCCCAAGGACGAAGCCTATTGATTTTGGTGAACAACGGTCCATGTTTAGACCTAGTGCCCATATAAGGGTCCCCCCAAAATGATATTGTTTATACGCTGCAGGTCGCAAATATTAAGATATTTTGATGAAATTTGGTACACAGACCTATGTCAGCCCAAGGACGAAGCCTATTGATTTTGGTTACCACCGGTCCATGTTTAGACCTAGTGCCCATATAAGGGTCCCCCCAAAATTATATTTTTTATACGCTGCTGGTCGCAAATATTAAGATATTTTGATGAAATTTGGTACACCGTCCTATATCAGCCCAAGGACGAAGCCTATTGATTTTGGTGAACATCGGTCCATGTTTAGACCTAGTGCCCATATAGGGTTCCCCCCAAAATTGACTTGGTTACAAACTGCAGATCGCAAATATTAAGATATTTTAATGAAATTTGGTGCGCTGACTCACATTATAGAAAATTTTGACGCAAGCCCCATTTTAACCCATTCGAATTTCGGATCCAAACATTAGTTGGCTTTTACCCAGACTGGTGTAGGGTATTGTATAGTCGGCATGCCCAACTTTAACGTTTTTACACGTTTTAATTTGTAATCTAGGGACTATAATACACAATTCATTGAACAGAGTGCGGAGGCTAGTTGCAAAAAATATCGCAAAATAAAGTTTCGGAAAAAATTTGCAAAAAAGAAAATTCTTACATCAGTATATTTGTTTGCAGAATGAAAATCGCTGATACGATTTTTTAATACAATTTTTATACCATAAAGTATTTTTTCTCGTTCGGTTTTGTTAAATATATAATCTAGAGACTACAGTACCTATTTGTAGGCTAGTTGGAAAAAAAAAATCGGGAAAAAATGTAGCGGAAAAAAATTTGCAAAAAAGAAAATTTTCACATCAATATATTTGTTTGCAGAACAAAAATCGCTAATTAAGTTTTTTAATTAATGTTTTGTGCAATTTTTTAAGTGTGTTTTTTTAAATCATAATCTGTGGACTATAATACCCAATTCATACAACAAAGTTTGGAGGATAGTTGAAAAAAAAAATGGCGAAAAAAAATTTACATAGAGGATAATTTTGCACCATTATATTTGTTTGAAGAATTTAAAACGCTGATTAGATTTTTTAATCAATTTTTTGTATTTATAAAGCCATTTTTCGCATTCCGCCCTTATTTTGTAATATTTTAAATGTGGTTTTTTTAAATCAAAATCTAGGGACTATAATACCATTTTCATACACCAAAGTCTCGTGTTTAGTTTGCAGAATGTAAATCGAGGATTAAGTTTTTTAATGCATGGGTCTGGTCCAGTAGAGATGCCAGTTGATTCCATATTTGTAAAACAGCCAATATAAAGCAATCTATTCATCGCCTTTTTTAATAAACAAATGCTTTTCTGCCCAATTGTAATTAGTTTTTAAGGCATTAGTGCGATTTCGTTAGCATTAGTATAACAAATTCTAATGCCATAAGATTTCAGTAGCATTAAATGGCAATGACATTTTTTTGCCATTAGCATTAGTCAGCTAATGCTAATGAAATTTCAATGCCAATTAAAAAATCCCAAGTATGGAAATGAATAATTATTTTTCTTTCTTTCTGCCCTAACATAATTCCACTATTTTCGATTTTTAGTGATTTTATGAACCAGGGAAAAAACCACCTAAAACCTAAAACGAATTCACAAATAAATACAACTGTTTTTTATGTTTTTAAGTGGTAGTTCCTGAGTCTTTTAGATATCCTCCGTGTTATTAAAAATGGCACAATTTTTTTTTTGTATTTTTTTTACAAGACATAAACAGAAAACGGGTTCCTATTTTCTTATTTTCAAAATCCTGCTTTTCGTAATACTGTTTTACAAAATACTGTATAACACAATACTGTTTTGCAAAATCCTGTTTTACTGGGCGGCGAAATTTTTTGCTTTATTTTTACAAAAATTTTAATATGAAGATGAAGATTTGCTTAAACTGAGCGAGTGGTTTAAAAAAAACTACGTCAAGGGCTCATATCACCCAAAGTATCCTGGAACCTTATGGTCGGTTTACGATGACAGTAAGAAATCCTACCCAAGAACTCAAAATAGTGTGGAAGCTTGGCAGAGAAGACTGAAAGCTGTTGTTGGGCGTATAAAGTCAGGATCATACCACCTTATCAGGCAGTTGGGTAATGAGGTCGTGGTAGCTGTAAATACCATTCCCATCTATGGTTTAAAGTTATATAATAACCAGTCACATAGCTAAAATAATACAAAAGTTAGACCCAAATATGTAAGGAAAGTTTACAGCAAATTTGATAACTGAATACCAATTTTAGCTATACAAAGTATTCCAAGTTATAGCAAGTTTAATACAATTCAAATAGAGTGCGGAAATTTCAATTGTTGATTTTATATGTTTTCAGCCGATAATTTCTAAATTATTTAATATAAACTTTTTTAGGCATCTTTGTTGGAGGTCAAATACGTATAAAATATTAAAGTTTTTCATGAAAAATGTAACTCACAATTTTCCGTTCGACTTTATATTGTCTTTTATACCTAAAGCGTCGCTCATAAAATTTTTAGCATTGCGCTGCAGAGACCAAAAATGTCCAACAATTGGTGTATGGCCAAACGAAAAGTGGTAAAAAAAATATTTTTTGTGAAAATTTAAAAATAAATTGTGACCCGATATTTTTGTTTTTTAAATAAATTTTATCAAATTAAAAAAAAAAATGTTCAAAATAATTGCTATTATTCCAAAAAAAAAACATTTGAGAACTTTCCTAATTCATGAAATTAAAATTATTTTAATTGATATTTAAAACTCATAAGAAAAATGTTCCATCGCCCTACTAGGCAATCAACTAAAATTCTTTTAATTTTGAAATTTACATTTAAAATTTTTTGTCCACCAAATTGTTTTAAATGACACAAATTTCATATAATTATTAAATATTGTTTGTTCACAAATAATTGCCTTGCAATTTTTCTTTTTAATATTTTTACAATATCAAATTACAGACTTTTGCAATATATGAATACTTCAGAAGCCAAATCGATTAACTCCACTTTGTGAATTTTGTAAAACTTTAATTTCAGGGCGCTTTATTGACTGCTAACTGTATAATATTCAAAACAAATTTATATGATAATAAATATAAACACTACACCCAAAATAATACATAGTTGCTGATTACTACATTTTCCACTATGTCATAGGTGAAATAGCCCTCACTATCACATAGTGAATATGAAATAGTGGAGTACAACTACATTGAATTGAAATATAGAATTCAACTATGGATAAAGTCAATGCCAACGATAGTGTGGTTAAAGTAATATACTTTTTTAAAGGTAGTAAGCAATTCAAAAATAGTGAAAAGAAATAGTAACTCGCCATTTTACATTATTTTCCCAAAACAAACACAACTTCAACCTTTCATAGAAATTTATTAACATTTACAAAATTTACATATTACTACTTCTATTCCCTTTCTCCTTTGCTTTCTGCTTCTCCTACACATTAAGAAAGTGGCGTTTTGCTAATTTCATTATTTTGATGTTCTTCTGAAAAATTTGCGTGAAGTTTACATTGTAAAATATAAAAATTTTTTTAGATATTTTGTAATTAAAGTCATAAATATATTTACTTACAAAAAACAATATTGTGGTTTGTTATATGTTCTGTATGCCATATTTTCTTTTTTGTTATTGAAAGAAGAAATATTTTGAAATTTTAGATCACAGGGTAACCTAAAAACAATTTTTTCGACATTGTTCATAATTAAGTTAGTTGATTTTTATAAAATATAAATTCATCATTGACTATGCCACTACGTACTTTTTTCGGTGTACTAAATGATAAAATTTATAATTTAACAGGAATTCTAAAAAACAGTATTTACTATTTTCTTATTTTTGTCGTTGAGACACACACATTTCTCTTAATGGAGTTAATCGATTTGGCAACTGAAGCATTCATATATACTTATTTCGCAACAATGCCTGAAGAATCTTAATAAATATATTATAGACAGTATTGTCGAATAAACTATTTTGAAAATATTTTTTAGTATGTATTAAAAATGCCAATATGAAAAAAGAGTTGAATGGCAACTTTTTTGATTTATTTTCACTTAAAAAATTGTTTATTTTGTTTAATTAAATAAAATAAATTAGTTATGTTAATTACAACAGTGAATAAAACCTCAATTCACTGATAGAATTTTCTTCATACAATAAATTTGTTGATTGAAATGGCTTTGTTCAAGTAACCGAGTAACTCGATTTTGGGGTTTTGAACTTACTCAATTAATCGTGTAAGGTGTAAGAGCTAAAATTACTTGAGGAGCAATTTTATTTAATTATTTTTTCGTAAAAATTCCGTTTTTTTTTGTAGGTTTTATAGGTTATTAGTAACAAAACACAACAAATTAACAATTAAAATAAATCCATACCCTGCAAAAAAAGAGATGCCGAAGCAGTAGAAAAAGCAGTACAATTGATGATCTAGATGTACTTCTTTTTTAACATACACTCTAATGATTTTAACATTGAGTTCTCATAGGAAAAGAGTTCTTCTACTTCAACATTTTTCAGTACTTTTTGAATGAGTGCAAAGGAAGCTCTTTTTTACCAATTAAAAGTTAAAAAAAAATTATTCGCAAAAAAAATTATATTTTTTTTTTATTCTACAAAAGTTTTTTTTATTTTTGAGCAAAAATAAGTTATTTTTTGACTTTAATTTTTTTAAGCAGAAATAAAAGTTATTCTTTGACTTTTATCTTTTTGAGCAAAAATAAAAGTTATTTTTGACTTTTATTTTTTTGAGCAAAAAAAAAAGTTATTCTCTGACTTTTATTTTTTTTAGCAGAAATAAAAGTTATTCTTTGACTTTTATTTTTTCAAGCAAAAAATAACAGTTATTTTTTGACTTTTATTTTTTTGAGCAAAAATAAATGCTACTGTTTCGACAAAAAACACATTAAAATATTAAAATATTCACAAATTCATATCAAACACATACAAATATTTTTTAGTTGCCATTGACTTACAAAAAAATTTTTTACTCTTGCTCAAAAAAATAAAAGTCAAAAAATAACAGTTATTTTTTGCTTGAAAAAATAAAAGTCAAAAAATAACTTTTATTTTTGCTCGAAAAAATAAAAGTCAAAAAATAACTTTTATTTTTGCTCAAAAAAATTAAAGTCAAAAATGTAAAAAGCAATGCATTTTTTGGGAGTCTAGGCCACAAGGATCATTATGATGTCCTTGAATCAGTTCTCCGATATTTGGTTATATGTGCTTTTTTTGTTTAAAAATTCAAAAATAACTGTTATTTTCGGTCCCTGTATTTGGGGATTAAGTAAAATCTAAATTTATCCAAAAAATGACAGATCAAATACGATCCTGTAATATATTTCGGGATTGCGTAAGATCTTAACTTTTCCGATAAATTGCAGAAGGAATTAAATTCAGTGATATATTTTTGGATTTGGTAAGATCTAAATTTATCCCATAAATTGCAGATCGAATTAGATCCAGCAATTTATTTCGGTATTAAAATGGTAGATCGAATTAGAAACAGCAATATATTTGGGGATTGACATCTAAAACTATCCAGAAAAATTACATATAAAATTAGATCCCGCATTATATTTAGGTACTACGTAAGATCTCCATTTATTTGGGATTAAATAAGATCCTAGACAGATATTGACAACAGTTCAAAAAATAATACACTGGCAGAGCACTAATTTTATAAAAATTACAATATTTTGTTAAAATAACTCAGGTGGAAATAGCCGACGTTGGAATAAAAATTGTACTGGGAGAGCACTGTTTTTTAAGAAATGCCGGTACTACTTAAAACGTGCTTTGCCTGTACTGTTTTGTGAAAATTAACGAGCTTTTTTTAATTTATTAAAATTAAAAATTTTATAAATTTTATGTATTTTTGCATCTATTACACAATTATTTATGTAAGAGAGACATAACCATTCTTTTCTTGTGAAGTTTCGAAAGAATACATTAAAAATCTGTGATGTACACTAAAAGGACAGTAAAGTACTAGCAAACTACTAAATTTGTTATTAAATGTACTGGGATAATACCAAAAAAAAAATCCCAAGCCTGTGCAAACGTTGGGAAATAACTACGGCCAAGCGTTTATTGGTGTTATCATTTCGACAACATGCCAGTACAGTGAAAGTTGAAAATCCGACGCATTGCCAGTACATGTACTACCGTCTGCAATACCGGGCCGACATTGTGCCATTTGTATTTTTCTACCTGCGAAGGTTTAAACTCAGAAGGTCTCGAGTTCGATACCGTTCACGGCTATGCATTTTTTTTATAAAATGAATTTCTTTTTATAAAATTATAATTTTATTTTCTATAAATGTTTTTATAAAATTATAATTTTTTAATATTAAATTGAATTTTTTTTTAAATAATTTTATTTACATCTTTTTAACGCTCTACACCATTTCCAATTGTATCAATTGTTTTTAAGAGTTATCAATTGTATTTCAGAAATAATCAATTGAATTTCAGTTTTATCAATTGTGTTTCAGAACTTATCAATTATTTTTCAGATTTATGAATTGTATTTCAGAACTAGTCAATTGAATTTCAGTTTTATCAATTGTTTTATCAAACTGCATTTCAGAAATCATCAATTGTATTTCAGAAATTATGAAAAAACAATCAACAAGTTTTGAAATAGATTTGATTATTTCTGAAATACAATTAATAATTTCTGAAATACATTCCATGATTTCTGAAATACATTTAAAATTTCTGAAATGCAATTAAAAGCTTCTGAAATACAGTTAATATTGTAGTTAAGTTACCATATATGACCATATATTGTTTAAATGGCACCATATATGACAATATACTGTTTAAATGGCACCATATATGATATATTCCCTATTAAAAAAAATAATATGGAGCTTTATATGGTAATATATAACTTAGAGTGATCCATGTACCATTTGATCCGAAAAATGGCCCGATAAAATTGTATCAGTTGTTTATCAGTTTTTACCTAATTGTATCAGTTTAGATCTGACCTGATTAAATTATGTGTTAATCAGATGAAATTGTATCTGATTTTTGACGTGATACAATTTTATTGGTTTATATCACATGGTATCAGTTTAGGTCCAAATAGATATATTTGTATACAAAATTATATAGTTATATCCCAATTTTGACCTGATATCAGTTTAAAACTTTGATATATTGTATAAGGTAAATGTCGGATACAATTATATTTTATTTATATAAAATTGAATTTATTTATATAAAATTGAACCAATTACGATCAAACCTGACACCATTACATATAAACCGATAAAATTGTATCAGGTAAAACATCGGATACAATTTCATCTGATTAACACATAATTTAATCAGGTCAGATCTAAACTGATACAATTAGATAAAAATTGATAAACAATTGATAAAAATATATGGGGCCATTCTTCGGATGAAACTGTATATTTATACAGATATAACTTAATCACATATATGACTATATGTAACTAATTTTATTCGGGTTGTTTAAATGATACGATATATCAAAGTATATGGTACTATATATGGTAGCATATATTATCATATCTGGAACTGTATTAAAAATGTTGTTCATAAGATACCATATATGACCATATATTGTTGAAATGGCACCATATATCATAATGTATGGTTTAAATGTCACCACATATGGTAATATATTGTTTAAATGATACCATATATCAATATATATTGCACCATATATAGTAGCATATATTATATCTGGAACTGTATTAAAAATGTTGTTCATGAGGTCCCATATATGCGCATATATTGTTGAAATGGCACCATATATGATAATATATGGTTTAAATGGCACCATATATAGTAATATAATACTTAAATAACACCATATATAAATATATATGGCACTATATATAGTATCATATATTATAATATCTGGAACTGTATTAAATATTTTGTTCAAGAGGTACCATATATGACCATATATTGTTTAAATGCCACCATATATGATAATATATAGTTTAACTGTCGCCATATATAGTTATATATTGTTTAAATGATACCATATATAATGATATATTCCTAAAATGCCGCCATATATATTAAGATATAGCTCTATATACAACTATATATGCAATAAGATTGGCCATGCTATGTAATATATAATTATATATACCATATCTAATATTATAAAGGCCGATATCTATTTAGATGAAATTATATATGGCATAATATAAGGAAAAATTTTGGAGAAAGACGTCATATATAATTATATATGGATATACATAACGACTTGTCTAATTATATATTGTAATATATGCTACATATGATTATATATAATTTTTCTTACTCGGGTATATAAGAAAATTGGTGTTATCTATTACCATTATTAAAAAAGTTCAGTATTTGAAAGTGGTAACTACAAATACGGGTATCCTAATCAAATATGACCTTAAAGTCGAGTTTCTGTAGAACCAACCGAATTGTGGATTTTATTGATAACACACACAACTATTAATTGGTATTGGTAAACGAATTTTACACCGTATTGTTTTCCAAATAAAACACATAAATTCAAAATTAGTTATTAAAATTAATAAGTGTTTGTGGTGCAGTGGGTGAGGAGTTGGCCAAGTACGCTGGATTTCCGAGTTCGAAACCCGCAAAAGACAAAAATTTAGATGTTTTTTTCAGGGTTGGCAGGCAATACCGCTAAAATACCGTTATCGATTCAAAACCCTTTCAATTGACTACCGTTACCCCTAAAATACCGTTACCGAAATACCCAGAATACCGTTATCCTTAAAAGACCGTTACCGAAATAACTGAAATATCGTTATGCTTAAAATAACTAAAGAAATGGAATATCGCTAACCTTAAAATACCGTTACCGAAATACATGAAATAGCGTTATCCTTAAAATACCGTTACCGATATAGCTGAAATACCGTTAACCTTAAAATGCCGTTACCGAAATAACCCAAATATCGTTATTCTTAAAATACCGTTACCGAAATAACTCAAATACCATTATCCTTAAAATACCGATACCAAAATAAATGAAATAGTTTTACCCTTAAAATACCGTTACCGAAATAACCTAAAATATCGTTACCCTAACGATAACCGCATTCGTTTTGGTTACCATCCATGGTTTTTTTTAATTAAAATAAAATATTCATATGTTTAATCAGTAAATATGGATATGAAAATTAAATGTAGTTGTGGTGCTGTGGGTAAGAGTGCGAACTATTAACCTAAATGGACGGGTTCAATACCAGAAAATTCAAAAAAAAGTTTTAATTTCAATAAAATTTTGTGGAACATAATAATATTTATGTGGAACATAATATTGAATTCTAGAACCGAATATGGGCTTTCACGACGAAAAATATAATTTAATATAAAGATAGTTGTCGTAACTGCATGAATTCGATTGGCAACAAATTCGGTGGCCACAACTGGGACTGTTTTCTGTGTGTACTAGACACTTAGTAAAAAATGTATTTATTGCGATAACTTTTGCTAATGGATACTGTTTTGCTTGAAATTTTGCAAAAACAGTTTTTAGAGATCACCCCATATTATACTAAAAGTTGGACTTTGAGGACAACTTGGAAAGCTATGCTGCCATATAAAATTTTTCAAAAGTCGCGATTTTAACGTATAGGCCGCAACTGATGAATACATTTTTTTGTTGAAATATTTCCTTTTAATTGCTTCTTTACTAAGCAATATCATTTATTAATCTTGATTTTGCTTTTAGCGATTCAATTGGCTAAAACCTTAAAAAACCGTAAAAATCAATATTAAACGCGAACAGTGCCCAGGTAGAAAATTACAAAGGGGCCAGCACTGGCAAAGCACCGAAATGGGTGGTATGAGTGCTTGTTAACAGCGCTTTCCCAATGCCCAAATGATAACACCCTTCCACGGTGGTGCCAATGCTTTACCAAGCCCTAGGAAAGCATCCATAAACATAAAAATCAAATGCTTTGCCAACGCTCATATAAAAAAATTAAAGTTCTTTCCTGACACTCAAATGTTAACACTGATCTATTTAATGCTTCGCAAAGTATTGAGATAGCACCAAGAAACATAAAAATCTAGTGTTTTCCCTGCCACCAAATTATGAGCCCTCATCACTGAAGAATTTTAAATTACTCTAAAAATAGACGATTCTTGGATTATTGTATTGTGGAGTCAAAAATTATTTAAAAATTCACTCTTTTGGATTTTTTTTTTTCAAAAACAAAATAATGTCCAAATTTAGTGCTTTGCCAGTACTTCTTTTTGTAAAACCGCGGTCTACTTGCACTTTGCCAGTGCTTGTTTTTTGTTACCACACATAATTTCCACCTGGGTGGTTTTAATATTAAGTTTTATGCATCAGAATTTAAGCCTAAATATGAATACAGGTCCTGTGCCTACATTTCACCACAAAAAATTTATATTGATTGATTTTGTCCAAATCCAGATACCTTCTTCCGATAAGCGTCCCGGTTCCATTTGGAATGATTCTACTTATAATTCGGCCTCAATACTAGTAATTTTTGTTAAACGAAGTCATTTTATAAGCAACCTAGCTATCGCGCGATTTAGTATTTAATTTTTAAAATAATGTGATATTGGTAACTACTTATCTATGAAAGTTTTCTGTTCCAAAGAATCGTTTGTAGAATAGCTACCTTTTTTTTACAACCAATTTTACTGTCAAATCTAACACCGATTATTTTGTTTGAAGTTGTGCCAAAACAACCACTTCTATAGCTCCAAAGTGGAACCGGTTGCAATAGAATCTGTTCTGGAACTAGTTTTAGAACTTATTCTACGTTAGTCTACGTCAGTCACAGTTCCGGAACCAGTTCCATGGAATCGGTTGCAGTGGAACCAGTTCAAGGATATTTCTTAATAATTCAGCTAGTAAATAGCCTGGTACCTAGTCAGACCCTTTGTGTGGTACTTACTCGCTTAATTACTTTATTGTTTAGGTGTTATCCATGAGCACCCATTATTGTGATTTTTCTATGTCAAGCTAGTATTTGAATTTACAACTCCCTTCCGGGAATTTCTGAACCCCAAACCCTATACCGGACCCAATTTCAAGTTTAAGTTTTCTTAATTTTGGAATATTTTTTTTTTTGGGAAGCTTTTGTTTCGTGAATTTGCGTGATTCACGTGAATCACGCGTGAGTGTGACTGAAAGTTCAATTTACTCACGTGAGTGAGTGTGAGTAGTAATTTTTTTATCGGGAGTGATTGCGCGTGATTAGAATTTTTTTCTCGTGAGCGTGAGTGAGTGTGAGTAAAAATTCACTCATGTGCCCATCTCTAGACCAAATATTAGGTTTAAAGTGTTTTCTTTAAGTTTTTGTAATTTTTTATAATTTTTGCTAAATGATCCTATTTTATTGTCTACTAAAAATCATATATTTAAATGAAGTTTTAATTTTTTTTATTAAATTTAGAGAATTTTTTAAGTTTTTTTTTTAAATAATAGCAACGAATTTTGCAAAGAATATAATATAAAAATTTTAAACAAAAATTTGTTTGTTCTATATACTCACGAAAAAAGTAAAAAAGTGGCCCCCTCAAAATAAACCTTGGTTAAAGGAATTAAATATGCTAAAATCCCAAACTTATTTAACAAATTGTGAAAAATAATCCGTTGTACACTGAAATAATTATCCTTCATGATATTAATGATATAATTTCATAAATTTTTTTTTTTTTGAATCAATGAAGAATTTCATTATGTATATAATATTTAATTAATATTATGAAATTTTTTATAACTTTTCTTTCATAAAATTTCATAATTTCATTAAAAAAATTCATTGAATTTCATAATTTAGATCTTCATAAATTTACTGAAAATGTTCTTTATATATATGAAATTGTTCAATAGTATTTACTTTGTTATTTTTTTTTTTTATAAAATATCGCCATTCTAATAATTTTTAAAAATTTTCATACAATTACAATTTTATATTAAACATTTACGGTGGGTCTCATACTGTAGGTTTAACTTTAACTTAACTATAAACAAAGGGAAATGTCAAAAAACTGTACACAAAACAACAACAAATTTTTGGGTTAACTATTAACTAAAGTTTAAACCTGCAGTATGAGACCCACCGTTAATTCTCAAATACAATATTTTATAAACATAAGGCCGAGTTTAGTGATGTGCATTAATTTTCATACTGAGAGAATTATTTTATAATTTTTAATTATTTTTTATTTTCTTTATTATTATTATTAATTTTAGACTATGAATTTTTTTTATAAATCTTATTAATTTTTTCGAAACATTGAAAGGAATTTCATTAATTGAATGAAGCTTATTATAAAATTCTATGAAACTTTTTAATTTTATGAATTCTTTCATTAGATATATTTTCTACATTCGTAAAATATGGTACAGTTTACTAGGCTTTTTGCATTTACTAAATACTTTTTATTTATCCACCCATGAAAAAATGTTTATTCAATTTAATTCGTAAAATGGATTAATTTAATTTGATAAAACAAAGTCTTAATATATCAATTAATATATTTTTGAGTATAATTTGATATAATTGTATCGGGATTTTGGTCTTATCTTATTAATATTTTTTATACATTTATATATAAGTTATTTCATTTAAATATGATCATATACATTCATATGCTACACCGTATAAGCAATATCTGAATATGTGTCGCGCAAAATAGAGAGGGACCTAAGGTCAGGAGAGCATGGGATCGGTCTCATTCGATGCTCAGGTGTTGTCCACAAAAAAAAAAAAAAAAATTGATTTTTTACCCTAAGGTCCCTTTCTCTATGCGATGTCACATATATAAAAAAATCAGTAAAGCATTATAAAACTTTATATAATTGAATAAATTTGATTAATTTTGAATCAAATTATTTTTTCACGGGCCTCCAGCTTAGCAACGACAACAACCAACTATAATAAATAATAATAATTGAAATTGCTTCATAAATTTTATGAAGCTCTTCATTGGCTTAATGATTTATTCATTGGAGGAGTGGGCCAGGGAAACAAGCCGATCAAAATAATCGGCGGCGGCGGCGCAAGCAAAAAATCGGCGGCGGCGGCGGCGATTAAGGTTGAGCCGGATAAAAATCGGCGGCGGCGGCGCAACCAAATAATCGGCGGCGGCGGCGGCTTGATAGAACATTATACACGTATTTTAAAGATGTTTAAGGTTTTTTCCAAAATATAGCAGTAGAAAATTGTGCAAAAAATTTGGAATTATCAAATAAAAAATAATTTTAAGTTAAATTCATCGATAAAAATTACAAATTTAGGATTTTTAGTTTTTGAACGGAGCTAGAAGGAGAGATAGTTGGGCTTTCCAAATATATACATATGTTTATATATTCAACAAAATTGTGTGGAAATATTTTCAAATAAAACTGATTTTCTTAATTTTTTCTTATTTTGTTTAATTTTGACGGCTTTTAATTGCAATATTTTGTTTAAAGAAAAACTAATTTTTATCTAATTTATTCTTTATTCAGGGCAAAAGGAAGTTCTATTTTAATCGCTTTAAAATTGTCAAAGTTATACATTTTTTTATAAACATGGAATCTCTGCATTTATAAGAAAATTGAAAATATTAACCTTAATGATTGTGCAAACAAGAATCTCGAGTTGCTGAAATTAAATGTTTAGAAAAATTACGATAACTTTTTCAATTTTCAATTAATTTAAACAAAAGAATCTGATTTTACTAAGAACTAAACCCACTTTCAGAATGAATTACAATAGTAAAGAATTGTTTAATACTGTAAAAAAGCCGTCAAAGTATACAAATTAAAAAAAAAAATTAATTTTAATATTTAAAAAAAAAATTTCAACATATTTCAGTTACAAATAAATAAATCTATATATATTTGGAAAGCTAAATTTTTTGTCTTTCCAAAAACGTTACAATATTGAAAATCGGTTGAAAAATTGCTGAACTTCAAATTGTTAAGTGCTTGAAGTCGCTCAAACACAGAGTTTTGACACTATCACCCCTGTTCTGAATTCCGAAACTTTTTAATTAGAGTGGTTTTGTAAAATCACACAAAATTCAAAATGTCGGAAATTGACTTTTTCAACAAATTTTAAGATAAATTTTAACATATTAATTTTTGCAACAAAATATTCCATTTACTTTCACCAAGCTTTTCCAACACGAAATAAAACGAAAAAAATAATTCGGATGTGGATCACAGAACAGCAAAAAAATTCGGAATGTTTCACTTTAGAATTTTTTATGTGGATTCGGAACTTAGAAATAAACAAAATCTATTTTCACTCAAAATTAAATGTGTTTTTAGAATAAACTAGAAAAAAATATGGTTCGAAAAAAATTATGCTCGAAAAGATGTCAAAGTTGAAAAACTTAGAAAAAAAGTTAAAAAATTCAGATATTCACCCCTGTTTTTAGTTCCGAAACTTTTTAATTAGAGTTGATTTGTAAAATCACACGGAATTAAAAATTTCGAAAATTTGTTGTTTCTACCAAATTTTAATATTCATAGACTAATTTTAAAATAAATTATTATATTATAATTGTTGTTAAAAAATATATATTCGTTTCACTATCATCAAGCTTTTTCTACACGAAATAAAACGAAAAAAAAATTCGGATGTGGATCACGGAACAGCAAAAAAATTCGGAATGTTTCACTTTAGAATTTTTTTGTGGATGCGGAACTCAGAACAGCGTCGATTATTGTAAATATCTTCGTCCGCAATGTCTTAAAAATGTGTCTTTTGATAATAATTTCAGGTGTACTGAAAGTTCTGAAAAATGTGATGTGATCTACTTAACCAAACCTACGACCATAAATTCGAATGAATTAATTCTTTAATTCATTTTTGGACTTTTAATTAAAATTTACTAATATATCTTACGATTATACCATTCCTTATGAATTCATTCACTGGCTTCATTCTTTTAATTTTCATGCATAGTGAATGAATTCTTTCATGAATTCATTCTTTTTATAATGATCTTTCACGTTTCATTCGGTTTGTAAAAGTTTAAAATAAATGTTGCGTTTTTAATTATTTTTATGGGTTGTGTATATGATATCAATATTAAATCCCTAAAATAAGCCACATTTTTATTTAATTTGTAATTATAAACTAAAGTGTTGTCAGAATCATTAGTATATTCATACCTTAGATCTTTTACTGATTTAATAAAATGACAATTTTGATAAGCCATTTTGTAAAAGATTAGAATTAATGAAAAAATTAATTATTTAAATTGATTGTAATTCTATAAGGAATGTATTCAACATAAGAATGCATTCTATTTAATATTAAAATTTGGGAATGAAACCTATGAATTAATTATAAAGGAAAGTTTTGATGGAATGATATACATATATTCAATTTCTAAAACTGAATTCGGTTTTGTGCGAATTAACCTAAAATTTAATTAATTATTTCGAAGCTCTGCCTACAATCTACACTTGGTCATTTGAAAAGTATATATGTATATTGTTCATTTGGATTCTCTCCTCTATTGCATATCCAAATTTCAGCGAAATCTGTCAGAAGTTTTCAAGCAAAACTTCCAACTTAAGAAATATTTATGACAAAAATCCTTCTTAGCTCTGACTATAAAACTGGTTCTTTTATTTTTTTTTAACTAAAAAAAAATACTCTTGATGGTTCAGGAAATGATGAAGTAGAAAATTTGTTTAAAAAATGACATTTGCTTTTAATTTTTTTATTTTGGAAAATTGATACTTCCAGCCGAAATGAGCGGAGAAAAATCGGCGGCGGCGGCTGAAGCAAAAATGACCGGCGGCGGCGGCTTAAACGGCTTACGGCGGCTGGCTTGTTTCTCTGGAGTGGGCTATTCATTTTATGAAGAGTTTCATTAGTTTTATGAACTTTTCATAAACATTGACTTTAATGAAACCTGTTTCATAGATTCTATGAAAAGTTTCAATGGACGAGTTCCAGTGACAATTTTCATTGAAACTATGAAGAAATTCATTACTGAAGTGATGATAATTCTCTCAGTGTAGGCATGTCCCTTTTTTCACAATTTGTTAAATAAGTTTGGGATTTTAGCATATTTAATTCCTTTAATGCAATTAATGTATATCCCGATAAAATAGAATTTAGGAAACTAATATGCAAGTGCTTGTGCAAATGTAAATGTTACTGACACTTTAGAAAACATTTTTTTCTATTGTTGTTTCTACATGAATGGATGTCACTACATTGCTAGATCTGTCAAAACCACCGGCGCAGCTAGACCATTTTTCTAGGGGGGGCTATAGCCCTTCTTAATATATACTATATATATTTTTTTTTGTAATTTTGCCCAAAAAAATTATTTAAAGTCTCATAGGCCGTTCAAATTTTTTGCTGCTCTGTTTTGCATAGGTTCATCTGTGCAATCGACTGATAGTTACTCTAACAAGTTATGCTTTTAGTTTTACCCAGTAAGCACTACAAAAATTCAAGTGAAAACGGATTACAAAAGGAAGCTCAACCCTACCTTCAATAACATCGCACGATATATATTCGGTCTATCTAGGTATGTATCCCAATACTCCCGTCGCATTTTAGGAATCTCCCTTAATGATTACCTAACATTCAAAAACCTAGTCTTTTTACATAAGGTTAATTATACCACGGAACTGGAATATCTATTTCACCGGCTTATACCCACAAGATCGCCAAGAAACAGTAGCTTTAAACAATTTAAATATCGTGACACAGCTTCTAAACAACAATTTTTCATCTCTGGAACCATCTTCCAACCGACATTCAATACACCAGCAACGCAATAAAATTTAAAAAATTACTAATGCAATATTATACCTAAACTTACTACTTCATTATCTATTACTAATCACATTGTTTTTTTTTTTGTTTTTTTTTTCATTTTAAATATTTTATATAAATTTTTATCTTATGTTATAAATCCTGCATATTAAAGTTCATATTCAATTTTATATTTTGTCAATGTTTAATTTTTAATTGATTTGTTCGATAATTTATATAATAAGTAAAATGATATTGTACTAGATAAATGTTAACATATCAGATTCTAACACTTTAATTCATAAGATATTGTATCTTGTTGTGTTAGAAAGGCAAATATTTAATAAAAATACAAATACAAAATCAAATTGAATACCACATTCTTAAGTCAAGGCCTACATTTTATTCGAAATGTACTTTAATTTCATGAGTTGCTGTAGCAATATTAATACACTGATATAAATAAATCTGTGCCAATAGCAGAAAAAGCTACTAAAAATTTGTTAAAAAGAGCCCTGCAGAAAAAATTGCTGATATCAGCAGAATCTGTTTGATAAATGTTAGATAAAAAAAAAAAAAAACAAAACTGTTAAATTATCAAAATTTCAGTTACATTTAGGTTATATTTTAATTTACTTTGAATAACAACTTACCCTTCTAAAATTGGCGAAAAACACTTATTTCAATATTAGTAGACAAAAAATAGAAAGAAAAAACTGTTATATCTATAAAACTTTAGTTACTTTTAAGTTAAATTCAGTTAAATGAAAACGACATACAATCCTGCTGAAATTAACGGAAATTATTGCTGAACATTTTTTCACTGTTCATTTCAGAAGGGAAGACTTTATTTACATAAAATAAATGCATACATAAAAATTTATTTAAATAAACATAAAAAATATAACACTTTTTTCTGAAATTTTTAGCTCACTAATATTCAATAAAATTTATTGCTGATCTGTTCCAGGTAAATTGTCACTTGCAATTAACTAAAATATACCCGAGTAAAAAAATTGATCTCGCGCAATATCTAATCATATCCAATTTGATATTGTTGAAGATCTGCTGTAATATCTAGGTGATCCAATTAGATCTCAAAATTAGGTGTATCCAATCATATCGTATTAGATCCCATTGTATATATAGGGATAAACTGAGATCAAGTTATATCTCAAAATCGGGAGGTCCAATGATATCTTTGGGGATAAATGTAGATCTAATTTGATCCGAAAATTGGCGGATCCAGCTATATATTTGCGGATAAACTTAGATCTAATTTGATCCGAAAAATGGCGGATCGAATTAGATCCAGCTATATATTTGTGGATAAACTTAAATCTAATTTGATCTCAATTTTGGCAGATCGAATTAGATCCATCAATATATTTGTGGATAAACTTAGATATAATTTGATCCGAAAAAGTGGCAGATCGAATTAGATCCAGCAATATATTTGGGGATAAAATTGGATCTAATTTGATCCGAAAAATGGCACATCGAATTAGATCCAGCAATATATTTGTGGATAAACTTAGATCTAATTTGATCCGAAAAATGGCAGATCGAATTAGATCCAGCAATATATTTGGGGATAAACTTAGATCTAATTTGATCCGAAAAATGGCTGATCGAAAAAATGGGTTAATCTTATTATATAAAATTAGATTTAATACAAAAAGTTACATTTTATTTGATACCATTAGACAAAAATAATTCATTCAGATATCGATTATAAAATTATAATTTTTTCTCTATACATTTTTTTATTAAATTTAATTTTTTTAATAAAATAATTTTATTTACATCTTTTTGACGCTCTACTCCATTTCCAATTGTATCAAGATTTATCAATTGTGTTTCAGAAATAATCAATTGTATTTCAGAACTTATCAATTATTTTTCAGATTTATGAAATGCTTTTCAGAACTAGTCAATTGAATTTCAGTTTTATCAATTGTATTTCAGAAATTATTAATTGTATGTCTGAAATTCACAACTGTATTTCAGAAATTCTCAAAATGTATTTCAGAAATTATCAATTGTATTTCAGAAATTATGAAATGTATTTCAGAAATTTTCCTCTATTAACTATGAAATACAATCAACAAATTCTGAAATAGATTTGATTATTTCTGAAATGCAATTAATAATTTCTGAAATATATTCTATAATTTCTGAAATACAATTATAATTTCTGAAATACAATTAATAGATTCTGAGATACAGTTAATATTGTAGTTGCTGATGAGTTATTATATATGACAATACATTGTTTAAATGGTACCGTATATGAAAATATATTGTTTCAATGGTACCATACATGGTATGTTGTTTAAATGATACGATATATCAAAGTATATGGTACTATACAATATATAGTAGCATATATTATCATATCTGGAACTGTATTAAAAATGTAGTTCATGAGGTCCCATATATGAGCATATATTGTTGAAATGGCACCATATATGATAATATATGGTTTAAGTGGCATCATATATGGTAATATATTGCTTAAATAAATAATTTACGGCCCTATACTCCTTGCAGGAGTAAAAGGAACGAAAATAACACCATATATAAATATATATGGCACTATATATAGTATCATATATTATCATATCTGGAATTGTATTACAAATTTTGATCATGAGGTACCATATATGACCATATATTGTTTAAATGACACCATATATGCTAATATATTGCTTAAATAACACCATATATAAATATATATTGCACCATATATAGTAGCATATATTATCATATCTGCAACTGTATTAAAGATTTTGTTCATGAGGTACCATATATGACCATATATTGTTGAAATGGCAACATATATCATAATATATGGGTTAACTGGCCCCATATATAGTTATATATTATTTAAATAATACCATATATAATTATATATTGCTAAAATGCCACCATATATATTAAGATATAGCTCTATATACAACTATATATGCAATAAGATCAGCCATGCTATGTAATATATAATCATATATACCATATCCAATATTATAAAGGCCGGTATCTTATTAGATGAAATTATATATGGCATAATATAAGGAAATTTTTTGGAAAAATACGTCATATATAATTATATATGGATATACATAACGACATGTATAATTATATATTGTAATATATGCCACATATGATTATATATAATTTTTTTTACTCGGGTAGCTAACATTTTGTAAATTTACACTACATTTATACTTGAGCAAAAACCACTTAGTTTTTGTATGAAACTAGTTTTTGATAGTTTTTTTTGTACAAGACCTAAAAATCAGGTAGTTTTTGCTCAGGTATATGTAAATTTAGTACATATTAAGAGACCTTTACTTGTTGTTTTCATTATACTAATACTTAGCAAACTGACTCAGCTAATTTTGGCAGTTTTATCTGCAGGGAAATTTTTTAAAGCGTATACCCCTATATTTATTTATTAATGTATTTTTTTCCGAAAGCAGCCTCAACCTATTTTACAAAATAAAGTAAATATATTAAGGTAAAATTCTCAAAAAATTTAAATAAAATAGATTTTAGAAGTATAATATCAATAAGGGTTTTCACAAGGGGGTGCTATTTGTTGTATCGTCCTAACAAATGCATTTGTCAATAAATGAATATTTTGCAAAAAATGCATGTTTTAAAACTTATTTTTGATTCTCACTTAAACTGAGTTTTTACATCTTTAAAAAAAAGAAAAAATATGAACTAGATTGCTTTTTTATTTATATTTTCAACATAAATAACTGACAAAACAAAGCCAGAAGTAAAATTGATAGAATGGTTTTCCTTAACTTTTTTATCATGAGGGCGAAAGTTATAGAAAACTACTATTACTAATTTTTCGATGATGATAAACGATAGATTTCAATATTTAAACTACTTTTTTTGAAATGATGCAGTTCTACTTAATAAAATTAATAATGAAAACGCTGAAATAAATAAATACATATTTTCAAAATTTTAATGTAAATCTTCCGATTTCAACATATTCAACGATATTAACATAAAATACGAAGTTTAGTGCATGAACTTTCTTACTCTGGGCATTACTGACGATCCACTTTCATATAAAAACCTAAACAAATATTTATTAATTTTTAATTTAGTAGGTTTGAGGTTAAGAAGAAGAATAAACCTTTTCCTCTAAAAATTATAAACCATTAATTTTCAAATCAGACTAGATCTAGTTTCTGCCCTTTTCTATGGACAGGCTTTATCAGTGATTTTCCATTAAATTGTTTATGCTTTTGAGCCCATTGTTGAGTCAGAAATGTTTAAAAAAATTTGTTTTAAGTAAAAGCAAATTAAATTTTTTTTTTAATTCTGGGGGGCTAAATTATATCTGGAGGGGGATTAGCCCCCCAGACCGGCCTATCTACGCCTATGGTCAAAACAACAGAGTAGTACATTGGACGATGACAAAGCAAATTGTGAAAAATTGTCTGTTGTTGTTTTTTCTTTGATATTTTAAATGTTTAATAACGCTCCTAGACGAGAACAAGAAATTCTCATTGAGTTTGTAATTTAACTTAATAAATATTTCCAGAAATTCTAAAAACGTCGTCCCCTGACGATTTCCTTAGGAAAGAATGAAATCCGGATAGGGACATGCCTACAACGGATTATTTTTCACAATTTGTTAAATAAGTTTGGGATTTTGGCATATTTAATTCCTTTAATGCAATTAATGTATATCCCAATAAAATAGAATTTGGTAAACCTTGGTTTGTTTTATGATGATTCCCAAAATATTTCGTTCTAAATAGAGCAATATGGATAGCAAAACTTTTCTTTTGATAAGTAAATCATCGCAAAGTGGATATAATTCGGAATTTTTCAAATTTCATATATTTGGGCAGGCCGTTATTGGGGACACTTTTCCCTTTCAACCACCATTTTTACTATGTTCCTGTTCCAAAATAGAAAAATTACGTTGCCGGTGAGTTAGTCCTACTCCAAGGAATACATATTTAAAATTTTAGGTTGGCCAAAAGGGATTGGGCAGGCCGTCAAGGAGGAGATTTTTCCCCTTATTTCCCCTCCCGATAGGAATTTCAAAAATTCCGTCTAGCCGCCGAAGTTTGTTATATGAAATGGGTATTATAGTCCCTAGATTATAAATTTAAAAAAACCGCACTTAAAAAATTGCAAAATAATAGCGGAAAGCGAAAAAAGACTTTATGGTACAAAAATTGTACTGAAAAACCTTATCAACGATTTTCATTCTGCAAACAAACATACTGATGTAAGAATTTTCCTTTTTGTAAATTTTTTTATGCGACTTTTTTTTCGCGATTTTTTTGCAATTATGCACCAAACTTTGTTGTATGAAATGGGTATTATAGTCTCTAGATTACATATTTAACAAAACCGCACCTAAAAAATAGCGAAATTTTGGCGGAACACGAAAAAGACTTTATAGTAAAAAAATTGCAATGAAAAACCTTATCAGCGATTTTCATTCTGCAAACAAATATACTGATGTAAGAATTTTCCTTTTTGTAAATTTTTTACGCGACTTTTTTTTCGCGATTTTTTTGCAATTATGCACCAAACTTTGTTGTATGAAATGGGTATTATAGTCTCTAGATTACATATTTAACAAAACCGCACTTAAAAAATAGCAAAATTTTGGCGGAACGCAAAAAAAGACTTTATGGTACAAAAATTACATTGAAAAACCTTATCAGCGATTTTCATTCTGCAAACAAATATAATGATGTAAGAATTTTCCTTTTTGCTAATTTGTTTTTCGCGAATTTTTTCGCGATTTTTGTTTTGCAATTAGTCGCCGAACTTTGTTCTATGCATTGGACATCAGAGTCCCTAAATTATAAATTTAAAAAAACCTCACTTAAAAAATTGCAAAATAATAGCGGAATGCTAAAAAAGACTTGAGGTAAAAAAAATTAATTAAAACACATAATCAGCGATTAACATTTTGCAAATGAATATGATGATTAAAAAATTTTCAATTTTGTAAAAAAAAGTTTTTCGAGATTTTTTTTTGCAAACTAAGCACCAAAATTTCGTCTATTAAATCGGTATTATAGTCCCTAGACCATGAATTTAAAAAAACCATACTTAAAAATTTGCAAAATAATCGCGGAACGCGAGAAAAGGCTTTATGGTACAAAAAATTAATTAAAAACCCTAATCAACGAAAAAACGGAAATTTTTCTACCAATATATTTGTTTGCGGAATGTAATTCGCCATAAAACCATTTTTCGCGTTGCGAGATTCTTTCCAATTTTTTAAGTGGTTTTTTCAAATTCATAACCTAGGGACTATAATACCAGTTTCATACACCAAAGTTTGGTGCTTAGTTTGCAAAAAAAATCGCTAAAAAATTTTTACAAAATTGAAAATTTTTGATTTGTTATATTTGTTTGCAGAATCTTATTTGCTGATTGTGTGTTTTAATTAATTTTTTCTACCATAAAGTCTTTTTTCGCGTTCCGCTTATATTTCGCCAATTTTTTAAGGGCGGTTTTTTTAAATTTGTAATCTAGGGACTACAATACCTATTTCATACAACAAAGTTTGGCGGCTAGTTGCAAAAACAAAAATCGCGAAAAAAAAATTGCAAATAGGAAAATTATTCCATCAACATATTTGTTTGCAGAATGTAAATCTCTGATTAAGTTTTTAAATTAATTTTTAGTGCCATAAAGCCTTTTTTCGCGTGCCGCCATTATTTTGCAATTTTTTAAGTGCGGTTTTTTTTTATTTATAATCTAGGGACTATAACCCCAATTCATACAACAAAGTTTGGTGGTGAGTAGCAAAAAGAATTCGCAAAAACAAAATTGTCGAAAAAGAAAAATTTTTGAAGTAATATATTCGCTTGCAGAATGTTAATCGCTGATTAGGTTTCTTACTTCATTTTCTGCACTGTACTTTTGCAATAAAATTTTTGTAAAATAAAGTCGTGTTATAATTGTTTTTATTCCACTGGATTATCTTATCCATATGTTTTTCAGCGTAATTATCGTTAATTACTTTTTTTCTAGTGTTTTTTCTTAAGTTTTTGGCGATTTATTGCATTATTTTTCATTCAACACCTAAAAAATGCAAGTGATAATATTTGACAATTCAAGTGATCAAAATAACAGTCTGGTGATTTACAAAATTTGCTTTTCCATATAATTTTGTTTAAAAACTACGTAAGTCAGCACGGACGATCACCGCGTTCATCACCGGGATTTACAAAATACGAAATTTTAAAAAACTAAGTGAAGTGTAGTGTTTTAAGAAATTAGGCTATTAAGCAACTACTTTGTTGTTGTATTTTTTTGCCAAAAATAAACAAAAATTTTGAAACATTTATTTAATTCCCGCTTAGTTTGACAAAGAAAATTTAATTTTTCTTTGTTTCTGTAGATTTAGAATCAATTACTTAGAAGTGCAGCTATGGCGCGTACACGTTACGGAATCGATTTTAAGCTCAATATTGTTGAACTATTTAATAAGCGCCAATCGCAAGTCTCTTTAGCTAAAAAATAAGCATTAACAAATCAATACTTTCGCTACTAATTAAAAAGTATAAAGCTACTGGAATAGTAGAGAAAGCCAATACCAGAGTGCAACCTCGAAAAACTTCACATCGAACAGATTGAAGATTGTCCGATTAATTAAGAAAAAACCCTTTATTTCTTCCAAAGATGTTGTGAGTGAGCTTAATCTCAATATTAGTGCGAGCAGTGTGAGAAAACGATGATTTGAAAATAATTTGAGAAGCTTCATGCCGTCTAAGAAACCTATACTGACAAAGAAACATTTAAAAAAGAGGTTTGCCTAAACGATTTTGCAACGTATTCGTTAATTTTCATCAGTTTTATACTCACCTTATATGGACAGAAAAAAAGTAAAAAAGTTGCCCTCTCAAAATAAACCTTGGTTTGTTTTAGAATGATTCCCAAAATATTTCGGGTCTAGCAATGAGATCTCACGAGCTGGACCATTTTTAAAAAGGGCCTGTTTTTTTAGTTTTTGTAAGAAATTATTAAATAAGTTTTTTTTCGCCAAAAAAATATGTTCCGCCAAAAAAATCGCGTGCTGAATTTTTTCTGTTAAGTTTCATTTTTATCAAATCAAATTGCAGTATCAAATGCAGATTACAGTAACAAAAAAATTTGAACGAAATGTATGAAATTTGCAAAATTCCAAATCATATCCACTTAGCGATAACTTATTTGTCAAAAGAAAATTTTTGATATCCATATTGCTCTATTTAGAACATATTTTTCCCCCACATTGAATTTCTGAGAAAACGCGAAAAATCGTAAATTTCAAAAAAATCTGAAATACGTGTTCCAAATCACGAAAATAATATAATAAAAATCGCTTCGTCAGTACCGGCAGGGTCGTCAAATCGCAAACATTTTTGGCAAGCGAAATAAGGGTTAAGGAGGGGTTCTACGGAGCCAATTTTTCTTGGCATAACTATTATTAGATCAGAGATTATGAAAATTGCAAAATTTTTAAAATCGCTTCGGCAGAAAATGTATGGTCCTCAATATTAACTAGGGTATTCAATTAATCGGCTTTTTATTTTAATCGTGCAAATAATTATTCGGGTTTTTTTCTTAACCGGTTAATCGAACAAAATTTTAAAATTAATCGATTCATCGAAAAAATTTTATGTAAAATAATATACATACACTTGTTGTGTTTTTAATAATTTTATTTGAAAAAGGAACAAAAATAACTTCAGTAACTCTTCTGAAATTAATAAAAATAAAAAAATGTAATAATTGAGATCAGATTTTATCATTATTTTTATTTTTTCTGTCCCCTCTTTCACATATTAAAATTTTATCCAAATTGGGGAGAACCACACCGCATTGAGTTAAATAGTTAAAGAAGAATATAAGACCCCGTACATTAATTTGTATCTCTTTCGTATGCATTGAATACATAAAAAAGCTAAATGTAGAGAGGAATTCTGTTGAGAATTGATTTTCCCTATACGTCTCCGTGCCTCCATTCCTTTATTTTATTAATTCAGAGTGCTCCCTAAACAAGCTAAACATTGAGCATTAATTATAATTTATAATTCTAATAATCATTAATTACAATAATTACTAATGCTTTCATTTAATACAAAAAAAAAGTCAGTAAAGCCAGCAAAAAATGTTGCTGTGTCAGCAAATTTTTAGTCAGGAGCATGCTTGCAAAGAAGTTGGTAATTTCAGCAAAAGTTTTGCTAACACTTAGTCGATTGCAAATAAAAAAAATCCTTGCTAAAATCACTAAACTTTTTGCTGAATATTAGTAGACTGAAAAAACTCAAAACATTTGTAGAGAAATTTTACTTTAGTGAATTTATTTGCTGAAAATTTAAATATAGAAATTGTGTAGAGTTGTTTTTTTAATTATCATTTCCGTTGACTGTACTACATCCAGACAAGCTGCCACATCTGCATCTTGTCTATCTGGTTGTTGTCTGCACTATAAATGTGTTTATGAACAGCGTTGCCAGAAAAGTTTGTGCTCATATGCCCATTTGACAAGTTGAAATCCCCAAAAATCCCAAAAACAAATTTCAAAATTCCCAAATATTTTCCCAACATAGTTTTTAATGCGAATTTGAAATAAAAACCCATTTTTAACTGAAAATTAAATTTTATTTGTTAATATTAGAGATAATGATTTGCATTATTTTAGATGGTTTTGAAAAAAACTTATCAAATTGATTTTTACTAGAGATGAGCGATATTTTCATACCGGTGATTTAATCACAGTTATTGATAAATCACTGGTAACGGCAGTGATCAAATATTTCAAGTCGCAATTACTCGGAATGTCGTTCTTTTAATATTTTTGTACTATTCTTTCTTGGAAACTTCATTGTGCACAGTAATACATGTTTTTTTAATAACAGTGACTTGCTTTTACACTCTTCTGAATAAAATGTCTCCATCTATCATGTCTTTGTTACCGGTCGCAACTATTCTTCTTTTAAGGCCCAGTTTTTAGGAAGTGGATTATCTTTAAACTTAGTTTAACGCAGTTTGTAACTGGAATACTGCTTTTAAGATGTGGTTTATTTTGTTTTATTTCAATAAAGAAATAAATTATACTCGAGAAAAAGATTTTCCGGCAAGTTTTTGTTAATCAATTTTGAAATGGCTGACAAAATTCGTTTTCGGTTTAACTAAACCAAGTTTTACTGACATCTTAAAAACTCGCCATAAATATTATTTCGTTTATTTATCAGAAAATCGCAGTCTTTTCCATAGAAAAACCGTGATCACGATCACAGTTTAAAAGAACAACGATTTGCAAATCACATTCACTGAGAACAATGTTACTGAAAAAGCGCCAGATCGCCCATCCCTATTACAAACCCGTGATCACGGTCACTGTTTAAAAGAACGGTGATTTGAAAATCACGATCACTGGTAGCAGCGTTATTCAAAAATCACCGGATCGCTCATCTCTAGCGAAATCCCCTTATGTTTATGAACACGATTTGGGTAGCAAAATAAATTAGTGAAACATAAGTTCAAAATTAGTTTACTGCTAAAAAATATAACTAAAACTTTAGCTGAAAACGGAATTTCAGCAAAAAAATTGCCGAAAACTAGTACACTTGATATACAAGACGTTTTACTAATTTTTCTACTGTGAGTGTACTTTGTGAGTGTATCAACGTTTAAAAAGTCGTAAAAAATAATTCAAAATTTAGTATACGTAAAAAGATACCACTACTTTACTAGATAAGTCACACCAACAGGTAGTAATTTGGAAGATGACAAAGCAAACTGTGATAATTTTATGTTGTTTTTATTTATTGTTTGGGATTTAAGATGTTTATTGACCCCTCCTACTTAAAACATGAAATTCTCATTGAGTTCAAGCTAGCAAATATTTCTAGAAATTCTAAAAGGTCGTCCCTTAATTATTTTCTTAGGCCAGAATGAAATCCGGATAGGTACAAGCCTACAGCAAATTATTTAACACAATTTTTAAAAAAAATTTTTAGTTTTTAACACATTTAGGCTGAGTTCTAAAACGTCATTTGCAATGCAACTGAACAAAGTCATGCATTCGTAAACGCAATTGATGCGCATATAAAAAGCAAACTGTGCATCACAAATGTTGTTGATGCTTTGTTGACATGTTTTTATTACAAAGTAAGCAACACACTTATTTGCTTTGTATCTAAACCAGGGATCGGCAAATATATACAACCTTATTTTATGCTTGTATGAGTGAGTTGCAGCATCTCTCTCTCAATGTACTGACAAAGAACGTTTGTATAATAATTTGAAAATTTTAAATGTTTATAATGGGAATATAAAATAAAAATTTAAAAGCAAACAACAACTACAAAAACAAATATGAAAAACAACAACACAAAAAAAAAAATCAAAATAAAAAAGCTTAAAAATAAATTACCAAAAAAATGTATCAATAAACATTATTCAGAGTGTAAAAAAATCTGGCAAACAAGCGATGTAACAACCTACTTCATTGACTGCTTGTTTGAGACTGGAGTGAATTTATTTATTTTTTTCTTCTATGTGTGAGCTTATGTAGGTGTGAGAGAGCGCCCATGGGCATAGGTGTGGCCGACTCTTGATCTAAACAGTAGTAAAAACGCAAACACTTCAATGTGTTTTGACGTTTAGGAACTCACCCTTACTTTACCCTGTTAAAAATCGACATATATGTATCCATTCATGGACATGTGTGAACTCACATATGCTGGTATATGAAGTCATACAAATTCATACATGTCCATATACTTTCATATAGGATTCATATGTATTCATATGTGATCATACATGAACATATTACCTCAATTTTCGTTAATGTACACAAATGATCATGTATGGAAACATATGAAAATGTATGACCATGTATGTAAATATTACCTCAAATTTCGTTAATGCACACATATGAACATATATGTTTTAAATTGGTTAGAAAGGAAATTGAGCAGAACACATTGAGGAGTGTTTCTTTTAAAATTGGGATCTCCGCTGAATTATATGATAATCTATGTGAGCCTTCCTTGTGGCCTACTAATGTAAAAGTGCGTCCGTTCTTGTTCTTTCAAAAGCCTATATCTTAAAACATGTATAATATTTATAATTATTTTATAGTTTAATCATAGTCTGTAAGGAAATGATGTTCCATAGACTGAATAAAGAATAATAATAATAATAATAATAATAATATATGGAAATTCATATGAGCATATATGAATAATTCATCATATATTGTGGCATATGGGCATGCATGAATCATATGTGCTCATGTATAATCGATTTTTAACAGGGTAATAAAAAAATTTTATTTTTTAAACATTTCTGTAATTTTCTACCAGTTTCGATTAATCGTAAGAAATTATTCGAATTATTCGTTATTCGAAATTTGGACATTTTGAATTATTCGAACAATTTTTGCGAAAAATTGTTTGATTAATCGAATAATGATTAATCGATTGAATACCCTAGTGATTAGCCATCAAATATTATATGTCTCGTTAGCTCAGGGGGTAAGGCAATCGTCTGCCAATCGGACGGCCTGGGTTCAAATCACGGCAGGACCAAAAAAATACATATGAACTTTTTTTAAATTTTATTTTGGAAAAAATATTTCCAAAATAAAACCACTTATTTTGGTTTTGTCAGCGTTTTGCCAACGTTTAAAAATTTTGTTTCTCCAGTGATTTTCCGTCGCTTTTTGAACATCCGGTCCTTTTGTCTAATGATGTTATCATTTTGGGAATGGGAAAGCATTTTTTGCCAGTACTTGTACCACCTGTTAAAGTGCTTTGCCACCGCTTTCCCGTTTGTATTTTTCTGACTGGGAAAATACATATGTATCTACGAATAAAGAAATTAACAAGACTGAATGTAAATCAAAAATATAATGCACACATAAATTTATTTTCTGCCTCAATTTCGAGAAAAAGTTATATAACATAATTAGCGAAAAAATCGGTTATCGTCTTTTGCTGTTTCTGAGCTGTTTTGCTCAAGTATTCTCGTAACTCCCACAAAACATTTAAGGCCCGTTGTTCAACCTTTCCACTTTCAGCCCACTCCAATGCATTATTAAAGATGTCGACAGATTCCCATGTTTTAATCGTCGTTTTTGGTTCCTCCACACAATCATTTTCGTCGGACATTTCTTGTTCTATTTCATTATCTTTACATTCAATAGCATCTTCATTCCATTCTTTAAAGTGCAAAGCTGTAAATTCAACCTATAGTGAAATATAGAATTGCATACATACCCAGTCAGAAATCGCCAGTGGTACAAAAAATCAAGCACTGGCTTACCACTGGGTAACCACGGTGTTAAAAATAAATGACTGGCAGAACACTCATTTGGGACGCTTTGCCACCGTTTGCAAAAAGCGTTTTGCCAGTATTTGTTTTACAAAAATTTCGGTGATTTATAAAAAAAAAACACTGGCAAAGAATTGGCTTAGAGTGATATGCCAAGGTTTGCAACCAGTGGTTATCCAGTGCTACCTAGCCAATGCTACCAGGGGTACAAAAACCAATTCACTGGTAGAGCAATGATTTTATAAAATTGCTGACGCTTCGTTAAAAAATGTTTGTAGTCAGAAGGTTCCGAGTTCAAATCCGGTTGCAAGCAAACATTTTTTTTTGATTTTTTTTAATACAAAATTTTTTTTGTTTTATAAAACCAATTTTTTTGTTTGTGGGAGAGCTCTTTCAAGACCAACTTTTTTTACCCTCCCAACACTGGCATACTAGTTACAAGAAATTGTTTGCCAGTACTAGCATTTTGGCACAGCCAGTAGTTGTCCAGCTATTATCACTTATTTATGTGTTTAGCCATCAAATATTATATGTGCCGTTAGCTCAGTGGGTAGAGCAATCGTCTGCCTATCTGACGGCCTGGGTTCAAATCACGGCAGGACCAAAACAAATACATATGAACTTTTTTTTAAATTTCATTTTGGAAAATATATTTCCAGACCACTTATTTATTGGTTTTGCCAGCGTTTTGCCAACGATTAAAAATGTTGTTCCTCCAGTGCTTTTCCGGCGCTTTTTGAACAGCCGGTCCTTTTGTCTACTGATGTTATCATTTTGGGAATGGGAAAGCACTTTTTGCCAGTACTTGTACCACCTGTTAAAGTGCTTTGCCACCGCTTTCCCGTTTGTATTTTTCTGACTGGGTACTCGTACATAACGCTTTTTTAATGTAATTGTATTTTTGATTGACAGCCAAAGACATTTTAAATGTGGGTGAAATCAAAAAATGTGATAAGTTTTTGGGCCAAATTTGTGAGAAGCAAAAAGTTTTAATATTTCGGTTTTTTCTTAATGGAATCAGTAAGTTTAGTCATTATAAACCTAATTGCAAAAAATCTCTTCTACAAGTTGTCGCAATTACTTTTTTTGCACAATTTTAATTTTTTTTGTGGTAACGGAGTTTACATTTCCGGAAGAAAAAGATATAACAAAAAAAATTGTGTACGAATTTTCTTCAATTTATTAGTTTTTCGTATTTGGGATTTCAACAGGCTTTCCACTAATATACAATTTGTGTTTATCAAATTGGCGGTTTCGCCAATAAAAAATGCAATTCATTCCGCGAAAAAATTTTGTATCTTTTTTAATTTTGTATTTTTGTTCCTTTTAAATGCTTTTTCAAAAATATAAAATTTTTTTAAATCCAATCAGCGGTTGCGAAGTTACAAAATAATATATTAAAACCATAACATTTCGCGATCAAAAAATTCTTACATTGTGTGAAACAAATTTAATTTGTCAAGCTAATGTCAGTAATGGCTAAATGCAAAATCAATCGTTTTTCGCTCCAGCAGTTTAGGGTAAAAACTGATAACTTTTTTTGATTTGACGCAAAATTATCGATTGAGTCATCTTTTGACGCATAAATATTAGTTGAATCACCTCTGTTTATGGTTATTTTAAAATATTTTAAACATTTACCTACATTTTTTTGAACGCAATCTGATGCAAACAGTTTTGGTTACGGAGTTTACAGTAACGGAGTTTACATTTGGTTACTTTTTTCGTTTTCTTTCAGAAACGCTTTGTCAGAATTTTCTTTCCGAAACAAAATCTTATGATGCCTACAAGGTGAATCCAAATATGACATTGTTTTTCTTTCTCGTTAAATAGTTTTGTGTAAAAAATAGGAACGGAGTTTACAACATTTTTTCAAATCTTATTAAAGACATCCTTTTTCATCACGAGAATGTTACATGCTGCAGAAAAGCTTCAAGTCTGTTATACTAGATGATTATTTACACTCCAATGATCATTTGCGTATAAATAACATTATACTTTTCGCAATATATTTAATAGATAACTCCAAAATTCTGGCGAATGCATTTTTATCAAAAATTATGACGAAAAATCGTTATAGAGTTGAAGTCGTGTTAGCAAAGATATACGAAAAAGTTTGTAAAATGTATTAATTTTTATTAAAAACGTCACTTTTCCTCTTCATAAAAATTCTTACAGTTAGTGTTTAGCTTCATTAGTTATTAAAATATAAGCTATTAAAGTTAAAAAACCTTATGAGTTACTGGTTACGGAGTTTACATTTGGCCTATAAAATTCATCACAAATTTTATGTATGTATTAACCAAAAATTGGTCAGATTGTTATAAATTTTGTAAAACGGGTGACAATACGCTGATATATATCGCAATATATGTATAACTCATATGTAATCCATGCATTAGAAATTAGCTGGTTACACGGTTTTTATCAAATTTTTTGATATCACCCATGTGTAATAAATGCAAGTAACTCGGGTATTCCCTAAATTACATAACTATGTGGTTGAGATCCGTTGACATTTTACAAAATATATTGTTCATATTTTAAATCTTTTGCACAAAGTTCATATTTTAGAGTAGTCTGTGGTAGAGAAAAAGTGTTCTTATTTTGGGATGTTCATATATTAGGATGTTAATATTATCGCGAGCGCACTGTATATATTTTTTCTTATCTAATCTAAACATGTAACAAGTGGCCCTATTATTTTGTCCGTAACTGTACATTTCGACATTTAAAAATCGCTGAGCGTTGCTGTTTCGAGATAGTGAGATTATTCACACATCTGTTTTTTTCTGAAATAAAAAAAGTTTTGGCCGATTATTATTAAGTTATTTATTGAATTAAAAATTCAGAACTAGCTCTGAATTAAAAAAATATATAGTTTCTTTTTTGAATTGCCCGTTAAAAATCCAATGGACATAGTTAAATTTCTAGCATTTTTCAAATGCCGTTAAATTATAATAAATTCAAAATAAATGCTATATTTGTTAATATATACTTGGTTTGGAAAGCAAAATATCTATCTATATATATAAAATCATCCGCACTAAAACCACTAAAAATAAATAGTTTCATTTGTGACCTACTCCAACAAAACACAAAATATAATGAATTGGCTGACATTACGTATTCTCCGACCAAAACAAATGGACAAATTTTTCCCGTTATTCTGCCGACGATTAGTTTTCGGGCAAACAAATCAATGTCTCGTCAAGACTCAGAGTTAGGGCTCATTTTTTCTTAGAGCGGCAGCCACTTCCCTCGCCTCCCTTAATTTATCTAATATAAATTTGTTACATTTATAGACACTTCAAAATATGTTAGTTGACAATATGTCATTTTTAGAAACGTTTTGCGATTTAATTATATTTTCATAAAACGCATTAGTCTGAGCGTATAAAAAATTCTACCCACGAGTTTGTAACAAATATTTTGATGAGTAATCAAAAATATGTGTAAAATGTGAACGAATGTGTTTTTTCTTCTGTTTTTCTGGTTTGGTTGGATTTCGTTATTTGAGTGTGTGTATGTTTTTAACAACTACCCAGTCAAAAAATGCCAGCGGTAATAAAAATCAAGCACTGGCATACCACTGGGTAACCACTGTGTTAAAAATACATGACTGGCAGAACACTCATTTGGGATACTTTGCCAACCAATGGTGCTACCTAGTCAGAAATTGCCAGCGCACAGTGGTTCCAAACCCAAAAGAAATGGTACACTCACAAAATAAATACAGTCACTTTTTGTTAGTTGTTTCTGAAGTTTTTCCGTTGAGTTGTTTTTAAAAATAATAACAGTTCTTCGTAGAAGAAACATTGTTTTTAACTTTTTTCACAAGTTATTTAAAAATTTAACTGAATAAAACTACGGATGTTTTGTAACAGTCAAATTTTCTAGTCAATTTTTGTTGTTTTAAAATAAAACTAAAAAAATGAACCAAAAAAAGATATTTTGTAGTAAAAGTTGTTTGAAATAAAAAAACAATAATACAGTTATCCAATTTGTTTTTGTTTTTTAATTTTTAGTAAAATCAAATATAAATTTAATTCTTCGCACCATTTTGCTTGTTATTTTTATAGTAAAAATAAATTAACTTTAAGTTGAATTTACAGTCTATGATAGTCAATTATTGATGGTCAAAAACAAATAAAAAAAATTGTTAAATTAAATGAAAATGTGAATAGACTGGTTTCTAACTGAATTTTATTCGTTTTAAATTGTATTTTTAGTTAATTTTACCTTCAAAATAATTTGTGTGTAATAAAATGTTCACAAGAACTGAAGAGAAAGATATAGGCTTTTAGAAAATTAGCCTTTAGGCACCCCGTTTTATCATAGGGTGTAAAAGTTTACCATATCGGGTATACAAAAGCTTTACGGTCGTACAACTTTTACAAACGTTAACCGATTTTGCTGATTTTATGCGGCGTTCACATATACGTGTTTAACTCGATTTGACATGTTTAAGCGTTAAACATGTTTAAGTGAGATGTTTTACAGTACATTTTTTCTACCCTTAAACACGCTAAATTATCGTGTTTAATTTTTAAACACGTTGTTAAACACGATAAAATTGATATCAATTGGTGTTGAATGACAAGTTTGAGTCAGAAAAAACACAACAAGGAAAATAAAAAAATTAAAATTGAATAAAATAAACTAAATTTAAATAAAAACCAGTTAAAATGTGTTTTTTCTTATTAAAGTGATAGATGAACTAAACAATTAATTAAACTTTGCTTCCGGCGAACGAAAAATATAAAAACAGCCATGAAGTTGTCCCTTAACTAAAAATTGAAAAATCTTGCTTCCGACTGGGGCGGATAATGTTATTTCACTTTTTATAGCGATTATAACGTTAGATAATGCCGAAAATTATTAATTATTGCCTCCGGCCGAAGAAAAAATAACTTTTTGGGAAATTTTGTCAAATTTTTGTATTTTTTTTTTTTAATTGTTAAGGAACAGCTGTTCGAGATTTTAACTTAAACACTTCATTTTTAAGTGTGAACTGATATGTTTAACTTTTACATAAACGTGTTAAACAATCGTACTGTGAACGTAGTATTACACTTACCATCCCAGTGTAGAAAATCATTACCAGATATGTGGTTATGTAACTACATACTTGGTAATGGTAACTAGTTACTTTTGTTATTACATTTCTTATTACCTTATATGGCGATGTCGCGAAAAATAATGAGTTGTCGTTACACACCAGCATACGAAAAATCAAAAAATATATCGTTACCTATGTGCTTACCAGTACTGACAAAAATAATGAGTCTAAAAATAGATTTTCAAAAAAGTAAATTATATAAAAAAAAATATTTTTATTGTATTTTTTTTTTAAATAAAATTTGCTGGTGCGGGAATCGAACCTGGGTCTACAGATTGCCAGTCAACTGCTCTACCATCTGAGCTATATCGACATGTAATATTTAATAGATAAAAACATAATTGACCTGCTGCACACAAGCAAGCTTACTCGCCAACATACAAAAAATCAAAAAATATGTGGTTACATATATCCTTACCAGTGTTTAAAAAATATTGAGTCTAAAAATAGATTTCAAAAAATTTTCAAAAAAATCTAAAAAATTATTTTCTATTTGAAATAATGATAAAAATAAGTTATTATCAGTAACTCATTATTAAATGTTTTAAAATAATGCAGAAGGTAAGTGGGTGTCATTACTGGTACTCCAAAAAATAATGATATGTCATTACCGTTTCTACACTGGGATAGTAGCTCTTCTAGTTTAAAAAATATTTAACTTTGAGTTTCAAAATCTTCATTTTTTCCTTGACTTTTTTGGTTTTTTCCCAATAAATTTTTCACTATTAGAAAAAAATGTTACAAACTTTGTTGTGTCATATTTCAAAATGAAAAAAATTCTTGTCAATTATCTCGAGCCGTTTAGCAGTGATAGATTTTTAAAATAAAAACTTTTAAAAAGTGTGTCCTAAAAATAGCATTTTTTTGCAAAAAGGGGGGTTACTTCATTCACTTGTATATACTTTTGGACATTTTCTAAAAGAATAAGCTTAATAGTGCCATTTAGAACATTTTCGAGCATGCACCCTACGCCCAGCATTGGTCGAAAATGATGAATTTTTTAACAAAATTTAATGTTTTCGAATGTGGCCAAAAAAGTCACGCCACTTACATAATTTTTTTAATTTTGAACCATAAACAAACATTCTCCAAAGGATTTGCCCTAAACTTTCCGCCGCCCACTCAAGAACACCGATAGAGGATTAAATTTTGTGGCAAAAGTAAGATTTTCAAAATCATTTTTTTTTATTTGTTAAAAAAAATATATGAAAATAATGGCCTTGCAACTCTCTCAATATTTTTTATGGGGAAAAATATTATGCGGCTTCGAACAGAAACGAACTCCGACCGGTTAATCAGGGTGGAAAAGGCTCACTCAATCGGGATCTTATACCAAAAAATGTTAGATCGCTCTTACACATGTAAAAACGTAAGTAACTAAAAAATAGCTTCCTCTTTGGCTCGCTAAAAAAATTAAAATTAAATATTTAGATATTAGCAAATATTAGCAAAAATTGCGAAAAAAAAAACATTTGCAAAAGAGGAAATTTTTGCAACAATATATTCGTTTGCAGAATGTCGATCGCTGATTAGCTCTTTAAATTCATTTTCTCCACCACAAAGCCTTTTTCAAATTCCGCCGTTATTTTACAACTTTTTAAGTGCGGTTTTTTTCAAATATATAACCTAAAGACTATAATACCCATTTATACAATAAAGTTTGCTGGTTGATTGAAAAAAAAACGCGAAAAAAATTCCAAAAAGCAAATTTTTAGCATCAATGTACTTGTTTATCGAATGTAAATCGCTGATTAAGTTTTGTAATTGAATTTTTGTGCCTAGTCTTTTTTCCCATTCCGCTATTATTTTGCAATTCTTTACGTGCGTTTTTTTTATTTATAATCTATGGACTATAATACACATTTCATACAACAAAGTTTGGTGGCTAGTTGCAAAAAAAATCGCGAAAAATTAAATTTGCAAAAAGGAAAAATTGTGCATCAATTTGTTTGCAGAATCTAAATCGCTGATTACATTTTCTAATTAAATTTTTATACCACAAAGTCTTTTTTTCGCGTTCCGCTATTATTTTGCAATTTTTTAAGTTCGTTTCTTTTTAATTTATAATCTAAAGCTGCCTACACACTAGGGAACATACTTAAAAAAGAGAGCATTTTTTGTGAATGTGTGAGTGCGTTTGTGTGTGTGTGCGTGTTGAGAGCGTGCATTTCGTGTTTCCAAAATTTTTTGATATTTTTTGTTCCCTCAACCATGTTCCCTAGTGTGTAGGCAGCTTAAGGACTATAATCAGTGTTGCATATTTAATGCTAGATTTAGCATTTTTTTAAATCATTTAGCATGGAAAAAATGCATATAGCACCTTTTTTAGCATTTTTCCAAAACAATTTAGCATTTTTTGTGTTTATAGAATATTTTAAATTAATTTGGATTTTTGCTATAAAAATATTATTACTTTTGACTATTTTTATTATTAAATAATCAAGCTCGAAATCAGTTTTAAATAAGATTATTCCATTATTTTTATCTTCGATATTTTGCTATCCTCTGGACAGCATCGTATTTCCAGATGATGCTCTTCAGGGGATAGCAAAACATTCAGGATAAAAATCTTATTTAAAACTGACCTCGAGCTTGATTATTTATTAATAAATTACAACAAAAAGATCGACAAAAAACAAATTAATTACACAGTACAACACTAAAAATGCATCGGGCATGCGACATATCAATTCTGATAAATTTTAGGATGAATATCACTAGTGTGAACACCAAATTTCAAAATTAGCTCTAGTTTTTGAAATATTTGCAAATTTAACTTTTAGCAAAAAGACAGTTTTTTTGTTAAAATTTCTTATTTATTCATATACCTGACTAAATCGCTGGTAATTTTTAACATGGTTTAAAAATATGGACTTTGGGCTTTTAGAAACACATCAACTTATTTTGATTGGGTAAAGGATCTAGGATATAATTGCAATTAAAGTGAAAACTTCATTTATTTTCCTATTTTGCAAATTTAGTAAAATCCCCTAATCGGATTTGCAAAATCTTTACATATGACGTAAATTCATATTCCAATAAATTCTTTTTATTAAAAGAATCACAACTTCTGCATCAACATTTGCAGAAAATTCAATCTGAAATACACATTTTACATCTTTTTTATTTCAAATAAATTTTATATGAATTTACTATGGCAAAAGGAAATTAAATTCATTTTTGAACATGCATATTTTAAAATCGTTATTTTTTCGAAATTTGCACTTTAATTATCGAAAACTTTGTTGAAATTGATTAGAAAATATATGTTTTATATTTCTGAATGGTTTTATCTGGATTTTATATTTTAAGATTTGTCACAGACTCCTTAGTTTTTAGGTATTAAAAAAGTCAGTATTTTTCAGTTTTAGTCAATATTAACTTTAAATTAAAAGAGAAAATGCGAATTTTTTTGATAAATTAAGTAACGTGAGATGTTTACTAAAGGTAAAAATTTAAATATTAGATATTCCTTTCATCGCAGATTATTTATTAACGAAATTTAAATTTAAAATGCATATATAGGGAATATTATCGCAGCTGTCAAAACGTGCAATATATCAAATTAAAGGGCATATTTCATCATTTGAAAATGTTGCAAAAACTAGTGTTATTACCAGGGCAAGGACTTTCATGCATATTTGTAGTCAGTGGCCCAAAAATGATTTTGATCAAATACTTTTCCGAATCAAAGAATTTGTAAAAAAATGGCACCGATTTGTTGTTGCATATTTTTGCATATTTTGTTATAAATGCATATTTTTGCATATTTTGCTTTTAAGTGCATATTTTATGATTTTTATTGCATATTTTGAACATTATTACATTTTTTTAATATTTTTAAATATGAAATTCGATTTAAAAATTCATACTTTAAAACTAAAAAAATTTTTAAAGAATTAATTATTTGGAAGCTCTGTGGGTAATATAACACTAGTTACGAGCTTTTTTCATTTGAGCAGCACTTTTAGTTTTGGCTTCCGAGCTTTTTAAAAAAAATTTATATATTTTTGGCTCGCTCGAGCTTTCTTTCCATCCCTGCATTTAACACTATACTAAAAATCATCAGTACTTTAACTGGTTTTGAGTGTTAATTTTCAAATCTTTTATAACTAATTTTTAAGTACCTGTTTGTTTAATTTTACAATATTTTTTAAAATTAAATATAATATTTTCATGTTTCTGTTATTACCTGGTAGATGGCGCCATCAGTGTATCGGAAGTTTTAAAGATGGCGCTATTTCTTTCCCTCCCGATTTTTTAAAAGCGCCCATATCGCGAAAACTAAGAGAGATAGAGCAAAATTGACAAAAATTTCGACTACACCAGCGAAAGGGGTTATCTCTATCCAAAAAAGGACCTTGGTGGGGCCTTTGACCCTCGGGGATTTCTAATAAAAATGTTCCACTTCACAAAATGGCCCATATATCGAAAACTAGGCGAGATAGAGCAAAACGGACAAAATGTTGGTTCCTTTGGAGTGACCTTACATGCCCTATGATTACATGGACTAGGACTGGGGAGGGTCCTGAGACCCTAAATTTGAACAAATTTTACAAATTAGTATAATTACAAATAAAACTGTAGTTTTACAGATTTTTTACTTAAATTTAGATTTGTTAAATTTAACAAAAGAATTTGTTGAAATCAACAAATTTTATTTTAAGCCAAAAAACAGGAATAAATTTTCTAAAATAAATAAATCTATATATCCAGCAGATGTTTCAAGACAACAATTGCAAAAATACATAAGAATGAGACTTGGGCATGGCCGACTGACACACCAACACCTCATCGAAAAGAAGCCGACACCACAATGTACACAATGATCTGTCATATCAATGAAACATTTAATAAATGAATGCTGTTACGTTAAAACTACCCGACTAAAAAAGTTTTCATATAATCATATATGATTTGATATAAATTTAAATGTTTATATGCGTGGCTTTATATAACCATATACATTTATATTAACACTTTGGTTTTATAAATATGTTTGATATAACGTTATATATAATCATATGCGATTTAGTCTCCAGCCACATATTAAGAGATCTGCAAATATAGTTCATACGTAATTATATATAATGGCATATAAGCTTTTATAAACCATATTATATCAAAATATATAACAAAGTTAGTAGAAAATTGTATTAATTTTATATATAATTATATCTGACATGATATCTAATTATACAAAATTTTATAAAGTTTAATTGCAATTTTTAAATTTAAAAATAAAAATTAGAAAAACATATGTTGAAATAAATATGGTTTAAGTTCAGTTATTTTTTCCGTGAAAAAAAATTAATTATGAAAGTTATTTTTTTATTTTATAAGACAGTTATTTCGACAAATTTTTGTAATGTTTTATTTTGTCAGCTATTTCCAAGTTTATTAACAAAAATTTTTCTAAACATTAAGCATACGTATTTAATATGAATGAAAATAAGTGATCTCAACAATATTTACTAAAATTTTATTTGAAAATTTCTATAAAATTATATGTATTAATGTATAATTTGATGAAGTTAGATAGACCCATTTTTCGGATCAAATTGTATCAGGTTAGATAACATGCTTATATCGCTTGATATAATTATATATTCCATTATTCGGATCAAATTAGATATGGACGTATATATGGGTTTATATATGGTGATATATGATTATATAATATCTTTTTTAGTCGGGTATATACAATCTCTCTCTTTCTAATATACTATCTGTATTGGGATTCTCTAACTTTTTAACGACAAAATTCGGTTGCAAAGTTGTCAGTTTACTATGAAAACTTGTCAATTTAACTACCGAATTTTGTCGTTAAAAAGTTACAGAATTGCCCCTCTGATATAACAAAACATAACGTTATTAATCTTACAAAACTTTTAAAACAACTAAATATCTATACCAACATTTAAATCATATGTAAAAATATTGTATTATATCTTTAGAATAAAACAAAAAAATATATATTCTTATAAACCATACATGGGACTAATTAATTAGGTGGACTAATTAATTGATGATTTCATTACCATTACATTGATATCAATTGTAATGAAATTATTTTCATTACCATTTTTTTAATTAATGGTAATGATTCTAAAATTTAATTTCATTGATTAATGACAATGATTTTAAATTTCATTACCATTGATAATGAATAAATTAAGAAAAATAATTGCCATTGACAGAAAAACGTAAAAATGGAGTAAAACTCGCTGAAATCGAAGATGGAATATGCTGATTCAGGCTCATGCTCATTTGAAATTAAATATTACTTTACAATCCATTGTTATTTGTATCCAGGTAAAGTTTAACGGAATTTCATGGATTCTCCTTGATAAATTATGTTTTATAACTTCCCTGGCCAAACCAGTTATTTGTTTTCATTTGTCTGAATTTTTTTTAAACAAATGGTTTTTAATCAATTGTAATTAGTTTTTTTATACACTAGTGTAATTTCATTACCATTAGTAATGATTTTTCTAATGAAAAATATTTCATTACCATTAATTGGTAATGGAATTTTTTTCATTGTCATAAGTATGAACTAATGGTAATGAAAATTCAATGTTAATGAAAAATTCCCATGTATGTTATAAACTAAGAGCTGATGGCCACAGTAGCTAGTGCTCTATATTTACAAAATTTGTAATAATTCATTATTATATCGTTATTCAGTTAATAAATAAGCAAAGTGTGTGCAAACGAATATCCCACCCATTTTCAAGAGTTTTTCATATATGTTTGCGCCGGCATGAAACCGCCGCCGGTCGAAATCCTCATCGAGTACTCATGAGGGTACTCATCAAATAGTACGCCGGCACGAAAACGCCGCCGTCCGGAATACTTATTGAGTACTCATGAGAATACTCATTGAGTACTCATTGATGGGTACTCTCATGAGTACTTTATTTTCTTATACGAATCGTTGTTTTTTTTTCTTATTCTTTTCGTGATCTTTAACGCCCGCAGTAGCAGTAAATAAAATTGTAAAATTATAAACTTAAAAAATGAAAACTTTAAGAAAACTGAGCAACGAAAAGTGTAAAAAATTCGAAGTACATAAAACCAAGTGAAAAAGTTTGTAAATAAAAAAAAAATAAAAGGTTAGAAAGGAAAAAGTGGGCAAAATTATAAAATCAAACTCGTACAATATAAAGAAGATAAACAGTGAACTTAAAAATTGTTAACTAAAGAAATTTATGAATTTTAACAAAAAAATGAGAACCAATCCAAAATAAAAAAGAAAGTGTGTTTTTATTAAAAACAAAGGAAGAACAAAACACGGAAAGAAAGCCACCTGTCGCCCAGCTGGACACCACCGAAAATCCCACACCAGAGCCACGAGGTATCGTATTCCAGATAAACAATATAAATAACGGAAAAAAAATCAAGGTTGGTTACCGAAACGAATAACGGTAAGGGTAACGGTAACGGTATCGAATTTTGTTTGTTTCTGTAACGGTAAAGGTAACGGTATTTAAGACAGTTTCGGTAACGGTATACCGTTATCGAAACAGCAATACCGGTACGTACCGGTATTAAAAAATGCGTTAAAAATATATAAAAACGAGTAAAAACATAGCATATTCTTATATTTAAGTCTAAAAAATACAGATTATATCCTAGTTAATGCTAGTAGTTTTAAAAATTAAAATTATTATCTATAATTTTTTTTGTAAAAATAACTCAAAATTATAAAACAAAAATGTTAAAAATTGGCATTTTTTATATAAATTAATTAATATGTACCGGTAAAATACCGGTAACTACCCATAAAAATAACGGTATCGATAACGATAACGGTATTGTAAATTTTTATTAGAGGTATTGGTAACGGTAACGGTATTCATTTTGAAACGGTATTATAACGGTAACCAACCTTGAAAAAAATTAATTTTAATAAAATTGTTATTTTACAAGTTCACTATGAAGTAAGCAAATAATTGTATAAAAAGAGAATTAATTTCACCTTTTTGTTTCTTAAAAAGCAAGAAAAACCTAGTGCGTGCAAACGAATGTCTCAGACTGTATATATACTTATGTTGATTGACGTAAACCGTCTTAAAAATAATGCGAATTTCTTATGGCAATTTGTCAAGACTTTTAATCACCCATTTTATCATTATCACTTAAATAACAAAGTTTAAAAATCATCACAAAAATATATAGGTATGTGAAGTCAAAGAGTATACATAATAAAGAGATTGGGGGACTCTCTATCACTGAGAAAGCATTTGTTCTATTGTGCCTTGGAACAGGAACATACTCAAACCAATATCACCCAGCAAACATGGCAATACGAAGAAGATTATCCGAATATATCGCCACCCAGGTAGAAATTGCCAACGTTGCAACAAAAGTTGTACTGGGAAAGCACTGTTTTTTACGAAATGCCGGTACTACTTAAAACGTGCTTTGCCAGAACTGTTTACTGAAATTTAACGAGCTTTTTTAATTTATTAAAACTAAAAATTTTATAAATTTTACGTATTTTTACATCTATTACACAATTATTTATGTAAGAGAGACATCGCCATTCTTTTCTTGTGAAGTTTCGAAAGAATACATTAAAAATCTGTGATGTACACTAAGAGGTCAGTAAAGTTCTAGCAAACTACTAAATTTGTTATTAAATGTACTGGGATAATACAAAAAAAAATAAATAAAATCCCAAGCCTGCGCCAACGTTGGGAACTAACTACGGCCAAGCGTTTATTGGTGTTATCATTTCGACAACATGCTAGTACAGTGAAAGTTAAAAATCCGACGCATTGCCAGTACATGTACTACCGCCTCCAATACCGGGCCAACATTGTGCCGTTTGTATTTTTCTACCTGGGCAGGAAGAAAAGATTTATTGCCGGCAATATCAATTTCGTATTCCGAAAGTTTCCTCCGTCTGAAACAACTGTTACACTAAAACAATACTTCCAGGCAATATGAAAGCAATAACTTATATGGAAGATAAAAGGGATATCGCTAAATAAACTCCCAGTACAATAAAAAAAACGATTTCATTTTTTCATTATTAAATTTAAGCCTGAAAAACAATATCTGCATACATAATCCATTGACCAACTTATAAATTATTTTGATTTCATCTTATCCGATTTTTCCCGCACAATTAATCTTAACTTTTCACGAGTTTATTTCCTATATATCTTTTGATTGTTTTTGTACAAATTTAGTTTTAATTTTTTCCAAATTGATAAAAGATTTCAAACAAATTTGCTTTATCTTCCAAATGATACAAAGGTGATATTGCCGAAATATTGTCATAAAAAGTTATGACAAAAGATAAAATTTTTGAATTACTTTTTTCCAAATATCGTCGAATTATCTTCCAAGTGATAAAAGGAAGACAATTTCAAAGTAAATACTACTTGATTATTTTCATTCAAATGAAATATCTTCTTGGAAGGTATCTTTTAAATGTTTGCAGGGTCATTATGTGCGCTCTTTGTATGACTCAAAACATCGATTGTAACCAGGAATGGAAAATAATAATTTAGTCATAAAAATCAAGAATGGAACTATACTATGGAATTATACTATTACATTTTATTTATTATTTATTTATTATTTTATTTACAGTATTATAGCCCTAGATTATGAATTTTAAACAACCATAAGTAAAAAATTGCAAAATAATACCAGAATGCGAAAAAAGGCTTTGGGGTTCAAAAAATTAATTAAAAGATTTACATTCTGCAAACGATGCCAAAATTTTCTTCTTTTGCAACTAACCACCAAACTTTGTTTTATGAAATGGGCATTATACTCCGTAGATTATAAATTTAAAAAACCGCACTTAAAAAATTTGCAAAATAATAGAGGAACGCGAAAAAAGACTTTGTGGTAGAAAAAATAATTTAAAAACTCAATCAGCGATTAACAATCTGCAAATGAATAGAATGACGCAAAAATTTTCCATTTCGCAAATATTTTTTTCGCGATTTATTTATTTTTTTTTTTGCAAACTAAGCACCAAATTTTTGTGTATAAAATTGGTACTGTAGACCCTAGATTATAAATTTAAAAACCACACTTAAAAAATTGCAAAATAATCGCGGAAAGCGAAAAAAGGCTTTATGGTACAAAAAAATAATTAAAAAACTTAATCAGCGATTTACATTCTGCAAACAAATATATTGATGAAAAAATTTTTAATTTTTACAAATTTTATTTTTCGCAATTTTTTTTTTTGTAACTAGCCACCAAACTTTGTTCTATGAAATGTGTATTATATATATATAATATATATTGTATATATATTGTATTAAAAAATTGCAAAATAAAAGCGGAACGCGAAAAAAGACTTTGTGGTACAAAAAATTAATTAGGAAACGTAATCAGCGATTTAGATTCTACAAACAAATATATTGATGCAAAAATTTTCCTTTTTGCAAATTTTATTTTTGGCGATTTTTTTTTAAACTAGCCACCAAACTTTGTTGTATGAAATGTGTATTATAGCCCCTAGATTATAAATTTAAAAAAACGCACGTAAAGAATTACAAAATAATAGCGGAATTTGAAAAAGGCTTTATGGTACAGAAAATGAATTAAAAGAGGTAATCAACGATCGACATTCTGCAAACGAATATATTGTTGCAAAAATTTCGCTTTTTGCTTTTTGCAAATGTTTTTTTTCGCAATTTGTGCTAATATTTGCTAATATCTAAATATTTAATTTTAATTTTTTTTAACGAGCCAAAGAGAAAGCTATTTTTAAGTTACTTACATTTTTAAATATGTAAGAGCGATCTAACATATTTTGGTATAAGAGCCCGATTAAGTGAGCCTTTTCCATCTCTGATTAACCCGTCGGAGTTCGCTCCTGTTCCAAGCCGCATAATATTTTTTCAAATAAAAAATATTGAGAGAGTTGCAAGGCAATTGGTGAAGTCAAAATTCTAGGTGCCAAAATTATTGCAAACTGAGGTGGTGTTTTTCGTCACACGAATGAAAATACATACAATGCAAAAAGAAAATGCATTTAGGCACTAATTCGCCTTATGTCTTGTAGAGACCCTCTGTGAATCTAAATTCTCAATAGAAAATTAGATTAGAATTAGTTTAGTTTAGCCACTAAGTACACCCTTAATTAGTCATTTGTCAGGTTAAGGAATTTTTATAAATACAAAAGTTTCAAAATTTAGGGCCTGTTTATCTATTACGAAAATAGTCTAAACGAAAGAAATTGACAACCACTTTCGTCAAAAATATATGGGAAACAAAAACAAATTTTCGTTACTTTGCTTTCGTTTAGAGTATTTTCGTAATTTATGTATTAGGGCTTAAAAACAATATATTTTTTTCATACATACATATATAATATCGATATGAATACAGAAAACAGAGACCAGATTCCCGCAGTCGTCAGCGTTCAAATACATATATATATATATGGGTCATTCCATCTCAAATCGACCAATGGTTAGACTCGACCCCTTTCGATTTGGATGAATTTTGGTCAGAACTTTTCTTTCATCATATAACGAAGTGATAGCAAAGGAAAAAAATTACAAATTTTTTTTCGAAAGTTATGCAATATTTAAAATTTCAAAAAAGTCATAATTTTTCTAATTTTTTGCTTTGTTACGAGGTTATTTTTTGAATATCTCGAAAACTATAATAGCTACAAAAATCGTTCTTAGCTTGTTTTAAAGAGGATATCTAGCCGTATTGAAAAAATATATTAAAAAAAAATATTGAAAAATAAAAAAATTAAAAATTTTTCGATTTTAAAATTTTAAAAATCCAAAAACTCAAAAACCTATTTTTTTTTTTTTGCTCAATTTGTTTTAAATAAAACCTCTAACTGATCTCAAAAGATCCTGAAATATTCAAGAGGTCGTTTTTTTTTTTAAAAATAAAAAAATTCAAAAATTCATATTGAATTTTTTTATTCTCTTTTTTTAAGTTGAATCTTATTACAATAAAATTAAACAAATGTGCAATTTTGAAATTTTGAGCAATAAACAACAAATTGAAGGCTTTAGAAGCACAGAAAAATTACCAACTATTACCAAAAAAATAAAAGCGTAATTCCGATTTAAAAATTTTTCTGTGCTTCTAAAGCCTTCAATTTGTTGTTTATTGCTCAAAATTTCAAAATTGCACATTTGTTTATTTTTATTGTATTAAGATTCAACTTAAAAAAAGAGAATAAAAAAATCCAAAAATTCATATCTTTTTTTAAAAAAAAACGCCCTCTTGAAAATTTCAGGATCTTTTGAGATCAGTTAGAGGTTTTCTTTAAAAAAAAATTGAGCAAAAAAAATAGGTTTTTGAGTTTTTGGATTTTTAAAATTTTAAAATTGAAAAATTTTTAATATTTTTATTTTTCAATATTTTTTTTTTAATATATTTTTTCAAAACGGCTAGATATCCTCTTTAAAACAAGCTAAGAACGATTTTTGTAGCTATTATAGTTTTCGAGATATTCAAAAAATAACCTCGTAACAAAGCAAAAAATTAGAAAAATTATGACATTTTTGAACTTTTAAATATTGCATAAACTTTTGAAAAAAAAAACATTTGTAAATTTTATATGATGAAATGAAAGTTCTGACCAAAATTCATCCAAATTGAAAGGGGTCGAGTCCAACCATTGGTCGATTTGAGATGGAATGACCCATATATAGTTGCATCATAGGAACGAAATGCTTCACCCCTAACCTAGTTTAAATCATTTTAATTTTTAAGTAATAATAATTGCTATCGAATAAAACTCGATCACGACTGCGGTAATCTGCACCCAGGTTGTGAAAACATTTATATTTTAACCGTAGCCGCACGATTTTTTGCTGTATCGAAACGCAAACTATTGCTAAATGCATTTAAGTATGAACTACATAAGCCTAATTCGATTCGATTGTCATGTTTTCTGGTTATCTTGGTTTAAATATCCACCCAGTTTTATATTTCGCTCTTCCATTTTTTGATAAACAAAATAATGACATATTTTCAACTGTTGCAATATGTGCGGCTAAATCAGTTAATAGGTTTTCCGTTAGATATAATTAACCTAACCTAAATACTTATTAACAAATTTAATTTTGAAGATAGCTTAGCGGCCTAAGTCTTACCTTAGTGTTTTATATATTCAATTATTATTGTATTAGTTTTAGCTGTTTTACGTACACTCAAAATAATACGTCTGTTGGCTGGACAGAAAAATTTGTTACTTTAACAAAATTTATTCCTGTTTTTTTGGCTTAAAATAAAATTTGTTGATTTTAGCACTTTTTTGTTAAATTTAACAAATCTAAATATAAGTAAAAAATTTGTAAAACTACAGTTTTTTCTGTAATTATACTGAGTCGTAGAATTATCCAAATTTAGGGTCTAGGGATCCTCCCCTGTCCACATAATGGCATATAAGGGCACTCCAATGGAGCAAAAATTTTGTCCGTTTTGCTGTATCTCGCTTAAGTAGTTTTCGAGATATGGGCCATTTAATGAAATGGAAAATTATTATTCAAAATTTTCGAAGGTTCCAGCCCCCGCCAAGGTCCATTTTTGAATAGAGATAACCCCTTTCGCTGTGGTATTATGCGGTAAGGGGTAGTCGAAATGTTCATCAATTTTGCTCTATCTTTCTTAGTTTTCGAGATATGGGCCATTTTAAAAAATCGGGAGGGAAAGAAATAGCGCCATCTTTAAAATTTCGGATATATTGGTGGCGCCATCTACCGGCTAATAACAGTGACATGAAAATATTATAATTTAACAATAAATTTTGTAAAATTTAACGAATGGGTTCTTAAAAATTAGTTTCAAATAATTTTGAAAATTAACACTCAAAATTAGTTACCTCAAAATTAGTAAGCTCAAAAAATATTATTAAAAGTTAAAATTTTTGTATGAAAGTGGTTCATCCAAAACAGCCTTCTTTTTTGATTCAAAAATCACTCAAAAAAAGATTTACATGGGGTTTCTAGAAGACGTTCGTTGTCACACGAATGAGTGACTACATATATTTTGCTTTTGTATTGCATGTATTTTGTTATCGTATTTTCGTTTGTCTGGAGCAAAACGTCATCTAGAAACACTACCTTAAAAAAATTCGAAAAGTTCAAAAATGTATCTTTTTTTGGAGTCTTTTTTGAATTGTTCACAAAATATTCAAATTTGTTTACATTTCTGAGTCATTTCCGAACCATCCTTTGTCTTTTATTATTCATTTTAGAATTTTTGATAAAAAATTTTAAAATTAATATGTCCAAATTTTGCTGGCTGGGTAAATTACTGAGTATTGTGTTAAATAAAGATAACTAAAATCTTTGCTTAAATTAGTGCTTAAATTGTTAAAAATTAATCAAATGAATTTGAAACCGGTTTGACAGATTTTTCTACTGACGTATTATTTTAAGTGTAGATGTTTTATTTTCTATTTTTTTAAATACTGGTTTGGTTATTTCTAAAATAAACTTGATAATTTTTTCTATGTCTTTGATTTTTTATGATGATATTAATAAAAACAAATTTTTAATTTTGTAAATTTATTTTTATGTGAAATAAACAAAAAAAAAAAAAAATAACAACAAAACAAAAACAAAGAATAACAACAAAACAAAATGTCGCAAATTAATTTAATTTATGTATTTATTTTTATACGCTACACTACTAACTACATGGCAAGGCATAATAAGTTTGTGCTGATGTTTGTAACAACAAAAAATATTGGACCTAGACCCACCTCATATTATAGCGATCGACAAATTATCAGTTCTTGAGTTGATTTAGCGACATCCTCTATTCTGTCTGTCTGTCCATTCTTTTCTTTGAATCGGCCCATGTTTAGAACTAGTACCCATACAAAGGTCCCCAAAAATTGGGTAATATGTGTGTTTGCACGCTACTATTAGCAAATAAAAAGATAATTTAAACTTAGTACAAAGCCCATTGAATTTGGACGAAATCTGGCAATCTTTGGACCTAGCGCCCAAATGGACTATCCGATTTTTTCTTAGATACCCCTAGCACTACACTCAACTAAAAAGTCTGTAATGGCTACTGAAAATTTTGCTGTTATTACGGGAAATTTAGTAACTGTTTTGAGGCCAGCGGTATTTTTTGCTACAATAACACATGCCTGCAGCAAAAAAGTGTACTAAAAAATAAAAAAACTATAAAATCTAAAAAAAAAAAATTATAAAAAAAACTTTTTTTCTTTCGATTGTAAAAGCGTATAATTACCCAGCAAAATATTGGTAAAGACACCTCATTACTATCTGCATTACCAAAAATGATATATCATTACCTTTTGCATTATTTTATAATATAAAATAATGACTTCCTAATAACGGGCTATTGTATTCATTGTTTCTAAATATAAAATAATGACTTACTCGTAATAGTTTAAATAAGTACTTTTTACACAAATAAATTTTATACATTTTTTTTATTATAGTATGTAAATATGTTCTATGTTTAAATTTTTATGACGAGTCCTAAAATTACACACTAAAAAAAATTTTTCTGAATGTATTTGCTTATCTCCTTATTTTTAAGAATCAAGTAAGCAATCGGATAACCACTTATAATTCAACTTTTTGTAAGCATGTGTGTAACCACTTATTATTCAAAATCTCATAACTACTTATTTCTTTATTTTTCGTAAGCGAGCGGGTAAGCGTGACTAGTTATAAAAACGACCACGCCAAACAAAAATAATGAGTTTAGACGTCAAAAAATAAGTTGTGCGGAGCTATGAATTTCTATTATATAACCACTTATTTGGTAATGAAAGATTTTACTGGGTACTTCATCGTACTTGAAATTTGGTGTCAAAATTGCAAACAGTTTTCCAGTTATTACCTTTTTATGCATTGGAGATACAATAAAATTTTCTGAGTGTTATTTCCAAACTAAGAATATATAATTAGTAACAAATATAAACTAAAATAGAATTGTAAAAAATCAAAAAAAAAAAAAAAATTTTTAAATTAGTATATTTTTCTGGTAAATTTAGCACTCGTTTTTGAAAAATTTGTAAAATATTTTGCTGAGATCAGCAGCGTGAATTAGTAAAAAATCCGTAATATGTAATAAGAGAATAGCAAAAATGATTGCTAAAAAATTTGTACTAAAAATCAGTATAAAAATAGTAAAGTGCGATTGGAAACTGTTTACAAATTTTTTACTAACATTTTTATCTGAGTGTAGTCAAAATCAAAATTTCTTTTTGATATTCCAATATTTTACCAATTTATAGCCAAAGTTTTACACACAAACAATAGTTGACTTTTAACCAGACTGGTGTAGGGTATCATATAGTCGGCATGCCCGACTTTACCTTTTATACTCGTTTTTTTCATTATTGTTTTTTGATTATATATTAATATGTATATATAAAATTTTTCTTAATTCGGCGGATATAGTTTGTGTCACCCAAATCAGATCGCTTAATTTGCTTAAAAATATACAATTGAGTAAATTACACTCAAACAAAAATTAACTAAATCCGGTATGAAACATCCTTCATCTTTTATTTGCTCTATTGCTTCCGAAAATATTAGTGTTTCCAATTATTCGACATAGGCGGTTAACCGGTTAATGCATTATTCGAAAAATCACTAAAATTAATTAACCGGTTATTCGGGTCGGTTAATCGAGAAAATTGGCGATTAATCGATTAATCGTTTAATGCAAAATTAATGTATTTTCTTAACTTTTTATCAATAAAAACAAAAAGGGCTGACTTTTTTTAATATTAAAAACTAGAAGAGCCTTTTTTATTGAGCCATTAATATAAAAATTGTTAAGCTCTATTTGAAAATACCAATTTACTCTGCAAAAATCAGCAAAAAATTTTGCTAAAATGTCTTTAAAGTTTGGCGGTTGTCCATTCAGTTTATTATATAAAAATTTTTCATATGCAATTAATATGAAGTTTTTTGTATTAAAATGTAAGCACAGGACCTGTGGCCATATATACGATATAAATGCGATGTGCTAATCTTGATATTTAAACCACTACTTAGTGTTTTATATAGGTTTTTATGGTTTTTTGCTATTTCAGCGAATTTAGTCGCCGAATGTACAATCGACCTCAATAACATTTTCCCTTAATACCGGTATCGTATCGGTATTGAATCGGTTTCTAATAAAATAATTTTTTTACGTTTTTCACAAAAAAATATAAGGGGTTTTCATATAAACTTGTATTCTGCTCGTAAACGGTGTACCTGGTATATTTATGAGTTTAATGTCAAACTCCATATATAAAAATATGGTTTGTATTTATACAAGGTTTACAAGGAATTTACGAGTTTATATGAAAACCCCTATAAATTTTTTCATACAAAATATGCAAAATTTAAAATTAATTGAATTCTATCTGTGTTTTTAATAAAAAATCGTATTGCTAGCAGGCGTATGCTATTATTTTTTTAATTTCGATTAGCAACATTATGTTTTTTTACAACAACACATAATTCATTGTGAAGACACAATTCTTCAATAACACCGGTACGTACCGGTATTTATGTTTCGGTATCGGTAATAACAATACCGATACAAATGAAATACCGTTACCGACACCAATACCGAAATAAACAAAAAATCGATACCAATAGCGATACCTATACCGTTATTCGTTTCGGTTGCCAACCTTGGTTATATTCTAACGATTTTTTATTATACCCCCAGTTTAGATTAGCACTAAATATGTTGACATAATTTGCAGCAAATGTCAAAATTATGTTATCTCCAGTGTAGATCCCCCAATTCCGTAAATATTTATTGCTGGCAATATATGTCGCAATAATTGTTAGCGAATCTTCGCTAACAATTATTGCCGACATATTGCTGAGATGAAATGTCAAACTCAGATGACATTTTAGTTTAACATTTATAAAAAAGGACGCCACTAATAAAATAAGAGAAAATAAAGCAATAAAAACAAAACATCTAATTAACGGCCTGTTTATCTAAAAAGAAACGAAAGCTATACGAACGAAAGGGAAACGAACGATCACGTAAGAAATTTGGTTCATGTTATACGATTCCAACTTTTCGTCCAGACTTACGTATGTTACGTTACATTTCATTTGGTTTTTGAAGGTAAAAGGATTGCCACCAAATTTTTTTCAAATTATTCAAAGTTTTCTTAAGCATTTTGGTTGAAATAGTAATCGATGGCAACCCTCTTTTAATATTTTGACAAATCTTTTTAAGTAAATAACCAAAACAAAATATAAAAAATATTAAAATTTATTTAAATTCATTTTAAAGAAACTGTAAAAGTGAATGTATACAAAATAAATTCAAAAACTAAAAAAAAGTGATATATAAAGGGTTCTTCAACAGGGACGCTACAAAAGTAGAAAGACAGAGACAGCAAACGACGCCATATTTCTTGCCGCTCTTTTGACATTTCTCTTCAGTAAGGCTTGCCATTTCATGATGGAAAGATATACGAGCCAACAACGAGTCGAAATTATTAAAATTTACTACCGAAATTCGGAGTCAGTGGCCTCAACGTAAAGAGCGCTACGTCCAATTTATGGTCGTCATAATGAATGGCTTCGTCAATAAACAAAATATGCGTTATTGGACAGACAGCAATCCACACGTACTCCATAAGTCATCATTGCATCCCGAAAAAATTACGGTTTGGTGCGGTTTATGGGCCGGCGGCGTCATTGGGCCGTACTTCTTCCGTGATGATCAAGACCGGCACGTTACTGTGAATGGGAATCGCTTCCGTTCAATGATAACCGAATATTTTTGGCCCCAATTGGATGATATGGACTTGGAGGACATGTGGTTCCAACAGGACGGCGCCACAAGCCACACAGCGAATGTCACAATCAATTTATTGCAAACCAAGTTTGGAGAACGTGTTATCTCACGAAATGGTCCAGTCGATTGGCCGCCTCGGTCGTGCGATTTGACGCCGTTGGACTATTTCCTGTGGGGCTACCTCAAATCTATGGTCTATGCCAGCAAGCCAGCGACGATTGATGAACTTCGTACGAATATCGCCCGATTTATGCTTGAAAACCGTCGAAAATTGGGTTCTGCGTCTGGACTTCTGCAAGCGTACCCGTGGTGGCCATGCAAAAGAGATCGATTTCCATACATAATGGCATCCAACGTACTTTCACAGCAATAAAGAATTTCATTGATATCCAAAACCGTTTTTGTTTTATTTAAAAAAACTTTTGTCAAAAGTTTTCAACTGAATTTTTCCAAACAAAAAATAAAATGAACGGGAAGATAAATTTAAATAGAAATTAATTTTTATTTAATTTATATTACTCGTTCTAAGGTAAGTAAAATCAATTTCCTTTGCTAACATCACAAAATATTAATTGCACGTTTTACTTTTCAGAATGAGAAGATAAGAAAAATTTCAAGACTAACGGGAAGAAAAAATATAATATCAAAAATGGGAATGATGCTGAAGAAATGTTTAAAATTGTAACACATATAATTTTATTAAAAAAACTAATAAAATCAAAAAATTTAATACGCAAATTTTTATTGCAATGATAAAAATATAAGTTGCTTTTTGTTTTTTAATGGTTATGTCTAATTTTTTTTACTAATGTAACGTTTCTAGTGACTGAATTCTTAGTTGAATTGTATTATTGAATTAACATTAGTTATATTTAATTAAATTGGTTAACTGATACTCAGTAAGGGGTATATCACCTGAGCCTCAGTTAAAAATTTAGTAACTAGTAACTGAAAAAATTTTTCGGTGTATTTTTTAACGCAATGGTAATGTTTTTTTCATTACCATTGCATTAAAAAATGGTAATGAATATATTTTTTTAATTTTCATTTCTCTTGAAAATTAAAATGAGCATTTTTTTTATTTTCATTACTTTTACCTAATGTTTACACAGTAATAAAACACACATTTATTATTCATTACTTGCCGTTTTTGTCGAAGTTCTTTATTTTAAAAACATGAGGTTTAGAAATTTATAAAAGCATTTTTTAGTTCATAATCCGAGGCCTATGGTATCCATATCTTATACCAAGTTGTGGTGGCTAGTTACAAAAAAAAATCGCGCAAAAAAAAATTGCAAAAAGGAAAATTTTTGCATCAATATTTTTGTTTGCAGAACATAAATAGGTGATTAAGTTTTTTAATTCATTTGAAGGGCTTAGTGCAATAAGTTGATAAGCCACAAAATAAAATTATTAAAATAATCGCCCCTAAAGTTTAAAAAAAAATGTGTCAAATCAGCTTTTAATTAAATAACACTCTTGATGGACGTAATAAGTATTTAAGGAAGACCTCATATCCATCGATGAATACCAGAAACAAAGCCGAAACCATTGTTTAAATGAAAAAGTGTGGCTTATCAACTTATTGCAGAAACTTTATTCAAGATTTTTTTATTTTGAAGAAATTTTAGGTGTTTTGCAGGATTTTCATACTCTATATACATTTTATGAGTGATAAAGTAAGTCTTATACCATTGTAGTTGCTAATTATTTATTTTATATGTATTTTAATTATTTATTAATAATGCGATGAATACAAATAGTTGTTATTTTCAATTCCAATAATTTTCTATTTTTTTATTTAAATTTTTTTATAACAAACATAACATCTAATGTTGACAAGATTGTAGAACAAAGTGTTTTTAAAAATTATAAAGTGAAATTCAGTATTATGTAGTACCCTACATTACTCCCCTCCCAGTATTAAAACTAGTTAATTAATTCTGAATGTCACTGTTTTAGAATGTGATTTACTAGTATGGAGTATGAGTGCAGGTTTAACTTGATCAATGTGGTATGCTTTAATCAAGTTTCCTTTTTGAACTCTAAAAACCTTATCATTTCTTAAAACTACGCGATAAGGTCCTTCAAAGGGTGCAGTAAGACCAGGAGTATTGTGAGCTTTTACGTATACAAACTCGAACGAAGAAAGATGTTTTGGTATAAATTGTTTTTCGACGTTATGATAAACGATTTTAGATCTCACCTCAGAAAAATATTCCCGAAGCTTGCGTAAAGTTTCCTCAACGGGTACCTCAGAATCTCCTTCGATAACTAATTCCCCAGGTAATCGAACCGTTTGACCATAGACCAGTTCTGCTGGAGAACACTTTAAATAAATTTTCAGGGAGGTTCGTAAGCCTAATAAAACAAATGGTAATATATCTGACCATTTAGGAGAGTTCGATGATGAAATAAGAGCAGTTTTCAGTTGCCTATGAAAAAGTTCGAGCATTCCATTTGCTTGGGGATGGTATGGTGAAGTATGAATCTTGTGTCTTCCAAGTAGTGATGTCAATTCACGAAAAAGAGTTGAAGTGAACTGAGTACCCTGATCAGCAGTTATTCTAATAGGTACCCCAAACCGTGGAACATAATTCTCTACAAAAGTTTTTGCAACAGAACGGGCACTAATTTCGCGTAACGGATAAGCCTCTGGCCAACGTGAATATCTATCGATAATCGTTAAAATATACTTGTATCTGTTTGATACAGGAAGAGGTCCAACTAAATCGATTTGTATATGATATGAGTGGAAATAATTGATTTCAATGAATCATCGTTTTGCTGTTCGCTATGTAGTTTTCCAATATTATTATCTCGAGTACAAATAGTATCAGTTTCTGGAATACGTAAAAGTGAATCAGCAACAATATTCTTCTTCCCGGAAACGTAACGAATATCATTGGTGAATTGTGCTATATAGTCCAGTTGCCTGGACTGTCTCGGGGAGTGATCTGATTTTGAATCTAAGACATATGTAAGAGGTTTGTGATCTGTATATATAACAAAATCACGTCATTCTAGAAAATGGCGGAAATGTTTTATTGCCTTGTATATCGCTAAAAGCTCTCTATCAAAAGTCGAATATTTATGTTCCGTTGAGCTAAGTTTTTTTGAAAAATAAGCCAGTGGTTCGACATCCTTGCTAGGTTTAACTTGTTGCAGAACAGCGCCTATAGCGACACTTGAGGCATCCACAGCTAAGGATAATTTATAATTTTCGTCAAAGTGGGTCAATAAAGTATTTTTGGCGAAAAGTTGCTTAACATTATTAAAAGCTCTAATAGAAACATCATCCCAGATAAGTCTTTTATCATCATTTCTATTAGCTAAAGTAAGCATATTATGAATTGGACTTAGTTCTAAAGCTAACATTGGTACATAACGATGGTAATAATTAATAATTCCTAAGAACTTTTGTAACTTAGATATAGATGATGGTATCTTAAAATCCAAGATAACTCTTACTCGTTCTTCAGAAGATTGAATGCCTTGTGAATTAATATGATAACTGAGAAAGTTGATAGATGGAGCACCAAAAATACATTTAGATATTTTCATGTTTAAAGAGTATTCTTTCAGTTTTGCAAACACAGTTTTTAAATGTTCGATATGTTGAACTTCATTGTCACTGGTAATTAAAATATTATCAATGTATGTGAAAAGGAAGTCGAGACCAAAAAAAAATTCGTTAATGAAACGCTGAAACGTTTGAGCACTATTTCTTAAGCCGAAAGGCATTCTTAGAAACTCAAACAATCCGAATGGAGTAGTAATTGCCGTTTTTGGTACATCTTCCTCAGCAATGGGAATTTGGTGGTATGCTCTTACCAGATCTATCTTTGAAAAAATAGTTTTGTTCTTTAAATTAATACTCAGGTCGTGTATGTGAGGTAGTGGATAACGATCAGGGATTGTTACACAATTAAGTCTTCTGTAATCCCCGCAAGGTCTCCAGTCATTTGCTTCCTTTTTTGGAACTAGATGTAGTGGGGAGGCAGATGGAGGAAGCTGTATTATGTCCAAAACTTTGCAAATAATACCTTCGGGTAAGGAAACTAATATATGATTATATTTTAATGTGTCGTCAACGATATTATTCAATGTGAACTGTACTTCTGCGTGAATAAACCAAGCATCTGGGCACTCAGACCAGAAGTTTGGTAATTTAAAAGACCGACCCGAAGCCATTATTGCACTCTGTAAAATTTGATCAGTAGCAGTGTTTTGTATATTTGTCGTTATAGTGGAATTGTGAGTTGTAGGTTGAGCTATGGTCGCAGAATTATTAACTAATTGTGATTAATTTTGAACTAAAGAACCGTGACGTATTCTTTTCATTACGAAAACAAAATGTATGTATATATTTTTAAAATCAATAGAAATGTTAACTGGGAAAGGATTACAAAAACAAACGGATATACATAAGGTTCTTTTCAATATAAAGAAGTAATGGGAAGTATAAATTTATTGAACTTATCTGTGGCAAAACAAATATTTTGGATCTTGAAGATGGAAACTTAATATGAAAAATGTTGATTGATCTTGATTCTTTAAATCTTCAATTTGTTGCTATGCTTTTACATGCCAAATCACAATTACTTCTCTGTTGGACAAATGATGATTTTTTGGGTATTGTTGATACAAATTTTGCAATGACAATTGATACAAAATTGGTGTAGTATTGTATCTTGATTATTGATGATGAAATCTAATCTACAGATTGATATAGATATGTCCTTTGTATTATATTAGGATATTTATTACAACGTATATCCATTTAATTTTAAGGCTCAATTTCAGGATCGCCAATTTGTAGTTGCTAATTATTTATTTTATATGTATTTTAATTATTTATTTAATAATGCGATGAATACAAATAGTTGTTATTTTAAATTCCAATAATTTTCTATTTTTTTATTTCAATTTTTTTATAACAAACATAAAATCTAATGTTGACAAGATTGTAGAACAAAGTGTTTTTAAAAATTATAAAGGGAAATTCAGTATTATGTAGTACCCTACAACCATATATCCCTCGCTGGAAGACTAGAAGACACTTGTCACAAGTGCCAGAGTAAGACTTCTATCTAGAAGGGTAAGGGATTCTCTATTTAATTTGGGACCATTTTTTTTCTCTGTGTGAATTTTTACCTAAGCACTTGCTACAAGTGCATGAAAGTCCAGCAAATACCAACCTTTTCTTCAAAATAGAAAAATTCTTAATAAAATTTCTGCAATAATTTGATAAGCCACATAATTTTAAAATAATGGTTTGCACTATCTTCCAATCTTAAGGCGACGAATTTGTGCTAGAGGTTTTAACATAGCACTTATCATAAGTATCTAAAGTTTTACAGTACTACAACAAATCTACCTTTCCTTCAAAATAGACGTATCTCTAATAATAGTTCCGCAATAACTTGACAAACCAAATTTTTGAAATAATGCTTTTCAATGGCATCTAATGGTCCAGCAACGGATATCTGATAGTAGTTTTGCATAAATTCTGAGTACAAGTATCCTAAGTATGATAGGCCTGAGAAGGAGCTACGATTTTTCAAAATAAAAATATCTTTAAAAATTTCTTCAATAACTTGATAAGCCACAAAAGTTAATATAAATCACATATCGCTAGTTTCTGAAATTACTTCACCATCAGTTGGCAGAAAACCTTTGTCCACCATACTACCATCATTATCTTCACAAAAAACTTTATTTTCGCTTATATTTTCTTCAGAATTCATCTTTTTGTTTAGAGGTGTAGTTTATAAGTGTGGCTTATCATGTTTTTGAATAGAAAATGTTCACAATAAAATCGAATTGTAAAAAGTAGCTTTTACTCTAGATCCGCAATTTATTGCAATATGGTTTAGATATTTTCAGTGGATGTTTTTACGGTATTAGGTAATACAATGAACACATAAAATCAGTTTTTGAAATCATGTGGCTTATCATGTTTTTACACTAAGCCCTTCAATTCTAGAACCAAAGTCTTTTTTACCGATCCGCCAATATTATGCATGTGCGGTTTTTTTTTTATTTATAATCTAAGGACTATAATACTCATTTCGTACAACAAAGTTTGATGGCTAGTGGAAAAAAAAAATCCAAAAAGGAAAATTCTTGCCTTAATATATTTGTTTGCAGAATGTAGATCGCTGATTAAGTGTTACGATTCAATTCTTTTACCATAAAGTCTTTTTTCGCGTCCCGCCTTTTTTTTTTGAATTTTTTTAAGTACGGTTTCTTAAAATTTCTATTCTAGGGAATATAATACCCATTTCATACAACAAAGTTTAGTGGCTAGTTGCAAAAAAATCGCGCTAAAATATCGCTAAAAAAATTTCCAAAAAGGAAAAATTTTACATCAATATATTTGATTGCTGAATGTAAATCGTTGGTTAAGTTTTTTAATTAAATTTTTGTACCATAACGTAGTGCTGGTAAAAATACGAGTAGTGGATATCGAGTATCGAATATTTGTGTTTTTTTTTTTGGGTACTCGATACTCAAAACTACATAGTCTTTGTACGCGTTCCGCCATAATTTTGCAAATTTTTTAAGTGCATTTATATCTGCATCAAAGTTTGGTGGCTAGTTGCAAAAAAAATTTTAAAAATAAAAATTTCCATAAAGGTAAATTTTTCAGTGTAGAACAAAGAACAAAAAGTTCTTCATATTAAATGGTAATGAAATTTCATTTGTCTACCTAGTGCAGAAAAAATGGAAATTAATTTTTGTTTTTACTACCATTGCGTAAAAGTATAGAAACGTTTCATTACATGTAAAGAAAACAAATGAAATGAACATTTTTTCATTGCAAATACCAGACCTGGGGGTTAATCATTACATTTTGTAATTAATTACACATACAATTAAACAATTACATGTAATTGTAATTGAAAAAAACTCAATAACAATTACATATTATTTGTAATTGTAATTTAAAAAATAACAATTACTATTACACATTACATGTAATTGTAATTGAAAAAATGTCAATTACAATTACGTTGAAAATAAAATGCTTCAATTAAGTAATTATAAAAAAAAATTAATTAATTATGTCTTATTTATGTATTTATTGTGGAAGAAGTAATTAATTACAAAAATTATCAATTACATATAACAAAATTCAAAATAATAACAACAATCCTATTTATATAATTAAATAAGGTGCTTTATTTTAAAACGAAAACAATGAAACAAGCATAGGCGTACCTAGACCATTTTTCTGGGGTGGACAAGGGCCCCTTTATGTCCCCATGTTTTTATAGAAAATTCTGAAAATGCATCCAAACCTTGGGCAGGAAATATTATACTTTCAGAATAGTCTGAAATCTGGATATTTGATAGAGAAAAGAAATCTAAGATTAACCTGTCTCATACTTTCTTCCACCTCTAACGCACCCATCCTAACCCCATATTTTGACCACTTAAATTACCGAGGTGATCAAAAACTGTGGTATGTTCATCTTAGCATTTTTGTTTCTACACTCTAAAAAATGTTTGTAAATTCACTACTATAAAATGGGTAAAATTTTTGTTTAATTTTACGAAAATTCGGTAAATATAAACAAAAAATGCGTAAATTATTTTTGTACACACTTTCATATACAATAATACACACACAAAGTATTTTTAGATATTATGTTTTTACAAATAAACACATTGTGCCTAAAATTACTATTCTTTTGTTAAATAAAATTTTTACGCACAAATTTGGTAAATATAACTTATAATAGTAATAAATAATCTGACATTTTAATTTGGAAAAAATTGAAAAAAATTTTAAATAATAAAGAGAAAAAGTTAAAATGGATTATTTTTTTGAATTACCATATTTCTAGTAACACATTTGTATCTGGAAATAGCAACAGAAGAATGAAATACTTTTTGGTTTGCAAGCAGCAGGACTCATCCAAAAGCAAGGAAATTGGTTTTGGACGATTTTGCATGTGGCAAATGCTGCTGGAACGCCATAAAAAGAAAGAAATGTTTGAATCGAATCATTACTGGCTATGACAAATGGATTATGATAACCCTTAGCGCAAGAAATCGTATTTAAAGCCTGGGCAACCAGCCAAATCAACGCCAAAGCCGACTATCCATAGCGCCAAGGTAATACTCTGTATTTGGTTGCTCTTAATATTCCATCAGAACAACGCTCGGCCACATGTTGCAAGAACTAAAACTATTTATAAAATAAATAGTGAATAAGAAGTTTTGCTTTCGGGTATCCGAAATTGGCATCCTCTTGGCCTCAAAAAATGAGCAGCAGTTATTTTGGCACGGAATCCATCCAGAGAGATGGGAAAAGGTCATAGCTAATGATGGCCAATACTTTCAATAAATGTATATTGTACCAATGTTTCACAATAAATGCCCAAAATTTGCCAAAAATTATACACGAGAATGACACTGATATTATTATAAATAAAATATGTACTTAAAATTAGTTTTTTTTATTTAAAAAAAAATGTTTTTATGTGGTTTAACATTAAGCACAGCTATGGTAAATATACGCATTTTTGGGGGATTTCTACGAACTTTCTGTGGATTTTTTCACATTTTTTGTGGATTTTTACGCACTTTATGCGTACGACAAATATACTTTTTTATGCACAAATTTAGTAAATTAGCACACTTATTTCAAAATGTCATTTAATTTTTACGCACTTTCATTGTAAAATTACAAATTATTTGTGCACCAACTTAAACACAATGTGCGTACTTTTTTTCAATTACGCACATAGAGTAAATTTACCCAATTTATAGTAGGAGTACAGTTTCCTACTATAAGTTGGGTAAATTTCAACAGATTTTAATTAGAGTGTACAACATATTGAAATTTCATCAAAATAGTAGTGTTTAGTTTGCAGTAACTACCTTGTTATATATTAACTAATTATTCCTTACAAAAACTATTATATCTAAGATATTTATCTCACCAAAAAAGATTCTGCTATATTTTCCTATTAAAAATGCTTTTCCATCTTCGAATCAAATGCCTTCAGTTGCTTATTGAATAACTCTGTGATTCAAATAATTTTTCTTCAACAAAACCCCTTAGAGCTAGTTTTTTAATCAGAACTAATACTGAATTTAGACTGAGTAAAAACCACCTGGTTTATGTTCAAAACTAAATTACAAAAGCCAAGTCATTTAAAAAACTACTAGTTTTTTCCCAGTCTAAATACACTATATGATCAATTTGTTTCTTAAAAATTTTTAACTAAGAAGTTTTCAAATAACATTTTTTATTTATGAAATATTTAATACAAAAATCGATCTTAGTTCTGACTATAAAACTGACCCCATGATTCCAAAAAATTATCTTCCTAGGATACCAGTATTGAAAAAAATATTATTGTGATACCTTTTGCCATCAAAATCATAGATGCAAGAATTATAGGTAAAGTTTTTAAAATTCTGGGGTGGGCAAAAAGCATTCTAGCGTGGGCTTTGCCCACCCCAGACCTGCCTAAGTCCGCCAATGGAAACAAGTAACATAAGCTGTTTCTTAAATTTAATCTTTTGAAATTATTTTATGCAATCGTTAACGTTTTTAACAAGTATTCTATAAAAAAGTTTAAACCCCCCTCATTTTTGCTATTTCTGTTAACTTAACCTATCCAAAACACTTCAGTAGTGCGATTCTCTAACTTTTTGACGACAAAATTCGGCAGTTAGATTGTCAAAATTCGATAATTATCTACAATTGTTGTTAAAACTGATTCCGTAACTTATTCTACAGAATTTTGTCGTTAAATAATATCGTTAACTTCCGACAATTATTGTTAAGTTAACGAAAGAAAAAAAGTTGTAGATAAGATAACACTATGCGAGAGTCAAAATCGAGATGGGATGAAACCAACGGGAAATGTTATATCTGTCAAAAACAAGTTATACTTGTCCCGGCGTTTCGCTGGGTCACCCCTAGGAATCGAGATATATCTTTTTTTTGACATAACTCGAGAACCACTAGTCCGATTTTGCTCAAACAATTTTAAAAAAATTAAAAATTACAATTCCTTTAATCTGTTCATATAACCAGTGTTGCCAGAACTCTTAGATGGAAATATCCTAGATTCCTAAAAAATTTCTGCTAAAATCTGCTAAATCCTAAAATAAAAAATATATGCTTAGAATATGCTAAATTAAAAAATCGCAATTTTTTATTATATTCATTCATTTTTTATTTTAGTTCTTTAATCTACTACCAACATGGTAATAGAATAAAGAACTAAAGCGAGAAATTGTACAATAATATTACAAGTGTATGGCCAGCTTTAGCCGCTTTTTCTAATTACTTGGATTTAATAAATCCAAAAAGTAGTTCTAAAAGTGCTCAACAGATGGGGTTAGATTCTCCCTATTTTAAAAAGAATTTTCTGTCCGGCACTTCTTTCACCCTAATTTTTAATACCGAATTCGATGATTAAGGATTTTACTTTAACTTTTAAGTTTTAATTATATTTTATATAAAACAGCGATAGACAGTCTGCCTTTCCAGTTTTATCACTTCAATTTATATTTTTACACAATTGAAAGATTCCATTACAATATTTAGCATTCACTAATTGGATGTAATTAAATCACTTACAGTAGAGTGAAAAATTGTCATTTCTATTTCAGTTATTTCTCCATGTCCAAGGTGAAAAATATGTATTTGGAGAGGTGTAGTTTTTTTTTCTAAATATATTTCATAAAAACCTTTTATTTGTTAGTTTTTCAATTTTTTTGTTTTTCTTTTATTTTTCATTCGTATTTTTTTCTGACATTAAATTAATAGGCTGTTTCATATATTTGTGTTTTTATTGTGGATTTATTAAATCCAGCTTTTTTTTGGATTTAATAAATCCCCTTTTTGTATGAAAAATTCTAAATCCAGCTGATTAAAAAAACGCTAATTGTTATTATTATAAATATTGTTACAGAAGAAATTATTTTGTTAAAAAATATGCTAAAAATATGCTTTTATTAAATAAAACAAAATATGCTAAAAAAATCTGCTTTTGTCCAAAAGAATATGCTAAAAAGCAGTTAGCATATTTTTCCAAAAAAAATATGCAATTGCCCAACTCAATCTGCTAAATCTAGCAGAAAATATGCTAAAAAGTGAACACTGCATATAACAGTTTTGCCGGTAAAAATAAATGTTTGTTACCGCTACCATAAAAAGCAATAACCTTTTGTTTATTACTTTTTTTTAATATTTTAGGCAAAAAATATTTTTTTCTTCTTACATTTATTTTTACCGGCAAAACTATTGAGTATATAGAAAAACGTTATATGAACAGATTAAAGGAATTGTAATATTTAATTTTTTTAAAATTGTTTGAGCAAAAACGGATTTGTGGTTCTCGAGTTATGTCAAAAAAAAAGACCACCAAAGGTCAAATCGATATATCTCGATTCCTAGGGGTGACCCAGCGAAACGCCGGATCACGTATAACTTCTTTTTTACCGATATAACTTTCCCCGGTAGTTTGAACCCTTCCCGATCACTGACCCCTACCATTTGTCTCACAGTGTAATCGATGAACAAAAAAAATGTGAATAATTGCAAAATACGTTAAAGAAATATATTTTAATGCAAATTTTGTAGAAATTTACATTAAGAATAAGGAACTGCCATTTAAAAGATTGTATTTTAGAGTATTGTGATATGGTTAGCCAGTTCATGAAATTCAACGGCCCTCGTTTAACAGTGAATCACTTATGCTCTTAATTTTAAGCTATAGATGCTTATGAGTGCTTTGATACCCACTGGTTTTTATTTGTCTACGCGGTAGATATCTAAGCACAGATACGAACTATTGCTTGAAATTACAGGCACTAATAATCCCAATTTTAACCTCGACTTGAAGATCCTTTTAAGCGAATTTATTTCTTCTAAAATAGAATTTATAAGACTCCACGCTGCATTGTGAATCGAGCTTAATGAATTCTTAAAAAAAAAATTAGTCTGCTAGTGAGTAGTCTAAAATTTTTAGAAATCGCGAACACAAGGATTTTATATACCTTCAAATAAGAGTTTCCAATATATATAAAGGCTTAGTTCTTAAAATTAATAATGTAACTTTTCACCCTACTATCATAAATAAAATGAATCCAATTAGATCGTTGCAATTGGATGAATTTTAACATTAATTAATATTTATCAATAACTGTTTTTCACGCTTTTTTAGGGATTTACTTCCATTTTTTGTGCTTTTGAATTTGTTTGTAGTGACAATTATTATCAACCCGGCAAAAAAATATAAAAAAAATTTTTAGTCAAAAATGTTTTTGTCATTACCATTACATATACGTAATTGTAATGAAATATTTTTTCATTACATTCAAGTAATTGTAATGAAATTAATTTTAATGTTCATTGCAAAATTAGACACGGATTTTCGTTACCGTCACTTTTATACAAAGGTAAATATTTTTATTTTTTCGTGTGGTTAATTTGAATTCATAAAATGCTGATTCGTCACTTAAAGCCCAAATAACGAATAAGCTTCAGTTTTGACATCTTAAGCTATAAAATGCCCCATAAGTGCTTCTCAACTACAATATTTTATATGAAAATTAATAACTTTGCCAATAAAGGTGCGACTATAGAAAAAATCAAACGTATTTCGCTTTTAACCCTTTCACTACTTTCGACTTTTTGTTTGCGGATGTATCGTTATTTTGACTTCAGATTCTTGTTAAGAGTCCTCAATTTAGAAAAAAATATGTAGCATATTTTGCCCCCTCCCCCTCCTACCCACCAAAAATGACGATCGAAAATCGATTTTTTTAAACTTCTGAGCCCCGTTTTACTCCTTAAACATTCGAGTAGCCAAAAATCCTGTGGTTGGTTTTCTTCTCGTCATAAAACGAAGCTATATGCCAAATTTCAATTATCTATCTTCATTAGTTTAGGAGAAACCCTAAAACCCCCTTTTCACGGAGATTATGATATATTAAAAAAATTAGACTTCATTAACAAATATCGCGACCATATTGCCATGTTGAAATGCTTATACATATAACGATTTTTATTTGAAGTCCAAGATCCTAATAAACTTTTTTGAAAAAAATATAAAATTTTTGTTGCACTATTAAATTTTATATATTCTTTTAAAGATGTGTACACTGTAGTGTACAAGCGTAGTGAAAGAGTTAAGCACCGTAAGTTTTTTGAATTTCACGTGAAAAAACTGTTACACTCCATTAAATTATTTTTCACGATAATCAGTTTCACGTTAAAAGTGTGTAGAGTTTGTTTTCACACATATTTAATGTACAGAACTATTATTTTTCTGGTGAAAAAGTGACAATTTAAATTGCAGTTTGAAGCCTTTAAAGTTCGAGTGAAAGTTTTCCATGTGAAAAACAACTTACGGTGCTTTAGTAAAGAAATGATTTTTTTTTTTCCATTACAATTAATGAATTTTTTTTTATTACATTACAAAAAAGTAATGGAAATAAAAATTAAACCATTACTTTATGTAACGGTAATGAGGATTAAACTTTCATTACCGCGTTAAATTTAACGTATATTTTTTAAACCACAGAAGTATTAGAATTGAATGCATTAGGTGTGTGTTATAAATGCGAGTGAACATTTTTTTTTTAATTTCTTTAAAAAGTGCAGCGTTACGCGCTCTATCGCGGTTTTTAATTTTTAATTAGTAATCTATAAGCTTGTTAGTTAAATTAAAGTTATACAAGTAAGTCGTGCGCATACGTGATTTAAAAAATCGCCGTGAGTCAGTTACAAAGTAAATGAGAAATTGTTGCCATTAACGCGATTTATGTTTGCTTTTTCAATTTGAAATTAGCTTATTTAATTTTTAGCTTCAACGTGTAATCAATAGAAAGACGTGTGAAATATCTCACTTATGCAAACCGCGTATCACTTAACTTTATACAATTCAAAAATCACGGTAATCGCAAAAATGTGCCACTGACTTTGTAACTGATTAACGAGTGTTATTTCAGCCTAGAATACGTGAAATTCACTTGAATAACTTTAATTTCACAAAAGATCCAACAGTTTCACAATTACAAAAAAAAAAAAAACGAGAACCGCGGTGGGGCGCGTAATGCATTTAAAGACAATTTTAATTAAATTTCCAGTCACTTTTATTACATACACTTACTTACCTTATGGATTTTATTAATATACTGCTATATTACTGCTATTTGACGCGTTCAGGCTTTTGCGATTTAAAAAAAAACACTATATGGAACGATATTCCATATTTTTTAAGCCCGATAGCAAGCAAAAAACCAAGAAAAAACATTCTAATTCGCCGGTTTTCAAAAAAAAAATTTGGTTGATACAAATCTTGTTTTTCATTTTGTTTTTTATTTACAAATACTTTTTGTTTGGCATTTTTTATTTCGGTAACTTTTCTAGCGAATAATATCGTTAACTAAAATATAGTGAATTACTTTTTCGGTAATTCAACCGACAATTATCGTTAGTTAACGAAATCGATAAATTCGTTAAGAAAGTTAGAGAATCGCACTACAGAGGGGCAATTCTGTAAATTTTTAACGACAAAATTCGGTAGTTAAATTGACAAGTTTTCATAGTAAACTGACAACTTAACAACCGAATTTTGTCGTTAAAAAGTTAGAGAATCCCACTACAGAACTCTTTTTTAAAAATTTTTAGTTAAAAGTGAGTGAATTTCTAATATGAAAGAAATTCTCAGAATATAGTAATAGGAATATGCATTAAACTACAAAAGTTTTAATGCATAATAGTTTTGAAGAACGTATTTTTTTTTTTATTAACTGGACATAATTTTATTTTTTTAATTCAATGAACGAAAATGAAATTGAACGAATTCAGTGGTGAATTAATTCAGTAAGGAATTAATTCACTTTTTTTCCGTTCAATTTATAAAATTTAACGCCTTCACCAGTGAATTAATTCATTTGATTTAATAAAAAGAACTATAGCAATTGAATTAATTCGTAACAAAACAAATCGAACGAAAACAAATACACCGAAAAAATTTCTCAGTTGTTAGCTACTTACTGAGTATCAGTTAAAAAAATTAATTGTAAATAACTAAATTGTCAGTTGAAAATTGTATCAACAAATTTAGCTATGAAGTTAGTTAAAAAGAACGTATTTTTAGTTAACATGTAAAAAATTTTCCACATAGTAATTGGCGACTAAGAAATTAAAAAAAATTATACTGAAATTTGCATCAATTTTGCTAATAATGACATTTGTTTCGCATAAATTGTTATAACTTTTTATTAATTTTTAGTGAAAATGTGATGACAACATTAAAACATTTGACAAAAATCGTCCTTAAGCATTTACCGTAAGTGGTACGAACAGGCAAACAAGTTCTGATTATTTTAGTTGAGCTTCTGTTAATCCGTCTATCATTCTGTGAAGTTCGAGTCTTGAACCTCTAATATAGATTTATTCCTTTTGTCTGTAAAAAGTGAAAAATTGAAATGTTTGTAAAATATACATATAAGCAAACAATAAAAACTTATCTTTGAATATTTTCTTCCATCTTGAATCTTATTTGAAACAAATGAAATATTAGTTGGTAACGATTATTTCGGTTAATTCAGAAATTTTCGATTGTAACTGAGAAATTATTTAACTGAACAACTGAGAAATTTTATCGGTGTACGAATTAATTCCATTCAATATATGGTGCTTTGTGAATTAATTCATCGAATTTTTAATTCAGAATTGAAAAATTGAATTAAGGAATTAATTCTTCAAAGCTCTGGTTTGCGTACCCAAAAATTTTGGACAAATGCGTAAAAAAATGCGTTTTTTTGGAAGGTGTTTATTTACAAAATTATTCAGTTAGGAGAGAGGAAAAATAGAGAGTAAAGCAGACGTCGGCAACACCTATGCCCATGGGCGCTCTCTCACATCTACATAAGCTCACACATGGAACAAAAAAATAACTCAGTCACATACAAGCAGTGTTGCCATGTAGCCAGTTTTAACTGTTTTTTGGAGTTTTTTGGGATGCCTAACAGTTTTCCAGTTTTTTCATGTAAAAAACTGTTTTTTTAAATTCATGGATTTTTTTTTTACAGTTTTTTTATATTAAATCGGCACATTTGTTTCATTTACAATTTTTTTTTTATTTTTTTAATTAAAATTTAAGAATTTAAATATAAAAGTGCTTATGCATAATAATTTGAAAACTTTATAACACGATTATAAAATGAATTTTGTATAAAATATTTGTTTTATAAGCCATTTACAAACTTAGAAAGTGGTTGTGCATATGACCCAAAAATTACAATAAAACTTTCAAATTGTCAGAAATTAGGTACAAATCGAAACATAAATAAATTTAAAAATACCAATATAATACTACAAGATATGCTTGCTGGAAAAACGAATCATTTTTATAACAAATTTCATGATAAATTAGCACGGAATAAAATTGGCTAAGCCATATCTCACAAGTCATAGACCCGACGGACATTTTTTAGCCGAACTTTTAAGATCATTTAGAAATTTATATTTTTTGAAAAAATTAAAACAATGTCTCATCGAGAAAGGCCAAAATTGATTTTTTATTTTTTTTAATTAAATATTTGCTAATTCTGAATAACAATTTCCTACACCGAAAATATTTCTCAGTTCCTCAGTTAAGTAATTTCTCAGTCAAAACTGAAAATATTCAAAATAACTGAAATAATTAAACCTAACTAAAGTTCTAGTTAAATAAAAATCTTTTTCTGTTACCCTTTAAATACAAATACAAATTTTTCAAACTGTCAATTGTTCTTCAACGACAAAGTTAATAAGAATAAAAATATAATTTGAAATTAATTTTATTTTTTTACTATTTCGCTCGTTTAAAAAAGTATTTGATCGCCATTAATTAGAATACAAATGGAATACAGTGGTTAGAAAAATTGCAGATGGAAAACCACATTTTAAGATGTTTTTCTTAATTTATTGCAGCTGATTGGGTTTAAAAAAAATTTATTTTTTTATAGAGAACGGTGAGAAAGAAAGAACTGTTCACGAATTCCCTGCATGGTCATTGCCAGTAAAAAAGTTGTTTGACATTTTTGTTAAACTATTATTAATGAAAATATAAATAAAATGTTAAAATAATTTATATAAAATTCTTATTTACTATAAAAGTTGCTGAAAAGGTGTTAATTAATATATTTTAACCAAAAAATTGTTGGAAGTAACCGATTTCTCAGTTACACAAGTTGGCACTATTTTCAACTAACAAATTAGTTATCTTCAATCAATTTTTTTAACTGAGGCTCAGTAAGGGGTATTTCACCTGAGACTCAGTTGAAAATTTAGTAGACAGTAACTAAAAAATTTTTTCGGTGTACTATTTTTTCAATTATGATCAAGGACAATTCCAAAAACGTAATTTTTTCAAACAAACAATTCCCGACATAACAATACTCAATCAAATGAATATCAATTTTATGTGGAATGCAAATCAATAAAGAATATTTTGAAGTACAACATTGACCAGTAAAGTATTCTATCCTAAGTTAGGGGTTAATCTCGGAAGGGTGATTCGAAGAACTTTTTCTAACTTTAGATTCGGGCCTAGGAGACCAAAATTCTTAAAAAAAGAAAGTTTTATTAGGAGGCTATGCAAAAAGTCGATTACTATAAATGCCAAAGGCAATTAAACTATTAAAATCTCGATACTTTGAAAATTTCTCAGGATAATATTTTAGTCCCAAGGATACTTCAAGATCCCAGAATTTCTTCTGATTTTTAAAAATTTTTCGAAGAACAGTTTTTCTATAAAGAAACAGTTTTTATTTACAGTTTTTCTAAAAAAATATATGGTAACACTGCATACAAGCATTAAAAGTTTGTCAGATCGCTTGTTTGCCAGATTTTTTACATTCTGCATACTGTTTATGGATAGATTTTTTTGGTAATTTATTTTTAAGTTTTTTTGTTTTTATTGTTTTGTTTGTGTTGTTATTTTTTGATATTTGTTTTTGTAGTTGTTGTTTGCTTTTAAATTTTTACTTTATATTCCCATTATAAATATTTAAAATTTTCAAATTATTATACAAACGTTCTTTGTCAGTGCATTGAGAGAGAGAGGCTGCAACTCACTCATACAAGCCACTGTTGGTAAAAATGGCACAAAAGTGCCATTTGTGGCACTATTGAATGTTCAATGGCACCTTGGCACTCTTTATAGAATTTTGGCACTTTTTAAAAAAATTCCTATATAATTTCATAAAAGTTCGATATCGCTGGTTTTTCATTAAAAGCCACGCCTTCTTAGAACGGGTAGCAAAATTAAAAACAACCGCTACACTAAAAATTTATATAATTTTCTGGACCAGCTTCCAGATCTTCGGGAACAATTTAATCATTATTTTGATCTTTAAAAATAAAAGCAATGGGGATAAAATTAGAAAAACTTTAATTGATTCTATTGTATTGTTCGTCACTGGAATTTTTCAAAAATTTGTTATGGTATTCAAGTTTTTTTATGACAAACAAAAGTTTTAAAAATTTCACCATACAATGGTAAAAGCTTTTTCTGCCAAAAATAAAATAAAATTATCAAAAAATTGTAATTTGTAAAAAATTACGATTTTTTCGATAATTTTATGAAATCTTAAATGAAATGAAAACTTAAAAAAATGTCCAGGAACCGCAGAACACCAGAGAACTAGTTCTAAGCATTTGGAGTTTCCTTTAAATTTTAGCATGAAGCACCCTGAGCTTATTTCTAACAACTTTAACCGCAAAAATCCCATGTTAATACGTAATCTTTTGGACGAATTTGCACGAATTTTAGAATCGGTTAAAGGTTTGATGCATCTTAAAATAATATCTCAAAATATGAATGAGGTATTTCATATTTTATTTCTGTAAAGAAACATTATAAAATTCTTCAAAAGAAAATAAAATTTTTATATTTTAAATTGTTGACAAATGAAAATATTTGTTTGTTACAGAGACTATTAATTATAGAGATAGGAAATCAAAACTTACACTACTCGCCGGTAGGGGGAGCTGAAATTTAGTATCACCTGAGCAACTATTTAGTATCACTTTAGTATCAGCTGAGCCTATATTTAAAAACTCAAAAATTGCTGAAAACTGCGCAAAATAAGAAAAAATCAAGCGCAAAATATTTTCAAATAATAAAATTTGAGAATTCTTTTTTTTATTTGCTTTTTTGTTTGTTATTATTTCAATTTAAATAAAAAAAGAAAATTGTCAATTTTTTGAACAAAGTGCCATCTAGTGATAAAGATGTCGTTATAACTTTTGTTTTTGGTGATGCCATACCCCTGGTTTGTTATGCGCTTTTTATTACATGACAATTTTGTCAAGGTTTTGCTGTGATAATTTTTCTCAGATTACCAAAATTATAATAATTTCCATTCATACCAGTTTTGTGACAATTTTGTTATTGTTATAAAGTTTAGAATAAGGGTGTAAATGTATAAATATTTGAAATAAAAGCTCCCCAGCAAACAAAGATGATCATTAATGACTCAGAAATGAGCTCCAAAAACATAAACATTTTTTCACTTTTTCCTATGAAAGTGGTCCGTCCAAAAGAGCCCCCTGTGTAATCAGAAATGACTCAGAAAAAAGAACGTATAAAATCGAAATTTTCTTCATAAATTTAAATAATTTTGGAATCTTCTTTGAGTCCGAAAAATTAACTCTCGTTTTCAGACAGCTTTTTAGATTGTAGAGACAACATTTTGGATTGTTTTCTGAGGGTTCATATTTTCCACCAAAAAAATAATGTTTTCAAAAAAACAATAATCATTTTTACGAGCCATTTAAAAATCTTATTTATGAGCGCTCCAAAATTGCTGGCTGGGTCAACATATTTTTTGAAACATTTGCATGTTGCTTAATTTTTTTTTTTGGCACTTTTAAAGCTTTTTTGGCATCATTTAGGCACCAAACGAAAACTCTCAAATACCATTACTGATACAAGCACAAAATAAGGTTGTATATCTTCGCCGATCGCTGGAGTAAAGTGACAGTTCGATGCCAGAGAAACAAGTTTTTACTGGATGAATTTTTGCTAGTAAGAATTTTTAAGACAAAAAACATACCCAAGAAACATTTTTACGGACTCTCCGGCACGTACGGATTCATGAATCCGGCTTTTACGGAACGTTAACTGTCCGTAATGTACGTATCCGTCAATGCTTGTACGTATACGGAACATTAACGGACCGTATAAATGGATTTTCGAACACAATACGTTTTAACTCCGTATTGGTGTATCCGTTTCCGTACCTTTAAATACGGATTTCATCAGTTGCAGTTTGTTTACAAAATAAAGAATTATATTTTTGTAAAGTCGGTGAAAATATTATTATAATGGGAATATATGGAGAATATGCAATAGAGGGAATTCTTTCTATCACACCATTAATCAAACAATATCAAGTAACAAGGTAAGATTTATGAAACTTAATGTTTCACAATGTTTTGTGTATAACATAAGAGAATTTGCATCATGTACACAGTCAATTAAACCATAACTAATTTATTCTCTCTTTTCCATATAGATGTTGAATTTTACTCCGGGTCCCTAAGCGCTGGATAGATAGGTAAACCGAGCTGGATGTGCTAAATATTGTATTGAATTTATAAAAAAGAAAAAAAGTACTTTGTATTGAAAATAATAAACATATGGTCTTTTTTTGTTGAAAAAATCGGTAGGATACGGACAAGGAAATACTCCGTTATTACACGACATAACGGTCCGGAAACGGTCCGGCATTGACGGACTTTCAGCGGACTAGTCCGTTTTTTACATGACATAACGGTCCGTAAACGGTCCGTCATTGACGGACTTGAAACGGACGTGTCCGTTTTTAACACGACATACCGGTCCATAAACGGTCCGTCATTGACGGATTTTCAACGGATTCGAATCAGTTTCGATGTTCCTTATGTTCCGTTTTCTGGTCCGTATACGGATCCAGAAAACGGTACGTATACGGAGTTGGATTCCGTGTATGACTGACCGAAAACGGTGCGTAAACGGAACGAATTGTTTGTTGGGTATGATTGAAAAGAAATGATTGAAAAAACAAAACATTTGTCTAAATAATTTTTTGTAAAAATAAAATACATATATTTAAATATAAGCTTATTTACGATGGAAGAAGTAAGTAAATGGTTATATTATTAGGTTTGATTTATTAATCCAATGGGTGCGTTCGGCAGATACAATTTAATAGTCAACAGTTCTACAACAGTTGTTCAACTATCTGCTGAACGACCTGATCACTAACCGCTCAGTCTGAGCGCTCATGTAGCGCTGTCATATTTTCGTAGCGTAAAAAATATTTGCTACTTTTGATCAATAAGTGATACATTTGTTGTTGTTCATTTACAATAAAAATTGTTTTGTAAGAATGACAAATAAAAACATACAAATATAATTCGAAAACAAAAATTAAAAAAAATAAAAGGAAACTATAGAAAAAGTGTATTAAAAACAAAACAAAGAAAACTTCGTTCAGCAGAGTAAGTAATCACAAAACGCTACAAGTCACCGGTATCAGTTTAAGGTTTCTCTGCCGAATGCTACCAATGACTTGAATAGGTTTATTTCGTAATCAGCTATTTTAATCACTGTTGCAATTTAGCTATTTTCTCGTCAAATCTAGCGATTTTTCAACTCCTTTAGCTGGTTAAAATATGGCTTAGCTATTAGCGGGAAAACCAGGAATTTTTTTAAAATCAATCTCGACGTTTTCTTATCATTTTTTTACATTTATTTCCTTGGCAGCATTTTTGAATCATTATTATTTAGCGAATTATCGCAAAATTTTTATGGAAAACTTAAAAGTTCGTAAAATTTAGCGATGTATCGATAATTTTTTAAGAAAGTTTTAAAAAGTTCGAAAAATATAGCTATTTTTGGGAAATTTTTCGACAGAACCTGAAAAGTTCGTGAAATTAAGCGATTTATAGCTAAATTTTTTAAGTTTTTTATAATTTAGCTATTTACTAGTGATTTTTTAGTTTGATTTAGCGATATTTTTAGCGAAGAAGTTGGCAACAGTAGTTTTAACTATTTTACTAATTCTTAAAATTTTTCTGTTTGTGTACATTTTTAGATATTTTTCTTTTTTAGAGTAAATTTTGCCTTTGTTGCTGAGTAATTTTTACTGGACTTTACTGGAAAAGTAATCAAACACACCTAATGTCTATGATTATTTTAGAAGAAAAATTACTCCAAATCCTACAATTTTCATATCAAACCTGGAATAAAAAAATGTTCCAGTATCAAAGAGTTTTCCGAACACAACAATGTTTCCTAATCTAATAAGTGTAATATAGAAGAAGTGTGTAAGTGGCAGTTTTATAGTCAGAACTTGCATCTATGAAAATTTCTTACTTAAGAAAAAAAAATCAATCTGAGCACAAAATTTCTTACTTAAAAATACTCGTATAAAAAAAAATTATTTGTTTTGACTATAAAACTAGTCCTAATTATTACAACTTTTAAATAAAGAAAATAACTTTACAAGAAGAAATTCATAAAATTTGAAAAAAATCTTTTAATTTAAAATAAAATAAACAACTAACGAGAAAAATATTCCAATGGATTCCGTCCGATCGTAATGAAATTCGGAAATTAATGAAGCTTCATATCTTTTATGAAACTTTTTCATTGACTGTATGATACTTTTAATAAATAAAATTAATTTTTTCACAACATTTCTTTAAAAATTCCACTAAATTAATTAAAGTTTCAATGGACGAGTTCTAGCGAAACTTCATTGGTTTTATGCAAAAACCCATTAATATCCTGTAAATAATTCTCCCAGTGTAGGTTAATAAAAGTACTGGATTTTTTTTAATTTGTTTTTGAAAACTACTGGTATTTTCTTGTCAAAATCAATTAAAATTTTTAATCAAAAATTTTAAATTTTTAAAAACGCCAGTTTTTTTGAATAAAAATTTTAAAACACTAGAAAATTTGCAATGATATTAAAATTTTCTACAATTTCTTTGAAATAATACGAAAAAAACACTAAAAATAACTTTAAATTGGATAATTTTTGCTTAGATGTGTGATTTTTTTTATAAAAATATAAAAAAAATCTTTTTTTAATGTCTTTTTTACGGTAAAAAGACAAAAAATATGAAGACAACATTTTAGAATACGACTATTTCCAAATCAAAAAATATGAGAGCCGAAACACTTAAATAAAACGAAATAATTGAATAAATTTTTTTTTCCGAGATTTAGCGATTTTAAGATGTCTGAGTATTACTTACGATTGAGATGGTCATCCTAATACCCCATTCACATGAACGAGGTTTCAGTTATCTTGAAGATTTTATCTCATGTATTATATGGAGATTCTCCATACAAATTTTTAATTTGACAAGATAATTTATAAACATTTCAGGGTTTGAAACTGGTTTTTTGAGTACTCGATATCACTTAATACTTGTTTAACTGCCCTACGGGGAATGAGGGGTCAATTGCCCTGAAAGTACCTATCCTGTGAGTGGTTAAATCAAGACTTGTCACAGGATTGGTATAATTTACCATTGCTGTGGGTTAAGCAGTGAAAATTATACTTAAAGGACTAGTCCCATGACTGGTAAAACGGTGGCATACCACTTAATCGTCCTCAAAGTACGTATCCCGTGACTGGTTAAAGAAGGACTTACAGCAGGACTGGTATAATTTACTATTACTTAAAGGACTGGTCTCGCGACTGGTTAAATGATGACATACCACTGAATTGTCCTCAAAGTACCTAACCCGTGAGTGGTTAAAGATGGTCTTGTCGCAGGACTGGTATAATTTATTATTTCTTTGGGTTAAGCGTTGTCAATTATACTTAAAGGACTGGCCCCAAGACTGGTGCAAAGAGGACATATCACTTAACTGGATAAGTGTGTTATAAAAAAACCCACAAGTAGAACTTTATTTTTGTTTTAAAGAGAAGCAACACTAAGGAATTTCTTCCTATTAATTAACGTGTTGCTTCCTTTGGAATAGGGTTAGAGAAGAAGTGAAAGGTGGTGAAAGATGAAGGGCTTCAAATATGGCAACACTGTAATTGCGCGAGATGTTGAATTTTAGAACAGTTGTTGCGCTCCATCTGATGGTGATTTGGCGAACTTTGTTGGAGCTTTTAAGTTCATAGCCCTGTTATATTATTTTACTTCGGTGGGGTTAAGTGCTATGGGAACACCGAAGGAGGACGCTGCGATATGTATGAGGGATAGAAAAACGCATACATATTTATATTTTTCATAAATTGATGTTGCCTTGGTTGGGGATCGGACTCGCAACCCCACGTGTAACAGTCCAACGCGCTAACCATTACACCACAGCGCCCACAATTGGTCGGTTTCCCAGTACACTGATAGAATTATCCTTCATGATGAACAATTTCATAGAACTTTTTTCGTAAGTTCAATGAAGAATTTCGTTAAATAAAATTATCAAAAAATCGTAATTTTTCACAAATTTTAGTTCTAGATCTAAGCTCTTGGAGTTTTCATTAAATTTTAGCATCAAGAACCCTGAGCTTATTGCTAACAACTTCAGCTCCAATCATTTGGAGGATTTTACAGGAATTTTAGAATCGGTAAAAGGTTTGACGCATATATCGTCACCTAAATTGCAAAAGGGCGTACCAACACTTTTTATTTTTTTACACGAAAACCAAAAAAAAAAAGGTTGTAGAATTAAAGATATTCTATATTTTTTTCTCTTGTTTAAAACACGACTATAGACTTATTTCTACATATAAGTTTAAAATTTTGTAGGGAAATGTAATTTAGTCTAGTGCATAATAATCAATCAGAAAATCGGCTTAAATTTTTTTGTTGTTACGCCATTTTGCATTTTAGGTGACGATATATATCTTATATCTTAAAAGAACATCTTAAAAAAGGAATATGTATTTCATATTTTATTTCTGTGAAAAACAAATTTTTATATATTAATTTGTTGACAAATGAAAATATTTGTGCTTTTTTTACATAACAATTTTGTCAAGGTTTGGCTGTGAAAATTTTACTTATAATACCAAAACCATAACAATTTCCATTCACCTCAGTTTTGTCACTGTTTTTGTCAGTTTTGTAATGGGACTGGTTCTGTATCAGTTCCTTTTAGGTTAGTTGGGTGACATGTCACAAAATATACAAAGTGTGACTCATTCTTTGACGGCTCCTCTTGGGTTACTTCGGTGACATGTCTCTTTAAGTCAGTTAGGCGACATGTCCTTTGGGGCTAGACCTGCGACATGTCGAAAGGTGTCTAATCTGTGGCAATACGTCATTTCCAATGACAACGCCATGTTAAAGTGATATGTCTCTTTCAAAGAAAAAGACCGATCCACGACCTGTCTCTGCCCCCTTGGGACGTATCCTGCGTGTCATCTGGGACCGGTCCCTTTCCCCGTAGGGTGAGTACTCGGTACTACTTAATACTCTGTTTTTTATATTTGTTTTCTAAACGAATTGTATTTACATATACATATTTGTAGTTTCATGGCAAAATTATGCATACATTTGTAAAAATACAATTATGAATGTAGTGAGGAATTTCGTTTGTGTATTGAGTACTCGAAAAAAAGCACACGGTATTGAGTACTCAGTACCCAAATACTTAATACTTTTATAACATAAGAAATGTAAACAAAACAAATAGAAAAAAAAATTTTATTGTTTAAGCACCGCAAGTTGTTTCGATTTCACGTGAAAAAACTGTTATACTCCATATAAAAAAACAAATTTTTCACGGCAATGAGTTTCACGTGAAAATTGTGTAGACTTTGTTTTCACGCAAACTTAATATACAAGACTATTATTTTTCTTGTAAAAAAGTGACACTTTGTGTTTATTGTGATTGTTGCTTGCTAATTGCATTAAAAAAATTTTCATTTTCAGAATTTAAATTATTATTTAAAGCCTTTAAAGTTTGAGTGAAAATTTTTCCCGTGAAAAACAACATACGGTGCTTTAATAAAAAATCGACAAAAACAAAACGAATGTGCTTTTAATGAAATTAATTCTATTTTTCACTGATAGTTGAGTTAAATGTAGCTGCATTATGCTTCCGGGTAAGAAATTGTATGGAAACAGATCTTCAATTGCTGCGGTCTTCCTCTGACCAAAAAATCAAAAGTTGGATCTTTAAACTACTCAGCCCTGTTCGAAAAGGTTTTAAATATAAATATTAGAGTTGTATTTTATCAAAAGTTATTAAATATTTTATTCCGGCCGCAGAAAATGTTTTTTGAAATATTTTGTTTAGGTCACAAATATTTTTTGTTTACCTAAATAGCAAACAGCTGTTAACGAGATAATAGGTTTGTTCCACGTACGTTACCGCGGGAACCCATCTTACCAAAAAGCCTTTCTATTGTTAAAAATTGGGTAAATGAGAGCGTTAATTAGAGAATAATTTGTTTCTCTTTTTACCACAAGTTACCCGTACTTTTTTCGGGTAAAATGGTAAAACTGTCAAATCACTAGTTGTTTATAAATCAGCTGTTTTAAATTTGTGAAAATAATTAAAATATTAACAAAACTTGTAAATAATAATTAATATCAATAACAAATACCACGTTCTAACACTTTTCCTTTATTCCCTTCGATATTTTATTCTTCAAAATACATAGCTTTTGTTTATGTCAGTGATGCGCAAAATTGATTTGCAATTGTATTAGTGAGCAAGAGAGAGAACTGCACTGGGAAAAAAATTGAGCGAATTAAAAAATATGTCTTTTTACATATTTATCAATCTCTATATTGTTTATACAATCTTAATGAAATTTTCTGCAACATATTTTTATAGATTTTTAACAAAATGTTTTATATTAATACTTTTATGGCAATTTTTTTATATATATTTTTTTTTTTTATTTCTATTAAAGATCTACTATGAAAGATATTACTATGAAAATAATCATAATATATTTTAGTAACATATTTCCTAGATTCCTTAAATGTTTTATAACGTAAAAGGCATTGCATGATATCATAAACGTTTTTCATCATATATTTTCTGAATGTCATAAATATTTGTTTTCAGTGCAATTGAAAAAAATATCAAAACAACCGTTAAACATGTACACTCGTCGCTGTCTCATTGACGACTAAATTAAAGAGCATAAGAATATGTGTGAATAAGTAAATTCACAATTGTACTTTGAAATGCGCACCACTGGTTTATATGAATAACTTTGACGTTAATTTTTGGGCTTAAAATGTGGTTTTGTGCGTTCCCGGTATTGTGAGCAATTTTACCATTTTTTGATATATGTAATTATTTGTTTACTCTCATTTTACCAGACTTTACCCAGAATTACGTGGAAAAAACCTAATGAAAACCCCTTCAACCTTATGTGAATAGTTTTGATTAATTTCCAAATCTAATTGCTAAATCGCCCACAGAACTTGCTTGTGAATGGAGTATAAGACCATTAAATTTAAAAAATTAATTAAGAAGTTTGCCAAAGAGGTTTTACTAGTAGCGCACTTAAGTTAAAAAAAAAGAAAAACTTAAGCGCTTACTTTAAAATATAAGAGCCAGTGTTATAGTTAGAACTAAGCACCGATTGTTTTCTTAAATATTTATTAAGTAAGTACCCGCGCCTGAATAGACATGTAAATGTATTCGAAATAAATTTATATTAAATGTTTTTAAAATAAATTTTTTTTAAATCTACTTATTAAAATAATCAATAATAATAATCGAATCACAAATCGATTTTTGAATTTTATATTGATTGAAAATAACACGGGGGTTACACGTACAATTTTTCCCTTTCAAGTTTCAACCCACTCACAGGTTTTTACTAACACACTCACACTTTTCCAAAGTGAACAGCAACTTGACTTAACAGTCAAGTTTTAAACAGCTGATCAAATTTCTTGTAAATAAAGTTGTTTTAATTTTTACAAATATTGTGCCGCAATAAAACACGATGGAAAAACTAACAAAAAAAATGTGTTGGGGTTCATAAATCTATATAGAAGCCATGAAGTTCTATGGAATATAAATATTTCGCTACATCGACGAATTGATTTATAAATAAAGGCCTAAGAATCACTTTCTGCCGACAGGAAAATGTCCGTGAAAGATGTAAAAAATAATTATTAAATGATTTATTTCTTGCAGCACTTTCAATGAGGCGAGCATTTTTAGTTGTTTCATTGTCGACGGCATCTTGAAAAGAAAATTGACTATTAAGTTGCGTGCAGCCTACGTCAAAGGTTCAAATTCAACTGAATTTGACAAGCAGTATGTGTCATCAACTTGAAAGCTAAATCTTGAACGTATAACTGCAGTGCAAAGTAGAAAATTATTCAATAAAATAAAAGGATTTAGCAAATCGATTCATTGGAAATTGGCTCAAATTTAAATATTGTGTTCACGCCAGTGAACAATGGTAACCCTATAACCATTAACGCCCCCTAGATGTCATTAACATCAGCTGTTGGCATGCGCAATTGCAGCCAACTTTAGTGTAGGCCCAGAATAAGAGCGCAGAGGCTAGCGATTTACGCTCTGAGAAAAATTGCGCCCGAAATAACGTCGTACAGCGGCAGCGACATAATTGAGTATGTATTATATGTATATAAAAAGGAGACTTCATGCCACTCATATGTCTCTTTGTTTACTGCAAACATAATATATAACACTAAACGATGAACTAACGAGCTACTAATAATGTTTAATATCTAAGTTCAATAAAGAAAACAAAAATCTTAAATAATTTATAAAGTTTATATTTTTTTGCAAAAAAATAGAAAAAGATCCAGAAGAGCCATTGACGTCCTTTGTTAGCTGAACTCTTTGATTTTATAAAATGTAGTGAACACCAGCAAAAATAACAATAGAGTTAACAACATTGGTGAGAGTATGAGAAAGAAAAAATGGGAGAATAACAAAATCCGGCAAAACTTTACTTTATGGGGCACCCCTCAAAAAAAAAAAAAATATGACCCGCTCTGGAAATAAAAAAGAAAATTTTTTTCTATATGGTGTTAAGGGGGCCGGGCCCCCAGGACCCGAAGGCTAGGTCCGAAAAACCGAAACACGACCAAAATGGCTCGTGTGACGACTCAAATTAAAGAAAATTTTCCCACGATTCGAAATATGCATTTTGTTTTAAGATCTGGAAAATAGAATTCGGGCTAGGTACATTTTTGTCATTTTAGGTGTTAAAAAATACTATTTTGAAAAATGAACGTAAACTTTTTGGTGATAAAAGTGTGGGATTTTTTAGGAAAAAGTGAAAATTTTACGAAATTTAGGGGGTGTTTTGTATATTATGGGACACAGCGTCGCAGGCGAAAAAAGTTTTAAAAAATCGCGGTATTTTTTAAAAAAAAATTTAATTTTTTGGTACATAGCGTACATAAGTTGGTAAAGTTTGGTAAAAGTTGGTGTTTTTTTTTTTTGGAAAAAATTAAAATTTTTAATTAATGTTTGGGTGTTTTTAGTGTATTGTGGGACATAGTGCCGCAGGCTAAAATTTTTTGGTACATAGCGTACATAAGCTTTATTTTGGTAAAAGTTGATGTTTTTTTTTTGGAAAAAAAATTGCGGGACAAGCGCCGCAGGATAAATTTTTTGGTACGTTGTGATCATGTTTGAATTCTTAAGAAAATTTCCGTTTATTTGAGTACCCATACTTTATAATTAGTACATTAAGTGGCTATTTTAGACTCTCGAGGGGTCTTAAATGGATCTTTACGGATCATAAAACCAAATGCATTATTGAAATCGGGAGAAATTTTCCTTTAATTTGAGCGCTTACCATTTTGGGTGTGTTTCGGTTTTCTGGACCTAACACCATATAGAAAAAAAATTTCTTTTTTAATTCCAGAGGGGGTCATATATTTTTTTTTTTTTTGAGGGGTGCGCCATAAAGTAAAGTTTTGCCTAAAATCCGCATTAAAATAAAATAGATTCTATCTCACAACAGCTACAGCTACAACAGCCCAGCGATTTTCAAATGTCAAAATGTATGGAAAAAATCGCTGCTATCTTATACTAGGATGCTAGATGACAATCAATATCTCTCGTACTCTCATCGGTAAACACTAGGGTTTGGGCTTCGGGAATTCCCGGGGGGGAAATCCCGGGAAAAGTTTGCCGGGAATTCTCGGGAAAATAATATATTTTTCCCGGGAAAACGGGAAATTTTAAAAATATTTAATTTTTTTAATTTTTTTTGTTTCGAATAGGATTTTTTAATTTTATTCATAAAAAACATTTTAAATACCAAAACAAAAATGTCATTGTTATAATCTTTTAAAAGGGAATACATTTATTTGACACACAAATAAAATCTTTGCCAAGTAATTAGGAGCATTTCAACTAATAAAGATTTTTCGCATAACTTATTCAAAATTTAAGTAGTAAAACCTAAAAACTTGGTAAAATGTTTAAAAGAAATATGAAAAAAAGCTTTGTTTCTTACAAATAATCGCCCTTACTATCTAAATTTTTCAAATGTATAATTTAGGTAAAGTCGACTTTAGTTAAAATATTGGGTGGCATGATACCTTGACTTGGTTTATTTTTGGAGCATTCTGATTGGTTAATTTATTTTCAACCAATCAAAATATTTGAAAATATAAATATTTTTGTAAGGTTTTCATACACAAAATGAACAAAACCGTTTGATTAAAAATAAAGTCGACTTTAAATTTAAAATACTCTTTTATATTAAGGGCCAATAATTTTATAAGTAACGTTTTCATTAATAAATGTGAAAAGAAAAGACTGGTTAACGGTGGTATCTAAATTTGGTTATCCGACATCTAAATTTGGTTCACAAAAAAAAATTTATGAAGTTCTCTTGAAGAAAACAACAACAAGAACAACGTTTCAGCTAAAATTAGCTAAGTACCCGAAGAAAAAATTGTAAGCTGAATAGGCATTAAAGGTTTTATGGTAGGGCAAACATTTCCTGAAATGGTATCCAAATAAGCCGCAGTCAATCCGCACCATAACTAGATCTTCGTTTATTCGAGAAAGTTTTTATAATAAAAACCTGGCATTGCAAAAAAATGAAACCGATGTAAAGAACATTATATTAAATTACTACAATCATGTAAAAGATATCATGATGAAAGAAATATCGAGCAATATTTCTAACAATAGGAGATTTACTTTAATATTAGATGAATGGACAAGAATATCACAAAAGAGATATTTGAACATATGTATAAATGGAAATAATTCATTTTATAACCTGGGGTTGGTTTATATATCAGCTGATGATTCTTCTGATGAAATAAGAAGAATTGTAGAAATAAGACTAGAAGAGTTTTATTTGTCTTTGGAAAATAACATAGTGGCCACCATATCTAATGGGCCAAGTGTGATGAAACGGTTTGTTTCCGACAGTCCAGTAGTAGGTGCTTTCTGCTGGAATCATGCAATTCATTTGGCAGTGCTGCGAGTAATTTATGTGAAATCAAATGTTCAACATTCTGATATTTTTTTACTTTGAATTCTCACTACACAGACTGCATTTGTACTGAAATAGTTTTTTTTTTAACAAAAATTACTTATATAGGTGGTTTTCATTAACAATTTAGTTCATAAATATATCCCGGGATTCCCGGGAATCAAATTTTTTCATTCCCGTTTCCCGGGAAATAAAAAAGTCCGGGAAATCCCAAACCCTAGTAAACACGAATATAGATCGAGCAGTAATAAATATTGTCCAAATATATTATAAATAATCAAAAACAATAAAAATCTAGTTTAAATCGTAAACTCTTAAAACTTGTTAATATAAAACCTTAAGGGCCATTAACAATAAACAAATTAGTCTAAAGTTTGAGTAACTTTGAGTTACAGATGTCAAATTCCATAGAAATTTGAATTTTTTAACTTTTAGTTTGTGTGTGTTAACTTAAGGTTATTTGTTTATTGTTAATGGGGGTAAGTGGTAATTGTGCATTTTATATAAGTTAAATTTTAACCCAAAATAAGTTACAAATAAAGTTTAATATTATAAACGTTTCTGTTGAAAACTTACATCGTTTTATTTAACCAGAATACCCCGTAGCTGGTAAAGTAATCAAACCCCTAACCCGAAAATAAACATGGTCCAATCGAACCGCAAAATTATTCAGTAAAAATTAATTAAAACAAATTTTGTTTGTTTACCCGCACACAAAAAAGTATACAGTCCACAAAAACAAAACACTTAAAAGTTTTACAAAATCCAAAAACAAAAATAATTAAATATAAACACTGAGTTACACTGCAAACGAAAACTAAACTGTGTGCAAGTAAAATTAAAAACACAACACATTTTAAGCGTGGTTTACATTATCTGATTTTGCATCTGATTTTACGTCTGACAATTCAAATTAAAAATCCTACGAAATGACGCGATTGTCAAAAAAATCTTGTATATTTGTTTACACCATCAAATGCAATCAGATGAAAACAGCTGTTGCCATCGGATTCTCATAATTTTATGAAATATTTCAAAAGCAATCTGATTGTCAAAAATTCAATCGGATTTTCTGTACGTGTCAGACAAAATGTGTTTACACTATAGGATTTCGTTTATCTGACTGATTTTTTTCAGGGTTAGAATTGCTACGGCAATTGTAGCAGTAGCAACGAAATTTAACTATAAACTCTAGCTTAAAATCGAAGAGTTTTATTTTCAAACAAAACTACCACTACTGCTACATGCAAGTTTTATTTTTAGAGCAGTAGCAATAGTTTTGTTTTGAAAAAAAGCAAAAACTACAACGAGAGCTTTTGTGAAATAGCAATAGCTCAAAAAAATCATAATTAAAAACTCTGTAGTCGAGTTATTGAAATAAAAGAAAAGCTACACACACAAGTTAATAACAACATAGCACAACAGAAAAAAAGTGGTAGTTATTGTGAGAGTTATTGTGCGAGTTTTATGGGAGTCTTTAAAATCAAATATTAGAAAAACTACTTAATGCCTACATAATAAAAAATGTGTAATATACATACATGATAAGCAAGCTGGCCAGACTTGTTGTTTTGTCTCTAAATTTGGGAATTTTTTGTTGGTCTTGGGGACAGAGAATCTTTTTGGGCATTTAAAAAATGTTTTGGGGATATTTAAAATCTTTCGTAAATTTTGAAGATTATACTAATTTTGTATAGTTTTCAAAAAAATTTAGTAAAGTTTTTTGCACGTAATTTCGAAGGTAAAAATTTACCCTTTTATATATTTTCTGTAACACTTCAAAGCTTTTTGACATGAATAAATCCTTTATGCCTAGGATTTTTATAGGATTAATGTCCAAATATCTAAAATATTGAGAAATAATAAACTGGCATTAAATTTGATTAATTTTATGAGTTAGTGAATAATAAATTATCACTTTAAATCAATGATTTCAAATTGAATAAAGTGAGGATGACATTTATTAAAATTTGAATAGAATCAATTCTGAAGGCACTTAATTTAAATTTTATTGCAATATCATCATTAAATTATTTGTTTTATGATATTATTCCCGAACTATAAATCAAGGCAACCACTTTGGTTACTTTGATTTGTTAAAATTAAATCATTTCCTTTGATTCTATGAAAAGAATCAGCAAAAGTCAAACTGATGCTTTAAAAAGATATTGAATGATTGTAGTAGAAAATAATTAAATCAACAAAATGAATCTTTTTGTTTAAAATTTAATTGGATTTAAAAATCAGATTAAAGAATTATACTTTTACTTACTACTTTATTTAAAAACCAAACTTGAAAAACTCCATTTTTTTTTTAAATAATTTCAAAATCTTGAAGATTAAAAAAAAATTAAAATTAGTTTGGATAAGGTTAGTTTGAGCAAATTGAAGAAACTGTAATAGCTTTTTCAACATTTTTTATAAATGGGATTTTTTGGGAATATTTTAAGATTTGTTTGGGGACAACGAATGAAAGTATGTGGCAAGCCTGATGATAACGGTGAAATGTTTTTTGGTAAATATAATTATTGCAATGCGTTGCAACACCCAAAATAATAAGTTTGTAATTAATATAAAAATATGCATAAAATCCTATAAATATTTTTTTTAGTCCATTTTGTGTTTTTTTTGAAAGAAAGAAAATCTATATTGGTCAGAGCATCAAAGATTTAATTCATAAATTCAATAATAATGATGCTGCGGAAAAAAAATACTAAATTAGGAGATTATTTTTTTTCTTAAATGCAAATAAAAATCGAGCTTTTTAAAAACAGCGTTTCACAATTTTTTCTTTTCTCACAAAATATTTCTGTTACTTTAACAGGATAGACCGCTATTTACATTCAATTTTTACTGTTCTTATCTTAGAGTATTTAGCATATCAAAATCTGCTAATTTCAGCAGTTTTTTGTGCAAGATTATTTTTAACTAATTTTCAGTAGCCTTTTCTACTATTAGTGTACGACAAAAATTTAGTTTTTTCACAAATTTCAAAGTGTTTTTTTTTATTTTTTCTTTAATTTTGACCGAAAGTTCCAAAATTTAACCCGTTTGCGCCAGTGGAAGACTTCACCGACTTTGGCTAAAATTTTCACCAGAAACTTCTTAGATTATGTACGTATAACAAATAAAGTATACTGGAGCAGCAAAAATCCAAAAATCGCTTTTGTACATATGCATGTGTATTTATTTTGGCTCCTAAGGAGCGCGCACTTGAATTTTTATTTATTTAAATAATATAATATATAATATAAATTATTTTCTTTTATTATCTTAAGGACTAAAATTTTGTGTTTAATGTTTTGATTCAAATGTTATGTTAAAATAAACTTTTAATTTATTTAATAAAAAATCTGTTGAAAATGAATTTAATTGGTATAATTATTATTATTTCTTAAAATATTTAATATGCACTCAACAAAAATCATAGTAATCAGACAACAGAAAAGTTCAAAAACCTTTATTGATAATACTCTACAAGTATTTTTTTGAAAAAAATTCTTCATAACTTTTATATAAAACTTTATGATAGAGTAAAGAGTTCTAAAGATAAAACTCTCTATTGAAAAAATCTACAATGAATAGTATTCTGAATTTTATGGAGTTTTATTTTCCTACAAAAAAATATACATAAATGTATTTAAAATTGGTAAAATTTTAAATTTTTGATAAAGATTAGCATGTAAATAACAAAATTTTATATTAAGAATAGTTCCGAACATTTGGTTCCCTTCGTACAATAATATCACAACTTACTTTTTCACATTTAGCCATTATTTTTTGTAATTAGTTTGGAAAAAAAATTGTGCATCAATATATAAGCTTCCAGAATGAAAATCGCTGACTGAGCTTTGTAATAAATATTTTGTACCATAAAGACTTTTTTTGCGTTCCGCTATTATTTTGCAATTTTTAAGTGCGGTTATTTTAAATTCATAATCTAGAAACTACAATATAATACCCATTTCTTATAAAAAAGTTAGTGGTTAGTTTGCAAAAATAATTCGCAAAAAAATATATGTATTTTGCAAAATGGAATATTTTTGCATCAATATATTCGTTTGCGGAATGTAAATCGCTGATTAAGTTTTTTAATTAATTTTTTTAAAGCATATACAATTTTCCACAATTGCGCGTTTTGAATATAAGGTATTAATATATCGATCAAATTTGCGTACACCATAAAAACTAAAGAACGCGAAATAGCGGATTTAGTTATAAAGTTTGTATTTTTGTTTTTTATTGTACGTTATTTTTTATTCAGTTAATCCATCACAAAATTATTGAGAGAGTTATTTTTGACAAATTGCGAATTTTGCATATAAGACGCCATATAAAATATTAATTTATTAATAAAAATTGCAAACACCGAAAAATTTGAAGAAAAAATAAAATGCGAAATTGCTTATTTGATTTCAAGTTTAGTGTATTTAATATTTTTTGTTGTAGGTATTTAGGTTTTTATTTCTTTTTTATTTTGAATTGATCAAATAACTATTCAAACACATGTTAAAAACAAAATTCCCTAAATTTTGATTTTCATTTTAGAAATTTAAAATTCGCAAATTTTTGGAATTTTTATTTTAAAAGTTTTAGTGTATTTAGTCTATTTAAATTTAAAAAGCCCCCCCACTCCCCCCGAAAAAAATTCCTAGCTACGTTCCTGACGTAAACATTTTCTTAAAAATTTTTAAGAGTTTAAATTTACCAGCACTATTTTAAAACACGGGAGATTTTTTTTTTAAATATGATCCAAATTTTTATTTTTGTGTTTTATAGATAAGATTTTATCAATTTAATTTACAAAAAATTATAACATTTTCTACATATTTGCATTGAGTTTTATATAATTGAACTCAATTGTACAAAGATGTACAATCAATGATTATAACATTACTTCCTTTTTTCCAATAGCACCTTTGTATTTTACTTGTCTACCCATCGTTTAACAAAAAACACAAGAAAGAAAAACTCGCAAAAAACTACCACAAAAACTACCAGAAAGACTCCCAAAAAGCTACCAGAAAAACTCTCACAAAGACTCGCATGGTTTTATTTAATAACTACATACATACAACAAGTAAACAAAACTCGATTGTGGGTTTTTGTTTTTTAGCTACAACTATGACTCTGTGTGTTGTTTCTTTTTGTTTTTTAGCTATAACTACAACTCCGTTTGTGTTTACTGGTTGTAGCAGTAAGAAAAGCTCGCAGAAGAAAAACAAAACTATTCAAAAACAATGACTCGCTTTTTTGTTAAAAACAAAACTACACAGTTATGTTTGCTACTGCTATCGAAATGTTTTGTAATTGTAGCAGTAGCTAAAAACAAAACTATGATTTCAATTAGAGTTTTACTAAGCCTGATTTTTTTGACAGATCCTAAGAGTTATGGTATAATTTTTGTGTTCGCGTACATGTTTGTGAAAATTTTATTTTGAGAGTAAATCTTGTCTTACTCTCTGTAAGTTTGTACTGAGTAATTCTTACTGGACTTGACTGAGAAAAGTAATCGAACGGACCTAATGTAAACCCCGCTTTAACAGACATTAAAAATAAAAACAAAAAAATTAAAAAATCCATCCGACTACGAATATGTGGATTAAACAATTTTTTTTTTTTGTAAAATTGATTTTGTTAAATTTGCAACTGTTTGGGCTAGTATTATAGTCAGCACTAAGTATAACTTTTTACTTAAATTTTACTTATGCACAATAAGAAATTTTCAAACTCATTTTTTCCTATTTCCTTTTTAAGCAATTTCTGACGTCTTTTAGGGCATTACATTACAGTACTTTTGGCAACACTACAATAAAAAGTTAACCTAGTGTCTACAAATGCAATGAAATGTGAAAAGAAATTTGAAAATAACACACAAAGCAACAACAACGAAAATAATTTTGTTGTTGCTTTGTGTTTAATTCATATATTTTATGGCATATTTTATTGCATTTAAAGACACTAAGTTAAAGAAAATGCACAATGCAAACAATCTTTATTTTGTTTTGATTTCACACGTGCACACAGATGTTGCCATTTAACACTGACCTTGATCGTTATAAATTATTTGAGATATTCACGGTGTGTATTAATTGCCCTCGTACAGGGCTGGCGAAACTATGGCACGCGTGCTAGTAGTGGTATGCGTGCGAATTTTCAGTTGCGCGCAACATTTTCTTAATTATATTCAAAGAATGCTGTTTAAATAATTTTCAGAAGTATTAAGTTTATTTTCTCGACAAAATTAAGACCCTTACTATATAAAATTTTCAAATGCATATTTTTGTTAAAGTCGACTTTAGTTAATTAATTATAAATTTGACTTTAGTTAAGATTGTGAGTAGAGTTTGCTAAAAACCGAAAAATTTGAAAACCGCGGTTTTGGTTTTCTAAAATTATAAAAACCGCGGTTTCGGTTATTTGTCGGTTTTCTTGTGATATTAATACAATTGTTTTAAATTAATTAAATATATATAAGAATTAAATATTTTAACGCGTTCAAAATATTTATTGAAATTCGGTAGAATTTCTTACTCGAATATAGACAATTACTCAATTTCTAGACCTTTTCGAAAGAAGAAAAAAACACGGAAAACCGTTATAAATAAATTGTTTTATTCGTTTGTCGGCAACCAAAGCTGTTTTTTCAAGAGTTTAAATTTTAGCTAATTGTTTAAAATAATATAAATTTAAAATTTTATAAATTTCGCGGACTACGAAATAGTACTTTTTCAAAAATACGCTGTGAAAATCCGAACTGAATATATGAAACTCAATATCTCTTAACTACCTGACTTTTTGTTGACTTAACTTATGTTATCCGTAATAACAAAAAATTCTTTAAACTAATATTTAATGGAGAAAATGTTCATTACAATTAAATACAAAATTTTGTAAAATAGGAGCTGAGCCCTCATATAGCTATAATTTCAGAAGGTCTTAGGGCTCTTTTATGAGTCTTTTCGGCATCTAATTTGAAACTGGAATGCAATCTAGTCAATTATTTTAATTGGTTAAAGTCATTGTTAAAAACCGACTTATTTTTGTCGGTTTTCGGTTTTGAGGTTTGAAAAACCGCGGTTTCGGTTTCGATTAAAACCGAACAGCAAACTCTAATTGTGAGTCCTTGTATACTTCGACTTTGTTTGTTTTTTAAATACTTTGTACGATTTTCGTATATAGTACAACAATATCCAGTCCTTAAATGAGCCTACAAACTCTAAACAAAGTACAGACTCAGGAAATGAAGAAACCATTTCGGGAGATGTTTGTGTATCAAAGTTAAACGAAAGTTTGGCATATTTACTAGAAGCTCCACTATGTTCAAGAAAAATTCCATTAAAAGGATATAGAACTAGAAAGTGGCAAAACATAACAGCATAAATTAAAACCAAAATTTTTCAAGATTCAAAACATTCAACTTCTCACGTATGACCATAATCCAAAATAATCGAACAAATTAAAGAAAAGCTTAAAAAAGCAATCAAAAAATAGTGAAAAAATTCAACTATTAACTATTCTTCCCAAAAGCTGGACATGGAATGGAGGAGGAATTCCAAATTACAAATTTCATGGCAAGAAAGGTAAATTAATTGGTTGAAACAGAAGGTGTATTGAGTACACCCAATCTAAAACATAGTTAGAAATTGTTTATGTGGTTAAAATGTTTTACGAAAGCGATCAGGTGCCTGCCACGATGTAAGGACTACATATCAATAAGTGAAAATAGTGTAAATAGTGTAAAAGTAAAAACACTAAGATGCTTAAGTTTATGGGTTACTTAAAGAAAAACTTGTAGGGATAACTATTGGAATTTCTATATTTTGTGAGCTTCGACCAAAAACTGTGGTTCTAGCTGATGCATCAGGAAGTCATAATGTATGTCAAAATACTAAACTAATAATCCAAGCAATAAACCTGAAAATAACAGAAAACGTGCCCGATTTTGAGCTGGAAACTTAAATATTGTTTAAAAGCCCGTCAACCAATTTCGTGCGGCCCTTCGCTAATTTTAAGGCAATAAAATTTTGTTTTTTAATTTTAAACAAAATTAAAAAAAAATTTAATTAAATAAAAAAAAACTTAAAATCAGAACTAAAAAAAATACAGAATATAGAAAATAGCGATAACAAAATAAACATTAAATGGAGATTAAAAAAATTACACCGATCCACAAATAAGTATTTTCACCATAAAATTTTATTCATAAACTCGTAGATATAAACCTCTGAAAATAGCAAAACAATTAGTAGCTTCTTCTGCTATTTTTGCAGGTTTATTATTTGAAGATAACTTTGCAGAAATTTTTTTTGCAGATTTTCGCTAAATATTAGTAAGATTAGAAGAGCAAAAATAAACTGTTAAATATAATAATAGTCATCCTGCTAAAATCAACAGAAATGTATAATGAAAAATAGTAGACTGCTGATTTCACAAAAATAGATTTTTATTCTCTCAAAACAATTAAAAATTTTTTTGAGTTTGTTAATTAAACAAATATACAGCAAAATTTGTTGCTGATTCTAGCATAGTCATTTTCTATTTCAATTAACTAAAATTTAGCTCAAATACAACTAAAATTCTGTATATTTAACAGCTATATTTTTGCTATTTTTATCTCCTTAATATTTAGCAAAGAAAATCTGCTTCTTTCTGCAGTTTTTTATGCTAAGTAATTTTTAACTAATTTTTAGCAGCTTTAGCAAAACTTTTTACAGGCTTTTTTCTATTAGTGTACTTAACTTGACCAACCAACCCGCTTTTGACGGGATTATACCGCCTTTTAAAGGATTGTGCCGCCTTGAACTTTTATCCCGCTTTTAAAGGAAACATTCCGCCTTATCTCAATTTTTTAGTAGTTTTCAAATTTGTTTTAAATTTCATTTACATTCAGATTTCAGATAAAAATTATATTTTTCCACATTTTGTATCAAAATTCCATTCGTCATGTAATTCATGTTACACATTTCAATAAATAAAACAAGGGATCAAAATTCATTAAGTAAATTTAAAAATATATATAAAAATAAAATATAAAAATTGGTGAAAACTTTGAACCAAATTTTTTGTAATATTCGAAGATTAGTTCGACAAAGTTTTTTGACTTCAGATTCGTATTAAGAAGGGCAATATATTTGGATAAAAAATATAAAAAATCATAAATATATAAATGATTTTGATGTAGGTACTTCTCCGTATGTAAAATTACTATTAGAAATATAGTAAGATTTCATGTAAAATTGTATAAAATGCCTAAAGTTAGGCACAAAATGTGTACAAAATTGTATTAGACACTTTTGTCTACAAAAAAAACACAGAAATATAGTATTCTGCATTTTTGTATACATGTTTATAAGTTTATAAACATTTTCTCTTTATAATTACACACATTATGCTTAAATTTTTCTATTGGGCATAAAATTCGTAATTATACCTACTTTAGATAGTACTAGAAAAAATGTCAAAAATGTAAATAAAAATAAAATAAATTACAGAAAATTTTATATTTAAAGAAAAAATAGCGGATTTACGAGCAAAGCTGCCGAAAAAAATATATAAAGGGCAAATTTCTGAAGTTAACTGTTAATGGTTTTGTTGTAATGAAAAGCCTAAAGAAATCATTTAATACGTTGAAATTAAAAGTAAGTTTGTGAAGAAGTCAATTTATACTGAATAACTGAATATCTATATACATATTCCTTGCAGATATCAAACCAAATTGCCTCAATATTCGCTAGATCAAAAACGTATTATTATATACGTTTTGAAGTTCCTAAGGATATTTACTCCTATGGCCTTATGAGTATTTATGAAATTGGATAATCTGAACCCTAGGAGGAATTTGTAAGATTTACCTTTCAAATGAAAGGCAAAGGGAGTGGAAAAGTGATATCCAGTGGCAATTTTAGTATGGGACATGTCACGGAACTGTTCTTTTAAGAGAACTTTTAACAGTTTTTCTTATTTTCAAAAGCAAAAATGTCATTACTTATTTTGAAGAATCTATGTTACTCATGTACAATTTGGCCAACCGAATGAAAATTATAGCTTCCCAGCAAAATATTGGTAATGACACCTCATTGCTGTCTTCATTACCAATAATGATATATCATTACCTTTTGCATTATTTTGTACTATAAAATAATGACTTCCTAATTTCGGCCTATTGTATTCATTGTTTCTAAATATAAAATAATGACTTACGCGTAATAGTTTAAATAAGTACTTTTTACACAGTTAAATTTTATAAATTTTTATTTATTATATGTAAATATGTTTTATGTTAAAATTTTTATGACGAGTCTTAAATTACACACTAGAGAAAACTTAAATTTTTCTGAATGTACTTCCTTAAGCTAATAGTATTTGCTTAACTCCTTATTTTTAAGAATCAAGTAAGCCATCGGATAACCACTTATAATTCAACTTTTTGTAAGCATGTGTGTAACCACTTATTATTCAAAGTCTCATAACTACTTATTTCTCATTTTTTCGTAAGCGAGCGGGTAAGCGTGACTACTTATAAAAACGACCACGCCAAACAAAAATAATGAGTTTAGACGCCAAAAAATAAGTTGTGCGGAGCTATGAATTTCTATTATATAACCACTTATTTGGTAATGAAAGATTTTGCTGGGTTGTTCTTATTTATTAAAATTCATCACCTTTACTATAAAAAAGAAAAAGTCGATTTTAAATCACAAAAGTCGACTATTATTTTAATTTTCGTACCATACAAAATATTTACCCCTAAATTCATAAACGCTTTGTAAAATTATAGGTGGTTTATTGAACAAATTTTATATGGAAATGACGTTTTGTAAACATGCTATAACTTTACAAAGCATTTATGAATTGAGGGGTATGTCTATATATTTAATTTTAAACACAGTGCCTATTTTTGCCCAATTTATAATAGGTAACAAGTTGCCTCTTTTAAATAGAGTAGAATTCAACAAAAATTTATTAGAGTGAAGAAAATCATTTTTGTCGAGTAATATATTAATTGGTGCGGCCCTCCGTAAGTTTGTGAAATCCCAAATTTGGCTCTTCAAGCCATTTATGTGCCCAAAGGAGTATTTGGTAATTTGCGACTTTTCTGAAAATACTAATATTGTGGTCCAGGATTCTGTTCAAGGCTTTCTATGGAATAATAGCCAGCCCCACTTTACCCAATAGCAATTTATTAAATATCAAATTCATTAGAAACTGCATATTTTATAATAATATCAGACTGTCTCATAGATAACACCGTTGCGAATCATTTATTTAATCGTCATATGAATGAATTTTTAAAAAACAAATTTTTTAAAATACCGAACCAAATTTTATATTTTTCAGACGGTTATTCTGCTCAATTTAAAAATAAAAACTTCGCCAATTTATGCCATCATAGCGAAGATTTTAATTGATCCGCTGAGTGGCATTTCTTTGCCACCAGTCACGGCAAAGGCCCTAGTGATGTTCTAGGAGGAACTGTTAAGAGAGTAGCACGAAGAGCCAGCTTGCAACGTCCATTCGAATACCAAATAACTACTCCGCGCCACTTGTATGATTGGTGTCGGCAAAATCTTCAGAATTGTTACTTTTCATATTTAAAGGAAAGGGATTATAAAGAAGAAGAGTGATTCCTAACTAATCGGTTTATGGGATTACGCACTATTCCCGGAACTGAAAAGCTGCACAGTTTCATACCTATTTCCAAAATACAATTACAAGCTAAAATTTACACACAATAATACAACTAAATAATAAAATTTTTTTTATATTTATAAAAACAAACAATCTTTGATTACTTAATAAAACTGTAATATGGCAACCCTGGTTTAAAATTTGCAGAAATTTTGTATTATTAAAAAAATATATGTAATTCATGTGCTACAGAGATTTTATTATTTAAGATCGCTGTATGTAGCAAATTTAAGATGAATTATAATAGTTTCAATTTCCATGGAACATAAATATATTTTTTTACAATTTGGCTTACATTTTTGGATCCAGTAGTATTTCCACTTTGAAATTTGGCACAATTGTAGAGAAGGAAACCGTCTTCAACATATTTTTTTTTTTTAATTTTTAAAAATATCGCTTTCAGAGATATAGCCTCCCGACTTATAGGTCAAGAAAAATGACTTTTGACCTTCCCAAAAAAAATTTAATTTAATAACCTTTCAAATGCGACCTTGATGAATTGCGTACCTATAACACTTTTCAACAAAATGACAATTAAGTAAGTACAACCTTGTACATTTTATAGTTTTTTCCGATTTTCGAGACATCATATTTGCGTATCCAGACGCGTCAGTGCCCCAAACTTTGTGTTTTTGTTAGTTCTATGATATGCTTTACACCAGCTCATTTGGAAACAGTGCTGTCAAAAATAGCTATATTTTAAGTTGAATTGAGATGGTTTGACCCAATTCTGTTTTGAATAAACTCGCATTGAAATTGATTCATTTTATGAATTTGTGAATAATTCATTATCATTTTAAATCACTGATTTGATATTAAATAAAGTGAGGATTTTGATTTTTCCAAATTTTAATTGATTCAATTTTGATTCGATTGAATTATTTGTTTAATGATTTGATTCGTGAACCATAAATAAACCATTTTTTTTTTCAACCGATTTGTTAAAATTACATCGTTCGCTTAATTCTATGAAAAGAATCAACAAAAATCAGATTGATTCTTTGAATCAGAAATTGAGTGAATAAAGTAGGAAATAATTCAATCAATAAAGTGAGTTTTGGGAATCATTTCGTTCAAAATTAAATCAGATTTAAAAATTTAATTAAGGAATTGTGTTTCATTTCATTTCGTTTATTAAGTCAATGGAACATACAAAATTCCTTACAGACTAGATTAAGTAAAAATTAAATTAATATATATATATATTTACAAAAACAAAAATATTAAAATTTATAAATTAAAAATTTCAAAAAGAAACAATTTGAAAGTTTCTTTCGATGTGCAAAATTCAATTACGTGATTTGGATTTACATTGAATGCAATCTCGTTAATAGAATTAATATCATTACACGCTCGATTTAAAGCACTATTTTGAGTTGTTTTTAGAGGACTGGTAAGAGCCTATGTGTTTTAAGCAAATATGGTGAACAATTTCATAAAATTGTTGTTTAAAATTATCAAAATGAAAGCAATTTAGGAAAATAACTAGTGTCTTTTTCAATAAATTTATACCATTAAAAGTAGAAGATAAAATATATAACCTTCAAACGGTATCCAGGTTCGTATTTGCACCCATGAGAATTTCAAAACGCTGTAATTTTTGCTAAAATCACTTATACAAATTACATATATATGGGTGAAATCAAAAAATGTGATAAATTTTTGGGCCAAATTTCTGAGAAGCAAAAAGTGTTAATATTTCGGTTTTTTCTTAATGGAATCAGTAAGTTTAGTCATTATAAACCTAATTGAAAAAAATCCCTTCTACAAGTTGTCGCAATAACTTTTTTTGCACAATTTTAATTTTTTTTGTTGTAACGGAATTTACATTTCTGCAAGCAAAAGATATAACAAAAACAATTGCGTACGAATTTTCTTCAATTTATTAGTTTTTCGTATTTGGATTTTCAACTTGCTTTCCAATGATATATAATTTGGGTTTATCAAATTTGCGGTTTCGCGAATAAAAATACAATTCCTTCCGCGAAAAAATTTTGTATCTTGTTTAATTTTGTATTTTTAGTCCTTTTAAATGCTTTTCAAAAATATAAAATTTTTTAAAATATAAACAGCGGTTGCGCAGTTACAAAATAATATATTAAAAACAAAACATTTCCCGATCAAAAAATTCTTAAATTGTGTGAAACAAATTTAATTTGTAAAACTAATGTTAGTAATGACTCGAAATATCGATTCAAAACCAATGAAATGCAAAATCAATCGTTTTTCGCTCCAGCAGCTTAGGGTAAAAAACTGATAACTTTTTTTGATTTTGATTTTTTGCACCAAATCTTGCGATTTTAATGGTTAGAAAACGACTAATGTAGAATATTTTTGTCACAAAAAAGTTGACAACACATTTATTTTATGTGTGTTTTTTTTCCTAGAATTGAAAAACAAAGCAAAACAGAAGAGGCAGCTAACGGTGATCTTTTTATGAAAATAATGTAAAACTGCCAAAAATATGAGGCAGTTATCTTAAATGCGCAGGTACAAAAAGTGCACTTAAAGAAGACAATTGCGTACATAATTTTGTAAAATAGAAACGAAACCAAAATTTTGTGCAGTTATAGCAAATGTGCACTTAAGAAAAAGGCAGTTAAATCAAAACTACTGTACCAACAACATTATTTTTTATTGAAAAGACTTTCTTTTATCGAAAAAGCCGTACTTATCCTGTAGAAATATTTTTGTTAGAAAAATAAATACATTTTTCTTTATAAAAAAAATTGTTTTTAATACTGTATTTTTTAAAATTGGCTTTTAATTAATTAAATGTCTTTTTGAAAATTAAAAATTAGAATTCACACCTGTGTACCGTTTACATAACATTGTATAATAGATGCTAGTGTACCGATTGGGGGTTAAAAAAAAATTCTCTAAAAGAATCTTTTAATTTTTGATCGATAAAAGCTTGAATGTTTCAATGAAGAAAAACATCATAGTAAAAAAAAAATTTCCAAGCAAATTGGACAAAGGTCGAAAAAAATCTATAATAAAATTGGATCTAACCAACAGATTTAAATAGGGCGTGACATTTTTAAAGGAAAAATTTTCTAAATTTTAAAAATCTTCTATGAGAAGGGGTTTCTAAAAAAAATCTTAAGGTGGTACCCGTCATATTTTTAAAATAAAATTAACACATTTATTTCCTTTAATGCTAAAATCTTATAGTTTTTGGCACGCAACTAAAAAAGTCTTGCCAAACCTGCGCTAGTAATTTCCATTAAAAAGCATTAATTTTTTATTAACATCTGAACTGAAATTTTGTGCATACAAATAAAATTGAACAAAGAACTTTATTTCAAAACTCATTAAGTGCCCAGAAAAAATAGGCATTACTAAGTAATTAAGCGAGTAATTAAGTAGTACAAAAAGCGTTTTACTAGTTATCAGGCTATTTACTGGCTTAATTACTTTTGTTTGTGATGTCCCAAAATTCATGAGTGGGCATTACCTTCTCGCTTACAAAAAAACGAGAATAATGAGTTACCAGGTTGGTTACCCGTAATGAAAGAATTAGTGGTTACCCAGAAGTTAGGAATTAGGCGGTTGCTCCTACGTTGTGAAATAATTTTTTGCTGGAGAAATATCCCTAAAAAATTATTTAAAAAAATAATAATAAATAATAAAATCTAAAAAAAAGCTTTAGTTTTTTTAAGAATCCTTTAAAATTGTTAGACTCTTGCAAAATAACTTTTTACTTTAGAATTTTTTTTTTTTTTTTGTAAAAATTTTCAAACCCGTTTAATAAATATCATAAATTCGAGAAAAGTTCATAAAAAAACAAAAATTTTGACCTCATGTTTTTGGATTTCCATCAAATTTAGCACATGAATTGTCTATGGAACCATTAAGGCACATCCATTTTTATCTCCTTAACATTCCAAAAATTTGCACTTTTACGATTTTCATTTTAAAAAAAATTAAAAACAGTATAACACAGCATGACACTCAAAAAACTAATGGAGATCTGACAATCAGTTCTATATATCTCGGACATGTTGATTACAATGGCGTACTTTATTTTTCGATCAATGGTACAGATTTTTCGCTAAATATCTTTAAAGTTTGGCGGTTATCCATTCAGTTTTTTATAAAAAAAAATTTTCAAATTCAATTAATATGAGTTTTTTTGTGTTAAAATGTAAGCACAGGACCTGTGGCCATATTTACGATATAAATGCGATGTGCTAATCTTGACTTGACTTTATTCGCCGAATGTACAATCGACCTCAATAAATGTAATGCCTTAGTAAGGAAGCAAAAAAAATTTATTCATCTGTAGCGGCATAAATTTTGTATGGCAGCATAGCTTTCCAAGATGTCCTCAAAGTCCAACTTATTGTATAATATGGGGTCACCTCTAAAAATTGTTCTTGCTAAATTTCAAGCAAAACAGTTTCCATTTGCGAAAGTTATCGCAATAAATATATTTTTTACTAAGGTTAGTATCGTACGAAAGATATTTTAAGATACTAATTGAATTTTAAAAATTTTTATATAAAAAACTAAAAGGACAACTGGCAAACTGTAAAGACATTTAGCGAAAAATATGTACCATTGCACTGTGGGCCAGGATCGCCGTTTTTTGGCCAAAAGTACAATTCAGGTGAAGGGAAAATATGTTTATATATTCAAAATCTAGGATTTTTGAATATTTTGTGAGTGAAATATTGTAGCATTGTGGTTATTCGTTATTAGTTGGCGAGAGTTCAAAGTCAAAGCTTTTTAATTTTCTGACATTTTTTATTTTATAATAATACAATAAAAAAATCATAAGTAAACAATAATTTGTTCCAAAAATAATCTCAAATTATAAAACTGAAATTAGGTCTCTAAAAAAATAGAAACCTGTTAAGTATTTACGAAAAAAGTAACAAAATTATTAATTTTACATCAAAAATATGGGTTTTTTGAAAATCCAAAATTTTCAACAAAAAGAAGCTACAAAATGTTCCAAGAGATATTTGAAAAACTTGAATGCGAATGTGTTCCCTAAGATGTCTTCTACCTAGGTTTTTGCGACCGTTCATAAACTTTCGAGATTTTGCCCTTTAACTGAAAAAGTACCTTCAGATCTCGCTGCTTTCCAGCATTCCAGAGTTTTAGTAAAAACTGAAAAATAGCACTAAAAATTACCTTAAATGAAGGTTCTGGTTTTCTCACACAGACTAGCCCCCTAAAGTCCAGGTTTGAGGCACACTTGAGTGCCAATTCTGAATACCCAGCAAAATCTTTCATTACCAAATAAGTGGTTATATAATAGAAATTCGTAGCTCCGCACAACTTATTTTTTGGCGTCTAAACTAAGTGGTTATCCGCCTGCTTACTTGATTATTAAAAATAAGGAGTTAAACAAATACTACCCAGCAAAAAAAAGTGGTATTCATTCTTTGGTTATAAATTCTTTCATTGCTTCCTTAGTTTCAGTTAGTATGCTTTAAGTGCTTCTTGGAAGTTATTCAAAGGAACTTCCGAAAGTATTCATGCGTTCATGTTCCAAATGTAGTGACTTGGATATAAACCTATGATAATCTTAAAAAATCACCTTTTTAATTGCTTCTGAAGCACAAGTTTTTTATATTTCTATAGTTTTTCAAACCATAGTACAAAATATTTTCTAATCATTCAAATCAAAAATTTTTATAGAAAACTGTTTTAATGAACTTTTATTTTTTATAAAATCTTATTTTATACTTTTGTGAAAACTTTTATGCGAGATCCACTTATACAGTATTACAATTTTTTTAGTTTGACAAGTTTCTTTGAAATTTAATTTTGTTTCCAATAATTCTCAAAACCTTTTGATAGTTTGTATTTAGTTTACATCTTTTGCAACTGTAATTCAGAAAATATCAATTGAAATTAATTTTTTTTTTTTTAATTAAAAAAATTAGAATGATATTCAAATTTGCATAAGAAATTTCGAAAACGTCAGTTGAAGTTCAGAAAAACAGCACTTGTAATTCGGGAAATATCAATTGATTTTCAGAATACATCAATTGTAATTCAGAAATCATCAGTAAAAATGCACAGAATATAAATTAAAATTCAAAAAATATAAAATCTACTACAATTCATAATTTCTGAATTTGAAATAATAATTTTTTTACTTTTTTAAAATTCAAAACGAAAACATTTTTCTTCTTATTAATAAATCTCAAAATGAATATTTTTTAAGTTTATCTTCATTTCATATTCGTAAAAGCAATGTATGTGTGAAATTCATCAACCGAGCTTATGTATTGAAGTACATTTGTTTGTTTATAATTTAATAATTTATTTCTTGAAAACCTTATAATTTATTTTATTATCTTTTGAAGTGTAATATATTTTTAACTATTTAATTTTTTAAAAAAAAAACTAAAAATAACTAAAATAATTTTTTATTAAATCTGTGAGGGGGCAAAAATCGGTATCTTACTACAATGGAGTAACGTTTTTTTATCATCAATGTGAAAGTGTTTCTTTTTTTTTTTTTTTTTTTTTTTAAGAGAAGCAACACTCAGGAAATTCTTCCTATTAATTAACGTGTTGCTTCCTTTGGAAAGGGGATAGAGAAGAAGTGAAAGGTGGTGAAAAATGAAGGGCTTCAAATATGGCAACACTGTAATTGCGCGAGATGTTGAATTTTAGAACAGTTGATGCGCGCCATCTGATGGTGAGTTGGCGAACTTTGTTGAAGCTTTTAAGTTCATAGCCCTGTTATATTATTTTACTTCGGTGGGGTTAAGTGCTATGGAAACACCGAAGGAGGACGCTGCGATATGTATGAGGGAAAGAAAAAACTCATACATATTACTATTTTTCATAAATTGATGTTGCCTTGGTTGGGGCTCGAACCCGCAACCTCACGTGTAACAGTACAATGCGCTAACCATTACATCACAGCGCCCACAGTAGAAACATTTATTTGTGCTAATAAACAAGTACTTATTAGGGATGCCAAACGGGAAATCCCGAAATCCCGGGATTTTCGGGATTGGCCAAATCCCGAATCCCGGGATTATTTCTCAAAAATCCCGGGATTTTCTTATTTTTTCATATTAATATAAACACAAATAAACAAAGTGAGACATTTTAGATTAACTACGTTTTTTCTTGAATTTTCTCATATTGACAAGAAATTGATGCCAAGATATTGGTAAAATTATAAATTAAGTAGATTATTTGAGTAAACTATGCAAAGACTTTGCAGAAAAATTTTGAATTTTGGTAAACAATATTAAGTTTTTGAGTAATACATGCGAAAAATCAAGTTTGTTTGTTATTTTACCGATTTATTCTTCCAAGCGAAATTCGATTTCTGGCTGGGACTGTAAGTTTGAATTCTTACATGAAAACATTTGATAACGATAACCAAATAACTTTGTTGCTGTAATTACACGATTTAGTGGGCAAGGTTATCGCCACGAATCTGTTTTAAAATCGGCTTACAAAATACTGGGCGCAAGTGTACTTAATGACAGGCCTTCATATATTATCCCAGCCAGAAAAATACAAACGGGAAAGCGATGGCAAGGTATTTTAACAGGTGGTACAAGTACTGACAAAAATTGCTTTCCCATTTCCAATATGATAACGTCAATAGACAAAAGGACAGGCAGTTCAAAAAGCGCCGGAAAAGTACTGGAGAAACAAAATTTTTAACTTTGGCAAAACGCTGCCAAAACCACTAAATAGGTGGTTTGGAATTATATTTTCCAAAATAAAATTTAAAAAAAGTTCATATGTATCTTTTTTTTGCCCTGCCGTGATGTTTTGTAAAACAAATACTGGCAAAACAATTTTTGCAAACGCTGACAAAGTGTCCCAAGTGAGTGTTCTGCCAGTCATTTATTTTTAACATCGCGGTTACCCAGTGGTATGCAAGTACTTGATTTTTTGTACCACTGTCAATTTCTGACTGATATGTTTCAATATTCATAAAATGTACCACATTATTAAATAACAACTATTAAATAATTATAAAACGCTTTATTCTATAAAAAAATTAGTTACATAACATACAAATTTTTACAAATAAAGGAAAATTTAAATCCCGAAATCCCGTAAAATCCCGGGATCCCGAAAAATCCCGTAGTCCCGAAAATCCCGGGATCCCGAGATCGGGATCCCGGAATTTCATACAAAATCCCGAATCCCGGGATTTTAAAAAATTATTTTAATGCATTCTTATGAATTAAATTTTCATAACAGCTTAAATACTACAAAATATATGCATATTTTTCACGCATACTAGAGAATATCTAAACATTGCATCTGGATTGCTTCTTTAGAATAAAAAGCATGAGTAATGGTAAGTAGCTATATTTGAATGCTTCTGTCCTATGACACGCCAACGTTAAATTCATCGATGAAACCATTAGAAAAGGAGTGATGCCTTTGCCATAGTAGTGATGCTTTTATTGCTTCTTTGTCAGAACTATTTTTGCTGGGTATGTATACATACATATATGTACATATATGTACATATGCAGATGTATAGGGTTTTTCAATAAGAGCGCTACAAAAGTAAAAAAGTTTAAATAAAACAAAATCGGTTTTGGATATCAATGAAATTCTTTATTCCTGTGAAAGTACGTCTGATGCCATTATGTATGGAAATCGATCTCTTTTGCATTGCCACCACGGGCACGCTTGCAGAATTCCAGACGCTGAACCCAATTTTCGATGGTTTTCAAGCATAAATCGGCCGATACTGCTGCAATTTCACGTTCGATATTCGTACGAAGTTCATCAATCGTCGCTGGCTTGTTGGCATAGACCATAGATTTGACGTAGCCCCACGCTCAATTGTTGATCTGCTAGGACGATTATGACGACCATAAATTGGACGTAGAGCTCTTAACGTTGAGGCCACTGGCTCCGAATTTCGGTAGTAAATTTTAATAATTTCGACTCGTTGTTGGCTCGTATATCTTTCCATCATGAAATGGCAAACCTTACTGAAGAGAAATGTCAAAAGAGCGGCAAGAAATATAGAAAACTTTAACCCTTGCTGAATTTTTTATTTAACTTGTTCATTAAATATATTAACCCACTTTAACCTAGAACCGAAATGCCCATAAATTTAATAGAAATGAAAAAACGGCTTTTTTTTATTTATTTGTCAAATTTTTTTTAAAATACATAATTTGGAAATGTCAAAATCTATTTTTGTAATATAATATTTATTATTAAAGGAAAATAATAAATTGAAAAAATTATAATTCGGGTTTTTTGTGGGGAGCAACTCCTTTCCAGGACATTTTATGAAAATTGATTATTTTGTCAAAAATTGTTTTCACTAAATTTTAGCAAGTTCCCAATATTTTTGACCATGTGTGTGGCATATTGAAGGTTTTGCTAAAATAAAATAATATTGCACCATAAAAAAACTTGTAAAAATTGAGCAATAATACTGCTCGTCTGTGGCGCCCTTAAAATTGATAATGAATGAGAAAAAGGATATACGGGAGATAGCCATATCCTTGCACCGAATAAAACAAAATTTGCCACAGAGATAAAAAGTATAATTTTATAAACTGTTGTAAGTTCCTAGTGCATTCTGATCTTAAATCTGGCCAAAATATAGTTTTTGAAAAAAGGATATATGGGAAATAATCATGTCCTTGCACCGAATGAAAGGAAATTTGCCACAGAGCTAAAAAGTATAATTTTATAAACTGTTTTAAGTTTTTAGTCCATTCTGATCATAAATCTATCCAAAATATAGTTTTTGAGAAAAAGGATATATGGGAGGTGGTCATGTCCTTGCACCGAATGAAAAAAAATTTGCCACAGAGCTAAAAAGTATTATTTTACAAACAATTTTAAGTTTTTAGTGCATTCTGATCATAAATGTAGTCAATATATGGTTTTTGTGAAAAAGGATGTATGGGAGGTAATCATGTCCTTGCACCGATTTTTCCGAAACATGAAATTTTTCTTAATTTACATGTTATAAACCAGCACACCAAATTTCATTCTTCTGCGATAACTCCTCTAATTTTGCCGATTGACTATATGGGGACGAAGCACTGTGTGGCGCCACCAATCTATCCGAAGTTTTAAAATGGCGCTATTTCTTTTCCTGCTGATTATGAATGGCCCGTATCTCGAAAACTAAGAGAGATAGAGCAAAATTGAGGAAAATTTCGACTACCCTTAATCCCAGCGAAAGGGGTTATCAAAAAATGGAGCATGGTGGGGCCTTGGACCCTCGGAAATTTTTAATAAAAATTTTCCATATGGCCCATATCTCAAAAACTAAGCGAGATAGAGCAAAACGGACAAAATGTTTGCTCCTTTGGAGTGGCCTTACATGCCCTTAGATGATATGGACCGGGACCGGTGAGGGTACTGAGACCCTAGATTTACGTTTGCGGCTCAACTCTAAAAATCAATAGCCACCGAACATTTTAACCATTAGCCGCCGCCAGCCGACAAAATGGACCGGCTTGTATCTCTGGTCGGCACTTATCAATGACAGTAGGGTATCCAGCTCCATTGGAGCATCGTCGGAATGTGGGTTGTGTGACCCTGTTCTATCGATATTACCATGGGAAGTGCTCGGCTGAGATAAGTGAACTTGTCCCCAAAGCCCAAGTTTTTATTCGTAATACTCGCTTATCAAGTAGAGCGCATCCGTTTGTAGTCGATTGTCCAGTGGATCGCACGACGCATTATAGAGAGAATTCGTTTATCAGTCGCACTAGCCGTATGTGGAATAAACTCCCCGCAGAAATCTTCCCTGTTACTTACAATGTTGAGAAATTTAAATCAAATATTCACAAACACTACTCTCTCTGCATCCCCTGAGTGTTGGTCCATCAAAAAAAAAAATATGGGTCGGCGCACTTCCAAAGAAAACGCGAGTTAGTTATTAAACACTTTCAAAGTGGGAAATCACAAAAATAAATTGCTAAAGTTGTTTATTTATTTCTTTTAGAAAATCATGTGCACAACAAAGACCCCAAATAAAATTTTTAATGAAAATGATTAGAGGTGTATTTTGCGAAAGATTAAAGAAGGTCCCATGTTAAGTGCTCGAGCTGTGGCTAATGTCTTGGCGAAAAATATCATTCAGAAACTATGCATAGTACCTAGAGATGCAAATTTTCACGGGCGAACAGCAAGAAACAAGCCGTTTATTAAAAAGAAAAATCAAAAAGTTCACATTCAGTACAAAAGACCATCAAACCAAAGCAAGGTTGGTTACCGTTATCGTTATAATACCGTTATCGCTAAAATACCGTTTCAAATTGAATACCGTTACCGTTATTGATACCTCTAAAAAAATTCCAAACACCGTTATCGTTACCGTTATTTTTATGGGTAGTTACCGGTATTTTACCGGTATTTATTATTTTATATAAAAATTACAATTTTTTTATTTTATAATCTTGAGTGTTTTTTTTTACAAAAAATTTATAGATAATAATTTTACTTATTAAAACTACCAGTATTGAATTTATAGCTTAAAATCTGTATTTTCAGTACTTAAAATTAAAAATATGCCATGTTTTTACTTGTTTTTATATGTTTTTAACATAATTTTTAATACCGGTACGTACCGGTATTGCTGTTTCGATAACGGTATACCGTTACCGAAACAGTCTTAAATTCCGTTACCTTTACCGTTACCTAAACAAACGAAATCTGATACCGTTACCCTTACCGTTATTCGTTTCGGTAACCAACCTTGAACCAAAGACATTTCTTGCTGGAACACAGTGATTTTTGATGATGAGAGCAAATTAAATATTTCAGCATCAGATGGTAAGGAATGTGTGGCGTCAACTAAATACTGAGCTCCAAAAAAAATTTACGTGGCACAGTAAAACATGGAGGCGAACATGTAATGGTTTGGGGGTGCATGTCGTCAGCAGGTGTCGGTAAATTGGAATTCATAAAATCCACTGTAACTAAAGATGTATACATAGACTTGCTGAAGCGAAACGTGTTGAAGACTTGGGCGCACGTAAGACATTCCGCTTCTACCAAGATAACGATCCCAAGCACAAATCCGGTATAGTGCAACTTTGGCTAATTTGAAATTGCCCACAAGTCATCCAAAGACCTGCCCAATTCCCAGGTTTAAATGTGGTTGAAAATTTGTGACACATTCTAGAACTGGATATTCGAAAACACCATATTTCTAGTGTCGAAAGTTCGAAATTGGCGCTAAAGGAAGAGTGCACAAAAATATTGCCAGAATACACTAAAAAGTTGGTTGACTCTATGCAATCCAGATTAAAAGCTGTATTAAAGCAAAAAGATTACCCTACGAAATATTAAATAATTACACAGTACAACAAAATAAGAAAAATTTGATGCATCGGGATTGCGATATATCATTTCTACTAGATTTTGGGACGCAGATCACGAATATGGCTCTAGAATTTTAAAGTTAGCTATAGTTTAAAACATATTTGCAAAAACGTTTTTGTAGGAAAATTCAATTTTTTTATAAACTTTTTGCAAAAAAATATAAAATTGAAAAGCAGAGTTTAATATCTATCATATATCAGTTTTTTTATTTCTAGCGGCTATGGAAAAAATATCCAAAGCTTGGATATTAAACAACACGCTAGATAAAAATAGCTGTCTGTATACGATATATACGAAAGTGATATTTCTGTTGTGTTGTATATTTTTAGCCATTGATAAATATCTAGCAAATATCACTTCATTAATTTCTAGCAGCTATCGTAAAAATATCCAACGCTTGGATATTAAACAATATGCTAGATAAAAATAGCTGTCTGTGTACGATATATACGAAAATGATATTTCTGTTGTGTTGGATATTTTTAGCAGCTTTCTTGCTTGTGTGTACAACAAACGATATTTATTTTATGTAAATATCTAAAAATATCTTGCATTGCCAGATATATCTGTTTAAAAATATCTTGCATTGCCAGATATATCTGTTTAAAAATATCTTGCATTGCCAGATATATCTGTTTAAAAATATCTTGCATTGCCAGATATATCTATCTAAAAATATCTTGTTGATTTTGCTGCTATTAGCAGTGAAAATATTCTTGCATTGTTAGATATATCTATCTTGTGAGTATTGGTTTTTGGTGGTTGGATATTTATTTTATACAAATATCTAAAAATATCTTGTTGATTTTGCTGCTATTAGCTACGAAAATATTCTTGCATATCTAGCTGGTGCGTATTGTTTTTCGGTGGTTGGATTTTTTTTAGGCATTTGTATAAAAGTATTAATTTTTTGTCTAAATAATGCTGCTATTGAAATGAATTTTAAGTGTGCGTGAATATATCAATAAAAAAACAAGAGGACTTTAATAATTATTATTAGAAATTAGATTTCCATTTAAAAATTTATAATTTATAGAAATAATAAAAAAATAATAAAAATTCCTTAATAATTATTATAAATTATACTTAATAAAAAAATAATTTTTTGGTAAATTTTATTTAAAATTAGTACGACTAAAGTTTAGGAGAGTTGTGAAAAATCACTTTTTTTAACTTTGAAGCGCAATTTTTGAACATAAGAGCAAATTAAGTTTTTGCTAAGTTCAGAGTCAGTATGTTTCTACACTAAGAGAATTATGTTGTTAAAATTAACTGCAATTTCATTTAATTTTAAATGCCATTACAGTTCCCAGTAAAATAGCCTACAAATATGATCGCTGCGCCTAAGAAAATAGCTTTTTGTTAACAAAAACTATTTCTGGTGCACCTTAAGTAGGGCTATATTTTGTCTCTTGGGTAAGTTTTAGGCAAGTAATTATTTTATAAATAGAAAGCTTGGAGTTTTTTTTTATATGTGTAAAAAAATTATTTTTAAAAAGTTTCGCGAAAGGCTCAATAAAGGTGTTTCGTTGTTCTGCTCCTTTAAAATTTTACCTGTTTTCTTAGGTTTAGCGACGATATAGTCTATTTGTTGTTATCTTATAATATGTGTGTTATCTTATATGTATGCACAGCGCATAGTTCGGGGACATAGCCAAAAAAGTGCCCAAACTATGCGGTATATTAGTCAAAAATGTCTTCAAACTATTCGCAAGATCTAGGAAGAATTTGAGGACAGTCCCCAAACTAACCAAATGTCTCCGGACCGGAGAAAACTGTTCCCGTAGCATGCGCTGTGCTATTGAAAATTTTGCTGTTATTATGGGAAATTTAACTCTTTTGAGCCCAGCGGTATTTTTTTTTTGCTAATTTTAGCAACACATGTCTGCTGATCTGTAGTACAACAAAATTAGTAGAAAAAATTAGTAGTCGCTATTAAATTTTAGCAAAATTGTTGTAAACTGCAATTGAAAATCGATTTCCTAAAATCAGTTAAAAAACTTACTAATTATCAATAATTTTAGTACAATGAAAGTGGTATAAATAATTAGGTGCAGCTACTAAATTTCAGTAAATTGTTGTAAACTGTAATTTAAAATCAATCTGTTGAAATTAGCAAAAAAGTGTACTAAAAAATAAACAAACTCTAAAATCTAAAACAAAATTAATAAAAAAAAATACTTTTTTTCTTTCGATTGTAACAAGCGTATAATTACTTCAACGTACTTGAAATTTGGAGTCAAAATTGCAAACGGTTACCCAGTTATTACGTTTTTATGCGTTATTTCCAGACTAAGAATATATCAATAGTAACAAATATAAACTAAACAAGAATTGTAAAAAACAACGAATTCTTGTAAATAAAATTTTTTAATTACCCGACTAAAAAAGATGTTATATAATCATATATCACCATTAGGGTTTGGGGTTCGGGAAATCCCGGGCGGGAATTCCCGGGAAATCCCGGGAAAAGTTTGCCGAGAATTCCCGGGAAAATAATATATTTTTCCCGGGAAAACGGGAAATTTTAAAAATATTAAATTTTTTAAATTGTTTTTGTTTCGAATAGGATTTTTTAATTTTAGTCATAAAAACTTTTTAAATACCAAAACAAAAATGTCATTGTTAAAATCTTTTAAAAGGGAATACATTTATTTGACACACACATAAAATCTTTGCCAAGTAATAAGGAGCATTTCAACTAATAAAGATTTTTCGCATAACTTATTCAAAATTTAAGTAGTAAAATCTAAAAACTTGGTAAAATGTTTAAAAGAAATATGAACAAAAAGTCTTGTTTCTTACAAATCTAAATTTTTCAAATGTATATTTTAGTTAAATTCGACGTTGTTAAAATATTGGGTGGCTTGGTTTATTTTTGGAACATTATGATTGGTTAATTTATTTTCAACCAATCAAAATATTTGAAAATATAAATATTTTTGTAAGGTTTTCATACACAAAATGAACAAAACCGTTTGATTAAAAATAAAGTGGACTTTAAATTTAAAATACGCCTTTATATTAAGGGTCAATAATTTTATAAGTAACGTTTTCATTAATAAATGTGAAAAGAAAAGACTAATGGTTAACGGTGGTATCTAAATTTGGTTATCCGACATCTAAATTTGGTTCACAAAAAAAAAAATTGATGGTCATGCAACTTCTCTTGAAGAAAACAACAAGAATAACGTTTCAGCTAAAATTAGCAAGGTACCTGAAGAAAAAGTGTAAGCTGAATAGGCATTAAAGGCTTTATGGTAGGGCAAACATTTCCTGAAATGGTATCCAAATTAGCTGCAGTCAATCCGCACCATAACTAGATCTTCGTTTATTCGAGAAAGTTTTTATAATAAAAACCTGGCATTGCAAAAAAATGAAACCGATGTAAAGAACATTATATTAAATTACTACAATCATGTAAAAGATATCATGATAAAAGAAATATCGAGCAATATTTCTAACAATAGGAGATTTACTATAATCTTAGATGAATGGACAAGAATATCACAAAAGAGATATTTGAACATATGTACAAACGGATATAATTCTTTTTATAACCTGGGGTTGGTTTATATATCAGGAAGATGTAATGCTGATGAAATAAGAAGAATTGTAGAAATAAGACTAGAAGAGTTTTATTTGTCTTTGGAAAATAACATTGTGGCCACCATATCTAATGGGCCAAGTGTGATGAAACGGTTTATTTCCGACAGTCCAGTAGTAGGTGCCTACTGGAATCATGCAATTCATTTGTCAGTGCTGCGAGTAATTTATGTGAAATCAAATGTTCAACATTCTGATATTTTTTACTTTGAATTCTCACCACACAGACTGCATTTGCAATGAAATAGTGTTTTTTTTTAACAAAAATTACTTATATAGGTGGTTTTCATTAACAATTTTGTTCAAAAGTATTTCCCGGGATTCCCGGGAATCCCGGGAATAAAATTTTTTCATTCCCGTTTCCCGGGAAATAAAAAAGTCCGGGAAATCCCAAACCCTAATCACCATATATAAACCAATATATACGTCCATATCTAATTTGATCCGAATATTGGAATATATAATTATATCAAGCGAGATAAGCATGTTATCTCACCTGATACAATTTGATCCGAAAAATGGGTCTATCTAACTGCATCAAATTATATATAAATACATATAATTTGATGAAGATTTTCAAAGAAAATTTTAGTAAATATTATTGAGATCACTTATTTCATTCATATTAAATCTAATGCTTAATGTTTAGAACAATTTTTGCTAATAAACTTGGAAATAGGTGACAAAATAAAACACTACAAAAATTTGTCGGAACAACTTTTTCTAGGTTAGAGTTTTTATCTTTCTTATAAAATAACTGAATTAACTAATTAGAAATTTTTAAATCAGTTCGAGGCCAATTTCCTTATTATGAATTAATATAATAAGTACTTTTTTTCAAAAACTGCTATTTTTCTTCAGCAGGATACTCTCCTGACAAATACTTCACAGAGTTTTTGCTTTCAAAAAACCTCTACACTTTCAGGAATGAAAAGACGATCGTTTCGGGGATTACGCCACCACTTTCTAAAGAAAACTGATGAAGGGGACCTGGAAAATCCCCGAAACGATCCTCTTTTCATTCCTGAAAGCGTAGAGGTTTTTTGAAAGCAAAAACTCTGTGAAGTATTTGTCAGGAGAGTATCCTGATGAAGAGAAAAAAAAACAGTTTTTGAAAAAAGTACTTATTATGGTAATTCATAATAAGGAAATAGTCCTCGAATTGAATTAATAAATTTCTAATTAATGAATTAAAAAGGTCGAAAAAAACAAATTCTATTTTTTAAAATAAAAATTAAAAACCAACATGATAAAAAATTAACTTTCACAATTAATTTTTTTTTACGGAAAAATAAATGAACTTAAACCATATTTATTTCAACATATGTTTGTCTAATTTTTAAATTTAGAAGTAAAAATAATTATTTCGACCTTTAATTCCACAATAAAAAAAAAAATCCTTTATTTATTTCTTTAAAATAATTTTGAGTTTAATAAAGAGTATTTCGCTAACTATTTGGAAAATATATGTTAAATTCAATTATAAACATTTATTTATATGTCAAAGTGCAAAATTCAAAACCAGATCCACAATTTCTGAGTTTTTTTTTTTTAATTTTTATAGTGCAATTAAACTTTATAAAATTTTGTATAATTATATATCATGTCAGATAAATTTATACATAAAATTATTACAATTTTATATTAACTTTGTTATATATTTTGATATAAGATTGTTTAGAGAAGCTTATACGCCATTATATATAATTATGTATAAACTATATTTGCAGATCTCTTAATATATGCCTGGAGACCAAATCGCTATGATTATATATAACGTCATATCAAACACATTTATAAAACCAAAGTGTTAATATAAATGTATATGGTCATATAAAGCCACACATATAAACATTTATAATTATATCAAATCATATAAGATTATATGAAAACTTTTTTAGTCGGGTAGTATATTTTTCTGCTAAATTTAGCACTCGGTTTTGAAAAATTAGTAAAATGTTTTGATGAAATCAGCAGAGAAAATTCGTAAAAATATACTTAATTTGTAATAAGAGAATAGCAAAAATGATTACTAAAAAAAGTTGTACTAAAAATCAGTATAAAAATAGTAAAGTGCGATTGAAAACTATTTACAAATTTGTTTACTAACTTTTTTATCTCAGTATACACTATAATCATATATTTTTATATATGCTTCAATTAGTGTATAGGGTATATTAGGGTGGACCTACCTTATATGGACGGGAAAAAATGGCGACCTGTGACCCGTCCCCCCCTAGAAATGTGCCTTTGTTTTTAAAAATATACCATGCAGAAAATTAAGGTGATCGGATAACGGGAACACGTGCCGCATCGGCTCTGAAATTTGAAATACGATTTATAAGGTTTTCTTTCAAAATACTGGCTCTGTAGTAACCATATTTTTGGAAAAGGTAAATAGAATCATAATCTAGACTGAATTATCTTTCTTGTAATATATAAAAAGCCAAAATCGATTGGAAAATGTTTTAGTAATTGCAATTTCCTCAGACCATTGTAGGGTTAAAATGAGATAAATTATGATAATCGTAAAAAATAAAATATTTCTTTAAAAAATTTGTACAGTTTACAACAATTTACTGAAATTTAGTAGCTGCACCTAATTATTTATACCACTTTCATTGTACTAAAATTATTGATAATTAGTAAGTTTTTTAACTGATTTTAGGAAATCGATTTTCAATTGCAGTTTACAACAATTTTGCTAAAATTTAATAGCGACTACTAATTTTTTCTACTAATTTTGTTGTACTACAGATCAGCAGACATGTGTTGCTAAAATTAGCAAAAAAAAATACCGCTGGGCTCAAAAGAGTTAAATTTCCCATAATAACAGCAAAATTTTTAATAGCACAGCGCATGCTACGGGAACAGTTTTCTCCGGTCCGGAGACATTTGGTTAGTTTGGGGACTGTCCTCAAATTCTTCCTAGATCTTGCGAATAGTTTGAAGACATTTTTGACTAATATACCGCATAGTTTGGGCACTTTTTTGGCTATGTCCCCGAACTATGCGCTGTGCATACATATAAGATAACACACATATTATAAGATAACAACAAATAGACTATATCGTCGCTAAACCTAAGAAAACAGGTAAAATTTTAAAGGAGCAGAACAACGAAACGCCTTTATTGAGCCTTTCGCGAAACTTTTTAAAAATAATTTTTTTACACATATAAAAAAAAAAACTCCAAGCTTTCTATTTATAAAATAATTACTTGCCTAAAACTTACCCAAGAGACAAAATATAGCCCTACTTAAGGTGCACCAGAAATAGTTTTTGTTAACAAAAAGCTATTTTCTTAGGCGCAGCGATCATATTTGTAGGCTATTTTACTGGGAACTGTAATGGCATTTAAAATTAAATGAAATTGCAGTTAATTTTAACAACATAATTCTCTTAGTGTAGAAACATACTGACTCTGAACTTAGCAAAAACTTAATTTGCTCTTATGTTCAAAAATTGCGCTTCAAAGTTAAAAAAAGTGATTTTTCACAACTCTCCTAAACTTTAGTCGTACTAATTTTAAATAAAATTTACCAAAAAATTATTTTTTTATTAAGTATAATTTATAATAATTATTAAGGAATTTTTATTATTTTTTTATTATTTCTATAAATTATAAATTTTTAAATGGAAATCTAATTTCTAATAATAATTATTAAAGTCCTCTTGTTTTTTTATTGATATATTCACGCACACTTAAAATTCATTTCAATAGCAGCATTATTTAGACAAAAAATTAATACTTTTATACAAATGCCTAAAAAAAATCCAACCACCGAAAAACAATACGCACCAGCTAAATATGCAAGAATATTTTCGTAGCTAATAGCAGCAAAATCAACAAGATATTTTTAGATATTTGTATAAAATAAATATCCAACCACCAAAAACCAATACTCACAAGATAGATATATCTAACAATGCAAGAATATTTTCACTGCTAATAGCAGCAAAATCAACAAGATATTTTTAGATAGATATATCTGGCAATGCAAGATATTTTTAAACAGATATATCTGGCAATGCAAGATATTTTTAAACAGATATATCTGGCAATGCAAGATATTTTTAAACAGATATATCTGGCAATGCAAGATATTTTTAAACAGATATATCTGGCAATGCATGATATTTTTAAACAGATATATCTAGCAATGCAAGATATTTTTAAACAGATATATCTAGCAATGCAAGATATTTTTAGATATTTACATAAAATAAATATCGTTTGTTGTACACACAAGCAAGAAAGCTGCTAAAAATATCCAACACAACAGAAATATCATTTTCGTATATATCGTACACAGACAGCTATTTTTATCTAGCATATTGTTTAATATCCAAGCGTTGGATATTTTTCGATAGCCGCTATAAATCAAAAAATTTATATATGCTAGATATTTATTTCTGTTGATATTAGCTAGCATGTTGTTAAATATCACAACGTGTTTACTATTTTTAGATATCTTTCATGAAAATTATCAAATATTGGATATTTTTGGATGCTGTCAGCAGTTTTTTTAAACCCTGTTGAAAAGTAATAAAACTATTTTTTGCAGCACTTTAAAATGATGAAATATGCCCTTCAATTTGATATATTGCACGTTTTGACAGCTGCGATAATATTCCCTACATATGCATTTAAAATTGAAATTTCTCTTTTTTCACGATTTCGTTAATAATTAATCTGCTATGAAAGGAAAAGATAATATTTGAATTTGTACCTTTAGTAAACATCTCATGTTACTTAATTTATCAAAAAATTTTCACATTTTCTGTTTTAATTTTAAGTTAATATTGACTAAACGTGAAGAAGATTGACTTTTTAATACCTACAAATTAAGGAGTCTGTGACAAATCTGAAATATTAAAATCCAGATAAAACCATTCAGAAATGTAAAACATATATTTTCCAATCAATTTCGGCCAAGTTTTTGATAATTGAAGTGCAAATTTCGAAAAAAAATAACAATATTAAAATATGCATGCTCAAAAATGTACTTTATTTCCTTTTGTCATAGTAAATTCATATAAAATTTATTTGAAATAAAAAAGACGTAAAATGTGTAATTCAGATTGAATTTTCTGCAAACGTTAAAGCAGAAGTTGTCATTCTTTTGATAAAAAAAATTTAGTGGAATATGAATTTACGCCATATGTAAAGATTTTGCAAATCCGATTAAGGGATTTTATTAAATTTGCAAAATAGGAAAATAAGTGAAGTTTTCACTTTAATTGCAATTATATCCTAGATCCTTTATCTAATAACAATAAGCTGATATGTTTCTAAAAGCCCAAAGTCTATATTTTTCAACCATATTAAAAATTATTCGTGGTTTAGTCAGGTACCCAGCAAAACTTTCTATTACCTGGTAATAAGGTTTTTAAGAAAAAATTAAGGTATGTAACCTCTTACTTTGCTATTCCAACAGCTATTATTTTAACAATGGCATGTCATTGGAGGAATGTACTTTCCAAAAGAGGGCTAGGTATAAACATAAGAACATGTTACTTTAATGTTACCATATTACCAAGGTTTTGCTGGGTATATGAATAAATAAGAAATTTTAACCAAAATACTGTCATTTTGGTAAAAATTAAATTTGCAAATATTTCAAAAACTAGAGCTAATTTTGAAATTTGGTGTTCATATTCGTGATATTCATCCTAAAATCTCTCATAATTGATATGTCGCATGTACTGTGTTATTTTTCAACAATTTTTTTTTTTTTTTTAATATTTTATTGCCATACACTAAATAAGCTGGGACATGAGATTTATCTTTTTGTTTAGCTTTTTTCAATAAATTGTTTATTGTTGAAATTTTTGTAAATTTTGTTGGTGTTTTATATTGAAAACTAAATTATCTACAAAACTCCATCATTTGTAGAGTTCAAAATAAAATATACAGATTTTATGCTTGGTTTTTCAAAAATGTTCCTCACACGAAATAAGCTGTGAGCTACAATTTTGTGCATTTAACAGATATTTCCCTGTTATTTTTATATTACTAATACTTATCAAAGAGTTTCTACTAATTCAGCAGTTTTTTTCGGCAGGGCCGTTTCCAATTAATTTTTAGTAGCTTTAGCAGAATTTTAAACAGACTTTTTTCTATGAGTGCAGGGTTCTATGGTCAAATTACGGCATTTGGGATTTAAATTTTTGGTTATAAATAAGTTTTTTATTTCGGAGAATGAATCATTTGGATTATTCTTGGGCCAACCATGTTGCATTTCGACCTATGTAGATTGGATAAAAGAAAAAGTAAAATCTAGTGTTATCATTGTTAACATAGTTTTTACGTATTTACACATTGAAAAACGGTTTGCTAACAACAACATTCACGTATTCCGTAATTTCGCCCGTGTACAAAAACCTTGTAGAGTATTGTAATTTCTCTGTATTAATCTGACGTTATACTGAGACGTTATTTTACATAAAAAAATTATTTTATGCAAATTATACTAGTAGCAGACGCTTAATTTTGAGATGTTTTTTATTTATTGGAGAATGATAAAAATACCATTTTCAAATGGTTATGAGTATCATATTTTGGAAAATATTTAAAACGATTTTAAACTACGAGTTTTTATTACATCTGTTTTCAGTGAAACAATAAAATTTATTATGAAAAATAAGTACATAAACTACTCGTATAAGAAATTTTGGAAATTTTCTGAAAATCGGAAACTTTGACCAAATTGCAGTTTAGTTTTCACAACTATAATACGTAAAAAATAATAAAAATTTTACCTATTCTTACTTTTTAAAAAAAATCTAATTTCGAAGATTTGTTTAAACTATTTAACTTATTAGTACTAATTTGTTATATTTTTAAACATTACTAGTACGATTTTGAGTACCACGTTTGTTTCTTTTATTTATTGAACAACAATACATACAGTGTTGTTTGTTTTTTTTGAACATTATAATTCTTTTATTTATTATTGCATTATATTTGGTATGATCGTATATCCGAATTTTGCTCATACACATACAGGTTTCATTTACATTTCCTTTAATAACAATATTTGGTGTGTATTTTTATAAATTTTTATTTTGATACTGATATTAGGAACATTAAAGCATTTTAGCTTTTCGAGAGCTCATCAACTTCGCGCACATATTCTTCACATTAAGTACTAAAGAACTCGCACGTTCCGGACACAGAAATATTTTAATGAGCAGTTTACGAATGAATGCCAACTCTCCGTAAGAAAATTATAATAAACACATGAATAATGATACGACTTCCACAGCATTTAGCGAACAACTAAATTAAAATTATGTTTAACGCATTTAGAGCGCTGTCTAAATGCTTACCACCGAACATCCAAACAACCAACCAAAGAAAAACGACAAAGCGAACAAGCAAGCGATCTGATTTACACCACTGTCTAATAATTATTATGTTGATGACAGCGCTGCCAACTTTGACGATTTGTCTCCATTTTGACGATTTGACGATGATCGCTACGCCTACTAAGAAGGGGTAGCAAAATTAAAAAACAAATGCTACACTAAAAATATCTACAATTTTTTGGACAACCTTCCAGTTCTTCGGGGACAATTTGATCATTATTTTGGTATTTAAAAATAAAAGCAACGGAGATAAAATTAGGAAAACTTTAATTGATTCTATTGTATTGTCAAATTTAATTGTAAAAGTCTTGGATCTGCCAACTTATCTTAAACTAACGTAAGTTTAGTGCTTTACTATAGTTAACAATGGCAAATTTAAATGAAAATATTTGTGGTAATGTTAAACTCGGGTTACTTTCTAGATAAGTTGCTCGCCTTTTTTTTATTTAATTTTTGTCTTTTTATTCTTAACCCTTAAATGCATAATCTCTACAATTTTAACCACTTTTTTTATATGTATATGATTTCTAAAGGCGTGTACATTTCAAGAAAAATATCAAAAAAAAATTTATTTAAAAAAAAAGTTGATTTTTATTGAAAAATATGGTTTTTTGCCAAATAGCTAAAACGTGTATGAAAAAAACAGAAACAAAAAAAATATATGAAATATGAATTATTCATTTATTGTTGCCAAAATTAATTTTATTGCGAGAATACCACTTTAAATATTTAAACAAACATTTTTGAATATTACACTTTTTGTAAAAAAACCCGTGTTTTAGATTTTTAACAAACATACAAAGCAAAACCAAGATTTTTCCTATAACTGTTTAAAAAATCTGAGCTAAACTATAAGAGCACTTTGTGCAGAAGAGGCCCAATGCCCAAAAATGGGGTTTTATGCATCAAGTGGGTTTTTTTATTAAGAAACTGGTATGTTGCCAAATGGCTACACCATGCATTTAAGGGTTAAAGTAACTAAATGTATAAATATTTGAAATAAAAGTTGAACATATTTTTTTTGAAACATTAAATGTTGCTTAAGTTTTTTTTTTTTGGCACTTTTAAAGCTTTTTGGCACTTTTTTGGCATCATTGAGGCACCAAACGAAAATTCTTAAATACCATCACTGATAGAGATAGGAAATCAAAACTTACACAACTCACCGGTAGAGAGCGCTGAAATTTAGTATTACCTGGGCACCTATTTAGTATCAGTTTAGTATCAGCTGAGCCTATATTTTAAAACTCCAAAACTGCTGAAAACTGCCCAAAATAAGGAAAAAACGAGCGCGGAATATATTCAAATAATAAAATTTGAGTTATCCGTTTGTTTTTTTGCTTTGTTGTTTGTTATTACTCAAATTTAAATAAAAAAAGAAAATTGTCAATTTTTTGCCCAAAGTGCCATCTAGTGACAACAATATTTTTATAACTTATTTTTTTGGTGATGCCATCAATGATTTAAGCTATTTAGAGGTGTTTTTCGCTCTATCTCTAGCAGTTTCCTCTCTCGTGTAGATGTGCCTTTAGAGAGTATCAAGACTCTTAAAATAAGACAAACAAATATTATTGGTACATTTTGAAGCAAGACCAGTTTTCTACTTTACCTCAAACCACCCTATTGAAATAGACTGTAATAGAGAAATAATTATTGAGACACATTTTTACATAAAGTTGCGTTTACATCTGTTTTCAAATCCCGAGATTTCAATGGAACCGGAAATCTTGACCGTTTACATTTGCACTTTATGACAGTAGCAAGATTTCGATTTGAAAACTGGATTTTTTTGTAAACAAAGTACCATAAAAAAGTAACCTCAAATTAAAAATAATTCTAAAAACCATTTTATTCATTGGCGGAGTACAATTTATGTAAAGATCTAACCCTAAATATGTTAGGAAACTTGTTTTTTGTAAGGGCGACAAGCTAGAAGCCAGATTTTGGAATATTTTGGTGGAAGGAAGACATGCACTTTCCAAGGCTTTCTTCATAGTTATGCTTGGCGGAAAGCAAAAATTGGAACCACGCAACACTTCTTATAATCATTAGTACATTTCCATTGGGTCTAAAATTATATTTATTATATTTATAATAATTTCTTTAATTCATTATTATATGTTGTTTTTGAGTTATTTTTTTAGTCAGCTAATGACCATCGTTGCCACTTGTTCATGCAAAAACTCTACAAACTAAGCGAAACGCAATGTTGTATTCTGTAAAAGTCTCCATATTTTACGGGATTTCTTTTGTATGGGACATCTTGGGATTTCACATGAGATTTTAACTGAAATCGCAATTTTAGTCGAAATCTCGGGATTTGGGTGCAGATGTAAATCCAACATAAAAATGTGAAACTATTACAAATGAAATATTGTTAACGAATTTTTAAGTAAACATTTTCCTTCTTTCAATCAAATGTAAGCAATTTTTTTATTGACGAGTTTTTAAAGATTTCTTATTTAGAAAATGACGATTTTGACGATTATTTCCACCAAATATGACTTTTCTCCAAAATGGGTTGTCAGCACAGATTGATGATGATAATATGCGACGGCAGCGTCGACGATTATGAGTACGACAAAAATGATTGACTTCAAGTTTTTATTCAGTCAGTCGTTATGAAATTAAATCATGGATGGTAACTTTACCGGTTATCGGTAAGGGTAACGCTATTTTAGATTATTATGGTAACAGTATTTTAAGGGTAATGCTATTTCATTTATTTTGGTATCGGTGTTTTAAGGATAACGGGTTTTTAGTTATTTCGGTAACGGTATTTTAAGGATAACGGTTTTTTGATTAGTACTTAGGTAACGGTATTTTAAGGTTAACGGTATTTCAGTTATTTCAGTAACGGTATTTTAAGGAAAACGGTAGTCAGTTATTTCGATGCATTTCGTAATTTTTTTACAAATATTACCTGGTAATATATATATGCATATTACCTGGTAATATATAAACCGCTTACCCTTGCAGTACTTGTAATACGAAATGCATATGTTTGAATGTTTTATTGGTATAAATAATTCGTTTTTCTAGAAAATTTTAGAAATTCTATTTTTTGTTAAAAATCCGTGAATTTGAAATTGATATTCGGTTTAAAAAATTAAAATTTAAACAAGATGTTTTTGAAAACTCCTTACACGTAAGTTCAGAATAACATGTTACTAGGTAAGGAGTTACCTCGATGGACATGCCCTTGTTAAAATAATAGCTTTGGTAATAGAAAAGTAAGAGGTTATCTACCCTTATTTCTTCTTACCAAAGTCATTACCGGGTAATAGAAGATTTTGCTGGGAAGATTAAAAACATATCCAATTAACCAACTTAATGTACGAAAAATACTCGATACCCACGTGCAATTACCAAAAGTTGAAAATTAAAAATAACGGTAATGGTATTTTAGCGGTAACGGTAATTCATTTATTTCGGTAAAAGTATTTTAAGTGTATCGATATTTCATTTATTTCGGTATCGTCATTTTAAGGATAACGGTATTTCAGTTATTTCGGTAACGGTATTTTGACGATAAGGTATTTCGGTAACGCTAGTAACGGTAGTCAGTTGAAAGGGTTTTGAATCGATAACCGTATTTTAGAGGTATGGCCTCCCAACCCTGAAATAAATCAACAGAAAAAAGCAATTTACAACAACTAATTACACTAGTTTACAGGCACTTTTCGTATTATTTTTTTTATTTTTGCCTGTTTTACACAAAAGTCGCATTAAATACCCAGTCAGAAATTGAAATATTTTTTTTTTGTTCAAAAACGTTTAAATTAAAAACAAAAATAAAAACAGGATCGGGTCACAATTTTTTTTTTAATTTTAAGAAAACTGTTTTTAACTCTTCTTGGTTTTGGTCAGACACCATTTGTTGGAAGTTTTTTGCCTCCGCAGCATAAGGGTGAACGATTTTATTGTTAAAACTCTTTCATAAATACAGTGAACAAAAAAAAACGTTGGACACCATATAAAATTAAATGAACAACCATGTTATTTGAATTTTTTGCAAACAACATGGTTGTGCTGAATATAATTTACTCAATATGAATTTATATAATGACTACCTTAACAACGTGAAACAAAATTTTAAACGAGATCCGAAAACTTTTTATAAATTTGTAAATTCAAAGAGGAAATCCAGTGGATATCCAGCTGTCATAAAATATTTAACAAAAGAATCTAGCGATGATTTGGTTATAAGTGACATGTTTGCCGACTTCTTTGCCACTACTTACTCTGATGCTCTCTACGTTGATTCTGATAATTATCCAATTCCTCTGACTGAACAACAATCTATATCTTTTTCACTTCTTACTACATCAGATATTGAAAAATGTCTTAAAAGCATTAAATCTTCGTTTTCTCATGGACCTGATGGCGTACCCAGCTGCGTACTAACTAATTGTGATCATGCCTTGGCTACTCCTTTATGTATTATGTTTAATATATCCATCAAATATGGGTACTTTCCTAAACATTGGAAGGATTCCTATATTATACCCTTATTTAAATCTGGTAATAAGTCAGTTGTAACAAATTACAGAGGAATCCCTAAACTGAGTACAATACCTAAATTGTTTGAGAAATGCCTAATAGAACAACTATGTCATAAAATCTCTTCCATACTGTCACCGTTTCAACACGGTTTCCGCAAAGGTTGATCTACCACCACAAATCTGTTACATCTTACAACTGTAGTTAACCGGGGATTTACTAATGGTCAACATACTGATGCTATATACACAGACTTTAGCAAAGCCTTTGATAAAGTTAATCATAATCTCCTTATTAAAAAGTTTTATTTAATGGGATTTACCAAAAACTATCTGAACTGGATTAAATCATACCTGAACAGCAGAAAACAACGTGTTTTATTCAACAATGCAGTAGCTAAGAATATTACTGCTAGCTCCGGAGTACCCAAGGTAGCCACCTTGGACCAATTTTGTTTTCTCTTTTTATTAATCACCTTTCGTTAGCGATAAAATATTCAAATGTCTTAATATATGCTGATGATGTGAAAATCTTTCATAGCTTTGATAATTTTGCTGATCACACATGTCTTCAACAGGATTTGGATAGCTTCCATGAATGGTGTTGTTTAAATTTAATGGAGTTAAACCTGAAAAAATGCAAACACGTTCGATTTTCTAGAAAGTTTTGTGATCCTAATTACTACTCTTTGGGTGGCTACAAGTTGGAGTTAGAAGACACAATTCATGATCTTGGTGTTCTTTTCGATGCCAAATTTACTTTTATACAACATATTACTTTGACTGTAAATAAAGCTCGTGGCGTACTTTCTTTCATTAAACGGTGGGCCAAAGAATTCGTCGAACCGAATGTCACAAAACAACTCTATACTGCCCTTGTGAGGCCAATTTTGGAATATGGTTTCATTATCTGGGATCCTCAACAAAATGTTCGTGTGCAATTGATTGAATCCGTCCAAAAACAATTTCTGCTCTTCTGTTTGCGGAGCTTTTATTTGGGGCCTGCGGCCGAACTTCCATCCTATTCGACCAGACTGGTTCGCATCAAGTTACCTACCTTGGAAAGCCGAAGAAAAATGATGAATGTTACGTTTCTATTCAAGCTGATTAATGGTGATGTATGCTCTGAATTTCTTGTCAGTAACCTGGTGTTTAATGTCCCTCAACGTCCAACGAGATATTACAATCCGCTTTATACTCCGTTTTTCCGTCAAAACTTTGCTGACGCGGATCCTATTATAAGAATGTGCAACGATTTTAATGAATTTTATAATTATATTGATTTTTCAAATAACGTTAATTGCATAAAACGTACTATCATTTTAATTCTAAACACTTAGTTCGCTTATAATATTTTCTAAAATTATGTAAGTTTTAATATTATTGTCTGTAAGGATTAATTCCATAGACTAAATTAAATAAATAAATAAATAAATAAATAAACATAAGCACATTGTACGTAAAATTAACAATCATTTTATGCTAAGTATTCAATATCTTCTTTCGTTTTTTGTCTTCTATATTGATACATTTTCGTTTCATTTTAATATATAATGTGTTCCACTTTTTTTTGTTCACTGTATATTGTCGCATAAAAAAAAATATGTGTGTACTGCGCATGGTTCGGGGATATAGCCAAAAAAAAAAGTGCCCAAACTATGCTGTATATTAGTCAAAAATGTCTTTATACTATGCGCTAGACCCAGGAAAAGTTTTAAGACAGTCCCCAAACTAACCAAATGTCTCCAGACTAAATTGTAGATCGAAAAAAGTCCCCGTAGCATGCGATGTGCATACATATGTACATTAGAGGAGTCCAATACAATGAAAATGCGATTTTAAGGAGTGTCGGGGTCCAATTTGTTTCAATTCTATATAAAATTAATAAATATGAAGTTTGGGGGCAAACGAATAAAGAAAAGTCGAGACGGAAATCGATTGAAAATTTCAAGAGTGTTTATATGGGAAAAATACGACATTTTTCAGTTTTTAGGAAAATTTCGTTCTATAGTTTAATTTTTTCAACCACTTGTGTTATGAATCGATTTCAATATAATCTTTATCAAAAAGCTACATAACTTCAAAATCGGTTAAGAATTCGCCAAGAAGTAGCAAATGCCCCAGACCAATTTTGTGCCAAAAAACACTAGGTTATGAAATTTGATGGCACTTTTTTAAACTTTCAGAAATTGATTAAAGCCATAATTGTTTTTTGCTCTCTATACTTATATATACTCAGATATGAAATATTGTTTTATTACCTGTCTGTTAACCTGTCGCGCAATAAGGCAAATAACGCATACATTTTCTGGGATAATTTTAAATACTTCATTTTCGAATTTTAAAAAATTTTCTTAAACAAATTTAAAACAAATGGATTTTTCACTTCAAGGGCTTGTTAAATACATCCTAGAGATGAAGTGTGCCAATTTTAAGGTAAATCCCTCCATGGACCTGTCGGTGACAAACTCTTATTTTTTGTGGATTTCGAGGAAAGTGTGATTTTTATAAAAAAATTAAGTAAATTTACTCTTTTTAAAACTTTGTATCAAAAATGAATCAATTTGGTACTTTTAAGTGTTATATTTCATCTTAACAATTTAGCGGTATGGAAAATAATAATATGACCTCATTAACCCTTTTGGACATGGGGTCACATATGACCCCAATCTAATAAAGGACAATTTATTCAAAAAAACGCAAATATTTTGTAACTACTGTTGAATTTTTAGAATTGATGCTTAAAATATAATAGACAAATGTGCAGAGCTTCCATGCTAAAAATTTGGAATAAATCGAACAACGTTAACCCATTCTTGCCAGGAACAAGCTTTGAATTTTTGCATATTTTAAATTCTAAGAGCACTCTCTGAAGAGTTTCAGATTTGGATATATTTGTGCCACAACACAACTAAGATTCTGCAAAATTTTCCCAGGAGGATAACTTCCAGGTTCTGATGACTATTTCCTAAAGAATTTTTTATCATTATTATATTTTTTTATTTATAATTTTTTATTTGTGTTTTTGATTTCAGATTTTAAAAATGAAAAGTTTCAAATTAGTGGCACACATTTTTGTTCTAGATTAACTTATTTAAAATACATTAAAAAGAAGTAATCTGTTCGCGTGAATAAATTTTTTTGAGTGCTGAAAAAGTTATAAACAAAAAACCGCATTCATTTTCGCTAATAAATATTTTTAAATTTTTGGATTTTTCGGGCATGCGACCACACATTTTCAACTAACTTTTTCGTGCTGAGTCCGAATTTGGTTTCCAAATTTTTCCAGCACATCTCGTTTTTGAGCAAATTGAGGTCAAAGTTACCAAAAACCTTTTTTGGCTATTTTTGAGTTGTTTTTACACGCTTTTACCTCGATTTAATGAAAGGACATAACACAAATTTTTCAATAATCACGGTAATTTTATTCGAAAATGCATAGTTGTGCTATATTTCCATTATTGATTATAAGTAATATTTATTTTTTAATTTTTCCGTCCGTCTGTCTCTCCATGTATTCTTGTGCGCACGCTACAGGTCGCAAATATTAAGATTTTTTGATAAAATTTGGAAGACCGATTTATATCGGCCCAAGGACGAAGTCTATTGATTTTGGTTTAAATCGGTCTATGTTTGGACTTGCGCCCATATAAATTTCCCTCAAAACTGCAGCACAAAATTGAATGGCACATCCACGATTTAAAGAATTATGGGATCAGATATGTCTTGAATGGTACATATATTCATTACTATTATTATCTGAAAGTGCTAAACATATCTTTCTCCAAAATTCGCTAAAAGGTTAAATTCAAATTGAAGGCACATCCACAGTTTTAGGAATTATGGTGTCCAATCTATCTGGAACGGTAGATCTTATCATAGCTGTCATTATGTGAAAGTGCTAAACAGATCGGATTTTAGTTTTAGGCTTTACATCAATGTTCGCTGTACAATACGCTAAAAATCTAACTTTAAATTGACTAGCACATCCACAGATAAAAGAATTGATGGCTGAAATCTGGCTTATATGATATATATCGCAATTAATATTGTTGTGTGTAAGGTCTAAAAGGATCGGAGTATCCGTTTGGTTTCTACATCACTTTTAGCTCCAAAAATCTATGAAAAGCTCCAAAATTTGACCTAAAATGGGTCTGGACACCAAACTGCGGATGTGCCCTTCAAAAAATATCAAATTTTAAATTGTTCACGCATAGAGGTGAAGAGATTATTATTGTCATATTTTCTTTGAAGGCACACTTATTAATTTGATCTCAATTTTTTGTTTACTTGTCAGTTATATGTCAGTATCAAAAAATTTTCAATGCATTGAGGCTGAAAGCGCAAAAATTTAAAATGTCTTAAATTACTCTTTATTCAAAAAACAGAGTTACAGATTTTAAAAAACTACCATTTGTTCCTAATTGAGGGCACCTATTTTTTTAAACAAGTGGGAGATTTTCTAACGTCATAATTATTATCCAACAAAGGTTTTGGGCAATTTCCTTTTATGCTGAAAAAGTTACAAGCAAAATTAGGGTAAATTAGGGTAGGTTTTAATTGAATAGATCATAGGATTTCCAGACGGGCTTGATTTGGCTTGATTGTCAAGCTTTTTCAATGCGTGTCAAGAATCAAGAAAAAATGTCATTTGTCAAGCTAAAACGGAATTTTAGGAATTTTCCATCAAATTCTTAAGAAAAATCAAGAAAAATTAACCATTAGCAAAAAAAAAACTAACGGTCGGTCTCATACTATAGGTTTAACTTTAACTTAACTAAAAACAAAATAAAATGTCAAAAAAATGTACACAAAACAACAACAAATTTTTGGGTAAACTATTAACCTAAGTTTAAACCTGCAGTATGAGACCCATTGTAATTGTTTTTAAATGTGCCATGGCTAATTTTTAGGGATAAATGACTGTTTCCATGGTAGTAAAGCATAAAAAGTCTTTCTTTGAATGAAAAGGAAACGTTTGAGTTAGAAGCCAACCAATTTTTACAAAATGCCGTAAAATACTCAGAAAAAAGTTATGATTTTGGAGAAAAATCAGATTTTTAGCAAATTGTTGTTTTTAATATAAAAAACTCGTTGTTGTCAATAATTATAATAATTAAGCAGAGCTGCATTTATTTTAAAAATATCAAATTCAATTAAGGCTGCGTTTACACTGCACCGAAATCTCGAAATTTCGATATTCACCACTCTGAAAAAGCAATGAAGGAAAGCTGATAGATGCTCAATTTTGAATAAAGTACACATATTTAGTTCTAATAAATACATTTTCCAGAAAATTCAAGTTTATATCTTCACTGTTTTTTCAGAGTGGTGAATATCGAAATCTCGGGATTTCGGTGCAGTTGTAAACGCAGCTTAATACTGATATATTGTATGCAGATTACTACTGCCTTCGGGAAGTTCGGAAGAATTCCCAAAAGACATATCCATTGACAATATGAGCCCACTTCTTTAAAAAATGTGGTACAAAGAATTTAGAAAATCTGTATAAATTAATATCATTTAAATTTTCAAGTCAATTTTTCAATTTTTTTGTTAATTGAACTGAATTTTAAATTGTCAAGAAAAATCAAGCTTTTTCCTCTGAATGTCAAGCTGTTTGCCAATTTCGATCTGGCAAGCCTAGTAGAGCACATTAGCAGTATAAATATTAAAATTTAAGATGTTCGCCTGATTAAATTCGTTGCCTCGAAAATGCTGATACCATCAAAAATATTATATATTGTTATTAAAATGGTTTAAATCCTGAGTTACATGGAATCGCCCGGTTCCGTAGATTTGCCCATATGTATATTTATTTTTTAATTATTTGTATTAGTAATAAAAACAAAATTTAAAAAACAAAAGGAAACAGTGTTTTGTTTAATTCGGTAGGAATTTCTAAAAAAATTCATTCGGGTCTACTAAATTAATTCGGTTGGGATTACCGTATTCGGTTGGGACAACGTCTATATATTGTTTGAATATAGTAGCCACATCAGAGAATATCGATTGCACCAACTGAATAATGTACTATCATGGGACTACCAAAATTCGGTTGTCACAACGAATCTGTATTGTGTGTGTAGCTTGGGGTCATATGTGACCCCATGTCCAAACGGGTTAATGTTAAAAATCACACTTTTCTCGAAATCCACAAAAAATAAGAGCTTGCCACCGACAGGTCCATGGAGGGATTTACCTCAAAATTGGCACACTTCATCTCTAGGATTTATTTAACAAGCCCTTGAAGTGAAAAATCCACTTGTTTTAAATTTGTTTAAGAAAATTTTTTAAAAATCGAAAATGGAGTTTTGAAAATTATGCCAAAAAATTTATGCGTTATTTGCCTTATTGCGCGACAGGTAATAAAACAATATTTTATATGTGAGTATTTATAAGAATAGAGAGCAAAAAATAATTATGGCTTTAATCAATTTCTGAAAGTTTAAAAAAGTGCCATCAAATTTCATGACCTAGTGTTTTTGGCACAAAATTGGTCTGGGGCATTTGCTACTTCTTGGCGAGTTCTTAACCGATTTTGAAGTTATGTAGGTTTTTGAAAAGATAATTTTATACTGAAATCGATTCATAACACAAGTGGTTGAAAAAAAAGTATAGAACGAAATTTTCTCAAAAACTGAAAAAATTTCATATTTTTCCATATAAACACTCTTGAAATTTTCAATCCATTTCCGCCTCGACTTTTCTTTATTCGATTGCCTCAAACGTCGTATTTATTAGTTTTATATAGAAAGGAAACAAACTGGACCCCGACACTCTTCGGTGACATAAAAATAGTATGTTAAATGGATAAATACAAAATTTGTCGATTTAAAAAAAATTGTTAGAATTACGTTGAAATTAAATAAAAAGTGAATTAAAATAATGATTAACTGGTAACCATAATTGTAATTAGCAAAAATAACGTATAGTAGAAATTAACTGAAAAAAAGAAGCAAAAATTTATAATCGTAAAAAAGTTAATTTTATAAAAAATAATATCTTATAAGCTGAAATAAAATTAATATAAACCCGATTATGTTATACATATCTGAGATAAAACATAATTTAAAATTTTCTTTCTATCTATGTATATATGGGGAGGAATTCCTGAATTGTCCTAAAGAGAAAGTAAATAGTCTTCGATTTTGATAAAATTTTGGTAAAATTACAGGAATGAAAAGTTTGGTGTTTTGAAAAATATACCCTTTTTTTAATTTACACATATCGAGGGCTTATATTCAATAAAGGCTATCTGCAAAAACTGAATTGTTCAGGAAAGCTAAAAAATCGGTTACCTAATTCACGTATTATGAACATTTTTCGTAATTAACCTTCCAAATTAGTTATAAAAAATGTCTACTAATTCTTACAAATACATTTGTTGTTAAAGTTTCATGTTTTTCGCGATTTTTTTTGTAGATATCCTTAATTGCCTTGAAAATTTGTAGATACCCATTTTATGTTTGGTAAATTTTCTTTAAAATGTTATTAAAAGCTGGTTTGCGTTATCCAACATTTCTGTATTATTGGGATACAATTAGAAGAAGATCTGTGATTTTTATCTGCAAAAAAACTTTAAAAAATTTGCAAAAACTTTTGTTTTCCAAAAATGAAATAATATTTTAGACTATTGATTTATAGCCATAATCTAACCCACCGACTAAAGGGCGGATTATGGGACCGTAAACATAAATGTGATGTAACTGTACCGTGCCGCAGCTAAAAAGTACACTTATAGATTACGGTAAACGACATTACTATTTAGCATCTATTTCATGTGGTTTTATATTTTATTCTAAATTTTTCCATTTATTTGTTAATTTTTATTCCTTATTTGTTGTTTGAATTAATTTTCTTTATTCATTTCATATTTTTTCCGACTAAAATCATTCAGCTGTTTCGATGCCGGATAGAAAATTCTGATTTCAACAGAATGATCCAGCTAGTACGTTTACATTTTCGTGTTAGTAACAATTCGTATACATTTTAGAGTTGTAAAAGTATTGAGTATTCCGTTACTGAGTACTCAATACTGACAGTTTTTTGAGTACTCAATACTAAAACGGTACTACTCAATACTTTTAAAGATGCAATTTTCCGTAGAAATGTGTATTTTTCGTATAAAAATACAACTCTAAAAATAGTACTCTAAAAATACAGTTCTGAAAATACAACTCTATTTGTGAAGCAAAGAAATTTGTAACGAATTTTTTGGAAAAATTGTTTAATTAATTTATTTAAAATGTTTTACATTAATTAAAATGTAAATAACAATTGTTATTTAACACGTGTATGTGAATTGTGATAATTTTTCCTAATAAATACGAATTCATAACATTTTTATTTTTAAATTAAAAAAACCGTTAAAAGTATTGAGTAGTATCGAGTACTCAATTGAAAAGTATTGAGTAGTATTGAGTACTCAAAAAACACCGAAATTTCACAACTCTAATACATTTCTTCTTGCGGTTTCGAAACAGCTGATTCGTTACAGATACATTTACGGTTGGGTAACTCAGCCTTAAGTGTTTTTCAAAATGTGTTTCATCATAAAGTGTTTTTTCGTGTTTCGCGATTACTTTGCAGTTTTTTAATAGCTGTTTTTAAACAAGTATAATCTAGGGCAGGGATGATAAAGTTAGTACTATAGTACTTTTTGTGGTACTATTGGAACCTCAAAAGTACTATGGTACTCCTCTGACTCACTTAGTACAATTTACACATTTTTCGATTATTAAATTTTTTGTGCTTTTTTAATTTTCAGAGATATTATTGTGTTTTCAAATATCGGAGTTTAAATAAAAAATAATTATGTTGAAAATATTTAAAATATTAGATGTTACTATTGAAAACTCAAGTTAAACACATAAAAAATGTTCTTTCACTTTTTTTTTATTAAAATACGTATGTATACAAAACAAATTATTAAAAATTAGGAGAATTATGAGATCTAGAAATTTTTGTATTTTTTTAAACGAGCAAAATGTTTTCCCCCACCAGAGCTCCTGAAGAATTCACTCATTCGATTTTCATTTCTGAATGGTTAAATACCTAAAACCTATTTCGAAGAATCGAATGAATTCTTAATGCACCTAATGCAATCATTAAATTCATTTGATTCGATTGTCAATCAATCTTTCAATCGAAAATATTCTTATGACATTACAAGGTGGAATAGACCTGTAATATTCGCTTTAAAAGAAGTTAAGTACGATAATCACGGATTCTGAACCCTACACTCACAGAAATAAACCTGTAAAAATAGAAGAAAAAGCTACTAAAAATTAAGCAAAAAAGGCCTTACATAAGAAACTGCTAAGATTAGCAGATTTTTTTATATATTTTTTATATTTAACTTTTAGTTAATTGAAAATAACAAATTATACTGTAAAATCTGCAAAAAATATTAATATTAGTAGAGTAAAAATAGCAAAAATAAACTGTTATATCTACAAAAAAATTTTTTACTTTTAAGTTAAATTTAGTTGAATGAAAATAGCAGTCTATCCCGCTAAAATCAACGGAAATAGTTGCTAAAAATAGTAAACTGCTGATTTCAGAAGACTAGATTTTTATTCGTATTAAAAAAAATAGAAAAAAAGCTTTCTACATTTAAAATTTTTGGAGATTTTTAGTCTACTAATTATTATTTATTACTAATTTTAGCAGGTTAAATTGTTATTTTCTGTTAACTAAAATTTATTCAAATATAACTAAAATTTTGTATATGTATTTAACAGTTTGGTTTTTCCTGTACTTATCTTACTAATATTTTACAAAAGTAATCTGATAGAAGTTTTTATGCAACGTAATTTTTAACTAATTTTTAATAGTTTTAACTAAAATTTTTACGTTTTTCTATTGCTGTATGAGTTAGATAGTATAAAAGAACTCTTTATTTTTTATGAGTTTTTATTTGTTAATTTATAATGATAAAAAAATTAAATGAAAAAAATTTTTGGTACTATAGATGTCAAAAAAGTACTATTCTTAAAGCTCGTTAGTACTATTTTAGAAATCCCATTTATCATCCCTGATCTAGGGACTATGCACTATTCTGTATTACGCATATCTTAAGCTGCCTACACACTAGGGAACATGGTTGAGGGAACAAAAAATATCAAAAAATTTTGTAAACACGAAATGCACGCTCTCAACACTTACACACACACAAACGCACTCACACATTCACAAAAAATGCTCTCTTTTTTTAAGTATGTTCCCTAGTGTGTAGGCAGCTTTATACACACACAGAACAGATTTGTTGTCACAACCGAATTTGTCGCCAACCGAATTTTGGTAGTCACATGTACTATCACATTATTCTGTTGCAGCCACCGACTTTTTCGGTCGCTCCAATCGAATTCAGTATCCTATTCAGTAGATCCAACCGAATTTATTTATATATTCCTACCGAATTAAATAAAACACCGTTTCCAATCTTTTGTATTATTATTTTTTTAATATATTAAATAAATGAAATAAAATAGATAAAATAAGGAAAATACTTAGAACAAGAGGGTTTTATATTAGAAACATTGGCTCATATGAATAAAAAATAGATATTACTAATAGGGGGAAATACAGGGTTTTTTAAGCAATAACTTCACAAATCTAGTCTGCTTGGGAGTAGACTAGAAAATTAATTTTTTAATTTTCGTTTACATTTCATGCTATTCTACCAGTCAATTGGTAAATTTGGAGTTAAAAGCCATTCTTAAGCCCAAAGTAATTACTTCGAAGTAATTGCTAAGTTTTATTCATATGACCCATTGACTATAATCTGGTAGGTTTGATAAAGGAAAGAGTACCTCAGATTCTGATGACCCATTTCTATCGGAAAACCTTCCAGATTCTGAAGCTTTTCTATAGAAAAACTTTCAGAGTCTGAAGGGCCCAAGTCCAGAGGACTTTTTAATTTATTCTGAAAACATTCTCTATAAAAAATGCAGATGTAGAAAAACTCCAATTTTGAGAAACCGATCCCATTAAATATTCTGTATCACGGGCAACATATTTACCACTTTCTAAATTAGTATAGAGCATATTTCCTTAGTATGGAAAAAGTCATCTAGATTTCCTTTTTTAAATATTGCCCATTCCTTAGGAATTTTGAGGTTGCCAGTAAAACCTAGATACATAAATTTTTTTTAATGCAAATCTTCATTTTGAGGTTCTTTATGCATAACTTACTTGAATATGTTGAATGTTGTAAACAAATCAGCTTCTAAAAATTTAAGGTTTTCTTTAAACAATTTCTATTTTTTTTTTAATTTAATTTAATTTTTTGGCAGTTAGATTTGTTTTGATTTTTTTATTTCGGTTATGAACACCAACATAAAATATCACAAAAAAATATATTTTGTGCATTCGGTTAGCACAATAAAAACTGCGTAGCTACAAAAACTTTTCAGTTTGAAGTACCAAATAAAATATAAGGTGTAATTTAGTATATGAATTTAGTTGTATCTATTAAGTAATGATTGATATACACAATAAATTGGGTACTATGCATGTTGTATTGTTTTTAATAAGAGTATCCCTACTGAATTATATGAGAATATATTTTATTTTGTTACATTGGTTGGTATGCTAGATTTTATTATTGAAACTGATTTTTAAAAGTTGTGAGAACCATATATTTGTTGTTAAAACAAAATAACCATTCCGGTTGTAATTATTATATTATCGTAAATATATTTATATTATTCTAGAAGAATTATGGTGTTCATGATCACTTTCCAACTAAATTATTTTCTGTGTGTACCAAAATTTGGTGGTTTAGTTGATGCCAGCAGTAATATGGTTTGGTCCTTACTCGCGTTAACAAAGAATTAAACGTGTTTAAATTTTCCCGTGAAAAAAAATTTATTCGGTAGCATATCTTTTTTTATTTGGCATCATACTAAATTATATAAAATTTAATCCGGAAAATGGATTAATCAAAATGTTTATAAACGAATAAAAAAGATATTTGAATTGATATAATTTCATCCAATTTTATCGGAGTTTTGGTCTTATTCAATTGCATTAAATTTTGTTTGTTTATATGAATACCCGAGTAGAAAAGACTATATATAACATAATATTAAAATATATGATAATATAAAATATTGTATGCGACTTTATATGTTTTTATATGATGATATATTAGAAATTTTTTTAGAAATGTTCTCATATGTAATCATATTAAATCATATATCAGTATTTGCTTTATTGCAAATTGTTTATATAGGAATATATAATTGATAAAAGCGTTCAAAATTTTATATATAAATACCCGATTAAAAATCTTAATATGGTGTCATATATAATTATATCTTATTTGATAAGTCCCCATATACAACGACATACAACTTGATCCGAAAAATGGGTCATCTACTTGTGTCTAATTATATCAAATTAGATATAATTTGATACAGTTTTATCCGAGATTTGTCCATATCCAGGACATCAAATTACATCTAATTCGATATAAAAATATCTGATTTTATATAACATTGTCTAGTAGTAAGTATACTTTTTATGCATACCGGCTATTAAATTAATATTGAAATTTCTATAACTTGAACAATTTTAAAGGCCCAAATTTTATAACATAAAATAAAAATTTTAATATTTTTGTCTTCTAAATCGTACGCATCATTTTCTAATATAATTTTATATGCAAAAAAATCACGTGAAAATTATTTAGCTGTGGAGAAATGAACTCTTAATTTATATTAATTTGTATGAGATCATATAGAAAGGTATATAAAATTACAAGAATATATTTTTAGTATGAGGATACATACAGTGTTATATAACTTAGTATCGAATCATATATAATCATATCGGTCACTACATATATTTTGATTAGTTTTATATGGCTTATGTAGTTATATATGGAGTCAGATGTGGGGATATGTAATAACATCAATTACCGTACAAAAAATTCATTAAAAAAATAATATCAGACGTAGTTGTATATAATGATATGTGTCTTAATGTGACTCCATTCAACGTCAGATATAACCCAATCACATTATATATAACAATATATAAGTATTTTTACTCGGATAGATACGAAAAATAATTTTGATTTTATTTTCGAAGCTCATTTAATCAAAAACAATTTGTTATATGTTTTACTCAATTTTTCCATTAAACTAATATTTTCTAAGCTTTTTTTTACTTTTAAAAGCTTTTTTTAATTTAAAAAATCCAATTTAAAGAAATTAACATTTAAAATCGTGACGCGGCTTGTAATGGGTTAGTAAGTCTAGGCATGTTGCATACCATTGGTAAGGTATTTCAAGTATCTTTCCAACGACATATATATTTTGTTCTAGTCCGATATGTTTTCAGTGGAGAAATAAGCCATTTAATATTGTTATAGATTATTTGCAGCTCCATAAATCGGGAACTACAACAAAAAGGAGTGCATTGCTGGGCTAATCATTAAATTTTTATTTAAAATAAAAAAACTTAACATATTTAAAAAAAAAAAATTTAGTTAGAATATTCTTCTACCTCAAGTCCAAATTCTAATATGATATTGTCATATTAGATTTTTATTTGTTGTTTCAAAAAGGGGTTGATAATTTGCATGATAGACAATACAATTGTTTCGTAGACATCACTCTACTGTTCAGTTGTCCGCAATAAGAAAATGATAACTTTCTTACCCAAACCGAGACATTACATAAGGTACAAAAAATCAACCGGACAAGAATTTTGTACTTTCGTATATGAACTGTCTGATTTGGTAAAACCAGCTATAAATCAACTCCTTTTTGAAAGCAACAATTACATAAAAGTACCCTTTGGGTACTATTTATATGTACGTCTGTTGTCAATACATTTTTTAAAAACAACTAATCTTAAACTCAAAACAAAATAAATATTTGAATGAGATTTTAGCCGTGGTGTGCTTATTTTCAACAATTATCTTAATTTTTGCATTATAAAATACATAAATTGTTTTTTCGGACTTGCTATATTTTCATATATTTAGTTAGAATATTCTTCTACCTCAAGTCCAAATTCTAATATGATATTGTCATATTAGATTTTTATTTGTTGTTTCAAAAAGGGGTTGATAATTTTCATGATATACAATACAATTGTTTCGTAGACATCACTCTACTCTTCAGTTGTTCGCAATAAGAAAATGAAAACTTTCTTACTCAAACCGAGACATTACATAAGGTACAAAAAATCAACCGGACGAGAATTTTGTACTTTCGTATATGAACTGTCTGATTTGGTAAAACCAGCTATAAATCAACTCAAAGAAAATTCCCATATTTGAGAAAAATTATCTACACCCGTATTCAAAATAACAAAGTGTATGCTAACTAACTTGCTGCTAACTTTTTTACACACAAATTCCCATAAGGGAAGCTGGCAGCTAGTTAGTTAGCATATCGTCGCACATAGGAGTATTTGACCCAAAAAGCTGGCCAAAAAGGCAAAAATGAATTTAAAGAAATTTAAAAAAAAAAGTACGCAGCTCAATAGGCAACTAAATTCTGCATTATGTTGCAAATTCTCAAGATTTTAAGTTGAGATTTGTAGTTTCGAGACACTGGTAAAGTCAGGAAAGTTAAGAAAATGTCATCCCCTTTTATTGATTTTTTTCAGTTTTAAGAGGTTAATATTATATTTTTTTATGGCTGAACGAATGGAGGTTTGATTGATTGATTTTTTTTTTAATAAAATACTTGAGTAATAGCTATTTTCAACAATTTTTAAATAATTTTATTTTTAATATTTATGTTGAAACTCTTCGTTCAAAAATTAAAAAAAAAGATTTTCCAATACACTTTTTTTTGCAAAAAAAAAGGAAGAAGGTTTTTAAAAGTGAGAGTAGTAAGTTTAGTAAAAATGTTATACAGGAAAAAAAATTTGAAATCTTTTTTTTAAACAAAAGAAAAAAAATTTGCACAAGCTTGCGCCAGGATTTTTTGCGATTTTTTTGAAAATTTCATCTTTTTTCAACTTTTGCTCATCAGGCACTTTTTCTCATATTTTTTGTCAGTCATAAACTTTTTGTTTGGGGATTAACACTGCCTATTAACTTTACAACGGTTTTTTGTCTTGTAAATGTAATTGAATGAAAAATTATTTTCATCAATGGATTTTATTGGGCGAATGATTGACTATATACAGTTGATGTACAAGTCCACCATTCGGTAGGTATCTCTCTCAGGTGCTGTGGATGTGTTGATCATGTTTTCTAGACGGGTTGCTAGGGAATATTTGAATATTGTCAAATTATTGGTGACGTCTATTCATTGGTTTTTTCGTGTGGTTTTGTGTAAGTTTATGAGGTGTAGGTTTCTGACATTTTAATTTTATATCTTAAACTAAATATATGCATATTAGGGCGGGTCGATTTAATAATCGCCCATGGCTCAGTGAAAATCGTATTCTAGGGATCAAAATAAGAAACTTTGCCGAATTCTACTACCCCCCAACTGTTGACTTTTGTCCCGTAGGGTCAAGTTTTGAAAAATCCCACTTTGACCCATTTAGAGTGCCCCAAACGAGTCCAAATGTATGACCGACCCCCACTAACTTTGGAGGGCCGATCCACCCATGCAAGTGGCACACCCCCTGGAACTCCCCTGGGGGGTTCCCCATACAAACATTTTAAAAAATCACCATTTTTGGCACTTTATTTTATTATTTTTTATTTATTTTTATTATTTTATTTATTTTTTCTCTTTAGAAATTTATTTAGTCAGAACATATGTAAATGAAAAAATTAATTTAACTTAGTAATAGAAAAGAAAATAAAAAAAAAATTACTGTTTGAAGTCTTTTTTGCTTTCAAGTCTGGGCAATTTCGCACGGCTCTCTAATGTCGTCACCATAACAGCCTCTACATTTTCCGGTATAACTCGTTTGGAAACGCTAGCTAGCAATTGAACGTGTCGTTCTGTTGCAGGTCGTAAAATAGGTTGTGTGGGTTTTTTAAGCCACCACAAGACACAGCTGCATGTCGTAAACTTACTTAAGCTAAATCGGTTACAGATAGAATCGAGCATAAAATTATCATAAAGGATTTTCCAGAAGTAATAAAAGACGCACTTGCTTAACAGAATTTGTGGTCAGATTAACGTTTAATTTACATGTAAGTACTTTATGGGCAGTTTTGACAACAAAATCGGTTACAGGTAGAATTGAGCATAAAATTATCATAAAGGATTTTCCAGAAGTAATAAAAGGCGCACTTGCTTAACAGAATTTGTAGTCAGATTAACGTTTAATTTACATGTAAGTACTTTATGGGCAGTTTTGACAACAAAATCGGTTACAGGTAGAATTGAAATTACCATTTCATTCTTATTACCTCGTCTCCTAGACCATATATAACGCAACAGTTTTTGTGAATGCATTAAGTCGTTGTGAAGAACTCGAAGTGTGAAGTGCTAATTTGAGATAAAAAAATATTTTAAAAAAAAATCATTCCAAATCAAGAAGTTTACAATGAATCCACCATCCTCTACACCGCAAGATGAAGCAATAACAACATCAACAACTATCGAAAACCCAATGAGTCATATACCCAGGCATGATGTTACTGTTTTTGGTGTGTCTACTGATTTGACTGATCTTAATTTACCAACCCATCTGGATATCTTGAGATATTATTTTTACTTGAGCGAACAAAAAAAGTTGTCCTATAAAGCATTCACTATTCAAGTACAAGATAAGTTGATTGGAATTTGGGAAAAACTTGGTATGGAAATAATGCTGAAAAAAAGTGTATGTAATAAATTGAATAGATTGCTTGACAAATATCAAGAGCAAATCAAGAGAAGAAACAAACCCCAACAATTTACAGAGTATGTAAAATCTCTGGAAACAATTTTTTTCATGTAAATGCGATTTGAAGGCAGCTCCATGTGCATGCGGTTTGGTTCCCGAACGCCTCAAAGAGTTTATGCACGATCAACATAATCAGAGAAGTCTAACAATGGATGGATTTGCGATGGAAATTGAAGAGCAAGGAGCAACGTCTATGTCATCAATGCCAACATACCAAGATCCCGATGATTCAACATACGCACCGCCACCGGTTCAAGAAGATTTGGATATAAGCACAAGTTCACAATACACACAGAGATACGATTGTTTTAACTTTGCCTTGGTATGTGACAGATTTGGCGTGCCTGATAGAGTAGCATCAGCAATGGGAACAGCTCTTTTCCAAGATTTTAAAATAAAAGATATCCATGGCAAACCTCTCATCATGGATAAATCGAAAGTTCGCCGAGAAAAAGAGAAATGCAGACAAGAAGTGCTTCGCAAACGGTTAGATGATACCAATTTGTTAGCATTTTCATTCGATGGCAGAAAATATGATACTTTAACGAGAGATACAATTGATGAGAAGTATCATACTAGAATGGTAAAAGAACCTCATCTTGTTATTTTGAGAGAACCGAATTCTGAATTGATTGGTTACGTAAGACTGGAACATGAAACCGCTGAATACAAAACAACCAAATTAAATGATTTTTTCAACGATAAAAATATATCACTGGATGCATTAATTGGCATATGCACTGACGGTGAGCCAACAAACACTGGCCCAAACGGTGGAATTATACGACGATTCGAATTGCTGTTAAAAAGACCATTGCATTGGTTTGTTTGCCTTCTACACTTCAATGAACTTCCGTTTCGGCATTTGTTTGAAGCTTTGGATAAATCAACCAGCACTGGACCAAGATCGGCAACCGGAAAATTGAGCCGTCAAATCGAAACTTGTGAAACTCTTCCGGTAAGTTATTTCTATCACTCATTTATTATAATTGTCAACCGTTTTTAATTGTTTTATTTTTATATACTTTCAGGTGGTGGACGGCTTTCAGAAAATTGAGTTGAAAAATATGCCCCCTGCTCCAGAAAAAATTGAATTTTCCACCTATTCCAAGTACTTATACGACATGGCCCATGCAATTTCTAGCGGCGTGGTTTCAGTGGATCTGGCAAACATCAAACCAGCGAAAATTGTACATTCTCGGTGGCTCACCAAGGCCGCTAGACTATTACGATTATATGTGACAACGGAAAATCCAGATGCAAATTTAAGAATACTGGTTGAATTTATAATTACATGTTATGTGCCAATGTACTTCAATATCAAGTATTACAGCTCTGTCGTGTACGGTAGTAGATTATTTTTCAAATTCATTAGTTGGTCAAGATTTCTAGAACCTCGTTTACGCAAAATTGTCAATAAAGTAATTACAGATAATTCATATTATGCGCATTCGGAAAATATGTTGTTATCAATGTTGTTTGATGATAGCAAAGAAAAGCGCGACTGTGCTATCAAGATAATTCTACGCTATCGAACCTATGTTGACGACCCAACGGGACTTAGAGCTTATAAAAAACCAGATATAAACTTTTATTGCACAAGTTACACGGAAATGATCAATATGAATGACATAAATGACCTATTTGAACCACCATTCACGCGAAGCATTCCATACGATACTTTGAAAGAATATTTAAATCAAGATGATCCACCGTTTAATGATCCAAAAATTCCATCACACATACAAGAAACAGAACGACACGTTCAATTGCTAGCTAGCGTTTCCAAACATTAGAGAGCCGTGCGAAATTGCCCAGACTTGAAAGCAAAAAAGACTTCAAACAGTAATTTTTTATTTTTTCTTTTCTATTACTAAGTTAAATTAATTTTTTCATTTACATATGTTCTGACTAAATAAATTTCTAAGGAGAAAAAATAAATAAAATAATAAAAATAAATAAAATAAATAAAAAATAATAAAATAAAGTGCCAAAAATGGTGATTTTTTAAAATGTTTGTATGGGGAACCCCCCAGGGGAGTTCCAGGGGGTGTGCCACTGGCATGGGTGGATCGGCCCTCCAAAGTTAGTGGGGGTCGGTCATACATTTGGACTCGATTGGGGCACTCTAAATGGGTCAAAGTGTGATTTTTCAAAACTTGACCCTACGGGACAAAAGTCAACAGTTGGGGGGTATGGTTCCTTCGGCAAAGTTTCTTATTTTGATCCCTAGAATACGATTTTCCCTGAGCCATGGGCCTCCCCACAAATCGACCCGGCCTAATACATATATATATATTATTGTTTTCTGTGTTGAATAAATGTTATCGTTTTTTCTCGCGAGTGTGTGGTATGGTGCGCGGATGTTATGGGCAGTAGTTATTGTATCTCGTGTGTGATACTGGAGTGGACTTGGTAAATTTGTTCTGTGTTTTTTTGAATTTATGGTTCTGTGTTTTTTGAATTTATGGTTTTGTGATCATTTGAGATTTGGTTTGTTATGTTTGACTATTCTGGTAATTTTTCGGGATCATGTTGATATGCATCCCAGAGGGGTTCTATGGATCCAGTAGGTTAATTCCGCTGATGAGTCCCTTTGGCAGGGGACGAAAGTGCTTCAGGAATTGCACAAGTGCTTGCACGGCTATGTTTTTGTATGGATGGTGGGTTTGGTTATTCTGTTTTTGTTTTCTGGTTTAGTTTTTTTTTTGAGGGGGGGGGAGTTTTGTTTTCATTTGCGGTGGTAAGTTGTAACCCAAGTAGGGAACTGGCCACCAAAAGAATGGTCTCTAGGACCCTTAGGTGTACGGTAGGGTCTGCAATGCTAAATTGAGGGAGTTATCTACATGATATTAAAGAGTAATTGCGATGGGGAAGGTCATTCAAATTTTTGCAGAAAACTCTCTGTATGCAGCGTTTTCCCTATTTGAACAATTTTTTTTAATAAATATCAAAAATCAATTTAAATATATTAAAAAAAAAAAACTTTAAAATATGTAGAGATTTGTTATACAAAAAATACAAAATTTTAGTTTTGGAAAAACCTTGATTAGTTCCGAAGATACAGCTTGTGAAAGTTTGAACTTTAGTTCCAAATATTTCCACTAGGGGGCGTTGCAAAGGCACAAAATTTATCTAAACTACTTTATTTATGTCTACCCATGTTTCTCAAAACTAAGGTCGAAAAAGGATTCAAATACAAAAAAAATTTGGAAACTCGCATTCTTCTGCGAAGTACGAGTAAGCGTGGGATCAAAAAAAATAAGAACCCTTCAAAAATTCGCCGCTTGATTCTTTTTATCAAATTAAACCCAAAACTATCAAAAAGTTTTTTTTAAAAAACACGTTTAATAATTTTGGCCAGCTTTTCGGGTCAAATACTCCGCTGTGCGTCGTTGCGCCTAAGAAAATAGCTGTTTGTTTTTTCCCAACTTTTCAGGAGAGCAAAAAAACTGTTTACTTTTGTAATTTTGCGATATTTTTTTAATGTTATATATTTTATTTATTCCTTTAGCACTTTCCCATAATTATACCACAAAAAAATCCAGCTTTTTAAGGCGCATAGCGCTATTAAAGATTTTTACCAAAAACTACACAGAGCTATTTTTAAATTGCCATTTAATGTACCTTAATTTAGCTTTTTATAGAAATAGCTATTTGTGCTTATATAGATCTGAGTTCTTACAAAGTAATTATATTAAAATTGGATGATGGGCTTCTGTTAATATTAGTTGTGGTGTCATATGCAACACTACACTCATAGAAATAAACCAGTAAAAATTGCAGAAAAATCTACAAAAAATTAGTTAAAAATAACCTTGCAGAAAACACTGCTAAAATTAGCAGATCTTTTTGCTAAATACCAGTAAAATAAGAACAGCAAACATAAATATACACAATTAGTCATATTTGAGTTAACTTTTAGTTAATTGAAAATAACTAATTATTCTTTAAAATCTGCAGAAAATTTTGCTAAATATTAGTAGACTCAAAATAGCAAAAAACCGTTATATCTACAAAAGTTTTGTTATTTTTAAGTTAAATCTAGTTGAATAGAAATAGTACACTCAAAAAAAAAGTTAGTAAAAAAATTAGTAAAACGTTTTGTATATCAAGTGTACTAGATTTCAATAATTTTTTTGCTGAAATTCCGTTTTCAGCAAAAGTTTTAGTTATATTTTTTTAGCACTTAACTAATTTTGAACTAATGTTTTACTAATTTATTTTGCTACAAAAATTGTGCTGATAACCGCATTTATAGCGTGGACGACAACCAGATAGACAAGATGTACCTAGATGACGCAGCTTGTCTGGATTTACTACAGACAACGGAAATGATAATTAAAAAAAACCATTCTACACAATTTCTATATTTTAATTTTCAGCAAATAAATTAACTAAATTAAATTTCGCTACAAGTTTTTTCAGTTTTTTTCAGTCTACTGATATTCAGAAAAAACTTTAGTGATTTTAGCAAGGATTTTTTTCATTTGCAATCGACTAAGTGTTAGCAAAACTTTTGCTGAGATTACTATTTCTCGCTGATTTTCAGCAAATATTTTGCTGAAATTACCAAATTTTTTGCAAGCACGCTCCTGACTAAAAATTTGCTGACACATTTATTTTTATTTGTTTTAAAAAAAATGGAAAAGAATTTGAAGGTTTTTCACCTGTTTGTGATATTTTGACCTACTAATTATTTAGCAATTTTTTCCGGATTTTGTTATTTTCTATTAATAAAAATTTAACTCAAATATAACTAAAATTATGTATATTTAACAGTTTAATTTTTGCTGTTCCTATCTTACTAATATATAGCAAAAATAATCTTCTAATTTCAGAAATTTTTTCTGTAACGTAATTTTTAATTAATTTTTAGTAGTTTTAACTAAATTTTTTATTAACTTTTTTCTATTAGTGTATAATACTTTTTTAGTGGTTTGGAATATTTTCCCCAAATTATTTATATTATCCGTATTTCTCTATTCTGTTTGGTTTATTTTTAGACTAAGATGACCTATCTTCGTTCCCAATATGGAAAATAAGTTAAAAAAATAAATGAAAGCTGTAAAAGCGGGGCTGGTACAGAAGAAATATATGTACATATATTCCAAGTGCGTACTGATACCACCGTCTTAATTTTTTAAAAGATTTTGTGACGGTTCGAAAATCGACGAATAATCTTCCCAAAGTAAGTACAAAGTTAAAATTGTTCGAAGGAGTATTCAATATGTAAATAATTTATCCAATATATTTTAATTTTTTAAGATGTGGGATTCCAGTTCTCTGCTGGAGCTAAACAAAGATCCCAGTGGCTCGAAGCGCAAAAATGTAGGTACACGGATAAAATCAATCCGGTAAAAATAACAATTGAGAAATTGAAATAAGCTTCTAAAAATAGGATTTTTAAAGAATTTATAATAGCGCATTTTAAAATTGATAAAAGCGTTTTTATTTTCCTGTGAAATAATATAAATGTTAGCCATGTCCTTTCTATATTCTGACATTTACATATAAACGAAATGCGTAACAGTCAATTATAGCTATTTTATTATATTTTCATTCCAGTTTATTGATAGTAGTTCATAGTCGGAATCTGAAGATACCATAGTACACAAGCGTAAAAAAAACCAAGATCTAGAATCAGACGAAGCCCTAAAGACTGCGACAGAATTCCTCTCAAAGTTGTTTAATCGATTTCGTGTACTTCACATTGTGTATACTTACGATATGGGATACTTGTGTAAAAAAATTTTTAAAATTAGTAGGGGTTTTCATATAAAATCGTAAATGGCTTGAAAACCTTGTATAAATACAAACCATATTTTTTATGTATGGAGTTTGAAATTAAACTCATAAACATACCAGGTTTATACCGTTTACGAGTAGAATACGAGTTTATATGAAAACCCCTAGTATCTCACATGGTATTATACTATATTGCCTTGTATGCCATTACATTACCGCCATACCCTGGCTAAAGTAAGCCAGGTTGTATGTAGGTTTTGTAAGTACTCGGAGATTCTTATGTGTACTTACTAGAATCGCCGAGTACTTTCAAGACAACCTGGCTTACTTTACCCAGGGTATGGCTGCATTGTAATGACACGCAAGCCAATATGCTTCGTAAGTACATACAAGTATAATAGCACACAAGTGAGACAATATTTTTTGAAGATTTATTTTTTTTATTTCATATGCAATTGTAATTCACATGTAACCCATAAGTACACACAATGCGTGGTACACAAAATCGATTATATTGTATAAACTTATACAATTTTCTAAAGGGATTTTTAATTTTTTTTTCTCTTATTTTTTAATTGAACCAAGTCCGTAGGGATAAAATATTACTTTTGTTTAATTTAATTAACAAAACAATTAGAAGAAAAATTGTGATCTCTTATTTTTTAATTTTAATTTAATTTTTGTTTATACCAAGCTTCTTGGGCCAATACGTTAATTAATTTTTTAAAGTTGTATGTAAGAAAACCTCAATTAAATACAAACTTAAAGCACTTTATTTTAAACAAAGTTTTTGAAAAATTATAGAAAACCTTTAAGATTCTAAAAAGTTCTTCACATACTCTAATAAAATAACCAAAAGATAACCTTTCAAATCCAAAAAGTTTCTCTAACTAAAAAACATTTCGGTTTGGTAAAGTTTGTAAAAAGTTAAACCACTAGAAAACACTTGAGATTCAAAAAAGATTCACTAATAAAAAAGCCTTGCATTAAGTATCTTTAAATTTTTAGATTCCAAAAAGTTACTCCAAAAGAAAAATCTTTGGAATCCAGGAAGTTTCGCGAATAGAAAACCTTTCAGATTGTAAAAAGTTTCGCAAATAGAAAAGCCTTTATACTCTCAAAGTTTCTTTTATAAAAAAACCTATATGTATATTCTTAAAAGTTTCTCTAATAGCAAAACCTTAGGATTCTAAAAAGTTTCTCCAATAGAGGAATCTTTAAGCCCAATTTACACTGCAACCAAAAACTAGTAGTTTTTAAAAACTTTTAGGGCCATATGCATAAATCACATTTTAAATTTATAAATGGCTTAAGAAACTAACTTTTATACAAAATTCATTTTATAAATGTATTAATACAAGTAATTTTTAAAAGCTACTAGTTTTTGGTTAGGTATTAGAATCTGAAAAGTTTAGTCCATAGAAAAACCTTTCTCGAATAGAAAATTCTTTACATTCCAAAAAGTTTTTTAATAGAAAACCTTTATACTACATTTACTTAACCAAAAACTAGTAGTTTTCGAAAATACTTGTATTTACTTGCCAAATTCCATACAAATTCTGAACAAAAAGCTAAAAGTTATTGAAACTTACTAGTTTTCGGTTGTAGTGTAAACTGGGCTTTAGATTCAAAAAGTTTAAAAATATAAAACCTTTATGGTTCCAAAAAGTTCCGCCAATAGAAACGCCTATAGATTCAAAAAAGTTTCTTTAATAGAGAAATCGCTGGTGGAAAAATCTTTGCCCTAAAGTTTCTTTTTAAATTCTAAAATGTTTCTCAAAAAGACAAACCTTTGCATTCTTATACTGAATTTAGACTGAGCAAAAACTACATAGTTTTTGTACAAAACTAGTTTTTCATTATTTTTTATGTATGCGTTTTGACAATTAAAAACGAGCAAGAGTCAAAAACGCGGTAGTTTTTCCTCAGTCTAAATGCAGTAATAGAAGTTTTCCGAAAGAAAAATCCTGCTTAATTAATAAAAATGCATATTAGTTACAATATTAATTGCATTTTTGGTATATATTTTGGTTTCAAATTGAAGATCTACATATCTTGGCTTTATTTTCTATGATTTTTTTCTAATTATGTGCACATTTTCTGTTACTTTTTTAATGATTTTCAAAGTACCCAAATCGGCGTAACTGCCCCAAACTTGGGGGATATTCGCCAAAAGAGCTAGATACAATTTAAAAAAAAAAAATTGTTAATACGACAAAGTCAATCTTTTAGTGACTGAAATAAATAATTTAGGATTAGTTCTTTAAGATATGTGGTTCTTTTTAATCAATAAATCTGCACTACATTAAGAAAAAAATAATTTAAAACTATAATATAATGATTCTTCAAAATTATAAAAAACTGAATAATTAATATAAATTTAAGAATGAACACGATTGTTCTACTTTACTACTTAACATATTTTAAACATATAGAAAAATCTTATAGAGCATTTTAGGCAGGGATGCACCAACTCTTTGTAGCTACAGGGGCCATCTGGTGATTGTGCCCCAGAGACAGGCACTAACATAAAATTAATATTTTTTCACACTTTTTAAGCATTTATTAAAATCAAATTATTATTTTCTGAAAGCTTAGGATCATAAGTCTAACATAATGAAAAATTATTTTTTTATCACACGATTTGAGGAAGTTATTTCAAAATGTAGGTGCTTTCAATTATTTTTTTGGCACCCCAAAAAACACAAAACTACGTCTATCTGCGACCACATGCGATATAAATTCGTCAAAGTGGATGTCAAGGAAAGGCAATTGAAAAATGCACAAAATATATTTTTTACAATTTTTTATCTCCCTTAACATCGGAGAAAAATGGGATTAGTGTATGTGCCCCACTGGCGAAGGATCCCCCTCTACCCTAATGGTAAGTAGCAGAGCTTTAAAGAATTAATTCCTTTTTGGAATGAATTCCCAAAAATTTAATTCAATTCTTTAATTCAAGGAATGCATTTATTAATAAAACATAAGCAGGAATTAATTCCTGTGAATGAATTCAAAGAATTCAAATTTATGGAATGAATTCCCTGACCAAAACACTAAGAATTCGATTTAAAGAATTCATTCACTAAAGAATTCATTCAACACTAGTTAATTCAATTTGAGGACAAGGAATTCATTCAATTCTAGTTAATTCAACTTTTGGCTAAGAAATTCATTCAACTGTGCACTTAATTCAACCTTTGATCAAGGAATTCATTTAATTCTAGTTAATTCAACTTTTGGTCAAGGAATTCATTCAAGTTTAACTTTTGGTCAAGGAATTTATTCAATTCTAGTTAATTCAACTTTTAGTCAAGGAATTCATTCAATTCTAGTTAATTCAACTTTTAGTCAAGGAATTAAATTTATTTCGTTTAATTCCCTAAGGAATTAAATTTTTTTCGTTTAATTCCCTAGGATTTAAATTTTTTTTTGTTTAATTCCCTAGGAATTGAAAACTTAATTCAGGGAATTAAACGAAAAAAATTTAATTCCTAGGAAATTAAACAAAAAAAAATAATTCCTTAGGGAATTAAACGAAATAAATTTAATTCCTTGACTAAAAGTTGAACTAACTAGAATTGAATGAATTCCTTGACTAAAAGTTGAATTAATTAGAATTGAATGAATTCCTTGACCAAAAAATTAATTAACTTGAATGAATTCCTTGACCAAAAGTTGAATTAACTAGAATTGAATGAATTCCTTGACCAAAAGTTGAATTAACTAGAATTGAATGAATTCCTTGACCAAAAGTTGAATTAACTAGAATTGAATGAATTCCTTGTTGAATGAATTCATTAAATTTTATGAAGGCATTAGAAAAAAATTAATGAGTTCCTTTAAGATAAATCCAATGAAAAAAAAAGGAATTCATTCAATTCCTTAAGTTTGGTCAGGGAATTCATTCCCTAAATATAAATTCAGTTCAAAACGAGTAAAAAGGTTAAAGTCGGGCATGCCGACTATACAATACCCTACACCAGTCTGGTGTATTGTTTGGATCCGAAATTCGAATGGGTTAAAATGGGGCTTGTGTCAAAATTTTCTATAATGTGAGTCAGCGCACCAAATTTCATTAAAATATCTTAATATTTGCGACCTGCAGTTTGTAACCAAGCCAATTTTGGGGGGACCCTTATATGGGCACTAGTTCTAAACATGGACCGATGTTCACCAAAATCAATAGGCTTCGTCCTTGGGCCAACATAGGTCTATGTACCAAATTTCATCAAAATATCTTAATATTTGCGGCCTGCAGCGTATAAACAGTATAATTTTGGTAGGACCCTTATATGGGCACTAGGTCTAAACATAGACCGATGTTCACCAAAATCAATAGGCTGCGTTATTGGGCCAATATAGGTCTGTGTACCAAATTTCATCAAAATATCTTAATATTTGCGACCTGCAGCGTATAAACAGTATAATTTTGGTAGGACCCTTATATGGGCACTAGGTCTAAACATGGACCGATATTCACCAAAATCAATATGCTGCGTTATTGGGCCAATGTAGGTCTGTGTACCAAATTTTATCAAAATATCTTAATATTTACGTCCTGCAGCGTATAAAAAGTATAATTTTGGTAGGACCCTTATATGGGCACTAGGTCTAAACATGGACCGATGTTCACCAAAATCAATAGGCTGCGTTATTGGGCCAATGGTAATTCACCAAAATCAATAGGCTGCGTTATTGGGCTAACATAGGTCTGTGTACCAAATTTCGTCAAAATATCTTAATATTTACGACCTGCAGCGTATAAACAATATAATTTTGGTAGGACCCTTATATGGGCACTAGGTCTAAACATGGACCGATGTTCACCAAAAACTTGTTCGTCCTTGGGCCAACATAGGTCTGCGTACCAAATTTCATCAAAATATCTTAATATTTGCGACCTGTAGAGTGTGCACAAGATTGCATGGACAGATAGACAGACGGACATCGTTAAATCGAAATAAAAAAAAATTCTGAACCGATCGGTATACTATAAGGTGGGTCTACGACCAATATTTTTTGGTGTTACAAACATCAGCACAAACTTATAATACCCTGACCACATAGTGGTGTAGGGTATAAAAAGGGAATTAGGGAATTAATTCTTCGAAGCTCTGGTAAGTAGCTATATTTGAATGATTCCATCCTATGACACGCCAGCGTTAAATTCATCGATGAAACCATTAGAAAAGAAGTGATGCCTTTGCCATAGTAGTGCTGCTTTTATTGCTTCTTTGGCAGAACTATTTTTGCTGGGATGGTATTAAAAAATAATAATAAAAGTTTCTTATGACGATGTAATTTTATTATAGCCTACACCACTACGTGGACATGGTATTATAAGTTTGTGCTGATGTTTGTAACACCAAAAAATAATGGTCGTAGACCCACCACCCACCATACCGATCGGCTCAGAATTTTTTTTTATTTCGATTTAACGATGTCCGTCTGTCTGTCTGTCCATGCATTCTTGTGGGCACTCTACAGGTCGAAAATATTAACATATTTTTATGAAATTTGGTACACCGACTTATGTCGGCCGACGCCTATTGATTTTGGTTGAAATCGGTCCATATTTAGACCTAGTGCCCATATTAGGGTCCCCCAAAAATTATATTGTTTATCCGCTGCAGGTCGCAAATACGAAGATATTTCAATGAAATTTGGTACACAGACCTATGTCGGCCCAAGGACGAAGCCTATTGATTTTGGTTAAAATCGGTCCATGTTTAGACCTAGTGCTCATATAAGGGTCCCCCCAAAATTGGCTTGGTTACACGCTGCAGGTCGCAAATACGAAGATATTTCAATGAAATTTAATTCGCTGACTTACATGGTCCCAAGGAAAAAGCCTATTGATTCTAGATAGGATCGGTCCATATTTGGACCTATCGCCCATATGGGCTATATTTTCGATTTTCTCTTCTTTTATGATTTTATAGAAAATTTTGACACATGTCCGTTTTAACCCATTCAAATTTCGGATCCAAATATTAGTTGGCTTTAAGTCAGACTAAGTCGGCATGACCGACTTTAACCTTTTTACTCGTTTGAATTATGAAATGATATAAAAAAACGTTTTAAAAAATATTACAAAAGTTCAAATGATAAAATGACATAAAATACAATAGATATAAAATTATGTGTAAAGCACAGTTGTTTCGATTTCACGCGAAAAAACTGTTACATTCCATATAAAAAAAATTATTGTCCACGACAATGGGTTTCGCGTGAAAACTGTGTAGACTTGTTTCCACGACAATTTAATATACAAGGCTATTATTTTTCTTGTTAAAAAGTGGCATTTTGTGTTTATTATACACTAATAGAAAAAAGTCTATAAAAATTTTAGTTAAAACTACTAAAAATTTGTTAAAAAAGATGCTGAACAAAAAACTGCTAAATTAGCAGATTAGTTTTGCTATATATTAGTACGATAGGAACAGCAAAGATAAAACTGTTAAATATTCAGAATTTTAGTTATATTTGAGTTAATATTTTGTTAATAGAAAATAACAAAACACAAATAACAAAAGGCTAGACTTCTATTTGGATTTAAAATAAAACAGAAAAAAATTTAAAATTTTAGAATTTTTTTTTCGTTTTTTTTTAAATCCAAATAGAAATCTAGCGTTTTGAAAACCGCAGTTTACAATTTTTTTTAGCAAATATTTCTGTTAATTTAACAGGATAGGCTGCTATTTGCATTCAACTAAATTTAGCTTCAAAATTTTGTAGGTATAACAGTTTGTTTTTGCTATTTTAGTCTACTAATATTTAGCAAAATTTTCTGCAGATTTTACAGAACAATTTGTCATTTTCAATTAACTAAAAGTTAACTTAAATATAACTAAAATTCTGTACATTTAACAGTTTTATTTTTGCTGTTATTATTTTACTAGTATTTAGCAAAAACAATTTGCTAATTTAACAGTTTTCTCTGCAGCATCATTTTTAACTAATTTTTAATTAACGTTTGAGGCCAACATACAGTGCTTAATGGAAGAAAATTAAGCGATCTATATTTATTACGTTAATTCATTGAGTTTATTATTTTAATTTTTAATATTATATTAAAAATTTAATCTACTTATGGCTTGATTTTGCTATGGGAGCACGTCCACATCATTGAAAAAATTTTTGAAAAGATTCCTTACTTCGGAAGCTTCATCAGCGTAATTATTTCCTGCAGACCTTTCCAATGAGGTCCAATTTATGATTTTGTCACTTAACTCTTCTACTTGCCCTTGGTCTTCCAAACTTAAATAATTATGTAGAGCACAGCAGACTCGTGTTTTAAGTTCCACTTTTTCCACAGATAGATTAATTTCTCTTTGGAATATTTGGAACCGACTTACAACAATACCAAAGGCATTTTCAACTACTCTCCGTGCTCTAGATAATCGGTAGTTAAAAATTTTGTTTTCTTCTACCTGCCTTTGACTATAGGGTTTAAGGATCCTGCGTGATAAACGAAAAGCGGCATCTGATATAAAATCATGAGGTACCTTAAAAAAGAGCAATTTTTAAAATATATCATAAAACGGTACTTGTACTCCTTAAGATCTATATACTATGTAGTATTTTTTAATGTGTATAAATAGTATTAATACACACAGAAAACGATTCAGTTAGGTATCCATCAAAACACCAAGATTCTGTTAATAGCGCCTTATATTATTTCAGACTATTTAAATTTTATTGATATAATAAATATTTTGTTTTGAAAAACAATTTTCTACATTCGCAACTGATTGAATTGCTCTACTGAATTTACATCGGTCTTCTCAACCAATTGAAAGAAAATATATATTTTTTTAAACAATTCCATAATCACAACCATATTAAAAGTAATAAAATATACATTATTCCAAATTTATTAGTTCCCTACGGGGAAAGGGACCGGTCCCAGATGACGCGCAGGATAGGTCCCAAGAGGGCGGAGACGGGTCGTTGATTGGTCTTTTTGATTGAAAGAGACATATCACTTTAACATAGCGTTGTCATTGGAAATGACCAATTGCCACAGTTTAGACACATTGTGGCAGTAAGGTGGTGTGTCTAAAAATACCCTACGGGAAATGGATCAGTCACAGAGCTGGTCACGTGACTGGAACTTTGTGGAAGTTACCGGTCCTCGATTCAGTTTTTTTATATGAAAGTAACCGGCAACTTCAACATGGGCTTGTCATAGGAGGTGGCAATTTCCACCTTTTGGGCTACTTGTGACTTGCCGCAAAGCTTGTCGATTATAACATATCATACTACTGGTTTAAGAGAGTATGCAATATAACAAGTTAAAATTATCTAATACGGAAGTAGTCACATGTTATACATTATGTGATATGTACCGAAACTAGTGCCAAATAAAATATCATGTGACTGGTTTAAGTGCACATATCACAAAACTAATGAAAAATATTTGTTAAAAAACTAGTCACATATTAGTCAATATGTGTGTTGTTGCTGAACTAGTACAAAAAATATTTTCGTGACAAATCATTATACTGTTCTAAGTTAACAAGTCACAGGACTAACTGAAACTAATTGACATTTCACATGTCACTTATTATTCACCATGTGTCATAAAAAGTACGGGTGCTGGAAGAACCTAGAAGGATCCAGTCACTGAACTTACGTAAAATCACAAGTCACCGAATCTGTTTTTAAATCATCACAAAGTCACAAAAAATTATTTAAAATAATAGTTTGTTTTTTTCAAATAAATACCAAAAACATAAATATTAGGGGTTTTGATATAAACTCGTAAATTCCATGTAAACGTTGTATAAACATAAACATATTTTTCATGTATGGATTTTGATATTAAACTCAAAACATACCAAGTTTACACAGTTTACGAGTAGAATACGCGTTTTTTTTTTTTTTTTGAAGAGAAGCAACACTCAGGAAATTCTTCCTATTAATTAACGCGTTGCTTCCTTTGGAAAGGGGATAGAGAAGAAGTGAAAGGTGGTGAAAGATGAAGGGCTTCAAATACGGCAACACTGTAATTGCGCGAGATGTTGAATTTTAGAACAGTTGTTGCGCGCCATCTGACGGTGAGTTGGCGAACTTTGTTGAAGCTTTTTAGTTCATAGCCCTGGTGGGGTTAAGTGCTATGGGAACACCGAAGGAGGACGCTGCGATATGCATGAGGGATAGAAAAAACTCATACATATTACCATTTTTCATAAATTGATGTTGCCTTGGTTGGAGCTCGAACCCGCAACCTCACGTGTAACAGTCAAACGCGCTAACCATAACACCCCTATTAACTCATGATTATAATTCAATTTAGTTAAGTTTATAAGCTATACATATAAATTATTTTAATTTTTGCATCAAAAATAAAAAAATTGTTTTTCCGGACTTTCAAATAGATTTTCATATATTTAGTTAGAATATTGTTCTACCTCAAGTCGAAATTCGAATACGATACTGTAATATTAGATTTTATTTGTTGTTTCAAAATATCATATTCGAACTTGGACTTGAGGTAGAACAATATTCTAACAAATATATCAAAGTATACAAATAAATTTTAACTTAAAAGTTAAGATATACTAGTTACACCATACACCACTACTTCGACAGGGTAAAATAAGTTTATACTGCTGTTTGTAACACCAAAAAATATTGGACCTAGACCAACCTATTAGTGTACCGGTTTACTCAGAATCGCGTTTTGAGTCGATTTGGCGATGTTCGTCCGTCCGTCAGTCGTAAATACATCGTATCAAATTTCGGCAAAATGGAATGACGTTTATAGGGCCCTAAAAATTTCAAGTTTCTTTTCAGGGTTTCTGCACAAATTCTGAACAATTTTATATACGTTACGAATATAAAATACAATTTTTTATAGTTCATTTACAGGAAGAAGTTTATGTTTGAATTGATCAAAGTATTTTTAATCGTTAAATTGTCTCTATATGAAACACTTTTTCTGCATTCCATGACCGAGAATCAAACCGGCAACTCTCTACACAGGCTACGACCCGTAGCATCATCTCTAAACGAGGCACACCATGGTCGACACATCGATGAGTGTGGCTAATTGAAGTTTTGTCAATCTAACCTACACAATGAATGTTTTGTAATCGGAAGAATCAGAATTAACTAATACATGAGCAATATATTTCTCAATTAGAAAATTCCTATGGTTATCTCCTTTTCACAGGTAATTATCACATTATGATGATTTCTTTGGCCAAAATTGGATGATATGGATGTGAACGACATGTGGTTCCAACAGGCGGCGCTACGTGCCACATAGCTGACGCGGCTTATACATTCTGAACGACCGATTTGAGGGTTATCTCACACAGAAGCGACTTTAACTACTAACCGAAATCGTGCGGTTTGACCGCTTTAGACTTGTTCTTGTGAGGTTCCATCATGTCGCATGTTTATGCCAATAAGTCACAAACAACCGATGTCTGCATAACCCGTGCCTTTGCTCAAATTTAATTGGGCATATCGGATGTGCACTCCCTGGCGAAGCCGCGGCGTTCATTTAAACGGTGTCATAATCCACACATAATGTCATTCACAGGCCTTTCAAGTAAAACACAAAATCCATTGCTATTTCAAACACAAAATCCCTTGACACAATCTCAATGTTGAAGGCAAAACTCTTTCACATCAACATGTGAAAGAGTGTCTCCAAAGGAGTCTCCCAACTGAGAACTCTGATTTTGCCGAAATTTTCATGTTATGCAGTTTGTTTGGATTTTGTCTTTCTAATAAAAGTAAAAATTATTCAGTTTCTCAATTTTATTTACAATTTGAGGCCTTTAGAGTTCGAGTAATTTTTTTTTTCACGCAAAAACAACATTTGGAAATCGGTTCAGTAGTTTTTTTTCTTAACTGACGTGATCGTTTTTGCAACATGCTATGGATTCTATAAAAAACTGACGATTATCTTCAACTTTTCGATGTTAAATTTCCAACATTTTAAAGATGTTACTTACAAAAATGTTGAAATATGTGATGCAAAATTGCTGTCTTTTACCAAATTTTTTACAATATTTTAAAAATTTGATGTAATATGCTAGTTATTAAACTTTGAAAATTGTACGATAATCGTCTATCGTATTATAGAATCTGGGCACAGATTTTAAGTAAAACCCTGTTAAGTTTACGTATAAAAAAATATGTAAGAAGTTTACAAAGACCATTCTTGAATTCAACACTAAACTAGTTTTCAAGTCATTTTGAGCTTTTTGAGCTAGTTTTTAGTTATTTCTATAAAATTGGGAATAGCATATTTAAAAAAACTGTTCCATTAATCTATTAAAAAAAAAACATAAATTTAATCTTCTCTTTAATTAATTTTTGCAAATACAGATGTGATGTACCTATTTTAGTCGAATGGGTCAGTGATTTAAGCTTCTCTAGTGATTTTTTTAGAATACTCTCTATTTTATACTGGTAATATCGGTATTATAAAATATTTTCTTTTGATTTATTCTGTTAACACTTTTAGGAATATTTAAATAAAATTTCACCAACGATTACAGAAAAGAACCGGCAATCAAAATATCAAATAAAAAATGACTTTTTACATATTTTATTTATTTTGTATTTTGTCTAAAAATATTCATTACATTTTCAATTTTTTTCCCTAAACAACTTGCAAAACCATGTAGGCTTGTCTGCAGGCATAACATCCCCGAAGTGTTTGTAAATAAATCCAAAAGGGTTGTACAGCTTTTCAGTCAGTCACTGAACAGTTTGTTTTGCTTGTCATTGACACTCTATTATGCATACTTGTATCCGAACAATATTTTTGAATTACTCGTAGTTTAGTATTATGTCATCATTTCTGTGGCCAAAAAGTTAAGTATTATGTGAACTTTGTAACAGTCACGGGATAGGGTTTTACGGTACCGATTGTCATTTTTTCATACACATCTAATACTATATTGCACCTGTTCTGTGTTATATCACTACTTCAGCTTTAACGGTACTAGTAATTTTTGTCAATTTGAGGTTATGATACTTTTTCTCCAGTTATATGATATATCCAAAATTAACCAGTTAATGTTTGGTATCCATTTCAATAGTCACGTGGTTGAATATTTTGCTGCAAATACCACTTTTTATGCACCGAAATTTTTGTTTACATCAGTTTTGTAACATGTCCCCTATTCACCTGTCACAGATTTGTCACTTTGGATCAATCGACCCTTCATTTCCCGCAGGGTAGCTTTTCAAATAAACTAATAAAAAATTAAGAATTACAAATAATCTACTTGGCGTCGAAGTAGGGCTCGATAACACAACCTTCTGCTTGTAACCCGGTGTCTTCAAATGCATTAAATTATATGAAATGTCAAAACCATTGCAGCGAAACGTCAAAATGATATCAATTGCAGAGTGGTGGAGAAGACTTGACGATTTCATGGATAAGAAATATCATAGATTTTTCTTCGAAAAACACCAAATTTTATGAAACATTAATGTTTACCGACAAATAATAAAAAACTAAAAACTTTTCCATTCCTTTTTAACAAATTTTTTGTTGTTTTTCTATTACAAAATTAAAATGAAAACTAAAAGTGACATTTGATCTCTGGCTCAATTGCAATATCCGATGTCATGTCAGCGATATCATGATATTGCAATAAAATTGAAATTGAGTGTCTTCACTTGAAATGAGAGCATTTGAACAATTGCTTGCTATCATTTCATTGCATGTCAAGACACTAGGTTAGGCAAACGCTCTACCATCTTAGCTAATGTTGCTTATGCGTGATGGCTGGCTGATGGTTACGTTATATGTTTTTCGTTTCTCTTCAAATAAAAAAGTGAAAGAAAAAACAAACACACACCAGTGATGGTATTTGAGAATTTTCGTTTGGTGCCTCAATGATGCCAAAAAAGTGCCAGAAATGCTTTAAAAGTGCCAAAAAAAAAATTAAGCAACATTTAAAGTTTCAAAAAAAAAAATATGTTCAGCTTTTATTTCAAATATTTATACATTTAGTTACTTTAACCCTTAAATGCATGGTGTAGCCATTTGGCAACATACCAGTTTCTTAATAAAAAACGCCACTTGATGCATAAAACTCAATTTTTGGGCATTGGGGCCCTTTCTGCACAAAGTGCTCTTATAAACTATAACTCAGATTTTTTAAACAGTTATACACCGTGTAGGAAAAATCTTGGTTTTGCTTCGTATGTTTGTGAAAAATCTAAAACACGCGTTTTTTTTTTACAAAAAGTGCAATATTCAAAAATATTTGTTTAAATATTTAAAGTGGTATTATCGCAATAAAATAAATTTTGGCAACAATAAATGTATAATTAATATTTCATATATTTTTTTTTGTTTCTTTTTTTTCATATACGTTAAAATAATCACAATTTAGCTATTTGGCAATTTTTTTGGTATTTCTCTTGAAATGTACACGCCTTTAGAAACATATATAAAAAAATGGTTAAAATTGTAGAGATCATGCATTTAAGGGTTAAGTAAGAAGACAAAAAAAAAAAAGGCGGGCAACTTATCTAAAAAGTAACCCGAGTTTAACATTACCTACCACAAATATTTTCATATAAAAATGCCATTCTTAACTATAGTAAAGCACTAAACTTACGTTATTTTAAGATAACTTAAGGTCCAAGACTCAAAAAATTTTACAATTAAATTTGAAAATACAATAGAATCAATTAAAGTTTTTCTAATTTTATCCCCGTTGCTTTTATTTTTAAATATCAAAATAATGATTAAATTGCCCCGAAGAACTGGAAGGTGGTCCAAAAAATTGTAGATATATTTAGTGTAGCATTTGTTTTTTAATTTTGCTACCCCTTCTTAATAGGCGTGGCTTTTAATGAAAAACCAGCGATATCGATCTTTTATCAAATTATATAGAAATTTTCGTAAAAAGTGCCAAAATTCTATGGAGAGTGCCAAGGTGCCATTGAACATTCAATAGTGCCACAAATGGCACTTTTGTGCCACTTTTACCAACAGTGACACACACACAGCAAATAAAAAAAACATGGAAAATAAAAAAACAGAAAAGAAAACAATATTAACATACACACAAATATGGTGGAAGTGCCTTGAATATGCCCCCGATTGACCGGTCATGGGATAGGTCCCTTAATGGCAGTTGACTTGTTTTTTGGGTTGGCCATAATTAAATTAAAAAATCAATTAAAAATTCGAAAATTACCTCAAAACCTTTGATAATATAAATAAAAATTTTAAAAATTCCCCTTAAGTTAAAAAGAAAAGTTAAATGAAATACCAATTATTAAAACTAAAACAGCTTTAACATTAAAAAAACGTTGAAAATACAAAACTTAAAATTTCTTAGCAAAACATTATAAAAATTTAAAATAAGAGCTAAAATAAGCAAATCGTAAAAAAATAAAGTTGAAAATAAATAAAAAATATTTTTAAAAATATGCCGAGAATTTTGTCTTTTATTTCGGTATTGGTCAAGTTTTTTTAAAAGCAACAGTGAAAATAACGGATCAGAAAATATTTAGAAAATTAATTCATTTTCTTTTCTTCATATTTGTACTAATTTAGTAATATGCCTTCGGTTGACCGGTTACGGGATAGGTCCTTGGAGGACCTATCCCGTAATTCCCCGTAGGGTTGTAACTCTTATAAGTCAGTAGTAACAACATTAATTCAAATATTAATTCTTAATTTTTTTTATTCGGTATTTACAACTAACCGTTTCGAACAAATTCGGTAGTATTGATCGAAAGTCAATTGGATATAATAATAATTAACAAAAAATAAAATAACTGTCAAAAAATTACAAAAAAAAACAAAACCAAATCAAAAAATAAAATATAAATTATAAAAACACGTTCTGATTAAATTGAACTAATTTTTCTGTTATTTTCTCTTAAAAAGCCAGTACATATATGTGACCTTCTCCGAGAAAAGGGACCTAGTGTGTCAAAAACTTGGGAAAATCGGTAAAAATGAGAAAATATCGATTTTCCCAAGTTTTTGACACACTAGGTTTTTTGACACAATAGGTCCCTTTTCTCGGAGAAGGTCACATATGTAGGTGAAAATTCTGCTAAAATAACAGGAAATATTATATGTATTTGCGACAGCACAATTTTGACCCATTTCTATGGACTTTCTTTTATGAGTGTATTAAAGTGAAAAGAACCTTATGTGCATATAAAAATTTAAATTTCCTAGGTAAAAAGTAAGTTTTTGATGCTATTGATGCTAAAGACAATGCTGAGATTTTGCTATCATTTTAATTTCAAAAATCATCTTGATTTTCTTTATCTTGTGAAAACAACTCATTTTCTATACTCAGATTTGGGATAGACAACGCTTTTTAACCAAAAACCCTTACATTCTGGCAATTTTTTCCTTTAATAATTCTCTCAGATTCTAACGAAATTTTGCTTGAGGAAATTCTCAGTTCCAATTGACCTCAAAATCTTACGGTTTCACTAAAGGCTAATGTCCACTTAATTTAGAGGCCCTAGTAAAAATGATTTTTATATATTCATATATGATTTTTATACAATCATTTATGATTTTATACAATTATAACTTGTCAAATATTGTGAAACATATATTTTTATATGATTATATCAAAAGATCTTTAATTATATAAAATTATATTAACCAGATCCACCATTTTTCGGATCAAACCATGTATAGGTTAATATAATTATATAAAAAATATATTATTTGATCCGAAAAATGGTGGATCTGGTTAATATAATTTTATATAATTAAATATCTTTTGATATAATCATAAAAAAATATATATTTCACAATATTCGACAAGTTATAATTGTATAAAATCATAAATGATTGTATAAAAATCATATATGAATATATAAAAATCATTTTTACTAGGGGGTTTTCTTTAGGAAAATGTTCCTCTTATTTTGCGAAGTTTTTATATAAAAATGTCTAAAACACAATATCTTAGGAATCAGAAGATTTTTCTTAAGAACAAATTCTTGGAATCTTAGGGCTTTTCTACAGAAAAAAGTATCCCTAACCTGAGCATTCTGAGGACTTTTAATAGAATGAGCCTTTTCTGTAGGAAAAAGCCATTAGAATCTAATAGATTTTCTTTAGAAAAAAGTTATTAGTTATCTTCAGAATCTGGGACATTTTATTGGACAGTCTTTAGAATCTGATCATTTTTCAACAGGAAAATAATTCCAACCCTTAGAATTGGTTTATGGGAAAAATGTCCCAGAATCTTAGCCTCTTTTTAGTTCTTATTCATTCATTTGATAAATATTTTTAATTTTCAAATAAAAGTTTTTAAAATTTTCCAGTAATAATTGGAAACAGTGTTTTATTTAATTTCAAAATATTTTGTAAATAAATTCGGTCGGATCTACTGAACACCAAATAAATTCGGTTGTGCCAACATTTTCATATTCGAAAATATAGTAGGTACAACTGAAAATATCTGCAACTTCAATCGAATTATGTGATAGTACACGTAACTACCAAAATTCGATTGGCAACAAATTCGGTTGCCACAACGAATCTGTTCTCTGTGTGTACTAAATAAATAAATTGAAAAAAATAAATACCTTAACATCTGTTCCTGGAAGCTCTTCGTCTTCAGGAAAATCCAGCAAATTTTCTTTTATGGTATCCCCGATTTCAGATGCATTAAATGCAGCAGCATCGTTGGCTCTTCCATTGACTCCAACGTCTACCATAATGAAATTATAATTAGCATTCACCACCGCCATTAAAATTATGCTTTGAATCCTTTATAGTTGTAATAATAGGATCCATCTTTTTTCCGTTCCCTGAATGCTATGTGCTTATCATCTATAAATTTATAAATATCACTATACATTCACAAAAGTTTTTCGGTAGAATCTATTGAAAATTACAGTTAAAACTAACGAACAGCCAGTGAAAAAGGTGACAAAGCCTTTAAAATAACTAAAAATTTTACTTTTAATTAAAAATAACTAACAATGTCATAAAATTAAATGAGGAATTTTTACTACAAAATTTTTCAAACAACATTCAAAACGGGTAAAAACTACTGTTTTTTTTTTGAAGTTGATTATTTTAGCATTATAAATATAACTAACAAAAATAACTGTTTACTGTAAAAATAATGTTTTGGTAGTTGTTTATTATCATATTAAAAATAACTGCTTTAAACACTGTTACGAAATTACAATAATTTTCGTTAGTTATTTTAATAAATAACTGTCATAAAAGTTGTTTTGTATTTTTCCATAGAAAAACTGATTACTACACAAATAATTGTCATCTAGTAACAGTCAAACTTTTTGAGTGTATCAGTACGAAATTTCATTTATTTTACCGATAGCACCAAGGCACATTGGAAAGTTCCATTTCTGGTAAAAATCATTTGCAATACTTTTCCACTCGGAAGCTGATGTGGGTGCTTTTAAATAATTTTTGGAAAACGCTTTATAAATTGCGTCCAAAACTTCTGGAACTAGTATGGATATAGATGATTTCGAAACATGAAACCCACATGTTAGATCTTGATATATGTTCCCAGTTGCCAAAAACCGTAAGGTGATTAGAAGACTGAAATGTAAAAATAAAAGTTTTAGATATTTTTATATATATGTATGTATTAGTAAAAAATGTGTCTCTTACCGTGTGGTTATTGAAATGCACTCCCTTCAGACTGTATTTTGCTTAGCAATCAAAGGTCCAACAAGGTTTAATAAATTATCGAAAGATTCCTTAGAAAGTGTACAAAAATTTTGGAAACTTTTTGGATCCTCTAATCTTAGCTCATTCTTAGCCAAGTGAGTGAGATCTTTCCCACTGTATCGTTCTTGCATCCAAGCACGGCTCCAAATCCGCCGTTTTCGTTTATTTCTTTTGCTTTTATTTTCATTTTGTCTATATTTTGTTATTATAGATATAGCCATAACAACACCCAATGCGGTCATTAATGTACCTTCGTCCATCTATAGAAAAAATAAGATTATTTTAAGAATTCTGACGATTTTTATTGGAAATATTGGACAGAGCAGACACCTCAATGTGCAATTTGAGTTAAAAGCACGCGAACTTGCGCAAAACACCATAAGATTAGATTTAGATTAGGTATTTGGAAAAAATAATTCAAAAATTTAATTTTTTGTCATAATTTTTTATGATAATATTGTGGCAATCAGGCACGTAGCTAGGGGGGAAATGATTTGACAAATTTTAAAACGTAACAAAATACGTCGAAAGTAACAATTCTTTTTAAAAAATGTAATAAAAAATATTTATTTTTGTTAAAATCAAATAGCAAATGGTCAAGTTCTGAAGTTTTTAAAAATAAAATAGACTCGAAATACAATAGCGAAAAATGTTTTCTAAAAAAAATTTTTAAGCTGTTTTTGTTTATTGTATTCCAAAAAAGGGGTTTTTTTAAATACATTTGCAATTTTCTGAAATATATTTAGAGGATTTTGAAATACAAATAGAATTATTTGAAATGCATTTAAACAATTTTGAAATACAGATTTAAAATTTTTAAATACAAGTGAATAATTTTGAAATATATTTGGACAATTTTAAAATACAAATAGAATTTTCTTAAATACAAATAAAATATATTAAATATATTTGTAATATTTTAAAATACATTTGTGTAATTTTCAAATACATTTTGAAAATTTTAAAATAAATTTTGGACCATTTTGAAATGCAATTGGACAAATATCAAAGTTTTTTAGACAATTTTAAACAATATTTTAGAAGACTTTTGGATAATTCGAAAACATTTTTGGACAATTTTAAATAATTTTTGGAAAATTTAAAATATTTTTGTAAAAATTTAAAACATTTTTGGATATTTTTGAAACATTTTAGACAATTTTGAAACCTTTTTGGACAATTTTAAAATATATTTGGACAATTTTAAAACATTTTTGGACAATTTTAAAACATTAAAACTATCAAATTTAAAACATTTTTAGACAATTTTGAAATATATTTGGAATTTTCTGAAATAAAACTGAAAATGGTGTGAACAAGTGAACGTTCATTTGAGAATTTTTTTCAATTGTTCACACAATAAAATTTAAAAATTTTTCCTGAAAAAACAGCTGAATTCAGCAGAATCTTTTTGCAAAACTTAGAAAGATATTTACAAACAGCAAGAAAAAATCTGTTAAATTTACAAAATTTCAGCTACCTGATAAAATCATAAAAAATGTTCAACATTTTTTTTTTATTTTCTTAATGCGAATAAAATCTACACTGCAGAAAGCAGTCTACTATTTTCTAGCAAATATTTCTGTTTATTGTAGCAGGAGAGTTCATTATTTGTATTCAACTCAATTAAATTGAAAGATAAATTAACTTCTGAATATATAACAATTTCTTTACGGCTTTTTATCTACTAATATTCAGCAACATGTTTTTGCCAATATGTATTAGCAAGGTAAATTTGCAATTCATTTAAACGAAATTTAACTCAAATATTACTAAAATTTCGTATATTTACCAGTTGCATTTTTGCTGTACTTATCTTACTAACATTTAGCAAAAAGGATTTACTTATTTCAAAAATTTTCTGTGCAGGGACCCTTTTAACTAATTTTGAGTACCTTTTTTTTTGTTATTTTTTCAGGATTTTTCTATCAATATAAGATTATATTATGTCAGTGGTTTGTTTGATAATTCCGAATAAAATAAAAGAACCGAAAAGAGTTGTTAAAATTTAACTCATTCGTGAACGCGGGAGAGTTCTTAACTCTAAAAATGTGCAACATTTTTGGGGTTTCGCGCCACACAGATATTTCAAGAGGCCATAAAATAAAAAACCGAGCTAACTCTGCAAAATCCTCTGGAATTTACATTTCATTTCGCGTTGGAACCATCGGGCTTGAAATTATATTTGCGCTTGAATGGCGCACTGCATTGGAAATCAAAATAATAATGATGTCATATTTAACCCTAATATTTAAGCTTTCCGATAATCTATGAAATTGTAATAAAACCTTTTAAAACTAATATCGAAAAAGTAAACCGGACAAAAAAATTAAAAATTTGTCCAAAAAGTATTAGAATATAATTTCACTTTTAAAATCAAGTAACAAAACTATCAGGCACAGTATTTAAATTATTTAACCCATTTTTTACCAACATATCCTTTCACGAAGTTTTGTCAGAAAATTTGCACGGAATCCATGCTTGACAAAAAATTAGTAAAACAATATACTCCATATCACAAACGGATTGCAGAAAATTTTAAATATTGGCAAAAAACTAAAATTTTTGAAAATTGAAATTACCTAGAAATCAAATTACACTTGAAATATATATGTACCTTAGTTTAGAACTTAGAGAATGCATTAAAAATTAAATTTTCTTTTATGGTTATTAGCCATTCTTAGTTGTATTATTAAACAAATTTTAAAAACCTTTCGCCCCTTACAGATATTTTTGCGTTTTTATTAGGGTTTGGGGTTCGGGAAATCCCGGGAAAAGTTTGCCGGGAATTCCCGGGAAAATAATATATCTTTCCCGGGAAAACGGGAAATTTGAAAAATATTAAATTTTTTAAATTGTTTTTGTTTGGAATAGGATTTTTTTAATTTTAGTCGTAAAAAACATTTTAAAAACCAAAACAAAAATGTCATTGTTAAAATCTTTTAAAAGGAAATCAATTTATTTGACACACAAAAAAATCTTTGTCAAGTAATTAGGAGCATTTCAACTAATAAAGATTTTTCGGATAACTTATTCAAAATTTAAGTAGTAAAACCTAAAAACTTGGAAAATGTTTAAAAGAAATATGAAAAAAAAGTTTTGTTTCTTAAGCACCGTAAGTTGTTTGAGTTTCACGTGAAAAAACTGTTATACTCCATATAAAGAAATAGTTTTTTACGACAATGAGTTTCATGTGAAAAATGTGTAAAGTTTGTTTTCACGCAAATTTAATGTACAAGACTATTATTTTTCTTGGGAAAAAGTGACATTTTGTGTTTATTGTGATTGTGTTTTTGTTATAAATTTTAAAAATTGTTAAGTTTTATGATTTAAATTACAATTTGAGGCCTTTAAAGTTGGAGTGAAAATTTTCCACATGAAAAACAACTTACAGTGCTTTACAAATAATCGCCCTTACTATCTAAATTTTTCAAATGTATATTTTAGTTTAAGTCGACTTTAGTTAAAATATTTGGTGGCAGTATACCTTGACTTGGTATATTTTTGGAGCATTCTTATTGGTTTATTTATTTTCAACCAATCAAAAAGTTTGAAAATATAAATATTTTTGTAAGGTATACACAAAATGAACAAAACCATATGATTAAAAATAAAGTCAACTTTGAATTTAAAATACTCCTTTATATTAAGGGCCATTAATTTTATAAATAACGTTTTCATTAATAAATGTGATATTTTCTAGTAAGTTTACTTTATTTTAATACACCTACTTTCAAATTAATATATTCTTTTATATTAAAGAATAAAATGTCAGCAGTATGGAAATACTTCACTAAAAAGGACAACATTTGCCCTAAAAGACTAATGGTTAACGGACCCAGCAAAAATAGTTCTGCCAAAGAAACAATAAAAGCATCACTACTATGGCAAAGGCATCACTTCTTTTCTAATGGTTTCATCGATGAATTTAACGTGTCATAGGACGGAAGCATTCAAATATAGCTACTTACCATTACTCATGCTTTTTATTCTTAAGAAGCAATCAAGATGCTATGTGTAGATATTCTCTAGTATGCGTGAAAAATATGCATATATTGTAGTAAGATACCGATTTTTGCCCCCTCACAGATTTAATAAAAATTATTTTAATTAAAAATTATTGATATTATGATATTTAACGTAAAACTTATATTTTATTAAAATTGTATTTTGATTTTCAAAAATAGGATTTTTAGAGCCGCGTTTTTACTAAATACGCCAACGCCTTATCAGTTGATGATCAGAAAATGTCACGTGAAATTCATAAAATACCAACTGTAATTTAGAAATATAAATCGATATTCCAAAAAACATCAATGTCCTTCAATTAGAATTCAGAAAATATCGATTGAAATTCGTATTCATTAATTGAAATTCAGAAAATATCAGTTCAAGTTTAGAAATTATTAATTGTAGTAGATTTTATATTTTTTGAATTTTAATTTATATTCTCTGAATTTTAACTGATGATTTCTGAATTACAATTAATGTATTCTGAAAATCAATTGATATTTTCCGAATTACAAGTGCTGTTTTTCTGAACTTCACATGACGTTTTCGAAATTTCTAATGCAAATTCTGAATATCATTCTAATTTTTTTAATTTATCAAAAAAAAAAACATTTTAAATGGTTTTTTTCTAAATTACAGTTGCAAAAAATGTAAACTAAATACAAATTGTCAAAAGGTTTTGAGAATTATTTGAAACAAAATTAAATTTCAAAGAAACTTGTCAAACTGAAAAAATTGTAAAACTGTATAAGTGGATCTCACATAAAAGTTTACACAAAAGTTTAAAAAAAGATTTATAAAAAATAAAAGTTCATTAAAACAGTTTTCTATAAACAATTTTGATTTTGAATGATTACAAAATATTTTGTACTATGGTTTCAAAAACTATAGAAATATAAAAACCTGTGCTTCAGAAGCAATGAAAAGGGTGATTTTTTAAGATTATCATATGTTTATATCCAAATCACTACATTTGGAACATGAACGCATGAATACTTTCGAAAGTTCCTTTGAATAACTTCCAAAAAGCACTTAAAACATACTAACTGAAACTAAGGAAGCACCACTTTTGCTGGGGAGGTATCTAAATTTGGTTATCGGACATCTAAATTTGGTTCACAAAAAAAAAACAATTGGTGGTCATGCAACTTCTCTTGAATAAAACAACAACAAGAATAACGTTCCAGCTAAATATAGCAAAGTACCCGAAGAAAAAAATGTAAGCTGAATAGGCATTGAACGTTTTATGGTAGGGCAAACATTTCCTGAAATGGTATCCAAATTATCCGCAGTCGATGCAATGTCAATCTGCACCATAACTAGATCTTCGTTTATTCGAGAAAATTTTTATAATAAAAACCTGGCATTGCCAAAAAATTAAACCGATGAAAAGAACATTATATTAAATTACTACAATCATGTAAAAGATATCATGATAAAAGAAATATCGAGCAATATTTCTAACAATAGGAGATTTACTATAATCTTAGATGAATGGACAAGAATATCACAAAAGAGATAATTGAACATATGTATAAACGGAAATAAATCATTTTATAACCTGGGGTTGTTTTATATATCAGGAAGATGTAATGCTGATGAAATAAGAAGAATTGTAGATATAAGACTAGAAGTGGGTGCTTTCTGCTGTAATCATGCAATTCATTTGGCAATGCTTAGAGTAATTTATGTGAAATGTTCAACATTCTGATATTTTTACTTTGAATTTTCACTACACAGACTGAAATTGTACTGAAATAGTGTTTTTTTTTTAACAAAAATTACTTATATAGGTGGTTTTCATTAACAATTTTGTTCAAAAATATTTTACGGGATTCCCGGGAATTCCCGTGAATCACATTTTTTTATTCCCGTTTCCCGGGAAATAAAAAAAACCGGGAAATCCCAAACCCTAGTTCTTATAGATAATTTTATAAAATTTTCTGCCTCTGTCTATTATTAACTTCTCTTTCTATTTTTACTATTAAGTACGAAAAATTGTAAAAGGTACAGCTGGTGCAAAGTTAAACAAAAAACACCATTGTGAAAATTTTCATTTTTTATTAAGCAAAGAAATACACAAAATAAACTTCTATATATAAAAACGAATAAAAAAGTTAAAGTCGGGAATGCCGACTATATAATACCCTATACCAGTCTGATTTAAAAACAACTAATATTTGTATCCGAAATTTGAATGGGTTAAAACAGACTTGTGTCAAAATTTTCTATAAAATCATAAAAGAGAAAATCGAAAATATAGCCCATATGGGCGATAGGTCAAAATATGGACCGATCCTATCTAGAATCAATAGGCTTTTTCCTTGGGACCATGTGAGTCAACGAACTAAATTTCATTGAAATATCTTCGTATTTGCTACCTGCAGCGTGTAAACAAGCCAATTTTGGGGGTACCTTTATATGGGCACTAGGTCTAAACATGGACCGATTGCAACCTAAATTAATAGGCTCCGTTCTTGGGCTGACGTAGGTCTGTGTACCAAATTTCATTGAAATATCTTCGTATTTGCGACATGCAGCGCGTAAAAAAGAAATTTTTGGGGGGTACCCTTATATTGGCACTAGGTCTAAACATGGACCGATTGCAACTAAATTAATAGGCTCCGTTCTTGGGCCGACATAGGTCTGTGTACCAAATTTCATTGAAATATCTTCGTATTTGCGACCTGCATCGTGTAAAAAAGAAAATTTTGGGGGTACCCTTATATGGACACTAGGTCTTAACATGGACCGATTTCATCCTTGGGCCGACGTAAGTCGGTGTACAAAATTTCATCAAAATATCTTAATATTTGCGACCTGTAGAGTGTTCACAAGAATGCATGGACAGACAGACAGACGGACGGACAAACGGACATCGTTAAATCGAAATAAAAAGTGATTCTGAGCCGATCGGTATACCATAAGGTGGGTCTAGGACCAATATTTTTTGATGTTACAAACATCAGCACAAACTTATAATACCCTCTCCACGTAGTGGTGTAGGGTATAATTAACTGAACAAAGTCAACAAAATTTTAAATGCAAAAAATATGTGTATCTGTGCGATTTTTCAGACTAAAAATATATGCATTTTAATTTTTTTTTTTCTTTTAAATAAAGTTTTGGGTTATAAAAGTGATTTTGTGCGTTAGATAGAGGATTTCTTGCTTACTCTCATTTTACTGAACTTTATATAAAAAGTGAAGGAGTACACTTAACTGTGTATATAGTTTTTAAGCTTCCCCAGTAAACAGAAAAAAAATGTGAAAAATTAAACAAAAATTTTTGAAAAGCCCCCCCGAAAGAAATTCCTAGCTACGTGCCTGGCGGCAATATTACCTTTTTATTATCCGGAAGATAAAGAAAATTTGTTTAAAATTCTTTGTCGTTTTGGAAAAATTAAAGCAAAATTTTTACAAAAACAATCAACAGATATATAGGAAACAAATTCCCCGAAATAATCAAGATTTAATGCACGGAAAAAATCAATTAAGATGAAATCAAGATAATTAATGTGTTGGTCAATGGATAATGTATGCAATGTTCTTTTTCAGGCTTAAATTTATTAATGAAAAAAATAAATTATTTTGTACCGGGGAGTTTATTGGCAATATCACCTTTTTATCTTTCAGATGATAACTTAGCGATATCGCCGATTTATCTTCCTGGGGTACTGCTTTCGTGTTGCCTGGAAGTAACAGTAACTGGTAACAGTTGTTTCCGACGGAGGAAACTTCCGCAATACGAAATTGATATTGCCGGCAATACTTAAATGTTTTCTTCCTGGCAATATGATCTTCTTCGTATTGCCATGCTTGCTGGGAAGTAATACTTTTATTTACTTACGTATATTTTGTTTAATTTTTTACTTACATTTTTGGCTTTTATTTTAATTTACAAAAAATGTGTTTCCAGATTCCAAATGCTTTATATTTTGATTTTATATTATTGTTTAGCTTTTTAACGTGCACTTTTAGGCTAGTATTTCTATTACTCAAAAACACTTCTCTTATTGTATTTTGTTATTAATTTTTATATATCTTGTTAATTACTTTCGCACTATATATTTAAATAAATAATATCTTTTCCCGTGTGTTTTGCTCTTTTCGTTAGAAAACTTCTTTTTTGTTTTCTTTAAAACAGCTGTTTTCATCTGATTACATTAGATTTGCATCGGAAGGTGTAAACTCACGCGGGTTTAGCAAAAGATTTTTTTGACAATCTAATCATTTCATAGGATTTTTAATTGACTTTCTACATGTAAAATCAGATTGAAAATCTTATAATGTAAACCCCGCTTAAAAAATATCGCGGCTATATTGCCATGTTGAACTGCTTATACATATAATGATGTTTATTTGAAGGACAAGAGCCTAATAAACTTATTTACAACGAGTAAAACGGTTAAAGTCGGGCATGCCGACTATACAATACCCTACACCAGTCTGGGTAAAAGCCAACTAATGTTTGGATCCGAAATTCTAATGGGTTAAAAGGGGGCTTGTGTCAAAATTTTCTATAATGTGAGTCAGCGCACCAAATTTCATTAAAATATCTTAATATTTGCGATCTGCAGTTTGTAACAAAGCCAATTTTGGGGGACTCTTATATGGGCACTAGGTCTAAACATGGACCGATGTTCACCAAAATCAATAGGCTTCGTCCTTGGGCCAAAATAGGTCTGTGTACCAAATTTCATCAAAATATCTTAATATTTGCGACATGTAGCGTATAAATAATATAATTTTGGGGGGACCCTTATATGGGCACTAGGTCTAAACATAGACCGATGTTCACCAAAATCAATAGGCTTCGTCCTTAGGGTGATATAGGTCGATATACCAAATTTCATCAAAATATCTTAATATTTGCGACCTGCAGTTTGTAACCAAGCCAATTTTGCGGGGACCCTTATATGGGCACTAGGTCTAAACATGGACCGGTATTAACCAAAATCAATAGGCTTTGTCCTTGGGCTGCCATAGGTCGGTGTACCAAATTTCATCAAAATATCTTAATATTTGCGACCTGCAGCGTATAAAACATGTAATTTTAGTAGGATCCTTATATGGGCACTAGGTGTAAACATGGACCGATGTTCACCAAAATCAATAGGCTTCGTCCTTGGGCCGACATAAGTCGGTGTACCAAATTTCATCAAAATATCTTAATATTTGCGACCTGCAGCGTATAAAACATGTAATTTTAGTAGGACCCTTTTATGGGCACTAGGTCTAAACATGGACCGATGTTCACCAAAATCAATAGGCGTCGTCCTTGGGCCGACATAAGTCGGTGTACCAAGTTTCATCAAAATATCTTAATATTTGCGACCTGTAGAGTGCGCACAAGAATGCATGGACAGACAGACGGACGGACGGACAGACGGACGGACGGACAGACGGACATCGGTAAATCGAAATAAAAAAAAATTCTGAGCCGATTGGTATACTATAAGGTAGGTCTAGGACCAATATTTTTTGGTGTTACAAACATCAGCACAAACTTATAATACCCTGACCACATAGTGGTGTAGGGTATAAAAAGTACAAAGTTGTTTTTGCATTATCAAATTTTAAATATGGGTCATTCCATCTCAAATCGACCAATGGTTGGAATCGACCCCTTTCGATTTGGATGAATTTTGGTTACAACTTTTCTTTCATGATATAATGAAGTTTTGCCAACCCATGTGAAAATCGAAACGTATGAACGTACAGGATCATACATGGACTAGTATATGATCATGCATGGGCATACATGATCATATACGGCAATGTATGACCATACATTATCTCATATATTTCCATATATCTTCGGATCCGAAAGTTGAGGGTATATGACAATATATGTTCATATATGACCATTAGGGCGGGTCGATTTAATAATCGCCCATGCCTCAGTGAAAATCGTATTCTAGGGATCAAAATAAGAAACTTTGCCGAAGGAACCATACCTCTAAAACGAATTCTACTACCCCCAACTGTTGACTTTTGTCCCGTAGGGTCAAGTTTTGAAAAATCCCACTTTGACCCATTTAGAGTGCCCCAATCGAGTCCAAATGTATGACCGACCCCCACTAACTTTGGAGGGCCGATCCACCCATGCCAGTGGCACACCCCCTGGAACTCCCCTGGGGGGTTCCCCATACAAACATTTTAAAAAATCACCATTTTTGTAACTTTATTTTATTATTTTTTATTTATTTTATTTATTTTTATTATTTTATTTATTTTTTCTCTTTAGAAATTTATTTAGTCAGAACATATGTAAATGAAAAAATTAATTTAACTTAGTAATAGAAAAGAAAAAATGCCCAGACTTGAAAGCAAAAAAGACTTCAAACAGTAATTTTTTTTATTTTCTTTTCTATTACTAAGTTAAATTAATTTTTTCATTTACATATGTTCTGACTAAATAAATTTCTAAAGAGAAAAAATAAATAAAATAATAAAAATAAATAAAATAAATAAAAAATAATAAAATAAAGTGCCAAAAATGGTGATTTTTTAAAATGTTTGTATGGGGAACCCCCCAGGGGAGTTCCAGGGGGTGTACCACTGGCATGGGTGGATCGGCCCTCCAAAGTTAGTGGGGGTCGGTCATACATTTGGACTCGATTGGGGCACTCTAAATGGGTCAAAATGGGATTTTTCAAAACTTGACCCTACGGGACAAAAGTCAACAGTTGGGGGTAGTAGAATTCGTTTTAGAGGTATGGTTCCTTCGGCAAAGTTTCTTATTTTGATCCCTAGAATACGATTTTCACTGAGGCATGGGCGATTTTTTTGCCTCCCCACAAATCGACCCAGCCTAATGACCATATATGCTCACATATGATTCATGTATACTCAGATATGATCATATATGGCCATATACCTCCATATGCCCTCAAATTTCGGGTCCGAAGATGTATGGAAGTATATGAGATAATGTATGGTCATACATTGAAATATGCATTGACGTATATGTTCATGCATGCCTACCCCTAGTTATATATTGTCATATATAATGTGATTGGGTTATATCTGACAATGAATGGAGTAACATTAAGATACATATTAAATACAACTACATCTGATATTATTTTTTCAACGAATTTTTTGTATGGAAAATAGGGAATGCATCCCGGGATTTCCCTTCCCGGGAAATTAAGAATTTTTCAGTTCCCGCATTCCCGGGAATTTGGACCGGGAATCCCGGGATTTCAAAAACTGCAATTTAAAAAACAATAAAGTTAATTATCTCAAATGTTCATATGAAAAATTTTCCACCTTTTGAAAATAGTAAAAAGTTTACACAAGTCTTTTTTGTTTACTTACCAAAATTTGCTACTTTTATCACAACTGGAAAAATTCAAAAAGTAAACAAAAATTTCCAATTGTAGTAAAAGTACACTAATAAAAAAGAGTGCGTAAAAAATTTAGTTAAAACTATCAAAAATTAGTTAAAAATGATGCTGCAGAAAAAAACTGCTAAATTATCAGATTATTTTTGCTATATATTAGTAATATAGGAACAGCAAAAATAAAACTGTTAAATATATATGTGCTAATTCATAAACAAAATTTATTTGGTATTTGAAGCTTGCTATAGTTAAAGTACACATTTCGCTTAATAAAGAGTTATTAGAAATCTTGATTCATAATCGCATTTTAACTATAAATTAATTTTTCGATTTGATACTGACAACACTACTGTTTATTTTCTCTCTTCTCCGAAATAAGTCGTAAGTGATGTGCAAATTTAGTAAACGATTGACTCGGTAATCGGAAGTGAAAATGTATTTTCTTTAATTAGAGAACTAATGATGTGGTAAGATGAATTTAAAAGCCATTAAAAATATTTTTTTTTATTTATAAAGCAAATCAATGGAAATGTGGGTAAAAAAGTAATTTTTTAGAACATATTATTCAAAGCATACAAAAGTAATCGAATTTCGAATAATGTTTTGACAGTCTACACATCACTATTGTTTTGTTTTTCTTTTTAATTTTATTTTTACATTTTTTTGGAAATTTTTTCGAAAAAGGTCATTGGCTACGCAATTGTTGTAGTTTTTTTCAGTTTGATGGATGCAAGTTGTTGGAAGCCACACATTCTAGTGATGGGATGGCTTTAATAAATCATTTCATGCCTGAAAATGAAATAATTAGCAATTAAATGGTGGCTTCCTCACTCCAAACTTTATAAAAGGTTTAAAGTTAGTGAGTACCAACTATAAACCTTTATTATTTTCTTCATTATTAAGCAAATATGAATACTGTTTTTCACAAATTAGCTTAAAATCCTGCAATAAGACTGTTGTAAAAGTTTATGAATTAGACCAATAGAATTTTAGTTATATTTGAGCTAAATTTTTGTTAGTGCAAAATGGCTAAAATCAGCAAAAAAATTTTGCTAAATAATTAGTAGCCTAAAAAATCACCAAAAAATTTAAAATTTTCGAATTTTTTTTTTCGTTTTTTAAGGCAAATAAAATTCGAGCCTTTTCAAAACAGCAGTTTACAATTTTTTAGCAAATATTTGTGCTGATTTTAGCAGAATAGACTGCTATTTGCATTCAACTAAATTTAGCTTAAAAATAGCAAAAATTTTGTAGATATAACAGTTTATTAATTAGAAATTTATCAATTAAAAAGATCGAAAAAAAACAATTTTTATTTTTTAAATAAAAATTAAAAACCAACAATTTATAACAGTTTATTTTTGTTATTTTTAGTCTACTACAATAATATTTAGCAAAATTTTCTGCAGATTTTACAGTACAGTTTGATATTTTCGGTTAACTAAAAGTTAACTAATATATAACTAAAATTCTATCCCCTAAATTCATAAACGCTTTGTAAAATGATAGGAGGTTTACATAACAAATTTTGTATGAAAATGACGTTTTGTAAACCTGCTATAGTTTTACAAAGCATTTATGAATTGAGGGGTATAAATTTAACAGTTTTAATTTTGCTGTTCTTATTTTACTAGTGTTTAAAAAAAAATCTGCTAATTTTAGCTGTTTCTTCTGCAGCATCATTTTTAACTAATTTTTAATAACTTCTTCTGCTATTTTTACAGATTTATTTCTATGAATGTAGTATGATTTTTGAATAAAAGAACACACTGATTAATTTGTGTACTTGGTCGAACATTTTAAGTACCTTTAAGTGGCTTTTAATACAGGCACTAAAAGGAACTTAAAAAATATATTTTAGCAATTCAGCAAAATTACTTTTTATATTAATTTTTTTATTTTTTTTTTTTTTTGACGGACAAGTTTTTTAGTCTAAAAATTAGTTTTTATTTCATTTTTTTAATATATAATTAGACATTTAATTTCTAATATAAAATTAATTCTTTATATAAATTTTTAAATTATTAAACATATTTTCTAATTTACTTCCCTTGCGGGATCCTGGGATCCCGGAAATTCAAAATAAATTTCCCGCTTTCCCGGGATATCAAAAAGTGCGTGATTTTGCATTCCCTAATGGTAAATGATGTTATTACATATCCCCAAATCTGACTCCATATATAACTACATAAGCCATATAAAACTAATCAAAATATATGTAGTTACCGATATGATTATATATGGTTCGATACTAAGTTATATAACACTGTATGTGTCGTCATACTAAAAATATATTCTTGTAATTTTATATAACTTTCTATATAATCTCGTAGAAATTAATATATAGTTCAACATCAAATTTAGTAGTCTGCAAATTAAGAGTTAATTACTCCATAGCCAAATAATTTTCACGTAATTTTTGTCGCATGTAAAATCATGCTAAAAATGATGCGTACGATTTAGAAGACAAAAGCATTCAACTAAATTTTTATTTTATGTTATAAAATTTGGGCCTTTAAAATTGTTGTATGCATAAAAAGTATACCTACTATCAGATAAAATTATATAAAATCAGATATTTTATATCGAATTAGATATAATATGATGTCCTGGATATGGGCAAATCTCGGATCAGACTGTATCAAATTATATTTAATTTTATATAATTGGACACATGTAGATGACCCATTTTTCAGATCAAGCTGTATGTGGTTGCATATGGGGACTTATCAAATAAGATATAATTAGATATGACACCATATTAAGATTTTTACCCGGGTATGCTTAATCATATACTAGTCAATGTATGATCATGTATGTTCATATAAATTTCGATTTTCACATCCCTACTAAAAAAAAATTATATGACTTTTGATATTATATATAATTATATCCGAAAAATGAGAACATCTAATTGTATCAAATTAGATCGTATTATGATCATATTAGGTCTAATTTGACACAATTAGATCTGATTTTATGGAATAATATATGGTTTGATACAATTTTATCCGGATTTTGTCCTCATCCAAATGTATCAAATATAATATAATCATATCCAACTAATTATAATGGTATAAAATTCGATACAATTATACATAATTATATGAGGCATATGTAAACATATATAGGTCTATATATAATTGGATATTGTAATATGTTGTACTATATATTGTGCAATATATAAGAAGATTTAGTTATATATTTAGGATATAATTTCGTAAAATTTTATATAATTATATCTTGGTATATATGTTCCAATGTATAATTATACAAAATTTTATATGATAATATATGATTATATCAAAACTTTTTTACTTGGGATGGGAAAGGAAAAACATTACAAATTTTTTTAGAAAGTTATGCAATACCAATGCAAAAAAAGTATTTTGTGACTTACGTATTATACATGATTTTATCCGAAAAATGAGAACATCTTACTGTATCATATTATATCTAAATTGGTTTAATAAGATCTAAATTTATACAATTAGATAATTATTTGATACAATTATATATACTTTGATTGATTAAGATATAGTTTTATACAATTTGATCCGAATTTTGTCCCCAATCAAATGTATCAAATTATATATAATGTAAAACAAATGTATCCAATTAGATACACTTCCCAGTGTAGAAACGGTAATGACATATCATTATTTTTTGGACTACCAGTAATGACACCCACTTACCTTCTGCATTATTTTAAAACATATAATAATGAGTTACTGATAATTACTTATTTTTATCATTATTTCAAATAGAAAATAATTTTCTAGATTTTTTTGAACATTTTTTGAAATCTATTTTTAGACTCAATATTTTTTAAACACTGGTAAGGATATATGTAACCACATATTTTTTGATTTTTTGTATGTTGGCGAGTAAGCTTACTTGTGTGCAGCAGGTCAATTATGTTTTTATCTATTAAATATTACATGTCGATATAGCTCAGATGGTAGAGCTATTGACTGGCAATCTGTAGACCCAGGTTCGATTCCCGCACCAGCAAATTTTATTTAAAAAAAAAATACAATAAAAAATATTTTTTAATAATTTATTTTTTTGAGAATCTATTTTTAGACTCATTATTTTTGTCAGTACTGGTAAGCACATAGGTAACGATATATTTTTTGATTTTTCGTATGCTGGTGTGTAACCATAACTCATTATTTTTCGCGACATCGCCATATAAAGGTAATAAGAAATGTAATAACAAAAGTACCTAGTTACCATTACCAAGTATGTAGTTACATAACCACATATCTGGTAATGATTTTCTACACTGGGTTGTATATAAAAATATGTAATTATATGTGGATCATACATGGGAATTTTTCATTACCATTGAATTTTCATTACCATTAGTTCATACTAATGACAATGAAAAAAATTCCATTACCATTTAATGGTAATGAAATATTTTTCATTAGAAAAATCATTACTAATGGTAATGAAATTACACTAATTTATAAAAAAGCTAATTACAATTGATTAGAAAATATTTGTTTACAAAAAAATTCAGACAAATGAAAACGAATAACTGGTTTGGCCAGGGAAGTTATAAAACATAATTTATTAAGGACAATCCATTTAATTCCGTTAAACTTTACCTGGATTCAAATAACAATGGAATGGAAAGTAATATTTAATTTCAAATGAGCATGAGCCTGAATGAGCATATTCCATCTTCGATTTCAGCGAGTTTTACTCCATTTTTACGTTTTTCTGTCAATGGCAATTATTTTTTTTAATTTGTTCATTATCAATGGCAATGAAATTTAAAATCATTGTCATTAATCAATGAAATTAAATTTTAGAATCATTACCATTAATTAAAAAAATGGTAATGAAAATAATTTCATTACAATTGATATGAATGTAATGGTAATGAAATCATCAATTAATTAGTCCACCTAATTAATTAGTCCCATGTATGATGTTAATATGATATTAATGAAAAATTTATTAATATTCCCATGCCACAAGATAATCATCAATACTATGACAGTCTTAATGCTAACAATGTACAATTTGATAGTTTTACATTTGAATGTGTTAATCATATGGATGTTGTCTCAAGTTGTTTATCAATAAAATCGAATGCTACTGGAGTTGATGGAATTCATCCCGCTTTTATAAAAATACTTCTCCCGTTACTTCTTCCATTTATTACCTATATATTTAATCAGATTATTACTAAAAGTACGTTCCCTTCAAGATGGAAAAAGGCCAAAGTCTTGCCAGTACCAAAATCTAAAACTGAATACAGACCAATAGCCATCTTACCGTATCTATCGAAAGTTTTAGAGAGACTTCTTTATAAGCAAATTAACCGCTATATTAGTGACAACAATTTACTAACTGATCGGCAATCTGGTTTCCGTGCAGCGCATAGTTGTATAACATCCCTAACTGATGTTGCGGAGGGTATTCGAAAGGAAGTTGATGATGGATTTTTGACTATGTTAGTATTGTTAGATCACTCTAAAGCATTTGACACAGTCGACTACGTCATTTTAAAACAAAAACTGGAAAAAATTATGAAGTTTTCTTCAACTTCTGCCAATTTAATTGGCTCTTATTTAAATTAAAGGTTTCAGTGCGTTGAGTTTAGGCAAGAACTTCTAATTTCCTTCCAGTCGTGAGGGGTGTCCCACAGAGGTCTATACTTGGCCCTCTGCTCTTTTCGATTTATGCCAATGATCTCCCAAAACAACTAAATCACTGTATGATCAGAATGTATGCTGATGATGTTCAGTTATATATAAGCACCAGGAATGGAAATGTTGATAACTGTACAAATAAACTAAATAATGATTTAAATCATGTTTTATTATGGGCCACGGTTAATGGACTAAGTCTCAACCCACTTAAATCCAAATGTATTGTAGTGCATAAAAGGACTTCAAAAATTGTGACTAAGCCAAATATTCACATTAATGGCGAACGCATAGAAATTGTCAATTCCGCCAAAAAACTAGGAGTTATTTTTAACTCCACACTTACTAGGGAAAATCATATAACTGCAGTGTGTGGCAGAGCATATGCGATGCTTAGGACGTTATGGCCAACTCAACACTGCACACCAGTAAATATAAGAATTCTACTGGCTAAAACTTATTTATTACCGGTCTTGATGTATGGATCTGAGGTCTTTTCCAGCTGTGATTATGAAAGCAATCGTAGATTTAATGTGGTGTACAACAATATTATAAGATATGTATTTGGTTTGAGCAGGTTTGATGCAACATCGCGATATTCTAAAATATTATATGGTGTTGAATTTGAAAATCTATTGCGCATTCGCGTACTTATTTTTTTACACAAAATTGTCAACTTACACCAGCCCGACTATCTGTTTAAACGTCTTAAGTTTTCCATATTCTTTTCCAGGACAAAAAACTTAGAAACTGTCAGGCATCATAGTTTAATGTCTGAATGGCAATTTTATATACACGCTATCCGCCTTTGGAACAGATTACCTATAGCAATCAAAAGTATCAGCAACACTTCAAAATTTAAGAAGGAAATTTTTATTTATTATTCGTAATTGTGTACTTTTGATTTATTATGTTTGATTATTATTTTATTATTATTTTATTTTATATTTGATATTTGTTAATAAATTTTAACCCTTTTTATGATTGATTTATTATAAGCTTTTTTTATGTTCTCTGTATTTTATAAATAACCTAACAATGTACTAATTATACTATTGTAAACCCCTGTGCTAATAATTATAAGACTGTAGTCTTAAGGCACAGGCTACCAAATAAATAAATAAATAAAATAAAAAAAAAATAAAAAAATATGTAGTGACATATAGATATATATATAATTGGATATTATCATATATTGCACTATATAAAGTGTAATATGAAGGAAGATATATTTATATATTTAATATACAACGTTATACAATGTTATACAATGTAATACAAGTTTGTATGAATACATATTTTGCAATATATTACCACAAGCAATTTTATAAAATCATATAAATCTATATCAAAACTTTTTTACTTGGGTATTTAAAATTTCAAAAAATTTCATCATTTTTCTAATTTTTTACTTTGTTACGAGGTTATTTATTGAATATCTCGAAAACTATACTATCCGGGTAAAAATCTTAATATGGTGTTACCCGGGTAAAATTAGTTATATATTGTTATATATAATGTGATTGGGTTATATCTGACGGTGAATGGATTCACATTAAGACACATATCATTATATACAAAAACATCTGATATTATTTTTTCAATTAATTTGTTGTACGGTAATTGATGTTATTACATATCCCCAAATCTGACTCCATATATAACTACATAACATATAAAACTAATCAAAATATATGTAGTGACCGATATGATTATATGGTTCGATACTAAGTTATATAACACTGTATGTATCGTCATACTAAAAATATATTTCTTGTAATTTTATATAACTTTCTATATGATCTCGTACAAATTAATATAAATTAAGAGTTAATTTATCCACAGCCAAATAATTTTCACGTGATTTTTTTGCATATTAAATTAAATTAAAAATGATGCAAACGATTTAGATTAGATTTTTATTTTATGTTATAAAATTTGGGCCTTTAAAATTGTTTAAGCTATAGAAATTTCAATATCAATTTAAAGCCGGTATGCATAAAAAGTGTACCTACTATTAGACAAAATTATATAAAATCAGATATTTTTATATCGAATTAGATGTAATTTGATGTCCTGGATATGGACAAATCTCGGATCAAACTATATCAAATAATATCTAATTTGATATAATTAGACACAAGTAGATGACCCATTTTTCGGATCAAGTTTTATGTCGTTGTATATGGGGACTTATCAAATAAGATATAATTATATATGACACCGTATTAAGATTTTTTACCCGGGCATACATAATTATATCTTTTTTGATAAATCCCCATATACAACGACATACAAATTTATCCGAAAAATGGGTCATCTACATGTGTCTAATTATATCAAATTATATATAATTTGATACAGTTTGATCCGAGATTTGTCCATATCCAGGACATCAAATTATATCTAATTCGATATAAAAATATCTGATTTTATAAAATTTTGTCTGATAGTAGGCATACTTTTTATGCATACCAACTATTAAATTGAGATTGAAATGTCTATAGTTTTAACAATTTTGAAGACCCAAATTTTAAAACATAAAATAAAAATTTATTTGAATACTTTTGTCTTCTAAATCGTACGCATCATTTTTTAATATGATTTTACATGCAAAAACATCACGTGGAAATTATTTGGCTATGGAGTAGTTAACTCTGAATTTGCAGATAACTAAATTTCATGTTGAACTATATATTACTTTGTATGGGATTATATAGAAAGTTATATAAAATTAAAATATATTTTTGGTACGACGACACATACAGTGTTATAAAACTTAGTATCAAATCATATATAATCATATCGATCACTACATATAATTTGATTAGTTTTATAAGGCTTATGTAGTTATATATGGAGTCAGATTTGGGGATATGTAATAATATAAATTACCGTACAAAAAATTCGTTGAAAAAATAATACCAGATGTAGTTGTATATAATGATATGTGTCTTAATGTTACTCCATTCATTGTCAGATATAGCCCAATCACATTATATATGACAATATATAACTATTTTTACTCGGGTAGCTACATAAATGGTTATTAGCTCGTTTTAAAGAGGATATTTAGGCGTATTAAAAAATAATATTAAAAAAAGAATATTGAAAAATTTTAAATTTTTCAATTTCCCGAGTAAAAATATTTATATATGGTTATATATAATGTGATTGACCTATATCTGGCTATGAATGGAGTCTCATTAAGACACATATCATTATATATAACTACATCTGATAGCATTTTTTGACCGAATTTTATATAAGGTAATTTATATTATTATATGTACCGAAATCTTACTCCATCTATAACTACATAAGCCATATGAAATTAATAAAAATATATGTAGTGACCGATATGATTATATATGGTTCCATACAAAGTTACATAAAAATGTATTTGACGCCATACTAAAAATATTTTATTGTAATTTTATATACAATCCTATACAAAATATATAGTTCAACATATTTTAGTAAATCTGTAAATTAAGATTTAATTATACATGGTTTCACATATAACCATATAAGGCTTTATAAACGAAGTTATTTGTTATATAAAATTTCATATTATAAAAAAATTATGCGTACACCCAAAATAGTTTGTAGTTTAAATTAACTGAAAATGTAATTTAAAATAAATGAATAATCACTTGAAACCCGGTCTACTGACTTTTCATTTAAATCAAAAGAACTTTTCATTTATTTTCAAATGTTAATAAATAAACTACAAAATCCTTAAAAAATAATGATTTTTCATTTATTTCGTTTTTTTTAATTTCAAAAAATTAACTACAAAATCCGTAAGAATAAATGATATTTAGTTTATTATGTTTTTTTAACTGACCTAGAAATCGAAAAGGAATTCTTTTTTTAACAAAACATTTCAAATGAAAATATTAACTGTAACAGAAAATCCGTATTTATATGTAATTTATTTTTTAAATAAACGACATAAACATTTAAAAAATATATTTCTTTGTATTTTAACTGTATAATCATTTAAAAATAAATGTACGGATAACTTTTTAAATAAACTATAGTCAGTTACTGTAATAATATTTTCAGTGTACGTTTCATAAGACAAAAGCATTCAAATGCATTTTTATAAAACACAACCGATTTTTGTAGCTGTTAAGCCTAACTTCTAGTCATAAAAAGCCTACCTACTGTCTGATTTAATTATATAAAGTCAGATATGTTTATATGGAATTATATATAATTTGATGTCCTGGATATGGAGAAATCTCGGATCAAATTTCATCAAATTATATATAATTTGATATAATTAGACACATGTAGATGACCCATTTTTCGGATCAAATTGTATGTGGTTGCATATGGGAACTAATCATATAAAACATAATTATATAAGATACCATATTAAAATGTTTACCCGGGTTTACAATTTTAAAAATCAAAAAACTGAAAAACCTATTTTTTTTGCTCAATTTTTTTTTAATAAAACCTCTAACTGATCTTAAAAGATCCTGAAATTTTCAAGAGGGCGTTTTTTTTTTTAAAGATATGAATTTTTGAATTTTTTTATTCTCTTTTTTTAAGTTGAATCTTAATACTATAAAATATCGAATTTTGAGCAATAAAAAAGAAATTGAAGGTTTTAGAAGCACAGAAAAATTTTTAAATCGAAATTACGCTTTTATTTTTTTGGTAATAATTTGAAAAACAAATTAGGTAAGAATGACGCCAAGATCAAAAAAACATTATATATAGCATATGTAGTCATATCTCATTTGATATAGATGGACATTAATAAATCTTATCCAAGTTCATCTCAAAATTTGGGTATCCAGTAATATCCAATAAGATCCCACAAATATATTACAGGATTAAATTAGATCCAAATATATCTCAAAATTGGGAGATCCAATAATATCCAATAATATAAAATTGAGATAATGATAGATCCCAAAATATCCCATGGGATTAATTTACATCCAATTAGATACAATTGGATTGGCTAATTTTGGCAGATCGAATTGGATAATTTGAGATCAAAATTTATCCTATGATATATTTGGAATTATTTAAATTTTAAAAATAACACTAAAAATAAAAAAAAAATATTTATTTATTAAAAAAACCCAGTTTTCTGGAGTTGTAGTCGGTCACTTAACTCACTCAGCCACATACTGCTATACAAAATGACTGCCCAAGCAGAAAAATACGATCGGCACAATATTGGCATGCCGTTGGCGATGGTCGGTTATGCGTTGGCAGAACGTGGGATTAACAACGTTTTCACAACGTTGTCAAAATTGAAAAAACGGTGGTCTAAAAATAGATTTAAAAAAAAAATTTTTTACAAAAAAATTTAAAAAAAATGTTTTTAATATTTTTTTAAAAACATGGTTCAAATGGGAATTGAACCCAGGCTGCCAGGTTGTCAGCCGCGATCTCTACACACTAAGCCAACAAGACTTGTAATATCTAATAGCTAAAAAATTAGATCAATGATAACAGCAGTTGTAACTAACTTACAAGCGTCGGCAAAAGGTTGGTTGACACTAAGCGGCCAACATTGTCATGATGTTGGAAATACAAAAAAATTGATGGTCTAAAAAACTTGAAAAAAAAATTTTTTTGCGAAAAAAATTTGTTTGGAATAAAAATGTTAATTATAATTATTTTAAATAAAACATGGTCGTGCTGTGACTTGAACCCGGGCCGTCAGATTGCCACACAATCGCTCTACACACTAAGCTAACGAGACATGTAGTACAACATAGCTTAAATAATGAATGATAACAATGGCTAATATGTAAACACTAGCGGGCGCAGCCCGCTACGTTGTTAGCCTTAAAGTTTAGGGGGGAGGGGGGCGCAGCCCCGACAATTTTTTTTAATTCGGTTTTTATTTAAAGTACAGTTTTTATAATAAAAGCCTTCACCCAGCCACCACAAATAAATAATTCTGCACAACAATGGGTTTAAAATAAATAAATATTTGATCACTTTTTCTCATGAAAGTGGATTGTTAGTAATGAATCCATAATAAATTGCAATATACGTGTGTATGTTAAGATAATTTGGTAAAGTGCGAACTTAGGTAGATAGACCCGTAAGTAGTTTTGTTCATTTGTGTTTTGAATGAAAATAAATAACGTAAAGCAGGGTTAGAAAGCATTTTATAATATTAAAAATAGCAGGCAAAGCCCGCTACGTTGCTAACGTGCCTTAAAGTTTTTTTTTAATTCCAGTTTATGTAAAGGTAGACCAATTCAAGTAAATTCACAAATTCAGTTGGAAAATTTACTGCGTCGGTTTCTTCCACCGGTGCTCCGTTACATGAAGTTTAAATATCGGAATATATAAGTTCCATTCCTTTTCTAAGGTTTTTTCTCTTTTAGAAAATTTGTTTAACTTTTTGGAGAGTATGTTTCAATGCTACATAAGTTTCATATTTCGTGGATAGTGTTTGAACAGGTAATTCCCTCTTCCAATCCATTTACATTGTCTATAATTTCAATTCCGCTCGTTCAACGTTTATATCCATTTCATTCCACTTGTGTAGTGTTTCAATTCCACTCGTTTCCTATTTTTTTTTTTTTTTTTTTTTTTTATTGAAAATTATTTGTACAAAAATAAATTAATACATTTCAATTTAAGCCCCAGCGCCTTAAAGGCATTATTGAGGCAAGTTGGCTATTATTTAGTTCTTAAATGTACAAATAAAATATTAAAATAAATTTGAAATATTCTCTTCTTTAAGGTACGAGTAATAATACTATATAAATAACAATACTGAGATATTTAGACTTCAAAGGTTATAACAGGAGCGTTTCAAATGAGTTACATAAATATTCCTTACAGGATGATTTAAAAGTTGAAATTCTATTTATAGTCTTTAAATCCATAGGTAAATTATTATATTTTATACTTCCAATGTAATCAATACGCTGTTTGGTTTTTTCTAATCTACACATGGGAGTTCTTAAATTTGTTCCATTTCTTGTGTTAAAGTGTGATTGATTTCGCGCAAAAGATATCATATGGTGGCCAATATTATTAATGCATTTAAAAACAAATAATAAAATCTGGTACTCATGTAACCCATATACTGGTAAAATTGTTTTACTTATATCCCTAAAGAGCGAAATAGTTGAAAAGCCTATTGGTAAGTTGTGTATTATTTTCAATGCCCTATTTTGCATGCATTGAAGGGATTTCAGCACAGTACTATTTTTATTATAAGCATATATACTTGCCAAGTAATTTAAATGTGATTGTATTAAAGCCTGATATATCATATATTTCACCTTCACATTCAATTTGCGTTTAAATTTGTACAAAATTCCAATGGCAGGAGCTATTTTCCTCTTCAACTCTTTAATATGCAAATCCCAAGATAAATTGCTTTGCAAAGTGATTCCCAAGTATTTCACTGAGTGAGTTTCATTTATGGTGTTCCCATCAATATATACCGAAAAATTAAAATTTAGACTTGCTGAATGTGGTCTAAAACGAACTAATTTTGTTTTATTAGGATTGAGCATTAACCGATTTAATCTTGCAAACTCCAAAATTAAAGCTGCATCTCTTTCAATGTTGATTTTTAATACCAATTCATACTTATAAGGATAGAATAAACATACGTCATCTGCAAACATAAACAGTTGGCCAGTCAAACCCAGATTTTTTAAATCATTTAAATAAATTGAAAATAGTAACGGACCTAATCCACTTCCTTGCGGTACACCATAATCAACAGAACCAATAAAGCTTCTTGAATTGTTTATTTGTACAAACTGTTTCCTATTTGATAAATAATTTTGAAACAATAAAAGTTCACTTCCTTGAACTCCATAGAAAGTTAATTTTTGCAGCAATATTTGATGATCTACAAGATCAAAAGCCTTTGAGAAATCAAAAAACATTCCTGCAACTCCACTAGAGCCATCATCTAATCCTTTACAAATGCATTTTATTACATTCACGACAGCATCTTGAGTGCCGCAAACTGACAATCATACAGAAGGTTATTATCCTCAAAGTAAAAAAATAATTTTTCATAGAGCAATTTTTCAAATATTTTATCTATTGTTGAAAGTACGGCAATTGGTCGAAATTTTTCTACAGCTGACACATTAACTTCTTTAGGTATCGGGACAATTTTATGTATCTTTAAGATATCTGGATACACAGATGTACTTATCATCTTGTTGAAAATATCAACTAACATTGGGGTAATTACTTCTCCACATTCTTTAATAAATTTTGTTGAGATATTATCATACCCTGGACTTTTATTATTATCCATATTTAATACTATCTCCAGAATATCGTTACTGTTTACAATATTCATTGAAAAGCGATGACAAGACTGCGAAAGGGTTCCTAGTGAGTTAAAAGTATCACCAGTACGAATTTCAATTTGTTGTTTTAGAATTGCCACAGACGAAAGAAAATAGTTATTAAAACAATTCGCTTTATATTGGTCATTCGAAATGCATTGACCTTGTGAATCTTTGAGGGTAATTTCACTTGTTTTATATCTTCCTAGAGTATTATTTATAAATTTCCAAGATTTCCTTAGGTCATTTCCAACTTTGTTTAAACTTTCAATATAATAATTTTCTCTACAACTCCTGGAAGCAATCTTAATCACCTTGCTTAATCTTTTTAACATGTCCTCAATATTTTGTTTGTTCTTTGACCCGCGTCTTTTCTTTAACAATTTCTGTTTAAGTAAAATCAATTCTTGAAGATTTTTGTTGATCCACGGTGTAAGTTCAAAACGTAATTGTTTTCTAGTTTTCATTACCTTGGATGAATGATTCATTGCAGCTTTCAAGTAACCTATCAATGTATTTGTCAAATCCGTGACATTCCATGAGGAATAATTAACAGGTAAACTATTTTGTAAGTATTCTCTAGCCATATCATAGTCACAATAAGTTTTCAATATCTCAGAACACTCATTGGCCGGTATTTTACTCTTAAATTTACAACAAAGTATATTATGATCTGACATGTTACATTCTATCGAATCTACATAAATTCTATCTGAAAAGTTGCTAAAAACATGATCAATACATGTTCCACTATCAGGCCGTGTTACTAAATTATTGGCATTGTGGCAATCATAGTTTTGAAATATTGATAACAAATCAATATAATTTGGATTTTGAAACAAATCAATATTAGAATCTCCTACTATTATTACTGGATTTTGAGCATGATCATATAAAACAACATCTACCATATTTAAAAAAGATTCAACATCACACTTTTGTGATCTATAAAAAGTTATTAGTTTCAAAGGTTTGTAATCTATTTTAAAATTACAAAAAGTTACTGCAATAAGTTCAATAAACTTCTCACTTTTACAAATTTCAACTGAATAAATTAAATTTTTATTTATATACAATGAAGTACCACCATATCCATCTTCCCTACAACAGTGTACATTTGAAAAACCAGGTATTGAATACATTTGAGTTAAATCTTTTTGAAACCATGTTTCCTGTACCGCAATAACATCTGGTAATTTAGGAAACCTTGAAATTAATGACTTAAATTTATTAAATTTCCCAATTGATGAAACGCTTCTGATATTTATACTAATTATATTTAAAAATTTATAATTCAAACTACAAATATAATTGTTAAAATTAGAAAAGTTTTTAAAATATTGATTTTTAATCATTATAAAAAAAAGAAAAAAAATTATAAAAACAAAAAGTATGAAACCAACTCATCTTATGAGGGTGATACATAAGCTGCACCATCTTCACCATCATCACTCGAATCATTATTAACTTCTCTGTTATGGATCATTGACCTACGAGTCCAATGTTTATTTGTTGTTGCATCTAATAACATCTTATCAACGTCATCTTCACATATAATAAGTTGCTGTTTCGAAATGTCACTTTTCTTGCAAAACACTCTTCCATTTCTAACATATACATATTGATATCCAATCGATTTCAACAATTTTGCGTGGTTCCAAAGCTTTAGAGTTTCTTTACTAAGAAAATCATTAATATAAACTTTGTTTTCATTCTCCTTTAATTTCGATTTAGAAGACATAAGTTTTCCTTTATTTGCTTTAGAAGAAAACTTCACCACAATAGTTTTTTCCTTTTCATCAGTTTCTTAATTTTAGTGTTTCATATACACTTGTTCTTTAAGTTTTAGGTTTCTAGCTAAAGACGCAGACGTTAAGGGGGGGGGGGGGGGCAATTTTCCCCTTTTGAACCACCATTTTTACCACGTTCCTGTCCAAAGTCCTAGAAATGCCTTGTCGATAAGTTAGCCCATACTCCAAGGAAAACATATTATATATTACAGGTTTCTAGCCGAAGGGTTCGGTTAGGCTATCAAGGGGGAGAATTATTCCGTTTTTACCCATCCCGGTAGGAATTTCCAAAAATTCCGTCTTAGAGGACGTCTGCGTTGGAGGAGGAACCTACTACATACATAATTTGAGGTCTCTACACTGAAAATAATCCATGCATAAAAATACGAAAAAATGTCAAAGTAACAAAAATGTTCATAAAATACACGAAAAATGGTTTATTTTACGAAAGTTTTTGTTGTTTTGACATTTATTTCGTATTTTTATGCATGGATTATTATGTGTGTATATCCAACAGTTTGGCCAGGCTATCAAGGGGGAAGTTTTTTCACTTTTTACCCCTCCCGGTATGAATTTCCAAAAATACCGTCTTAGGGGACGTCTACTTTGGAGAACGAACCCAAATACCGAATTTAAGCTCCCTAGATCCAGCAGTTTGGCCAGGCCGTTAAGGGGGAGACTTTTCCTGTTTTTGACCCTACCTGTGGAAATTTCCAAAAATCTCATCTTAGCGGATGTCTACAATAGAGGAGAAACTTTAATACCAACTTTCAACTTCCTACCTCCAGCGGTTTGGGCAGGCCTTTAAGCGGCACTTTTCGCTTCATTAATCCCCATTTTTGCAATGTCCCTGTCCAAAAAGCACCTTCCCGGTAAGTAAGCCCATACTCCAAGTAACATATGTTTTATATTTCAGGTTTCTAGCCAACTTTTACTATTTGTGCCCCTCTCGGTAGGAATTTCCGAAAATCCATCGACAGGGAATTTCAGCTTCCTAGTTCCAGCAGTTTGAGCAGGCTGTCAAGGGGTACACTTTTTCTTTTTTTGTCCCTCCCGGTTGGAATTAGGCTGGAAGAGGAATCTAAGTACCGAATTTCAGCTTCCTAGTTCCAGCAGTTTGGACAGGTCGTTAAGGAGCCACTTTCCCTTTTTGAGCCCCAATTTTATAACGACCCTGTCCAAAATTCAAAAAAGTATATAAAATGTTCCTTTTCCAAAAGAAGTACCTTTTCCAAAAAAAGTACCTTTTTCCAAAAAACATACATTTTTCCAAAAAAAAACACCTTATTAAAAAAAATACCTTTTCCAAAAAAAGTACAAATAAAGTACTTTGTAAAAACAAAGTATCTTTTTCCAAAAAATTTCGTTTTTCCAAAAAGTACCATTTAAAATAATATATAATTTCAAAAAAACTACTTTTTTCCCTCCCCCACGGATATCTCCACTAAAACAAGGTTTCTTGATATTCGGCATAGACGTGCGCTAAGACGGGATTTTTGGAAATTCCTACCGGAACGGGCAAAAAGGGGAAAAGTCTCCACATAAACAGTCTCACAAATTGGAAAAGTGCCTGCCCAAACCACTGGAGGTAAGAAGTTGAAATTTGGTATAAAGGTTCCTCCACTGTAGTAGACATCGACTAAGTTTGTATTTTTGGAATTCCCTACAGGATATCCCAAAAGGAAACTCGGTATGTGAGTTCTTCCTTCTGTGTAGGCGTCCGATTAGACGGAATTTTTGAAATTCCTATCGGGAGGGGAAATAAGGGGAAAAGTCTCCTCCTTGACGGCCTGCCCAATCCCTTTTGGCCAACCTAAAATTTTAAATATCTATTCCTTGGAGTAGGACTAACTCACCGGTAACGTAAATTTTCTATTTTGGAACAGGAACATAGTAAAAATGGTGGTTGAAAGGGAAAAATGTCCCCACTAACGGCCTGCCCAAACTGCTTCGGCAATGTAGTTGAAATTTGGTATAAATGTTCCTCATCCATCGCAGATAGCCGCGAAGATGGAATTTTTGTAAATTCCTAAAGGGAGGGGCAAAAAGAAGAAAAGCCTCACCTTGGGGGCCTGTAAAAACCCCTTCGGCTAGAAACCTGAAACTTAAAATGTGGCTCCTTGGAGTAAGGGCTAACTTATTGGAAAGATACTTTTTTGAATTTTGGACAGGGGATTAATGAAGCGAAAAGTGCCGCTTAAAGGCCTGCCCAAACCGCTGGAGGTAGGAAGTTGAAAGTTGGTATTAAAGTTTCTCCTCTATTGTAGACATCCGCTAAGATGAGATTTTTGGAAATTTCCACAGGTAGGGTCAAAAACAGGAAAAGTCTCCCCCTTAACGGCATGGCTAAACTGCTGGAACAAGGGAGCTTAAATTCGGTATTTGGGTTCCTTCTCCAACGTTGACGTCCCCTAAGATGGTATTTTTGGAAATTCATACCGGGAGGGGTAAAAAGGGAAAAAACTTCCCCCTTGACGGCCTGGCCAAACTGCTGGATATAGAGACCTAAAATTATGTATGTAGTACATAGAAAAGGTACTTTTTTTGGGAAAAGGTACTTTTTTGGAAAAAGGTACTTTTTTTGTCCCCTTTTTGCCCCTCCCGATAAGAATTTCCAAAAATGCCATCTCAACGGACGTCTACACCGGTCGAGGAACCTACATACCAAATTTCAACTTCATAGCTCCAGCAGTTTGAGCAGGCCGTCAAGGGGGAGACTTTTTCCCCTTTTTGCCCGTCCCTGTAAAAATTTCCAAAACTCCCGTCTTGGTGGATGTCTACGATAGTGGAGGAACCTTTATACCAAATTTCAACTTCCTACCTCCAGCGGTTTGGGCAGGCCGTCAAGGGGGGCCTTTTTCCCCTTTTTAACCCCCATTTTTACAACGTCCCTGTCCAAAATTCCAGAAAGTACTTTCCAGTAAAGTTAGCCCATACTCCAAGGAACACATATCTTAAATTTCAGCTTTCTAGCCAAAGGGGTTTTGGCAGGCCGCCAAGGGGGAGACTTTCCCCTTTTTGCCCGTTCCGGTAGAAATTTCCAAAAATCCCGTCTTAGCGGACGTGTACGCCGAAAGAGGAACCTACATACCAAATTTCAACTTCCTAGCTACAGCGGTTTGGGCTGGGCGATGTTGAGTCAGTCAGTCAGTCAGTCACGTTATTCTTTTATATATAGAGATTACCTCAAAATTAATTCGCGATTTAAACTGTTAGACGAATTGATCTAGAAAAAATGGAAGACATGGATATTTTATATTTAGCCCTGCTTTCAGAATATATTAAGGTCTGATTACTGAATGTTCAGTTAACTACTAACTGGGTCCTTAACTGACACATTTGTTGTTGTTTCTCATATAAAATTTGAATTTAACTGCCGGCTAAATTTTACCTGAACATTCAGTAATCAGGCCTAAGTAGATTTTCTCATAGGTACAACCAAAAAATTTACTTTGTCGGACGGTGTTGTATTAGAAATCGAGTTTTTCCAATACAACTTATGCAGGATTTATTTATTTTCGAATGAGCGGGAATTCCCGGGATCCCGGGAAATTCAGAAAAAAATCCCGCTGTCCCGGGAAATGAAAAAGTCCGGGAAAAGAAAAACCCTAGTGACAGCGCATGAGAAAGGGACCTAAGGGTAAAAAAATCAAGTTTTTTTGTTTTTGTGGACAACATCTGAGCATCGAATGAGACCGATCCCATGCTCTCCTGACCTTAGGTCCCTTTCTATCCTTAGGTCCCTTTCTATTTTGCGCGTCACATATAGAGATTGGCATAACGTCTGCTCGACCTCACTTGCCAACGTTGGCGTAACGTCAGGAAAACCAAAATATAGATGCCCGAGTAAAAATACTTATATATTGTTATATATAATGTGATTGGGTTATGTCCAGTGTTGCCAAAACTTAATTAGGAAAAAATGCTAGATTTTTTGCATAAAAATGCTAAAAAATGCTAAAAACTAAAAAAATATGCTAGAAAAAATATGCTAAAAAATTTTTTTAAAAAAATGCTTCAATTTGTTTAAAAAAATACTATTTTAGTGACTTTTTACAATTATACTGAAAATAAGTCATCTCTAATTACACTATGGAACATTTTTGGGATTATTGTCTAGGGGGTGAGAAATTCCAAGTCAGGGTGATGGTACTAGGTCAGTATAGTAAAACCCTCAAAGGGTTTGGCGTTCGTATGTGTCATTTTTTTTTATGACCTTTTAAATTTTTTCCTTATCTTGATGTTTTTTCGCTTAATTGTAACTCGAGAACCACTTGTCCGATTTTGATGAAACAAATTTAGAAAAATTTAGAATTACAATTTCTTTAATCCGTTCATATAACATTTTTCTTTATAATCAACAGTTTTGCCGGTAAAAATAAATTTGTGGAGAAAAAAAAATATTTTTTTGCCTAAAAATTAAAATTTTTTATGAATTAAAAAAAAAAAATTTTAATTTTTAGGCAAAAAAATATTTTTTTTTCTCCACAAATTTATTTTTACCGGCAAAACTGTTGATTATAAAGAAAAATGTTATATGAACGGATTAAAGAAATTGTAATTCTAAATTTTTCTAAATTTGTTTCATCAAAATCGGACAAGTGGTTCTCGAGTTACAACTAAGCGAAAAAACATCAAGATAAGGAAAAAATTTAAAAGGTCATAAAAAAAAATGACACATACGAACGCCAAACCCTTTGAGGGTTTTACTATACTGACCTAGTACCATCACCCTGACTTGGAATTTCTCACCCCCCAGATTGGCTGTTGTACTGTGTTATGAATTCAGTTCATTTTATTAACTAAAATTATAAAAAAGATAAATTAAAAACAACTCAAAAGTTAATTCTTGTAAAAAAAGTTCAAAAATCCTTTAAAATAAATTTATTATTATTTGATTTTCCAACTGTGTCACTGAAAATATGTTATCTGAAAAAGTTAAAGACGGATAAACAAAAGTACCCCAAAATGTTTTATTTCTAAAATAGGTGGTAATTCTGCCTTAATTTATCTAGTCTGTAACGATTCCTTAATTTGGGTTGATTTATAAAGGGAACGGCTACCTACTGGTTCGGCTGTGCTCGTCGATGGGGGGGTTTATTATGTTCCCAAAAGAAAATATATTTATTGAATCGTTAACAAAAGATTTTAAATTTAGGTAGCAAAAAAAAGAATAAGGGCGATACATTAAAACAAAGTAAAATACTAAACAAATAATAAAACAAAAAGCAAAGAGACCGAAAATGAACCGAAAAATGTTGATGATAGACGGTGTAGCTTAATGTGGAAGCTGCTACACTTGACCAATGCCCACCCTCCATGTTGACTAGAGAGTAAATTTAAGTCAACCCAAGAAATTGCCAATATACAAATTAATCCAAATATTCCACAGATTTCCTCTGGCGTTTGAAAAATAATAATTTTCGATTTTCCCGTTGTTTAGCAACAATTCAATTTTCAACAAATTTTTAATGAAAATTTCTGACAATCCAGAAAAGCAAAAAAAATATTCAAATTGTAGAAAAATGAAATGCTGCCCTGATTGAATTCAAAATAATTTTAGAACAAAATTCAAATGTTGATAAGTACTAATTTGTTACCCTCACAAAAAAATGTTAGTACGGTCAATAGCAAACACATATGAACTCAAACCAAATAAAACTTATTACACAGCAAATCTTCGCCATCACAACTCCAAATTAATTTTATTGTTTTTAATGCACGCTCTGTTTACCGTTTTAAAATTTTTGCATCTTTGGGCTTCCCTGCATGAAAATCTTTAAAAAAAATAATTTTCGCGATCAGGGTTAATACTTTTCGTGGTGTTGGTTTACGTTGTAAGATTTTTGGTATGATTAAATGAAAAAGTGTACAGGTGTTACAGTAAAAAAAATCAAAATTCACTATCCACATTACCCTCTATGACCCAAACCTAAAAAAAAATCATTAAAAATTGCAAAGATTAAAAACGAACCTTTTCAACATTTTGCAATTCTCTTGATTCTATTTTAAACTCTATTCTTTAAATTATTATTTTTTTTACCAAAAATTGGAGTATTTTTGTGCAAAATCACTCCTTCACCATAAAAACCAAAAAAGTAAAACGAGTAAAAAAGTTAAAGCCGGGCATGCTGATTGAAAACTTTAATATTAAAGCAACTCTGTTAAATACTATTCCCTATTCCCTATTTTTTCCCCAGAAACATTTTTTTCGCGATTTTTGTTTTTTTTCGCAAGACATTTTTTTCTTAACTCTATTAAATATTTTTCTAAACCCTATTGAATATACACAAAATAACATAACACATACTTTCTATTTGCAGAAAAAAATGTTTTTGCTGAAAAAAAAATTTGCGAAATAAATCAACCGTGGAAAAAAAGTTTATTTAATACTGTTTGTTGCGTTTTTCTATCGGAAACAACATCAATAATATTTTTATAGCAAAAATTCAAATTAATGTAGAATATACCAAAAAAAAAAACAGAAAATAAAATTGTAAGAAATGCTAAAAATATGCTAAATTTTGATGGAAAAATGCTGAAAAAAATGCCATATGCTAGATACATTATTTTCATGCTAAATGAATTAAAAAAAAATGCTAAATCTAGCATTAAATATGCTAAATTGGCAACACTGGTTATGTCTGACGGTGAATGGAGTCACACTAAGACACATATCATTATATACAACTACATCTGATATTATTTTTTCAATGAATTTTTTGTACGGTAATTGATGTTATTACATATCCCTAAATCTGACTCCATATATAACTACATAACATATAAAACTAATCAAAATATATGTAGTGACCGATATGATTATATATGGTTCGATACTAAGTTACGAGTATATAACATTGTATGTATCGTCATACTAAAAATATATTCTTGTAATTTTATATAACTTTCTATATGATCTCATACAAATTAATATAATTTAAGAGTTAATTTCTCCACAACCAAATAATTTTCACTGGATTTTTTGGATACAAAATTATATTAAAAAATGATGCGTACGATTTAGAAGACAAAAGCATTAAAATTTTTATGTTATAAAATTTGGGCCTTTAAAAGTGTGCAAGCTATAGAAAATTCAATATCAATTTAATAGCCGGTATGCATAAAAAGTATGCTTACTATTAGACAATGTTATATAAAATCAGATATTTTTATATCGAATTAGATGTAATATAAGAATATTGTCAACATTTTATGTAGAAATATTACAAAAATAAAACATTTTCACTCCGGAAGAACTCAAATTCAGAACTTTAACGAAATTATTATACATTACGATATCTATGTAACATACATGGGACTAATTAATTAGGTGGACTAATTAATTGATGATTTGATTACCATTACATTGATATCAATTGCAATGAAATTATTTTCATTACCATTTTTTTAATTAATGGTAATGATTCTAAAATTTAATTTCATTGATTAATGACAATGATTTTAAATTTCATTACCATTGATAATGAACAAATTAAAAAAAATAATTGCCATTGACAGAAAAATGGAGTAAAACTCGTTGAAATCGAAGATGGAATATGCTCCTTCAGGCTCATGCTCATTTGAAATTAAATATTACTTTCCATTCCATTGTTATTTGTACCCAGGTAAAGTTTAACGGAATTAAATGGATCCTCCTTAATAAATTATGTTTTATAACTTCCCTGGCCAAACCAGTTGTTCGTTTTCATTTGTCTGAATTTTTTTGTAAACAAATGTAATTAGTTTTTTTATACATTAGTGTAATTTCATTACCATTAGTAATGATTTTTCTAATGAAATTTTTTTCATTGTCATTAGTATGAACTAATGGTAATGAAAATTCAATGGTAATGAAAAATTCCCATGTATGCTATGTAATTATATATTTAAATAATATTGATTGAAAACATAATTTGCAGATGCTGTTTACAAAAAATGGTATAATTTTTTTAAGAACTGTTAAAAAATATTTATAAGTAAATCAAATTGATTTAAAAAAAAGTAAAAAAAAATTTTTTTTTTTGCCCGAGATGGGATTCGATAATAGCACCTCAGTCACATATATAATTATATATGACAATATATAAATACATATTAAAATATTATTAATCCCAAGTTGCGGTAAACATAACTTTCAGGTGCTGTTGACAGAAAATGGGTTAATTTTTTTAGGATCTGCAAAATAAATATTCCCGAGTAAAAAAGTTTATATAAAATTATATATGAATGGATATATTTGGAATCTGTAACTGCCCGAGTAAAAAAAATTATATATAATCATATGTGGCATATATTACAATATATAATTAGACATGTCGTTATGTATATCCATATATAATTATATATGACGTCTTTTTTCAAAATTGTTCCTTTTATTATGCCATATATAATTTCATCTAATTATATATCGGCCTTTATAATATTAGATATGGTATATGTGATTATATATTACATAGCATGGCTGATCTTATTGCATTTATAGTTGTATATAGAGCTATATCTTAATACATATGGCGGCATTTTAGGAATATTTAATTATATATGGTATTATTTAAACAATATATAACTATATATGGTGCCAGTTAAACCATATATTATCATATATGGTGGCATTTAAACAATATATGGTCATATATGGTACCTCATGAACAAAATCTTTAATACAGTTGCAGATATGATAATATATGCTACTAAATATAGTGCCATATATATTTATATATGGTGTTATTTAAGTAATATATTACTATATATGGTGCCATTTACACCATATATTATCATATATGGTGCCATTTCAACAATATATGCTCATATATGGGACCTCATGAACAACATTTTTAATACAGTTTCAGATATAATAATATATGGTGCAATATATATTGATATATGGTAACATTTAAACAATATATTACCATATGTGGTGACATCTAATTAGATGAAATTATATGTGGCATAATATAAGGAACATTTTTCGGAAAAAACTTCATATATAATTATATATGGATATACATAACCACATGTCTAATTATATATTGTAATATATGCCATATATGATTATATATAATTTTTTTTACTCGGGCTGTCATGTATTATTTTTTGAACTGTTGTCAATATCTGTCTGGGATTTTATTTAATCCCAAATAAATGGAGATCTTACGTAGCACCCAAATATAATGCGGCATCTAATTTTATCTGTAATTTTTCTGGATAGTTTTAGATCTTACTTAATCCCCAAATATATTGCTGGATCTAATTCGATCTGCCATTTTTCGGATGAAATTAGATCTAAGTTTATCCACAAATATATTGCTGGATCTAATTCCATCTGCCATTTTTCGGATCAATTTAGATCTAAGTTTATCCCCAAATACATTGCTGGATCTAATTCGATCTGCCACTTTTTCGGATCAAATTAGATCTAAGTTTATCCACAAATATATTGCTACATCTAATTCGATCTGCCAAAATTGAGATCAAATTAGATCTAAGTTTATCCACAAATATATAGCTCTATATAATTCGATCCGCCATTTTTCGGATCAAATTAGATCTAAGTTTATCCACAAATTTATAACTGGATCTAATTCGATCCGCCATTTTTCGGATCAAATTAGATCTAGATTTATCCCCAAAGATATCATTGGACCTCCCAATTTTGAGATATAACTTGATCTTAGTTTATCCCCATATATAATCTAATACGATATCATTGGATACACCCAATTTTGAGATCTAATTGGATCAACTAGATATTACAGCAGATCTTAAACAATATCAAATTGGATATGATTAGATATTGCGCGAGATCAATTTTTTTTACTCGGGTGGATATAATTTCATCCGAAAAATGGTTATATTAAATTGTATCAAATCGGATATAATTATATTTACAAGAATACAAAGTTATATCAAATTATCAATTTCTATCCGAGTTTTGTCCCGATCAAATTGGATATAAGTTAATACAATACGATATGATTAAATGTAAATGATAAGGAAAGGTACTTGAAATACCTTACCAATGGTATGCAACATGCATTACGAGCCGGGTCATGATTTTAAATGTTAATTTTTTTAAATTGGAGTTTTTAAATTAAAAAAAAACTTAAAAATAAAAAAAGCTCAGAAAATATTAATTTAATGAAAAAATTGAATAAAACATATAAAAAATTTTTTTCATGCAATGAGTTTCGAACTTGTGTCTGAGATTAACTAATATATTGTAATATATAAAATACAATCAAAAATATTCCTCGTATGTATTTATATATAAAATTTTTAACGGTTTTATCAATTAAAGGGTTGTTCAACAGGGACGCTACAAAAGTAGAAAGACAGGGACAACAAACGACGCCATATTTCTTGCCGCTCTTTTGACATTTCTCTTCAGTAAGGTTTGCCATTTCATGGTGGAAAGATATACGAGCCAACAACGAGTCGAAATTATTAAAATTTACTACCGAAATTCGGAGTCAGTGGCCTCAACGTTAAGAGCGCTACGTCCAATTTATGGTCGTCATAATCGTCCTAGCAGATCAACAATTGAGCGTGGGGCTACGTCAAATCTATGGTCTATGCCAACAAGCCAGCGACGATTGATGAACTTCGTACGAATATCGAACGTGAAATTGCAGCAGTATCGGCCGCTTTATGCTTGAAAACCGTCGAAAATTGGGTTCAGCGTCTGGACTTCTGCAAGCGTGCCCGTAGTGGCCATGCAAAAGAGATCGATTTCCATACATAATGGAATCGAACTTACTTTCACAGGAATAAAGAATTTCATTGATATCCAAAACCGTTTTTGTTTTATTTAAACTTTTTTACTTTTGTAGCGCTCTTATTGAAAAACCCTTTATATATTCCTATATAAATAATTTGCAATAACGCAAATACTGATATATGATTTAATATGAGAAAATTTTTAAATATTTTTCTAATATATCATCATATTAAAACATCATATATCATCATATCGCATACAATATTTTATATTATCATATATTTTAACCCTCTAACAGGCCTAAGCTTTTTTGCAATGAAATTCATACCATGTGTTTCTCACGAAAAATAAACAATAAGTTCTTCTACAAAATTTTTTTTCGTTGCCTACTTTAGGCGATATGGGCCAAAATATTTTAAGGGTGAATCTCGAAAACTAGCGCCTAAAAATTACTAGGTTTAGGCACAAATTATTTCTCTTACCAAGATGTAATTACAATAAAAAAATTACATTTTTTGTGCTCTTACTTAAGAAGTTGTAGCGATTTTCGTTTTTCGAAAAATGCGAAATTGGCGAAAACGCACCAAAACTTCAGTACCCGGGTAAAAATCTTAATATGGTGTCATATATAATTATATCTTATTTGATAAGTCCCCATACACAACGACATACAATTTGATCCGAAAAATGGGTCATCTACTTGTGTCTAATTATATCAAATAAGATATAATTTGATACAGTTTGATCCGAGATTTGTCCATATGCAGCACATCAAATTACATCTAATTCGATATAAAAATATCTGATTTTATATAACATTGTCTAATAATAAGTATATTTTTATGCATACCGGCTATTAAATTGATATTGAAATTTCTATAGCCTGAACGATTTTAAAGTCCCAAATTTTATATCATAAAATAAAAATTTTAATGCTTTTGTCTTCTAAATCGTATCCATCATTTTTAAATATAAATTTTATATGCAAAAAAATCACGTGAAAATTATTTAGCTGTGGAGAAATTAACTCTTAATTTATATTAATTTGTATGAGATCATATAGAAAGTTATATAAAATTACAAGAATATATTTTTAGTATGACGATACATTCAGTGTTATATAACTTAGTATCGAACCATATATAATCATATCGGTCACTACATATATTTTGATTAGTTTTATATGGCTTATGTAGTTATACATGGAGTCAGATGTGGGGATATGTAATAACATCAATTACCGTACAAAAAATTCATTGAAAAAATAATATCAGATGTAATTGATATGTGTCTTAATGTGACTCCATTCACTGTCAGATATAACCCAACCACATTATATATAACAATATATAAGTATTTTTACTCGGGTATATATTATTCAAACTTATAAGATTTGCTACCTATACCAAATATATTCTTTTTACCAAATTTCAGAATAATCCGTCCATTCGTTTTGAAGTTAAGGCGATGTCCTTTAAAGGTATCCTTATGGAATCCTATGCGTCCTTGGACCAAAGTAAGGAACTTTTTGAATAGCTTAAGTTCCAATCTTACTTCATGGTCACTATCAATTGTTTTAGTCAATTTAAATATGTTTTTAAGGTTTTTGAAACTTTTGGTTGTTTTAAAATATTTAATTTTTGAAATTTTACGAAAATTTATCTTTGACACTTTCTCGCTTCCAAACCGTGCATTGTATACAAAAAAAAATCTTCACAAAAAATTTTACAAATTTTGTTTTCTGTTGAAAAAGCATAATTTCTTTCTGGTCAATTTAATATACCCCGCCTGGAGGCGGGCTTGCCAGTTAGAGGGTTAATATTAAAAAATATATGTTATATATACTCTTTGTTACTCGGGTTTACAAGTAAATTAAATTGAGTTAAAATAGTAAAAAAAAAACAAAAATTTTTTTTGTGCCCGAGCTGGGATTCGATAGTAGGTTCTCTCAGGTTATATGTGACTATATATAAATATATATTAAACACATAGAAAACATTATTGATGTGGGACCATATATAATCATATCTCAAATTATATTGTTAATCTTGCACCATATATGGAATAATATATAACTATATCTTAGAGCATTTAATATAATATATAATCATATATAAAAATATCTTACATCATACAACGAAAAACTTTTTATAAGAGGACATATATCATTATATCTCAAAATATATGGCTTATATGCCACCATATGTGATCATATATTATGTTATATATGATCATTTATTATTACATATGACAATAGATCTGTCATGTCTCATTATGTATAACATATATGGTTGGTATCTAATTTTATAAAAGACAATATATAAAAATATATGGTTATATAAGGTACAACATAAGAAACATATAATTATATATGGCTATTCATGACAACATATATATTCACATATTATAAGATAAAACAAGATATTACTATATATGACTATATATAAATTTTTTTGATCGGGGCTGCAGAAAAAACTGCTGAAATTAACAGATTTTTTTTGCTAAGTACTAGTAAAATAAGAACATCAAAATTAAAACTGTTAAATATACAGAATTTTAGTTATATTTGAGCAAAATTTTTGTTAATGGAAATTGGCAAATTAACCTGCTGAAATCAGTAAGAAATGTTTCTAAATAATTTGTAGCCTAAAGAATCACAAAAAATTTTTAATTTTCGAAGTTTTTTTCGATTTTTTTTAATGCAAATAAAGATCGAGCCTTTTGAAAACAGCAGTTTACAGTTTTTTTAAGCAAATATTTCTGCTAATTTTAGCAGCATAGACTGCTATTTGCATTTAACTAAATTTATTTTTGCTACTAATATTTAGCAAAATTTTCGGCAGATTCTACAGTACAATTTGTTATATTTAATTAACTAAAAGTTACCTTAAATATAAATAAAATTCTGTAGATTTAACAGTTTTAATTTTCCTGCTCTTATTTTACTACTATTTAGCAAAAAAATCTGCTAATTTCAGAAGTTTTTTCTGAAGCATCATCATTTTTACCTAATTTTTGGTAACTTTTTCAGCTATTTTTACAGATTTATTTCTACGAGTGTACGAATGTTTATTGTTGAAGTGTGTCGTGTTTTATGGATGAGACCTTTAGAAACTTTTTTGAAGTTATATTTTCGTAAAAAGAAGTTTGGGTGAAATTATAAAATATATCCGATTCTTCTGCAAACTCAAGGTTAAAACCAAAATACATTTTAAATAGCATGTCTAATCCATCTAAAATTTTTAGAACTGGATATTTATAGTCGTCGAAGTATATAAATATTGACTCAATTTTGTAAATTTCTCCAACTATTAATAGCCTTTGCTGGATGTTCCGTTTTTGGAGTAGCAGAAGATTAACTTCAATATTTAATTCTTCAGCTGTTTTGGCTTAAGCAGCAAAAGCATTTTGCGAGTCATCAATTGAAAACTTCCTTTAATTTTTCTGGTGAGGAGGAAATAAATAATGGAGATACCATAAAATTGTAAAAATGTTGGACTCTGAAAATAAATAATGAGAACCAAATTAAAAAGGTATTTAAGAGTTTAATCTGATTTATTAACTTCGTCGTTGTTTTTCATTGCACTTAATTGTTTGTTTGCGAAAGCAGATTAAACTTTTGTTTTTAGTGTTTGCAAAATCTTTTCGGCAAATTGGGACCACTTATATTTTAAACTTTTCGCCATCGGGAACATCAGTCACTCAATTGATCGAAAAACCTAGTTCACTCCTACTCGCTCTTTTAGTTATATCGTTCATTTTATTTCCTTTAGTCGGTGATCATTTTTAATTCTTTTTAACTAATTAAAATAAAAATTTTACACAAAACATTTTTCTTTTTCTTTAAAATTTTTAATTAGTATTTTATATATTTTTAACTAGATAGCTAACAAAATTACCAGCGAACGATCGAATAAATTGTTATATGAACGATTGAACGAAATTGTCGGAGTAATTGAACTAGAAGAGCGAACTAGTTCTTCACAAAAAATTGAACTAGAAAGAGCGGCACGAAAACGAACTAGAATGCCCAAGTCTATATTTTAGAAAACAAAGTGCTTTCTATACTACCATCGTAACAAAAAGTCTTAAGGCTGAGTTACCCAACCGTAAACGTATCTGTAACGAATCAGATGTTTCGAAACCACAAGAAGAAATGTATACGAATGGTTACTAACACGTAAATGTAAACGTACTTGCCGGATCATTCTGTTGAAATCAGAATTTTCTATCCGGTATCGAAACAGCTGAATGATTTTACTCGGAAAAAATATGAAATGAATAAAGAAAATTGATTCAAATAACAAATAAGGAATAAGAATTAACAAATAAATGGAAAAATTTAGAATAAAATATAAAACCACATGAAATAGATGCTAAATAGTAATGTCGTTTACGGTAATCTATAAGTGTACTTTTTAGCTACGGCACGGTACAGTTACATCACATTTACGTTTACGGTCCCATAATCCGCCCTTTAAGCTATTTGGATGCGTAAGGCGACCAGATTTTGAAGAAGAAAAAAGATGACATTGGTAGCATTCGGCCGAGAAACCTTAAACTGATACCGGTGACTTGTAGCGCTTTGTGATTACTTACTCTACTGAACGATGTTTTCTTTGTTTTGTTTTTAAATACATTTTTTCTATAATTTTCCTTTGATTTTTTAAATTTTTTGTTTTTGAATTATATTTGTATGTTTTTATTTGTCAATCATACAAAACAAAAAGTTTTTAAAAACAACAACAACAAATGTATCACTATTTGATCAAAAGTAGCAAACATTTTTTACGCTACCAAAATATGACAGCGCTACCTGAGCGCTCAGACTGAGCGGTTACTGATCAGGTCGTTCAGCATATAGTTGCACAACTGTTGTAGAACTGTTGACTGTCAAATTGTATCTGCCGAACGCACTCATTAAGTTTATAAAATTTATTTGAATTCAACATTTTTTACAGAAAAATTTACATTCACATATGTATATATGTAAAATTAGTTAAAAAGAAACAAAAAATTTACATTTACCTTTAAATATATAAAGTTAGTAAAAAAAAATTACGAAACTTAAAAAATAGGATAATAGAACTAAATGGTTGCAATGTATTAACCATAGTATAATATAGTAGCTTTACTCATTTTCTGTCAATTGAAAAAATGAAGTAGTGTTTATAATTTATATAAATATACTACATGAGATAGGGACAAGCTCTCAATTTTTTAATAAGTGGGGCTACTATAGTATACTATGGTATTAACCCTGAACTCATAAAGCTTACATGAGCCCATACACGATACTGCATGTCGTCCAACTTGCTGATGGACGTGTGCATTTTGTTTTTGTAATGGTCGTCAAACACTCATTGTCATCCAACAAATTGTACAGCATGCAGTATCGTGTATGCCCTCCCCCCCGTTACGAAAAGAAAATAAGAGCTAAAATTTATTTTCAAAAGTGAAAGTTAAGTAAGAGTATAAACAGAACAAGCACGCAGGAAATTTTTCATACCATTTGTCAGAAAAACCCGGTGCTCGCACCGGCGTGAAATAAAATTTGTTGTAATTTTTAAAGGAATCCGTCCCTCGTGCCGTGCTTGTACTGTTCATACTATAAGATCAATAATAAAAAATATTAATCATGCTTTTAAAAATAAAGATGACAAAAGATGACCGATTATGAAAAAGATGACAGAAAGAGAACACAAATTTTATAGATGACAGCGAGTGAAAATAGATGATTGTCCTCCAAAAAAGATGACGTATGGTTACCTTAGTTTTGTATAGTACATATTTCAAAATGGGTAAAAAAGCTATTTTCCGCATTTTTAATCACGAGTTTTTCAAATTTGTGAGGTGAGAGACGAATTCGGAATAGAGATTTGGAATCAGCAAGTAAAATACTAAAAGTATGTATCAAGCTTCTAACAGCAGCGACTTTTTATTTTGTAGAGTACACACCACGTGTCAAATTATTCTAATATTGATCACAATTTTTGGTTTTAAATACTCAAGGCAGATTTTGGCTCCTTGAACGCATAAAAAGATACATTTTTCCTATTTTCTTATATGAGGCCAATTTCCGTAAGCTATCGCAGAAATTTAAATCCTTAATAGCAAAAATTTGTGCACGATTTTAAGTACTGATGCAATTTAAGTAAGTTTTGGTAAAGTGGGGAAATTCACATCGAAAATACTTATTTGTATCATAAACGATTCTTAGTCAAAGTTTGGTTAAAGCTGCGCTTTAGATTTTTTTTAATAATCATCAATTTAAGTTTAATTTTTAAAATATCTTATGTAGGGTGAATTGTTCTTGGTTAAGTTTCTTAAATTTCTATGGTTAAATTTTAGCATTGGTTAGAACAAATACTTGGTTAAAATTTAGACAAGTTATTCAAAAAATATGTTTACCAGTGGTTAAGACTAGTAGAGGTCTTAACCAGCGCATAAATTGAGATAAGTTAACGGGCCTTAATCATATGTCCGAATCTCATTAAGAACGGAGAGAACTCATCGATATATCTTCTTTGCGAGTATCTTGGACATCACTACGTAAAAATAAATCAGTGCTTCAGCTAAATTGCAACCACTTCAGAAAGAGTTGATGTTGTTTGAAGTGTTTTAAAATAACTTTTTTGACAGGACTTTGTTTTGCTGGGATGTTTATTTATTTTTGTATTTCGCTTAATGGCAAATTTTATTTACGTGATATTCTAGTTCCAAAACAATACAAGCGAAAAGGAATGCAGTTCAACCTGTAATAACATAAATTTGACATTATGATTAAAAAAATAAAAAGCTAATCCGTAAGAGCGATACAAATTGTGGACATATAGTGCAACATGATGGCATTATAAGAAATTTAAAAACATAATTCATACACTAGTCCAAATAAGTAAAAGGCAGCATTAATTAACCACTTGACGACCACATACAAGTATGCTTTTATTTATTTTATTTATTTATTTTGTAGCCTGTGCCTTAAGACTACAGTCTTATAATTATTTGCACAGGGGTTTACAATAGTATAATCAGTACATTGTTAGGTTATTTATAAAATACAGAGAACATAAAAAAGCTTATAATAAATCAATCATAAAAAAGGGTTAAAATTTATTAACAAATATCAAATATAAAATAAAATAATATAAAATAATAATAATAATAAAATAATAATCAAACATAATAAATCAAAAGTACACAATTACGAATAATAAATAAAAATTTCCTTCTTAAATTTTGAAGCGTTGCTGATACTTTTAATTGCTATAGGTAATCTGTTCCAAAGGCGGATAGCGTGTATATAAAATTGCCATTCAGACATTAAACTATGATGCCTGACAGTTCCTAAGTTTTTTGTCCTGGAAAAGAATATGGAAAACTTAAGACGTTTAAACAGATAGTCGGGCTGGTGTAAGTTGACAATTTTGTGTAAAAAAATAAGTACGCGAATGCGCAATAGATTTTCAAATTCAACACCATATAATATTTTAGAATATCGCGATGTTGCATCAAACCTGCTCAAACCAAATACATATCTTATAATATTGTTGTACACCACATTAAATCTACGATTGCTTTCAGAATCACAGCTGGAAAAGACCTCAGATCCATACATCAAGACCGGTAATAAATAAGTTTTAGCCAGTAGAATTCTTATATTTACTGGTGTGCAGTGTTGAGTTGGCCATAACGTCCTAAGCATCGCATATGCTCTGCCACACACTGCAGTTATATGATTTTCCCTAGTAAGTGTGGAGTTAAAAATAACTCCTAGGTTTTTGGCGGAATTGACAATTTCTATGCGTTCACCATTAATGTGAATATTTGGCTTAGTCACAATTTTTGAAGTCCTTTTATGCACTACAATACATTTGGATTTAAGTGGGTTGAGACTTAGTCCATTAACCGTGGCCCATAATAAAACATGATTTAAATCATTATTTAGTTTATTTGTACAGTTATCAACATTTCCATTCCTGGTGCTTATATATAACTGAACATCATCAGCATACATTCTGATCATACAGTGATTTAGTTGTTTTGGGAGATCATTGGCATAAATCGAAAAGAGCAGAGGGCCAAGTATAGACCTCTGTGGGACACCCCTCACGACTGGAAGGAAATTAGAAGTTCTTGCCTAAACTCAACGCACTGAAACCTTTAATTTAAATAAGAGCCAATTAAATTGGCAGAAGTTGAAGAAAACTTCATCATTTTTTCCAGTTTTTGTTTTAAAATGACGTAGTCGACTGTGTCAAATGCTTTAGAGTGATCTAACAATACTAACATAGTCAAAAATCCATCATAAACTTCCTTTCGAATACCCTCCGCAACATCAGTTAGGGATGTTATACAACTATGCGCTGCACGGAAACCAGATTGCCGATCAGTTAGTAAATTGTTGTCACTAATATAGCGGTTAATTTGCTTATAAAGAAGTATTTCTAAAACTTTCGATAGATACGGTAAGATGGCTATTGGTCTGTATTCAGTTTTAGATTTTGGTACTGACAAGACTTTGGCCTTTTTCCATCTTGAAGGGAACGTACTTTTAGTAATAATCTGATTAAATATATAGGTAATAAATGGAAGAAGTAACGGGAGAAGTATTTTTATAAAAGCGGGATGAATTCCATCAACTCCAGTAGCATTCGATTTTATTGATAAACAACTTGAGACAACATCCATATGATTAACACATTCAAATGTAAAACTATCAAATTGTACATTGTTAGCATTAAGACTGTCATAGTATTGATGATTAGCTTGTGGCATGGGAATATTAATAAATTTTTCATTAATATTATCCTGGTTTTCTATGGAGTTATCCATTGCGGTATTTGCCCTTCCAATTCCAATCTCACGAATGGTTTGCCATGTTCGTTTGCTTTGTATTGATTTGGAAAATTTGTCCGCATAAAACTTGGATTTGGCATCATCCCTTATGGATTTGGTTACTCTATTCCTGGCGATGCGATAATCTCTTTGAAGTTCCAAGGTTCTATTGCGTTTCCAAAGCGAATACAAATTGTCACGTTCATTCATTAAATGCCGAATTTCTGCAGAGAACCATGGCTTTTGATTATTGCCTAATTTCTTTATTTTAGAAGGAACTGAAGCATTATAAAGATACATCAGGTTTTCTTCTAAAAAAGCCACCTGATCATCAACCGAAACTACGTGATATATATAACTCCAATTAATTTTATTGAACTCCTCTTGCAGATACTCAAAATTCGTGTGCTTAATATCTTTATATGTGATACTTTCCCCACTTTCAGTTAGTGATATATGATAGATCGTAAATATCAGATCATGTTTTGAGAAACAAGAAGCTGACAGCTGATTATAAAAGAGAACATTGGATTCATCAGCCACAATTTTTTCCAAATGTTTTTGGCACCTTTAATTGTCCAAGTAAAATATAGAGTAAATATATTCAAAGCTGACTCGAAGAGAAGGCAACTACATGGTAGTAGGCGGTAACTCTCCTTTTGGTACCACTATTCCCTTATGTTGCCCATCAGTGTTTAATAGGATGACCGCAAAAATGGATTAATTTTGATTTTTTTTCTAGAAAATTCTTAGTTAAAGGTTTTTATATTGATTTTCATGTCAAATGATACTTTTTTACATTTCAAAAATTTGGGGTCATTTTGACCCCATGGCCCTATAAGGGTTAATTTCTAATTTTTTATTACTATGTATAAAATTTGGTGTTAACGGAGTTATTTGGACAAATTTCACCAAATTCCGCAAGAAACAACACATTGTTTTGGTATACTTCCACGAAAAATCGAAAAATTTTAAAAATTTCACTTTTGGCCTTGGTAAAAAAAGGGCTAACGTTGTCGGAGTTTTACAGAATTTTTGGAAAACAATCTCCTATATCAGGATTAAATGAAATCGGAAGTGATTTTGTTCCAGCTAGCTAAAAACACAAAAATGAATTATTGGCCAAAATCACACTTTTCTCTAAAATTTTCAAGAGGGATTTGTGTAATTTTCAGCAGAATTATTCTCTAAGGTGTAACCCCTATGCGTTGACCACTTTTTTATATTTTGTTGAACAAAACTTTAAAAACCTCAAAAATAGAGTTTTGCAAATTTATAAAAAAACAAATCCCATCTTTGGTCATACCTGGGACAAGGTTATCATAACCCAAGAAGGACAACAAATTTTATCTGAATATTTGTGGATCTTAAAAATGAAACTAGAGTATAACCTTGTAAATTTTTGAAAGAAATATTTAATTTTTTTCGATTTTCATAATTTATCTCATTTTAACCCTACAATGGTCTGAGTAAATTGCAATCACCGAAATATTTTCCAACCTATTTTGGATTTTTATACATTACCAGAAAGGGAATTCAGTTTAGATTATGATTCTATTTACATTTTCCAAAAATACGGTTATTTTAGAGCCTGTATTTTCAAAAAACCCAAAAAAGGGATTTTTTCGGTTTGTAAATCGTTTTTCAATTTTTGAGCCCTCAGCGGCACGGGTTAACATACTCCAATCGAGCTCAAAATTCGGCTATCTCAATATCTGGAAAGAGGAATCGTTTTGTGGGGTCCAGACGAACAATATTCCAACATTTTTTTCCCTCTCTATGAGATCCGGTCACCCTAGTGTTTAATAACAAGTTCAAAAAAAAACTTGCCTCAACTGGCGCACAGTGGGTTCGATGACACCCAAACTGGCGATTAATTCAAGGAAGAGGTTTATTGACAAGATATTATATTTTTTGGATTAACTATGTGTACCCAAGAAACATTTTTACGGACACTCCGGCACATACGGAATCATGAATCCGGCTTTTACGGCACATTAACGGTCCGTAATACACGTATCCGTCAAAGCTTGTACGTATACGGAACATTAACGGACCGTGTAATCGGAAATTCGAACATAATACATTTTAACTCCGTTTCCGTACCGTAAAATACGGACTTTGTGTTCAAAATAAAAACAATTAAATTCTTTTAAAAACTTTTTGTGGCGATAAATTGGTGGCGATAGCTAGAATATATCCAACACAATACAATCAACACATCATCAAGTCGCATACATATGTATATTAGATGGTAAGATTAATAAAATTTAGTGCGTGTTTTACAATGGTTTGTGGTTTATGTAAGATCGTTTGTTTTTATAACGAAAGCTCTGTTCCACGTACGTTAACGCGGCTACGCAATTTTTCCCAAATTGTGTGTAAATTGTTGTTGTTTCGAGTAAAACACCATCGTAAATACAATCAATTAAACCATAACTAATTTATTTTTTCTTTTGCATGTAGATGATCGATTCTATTATGGGTGACTGTCGTGAATTGATGCGCTAGATAAAGAGGTAAACTCCAAGGTAAACTGAGGTACTAAATATAGTCTAAATGTAAATAATATCGTTACTAATAAATCTATTAAAAATCAAAAAAACAAAATTTATTAAAAATTAGGCAATTTAGATAGATATACAACTCCGTTTTTGGTCCGGAGTCACTCCGGTTATACACGACATAACGGTCCGTAAATGGTCCGTAAATGGTCCGTCATTGACGGACTTTCAACGGACTTGTCCGTTTTTTACACGACGTAACGGTCCGTAAACGGTCCGTCAATGACGGACTTTCAACGGACTTGTCAGTTTTTTACACGACATAACGGTCCGTAAACGGTCCGTCATTGACGGACTTTCAACGGATTAGAATCAGTTTCGATGTTTCTTAAAATCCGTTTTCTGATCCGTATACGGATCCGGAAAACGGTACGTAAACGGAGTTGCTCTTTACTTACCGTAAAGAGCATTTAATATGACAGCTATTAATTATAAAATGTTTACGTACACGCACATTGAAATACGATAAAAAATTTTACTTTTCATCCGCACTTTCGATAATCAATTGAATATTTTTATATTATTTCTTACGTTTTTTTTTTGGTTCTTGTGTTGTTTTTGTCCCGTTATTTTGCAGTTTTTCTTAATACAGCAAGTTAAAGATATTGTCGCTCATCAAGTCGCCAATGTTATATAACCTAGTGTCTTCAAATGCAATGAAAAGTGCAAAGAAATTTGAAAATAACACACAAAGCAACAACGAAATTATTTTCGTTATTGTAAATAAAACAACACAACAGCAACAACAAAAGCAACAACTAATACTCACTTAAAATATTTGTCAAATTGTTGCCATATTTTTAACTAATTAAAGTTTAATTTAACACACTAGAGTATTTTTTTGTGAATGTGTGAGTGCTTTTGTGTGTGTGTGCGTGTTGAGATTGTGCATTTCGTGTTTACAAAATTTTTTGATATTTTTTGTTCCGTCACACATGTTCCCTAGTGTGTGGGCAGCTTTAGAACAGAGTTGTTAGAAATTCGTATTAGAGCTGCAAAAATTCGTACTTTGTATACAAAAAATTTATTTTTTTGACAGAAGAAATATAATTGAAATTTAAAATACATAATTTACCGCAAAAAAGCAAAATTAAATACAATAAAATATAAAGCAACAAGAATTAGTTAAAGACCAATTGAATTGGTGAAGAATTGTGGTGAAACAAATACAACAATATTCTTGTTTTGCTTTCCTTTTTTTCTAAACGTCAACAAATGTCGACGGTCGATTGTCGCTGAATTTAAATTAAAAGTGACGACTTTTGCTGTCGTCGGTCGACAATCGACCCAGTTGTGATTAATCTGTGAATTTGTCGCTCATCTAGTCGTCAATAAGCCTGAAAACACGACAAAATATACGATCTTGTCGACGAACTTGTCCTCAACAGTGTAATATACACGACAAATTCTAAAATGTCTTGAAGACATCCTAGACGACAATTTCATGTCAGACTATTTGGCCAACGGGGCTGTTTTATACACACATTCACATTTTCTTTACATTTATGCGTGTGTTTATTTAGTCCCAGTTGGCCAATCATCATCTATGAAATGGTCTTCAACGATTTCTTTAAGACATTTTCGAATTTTTCGCTAACGACATTTGTCGCTGAAATTGTCTTGAAAGACTTTGTAAAGGAAATCATCTTTAACGATTAGCTGCATGAACAAAATATTAGCTGATCGTGTATAACATTCTGTTGGTAACAAGTTCAGCGACATTATAATGTAGTCGTTGTATAACCCACTATGTTGACGAAATGGTGAGCGACAAAATATTATTACTGTCGTCTTACGACTCCGTTGACGACAAGATGAGCGATGTCTTATCTTTAGATGTCTTATTTTTAGAAATTCTCATTTAGTTCATCATTTTATTGCTTAAGGTTCAATTAGACGTGCCATATCGCAATAGCCGTAACCATAACGCTATAGCAGAAAACCAAAATTCAATTGGTATCTACGGTTATGGCGTTATGGCATGTCACCAATAACCGAATACATAGTAGCCCATAAGATTGGTGTGAACAGCTGTTTTATATGGTTATGGAATGGTGCTGGAATCGAAATAGAAAAAGTAAATGAATACAGTTATCTTGGTATGACTATCACTCCGAAATGCGTATTTACAAAACATGTCGAGAAGAAGAAAAATGCTGCAAAGAACTGTATAAATATGACATGGAGTAATTTTTTAAGTAAAAATTTCATTTCTTTTCAATCGAAAATTCATGTTTTTAATGCTGTGTGTCGTTTAAACCAATCGTACGGTGCACAAGTGTGGGGTCATTCACATTTTGAAGAAGTAGACAGCTTACAACGATTTTTCATAAAACGGATACTGAAATTGTCAAAATTTACACCAAATTACGCCCTTTTGCTTGAATCAAGTATGGAGGATTGCCATCTCTTCACATTAAATTTGCATTTGAAATATATACAACGCACAATTTTTGAATACTCAGAGTCAAGATTGCCTCGCCGATTAAGTATATTAGCCTTGGAAAATAATATATCTTGGGTAAAGCGCCTAAATTCTCTAGGTCTTGACTATAATATGCACTGGTCGCAAAATATGTCTCTAAATGAGTGGAAAGAACAACAATTCATGCTTATTAATTGCTTGAAAGCCAAATACCACCGGATGAGAATAGGGATGATGAATCGATCAGAATCTTTTTATAGAAACTTAGACCCATATGTGGGACGCTTTTATTTCCAAAGCAATAATCAAATGAACATAATGTGGATATTCAAAGCGCGCTGTGATTTAATAGAATTAAATGGTTCCCGGCACTCGAGAAAGATTTACAAAAATTGCTCACTGTGCAACACAAACGAAGCTGAAAACTTGCAACACTTTATTGGAAGATGTCCCATATTAAATAGCTTCAGACTGCAGTGGTTTAATAAGCTAACAATATCAGAAGATGAGATAATTTTAATACTAAATGGTGAAAACAATTTTAACTGCCTAGTGCAATATATTATCAATGCTTTGGCTTACCGCAGAATGTTAATTATAGAATACAATAATTAAACTATAAATAATGAAATTTTAATTTATATTGCTTTTAACTCTTTTTTCCGGCTAACGACTATTGTCAAAGCTGTATATTCTTTAAAAATTATCCCAAGAAACATTTTTACGGACTCTCCGGCACGTACGGATTCATGAATCCGGCTTTTACGGCACGTTAACTCTTCGTAATGTACGTATCCGTCAATGCTCGTACGTATACGGAACATTAACGGACCGTATAAATGGATTTTCGAACACAATACGTTTTAACTCCGTATTGGTGTATCCGTTTCCGTACCTTTAAATACGGATTTCATCGGTTGCAGTTTGTTTACAAAATAAAGAATTATATTTTTGTAAAGTCGGTGAAAATATTATTATAATGGGAATATATGGAGAATATGCAATAGAGGGAATTCTTTCTATCACACCATTAATCAAACAATATCAAGTAACAAGGTAAGATTTATGAAACTTAATGTTTCACAATGTTTTGTGTATAACATGTGAGAATTTGCATCATGTACACAGTCAATTAAACCATAACTAATTTATTCTCTCTTTTCCATAAAGATGTTGAATTTTACTCCGGGTCCCTAAGCGCTGGATAGATAGGTAAACCGAGCTGGATGTGCTAAATATTGTATTGAATTTATAAGAAAAAAAGTACTTTGTATTGAAAATAATAAACATATGGTCTTTTTTTGTTGAAAAAATCGGTAGGATACGGACAAGGAAATACTCCGTTATTACACGACATAACGGTCCGGAAACGGTCCGGCATTGACGGACTTTCAGCGGACTAGTCCGTTTTTTACATGACATAACGGTCCGTAAACGGTCCGTCATTGACGGACTTTAAACGGACGTGTCCGTTTTTAACACGACATACCGGTCCGTAAACGGTCCGTCATTGACGGATTTTCAACGGATTCGAATCAGTTTCGATGTTCCTTATGTTCCGTTTTCTGGTCCGTATACGGATCCAGAAAACGGTACGTATACGGAGTTGGATTCCGTTTATGACGGACCGAAAACGGTGCGTAAACGTAACGAATTGTTTGTTGGGATGTAATGTTATTTTATTCAAAAACAACATTTTTTAAATAAAGAATTTCTACTACTACTACTATATGGTTATGGTTATGGCACGTCTAATTGAACCTTTAAATATAAAACTTTGATGTTAACTTTTAGTATTAACATTGCTTAATACAAGCGCTTTACTTTTAAATTAATAAAGCAATTTTTGAAATGAAATGTTATTTATTTGAATGAGTTAAATTGTTTAAATAAAGATTCAAATAACAAAAAATAATAAATATAATGCAAAAAAAATTAAAACCCGTTTTTTTTGCGCCGTTTGTTTCACATTTAAGTAAATAAAAATATTAACTCGATGAGAAATTTTTAGTTTAAATTTGTTTGAAAAAAGAAACCAGTGTTGTAAGTGACCATCTAGGCGAAGCTGTCACCAGCAAGGTCGTCTACGTTAGCATTGTGAACAATGTCATCTATTTCGTCGTCAACGACAAAGTGGGGCAAATTGTCGCCCAAATGGTCAAATATAATTCAAGGACAATCTCAGCGAAAATGTCGCTCAGGTGGTCGTGTTCGATTTTGCGGACAATCGTTTGAAAACGTCGTCAACGATTTGTATGGACTGTCACTAATATGTCGTTTAAGAATTTCTATGGTCGTGCACCCAGCGTCGAGGATGTCTTTAAGACAGAGCCAACTGGGGTGTACGTGTGGCAGGGATGATAAATGGGATTTCTAAAATGTACTAACGAGCTTTAAAAATAGTACTTTTTTGACCTCTATTTTAAAAAAATTTTTTTCATTTAATTTTTTATCATTATAATTAGCAAATAAAAACTCATAAAAAATAAAGAGTTCTTTTATACTATCTAACTCATACAGCTATAGAAAAACGTAAAAATTTTAGTTAAAACCAAGGTTGGTTACCGAAACGAATAACGGTAAGGGTAACGGTAACGGTATCGAATTTAATTTGTTTCGGTAACGGTAACTGTTTCGGTAACGGTATACCATTATCGAAACAGCAATACCGGTACGTACCGGTATTATAAATTATGATAAAAACATATAAAAACAAGTAAAAACTTAACATATATTCAATTTTGAGTGTTAAAAATGCAGATTATAAGCTTTAAATTCAATGCTGGGAGTTTTTAAAACTAAAATTGTTATCCATTAGACCGACTCACCTTATATGGACAGAAAAAAAGCAAAAAAAGTGCCCCCGTTAAAATTAACTCTGGTTTGTTTTATGATGATTCCCAAAATATTTCGGGTCTAAGAATAAGACCTCACGAGCTGGACCGTTTTTAAAAAAGGTATTTTTTTTTAGTTTTTTGCAGAATTTTGGTATTTAGCTAAAGACAATATACACAATATTGGTATCACATGAAAGGGTTTTTTGAGGCGCGTCCAGCGGTATATATAACATGTTCAATCATTCGTAGAAATGTCCTGTTTGCAGGGATATTATACAAAAAACAATTTTTTGACTCTTTTGTATGAAGAATTTTGTGATTTAAATGTCAATCTTACATCTTTTAATATCTAGTCTATTTAAGTGAACACGTGTTTCAGGTTTTTTTTGAAATTCGCGATTGTTCGCGTTTTATCAGAAATTCAATATGGTGGAGAAAATATATTTAAAATAGGGCAATATGGATATAAAAACTTTCTTTTTCATAAGTAAATAATCGCTAAGTGGATATAGTTTAGAATTTTGCTAATTTAATACATTTTTCATGGTGCTCTGGACCAAATTTTGATAAAACTTGAAGTTACCCCAATTCAATAAAAAAAATTTGATAAAATTTTTTGTAGGTTTATTATTACATAAAATATTTTATTAAAATACGCGTGTCTGTAATTTTTTTTTAAGAAAAATCTGAATATATGCTGACCCCAAATAAAATTTTATAATAATTTTTTTCCCAAAAAAAAGATATTCCGCCAAAAAAAAAGCGCGTGTTGGGTTTTTTTCTGTTAAGTTACATTTTTATCTTACATCAATCAGATACTGAATTCAAATGCAGATTGCAGTAACTCCAAAATTTTAACAAAATTTTGTCCACAGCATCACGCAAAATATATGAAATTTGCAAAATTCCGAACTATATCCAATTTGCGATGATTTACTTATCAAAAGAAAAGTTTTGGTATCCATATTGCCCTATTTAGAACACATTTTTTCCTCCACATTGAATTTCTGATAAAACGCGAAAAATCGCGAATTTTAAAAAAATCTGAAGCACGTGTTCACTTAAATCGACTAAAACAGACTAAAAAGTCTGTAAAAAATTTAGTTAAAACTACTAAAAATTAGTTAAAAATGATGCTGCAGAAAAAAACTGCTAAATTATCAGATTATTTTTGATATATATTAGTAATATAGGAACAGCAAAATTAAAACTGTTAAATTTACAGAATTTTAGTTATATTTGAGCTAAATTTTTGTAAATGGAGAATAGCAAATTAACCTGCTAAAATCAGCAAAAAAATTTGCTAAATAATTAGTAGCCTAAAAAATCACTAAAAATTTTTAAATTTTCGAAGTTTTTTTAGATTTTTTTAATGCAATAGAGCCTTTACAATTTTTTAGCAAATATTTCTGCTGATTTTAGCAGAATAGACTGCTATTTGCATTCAACCAAATTTAGCTTAAAAATAGCAAAAATTTTGTATATTTAACAGTTTATTTTTGCTATTTTTAGTCTACAAATATTTAGCAAAATTTTCTGCAGATTTTACAGTACAATTTGCTATTTTCAATTAACTAAAAGTTAGCCTAAATATAACTAAAATTCTGTAAACTTAACAGTTTTAATTTTGCTGTTCTCATTTTACTAGTATTTAGTAAAAAAATCTTCTAATTTTAGCAGTTTTTTCTGCAGCATCATTTTTAACTAATTTTTAGTAACTTTTTCTGCTATTTTTACAGATTTATTTCTATGAGTGTAAGTTTGAAATTTCAATAACAAACATCTCCGTACAAAAGAGTCAAAAATTTGTTTTTTTATAGAATATCCTTGAAAATAGGACATGTCTGGATACGCTTGAATTTGTTATTATACCGCTGGACGTGCCTTTCATATGATACCCATATTGAGTATGTTCTCTACAGCTAAAATGTAAATTTCTTACAAAAACTAAAAAAAATACCTTTTTTAAAAATGGTCCAGCTCGTGAGATTTCGTTGCTAGACCCGAAATATTTTGGGAATCATCATAAAACAAACCAAGGTTTATTTTGAAGGGGGCACTTTTTTACTTTTTTTCGTGAGTCGGTCTATTATCCATAAATTTTTTTGTAGATTATTACAAAAAAGTTAAAAAATTTGCATTTATATATAAATTAATAAATACCGGTAAAATACCGGTAACTACCCATAAAAATAACGGTATCGGTAACGATAACGGTAATTGTAAAATTTTTTAGAGGTATTGGTAACGATAACGGTATTCAATTTGAAACGGTATTTTAGCGATAACGGTATTATAACGATAACGGTAACCAACCTTGGTTAAAACTATTAAAAATTACGTTGCATAAAAAAATTCTATCAGATTACTTTTGTAAAATATTAGTAAGATAAGTACAGTAAAAACCAAACTGTTAAATACAAACACTAAGAAAAATAAATATTAAAATCAAGGACAAACCTTCTTAAAATGAAATAATAATAACCTGAAATTAAGAATATGTACATATGCAGACAACTTATTACATAATAACTTTAACAATGACTTTCCTTAAAAATATTGCACAAAGTAGATTATGTCTATTTATGGCATTGTAATTATGTACTTACCATTTATTTACAAAAAATATTAACATAAGTAGTGAAAATTCACGAACTTTTAATGAAATATGTATTTTTCGATCACAAATTTAATGTTAATTTATTTTTTGTCATTAATCTGGAAGTACGAATGAGATGTGAGTAGATGTTTAACTATTTTTTGCCAAAAATAAGTATGAATATATTTATTTTATTCAAATTTATTTTAGAAATGCTTTTTAAACATCTAATATTTTTAAATCAAGTATTACAAATATTTAATTTAATTATGCATTTTTTCTCTGTGTATACAAAATTTTAGTTATATTTGAATAAATTTTAGTTAACAGAAAATAACTATTTAACCTGCTAAAATTAGTAATAAATAATAATTAGTAGTCTAAAAAGACCAAAAATTTTAAATGTAGAAAGCTTTTTTTCTATTTTTTTTTAATACGAATGAAAATCTAGGGTTCTGAAATCACCAGTTTGCTATTTCTAGCAACCATTTCCGTTGATTTTAGCGGGATAGACTGCTATTTTCATTCAACTAAATTGAACTTAAAAGTAACAAACAATTTTTTAGATATAACAGTTTATTTTTGCTATTTTTACTCTTCTAATATTAATATTTTTTGCAGATTTTGCAGTATAATTTGTTATTTTCAATGAACTAAAAGTTAAATATAAAAAATATATAAAAAAATCTGCTAATCTTAGCAGTTTCTTTTGTAAGGCCTTTTTTGCTTAATTTTTAGTAGCTTTTCTGCTATTTTTACAGGTTTATTTCTGTGAGTGACTTCGTTTTAAAGCGAATATTATTTTTAAGTTATTTACAGGTCTATTCCACCTTGTAATGTCATAAGAATATTTTCGATTGAACAGATTGATTGGCAATCGAATCAAATGAATTTAATGATTGCATTAGGTGCATTAAGAATTCATTCGATTCTTCGAAATAGGTTTTAGGTATTTAACCATTCAGAAATGAAAATCGAATGACTGAATTCTTTGGGAGCTCTGATGGGGGAAAACATTTTGCTCGTTTAAAAAAATACAAAAATTTCTAGATCTCTTAATTCTTCTAATTTTTAATAATTTGTTTTGTATACATACGTATTTTAATAAAAAAAAAGCGAAAGAACATTTTTTATGTGTTTAACTTGAGTTTTCAAGAGTAACATCTAATATTTTAAATATTTTCAACATAAGTATTTTTTATTTAAAACTCCGATATTTGAGAACACAATAATATCTCCGAAAATTAAAAAAGCATAAAAAATTTAATAATCGAAAAATGTGTAAATAGTACTAAGTGAGTCAGAGGAGTACCATAGTACTTTTGAAGTAGAGTTGTAAAAGTATTGAGTATTCCGGTACTGAGTACTCAATACTGACTGTTTTTTTGAGTACTCAATACTAAAACGGTACTACTCAATACTTTTAAAGATACAATTTTCCGTAGAAATGTGTATTTTTCGTATAAAAATACAACTCTAAAAATGGTACTCTAAAAATACAGCTCTGAAAATACAACACTATTTGTGAAGCAAAGAAATTTGTAACGAATTTTTGGGAAAAATTATTTAATTAATTTATTTAAAATGTTTTAAATTAATTAAAATGTAAATAACAATAGTTATTTAACACGTGTATGTGAATTGTGATTATTTTTCCTAATAAATACGAATTCATAACATTTTTATTTTTAAATTAAAAAAACCGTTAAAAGTATTGAGTAGTATCGAGTACTCAATTGAAAAGTATTGAGTACTCAAAAAATACCGAAATTTCACAACTCTATTTTGAAGTTCCAATAGTACCACAAAAAGTACTATAGTGCTAACTTTATCATCCCTGATATAGAATCTATTTTAATGGCGGTTTTTGTTATTCTCTCATTTTTTCTCTTTCATACTCTCACCAATGTTGTCAACTCTATTGTAATTTTTGCTGGTTTTCACTACATTTTGCAATATCAAAGAAAACAACTAACAAAGGCAATCAATGGCTCTTTTGAATCTTTTTCTATTTTTTTGAAAAAAAAAAAATAAAATTTTTAAATTATTAAAATTTTGTTTTCTTTATTCAACTGAGATATTGAACATTATTAGTAGCTCGTTAGTTCATCGTTTAGCATTGTATATTATGTTTGCAGTAAACTAAGAGACATATGAGTGGCATAAAGTCTCCTTATTAGTGTAGGCCAGGGATGATAAATGGGATTTTTAAAATAGTACCAACCGGCTTAAAAAATAGTACTTTTTCGACGCCTATAGTACCAAAAATTTTTTTCATTTAATTTTTTTTATCATTATAAATTAACAAATAAAAACTCATAAAAAAATAAAGAGTTCTGTTATATCTAACTCATACGGCAATAGAAAAACGTAAAACAGAAAATAACGACTTAACCTGCCAAAATCAAAAATAATTAATAATTAAGAGACTAAAAATTCACAAAAATTTAAAATCTGGAAAGCTTTTTTTAAATTTTTTTAATAAGAATAAAAATCTAGTCTTGTGAAATCTGCAGTTTATTATTTTTAGCAACCAGTTCCAATGATTTTAGCAACTAAATTTAACTTAAAAATAACAAAAATTTTGTAGATATAATAACAGTTTATTTTTGCTATTGTATTTTTAGTCTACTAATATTAATATTTTCTGCAGATTTTATAGTATAATTTGTTATTTTCAATGAACTAAAAGTAACTTAAATATAACTAAAATTTTGTAAATTTATAATTTATTTTTGCTGTTCTTATTTTACTAGTATTTAGCAACAAAATCTAATAATCTCAGCAGTTTCTTTTATAAGAACATTTTTTTGCTATTTGGCCTTTTCTGCGATTTTACAGGTTTATTTCTGTGAGTGTAGAGTTCAACTATGTTCTAAAGCGAATATTATTTTTAAGGTATTTACGGGTCTATTCTACCTTGTGAATGTCATAAGAATATTTTCGAATGAACAAATTGACTGAAAAGCAAATCAAATGAATTTAATGATTGAATTGGGTGGATTAAGAATTCATTCGATTATTCGAAATAGGGTTTAGGTATATAATCATTCAGAATAAAAATCGAATGAGTGAATTGTTTATGAGTTTTGATGGGGAAAAACATTTTGCTAGTTTCAAAAAACACAAAAATTTATAGATTTCTTAATTCTCCTAATTTTCAATATTTTTTTGTATACGTATTTTAATTTAAAATACGAAGGAACATCTTTTATGTGTTTAACTTGTGTTTTCAGTAGTAATATCTAATATTTTCAACATAAGTATTTGTTATTTAAAACTCCGACATTTGATGTGTTCGCTATAAACACAATAATATCTATGAAAATTAAAAAAGCACAAAAAATTTAAAAATTGGAAAATGTGTAAATAGTACTAAATTATAGAGTTGTGAAATTTCGGTATTTTTTGAGTACTCAATACTACTCAATACTTTTCAATTGAGTACTCGATACTACTCAATACTTTTAACGGTTTTTTTAATTTAAAAATAAAAATGTTATGAATTCGTATTTATTAGGAAAAATTATCACAATTCACATACACGTGTTAAATAACTATTGTTATTTACATTTTAATTAATTTAAAACATTTTAAATTAATTAAATAATTTTTTCCAAATTTCTTTGCTTCACAAATAGAGTTGTATTTTCAGAGCTGTATTTTCAGAGCTGTATTTTTAGAGTACTATTTTTAGAGTTGTATTTTTATACGAAAAATACACATTTCTACGGAAAATTGCATCTTTAAAAGTATTGAGTAGTACCGTTTTAGTATTGAGTACTCAAAAAAAAACAGTCAGTATTGAGTACTCAGTACCGGAATACTCAATACTTTTACAACTCTACTAAATTACTCAGAGGAGTACCATAGTACTTTTGAGTAGAGTTGTAAAAGTATTGAGTATTCAGGTACTGAGTACTCAATACTGACTGTTTTTTTGAGTACTCAATACTAAAACGGTACTACTCAATACTTTTAAAGATGCAATTTTCCGTATTTTTCGTATAAAAATACAACTCTAAAAATAGTACTCTAAAAATACAGCTCTGAAAATACAACTCTATTTGTGAAGCAAAGAAATTTGTAACGAATTTTTGGGAAAAATTATTTAATTAATTTATTTAAGATGTTTTAAATTAATTAAAATGTAAATAATAATAGTTATTTAACACGTGTATGTGAATTGTGATAATTTTTCCTAATAAATACGAATTCATAACATTTTTATTTTTAAATTAAAAAAACCGTTAAAAGTATTGAGTAGTATCGAGTACTCAATTGAAAAGTATTGAGTAGTATTGAGTACTCAAAAAATACCGAAATTTCACAACTCTACTTTTGAGGTTCCAATAGTACCACAAAAAGTACTATAGTACTAACTTTATCATCCCTGGTGTAGGCCCAGAATAAAGGGCGGATTATGGGACCGTAAACGTAAATGTGATGTAACTGTACCGTGCCGTAGCTAAAAAGTACACTTATAGATTAATGTAAACGACATTACTATTTAGCATCTATTTCATCTGGTTTTATATTTTATTCTAAAATTTTCCATTTATTTGTTAATTTTTATTCATTATTTGTTGTTTGAATCAAATTTTCTTTATTCATTTCATATTTTTTCCGACTAAAATCATTCAGATGTTTCGATGCCGGATAGAAAATTCTAATTTCAACAGAATGATCCGGCAAGTTCGTTTACATTTACGTGTTGGTAACCATTCGTATACATTTCTTCTTGTGTTTTCGAAAAAGCTGATTCGTTACAGATACGTTTACGGTTGGGTAACTCAGCCTTAAGAGGTTAATCACAACTGGGTCGATTGTCGACCGACGACAGCAAAAGTCGTCACGATGAATTTAGGTTTAGGTTGAATGGGAGCCCGCCAGAACGGCGAGTTCACTCGGAGGCCATAGGGCCCATTTACAGCTCACGATGAATTTAAATTCAGCGACAATCGACCGTCGACATTTGTTGACGTTTAGAAAAAAAGGAAAGCAAAACAAGAATATGGTTGTATTTGTTTCACCACAATTCTTCACCAATTCAATTGGTCTTTCACTAATTCTTGTTGTTTTATATTTTATTGTATTTAATTTTGCTTTTTTGCCGTAAATTATGTATTTTAAATTTCAATTATATTTCTTCTATCAAAAAAATAAATTTTTTGTAAACAAAGTACGAATTTTTACAGCTCTAATACGAATTTCTAACAACTCTGTTCTAATGGCAATCTTTAATTAGTTAAAAATATGGCAACAATTTGACAAATATTTTAAGTGTGTATTAGTGTGTCGTCCGACGACAAATCGCCGGACGACATGGCGACATTTTGCTACCCATACAAAATATATGAAAAAAACTCTCGTTGTCGACCCAGTTCTGATTAATCTCTAAGAGCGCGGAGGCTAGCGATTTACGCTCTGAGAAAAAAGGCGCCCGAAATAACGACGTACAGCCAGGGCTGCCATATAATTTTTATGAAAAATCTGCAGTTTTTTACAAAAAAATCGGCATTTTCGGCACTATGATTTAAAAAAATCGGCAAAAAATCGGCACAATCAAAAATACTCACTAAAATGCAAAAACACTTAGTGGGTTATTTTGTAAAACGCAAACTCTTGCGTTGCGTTGACATGTGTGTAAATTGTTATTGTTACAAAAACAATTTATATGGAAAACAACTTAAATTTAATAATTAACAATGAAATTAAAATAAAGATATTTGAGATAAATTAAATAATAACAAAAAAATGTTAGTTCAGATATTAACTTCTGCCAATACTACATAAATTAGTTCCACAATTTTTAGAGATATTTTTTCTCTAAAAAAGATAATTCTATTTTCAATCAATTCGTATAGAAAAGTTTTGTTTTTATGAATCAGTGAATAATTTGTTATAATAACTTCAAATCAATGATTTGATATTGAATAAAGTGAGATAATGATTTAGTACAATTTATATTGAATTAATATTGATTCGATTAAATAATTTGTTTTATGAAATAATTCGCGAAGTACAAATAAATTTAACCATTTTCAGTTGAAATGATTTTTTTAAATTTGTATTAATTTGCTTGATTATATAAAATGAGTCAACAAAAATCAAACTGATTCTTTTAATAAGATATTTATTGAATAAAGTAGGAAATAATATAATCTATAAAATGATTAAATAATGCGAATCGACCGGATAAAATTGAATCAGATTTCAAAATAGAACTAAGGAATTATGTTCTTAAAAGTTAGCAATATATCGTCCTCTTGCTACATATTGCAATATTAATATTTTATATTTATTTTGGAGAAATACAAAAATTGTAATATGACATATAATTATATGAATCTTTGCACGATGTCAAATGTTGTATAAGAATATTGGGTGGGGTACATTTAGGTCCAATTATTGAATTTTAGATTCATTTAGTAAAATAGAAAGTTCTGTAAGAATTTCAAAGATAGAATTATTTTATTATTTATTAATATACACAATATATATCACTAAAACTTAAAACTGCGTGTTTTTTGAATTTAAAAAAAATCGTAATTTTTCGACCAAAAATCGGCAAATCGGCATTTTGCATATTTTTCAATAAAAAATCGGCAAAATGCCGAAAAATCGGCAATTCTGGCAGACCTGCGTACAGCGGCAGCGACATAATTGAGCATGTGTTATATACAGAGAAGACAAAATTACTATTTTTGCTTTTTATGCTTTTTATTGCTTGTTTTACCCAGATTTGCTTCTTTTTGCTTTTTTTGATTTTTCATTTTTAAGCCTTAAAATAGGTTTTTCCTAAGATTTTTGAGCTTTGAATTGCTTTTTTAAGGACTTTTTGCCCAAAAATACTTAGTTTACTCACAAGGAAATATTTTTTTTCTTAATTTGAAATTTTTTTAAAAAAAAAATTTTTGTTTTTTTACTCTTGCTTTTTCCATGCTTTTTTACAATATTTTTTTGCTTTAAACACATCGGATTTTGCTTTTTCTGTCTTCTCTGGTTATATATAACAAGGAGACTTTATGGCACTCATATGTCTCTTAGTTTACTGCAAACATAATATACAATGCTAAACGATGAACTAACGAGCTACTAATAATGTTCAATACCTCAATTGAATAATGAAAACAAAATTGTAATAATTTAAAAATTTTATTTTTTTTTTGCAAAAAAAATAGAAAAAGAGTCAGAAGAGCCAGAAGAAGCCTTTGTTAGCTGTACTCTTTGATGAAGTGAACACCAGTGTTGCCAACTCTTGAAGGCAGGAAAGCACCGTGAGCATTGTGAAAACGGGTAAAAAGGGTAAAATTTACCAAAAATGGGGTAAAAAAGCACTATAATAATTTTTTGAAAAATTTAAATCAATATTTTAAAAACACATTTTAGCTTTGTAAAATCGTGAAAAAAGGTTCAAAAAATAACCAAAAAAGGGGTAAAAAAGCACCACACTAATATTTCAAAACATTGAAATTTAAATATAACGAAGTTGTTATTTAAAACTGTACTAAAATAAAATTGTACAAAAAACATTGTTAAAAAATATATTTTTTGTATATTTCGTATTATTTTCTTCAACTTTGACAGAAAACTCAATAAAAATTGAAAAAAGTAGAACAAATACCTGAAATATAAACTGTACAAAAAGCACTAAAGGCACTGCCAGAACTCTGAAAAAGCACTGTCAATACCCGCTTTTTGTAAACGGGTATTTGTAAAAAATCACCGGGTACGGGAAGGAAAAAAGCACCAAAAAATACCCGAAAAGCACTGAAATGGCAACACTGGTGAACACCATCAAAAATAATAATAGAGTTGGCAACATTGGTGAGAGTATCAGAAAGAAAAAATGGGAGAATAACAAAAACCGGCATTAGAGAATAAACACAATACAAATGGAAAAGGAATCTTAAATCGTGACGGAAAAAAAGTGAACAAAATAGCAACGGAAACGGAATCTCACTTTTACAACACAGAACACATAGAAAGTCAAGTTGGTTATATTTTATATTTTTCTTTTTGCCACATTCCAACGTTTTGTTGTTTTACATTAGTTAGAATAAAAGGCTGTGAAAGTGTTATTGTGTTATTGCTGTTTTTTTATATATTTTATAAATGTATAAAGTTAAATCCATTGATATTACTAATGCATGTGCATGTAGAAATCAACCATGTAATCGTACTATACTTGTACTGGGATTGAAATTGTGTGAAAATCTGGCAACATTAGTAAAAAAATCTGAGAGTAAAAACAGAAGAATAAGAAATTCCGTTGACAAAAAAATAAGTTTTATCTCTCACGGAAATCGTTGCACGATTTTAATTGTCAAATTGTATGGAAAAAACGGGGACCTTTGCATTGTGCTTATACTCTTAAAATAAAATAGATTCTATCCAGTGTTGCCAGAAATCTTAGATGGAAATATGCTAGATTCCTAAAAAATTTCTGCTAAAATCTGATAAATCCTAAAATAAAAAATATATGTTTAAAATATTCTAAATTCAAAAATCGCATTTTTTTATTATACCATTATGCTAAATTTAGTACAAAAAATATGCTGAAAATCTGCTAAATATTTTTTTTAGTATTATTTAATAAAGTCTTATTAATGGAAAAATACTTTTTTTCAACAATGTTTATAAGAAATTATATTTTAATACTTTTTTAAACTATCTTAGAATAAATATGAAAGTTTACCCCTTAATTCTTAAATGTTTTCAAAAGTTTAGGAGGTTTATCGAACAAATTTTATGTGAAGAATTGGTTTTGTAAACCTCCTAGAACTTTGCAGAGTGTTTATTAATTGAGAGGTAAACTTTTACATTTATTCTAAGATACTTTAAAAAAGTATGAAAAGATAATTTTTTGTAAATACTATTTAATCTTTCTTTGACACTAAAAAAATAAACTTTCTCATTTAATTTTTTCACAATAAACATAATGATTTTAAATTTTTGCAAGATTTTTTATGGTTTTTGTAGCATTTTCAAATTATAGTAGTATATCAATACTACATTCAAAAAAGAATTGAATAACTACGCATGAAATAAAAAGTTATGAAAACATTAGCCGCTTTTTCTAATCACTTGGATTTAATAAATCCAAAAAGTAGTTCTAAAAGTGCCCAACAGATGGGGTTAGATTCTCCCTATTTTAAAAAGAATTTTCTGTCCGACTCTTCTTTCACCCTAATTTTTAATACCGAATTCGATGATGAAGGATTTTACTTTAACTTTTAAGTTTTAATTATATTTTATATAAAACAGCGATAGACAGTCTGCCTTTTCAGTTTTATGACTTCAATTTATATTTTTACACAATTGAAAAATTCCATTGCAATATTTAACATTCAATAATTTGATGTAATTAAATTTCTTACTGAAGATTGCAAAATTGCCATTTCTTTTTCAGCTATTTCTCCATGTCCAAGATGAAAAATGTGTATTTGGAGAGGTGTAGTTTTTTTTCTGAACATATTCCATAAAAAACTTAAACTTGCTTAACTCAATCTGCTAAATCTAGTAGAAAATATGCTAAAATGGCAACACTGATTTTATCTCACAACAGCTACGCCCAGCGATTTTTAAATGTCAAAATGTATGGAAAAAATCATTGCGCTTTTAGTGTAGGCCCAGAATAACAGCGCAGTGTGTTGGCCCAGATTAAGACCGCAGAGGCTGGCGATTTACGCTCTGAAAAAAATAGCGCCCGAAATAATGCATTAAACACATAGACGACTGCAGCTACACGACTACAGCCTGTCAAAAATAAAATACAGACGTTTATATGAAAACGATTATTTGGACAACACAGCTACACGGCTCCACGACTATTTTTGCCGCTGTAGTCAATATAGGATAATTTCTATTTTTGTTGGCTACAAAACAAAAATAGTGTTGACAATATAACAAAATATGTAAAACAGGACAACTTTTCCCGCTAGAGGCGAAATAAAATCGCTAGTTCTGACTAGAAAATCACGGTTATGGGAACACTGAAGAAACAGCTGTTTATATTTTACAACTGTTTAAAGGTTTCATTAATTAATATTTGGAAATAATTTTATTGTAATGTTTTGTAAGAAAAAATGGATCTTACAAAATTAACAAAATATTCCTCAGCCATTATTTTAGAATCACAAACCAAAAAAATTAATATTTATCAAAATGTCAAATGTTTACGATCTGCTGCAGAGTTACAAGCAGTCGACTTTAGCCGTTCAGTCGCCGCCAGCCGACACCTTTGTCAAGCCGATTCAGCCGCCGACAATAATCGGCTGAGCTGATTTTCGGCTAAAGCCGACAGCTAAATGCAAGGATATTTATTTTTTTGAAAATTTATAAAAATTTTTTAAATATAATTATCTGAAAAGTAAAATTTTTTTGTTTATGCGATATCTTTGATTTTTAAAATATTTTTAAAACTAGCGGTAGCACAACTAGGCGGTTTTTGTTGATACGCATTGTACACAGAGCTTTGAAGAAATAATTCTTTTTTGAATGAATTCACTACCAATCGAATTCAATTTTCTCTAAAATTGAATGAATTCCTTTCTTAAGTAAGTTCTGCAGTTACTACATGACAGTTATTTATGTAGTAATGCGGTTGTAGTTATTTTAACTACAATTGTAGTTAATTTACTTAGAACAAAATTTTTCAATGTTTTTGACAGTAATTTTTTTAAACAAACTACAAAAATTACTACATTGTAGTAACATTTGTTTTATGCAGTTATTTTGAATTTTATTTACAAATACTTAAATTTTCAAGTGTGTTTGCACACAAACGAAGCAAACAGAAGTATGTGTATGAATCACTTGTTTAGAAATTTCTAGTGAAAGAATATGAGTATAAGATGTTTTCTCTTGTCTTAGTCATAAAACAACGCCAAAGAGTGAGCACGCGTAATACGGAAAAGGTTATATATTTTTTATTAAATTACTAAAATAATAAGGTAAGTTTTATAATATAAATTTATTTACGGGGAATGTTAAAAAAATATTGTATTTCAGTTATTTCAGTTCTTTTATATTTTCATCCCTTTCTACCTGGAGAAAAAAAAGGAAGCCAAACAACAACATATTTCATCCCTCACAGACGGACATGTACAACAATATCTTAATAGTGAAAAAAAGTGACATTAAGTGTAAATTTTGATTTCTCAATTTTAAATTTATTATAGAATAAAATTAAGTTAATAGTGTTTACATAAATTTGTTTTTTTTATTAAATTAATAATTAAAAAAAAATTTTTATTTATGTTTTTTTAACTACATTTGCAAGTTGTTTGTACAGTTTTACAATAATTTGCATGTATGTTGTTTCAATTGCATTTGTAGTTGTTTTTATTACATTTGTCAGTTGATTTTTAACAGTTAAAAATTACTTCATATTGCAGTTAAATTAACTGCAAATGTAGTCTACACCTTTTTAAGTGCAAATGCAGTTATTTTAACTGTCATTTGCAGTTGATTTTACCTACATAATTCCCTGAGTGTAATGTATGGGTACTACTATTAATATTACCTGGTAATATATCAAACCGCTTACCCTTGCATTACCTTGGGCCCTTACACCTTAACCTTGCATTACTTTTAATACCAAATTCATACGTTTGGATATCTTATTGGTATAAATAATTCGTTATTTAAGAGAATTTTAGAAATTCTATTTTTTGTTAAAAACCCGTGAATTTAAAATTGGTATTCAGTTTAAAAAATTAAAATTTAAACAAAATATTTTTAAAAACTTATTAGCTGTAAGTTCAGAATAATATGTTACTAGGTAAGGAGTTACATCGATGGACATTAGAGATGAGCGATATTTTCATACCGGTGATTTAATCACAGTTATTGATAAATCACTGGTAACGGCAGTGATCAAATATTTCAAGTCGCAGTTAGAGTTGTAAAAGTATTGAGTATTCCGGTACTGAGTACTCAATACTGACTATTTTTTTTGAGTACTCAATACTAAAACGGTACTACTCAATACTTTTAAAGATGCAATTTTCCGTAGAAATGTGTATTTTTCGTATAAAAATACAACTCTAAAAATAGTACTCTAAAAATACAGCTCTGAAAATACAACTCTATTTGTGAAGCAAAGAAATTTGTAACGAATTTTTGTGAAAAATTATTTAATTAATTTATTTAAAATGTTTTAAATTAATGAAAATGTAAATAACAATAGTTATTTAATACGCGTATGTGAATTGTTATAATTTTTCCTAATAAATACGAATTCATAACATTTTTATTTTTAAATTAAAAAAACCGTTAAAAGTATTGAGTAGTATCGAGTACTCAATTGAAAAGTATTGAGTAGTATTGAGTACTGAAAAAATACCGAAATTTCACAACTCTAGTCGCAGTTACTCTTAATGACGTTCTTTTAATATTTTTGTACTATTCTTTCTTGCAAACTTCATTGTGCACAGTAATACATGTTTTTTTCAATAACAGTGACTTGCTTTCACACTCTTCTGAATAAAATGTCTCCTTCTACCATGTCTTTGTTACCGGTCGCAACTATTCTTCTTTTAAGGCCCAGTTTTTAGGAAGTGGATTATCTTTAAACTTAGTTTAACGTAGTTTGTAACTGGAATACTGCTTTTAAAATGTGGTTTATTTTGTTTTATTTCAATAAAGAAATAAATTATACTCAAGAAAAAGTTTTTCCGGCAAATTTTTGTTAATAAACTTTGAAATGGCTGACAAAATTCGTTTTCGGTTTAACTAAACGAAGTTTAACTGACATCTTAAAAACTCACCATAAATATTATTTCGTTTATTTTTCAGAAAATCGCAGTCTTTTCCATAGAAAAACCGTGATTACGATCACAGTTTAAAAGTACAACGATTTGCAAATCACATTCACGGAGAACAATGTTAGAGAAAAATCGCCGGATCGCCCATCTCTATTACAAACCCGTGATCACGGTCACTGTTTAAAAGAACGGTGATTTGAAAATCACGATCACTGGTAGCAGCGTTATTCAAAAATCACCGGATCGCTCATCTCTAATGGACATGCCCTTGTTAAAATAATAGGTCTAGTAATAGAAAAGTAAGAGCTTACCCCCATCATTACAAAAAGCTTATTTTTAAGGCACATCTACACGGGATAGAAAACTCGCTAGACTTTTTGCAAATGCAGCACTGCATAAGTCTACGAAATGTAATCTCTAAGCCATTGACAATTGCTGTCAAAAATAATTTCTTTAATTAGTAACAATTTTTAAGATGTTTTGCAACATTATTCAACATTTCAGTTTATTAAATGCACCTTTCGGTATTTGGAGAAGAAATTATTCTCTAAAATTCAACAATTTAATAAAAACAAATTATTGACAACTGGAGGTGATATTTTTTACGATAAAAATTAGTGCCAACTTTATTAGAGATGACAAATTTAGCCCAAACACTGCGAGATTTCTATCCCGTGTAGATGTGCCTTTATAACCAAAACTTATAAAAAAAAATTTTACAAAATTTTTTGTTAAAGTCAAGTAATTTTCAATTTAATAGTCAATATGAAACAAGACGAAATTTTAATAAAAAAAAAACGTATTATTTTAAGGTTTTTTGTAACCTAGAGGTAATAGGTAAGCGTAACATGTAAGTCCAGGATAACATATGACTGGGTAAGGGGTTACCTCGATGGACATGCCCTTCTTAAAATAATATCTTGATAATAGAAAAGTAAGAGGTGACCTACCCTTATTTCTTCTTACCAAAGTCATTACCGGGTAATATGAAGTTTTACTGGGTTATTTAAAATATAATCAAAACAAAACATTAACAACATATATTTTCATATAAATTTGATATTCCCAACTATTGGTTACTACTGGAAATCTGGCAGGATTTTCTCAAATTTGACGGAAAATATAATTATACACACAAAAAAATAATTTTCATATTTGAATACGAAAATCGCAGATTCAATAAAAAAAAATTTTGAATTTCCTGTGATGACGATTTTTGCAGAATTGATAATGAAAATTGTAAGCATGTTGTTGAAATTATTTTGTTTTTCTGTCAATAAAGAAAGTTGTTGATTTGATAAAACACAATTATTGAATTTTTGTGATTTTTAAATGAAAGCATGTGTTGATCTAACACAAAGTTTTAATAATTTTTTTTAATAAAAAAACATGTTAAATTTATTTATTGAAAAATAAAAAAAAACAACAAATAATAAAAAAGGTGCAATAAAATTCTAAATCTTTGATAATACTAATATAATTTCATTAAACTTTTCCCGTTCACACATAATATGTGCAACCGCATCAAAGTGCAAAAAGCAACTAAAATATGAAACTTCAAAAGTAATAGACAAATTTACAAAAAGAAAAACAAAACATGGCATGCCTTGAAAAAAAATCAAAATAACGGCCAAAATTAAAAAAAATTGATTTTTGCTTTGATTCAAGTATTATGTTTATTGAAAATGAAAAATTATTCAATTATTTGTTTATCAAATGCATTTTGTTGAGTGTTATTTTTAAAAGTTGCAATAGTGATAAACATAATGTTTGAATCAAATTCAAATTATTTGTTTATCAAATGCATTTTGTTGAGTGTTATTTTTAAAAGTTGCAATAGTGATAAACATAATGTTTGAATCAAATTCAAAGGGTTATTGTATTTAACTTTTATATCAAACAAACGAGTTTGTTAAATTTTTTTCTGGTATATTTTTTTGTGTGTAAGGCAAATATATAAGATGTTTGAGATACATGAGAAGTAGAAGATCCTGAATATATATAATCCCAATAAGGCTTTCCTTTGGGAAATTATGTCCCAATAAAGTTATGACATTTCTCGGACAAATTTTCTATATACGAACAATTTTGGTACCGTGAGGGTCGAAAAAGTACAATTTTTTTATGTGGTGTATGGGTAACTGTCACATAATCTCACTCATATTAAGTGCGTTCCCGTACGTTCCCAATGTTACCGAAATTTACCAAAAGTTACCGAAATTTACCCAAAAGCGTTCCCGTACTCGAAAATTGGGTAAATGAGAGCGCTAATGAGAGTGTATTAGTGTGTCTCTTTTTACCAAAATTTACCCAGACTTTTTCTTCGGGTAAACTTTGGTAAAATAGCTGATGTAAATATAAATAAAAAACAATCGTGAAAATATGTTTAAAATTTTAATTAAATAAAGAAATAAGCAAATTAAACTTGTTTTTTATAAGAATTAATTGAGTAACATCAAAAACAACTTTCAAATGCGAATAAATATTGGTATTTGTGCCAATTTGCAAACTGAAATTATACGCATTTTCACATTAGTGATGGGATTTGTTGCACAATCTAAGATTGATTGGTACAATGGCACAACCGATACAATTTTGGCACATTTTGGTTATCTACAAAATTTAATAGAAAATGGATTTAAAAAATAACAATTCTTTAAAATTTCCTTAATTTTTAGTTTCTAAGCATTTATTGGTATTAAAATACCTTTTCGAACAAAGCAAAAATTTAAAAATTCAAATGATTTAAATTTATAATTTACGTTTAATTCATGAAAAATATAATTCAGTTTTAGAAAATGTTTCTATGTACATCATTACGTGTAACCATTCCTAAAGAATTCATTCATTGGCTGCATTCTCTTTCACCTTTTAATTGAATGAATTCAAGAAAATTTTAATTCATTCGGTTAGAATTCTTTCAAAATAGAATTGATTCCTTAAGAATGCTATTACGAAATGAAATTAAAGGTGAATTACACGAAATGAAATTAAAGTTGAAAACACGGGTACTGAGTGAAAAGTAAGTTTTGGCACAATAATGGCCCATTTGGCACATTTTAGTCACACACTTGGCACAAAACAAAAATTTTCAAGTCCCATCTCTGTTTCACATTATTTTTTGAAATAAATGTTTGGGCTAGAAAAGTGTTTTTTTGCGTTCCCGTACAATTGAGTAATTTTGTCGTTTTGTGACAGGATTTTGTGCTTACTCTCATTTTACCGAACTTTACCCAAAAAGTAAAGAAACACACCTATTCTATACAAAAATATTTTACTGGTTTTTCGTTTTCATGTTATTATTTTTTAAATCACTTGAACTTTATATAAAAATTTGTTTTTCTAAAAAAATATTTTAAAATTAAAAATGGATTGTAATTGATTTTAATAAAATCTTTATTAAATTTAAACTTGAAACTGAGCTATATTTGGTCTTACAATTTAAATTCCATGGGCGAGATCTGATTAAATATGACAACATATGTAAAAAGATATTTTTAGATATTGGGTCTCAGTCTTGCACAGTCTTGCCAGATACTTTTTTTCGTTGTCCCCAAACAAACCTAAAAATATCCCCAAAAAATCCCCAACTAGAAAAAATGCTGAAAAAGTTAGTAGAGCTTATTTAATCTGCTTAAAATGAACATTATCCGCATAAAAACTACAATTAAATATAAAAAATAGCACTAAAATTTTTAAAAATTCTTGGATTGCTTTCGTATAAATCTCTAGAAAAATTCTCAGAATTTAGAAACTTTTACGAAGAAACCTTAAATTTTTATTAAATTATTTAAACAAACGAATCGACCCCTAAACATATTTTATTTTGAAATTTTCAAGAATTTAAGGCATTTTTTTTAAAGAATTTTTGGATTTGAATTTTTCAAGTCTATCTGTTTAATACAATAGACTTTTATCCATAATCGATATGATGTTTTTTGTAAAACAATATTTTAGATTCTGGGACAGTAACCATATAAAACTCTCAGGCAAAAAGGATTTATTTGTGTTAAAAAGCTTTAAATTAATATAGAAAATTCATAAAAGGGTGAATTTGTTACTTTTTTTGAAATTATGCGAACAAATTTGACTGTTTCTGAAAACTATACAAATTTAATATAATCTTCAAAATTTAGGAAGGATTCTAAATATCCCCAAAGAATCCCCAAAAGATTTTCTAAATTCCCAAAAAAATCACCTGTCCCCAAATGAAAATTTTTGTCCCCAAGACCAACAAAAAAATCCCCAAATTTGGGGACAAAATTTGTGTTACCTAGTAGCTCTGTTCCACGTACGTTACCACGGGTGCCCGCGGGAACCCAATCTTACCAAAAATCGTTTCTATTGTTAAAAATTGGGTAAATGAGAGCGTTGATGAGAGAATAATTTGTTTCTCATTTTACCAGAAGTTACCCGTACTTTTTTTTCGGGTAAAATGGTAAAGCTGTCAAATCACTTGTTGTTTATAAATCAGCTGTTTTAAATTTGTAAAAATAATTAAAATATTAACAAAAGTTGTAAACATTAATTAATATTGTTAACAAATACCGCGTTCTAACACTTTCTCTTTATTCCCTTCGATATTTTATTGTTAAAAATAGCTTTTGTTTATTTTTGGGCTTGAAATGTGGTTTTGTGCGTTCCCGGTATTGTGAGCAATTTTACCATTTTTTGAGATAATTATTTGTTTACTCTCATTTTACCAGACTTTACCCAGAATTACGTGGAACAAACCTAGTGTCTTCAAATGCAATAAATTATATGATATGAAATGTCAAAACCATTGCAGCGAAACGTCAAAATGATATGTCCGTCTGTGAGGGATGAAATATGGTGTCGTTTGGCTTCCTTTTTTCTCCAGGTAGAAAGGGATGAAAATATAAAAGAACTGAAAGAAAATAAATATAATATTTTTTAACATTTTCTTTAAAAAAATTTATATTTTATATTATAAAACTTACCTTATTATTTTAATAATTTAATAAAAAAGTATATAACCTTTTTCGTATTACGCGTCTTAACTCTTTGGCGTTGTTTTATAACTAAGACAAGAGAAAACATGTTCTTCTCATATTTTTTCACTAGAAATTTCTAAACAAGCGCTTCGTACACATGCTCCTGTTTGCTTCGTGTGCGTGCACACACACTTGAAAATTTAAGTATTTGTAAAAAAATTCAAAATAACTGCATAAAATAAATGTTACTACAATGTAGTAGTTTTTGTAATTTGTTTAAAAAAATAACTGTCAAAAATATTGAAAAATTTTGCTCAAAGTAAATTAACTACAATTGTAGTTAAAATAACTACAACCGCATTACTACACAAATAACTGTAATGTAGTAGCTGCAGAACTTTTCTGAGTGTGCTACAATATAAAATAAAAGTGACATTAAGTGTAAATTTTGATTTCTCAATTTTAAATTTATTATAAAATAAAATTAAGTTAAGAGTGTTTACATAAATTTGTTTTTTTTTTATTAAATTAATAATTTTTTTATTGTAGATTTTTAGTTGATCTGAAGATTGTTACAATGAGTGTTATTTCTGTTCGGTTTAAGATCAAATATTACAAATTCTAAATAGAATTTATAATTTTTATTTTACAACCCATAGAGAAAAAACTTATGAAAAAAAACTTTCCTAGAACCAATGGTTGACAATTAATGCATTTTCAAGTGACACCAAATTCACTATCATCAGATTGTCTTTATGGGGTTCTCTCTAGGTTATTATGTAGATTTTAGTTTTTTTTTGTATATGGGCATTTCCACCGAAAGGTCCACCGAGACTAAAATATTAAAAGTTCTTTAAAACACTTTGTTTTATCATATTTTCATAGGGAAACAATCAAATTTAAATAACGTAAAAAGATTTCGCATTTATTCATAACCCATTTCGAGGTATTCGAATGCAAAGTCGCACAAGCGCATCTTTTCTTATTTGGATATTTCTATTGCACATTTTGTTTTGATAAAAGTTTTTAAACAGAGACGTTATGAATTGACTTTTGCTTTCTAAAATATTTCTAAAGGTACAAAGAGTCATAAAAGAATGCATAATAAACAATGCGATTGAAAATAACTGTAAGTTTTTGATTTGCATTGTCGCATATTTCGATGTCCCGTGCGACATTGAAAAACAACATTTGTTATCAGTGCGTCGAAAGTACACGCAGAAAGCTCATCAAATATTGATTACAAACAGAGATTTTTTATACAATTAAAATAAAAAAAACCTACCTGAAAAATAAGAAGAATTGTGATCTTGGTACTTATACGCAGTTGGTCACGTGCGACATCGTAAGGGTGAAATTTAAAAATTTTAAATTTTTTTTTCTTATGTAAATGATTTATTTATATAAATACATACTTTTAAATTTTTTTAAAATTGGCATGCACCATGGTCAAGAAGTAAAAGCAAAAAAAACTGTGTTTTATATTTTCATATAAATAAATACTTCCCAGCAAAACTTTTTTGAACTGGTTTCCTCTGAATGTGTTCTAGAACAGGTGTTTTTACCACCGGTTACGTGGAACAGGTTCTAGAACTGATTCCTGGGAGTCAAAATGGAAGGTTTCACTGTCGCGGGACCAGTTCTATAACTGGTTCTAGAACCGGTTCCAAAGTAACCTGTTCTAGTTTGGAGGAAAAGAACCTGTTGCTTTTGGGACAAACTCAAACAAAAATCACCGATGATAGAACATAAATTATAACAGGTTGCATGCACGTACAAGTTGTTCTACAATGGGTTCTTTCCATCCGACAATTTTGCTGGGTTAATTCATACTACATATTTCTTTTAAGTTTGTTTTTGGTTATTATATTAAAATAAATACCTTGAATACTTCTGTCGATTTAAAAACATTTTTACTAATCTTGTTTATATATAATTTCGTAAAAAGAGCAACAGAAACAACATAAATCTCATGATGGAAAAAAATGTCCCGTGCGACATGTCACGTGCGACAGTGAATAAAATTAAATTAAAAAAATAATATGAATCGTTTTTGGGTAAAATATCAACCATTTTTAAAGGACATCAATGCACAACAGTGTAAAATTAGTCACATTGAAATATTGCTTCAGGTTTCGCTGAAATCGGCATTTTAATTGTTAGCCGCGAAAACCACTTCTGTTTTTGTCCCGTGCGAATGCCTTGTTTTTTTACAATTATCTTGAAAACGAAAAATTGCTAAAAATCAACCTCAGCAGCAATTGTAGGGCTAATAAAAAGATATAAGTAAAGCCTATTGTCAAAATAAAAATCCGTTTTATTTTGTCTTTTTTTTCACTTTAAAGGTGTACGACGGTCCCGTTCGACATGATGGAAATGCCCATATATATGTTCAATTTTTTTTTATTTTTTTTAAATATTTTTTTATGTTATTTTAACTACATTTGCAGTTGTTTGTACAGTTTTACAATAATTTGCATGTATGTTGTTTTAATTGCATTTGTAGTTGATTTACTACATTTATCAGTTGATTTTTAACAGTTAAAAATAACTTCATATTGCAGTTGATTTAAATGCAAATGTAGTCTACACCTTTTTAAGTGCAAATGCAGTTATTTTAACTGTCATTTGCAGTTGATTTTACCTACATAATTCCCTGAGTGTATTTCAAAATATGTCCGCAGTAAAAGTTATAAATGACTTGAGTTCTGACCAGAGAAACAAGCCGACCAAAATAATCGGCGGCGGCGGCGCAAGCAAAAAATCGGCGGCGGCGGCGGCGATTGAGGTTGAGCCGGATAAAAATCGGCGGCGGCGGCGCAACCAAATAATCGGCGGCGGCGGCGGCTTGATCGGCTGAAAACAACATTTTGTAATGTGATTTGAAAACGTTTAAGTTTTTTTACGAAAGATAGCTATTTTACTATCACTCTACATCAGAGAAACAAGCCAGCCGCCGTGAGCCGTTTAAGCCGCCGCCGCCGGTCATTTTTGCTTCAGCCGCCGCCGCCGATTTTTTTCGGCTTATTTCGGCTGGAAGTATCAATTTTCAAATATAAATTTTAAAATAAATATATATTTTTAAAAAGAATTTACTAATTCATTAAACTTGAACAACCAGAGCTAAAAACAATTTTTTTATATGAAAAGAAAAAAGTTAAAATCTTCCAAATATTAAATTTTTATAAATATAATTTTTTTAAGCTATAAAAGCTTATGTAAATTTATACTGTGAAAAAAATTTTAAAAAAAAGTTCTTAATGGGTTAATATAATACTTCAGAATGCAGCTCTTTGCAGATGAGTAAAAAATCAATTAATAAAAAAACAGCTGCTTAACTTTGCATTTAAAACTCAATATATGTATTTGGTGTATGCATTTTTATCAAAAATTATGACGAAAAATCGTTACAGAGTTGAAGTCGTGTTAGCATATATATACGAAAAAGTTTGTAAAATGTATTCATTTTTGTTAAAAGCGTTACTTCTCCTCTTCATATAAATTCTTACAGTTAGTGTTTAGCTTCATTGGTTATTAAAATATAAGCTATTAAAGTTAAAAAACCTTATGAGTTACTGGTTACGGAGTTTACATTTGGCCTATAAAATTTGTTACAAATTTTATGTATTAAACAAAAATTGGTCAGATTGTTATAAATTTTGTAAAACAGGTGACAATGCGCTGATATATATCGAAATATATAACTCAAATGTAATCCATGCATTTGAAATTAGCTGGTTACATGGTTTTTATCACATTTTTTAATATCACCCATACATATTTTTTCAATTCTAAATACATTTTTAAAAATGGTCCAGTTGAATATTTTGGATAAATTAAACAAATAAATGAAAAAGTAAAGATAAACGATATTGTAAAATTCTATAATATTTAGAAAAGGACACTTTTACGGATAAAATGCTCAAACCAATGTTCGAATTGATCACATAATTTCATCATTTAAGGACATTATTGATTGGGCATCTAATTCAAATGGGTCCCTACAAGATATGTGCATTAGACCGTACCTCAAAAAAAAAAGTTCGCCGTACACCCTCCAATATGATGTATTTTTGGAAGGCGATTTCAAAAAAAAATTTTTTTTTTGCCGAACGTAGGGGTCGCCTTTTTTAATTTTTTGTTATAGCTTTGGCATTTAAAATCGGATTTTAAAGTGTGATATATCGATTTTTTTGCCTCGAGGAGACCAGTGTTTTGCTATATAGTAAAAATCCAACTAAAAAAAATTTAAAAAGGCGAACCCTACGTTCGGCAACCAATAATAAAAAAAAAATGTCTACTTGGTTTAGCGCAAAACTTCCTTAGCAAAAGTTTAATGATTTTTTGCGAGCTTTAATTTTCTGACATTAGGGTGGTACATTAGGGTGGTAGCAACTGAGATCTGGTGGGTAACTACTAGAACGGGATACTTTAGGTCAAAATGTCATTAGAGAAAAACACTGGTCTCCTCAAAAGAAAAATATCGATGTATCATACTTTAAGATCCGACTGTAAATACCAAAGATATAACGAAAAATGTAAAATGGCGACCCCTACGTTCGGCATAAAAAAATAATAAAAAAATTTTTGAAACCTCCTTGCAAAAATACTTTATATTGGAGGGTGTACGGCGCACTTTTTTTTTTGCCTGTAAGGTGGTACGCTCTAATGTGCATTCTGCCCAAACTTTCTAACAAAGCCTCCATTCAAAAGTCTTCAAACAAGTTTAATTTCTTAAATCAATCGATATGTATTTTTTCTATGGTCTTTATTTATTCCTAAATTTGTTAAAATTAAAAAGAATAAATAAAAAAAATTGATTCCCAGTATGCTTTCATTGTCTGAAAATTCTATAAGAGGCAAAAATTGTTTTGAGTTCCAAGGGGGTTACATTTTCCCAATGTTGGGATTACTTTGGAGCCCTAAAAGGGTATGTTTATAATTTATTAAATAAAACTTGTATGTTATATTAAATATTTAGGACCATTTGTTAGATATAGTCTTGACTAGCCATGGATCTGTGCGAACATGAAACAAATCACACGTGAACCAACAACAAATCTTAAATAAATTGATTTTATATATATTTTTTGCGAGTGATTTTCTGACCGTGATAAAGTGCAGACGTTCATTGTGATTTCTTTTCTATAATTCTATTTAAAATTATAAGCAATAACATTTGTTTTAAGAAAAACCTTTTTTTTAATACATTGTATCAGTGTTACCATTACGGCGATTTTCTCATCAGATCTAGCGATTTTATTTCGCCCCTAGCGGGAAAAATTGTCCTGTAGCTATTAGGCAAAAATCTAGAAATTTTTTTATCAGCCGTAATAATTTTTAAAACTCGATTTTATGTTGAAAAATATTATAAAACTCGCAAACTGAAATATAAAACACAACATCTTAAACGGTGTTAGTAAAAAAAACTCTAAAAATACACATTTCGATAAAATATGGGTATGCACTGTTTCATCGTACAACGCCCTCTATTGTGTATTCTCAATACTAATATTAATTCAATGAAAATCAGGACTCATTATTTGAAGCTTACTCGTAAAATTTTTCATTATTTAAAAGTTTATAACCTAGTGTCTTCAAATGCAATGAAATGTGATAAGAAATTTGAAAATAACACACAAAGCAACAACAAAATTATTTTCGTTGTTGTTGTCTTGTGTGTTATTTTCAAATTTCTTTGCACATAAGAAATTTGAAAATAACACACAAAGCAACAACAAAATTATTTTCGTTGTTGTTGTCTTGTGTGTTATTTTCAAATTTCTTTGCACATTTCATTGCATTTGAAGACACTAGGTAACACTTCTTATTCACATATTAAAGAAATTTTTGAGTAAAAACTGCTTTAAGTACCATTTTTCAACAATCTAGCGATAAAATCGCTAAATATTTACACTGTTTATAATCTAGAGATTTTCTAGCGATTTTTGGGTCTGATCTAGCCATTTATTTTGAAAATTTGTTGGCAACACTGCATTTTATATTGAAATCAACAACAAATTATTACTTATTAAGTAGTAAACAAAGGGATTAATATTCTGCTATACTAATCCTCTGCTGTTACAGCAGAATGGATAGTAGCAGCGAGTCTACTGAAGAAAGCGATAGTCGCTGAAAACAAAATAACGAAACGACGACAAAATCGATCACCAGAATTAGTTAAGCATGCAATCAAAATAACAAAAACTACCAACAATGATGATTAGGTCAAGGAATTCCATGCAAATGCATGTTATTTCTCGATAGTCCAAAACTAATATGGACTAAACATTTATCCGACTCATCAAATATAGAACAAACTGGCATCGATTTGTAGTTGCATATTTTGACATAAATGCATGTTTTTGCATATTTCGACTTTAAATACATATTTGATGGCTTTTTAATGCATATTTTGTGCTTTTTAATGCATATTTGTGCATATTTTTCGTAGCATTTTTTATTTTGTAAAAAAATATAAAAAATTGATACGTTTTCATATTTTGATTCAATCAAAATAAACATTTTTAAAACTTTATTGACCAATGGGAAATCTTCGAGTTCTGTGTCTGTTTGCAAAATAACTAACTTAAATATATTTTTAAGTTTTAAAGTGCATTATTTTTGCAAAAATTATAGTTTTTAGTGAATATTTCATATATTGTGAGTGCATATTTTTCTTTTTTAACCGCATATTTTTCATTTTTAAGTGCATGAAATTCCTTGCCCTAATGATGATATAACAGGTACCTACTAGCAACAACATGTTTGCTGCACTTGATGTAGACAATAATTATGATTATTATATTAACGATAATGCTAACAAAGAGCTTTCTGAAGAAAAACCACCTAATACATGAAAATGTCTGTGGAAGATGTGAAGAAAAAAATAAAGTCTTTTCGAACAGCCTACAGTGCGGAAACAGCCCACAGAGGCGATAAATTTTAGTTCTTTCCTTGACGACGGCATCTTGAAAGCAAAATTGACTATCAAGTTGCATGCAGCCTACGTCACAGCTTCAAGTTCAACTGAATTTGACAAGCTGTATGTGTTATCAATTTGAAAGCAAAATCTTGATCATGTAACCTCACTGTAAGAGTAATGGCAAAAAACGTAAAGGCATATAGAGTGATAGTAAAATAGCTATCTTTCGTAAAAAAACTTAAACGTTTTCAAATCACATTAGAAAATGTTGTTTTCAGCCGATCAAGCCGCCGCCGCCGCCGATTATTTGGTTGCGCCGCCGCCGCCGATTTTTATCCGGCTCAACCTCAATCGCCGCCGCCGCCGCCGATTTTTTGCCTGCGCCGCCGCCGCCGATTATTTTGGTCGGCTTGTTTCTCTGCTCTACATATATGCCTTTACGTTTTTTGCCATTACTCTTACAGTGAGGCTACATGATCAAGATTTTGCTTTCAAGTTGATAACACATACAGCTTGTCAAATTCAGTTGAACTTGAAGCTGTGACGTAGGCTGCATGCAACTTGATAGTCAATTTTGCTTTCAAGATGCCGTCGTCAAGGAAAGAACTAAAATTGTTCGCCTCTGTGGGCTGTTTCCGCACTGTAGGCTGTTCGAAAAGACTTTATTTTTTTCTTCACATCTTCCACAGACATTTTCATGTCAGCAGAAATTGGTTTTTTATTTATTTTTAAATCATTTCGTCGATATACCGGAATATTCACATTCCGTATTTTATCAATCGTGTTTTATTGCGGCACAATATTTGTAAAAAGAAAAACAAATTTACAAGAAATTTGATCAGCTGTTTAAAAATTGACCGTCAAGTTTTCTCAAAAATTGAAAGCAAAAATTGATATCAAGTTGCTGTTCAATTTTTAAAATGTGAGTGTGTTAGTAAAAAAGTGTGAGTGTATTAAAACTTGAAAGGAAAAAATTGATCGTGTAACCCCTATGTTACCTGACAATCTCTCAAAGATTTGTACGAATAATCTTCAAGGTTTACTATTTTTGAAAAGTTATTCATCATCGCTCTTATATCTGAAACATTTGGAATAATTATTGGAGGTGGTTTTTCTTCAGAAAGCTCTTTGTTAGCATTATCGTTAATATAATTATCATCATTATTGTCTACATCAAGTGCAGCAAACATGTTGTTGCTAGTAGGTACCTGGTATATCATCATTAGGGCAAGGAATTTCATGCACTTAAAAATGAAAAATATGCGGTTAAAAAAGAAAAATATGCACTCACAATATATGAAATATTCACTAAAAACTATAATTTTTGCAAAAATAATGCACTTTAAAACTTAAAAATATATTTAAGTAAGTTATTTTGCAAACAGACACAGAACTCGAAGATTTCCCATTGGTCAATAAAGTTTTAAAAATGTTTATTTTGATTGAATCAAAATATGAAAACGTATCAATTTTTTATATTTTTTTACAAAATAAAAAATGCTACTAAAAATATGCACAAATATGCATTAAAAAGCACAAGATATGCATTAAAAAGCCACCAAATATGTAAAGTCATTTAAATGCATTTATGTCAAAATATGCAACTACAAATCGATGCCAGTTTGTTCTATATTTGATGAGTCGGATAAATGTTTAGTCCATATTAGTTTTGGACTATCGAGAAATAACATGCATTTGCATGGAATTCCTTGCCCTAATCATCATTGTTGGTAGTTTTTGTTATTTTGATTGCATGCTTAACTAATTCTGGTGATCGATTTTGTCGTCGTTTCGTTATTTTGTTTTCAGCGACTGTCTACCAGACAATATCGCTTTCTTCAGTAGACTCGCTGCTACTATCCATTCTGCTGTAACAGCAGAGGATTAGTATAGCAGAATATTAATCCCTTTGTTTACTACTTAATAAGTAATAATTTGTTGTTGATTTCAATATAAAATGCAGTGTTGCCAACAAATTTTCAAAATAAATGGCTAGATCAGACCCAAAAATCGCTAGAAAATCTCTAGATTATAAACAGTGTAAATATTTAGCGATTTTATCGCTAGATTGTTGAAAAATGGTACTTAAAGCAGTTTTTACTCAAAAATTTCTTTAATATGTGAATAAGAAGTGTTATAAACTTTTAAATAATGAAAAATTTTACGATTAAGCTTCAAATAATGAGTCCTGATTTTCATTGAATTAATCTTAGTATTGAGAATACACAATAGAGGGCGTTGTACGATGAAAAAGTGCATACCCATATTTTATCGAAATGTGTATTTTTAGAGTTTTTTTTACTAACATCGTTTAAGATGTTGTGTTTTATATTTCAATTTGCGAGTTTTATAATATTTTTCAACATAAAACCGAGTTTTAAAAATTATACGGCTGATAAAAAAATCTCTAGATTTTGGCTAATAGCTACAGGACAATTTTTCCCGCTAGGGGCGAAATAAAATCGCTAGATCTGACGAGAAAATCGCCGTAATGGTAACACTGATACAATGTATTAAAAAAAAAGTTTTTTCTTAAAACAAATGTTATTGCTTTTAATTTTAAATAGAATTATAGAAAAGAAATCACAATTAACGTCTGCACTTTATCACGGTCAGAAAATCACTCGCAAAAAATATATATAAAATCAATTTATACATATAAGATTTGTTGTTGGTTCACGTGTGATTTGTTTCATGTTCGCACAGATCCATGGATAGTCAAGACTACATCTAACAAATGGTCCTAAATATTTAATATAACATACAAGTTTTATTTAATAAATTATAAACATACCCTTTTAGGGCTCCAAAGTAATCCCAACATTGGGAAAATGTAACCCCCTTGGAACTCAAAACAATTTTTGCCTCTTATAGAATTTTCAGACAATTAAAGCATACTGGGAATCAATTTTTTTTATTTATTCTTTTTAATTTTAACAAATTAAGGAATAAATAAAGACCATAGAAAAAATACATATCGATTGATTTAAGAAATTAAACTTGTTTGAAGACTTTTGAATGGAGGCTTTGTTAGAAAGTTTGGGCAGGATGCACATTAGAGCGTACCTACCACCTTACAGGCAAAAAAAAAGTGCGCCGTACACCCTCCAATATAAAGTATTTTTGCAAGGAGGTTTCATTTTACATTTTTCGTTATATCTTTGGTATTTACAGTCGGATCTTAAAGTATGATACATCGATCTTTTTCTTTTGAGGAGACCAGTGTTTTTCTCTAATGATATTTTGACCTAAAGTATCCCGTTCTAGTAGTTACCCACCAGATCTCAGTTGCTACCACCCTAATGTACCCCCCTAATGTCAGAAAATTAAAGCTCGCAAAAAATCTTTAAACTTTTGCTAAGGAAGTTTTTCGCTAAACCCAGTAGAAATTATTTTTTTATTATTGGTTGCCGAACGTAGGGTTCGCCTTTTTAAATTTTTTTTAGTTGGATTTTACTATATAGCAAAACACTGGTCTCCTCGAGGCAAAAAAATCGATATATCACACTTTAAAATCCGATTTTAAATGCCAAAGCTATAACAAAAAATTAAAAAAAGCGACCCCTACGTTCGGCAAAAAAAATTTTTTTTTTGAAATCGCCTTCCAAAAATACATCATATTGAAGGGTGTACGGCGAACTTTTTTTTTGAGGTACGGTCTAATGCACATATCTTGTAGGGACCCATTTGAATTAGATGCCCAATCAATAATGTCCTTAAATGATGAAATTATGTGATCAATTCGAACATTGGTTTGAGCATTTTATCCGTAAAAGTGTCCTTTTCTAAATATTATAGAATTTTACAATATCGTTTATCTTTACTTTTTCATTTATTTGTTTAATTTATCCAAAATATTCAACTGGACCATTTTTAAAAATGTATTTAGAATTGAAAAAATATGTATGGGTGATATTAAAAAATGTGATAAAAATCATGTAACCAGCTAATTTCAAATGCATGGATTACATTTGAGTTATATATTTCGATATATATCAGCGCATTGTCACCTGTTTTACAAAATTTATAACAATCTGACCAATTTTTGTTTAATACATAAAATTTGTAACCAATTTTATAGGCCAAATGTAAACTCCGTAACCAGTAACTCATAAGGTTTTTTAACTTTAATAGCTTATATTTTAATAACCAATGAAGCTAAACACTAACTGTAAGAATTTATATGAAGAGCAGAAGTAACGCTTTTAACAAAAATGAATACATTTTACAAACTTTTTCGTATATCTATGCTAACACGACTTCAACTCTGTAACGATTTTTCGTCATAATTTTTGATAAAAATGCATACACCAAATACATATATTGAGTTTTAAATGCAAAGTTAAGCAGCTATGTTTTTTTATTAATTGATTTTTTACACATCTGCAAAGAGCTGCATTCTGAAGTATTATATTAACCCATTAAGAACTTTTTTTAAATTTTTTTCACAGTATAAATTAAATTAAAAAAAAAAAATAATTATAAAAGCTTATGTACTTTTATATGGGAAATGGGACTTTCTACAAAGGTGCACTTAGTGCGGAAAGTTTTCTGACTGTCACTCACTTGGGAGTGACCAGAAACGATTCCTCTGTTTGAATGTCCAAGCAGCTCACTACTTCCGGTCTTAGACCAAGTATTTTCCGGGCAATGGCTTTTCAGATACCTCTGATAGCTAGCTAGTGTGAGAAGGCGCTCGGTCATGTAGCCTGAATGGTTAAAGTACATCTTAACGTCTCAGGTAAGTAGGTAAATGGACACGAATATTTACTGAAGCATGACCGCATCGTGGATGTGGTAATTAATCCCGAATCCACTGTCTGCCTGGAGGCGTTGCTGGCAGCCCCAGCTCCAGGATCGGATGCTTTAGCCCAATCAGCTACTCATCTTAAATTTTTAAGATTACAGAAACCACAACAAATGTAGATAATAACCAACGGATTAATACGATGACGACCTTCAGCCTGAAAAAACGGACACGATTTGGAACCTGGAATGTCCGTACGCTTTTGGATACCACTCGTCTTGCACAAGTGTGTAATGAATTTGTAAAATATAACCTGCTCTTTATGGGCCTTTGCGAAACCAGATGGCCTGAATTTGGAGAGTTCCATACATCACATAATCTAACTCTCATATACTCCGGCAGACCATCAGATCAACCGAAAATGAGTGGGGTAGGTATTCTCTTATCAAGAGAGGCGAAAGATGCTCTCATCGAGTGGAAACCACACTCTGACAGGATTATCACTGCCCGTTTTCGAACCAGAGCCAGAAACGTAACTTGTGTGCATTGCTATGCACCAACCAATGTTGCAGAACCGGCGGCGAAAGAGGATTTCTACGGCCTCTTAACCAGAGTAACTGCATCTGTAAACCGTGGAGACATCATGCTTCTGACAGGCGACTTCAACGTTAAAAAGTGGCCCTATGTTCCGTATAGGAACTACGGGAACTTATATATATATATATTAGGGCGGGTCGATTTAATAATCGCCCATGCCTCAGTGAAAATCGTATTCTAGGGATCAAAATAAGAAACTTTGCCGAAGGAACCATACCTCTAAAACGAATTCTACTACCCCCAACTGTTGACTTTTGTCCCGTAGGGTCAAGTTTTGAAAAATCCCACTTTGACCCATTTAGAGTGCCCCAATCGAGTCCAAATGTATGACCGACCCCCACTAACTTTGGAGGGCCCATCCACCCATGCCAGTGGTACACCCCCTGGAACTCCCCTGGGGGGTTCCCCATACAAACATTTTAAAAAATCACCATTTTTGGCACTTTATTTTATTATTTTTTATTTATTTTATTTATTTTTATTATTTTATTTATTTTTTCTCTTTAGAAATTTATTTAGTCAGAACATATGTAAATGAAAAAATTAATTTAACTTAGTAATAGAAAAGAAAAAATGCCCAGACTTGAAAGCAAAAAAGACTTCAAACAGTAATTTTTTTTATTTTCTTTTCTATTACTAAGTTAAATTAATTTTTTCATTTACATATGTTCTGACTAAATAAATTTCTAAAGAGAAAAAATAAATAAAATAATAAAAATAAATAAAATAAATAAAAAATAATAAAATAAAGTGCCAAAAATGGTGATTTTTTAAAATGTTTGTATGGGGAACCCCCCAGGGGAGTTCCAGGGGGTGTACCACTGGCATGGGTGGATGGGCCCTCCAAAGTTAGTGGGGGTCGGTCATACATTTGGACTCGATTGGGGCACTCTAAATGGGTCAAAGTGGGATTTTTCAAAACTTGACCCTACGGGACAAAAGTCAACAGTTGGGGGTAGTAGAATTCGTTTTAGAGGTATGGTTCCTTCGGCAAAGTTTCTTATTTTGATCCCTAGAATACGATTTTCACTGAGGCATGGGCGATTTTTTTGCCTCCCCACAAATCGACCCAGCCTAATATATATGTACTTTTATAGCTTAAAAAAATTATATTTATAAAAATTTAATATTTAGAAGATTTTAACTTTTTTCTTTTCATATAAAAAAATTGTTTTTAGCTCTGGTTGTTCAAGTTTAATGAATTAGTAAATTCTTTTTAAAAATATATATTTATTTTAAAATTTTTTATATTTGAAAATTGATACTTCCAGCCGAAATAAGCCGAAAAAAATCGGCGGCGGCGGCTGAAGCAAAAATGACCGGCGGCGGCGGCTTAAACGGCTCACGGCGGCTGGCTTGTTTCTCTGGTTCTGACCACCTACCAATCATTAGTACAATTAATTTAAATTATGTAATGGTAGACAATTTATGCTACGCTTTCAGCAAGTCAAACTGGCCGCATTTTATGAAATTCATAAACAGGAATCTTCCTGTGGCGTATAGTTTTATTAAAGTAAACAACACTCATATTGACAATATGATAAACGTTTTTAATAATGTAGTAAAAATGGGAATAGAGTAAAGGGTGCCCAAACGTAGAATAGCACCAACCTCTAAACCCTTACCTAAGAACATAAAATTTATGATACAATTAAGGAACGTATTTAAAAGAAACTGGAAGCGTTACAGAGATGTTAATGATCGTCGAGCTATGACACGTTTAAATAAAAATATTACGAATGAAATAAACCACTTCAGAAACCAAACTTGGAATAACATGTTGTCCAATTTGGACAAAGCATCTTCCCCTGTTTGGAAAGTTTCAAAAATGTTATAGAAGAAATCTAGCAATATTCCAATTCTAAAACACAACAATGTAGTATGTTTCACCCAGCAAGAAAAGGATGAAATTTTGGCTCACAACTTTAATTTGAAAAACTGTATTTCATCAAATTTAAGTGATACTACTACGATTACTGAGGTTAATGGTGTTGCAAACCTTATTCGTAATATTAATCCAATCCCACAAAACTGTTACTTCACTACTACTGAAAACGTTGGTGTAATTATAAAAAAATTGAAAAACAAAAAAACTCCAGGTTTAGACGGTATTAATAATAAATGTCTAAAAAATTTACCCAATAAAGATATCAACTATCTAACGAACATCTATAATGCTTGCCTTAAATTATGCTACTTCCCCACTGATTGGAAAATCTCAAAAACCATTCCAATACTCAAGCCAAATAAACCTCCTGATTCTCCACATTCTTATAGACCAATAAGTCTGCTCTCTTCTATAAGTAAAATCTTGGAAAAAATTATTACGGAAAAGCATATTGATTTTATCGATGCAAACAATATACTTCCATCGCAACAATTCGGGTTCAGAAGTGAACATAATACGTCTCAACCCCTACTAAAAATCCGAAAATTAGTTAAAAATAATTTTCAAAATGGCAAATCAACTGGAATGATTTTGCTAGACATAAAAGCTGCGTTTGACTCCGTTTGGCATAATGGACTTATTTTTAAATTGAAAAAATTCAACTTTCCAATTGAACTCATAAAAATTATTCAAAACTTTCTTCAAAATAGATCGTTCAGCGTTTACTTGGGTAAAACTTGTTCACAACAAGTTAATATCATTGCAAGATGTCCAAGGTTCTTGCCTGTCGCCAGTTCTTTACAACATCTTTACTGCTGACATTCCAACATTTTCCAATTGCATTACGTCTATATTTGCAGATGATACATCAATTCTTAGTTCTGATGTTTATTCAGCTGATATTATTACAAACTTGCAGTCTGCTCTTACTGCGTTGAGTAATTATTTTGATAAATGGAAGATTCTGGTTAACCCTGAAAAAACGCAGGCTATTTATTTTACAAGAAAACGTAAGTCTTGTTTTATACCCCAGAGTTTACCTCGTTTCATGAACCATGATATTCCATGGGAAAACAACGTCAAATACTTGGGCGTAATACTTGATAGGTACAAAGCTTAATTTTAATAATCATATTCCCTATGTAGTGGACAAAATTAACAAAATTATTAGAGTAATGTACCCAATCATAAACAGAAAGTTGGAAATGAACATAGACAATAAAAAACTCATCATCAAATCTATATTCCACCCCATAATGTTTTACTGTGCTCCAGTTTGGTACACGTCTGCAAAATGTCATATAAAAAAACTCCAAGTAGCACAAAATAAGCTACTTAAAATGATATTTAAACTACCATGGCACTATTCCACCCGACGCCTACATAGTCTCGAGGGCTTCGAACTCGTTCTGGATAAAATCGAAAGATTGACTCTAAATTTTAATGGAAGATGCCAACTCTCACAACATGTACATATCAATGAACTCATCTCATCATAATTTTATCTACTTTATTTTTTTTCTCATTTTTATCTTATACCTCTGCTTCATAAAGGTTTTTGTAAAATTTTTTCCTTCCGTTTAATAATAATGTACATAAATTTCATAAATTAAAAGAATATATTTATATATCTAAGGGCTGGTATCTTATCTCCAATGCTTAGTTTACTTTAATCATTGATATAGAAATCATTGATTAGCCCTTAAACTTGCTTAAAATAATATCGGTAACTTATAAAAATTTAATCAAGGATTTGTTAATTCTAGATATTTTCATTTGACAATACGAATTAGAAATAAAAGAAAATAAAACAAGTTTGGAAACTTGCGAAATAAGAGTTTTTTATTGAATTTTTCGCATGATACGGGGTCATAAAATTATAAAATAGATGACCAAATTGTTGTTTAAAAAATCATCAATCGCTGAATGCCTCAAATAGGAAGTGTCTTTTTGCATGCTACATGCATATCTTAATTTTTTTCATTGGGTAAGTGTGTATTTGTTTTTAGTCCAGGAAGGTGTTATTAAGAAATATTTATGAAGGACAATATGATTTTTGATGTTCTTGGTACATTCAATACAAATTTTAAAGTCAGAATTTATTAGGAAACTATGTTCAAAGGAAAAGTAAAATAGATATGCCTCTATATTATTTGTTATTCGTTTAGGTAAATATATCTGGATCAAATTTAATATACACATACAGTGATATTTCCTAAATCAGTAAGTTTTTACAAACCGCGAAACTAAACGCTTGATTTTCTTGATTCTATTTTTAAGATAACTTCCAACAATTTTTTGTACAAAGCAAAAGTCTTCTGAAGAGTAGTGTCTGTGAAATTTTGTGTTAATTGAACAAATTAGAATTTTCGAATTTTGTGGAAAATAAAATATATGAATCCAAAAATATTCCTCAGAGGAAAAAATATATGACGTACTTAAAAATTTTACTGCAGGAAATATTTAAGTGTGCCTATAACTGGTCTAAACAACTACTATAGAATCTTAGCAGTATGCATAAATCTTAACCTCTGTTAACTGACCCTGTCCGACATTTCAACAATTTTTAATAGAATGTGGTGGATTAAGTTTTATGGTTAAATTTTATTAAATACTAAAAATTGGTTAAATAAATAAGCAAAATAAAAAAAAATGAATAAAAAACTATACTCATTAACTACAATTTAAGATCTTGCAGGAGCACGTGCAGTATGTCTTATATCTTTATATATCTCATATTTTTCCAGAAAATTAGAAAATTTAAATTATTTGTAATTAAGAACGGCAGAATTCAAAAAATTATTATGAGACACCTTAAACACATTTTTTAGTCAAATTTTCCTTCCACAAATCATGGTTTATTTGTGCTAAATAAAGATCAAAATTATGACCGATTCTAACAAACTATTAGTACAGAATCCAATATTATGTCATATTATTAAAATTTTCCCCAAATATTTTCTTAATTCTAATTGGTATTTTTAGAGAATATATATGTGCAAGTTACTAAAGATTTTCATTATTTAGATGGCACATAAAGATGTTGTACGGTGTTTATTTACAAATTAATTAGTCTACGTAAAACTTTTTAAAAAGTTACCAACATTAGAAAAAAATTTTAATACTAACATGATTTGTAGGGTAGAAAATCTATGTTTAAGGTCTTAATCACAAAAATTTCTTTAATTAAATTTAAGCAATGTTTAGAGTAAAATCAGAGATTAAAATTTGATGAGTTACTGTAATTAAGTGCTAAGCAATGATTTTCTTCTTAATCATTGTTTAATATCACATAAGATGCCAGGGCTAAGTAGAAAAGGAACGAAGTTCCTAAACTCTTTGCTTCTAAGTCAAATGTAAATAATATAAATATTATAAGAAATAAATTGAATTGAATTGAAAAGATATTGGTTCATATACAATTTGTTCGAAAGACAAAAATTATGTCTTATTATATATAGTGCCATACAAGGCAATATATAACGAGACATAATTGTATTAAATAATATAAAATAATGTATAACCCGTTTTATTTGGGAATAGCTACAGGACAATTTTTACCGCTAGGGACTAAATAAAATCGCTAGATCTGACGAGAAAATCGCCGTTATAGCAACACTGCTGAATAGAGTTGGGCTTAATCGTTCTTTTTGGTGACTCGGTCATATCGTTCAATAAAATTCATTGAACTAGTTCGTTCAAATCGTTCAATCGTTCTTTTTTGTTATCGTTCTTTTTTGACATGAGCTGTATTTGAACCAGAGCTTTGAAGAATTAATTCCTTAATTCAATTTTTAAGTTCTGAATTAAAAATTCGATGAATTAATTCACTAAGCACCATATATTGAATGGAATTAATTCATATTTGCTTTAGTTCGATTTATTTTGTTACGCATTAATTCAATTGTAATAGTTCTTTTTATTAAATCAAATGAATTAATTCACTGGTGAACACGTTCAATTTTATAAATCGAACGGAAAAAAGTGAATTAATTCCTTACTGAATTAATTAATTCCTTACTGAATTAATTCACTACTGAATTCGTTCAATTTCATTTTCGTTCAGTGAATTAAAAAAAGTTAAATTACGTTCAGTGAATTAAAAAAAAAAAATAAAATTACGTTCAGTGAATTAAAAAAAAATAATAAGTGCACTGAATTGAAAAAAAAATAAAATAAATCCACTGAATTTAAAAAAAAAATAAAATAAGTTCACTGAATTCAAAACCTGTTTTCTGCCGTTCAGTAGAAGAAAACAATAATGTACAAACAAAATTTTTAAATAACAATTTTACAGCGTGTGCTAGTAAAAATAAACAAATTAGAAACCGGATGCTGTTTATCAACCTACATGATTCAAAAATAAAGCCTTTTACTATTAAAAATAAAAACTTTACAGATATAGATAAATTTCGAAAAAATATAACTATTAATTTTTCAAACTAGTTATATAGTTATATCTATATCTGTAAAGTTTTTATTTTTAATAGTTAAAGGCTTTATTTTTGAATCATGTAGGTTGATAAACAGCATCCGGTGTCTAATTTGTTTATTTTTACTAGCACACGCTGTAAAATTGCTTATTTAAAAATTTTATTTCTACATTATTGTTTTCTTCTACTGAACGGCAGAAAACAGACTTTGAATTCAGTGAACTTATTTTATTTTTTTTCAATTCAGTGAACTTATTTTATTTTTTTTTTTCAATTCAGTGCACTTATTATTTTTTTTTTAATTCAATGAACATAATTTTATTTTCTTTAATTCACTGAACGTAATTTTATTTTTTTTTAATTCACTGAACGTAATTTTATTTTTTTTAATTCACTGAACGGAAATTAAATTGAACGAATTCAGTAGTGAATTAATTCAGTAAGGAATTAATTCATTTGATTTAATAAAAAGAACTATTGCAATTGAATTAATTCTTTCAATTTGTTGTTTGATGAACGAGTTCAGTTGAACGAATTCAGTGAATTACTTAAGAAAAGGAATTCATTCAATTCTAGAGAAAATTGAATTCGATTGGTAGTGAATTCATTCAAAAAAGAATTAATTCTTCAAAGCTCTGATTTGAACAGTGATTCGTAAACGGTGTCGTTCATTCGACAATTTATTGGCGCACTACATTTTACATGTTTATTAGGGATGCCAAACGGGAAATCCCGAATCCCGAAATTCCGGGATTTTCGGGATTGGAAAAATCCCGAATCCCGGGATTTTCTTATTTTTTAATATTAATATAAACGCAAATAAACAAAGTGAGCAATTTTAGATTACCTACACACAGAAAAAAACAGGGGGAATATTACCTAAGAGCTATGTAATTATACAACTACATAATTTTCAAGTTAGTTTTACAAAGTTCTAATAAAATATCCACATTTTTTTGTAAAATATATACAATCCTTGCAAAATATATACATGTGTAGTGGAAAATATCCGAAAATTTATATATATTTTGCTAGAAATTTGTAAAACTTACTTCGAACTTATGTAGTTGTATAATTACATAGCACTTAGATAAAGTTCCACCTGTTTTTTTCTGCGTGTACGTTTTTTCTTGAATTTTCTCATATTGACAAGTAATTGATGCCAAGATATTGGTAAAATTATAAATTAAGTAGATTATTCGAGTAAACTATGCAAAGACTTTGCAGAAAAATTTGAAATTTTGGTTTGAAATTGTAAATAAAATTAAATTAAATTAAACAATATTAAGTTTTTGAGTAATACATGCGAAAAATCAAATTTGTTTGTTATTTTACCGATTTATTCTTCCAAGCGAAATTCGAAACTGGGACTGTAAGTTTTGGCTGGGACTGTAAGTTTGAATTCTTCCATGAAAACATTTGATAACGATGACCAAATAACTTTGTTGCTGTAATTACACGATTTAGTGGGCAAGGTTATCGCAACGAATCTGTTTTAAAATCTGCTTACAAAATACTGGGCGCAAGTGTACTTAATGACAGGCCTTCATATATTATCCCAGCTAGAAAAATACAAACGGGAAAGCGATGGCAAGGTATTGCTTTCCCATTGCCAATATGATAACGTCAATAGATAAAAGGATCGGCAGTTCAAAAAGCGCCGGAAAAGTACTGGAGAAACAAAATTTTTAACTTTGGCAAAACGCTGCTATAACCAATAAATAGGTGGTTTGGAATTATATTTTCCAAAATAAAATTTAAAAAAAGTTCATATCTTTTTTTTGCCCTGCCGTGATGTTTTGTAAAACAAATACTGGCAAAACGACTTTGCAAACGCTGGCAAAGCGTCCCAAATGAGTGTTCTGTCAGTCATTTATTTTTAACATCGCGGTACCAAGTGGTATGCTAGTAAGTACTTGATTTTTTGTACCACTGTTAATTTCTGACTGAGATGTTTCAATATTCATAAAATGTACCACATTATTAATTAACAACTATTAAATAAGTATAAAACGCTTTATTCTATAAAAAAAATTAGTTACATAACGTAAAAATTTTTACAAATAAAGGAAAATTTAAATCCCGAAAAATCCCGAAATCCCGTAAAATCCCGGGATCCCGAAAATTTCCGTAGTCCCGAAAATCCCGGGATCCGGAGATCGGGATTTCATACAAAATCCCGAATCCCGGGATTTTCAAATATAAATCCCGATTGGCATCCCTAATGTTTATATTAATTTTATTGTGCATAGACTAATAGTATCAGAAAATTACAATTTTATTACAAATTTGAAATTATTAAGAAAAACATTTAATTCTGTAATAAAATTAGTAAGAAAGGTATACAAACTTTTTATGACTACAAAAAAGAACGAAATGAACGATGAACGAAAAGAACGAATAATGGTGAACGATGTCATATCGTTCAATGAACTGAACCGTTCAAATGAACTAGTTCGTTCATGAACGACACAACTCGACTGCTGAATATGGTCTTTCTTGAAAATAGAAAATGAAGGAGTACGAATTGTTATTAAATATAGATAATAAGGAAATATTAATTGAGGTATAATTGCAAAGGACACAAGATAAATTATGCATTGCTACTCATTGAAATTATTCCTTTACAGATACTTAATAATTCCATTGACTATCTAATTGGCAATCAAGATGAACAACAAACTATGCGTATGTCTCACAAATATGGATTTCATAACCCTGATGATTTTATGCTTACCACACGATCTATAGCCAAATTTTATCGCCGCATGTGTTGTGGTGACCTCGCCAGTGAAAAGGACTTAAAATCCGAACTGTCCCACCTGACGCCGGAGTTGCAAAAAATCATACCATCCGTTTTGCAGTCGCGTTGTAATGAAGTGTTGCGTTATTTGATAACCGAACAAAATGCAAATGAATATCCACTGGTGGAATCATTTGATTGGGATACACGATTAGTTTTGGGCGATAGCAGTTTTGCACAAAACAAAAATATTCTGACGACATTAACATTTCGATTGCGGCACATTCGATGTCAAAAACAACATGTGTCACAATTACACATACAAATGGAACGTAAGAAATTGGATGAATTTATTACGACCATCGAAGACTCACTGCAGTAAGACTGTAAGGCTTAATTTAATAAAGTAAAAAGCAGTGGCTCAGAAAGTGATTAAAAAATTGTCCATCTAATAAAATGCGTACGCTGAGTTGATTGGTGTAACGTTTTTTCGGTCACGCTCCCTTTAAAATCCCCGATAATTCCTAAAATAAGCTTTATATATAGAAGCCGGTGTTGGACATATCGCAGAGGTTAAAATCCCTAATGCCGGCCAAAGACTAGACACGCGGAAAAAGCTTTTGGGGTAAACTCCTATTGAGACAGACAACTATAAGTAAAGGCGAGTGGCCTACAAAAAAATTGCTCCGTTATACTCAGCGTGGTCACTAACCGATACACATTTATCAATTTTGTTGTTGTTGTTGTTGTAACGGCTTTAAAATGAGAATTTGTAGTTAATAATTCTCATTTAAAGCCGGAGTGGCAATCCTTGCTCGGATAGATTCGAAGATTCGAATACATCCGAATCGTTCCGGCACATAGTCCGATTGCCGTGGGAACCGGGTTATACCGCCCATACTCGGTCGTCAGAGCCTCGTCAGCGTTAACAGGGGACACCATGTCCAAGGTGGACTGTGGGTGAGGTTGGCATTTGGAAATAATTTCCCTTGACCCCCTTTTTTTCGGTAAACCTTGTTGGTTCAATTACACGAGAAGAGGTTTCGTCTTCCCCTAATTTACATGGTTAATTTTTTTTAAATGTGTTTAAAAATATGTAAATTTTAATACCCTCGAAAAGCTTATTTTTTGTGTTTTACGGCGCTGCATACTGGGTTCAATGACAACCAAACGCGATTAATTCAAGGAAGAGGTTTATTGACGAGATATTTTTTTTTTGGATTAACTATGTGTAGGTTAGTTTAAAAAAATCCTTTTTTATTTTTCGTTGGTACTTTTTTATAAAAAATAAAAAAAAGTTTAAGTATTAGGAGAATCTATGAAAAAACGCGCACCAGTTTGATTTATTGATTCCGATTTTAATGAAATTCACAATTCTAATACAAGATATCAGACTTTATAGGATCAGTAGTGCGATTCTCTAACTTAACGATTTTATCGAATTCGTTAACTAACGATAATTGTCGGTTGAGTTACCGAAAAAGTGATTCACTATATTTTAGTTAACGATATTATTCGCTAGAAAAAGTTACCGACAAATTTCGGTAGAAATAAAATATGTCAAACAAAAAGTATTTGTAAAAAAAAAAACAAAATGAAAAACAACATTTGTGTGAATAAATTTTTTTTCAAAATCGGCGAATTAGATTGTTTTTTCGTGGTTTTTTGCTTGCTATCGGGCTTAAAAAATATGGAATACCGTTCCATATAGTGTTTTTTTAAATCGCGAAAACCGAAATGCGTTAAATTTAAAGTGTATTTTTTCACCCTATAGCAGTATTATATAATCCATAAGGTAAGTGTATGTAATAAAAGCGACTTAAAATTTAATTAAGTGTCTTCAAAGGCGTTACGCGCCCCACCGCGGTTCTTGTTTTTCTTTTGTAATTGTGAAACTGTTGGATCTTTAGTGAAACTAAGGCTATTCAAGTGAGTTGTAAGTGTTCGAGTTTGAAATAATCGCCGTTAATCAGTTACAAAGTCAGTGGCACATTTTTGCGATTACCGTGATTTCCTCTGCTCTTCTATTTTGAATTTGTTCATTCAGCGACTAAATTTCATAAAGTTGAGAGATACGAAACTTTCACAGTTTGCATAGGTGAGATTTTTCACAAATCTTGTATTGATTACGCGTTGAACCAAAAAGTTAAATAAGTTATTTTCAAATTGTAAAAGCACAAAGAAATCGCGTTAATTGCAAAAATGTGTCATTTACTTGGTGGCTGATTCGCAGTTATTTTTTCAATCACGTATACGCACGACTTACTTGAATAACTTTAATTTCACTAAGAATCACACAGTTTATCCATTAAGAAAGTAAAAAACCGCGGTAGAGCGCCTAAAGTATAACTTCTTAAAGAAATAAAAAAAAAAATGTTCAGTGGCATTTATAACATACTCCTAATGGAATTAATTCTAATGCTACTATAGTTTAAAAAATATACCTTGAATTTAACGCTTTTGGCGTTCCGCGATTCGAAAAAAATATGTCATTCGGTTTGCTATATATTTATTTTCTGGTTATTTTGAAATAGGTTATTTTATATCCCAGCAAAAAATAAGCATGGTTTTAGCAGCACTGCAGAACTAGTGCTACTTGTATCTAGAGATGGGCCAAAATTATTACCATTACATTTTCATTACAATTTCTTTATGTGATGGTAATGAAAGTTTTATCTTCATTCCTATTATATAAAGTAATGCTTTGATTTTCATTTCCATTAGTTTTTTGTAATATAATTAAAAAAAAAATTCATTAATTGTAATGAAATGAAAAAAAAAATCATAACTTTACTAAAAGCGAAATACGTTTGATTTTTCTATAGTCGCGCCTTTATTGGCAAAGTTTTAAATTTTCATATGAAATATTGTGGTTGAAGAGCGCTTATGGGGCATTTTATACTTTGAGTCCTCAAAATTTAAGCTTATTCGTTATTTAAGTTTTAAGCGACGAATCAGCATACCATGAATTCAAATTAAAGCACACGAAAAAATAAAAATATTTACCTTTGTATAAAAGTAACTGTAATAAAAATCCATGTCTAATTTTGTAATAATTAAAATTAAATTCATTGCAATTACTTGAATGTAATGGAAATGAAAAATATTTCATTACAATTATGTATATGTAATGGTAATGAAAGTAGTATCCTTCGCTTACAAGCAGAGCCACAAAAATTTATATTTTTGCTGGATTGATATTAATTATCACTACAAACAAATACAAAAGCACGAAAAATATTAAGTAAATACCTAATAAAGTATGAAAAACAGTCATTCATATATGTTAATTAATGTTAAAATTAATCCAATTGAATTAATTTGATGCAATTGAATTAATACGATCTAATTGGATAATTTTATTTCCACATGTAGGGTAAAAAATTATGTAATTAATTTTAAGCACTAAGCCGTTATAAATATTGGCAAATTTTATTTTTAAGAATATAGAATGGTATTCCATTTATATTCTATGAAAAGAAAATCCCCTAAAATCCTTGTTTTCGCGATTTATAAAAATTTTAGTCGAAAAAACGAGTATTTATTTAGTAGTATATATCAAAGCACTGTTAATTCACTGATTCACTGTTGACCCATTTAGAGTGCCCCAATCGAATCCAAATGTATGACCGACCCCCACTAACTTTGGAGGGCCGATCCACCCATGCCAGTGGCACACCCCTGGAACTCCCCTGGGGGGTTCCCCATACAAACATTTTAAAAAATCAACATTTTTGGCACTTTATTTTATTATTTTTTATTTATTTTATTTATTTTTATTATTTTATTTATTTTTTCTCCTTAGAAATTTATTTAGTCAGAACATATGTAAATGAAAAAATTAATTTAACTTAGTAATAGAAAAGAAAAAATAAAAAATTACTGTTTGAAGTCTTTTTTGCTTTCAAGTCTGGGCAATTTCGCACGGCTCTCTAATGTCGTCGCCATAACAGCCTCTACATTTTCCGGTATAACTCGTTTGGAAACGCTAGCTAGCAATTGAACGTGTCGTTCTGTTTCTTGTATGTGTGATGGAATTTTTGGATCATTAAACGGTGGATCATCTTGATTTAAATATTCTTTCAAAGTATCGTATGGAATGCTTCGCGTGAATGGTGGTTCAAATACGTCATTTATGTCATTCATATTGATCATTTCCGTGTAACTTGTGCAATAAAAGTTTATATCTGGTTTTTTATAAGCTCTAAGTCCCGTTGGGTCGTCAACATCGGTTCGATAGCGTAGAATTATCTTGATAGCACAGTCGCGCTTTTCTTTGCTATCATCAAACAACATTGATAACAAGATATTTTCCGAATGCGCATAATATGAATTATCTGTAATTACTTTATTGACAATTTTGCGTAAACGAGGTTCTAGAAATCTTGACCAACTGATGAATTTGAAAAATAATCTACTACCGTACACGACCGAGCTGTAATACTTGATATTGAAGTACATTGGCACATAACATGTAATTATAAATTCTTAAATTTGCATCTGGATTTTCCGTTGTCACATATAATCGTAATAGTCTAGCGGCCTTGGTGAGCCACCGAGAATGTACAATTTTCCCTGGTTTGATGTTTGCCAGATCCACTGAAACCACGCCGCTAGAAATTGCATGGGCCATGTCGTATAAGTACTTGGAATCGGTGGAAAATTCAATTTTTTCTGGAGCAGGGGGCATATTTTTCAACTCAATTTTCTGAAAGCCGTCCACCACCTGAAAATATATAAAAATAAAACAATTAAAAACGGTTGACAATTATAGTAAATGAGTGATAGCAATAACTTACCGGAGGAGTTTCACAAGTTTCGATTTGACGGCTCAATTTTCCGGTTGCCGATCTTGGTCCAGTGCTGGTTGATTTATCCAAAGATTCAAACAAATGCCGAAACGGAAGTTCGTTGAAGTGTAGAAGGCAAACGAACCAATGCAATGGTCTTTTTAACAGCAATTCGAATCGTCGTATAATTCCACCGTTTGGGCCAGTGTTTGTTGGCTCACCGTCAGTGAATATGCCAATTAATGCATCCAGTGATATATTTTTATCGTTGAAAAAATCATTTAATTTGGTTGTTTTGTATTCAGCGGTTTCATGTTCCAGTCTTACGTAACCAATCAATTCAGAATTCGGTTCTCTCAAAATAACAAGATGAGGTTCTTTTACCATTCTAGTATGATACTTCTCATCAATTGTATCTCTCGTTAAAGTATCATCTTTTCTGCCATCGAATGAAAATGCTAACAAATTGGTATCATCTAACCGTTTGCGAAGCACTTCTTGTCTGCATTTCTCTTTTTCTCGCCGAACTTTCGATTTATCCATGATGAGAGGTTTGCCATGGATATCTTTCATTTTAAAATCTTGGAAAAGAGCTGTTCCCATTGCTGATGCTACTCTATCAGGCACGCCAAATCTGTCACATACCAAGGCAAAGTTAAAACAATCGTATCTCTGTGTGTATTGTGAACTTGTGCTTATATCCAAATCTTCTTGAACCGGTGGCGGTGCGTATGTTGAATCATCGGGATCTTGGTATGTTGGCATTGATGACATAGACGTTGCTCCTTGCTCTTCAATTTCCATCGCAAATCCATCCATTGTTAGACTTCTCTGATTATGTTGATCGTGCATAAACTCTTTGAGGCGTTCGGGAACCAAACCGCATGCACATGGAGCTGCCTTCAAATCGCATTTACATGTTCCAATGAAAAAAATTGTTTCCAGAGATTTTACATACTCTGTAAATTGTTGGGGTTTGTTTCTTCTCTTGATTTGCTCTTGATATTTGTCAAGCAATCTATTCAATTTATTACATACACTTTTTTTCAGCATTATTTCCATACCAAGTTTTTCCCAAATTCCAATCAACTTATCTTGTACTTGAATAGTGAATGCTTTATAGGACAACTTTTTTTGTTCGCTCAAGTAAAAATAATATCTCAAGATATCCAGATGGGTTGGTAAATTAAGATCAGTCAAATCAGTAGACACACCAAAAACAGTAACATCATGCCTGGGTATATGACTCATTGGGTTTTCGATAGTTGTTGATGTTGTTATTGCTTCATCTTGCGGTGTAGAGGATGCGGTGATGAATAAATTCAATATTCATTGTAAACTTCTTGATTTGGAATGATTTTTTTTTAAATATTTTTTTATCTCAAATTAGCACTTCACACTTCGAGTTCTTCACAACGACTTAATGCATTCACAAAAACTGTTGCGTTATATATGGTCTAGGAGACGAGGTAATAAGAATGAAATGGTAATTTCAATTCTACCTGTAACCGATTTTGTTGTCAAAACTGCCCATAAAGTACTTACATGTAAATTAAACGTTAATCTGACTACAAATTCTGTTAAGCAAGTGCGCCTTTTATTACTTCTGGAAAATCCTTTATGATAATTTTATGCTCAATTCTACCTGTAACCGATTTTGTTGTCAAAACTGCCCATAAAGTACTTACATGTAAATTAAACGTTAATCTGACCACAAATTCTGTTAAGCAAGTGCGCCTTTTATTACTTCTGGAAAATCCTTTATGATAATTTTATGCTCAATTCTACCTGTAACCGATTTAGCTTAAGTAAGTTTACGACATGCAGCTGTGTCTTGTGGTGGCTTAAAAAACCCACACAACCTATTTTACGACCTGCAACAGAACGACACGTTCAATTGCTAGCTAGCGTTTCCAAACGAGTTATACCGGAAAATGTAGAGGCTGTTATGGTGACGACATTAGAGAGCCGTGCGAAATTGCCCAGACTTGAAAGCAAAAAAGACTTCAAACAGTAATTTTTTTTATTTTCTTTTCTATTACTAAGTTAAATTAATTTTTTCATTTACATATGTTCTGACTAAATAAATTTCTAAAGAGAAAAAATAAATAAAATAATAAAAATAAATAAAATAAATAAAAAATAATAAAATAAAGCGCCAAAAATGGTGATTTTTTAAAATGTTTGTATGGGGAACCCCCCAGGGGAGTTCCAGGGGGTGTGCCACTGGCATGGGTGGATCGGCCCTCCAAAGTTAGTGGGGGTCGGTCATACATTTGGACTCGATTGGGGCACTCTAAATGGGTCAAAGTGGGATTTTTCAAAACTTGACCCTACGGGACAAAAGTCAACAGTTGGGGGGTAGTAGAATTCGTTTTAGAGGTATGGTTCCTTCGGCAAAGTTTCTTATTTTGATCCCTAGAATACGATTTTCGCTGATTTATTATCGATTATTAAATCGACCCGCTCTAATATACATACGTAATTGTAATGAGATATTTTTCATTTCCATTGTATTCAAGTAATTGTAATGAAAATAATTTTAATTATTACAAAATTAGACATGGATTTTTATTACCGTTACTTTTATACAAAGGTAAATATTTTTCTTTTTTCGTGTGCTTTAATTTGAATTCATGGTATGCTGATTCGTCGCTTAAGCACCCTAAGTTGTTTTTCACGTGGAAAAAGTTCACTCGAACTTTAAAGGCTTCAAACTGCAATTTAAATTATAAAAATGAACAATTTTTTAATTTTATAATAAAGATACAATCACAATATATACAAAATGTCACTTTCAATTTTTCAATTTCAATTTATTTCTTATAATATTTATATTATTTACATTTGACTTAGAAGCAAAGAGTTTAGGAACTTCGTTCCTTTTCTACTTAGATATATAAATATATTTTTTTAATTTATGAAATTTATGAACATTATTAAACGGAAGGAAAAAAAATTTACAAAAACCTTTATGAAGCAGAGGTATAAGATAAAAATGAGAAAAAAATAAAGTAGATAAAATTATGATGAGATGAGTTCATTGATATGTACATGTTGTGAGAGTTGGCATCTTCCATTAAAATTTAGAGTCAATCTTTCGATTTTATCCAGAACGAGTTCGAAGCCAGCGAGACTATGTAGGCGTCGGGTGGAATAGTGCCATGGTAGTTTAAATATCATTTTAAGTAGCTTATTTTGTGCTACTTGGAGTTTTTTTATATGACATTTTGCAGACGTGTACCAAACTGGAGCACAGTAAAACATTATGGGGTGGAATATAGATTTGATGATGAGTTTTTTATTGTCTATGTTCATTTCCGACTTCCTGTTTATAATTGGGTACATTATTCTAATAATTTTGTTAATTTTGTCCACTACATAGGGAATATGATTATTAAAATTAAGCTTTGTATCAAGCATAACGCCCAAGTATTTGACGTTGTTTTCCCATGGAATATCATGGTTCATGAAACGAGGTAAACTCTGGGGTATAAAACAAGACTTACGTTTTCTTGTAAAATAAATAGCCTGCGTTTTTTCAGGGTTAACCAAAATCTTCCATTTATCAAAATAATTACTCAATCCAGTAAGAGCAGACTGCAAGTTTGTAATAATATCAGCTGAATAAACATCAGAACTAAGAATTGATGTATCATCTGCAAATATAGACGTAATGCAATTGGAAAATGTTGGAATGTCAGCAGTAAAGATGTTGTAAAGAACTGGCGACAGGCAAGAACCTTGTGGTCATCCTGCAATGATATTAACTTGTTGTGAACAGGTTTTACCCAAGTAAACGCCGAACGATCTATTTTGAAGAAAGTTTTGAATAATTTTTATGAGTTCAATTGGAAAGTTGAATTTTTTCAATTTAAAAATAAGTCCATTATGCCAAACGGAGTCAAACGCAGCTTTTATGTCTAGCAATATCATTCCAGTTGATTTGCCGTTTTGAAAATTATTTTTAAATAATTTTCTGATTTTTAGTAGGGGTTGAGACGTATTATGTTCACTTCTGAACCCGAATTGTTGCGATGGAAGTATATTGTTTGCATCGATAAAATTAATAAGCTTTTCCTTAATAATTTTTTCCAAGATTTTACTTATAGAAGAGAGCAGACTTATTGGTCTATAAGAAAGTGGAGAATCAGGAGGTTTATTTGGCTTGGGTATTGGTATGGTTTTTGAGATTTTCCAATCACTGGGAAAGTAGCATAATTTAAGGCAAGCATTAAAGAAGTTCGTTAGATAGTTGATACCTTTATTAGGTAAATTTTTTAGACATTTATTATTAATACCGTCTAAACCTGGAGTTTTTTTGTTTTTCATTTTTTTTATAATTACACCAACTTTTTCAATAGTATTGAAGTAACAGTTTTGTGGGATTGGGTTAATATTACGAATAAGGTTTGCAACACCATTAACCTCAGTAATCGTAGTAGTATCACTTAAATTTGATGAAATACAGTGGTTCAAATTAAAGTTGTGAGCCAAAATTTCAGCCTTTTCTTGCCGGGTGAAACATACTACATTGTTGTGTTTTAAAATTGGAATATTGCTAGATTTCTTCTTTAACATTTTTGAAACTTTCTAAAAAGGGGAAGATGCTTTGTCCAAATTGGACAACATGTTATTCCAAGTTTGGTTTCTGAAGTAGTTTATTTCATTCGTAATATTTTTATTTAAACGTGTCATAGCTCGACGATCATTAACATCTCTGTAACGCTTCCAGTTCCTTTTAATACGTTCCTTAATTGTATCATAATTTTTATGTTGTTTGGTAAGGGTTTAGAGGTTGGTGCAATTCTACGTTTGGGCATACTTTCATCTATTCCCATTTTTACTACATTATTGAAAACATTTATCATGTTGTCAATTTGAGAGCTGTTGTTTATTTCATTAACGCTATCCGCCACAGGAAGATTCCTGTTTATGAATTTCATAAAATGCGGCCAGTTTGCCTTGCTGAAAGCGTAGCATAAATTGTCTACCATTTCATAATTTAAATTAATTGTACTAATGATTGGTAGGTGGTCAGAACTCAAGTCATTTATAACTTTTACTGCAGACATATTTTGAGATATGTTAGTTAGAAAAAAATCTAGAGTTGACGGTTGTTTACTTGGATCAGCCGGAATATAAGTATATTCGTGGGGAAATACTATTTGTGTTTGGTTTAGTTGGAGTATCTCATATAATATGTTACCCCAGCCATTACTTCTTTGACATCCCCAATAACTATGTCTGCAGTTAAAATCTCCTCCTAATATGTATTTATTTGAGCTCGTTAGTTTACGAATATCTGACGCAAATGTTTGTTTTCTTCTAGGGTCCCTGTTTGTTGACCCACCAGTTGACCCATAATAGCAAGAATAAATATTTATAAAGTCATTACCAGATTTTACCTTAACACCTATGTTTTCAATCAGTTCTGCGTTAATAGGAGGCATAAGTTGATGCTGAATGTGTTTTTTAATTAAAATAGCTACTCCACCTCCTCCACCACGTTGTCGATCGTATCTGTAGCAGTAGAAGTTCTGATGTTTTATTGTAATTTTTTTATTTAGCCAGGTTTCACAAAGTAAACAAATGTCAATATTGGTTTTTTCCAAGAAATGGAATAATTCGTCTTTTTTAGTGCGAATGCTACGAGCATTCCATTGTAATAACGTTATGTTGCTGTTCATTGGTACAAAAATTTGCATGCAAGGTTTGTAACAACCTCGAATTGCTCTTCACGAAACCTGCATTTTTTTAAATTTGAAATTAATTCAAACGTAAGATTTTTTAATTCTTTTAAAGAGAACAAATTATTATTATCGTTATTTTGGGTGAATGGTTGGCTATAACCCGTTCTAGATGGATTTGGTGTTTCGCTCTGATTTAAAGCATTTGGAAAATTAACATTGTAATTTGATTGGTTGTTGAATTGTTGGCCTCTTTGTCTGGTACTCTTTGGTTGAGCACGTTGCCTTATTTGCTTATATGTTCCCTATTAGGGCAGTCAGGGGACATAGCCTTATGGGGGCCTTTACAATTAGCACATTTTACAATGGTTGACTTGCATTCTTCAGTTTTGTGATTCCCGGCGCAATGGGCACAAAATGTTTTAACATTGCATCTGCTGGCACCGTGTCCATACATCTGACAATTATAACATTGGGTCAGTTTTGTTTTGTTGGGTTTTTGGTATTCCCACCTGACTTTTATGTAGTTGATGGCTGCGTAATTTTGCCTTAATTCTCTTAATGTGATTGACTTTTTTTCAAAGTAGACAATGAATATAATTTGTTCGTTGTTACTGTCCCTAGCTCCAGCATAGGCTCTAGTAACAATTTTAACGTCGATACATTTAAGGCCCATGTCTAAAAGTCTGGACTTAACAACTGATGGGTCTGTTTTATCTAGACCTAATAGTACAGCCTTATAAGGCTTTTCGTTTTTAGCAGCATATGTGAAATATTCGAGCTGAAACTTCTTAGTGAGAGAGTCACAAACGGTAGTAAAATCTACGTTATTTGTGCAAAACAATTTTAGACCGATGGAAATTTTACGTATAGAGTAATCTTTGATTTTTAATATTCTACATATTTCATGAACTTGTTCAATTTTACATTTTAATATTGTTATTGGTGGTATGTTAACTTTAACAGCTGGTTCGATAATTGTTTCATCATTATCGTCATCATCGATAGTTTGCAGAGGTGCAAAATAATTTGAATTGCTAGCTCTCTGAGAGCTGTTTGTGAACATTTTTTTTCTATTCATGTTATACCCAGAGCAGGCATCAACATCTTCTTTACAATTGCGTTTAATTTTGTTTTTGTTTTTTTAATATTTAGATATTGTTAACAAACAATAACAACAAGAAATAAAGAAAAAAATAAACCGTAAACTTTTATTACACTTTAAGGAAACAGAATAAACTATGACTTAACACATCAAATGATAATGCAAGACTGAAAATGTCACTTTTTCACCAGAAAAATAATAGTTTTGTACATTAAATTTGCGTGAAAACAAACTACACACTTTTCACGTGAAATTCAAACAACTTACGGTGCTTTAAAGCTCAAATAAATTAAATTTTGAGGGCGCAAAGTATAAAATGCTCCATAAGCGTTCCTCAACCACAATATTTTATATGATAATTTATAACTTTGCCGATAAAGGCGCGACTATAGAAAAATCAAACGGATTTCGCTTTTAGTTAAGTTATGATTTGTTTTTCATTTCATTGCAATTAATGAATTGTTTTTTTATTATATTACAAAAAAGTAATGTAAATGAAAATCAAACCATTACTTTATATAATAGGTATGAAGATAAAACTTTCATTACCATCACATAAAAAAATTGTAATGAAATGTATTGGTAATATTTTTGGACCATCTCTGGATACAAGTAGCACTAAAAATGATCTTCTAGTTCTGCAGTGCTGCTAAAACCATGTATATTTTTTGCTGAGATATAAAATAACCTATTTCAAAATAACCAGAAAATAAATATATAGCAAACCGAATGAAATATTTTTTTTCGAATCGCGGAACGCCGAAAGCGTTAAATTTAAGCTATATTTTTTAAACTATAGAAGTATTAGAATTAATTCCATTAGGTGTATGTTATAAATGCGACTGAACATTTTTATTTTTTTTTTACTTCTTTAAGAAGTTATGCTTTACGCGTTCTACCGCGGTTTTTTACTTTCTTAATTGATAAACTGTGCGATTCTTAGTGAAATTTAAGTTATTCAAGTAAGTCGTGCGTATACGTGATTAAAAAAATAGCTGTGAATCAGCTACATAGTTAATGACACATTTTTGCGATTAACGCGATTTCTTTGTGCTTTTACAATTTGAAAACAACTTATTTATCTTTTTGGTTCAACGCGTAAAAATCTCACTTATGCGGCAAATAGACTATGCAAGTCACTTGCACAATAACGAGTTTGTTCAAGTCACCGTACTCGCCACACACCATTTAAGTAAACTGTGCATTATTCATTTTAATTTACATGTAGCAGCAGAAACATGTAGCGGATTGTTATTGCTATGAGGGAATATTACCCCTCAATTCATAAATGCTTTGTAAAGTTATAGCAAGTTTACAAAACGTCATTTTCATACAAAATTTGTTCAATAAACCTCCTATAATTTTACAAAGCGTTTATGAATTTAGGGGTTAGTCTTTAAAAGCTTTATTTTACACTATGCGCAGGCCAAAAACCTGAAATTTGTTGGTGATGTTAATAAATTTATATTAACATTTTTTACTTTACGTTTACTCATATTTTTAATTTTTTTTATCCGTATTTATGATGTTCACTCTTCAAAAATTACTGCTGAAATGTGCTAATTTCAGCATACACTGCGCAAATGACTTGCACAAGTTCTAAAATATTGCGTAAAAATCAAAATCGTTTTGATTTTTACTCAAGTCTAAAAATATACTTGTACAAGTACACAAACCAGGCCACACACTGTTCAACTGACCTGCACAAACTCATTATTGTGCAAGTAACTTGAGTAGTCTATAGGCCGCATTATACAAACCGCGAAAGATTCGTATCATTCAACTTTATGCAATTTAGTCGCTGAATGAACAAATTCAAAATATAAAAGCAGGGGAAATCACGGTAATCGCAAAAATTTGCCACTGACTTTGTAGCGGCGATTATTTCAAACTCGAACACTTACAACTCACTTGAATAGCCTTAGTTTCACTAACGATCCAACAGTTTCACAATTACAAAAGAAAAACGAGTAAAAAGGTTAAAGTCGGGCATGCCGACTATACAATACCCTACACCAGTCTGGTTAAAAGCCAACTAATGTTTGGATCCGAAATTCGAATGGGTTAAAATGGGGCTTGTGTCAAAATTTTCTATAATGTGAGTCAGCGCACCAAATTTCATTAAAATATCTTAATATTTGCGACCTGCAGTTTGTAACCAAGCCAATTTTGGGGGGACCCTTATATGGGCACTAGGTCTAAACATGGACCGATGTTCACCAAAATCAATAGACTTCGTCCTTGGGCCAACATAGGTCTGTGTACCAAATTTCATCAAAATATCTTAATATTTGCGACCTGCAGCGTATAAACAATATAATTTTGGGGGGACCCTTATATGGGCACTAGGTCTAAACATGGACCGGTGTTAAGCAAAATCAATAGGCTTCATCCTTGGGTTGACATAGGTCGGTGTACCAAATTTCATGAAAATATCTTAATATTTGCGACCTGCAGCGTATAAACAGTATAATTTTGGTAGGACCCTTATATGGGCACTAGGTCTAAACATGGACCGATGTTCACCAAAATCAATAGGCTGCGTTACTGGGCCAACATAGATCTGTGTTCTAAATTTCATCAAAATATCTTAATATTTGCGACCTGCAGCGTATAGGCACTATGTCTAAACAAGGACCGATGTTCACCAAAATTAATAGGCTGCGTTATTGGGCCAATATAGGTCTGTGTACCAAATTTCATGAAAATATCTTAATATTTGCGACCTGCAGCGTATAAACAGTATAATTTTGGTAGGACCCTTATATGGGCACTAGGTCTAAACATGGACCGATGTTCACCAAAATCAATAGGCTGCGTTATTGGGCCAATATAGGTCTGTGTACCAAATTTCATCAAAATATCTAAATATTTGCGACCTGCAGCGTATAAACAATATAACTTTGGTAGGACCCTTATATGGGCACTAGGTCTAAACATGGACCGATGTTCACCAAAATCAATAGGCGTCATCCTTGGGCCGACATAAGTCGCTGTACCTTATATTTGCGACCTGTAGAGTGCGCACAAGAATGCATGGAGAGACAGACAGACGGACGGACGGACAGACGGACATCGTTAAATCAAAATAAAAAAAAATTCTGAGCCGATCGGTATACTATAAGGTGGGTCTAGGACTTATTTTTTGGTGTTACAAACATCAGCACAAACTTATAATACCCTGACCACATAGTGGTGTAGGGCATAACAAGAACCGCGGTGGGGCGCGTAATGCCTTTAAAGACACTTAATAAAATTTTAAGTCGCTTTTATTACATACACCTACCTTATGGATTATATTATACTGCTGAAGGGTGAAAAAATACACTTTAAATTTAACGCATTTAGGCTTTCGCGATTTAAAAAAACACTATATGGAACGGTATTCCATATTTTTTAAGCCCGATAGCAAGCAAAAAACTACGAAAAAACATTCTTATTCGCCAGTTAAAAAAAAAAAATTATTCATACAAATGTTGTTTTTTATTTACAAATACTTTTTGTTTGGCATTTTTATTTCTACCGAAATTTGTCGGTAACTTTTTCTAGCGAATAGTATCGTTAACTAAAATATAGTGAATCACTTTTTCGGTAAATCAACCGACAATTATCGTTAGTTAACGAAATCGATAAAATCGTTAAGTTAGAGAATCGCACTACTGAAAACTTTAATTTTGGTTCTATTTTAAAGACGACAATACTACATTTCAAATAATATGCATATCTTGAAATATATGGAATCAAACTTAGAAAGATGAGCACAAAAACGAATTTTTTTGTAATGTATTCTCCTAAATAATTTTGATTCTATGAAAACGCTTAGAGCTTCGTCTGCTGTTGTGGTTTAACCTGCTTAAAAACTTTTCTGTACCTTGAAGCTCTTGTTGGTGTCGACATTGTTATTTCTTTAACCAGTTTTGACGACTCGACTTTTCCGAAAGCTCTTAAACCCATTTGTGTGGCATGAGCTAATAAAGGTAATGTATATCTTTTATGCTATTACTTTGCTTTGATTTTCTCATTACTTTCTTCAAATGAAAGTTCCTTACGCCCTCGATTTTTTGTTGGGGGACAAACGAGATAGAATCATCTAACCATTCTTTCATAATACTCAAAAAACGTTCATTATTCCTCCGAATTTTATTATAACGAATCTGAAATTCGCTAATAAATTTGCTAACCTTTTTTCAAAATCATTTATATTGGACGGGTTAATGTGTTTAATGATTTTCATTTTTAAAGTAATGGGGGGTAACCGCGTAACTCGATTGGAAAAAAAATTTTCGAATTCGTAAATCGTACAAATATTGTTAAAAATATAATTCTGTAAAAAAATTATACTTTTTAATTTATTTTTATCCTAAACCTTGTACACTAGGTACACATGAAAATTCAAAAAGTAAGATTTTGGCTAAAAAATTTCTTTTTATATATTTAGTTAGAATATATATTTCTTTTTCCGAAAGGTACAAAATTTACGAATTGGAAAATTTTTTTCGAATCGACGTAACGTAAATTTTTGAATTCGTAAATTTTGTACCTTTCGTAAAAAGAAAATTTTTAACCAAAATCTTACTTTTTGAATTTTCATGTGTAGTGTATGTACAAGGTTTAGGATAAAAATAAATTAAAAAGTAGAGTTTTTATACAGAATTATATTTTTAACAGTATTTGCAAGATTTACGAATTCGAAAATTTTTTTTCGAATCGAGTTACGCGGTTACCCCATGTATTTTTCTTGAAATTATAAAGTTCTCGTCGAGGGATAAACATTGCGTTGGGGCTTGTTCTTAAAAAAAGTATATTTATTTTTTAAAAGAAACGAAAGTTTCATTCATTTACCCATTTATCAAATACCGAATACCAAATACTTCATTTAATAATTTACACATTTTAAAAACACCACATTTTAAAACAACAAACAATAGGGAATTCATATAACGCGTTATATGGTACATAAAGTGTGTATAAATACACAATTAGGTTGTTCATAAGGGGTGTGCTATCTGTTGTATCGTTGTATCGTCCTAACAAAAAACAGAGTTGTTAAAATTTTTGTTTGTGTTTAACAACGATTTTCTATTCAGTTTTCTATCGGTTAGCAGCTGGCGGCTCAACCGCGCCGCCGATATTTTCCACGAGCCACGCCGCCGCCGAAATACTCGGCTGATCGGCGGCTTAATTTTCAGCCAACTTTAGCGGCTCAGCCGAATTTCTAATTCGTTGTTTTAGGTACTTTTGAGTATTAAGCTGGCCATACACTTGCAATATTATTGTACAACTTCTCGCTTTAGTTCTTTATTCTACTACCATGTGTTGTAGTAGATTAAAGAACTAAAAGGCGAAGTTGTACAATAATATTGCAAGTGTATGGCTAGCTTTAGAAATAACTGCATACTTATTATTCAGTACCCAAATGACTAATATTTTAATGAAGCCATTTTTGGGCCTAGGGCCCAACGAGACACTCAAAAAAGTTTGACAGTTAGTACATGATAGTTGTTTGTGTAGTAATCAGTAGTTGTTGCTACTACAGTAATTAAAGTCGTTTTTCTACGGAAAAATGGAAAACAACTATTTTGACGGTTATTTAAGAAAACAACTAACGAAAAGTACTGTAATTTCGTAACGGTTGTTTAAATCAGTTATTTTTAATATCATAATAAACAACTACCAAAACAGTACTTTTACAATAAACATTTGTTTTTATCATTTATATAAGTTAATAAATTTCTTGAATTTTAAAAATACTTGCTTAGTTTATATTTGTTATTATTAATATATTCCTAGTTTGCAAATAAAAATTAGAATTTTGTATTGTATCTCCACTGCCTAAAAGCATAATAACTGGAGAACGGTTTCGAATTTTCACTTCAAATTTTAAATAGGATAAAATAATAACACTTTTTTTTTGCCATCGAGAGATAAAAAAATATTTTTATTTAAATATGCTTTTATAATACCAAAATAATTAACTGTAAAAACAGTAGTTTTTACCCATTTCGCCAGTTGTTTTAAAAAGTTTGTAGTAAAAATTTATCAGTTAATTTTACTATATTCTTAGTTATTTTTAAATTTTTCTCAACAGTTAAAAACAACACAATTTTTAGTTATTTTAAAAGTAAATACCTTTGCCGAGAGAGAAAACTTCTAGAAACAGAGCAAAAAACTCCCCTAATTAGCTTAAATCATTCACAATAGAGCTAATTAGAGGTGTATTTTGCATTATCTCTAGCGTGTAAATCTTCCTTTACGCCATTAAATTGATAAAAAAAAATTTCAATTTCAACAACTAAAATAATTATTTTATGTAACACGATCCATATGGGGATAATTTTTTGGCCAAAAACGACCCACTAGGAAATTTACAGAATTTTGGGAAAATATCACTTCAAATGAATACAAATAATTTTTTTCCACTTAATAAAAATTATTAATTTTGTGTAACTTGTTCCATCTAGGGTTAATATTCTCACTTTTCACAAAAAAGTACGCACTAGGAAATTTACAGAATAACATTTATCAGATTTTTATTAAATTGGGATATACGATTAAAAGAAAAAATTTCCACTTGATAAAAATAATTATTTTATGTAACATCATCCACGTAGGGTTACTTTTTACACTTTTGGCCCAAAACGGCCTACTAGAAAATTTGCAGAATAACACCTTTCATAATTTTCGAAAAAATATCACTTCAAAGGAACGAAAAACTCTTTTTCCACTTGATAAAAATTATTATTTTGTGTAACTTGATCCATATAGGGTTAATGTTTTCACTTTTCGACACAAATACCCACTTGGAAATTTACAGAATAATGTCTTTCCCAATAGAAAACAATAAATGCATAATAAACAAAGCCTTAAATAGAATCTAATACGATTACAAAACTAAAATTGCTATTAACATATGGACACTTCTGACCCCACCTTTTTAACCCTTAAAAATAAGATTGGGACTATAGCGAATTGCGCTTGTTCGTTAGTTGTGTACCCTCTATCGCATATCCCAATTTAATTAAAATCTGATAAATGTTATTCTGTAAATTTCCTAGTATGTCGTTTGAGGCCAAAAGTACAAAAATTTACCCCATATGGATCGTGTTACATAAAAACTTATTTTTATCCAGTTGAGATTTTTTTTTTTATCAATTTAATGGCTTTACAATCTCGTAGACATAATTAATATTAAGTTTCAGGGGTCGTTTGTGACCCCAAGCCACTAAGGGATTTTTTAAACAGATATAAAGATAATTATAGTCTACTCAAATTTAAGGGATATTTTTCCGAAAACTATCACCTTTACTATAAAAAAGAAAAAGTCGATTTTAAATCACAAAAGCCGACTATTATTTTAATTTTCGTACCATACAAAATATTTAAAATATACCTTAAAATTCTGTTTTATATTTGAAATTTTTAAATTTTGTTTACATTTGGTTTACAAATTTCCTTTTTATTTTTGAATATTTTGTTTTGGTTTTCAATAAAAATAAACAAAATTTTTGAATGTATATGTTTGGCCATATTTTAAAAGTTCTATTTTAAATATTTTGTATAGTACGGTTAAAGCAAAACCTTTGCTTTAAAATAAAGTCGACTTTAACAAAAATATACCTTTGAAAAATATTGATAGTAAGGCTGTATGTAAAATTTTATGAAAACATTTAAATTTTTTTTAAAATAAGCAATTTTTGTAAAATGTCCTGGAAAGCAGTCGCTCCAAACACAAAATCGAATTATCATTTTTCCAATTTATTTTTTTTTTTCTTTATTATCAACTATTATGTGGTGCAAATAACAATCGACATCTCCAAATTAGGCATTCTAAAAAATCTTTAAAATTAGTTTACAAAAAAACACGTTTTTGCATTTTTATCAAATTCGTGGGTCATTTTGGATTCCAGGCTAAAGTGGGTTAATGATATCCGATAAAGTCAAAATTACATATCTGTATCATTTTGACTACATTAAATGCATAAATGAAATAAAAATTCATTTGTTTCGAAATTTCGAATTTTGGGAATTTTTAATAGTAAAATACTTTTTTTCCAAAATGGGCAATTTTCGTCCAACTTTCGGCACGGGTTAACGTTTTCCAAAAAAAAAATCGATTTCTTCCGTTTTGGACCATTTCCAATAAAACTCAGCCGAAAAAATATCGGCGTAAGACCATTAAGCCGCCGCCGCCGACAAATTTTGCTCTTTCGCCGCCGCCGAAGATTTTTACTCGGCTTGCTTCACTGTCGGTTAGCACACTCAAATATAGGACACTAAACATACATAAAAATGTTGTATCGTGCTATTCTCAAATGTTGTATTTTTTCAATTTAATTTTTAACAACTCTGTTTTTTGTTAGGACGATACAACGATACAACAAATAGTACACCCCTTGTGAAAACCCTTAATGTGTAAATGTATAAATATACGTGGGTCATACCATCTCAAATCGACCAACGGTTGGAATCGCCCCCTTTCGATTTGGATGAATTTTGGTCCGAACCTTTCTTTCATCATATAACGAAGTTTTCCCAAAGGAAAAAAAAATACAAAATTTTTTTCGAAAGTTATGCAATATTTAAAATTTAAAAAAGGTCATAATTTTTTGCTTTGTTACAATGTTATTTTTTGAATATCTCGGAAACTATAATAGCTACAAAAATGTTTCTTAGCTCGTTTTAAAAAGGATATTTAGGCATATTAAAAAAATATTAAAAAAAAGATATTGAAAAATAAAAAATAAAATTTTGCAATTTTACAATTTTAAAAATTGGAAAACTGAAAACCCAATTTTTTTGGCTCAATTTTTTTTAAAAAAACCTCTAACCAAGGTTGGTTACCGTTATCGTTATAATACCCAAAACCGTTATCGTTACCGATACCGTTATTTTTATGGGTAGTTACCGGTATTTATTAATTTATATAAAAATGCCAATTTTGTAACTTTTTTATTTTATAATCTTGAGTTATTTTTACAAAAAAAATTATAGACAATGATTTTAAGTATTAGAACTACCAGCATTGAATTTGTAGGTTATAATCTGTATTTTTAGAACTTCAAAGTAAGAATATGCAATGTTTTTACTTGTTTTTATATGTTTTTAACGCAATTTTTAATACCGGTACGTACCGGTATTGCTGTTTCGATAACGGTATACCGTTACCGAATCAGTCGTAAATACCGTTACCTCTATTGTTACCGAAACAAACGAAATTCGATACCGTTACCGTTATCCTTACCGTTATTCGTTTCGGTAACCAACCTTGCCTCTAACTGATCTTAAAATATGAAATTTTCAAAAGGGCGTTTTTTTTAAAGATATGAATTTTTTAATTTTTTTTATTCTCTTTTTTTAAGTTGAATCTTAATACAATAATATTAAATCGAAATTACGCTTTATTTTTTTTTGGTAAGAGTTTGAAAAACAAATAAGTTAAGAAATGCCACATACACACCAGATAACTGCAAAATCAACTTTTTTCTTTATTTAATCATACACTAAAATTCTTATTCACATTTAATCACTCAACAATATTCAATGTTATATAAAATCACTATCATGCAGCTGAACGCGTAGTTCGGATCAGTTTGTGTCGCTTGTCGAACATGTTTTATTCACATTTAGGTGCCTATTCCTACTTTTGACTCATTGTGACCGTTTTAAGACTATTTTTAAGACTGAGACCTGTTAACTTATCTCAAAATAAACTGAGTTTAGTGCTTAACCATAGTTATGAATGTCAAATTTATATGGAAATATCTGTGGTTAACGTTTAACCATAGTTATGTTGGAAATAAGTTACTCGCCCTGAGAGTCATAACTTTTTATAAAAAACAACAATAAAATTAAAAAACTTCAAATTTTATTTGTCAATGTTATGATTGTGTCGATATCAGTCTTAATTTTTTTGAAGTTTTCAAACAAAAATTTGAATAAATATAATTTATTATGACTTTGCAACAACAAATACATGAGGAATACAGTCACAACTAAGAGTCACAGACTTTTCGTAGGAATAGGCACGTTAATCGCTCATAAAACTCACTATTGAATAAAATCATACTGTTAAGTGAAATCATACTATTGAATAAAATCAGTCACAACTAAGAGTCACAGACTTTTCGTAGGAATAGGCACGTTAATCGCTCAAAAAACTCACTGTTGAATAAAATCATACTGTTAAGTGAAATCATACTGTTGAATAAAATCAAACTGTTAACTAAAATCAAACTGTTAACTAAAATCAAACTGATCGAACATTTGAACTCACATGAATAAATCAAAGTATTAGTTGTTTTATAAAATAAAAAAATAAATAAAATCTTATTGTTTTAAAATGGGAATGTGTGTGTATTAAATGTGTTTCTACAAAATATAGTCGTTGCTGATACTGTAAACCCCCTCTTTATTGTTATGAAATTATTTTTCTTTTATTTGGTTGCAATCATGAATAAACTCAAACGCGTTCATTTTTGTTTTTTCTGATTTTATTCTACATCAAAGTAATCATCGTTGATCCGAACGAATATGAATGAAATGAATGGTATGAAAGCGACAAATGATTAAATCAACGATGCAAAAAAAATCAATTGGTTTGATTGATTTAAAATCAACAATGAATATGTGTATTTGAGTATATTCGGCGCTTGAAAAAAAACGAATGTTTATTCGGGTGTTGAGTATGTATGATGGTTTTGCAATCAGTAGTTGCAGTTCTCTGATACACACATATGTATACATAAATGGAAGAGTACCATTTCTTACCTTCCCAGTAGAAAAAAATACTAGTTCAGAACCAGTTATGTACTAGTTTATTTAAACCAGACAACTAGTACGAGTTCTACCGCCTCTCCATACAAACAACTGTAGAATTTAACATTGAGATGTCATAGGGACGGGGGCAATTGTCGCCAAACTGTCACTTTGGTACTAGTTGTAGAACTAGTTTGGAAATTACAATTAAAGGAGAAAAAATAAGGAGCGAAACTGGCACTAATGTGACACTCGCGGAACCAGTTCTGAAGTGACTCTTTGGAAATAGTACTGTACCAGTTGGTTGCTATCTGAATTGTATAGATAAAAAACAAAGGATTTTCCTTTGATGAAACGTAGATTAGACCGATAGTTTCCTCTTACTGAGATTATTATATCCATTTACCAAATCAAATTTAAAATATTTTGTGTTTATAATTTCTAATGACAATAAAACCTTTTAGTGTTTATTTGCAAACTCAGAATGTATTACATATTACAAACGCAGGTGGTATTTCAATACTTGTATTCAAATTCAATATTTTGAAATCTCTGCGCAGTTTCAATGAAACTATTAGGTATACAAATTGTTAAATATTATTGTTTTAGAAAGAAAAACAAGAAGCTGTACTGGTACTTATAAGAAATTTACTAAACTAGTTCTGGATTGACTCTTTGGCACCAGTACTGTACTAGTTGATTTACACATCAGTTCAATTCACAATAAAAAAATGCAGGTGTTTATTTACAAACTCTGATTTTTTTATTAAATAAAAATGCAAAAAAATAGTAATTTCATATCTCATATTTTAATTCAGATAATTTTTTTTAACAGTCTCTACATAGATCGTATTTAACTAGTACACAACTGGTTTAAATTGCTTATTTTGAGAACTAGTTACGTAATTACTAATCAAAAAACTAGTACGTTTTAGAACTAGTTTGACCATTTGCTACTGGGTTATTTGTTTTTCAAATTATTACCAAAAAAATAAAAGCGTAATTCCGATTTAAAAATTTTTCTTTGCTTCTAAAGCTTTCAATTTGTTTTTTATTGTTCAAAATTGAATATTTGTTTAATATTATTGTATTAAGATTCAACTGAAAAAAAGAGAATATAAAAATTAAAAAATTCATATCTTTTTTAAAAAAAAAAAACATAACTTTGGAAAAAAAAATTTTGTAATTTTTTTCCTTTGAGAAAACTTTGTTATATGATGAAAGAAAAGTTCTGACCAAAATTCATCCAAATCGAAAGGGGTCGATTCCAACCATTGCACAGAGGAGTATTTGACCCGAAAAGCTGGCCAAAATTATTAAACGTGTTTTTTGGACTAAAACTTCGGGGTTTTTGATAGTTTTGGGTTTAATTTGATAAAAAGAATCTATTGGCGAATTTTTGGAGGGTTCGTATTTTTTTTGATCCCACGCTTACTCGTACTTCGCAGAAGAATGCGAGTTTCCAAATTGTTTTTGTATTTTAATCCTTTTTCGACCAAAGTTTTAAGAAACATGGATACACATAAATAAAGTATTTTAGATTAATTTTGTGCCTTTGCAACGCCCCCTAGTGGAAATATTTGGAACTAAAGTTCAAACTTTGTCATGCTGTATCTTCGGAACTAATCAAGGTTTTTCAAAAACTAAAATTTTGTATTTTTTGTATAACAAATGTCTACATATTTTAAAGTTTTTTTTAAAAATATATTTAAATTGATTTTTGACATTTAATAAAAAAAATTGTTCAAATAGGGAAAAAGCTGCATACAGAGAGTTTTCTGCACAAATTTTTATGACCTTCCCCATCGCAATAACTCTTTAATATCATGTAGATAACTCCCTCAATTTATCATTGCAGACCCTACCGTACACCTAAGGGTTCTAGAGACCATTTTTTTGGTGGCCAGTTCCCTACTTGGGTCATCGACGATCTATGTTCTCCTAATTGTCCGCCAATACGGTAATCCTGTGGAAAGACAATTAGGGGAAAAAGCGCCCCTAAGCATCGCTGTTTTTTGCTGTTCTTTTAATTAACTTGGCATCACTTACTTTGAGTGCAAAATTTGAAGCTTGTCAGCAGTGAATCAAATGTTGAATTAAAAAAAAAATTATCATTGCTTTTAATGATGAAAATGTATTTAATGAATTCCTTATCCTGAAAAATTATGTGAAAACTTTAATTCAATTAACACGACTGATAACAAGTTTTGGTGCAAAATTGTTTTTATTAAAAATGATATTTACTATGAAATGAGAAAACTTGTTGAGTTCTATTTTTTTTTCTAGCACATAATGCCAACGTAGAACGTATATTTTCTTTAATAAAAAAAAATTTAATCCAGAAACAATTTCTGATATTAGCCGTTTTTTTCTAATCACTTGGATTTAATAAATCCAAAAAGTATTTCTAAAAGTGCTCAACAGATGGGGTTAGATTCTCCCTATTTTAAAAAGAATTTTCTGTCCGACACTTCTTTCAACCTAATTTTTAATACCGAGTTCGATGATGAAGGATTTTAATTTAACTTTTAATTTTATTTTATATAAAACAGCGATAAACAGTCTGCTTTTTCAGTTTTATCACTTCAATTTATATTTTTACACAATTGAAAAATTCCATTGCAATTTTAATATTCACTAATTGGATTTAATTAAATTACTTACTGTAGAGTGAAAAATTGCTATTTCTGTTTCAGATATTTCTCCATGTCCAAGATTAAAACGAGTAAAAAGGTTAAAGTCGGGCATGCCGACTATACAATACCCTACACCAGTCTGGTGTATTGTTTGGATCCGAAATTCGAATGGGTTAAAATGGGGCTTGTGTCAAAATTTTCTATAATGTGAGTCAGCGCACCAAATTTCATTAAAATATCTTAATATTTGCGACCTGCAGTTTGTAACCAAGCCAATTTTGGGGGGACCCTTGGGCACAAGTTTTAAACATGGACCGATGTTCACCAAAATCAATAGGCTTCGTCCTTGGGCCAACATAGGTCTATGTACCAAATTTCATCAAAATATCTTAATATTTGCGATCTGCAGCGTATAAACAGTATAATTTTGGGGGGACCCTTATATGGGCACTAGGTCTAAACATGGACCGATGTTCACCAAAATCAATAGGCTGCGTTAATGGGCCAATATAGGTATGTGTACAAAATTTCTTGGTAGGACCCTTATATGGGCACTAGGTCTAAACATGGACCGATATTCACCAAAATCAAACTTGTTCGTCCTTTGGCCAATATAGGTCTGCGTACCAAATTTCATCAAAATATCTTAATATTTGCGACCTGTAGAGTGCGCACAAGATTGCATGGACAGACAGACAGACGGACGGACAGACGGACATCGTTAAATCGAAATAAAAAAAAATTCTGAGCCGATCGGTATACTATAAGGTGGGTCTACGACCAATATTTTTTGGTGTTACAAACATCAGCACAAACTTATAATACCCTGACCACATAGTGGTGTAGGGTATAAATATGTATTTGGTCAAAGGCCTTGCAACTCTCTCAATATTTTTTATTTGAAAAAATATTAGGCGGCTTGGAACAGGAACGAACTCCGACTGGTTAATCAGGGATGGAAAAGGTTCACTTAATCGGGCTCTTATACCAAAAAATGTTCGATCGCTCTTATATATTTAAAAATGTAAGTAACTAAAAAATAGCTTTCTCTTTGGCTCGTTAAAAAACATAAAAATTAAATATTTAGATATTAGCAAATATTAGCACAAATTGCGAAAAAAACACATTTGCAAATAGCGAAATTTTTGCAACAATATATTCGCTTGCAGAATGTCGATCGCTGATTACCTCTTTTAATTCATTTTCTGTACCATAAAGCCTTTTTCGAATTACGCCGTTATTTTGCAATTTTTAAGTGCGGTTTTTTTAAATATATATGTGCTAATTCTTAAAAAAAATTTATTTGGTATTTGAAGCTTGATATAGTTAAAGTAGATATTTCGCTTAATAAAGAGTTATTAGAAATTTTGATTCATAATCGTATTTTAACTATAAATTAATTTTTCGATTTGATACTGGCAACACTATTGTTTATTTTCTCTCTTCTCCCAAATAAGTCGTAAGTGATTTACAAATTTAGTAAACGATTGAGTCGGTAATCGGAAGTGAAAATGTATTTCCGTAAATTAGAGAACTAATGATGTGTTAAGATAAATTTAAAAGCCATTAAAAATATTTTTTTTATTTATAAAGCAAATCAATGGAAATGTGTGTAAAAAAGTAATTTTTTAAAACATATTATTCAAAGCATACAAAAGTAATCGAATTTCGAATAATGTTTTGACAGTCTGTACATCACTATTGTTTTGTTTTTCTTTTTAATTTAATTTTTACATTTTTTTGGAAAATTTTTCGAAAATGGTCATTGGCTACGCAATTGTTGTAGTTTTTTAAGTTTGATGGATGCAAGTTGTTGGAAGCCACACATTCTAGGGATGGGATGGCTTTAATAAATCATTTCATTCCTGAAAATGAAATAATTAACAATTAAATGGTGGCTTCCTCACTCCAAACTTTATAAAAGGTTTAAAGTTAGTGAGAACCAACTATAAACCTTTATTATTTTCTTCATTATTAAGCAAATATGAATACTGTTTTTCACAAATTAGCTTAAAATCCCGCAATAAGACTGTTGTAAAAGTTTATGAATTAGACCAATAACCTAGGGATTAAATTTTTGTACCATAAAGTCTGCAAAATAATAGAGGAACGCGGAAAAAAGACTTTGTGGTAGAAAAAAAAAATAATTAAAAAACTCAATCAGCGATTAACAATCTGCAAATGAATACAATGACGCAAAAATTTTCCTTTTTGCAAATATTTTTTTCGCAATTTATTTATTTTTTTTTTTGCAAACTAAGCACCAAACTTTTGTATATAAAATTGGTACTATAGACCCTATATTATAAATTTAAAAAAATCACACTTAAAAAATTGCAAAATAATCTCGGAAAGCGAAAAAAGGCTTTATGGTACAAAAAATTAATTAAAAAACTTAATCAGCGATTTACATTCTGCAAACAAATATATTGATGAAAAAATTTATCCTTTTTGCAAATTTTATTTTTCGCGATATTTTTTGAAACTAGCCACCAAACTTTGTTGTATGAAATGTGTGTTATAGTCCCTAGATTATAAATTAAAAAGAAACGTACTTAAAAAATTAAATATAAATATAAAAGCGGAACGCGAAAAAAGACTTTGGGTACAAAAAATTAATTAGGAAACGTAATCAGCGATTTAGATTCTACAAACAAATATATTGATGCAAAAATTTTCCTTTTTGCAAATTTTATTTTTCGCGATTTTTTTTGCAACTAGCCCCTAGATTATAAATTAAAAAAACGCACGTAAAGAATTGCAAAATAATAGCGGAATTTGAAAAAAGACTTTATGGTACAAAAATTTAATCCCTAGGTTATATATTTAAAAAAACCGCACTTAAAAATTGCAAAATAACGGCGTAATTCGAAAAAGGCTTTATGGTACAGAAAATGAATTAAAAGAGGTAATCAGCGATCGACATTCTGCAAGCGAATATATTGTTGCAAAAATTTCGCTATTTGCAAATGTGTTTTTTTTTCGCAATTTGTGCTAATATTTGCTAATATTTAAATATTTAATTTTTATGTTTTTTAACGAGCCAAAGAGAAAGCTATTTTTAGTTACTTACATTTTTAAATATGTAAGAGCGATCGAACATTTTTTGGTATAAGAGCCCGATTAAGTGAACCTTTTCCATCCCTGATTAACCAGTCGGAGTTCGTTCCTGTTCCAAGCCGCCTAATATTTTTTCAAATAAAAAATATTGAGAGAGTTGCAAGTAGAGTTGTAAAAGTATAGAGTATTCCGGTACTGAGTACTCAATACCGCCTGTTTTTTTGAGTACTCAATACTAAAACGGTACTACTCAATACTTTTAAAGATGCAATTTTCCGTAGAAATGAGTATTTTTCGTATGAAAATACAACTCTAAAAATACTATTTTAAAAATACAACTCTGGAAATACAACTCTATTTGTGAAGCAAAGAAATTTGTAATGAATTTTTGGGAAAAATTATTTAATTAATTTATTTAAAATGTTTTAAATTTATTAAAATGTAAGTAACCAGAGATGGGCTAAAATCATTACCATTACATTTGCATTACCATTACTTGATGTAATGGTAATGGAGCTTTTTTTATCATTACCATTTTTTGAAGAAATGGTAATGTTTTTTTTTTCATTACCATTGCGTTAAAAAATGGTAATGAATATTTTTTTTAATTTTCATTTGTTTTGAAAATTAAAATGAACCTTTTTTTAATTTTCATTACTTTTACCTAATGTTTACATAGTAATGAAACACCCATTTGTTTTTCATTACAATCCGTTTTTGTCGAAGTTTTTTGTTTTAAAAAAATGAGGTTTACAAATTACTAAAATCATTTTTTAGTTCATAATCTGAGGCCTATGGTATGCATATTTGATACCAAGTTTTGGTGTCTAGTTGCAAAAAAAAAATCGCGAAAAAAAATTGCATAAAGGAAAATTCTGGCATCAATATAATTTGTTTGCAAAACATAAATAGCTGATTAAGTTTTTTAATTCAATTCTAGTACCATAGTCTTTTTTCGCGATCCGCCATTATTTTGCAATTTTGTAAGTGCGGTTTTTTAAATTTATAATCTAAGGACTATAATACTCATTTCGTACAACAAAGTTTGGTGGCTATTTGAAAAAAAACAAAAGTTGCAAAAAAAAATCGCAAACAAAAAAAATCCAAAAAGGAAAATTTTTGCATTAATATATTTGCTTGCAGAATGTAATTCGCTGATTAAGTGTTTTAATTCAATTCTTTTACCATAAAGTCTTTTTTCGCGTCTCGCCATTATTTTGGAGTTTTTTAAGTGCGGTTTCTTAAAATTTATATTCTAGTGACTATAATGCCCGTTTCATTAAAAAAAAAACCGCGAAAAAAATCGCGAAAAAAAATTACAAAAAGGAAAATTCTTACATCAATAGATTTGTTTGCAGGATGTAAGTCGCTGATTAAGTGTTTTAATTAAATTTTTTTACCATAAAGTCTTTTTTCGCGTCCCGCCGTAATTTTGGAGTTTTTTAAGTGCGGTTTCTTAAAATTTATATTCTAGTGACTATAATACCCGTTTCATACAAGAAAGTTTGGGAGCTAGTAAAAAAAAACCGCGAAAAAAATCGCGAAAAAAAAATTTACAAAAAGGAAACTTCTTACATCAATAGATTTGTTTACAGAATGTAAATCGCTGAATAAGTGTTTTAATTAAATATTTTTACCATAAAGCCTTTTTTCGCGGCCAGCCATTATTTTGGAGTTTTTTAAGTGCGGTTTCTTAAAATTTGTAATCTAGGGACTATAATGCCCATTTCATAAAACAAAGTGTGGTGGCTAGTTAAAAAAAAATCGCGAAAAAATATCGCGAAAAAAAATTTGCAAAAAGGAAATTTCTTACATTAATATATTTGTTTGCAGAATGTTAATCACTGATTAGGTTTTTTAATTCAGTTTTTGTACCATAAAGTCTTTTTTCGCGTTCCACCATTATTTTGCAATTTCTTAAGTGCGGTTTTTTCAAATTTATATCGAGGGACTATAATGGCCTATTTCATATAACAAAGTTTGGTGGTTAGTTGCAAAAAAAAAAAATCGCGAAAAAAATTTGCCAAAACGAAACTTTTTGCATCAGTATATTTGTTTGAAGAATGTTAATCGCTGATTAAGTTTTTTAATTGAATTTTTCTGCCATAAAGTCTTTTTTCGCGTTCCGCCATAATTTTGCTATTTTTTAAGTGCGGTTTTTTTTAATTTATAATCTAGAGACATACATCAAAGTTTGGTGGCTAGTTGCCAAAAAAAATTAGGAAAAAAAAATTTCCATAAAGGTAAATTTTTTAGTGTAGAACAAAGAACAAAACGTTCTTTACATCATTATGTTAAGTAATGGTAATGAAATTTCATTTGTCTACCTAGTGTAGAAAAAATGAAAATGATTTTTTGTTTTTACTACCATTGCGTATTGTAATGAAAATTATAAAAACGTTTCATTACATGTAAAGAAAACAAATGAAATTAACATTTTTTTCATTGCAATTACATTTTGTAATGGTAATGAATTTGTTTTTAATTCTCATTTTATAGATTTAATGGTAATGAAAACCCGCAATGGTCATTACAAAGTAATTAATTACTCCCATCTCTATAAGTAACAATAGTTATTCAACACGTGTATGTGAATTGTTATTATTTTTCTTTATAATAATAAAGAAAAATAATAATCGTAACATTTTTATTTTTAAATTCAAAAAAACCGTTAAAAGTATTGAGTAGTATCGAGTACTCAATTGAAAAGTATTGAGTAGTATTGAGTACTCAAAAAGTATCGAAATTTCACAACTCTAGTTGCAAGGCCTTTGCTGAAATGAAATTAAAGTTGAAAAAACGGGTACTGAGTGAAAATTGAGTTTTGGCACACAGGACCATTTGGCACATTTTAGTCACACACTTGGCACAAAACAAAATTTTTCAAGTACCATCACTGTTTCACATTATTCTTTGAAATAAGATTTTGGGCAAGAAAAGTGGTTTTTTTGCTGTTCTCAAGTATCGTAAAATATTTAAGCTACCAAAATAAGGTAGCACTACCTCAACATGTTGACTTAGCGTTAGGTAACCACGTCGTTCACCAGATTGTTTAGTAGCAGATTAGTAGTTGGATGTAATTTTTCCAGACTTTCAAAATAAAATTTGCATTTTTTATATCACCAGCTTTTGAACTTTGTTAGAAAATTTATACAAAGCAGTTTTAAGCAACAGTAGAGGTGTTTGTGCTTTCTCTAACATGTTCTTTTTTCAAAATCCACAGATATGAGTTATCTTTCAGATAATAAAATAACTAAAAAATTTTAACAGTTTTCATGAAGTTTAAAGTTAAAGCTAAAAAGACATGAACTATTTGCAAGGAATCTGTCAAAAACCCGTACTCACAGGTAATTATTTCTGCAAACACTTACGATTTCAGTGAAATTTGTAATGCAAAAAAATAAATGCTTTTTTATATGTTTGTATTATTAGTTCAGCTATCATTTTATACCATTATATAAAATCTGATCAAATTATATCGTGCCATTATTCGGATACATTTGTACCTGATATTATCAAATTTTAACTGAATTGATGCAAATTTATGTAATTTTATGGGCCCATTTTTTGAATAAAATTGTATAGACACATGTTAAATTACATATGACTGTATTAAACCCCACCCGACTAAAAAAGTTTTCATATAATCTTATATGATTTGATATTATAAATGTTTATATGCGTGGCTTTATATAACCATATACATTTATATTAACACTTTGGTTTTATAAATATGTTTGATATGACGTTATATATAATCATACGCGATTTGGTCTCCATCCATATATTAAGAGATCTGCAATATATTTTATATATAATTATATATAATGGTGTATAAGCTTCTATAAACAATCTTATATCAAAATATATAACATGACATCTAATTATACAAAATTTTATAAAGTTTAATTGCACTATAAAAATGAAGAACACAAACTTAGAAAGAGTTTTTTTTTATTTTATAAGAAATACACATTTTATAAGAAAGACCAAAACTCTAAACTAGAAAAAGTTGTTCCGACAAATTTTTGGAAAGTTGATTTAAACCGAAAATTTACTATGTCAGCTATTTCCAAGTTTATTAGCATAAATTCTTCTTAACAACTTTTTCTCGTTTTGAATTTAGCTTTTTATTGAAATTCAGTTACAAACTGCGTTATTCTAAGTTTAAGGACAATTTGCGTCCTAAAAACGTCCTAAATCGCATTCAATCCTCATTTCCATCAATACCAAAGATCGACCAATACCCACTGTGTTAGCCAAACTGTTCTGTCGGCCATTAGTATTTAATATGAATGAAAATAAGTGATCTCAACAATATTTACTAAAATTTCATTTGAAAATTTTTATAAAATTATATGTATTTATATATAATTTAATGCAATTAGATAGACCCATTTTTCGGATCAAATTGTATAAGGTTAGATAACATGCTTATCTCGTTTGATATAATTATATATTCCAATATTCTGACCAAATTAGATATGAACATATATATGGGTTCATATATGGTGATATATGATTATATAACATCTTTTTTAGTAGGGCATATACATTTTTTTAATCGGGTAGATATACGTAATAAAAACTAAAAAAATCAGAAGCTTTCTTGGATATTCTTTTATTTAAAAACAATGTGGTTCGATTTTGGTTATTTGAACCTTTATTTGTGGTAAAATTACTCGATTAATGTCAAAACTATTGCTATACAATCCCTTGTAAATTTACGCTTACATTTTTATGTATAGACTCTTCCGTATTTATACACACTTTTGAATATTAAAGGTATTCATTTAAAGTATTTACGCCTCGTATACTATGTATATGTTGTAAGTTTACTCGATTAATGTCAAAACTAGTTTACGAGCCCTCGTAAATATACGCTTACATTTTTGTGTGTAAACTTTTTCGTATTTGTACACACATTTGAATATTGTCAAAAATAAAATTATTTTGTATTTTGTTTGTTGTTTTTTATTTTCTATTTTATTTGTTTTTAAATGATACAAATTTAAAAAAATTCTGCGTTTAATTTATGAAAAGACTAGCGGGCGCAGCCCTCTACGTTGTTTGCGTGCCTTAAAGGTTAGAATTAAATTTCTTTTATATAAAATAAAACAAAATATTTATTGCTAAGGTAAAATAATTGTTAAGGTAAATTTATTATAGATAAGTCGTATTCGTGGTTGATGCGCCCCCCCCCCCTGATTTTCTTAAAATTTGCTTTTTTTAAATACAGTTTTTTATAATAAAAACCTTCACTCACCCAGCCACCACAAATAGATAATTCTGACACAACAATAATTCTTGACAATATACGTGTGTATGTCAAGATAATTTGGTAAAGTGCGCATATAGGTAGATGGACCCGTAAATAGTTTTGTTCATTTGTGTTTTGAATGAAAATAAAAAAAAATTTAAAGCAGGATTGGTAAGCGATTTATATTATTAAAGATAGCGGGCGAAGCCCGCTACTTTGTTAGCGTGCCATAAAGTTTAGAATTAAATTTCGTTTAGATAAAATAAAACACAATATTTGTTATTAATTTTTATATAAATAAATCATTTAGTATACTAACACGTGAGCATGTAACAACTAATTGTCTGTTGTTCAAGCCATCGGCGTAGATAGGTCGTATTCGTGGTTGGGTGGGTAAATTCGCTTTGTTTATTTAAAGTACAGTTTTTATACTAAAAGCCTTTACCCAGCCACCACAAATAAATAATTCTGACACAACAATGGGTATAAAATAAATAAATATTTGATCACTTTTTCTCATGAAAGTGGATTGTTATTAATGAATCCATTACAAATTGCAATATATGTACGTGTGTATGTCAAGATAATTTGGTAAAGTGCGAACTTAGGTAGATAGTACGGGTCTATCTAGTAGTTTTATTTATTTGTGTTTCGAATGAAAATAAATAACGTAAAGCAGGGTTGGCAAGCGATTTATAATATTAAAGATAGCGGGCATAGCTACTTATCTACGTTGTTAGCGTGCATTGTAGTTTTTTTTAATTCCAATTTATGTAAAGGTAGACCTGGCAATTCAAGTAAATTCACAAATTCAGTTGGAAAATTTACTACGTCGGTTTCTTCCACCGGTGCTTCGTTACCTGCAGTTTAAATATCAGAATATGTGACGCCCAAAATAGAAAGGGACCTAAGGATAGAAAGGGACCTAAGGTCAGGAGAGCATGGGATCGGTCTCATTCGATGCTCAGATGTTGTCCACAAAAAAAAAAAAAGATTGATTTTTTTACCCTTAGGTCCCTTTCTCTATGCGCTGTCACATACATATATAAGTTCCATTCTTTTTCTAAGGTTTTTTCTCTTTTAGAAAATTTGTTTAACTTTTTGGAGAGTATGTTTCAATGCTACATAAGTTTCATATTCCGTGGAAAGTGTTTGAATAGGTAATTAAAAGGGGTTCTTCACCCCTTTTTGTTCCTCCCAGTAAAAATCCCAAATATATATAATCTGCCTCAATCGCATGCGAAATTTCAAGTACCAAACTCCGGCAGTTTGAGTCATTCAAATTCCATTACATTTTGTTTAGCAATTTCAGTGTTCCAATACAACTCCTTCCAAGATTCCATTTCGTTCACCATTCCATTGCATTTCGTTCCCATTATCTGTTATTCCAATTTCACTCGTTCGCCGTTTCATTCCATTTCGTTCCTACTGTCTTGTGTATAGATATTGATATCAGTAGCTTCTATTTCCATTTCTTTGCACTTGCTCCGTTCCATTCCTCTTTTAACTGCAGTGTTTCAATTCCACTCGTTCCCCATTATATGCTATCTCGCTCCTCATTCCATTTCGTTCTATAGTCCATTCCATTTCGTTCCCTCTTCCAATCCATTTCCATTGTCTATAATTTCAATTCCACTCGTTCAACGTTTATATCCATTTCGTTCCACTTATGTAGTATTTCAATTCCACTCGTTTCCTATTTAGTTTCTTAATTTTATTGTTCCATATACACTCGTTCTTTAAATTTTAGGTTTCTAGCTAAAGACGCAGATGTTCTGGGGGGGGGGGCAATTTCCCCTATTTGAGCCACCATTTTTACCACGTTCCTGTCCAAAGTCCTAAAAATGCCTTGTCGATACTCCAAGGAAAACATATTATAGATTACGGGTTTCTAGCCGAAGGGTTCGGTTAGGCCATCAAGGGGGAGAATTATTCCGTTTTTACCCCTCCCGGTAGGAATTTCCAAAAATTCCGAGAACGTCTGCGTTCTACTACATACAACTCGGCAAGGGGGACCCTACCTGTGGAAATTTCAAAAAATCTCATCTTTGCAGATGTTTACAATAGAGGAGGAACTTTAGTACCAAATTTCAACTTCCTACCTCGAGAAGTTTGGGCAGGCCTTTTCGCTTCATTAATCCCCATTTTTGCAATGTCCCTGTTCAAAATTCCACAAAGCACCTTCCTGATAAGTGAGCCCATACTCCAAGGAACATATGTTTTACATTTCAGGTTTCTAGCCAACTTTTACTATTTGTGGCCCTCTGGGTAGGAATTTCCGAAAATCCATCGACAGGGAATTTCAGCTTCATAGTTCCAGCAGTTTGAGCAGGCTGTCAAGTGGGACACTTTTTCTTTTTTTGTCCCTCTCGGTTGGAATTAGGCTGGAAGAGGAACCTAAGTACCGAATTTCAGCTTCCTAGTTCCAGCAGTTTGGACAGGTCGTTAAGGGGCCACTTTCCCTTTTTGAGCCCCTATTTTATAACGACCCTGTCCAAAATTCAAAATAGTATCTTTCTAATAAGTTTTTTCACTTTTTACCCTCTCGGCATGAGTTTCCAAAAATACCGTCTTAGGGGACGTCTACGTTGGAGAGGAACCCAAATACCGAATTTAAGCTCCATAGTTCCAGCAGTTTGGCCAGGCCGTTAAGGGGGAGACTTTTCCTGTTTTTGACCCTACCTGTGGAAATTTCCAAAAATCTCATCTTAGCGGATGTCTACAATAGAGGAAGAACTTTAGTACCAAATTTCAACTTCCTACCTCCAGCGGTTTGGGCAGGCCTTTAAGCGGCACTTTTCGCTTCATTAATCCCCATTTTTGCAATGCCCTCTCCAAAATTCCACAAAGCACCTTCCCGATAAGTGAGCCCATACTCCAAGGAACATATGTTTTACATTTCAGGTTTCTAGCCAACTTTTACTATTTGTGCCCCTCTGGGTAGGAATTTCCGAAAATCCATCGACAGGGAATTTCAGTTTCCTAGTTCCAGCAGTTTGAGCAGGCTGTCAAGTGGGACACTTTTTCCTTTTTTGTCGCTCCCGGTTGGAATTAGCCTGGAAGAGGAACCTAAATACCGAATTTCAGCTTCCTAGTTCCAGCAGCTTGGACGGGTCGTTAAGGGGCCACTTTCCCTTTTTGAGCCCCTATTTTATAACGACCCTGTCCAAAATTCAAAATAGTATCTTTCTAATAAGTTAGCCCTTACTCCAGGGGCCCACATTTTAAATTTCAGGTTTCTAGCCGAAGGGGTTTTTACAGGCCACCAAGGGGAGGCTTTCTTCTTTTTGGCCCCTCCTTTAGGAATTTACAAAAATTCGATCTTCGCGGCTGTCTGCGATGGATAAGGAACATTCATACCAAATTTCAACTTCATTGCCTAAGCGGTTTGGGCAGGCCTTTATTGGGGGCATTTTTCCCTTTCAACCCACATTTTTACTATGTTTCTGTTCCAAAATAGAAAAATTACGTTGCCGGTGAGTTAGTCCTACTCCAGGGAATACATATTTAAAATTTTAGGTTGGCCAGAAGGGATTGGGCAGGCCGTCAAGGAGAATACTTTTCCCCTTATCTCCCTCCCGATAGGAATTTCAAAAATTCCGTCTAAGCGGACGCCTACACATACCGAATTTCGGCTACATAGTTTCAGCAGTTTGGGCAGGCCGTCAAGGGGGAAACATTCCCCTTTTGGGATATCCTGTAGGGAATGCCAAAAATACAAACTTAGTCGATGTCTACTACAGTGGAGGAACCTTTATACCAAATTTTAACTTCTTACCTCCAGTGGTTTGGGCAGGCAGTTAAGGGGGACACTTTTCCAATTTGTGAGACCGTCTATGGGGAGACTTTTCGCCTTTTTGCCCGTTCCGGTAGGAATTTCCAAAAATCCCGTCTTAGCGGACGTCTATGCCGAATATCAAGAAACCTTGTTTTAGTGGAGATATCCGTGGGGGGAGGAAAAAAAGTACTTTTTGTGAAATTATATTTTTTTAAATGGTATTTTTTTAAATGGAATTTTTTGGAAAAAGATACTTTATTTTTACAAAGTACTTTATTGGAAGAAGGTACTTTTTTTTAAAAAGTTATATTTAGGAAAAATGTATTTTTTTTTTGGAAAAATGTCCTCTTTTGTAAAAAGGTCCTTTTTTTGAAAAAGGTATTTTTTTGGAAAAATTTATTTTTTTTGGAAAAAGGTACTTTTTTGGATAAGGTACTTTTTTTTGGAAAAAGGTAAATTTTTTTGAAAAAGGTACTTTTTTTTTGGAAAAAGGTACTTTTTTTGGAATAAGGTACTTTTTTTGGAAAAAGGTACTTTTTTGGAAAAAGGTACTTTTTTGGAAAAAGGTACTTTTTTGGAAAAAGGTACTTTTTTGGAAAAAGGTACTTTTTTGGAAAAAGGTATATTTTTGGAAAAAGGTACTTTTTTTGGAAAAAGGTACTTTTTTTTTTGAAAAAGGTACTTTTTTTGGAAAAAGGTACTTTTTTTTGGAAAAAGGTACTTCTTGTGGAAAAATGTACATTTTTGGAAAAAGGAACTTTTATTTGGAAAAAAGTACTTTTTTTGTCCCCTTTTTGCCCCTCCCGATAAGAATTTCCAAAAATTCCGTCTCAACGGACGTCTACACCGGTCGCGGAACCTACATACCAAATTTCAACTTCATAGCTCCAGCAGTTTGAGCAGTCCGTCGAGGGGGAGACTTTTCCCCCTTTTTGCCCCTCCCTGTAAAAATTTCCAAAAAATCCCGTTTTGGTGGATGTCTACGATAGTGGAGGAACCTTTATACCAAATTTCAACTTCCTACCTCCAGCGGTTTGGGCAGACCGTCAAGGAGGGCTCTTTTCCCCTTTTTAACCCCCATTTTTACAACGTCCCTGTCCAAAATTCTTGAAAGTACTTTCTAGAAAAGTTAGCCCCTACTCCAAGGAACACATATCTAAAATTTCAGCTTTATAGCCAAAGGGATTTTGGCAGGCCGTCAAGGGGGAGACTTTCCCCCTTTTTGCCCGTTCAGGTAGGAATTTCCAAAAATCCCGTCTTAGCGGACGTCTACGCCGAAAGAGGAACCTACATACCAAATTTCAACTTCCTAGCTTCGGCGGTTTGGGCTGGGCGATGTTGAGTCAGTCAGTCAGTCTGCTATGACGGGATTTTTGGAAATTCTTACCTGAACGGGCAAAAAGGGGGAAAGTCTCCGCCTTGAAGGCCTGCCAAAACCCCTTTGGCTAGAAAGCTGAAATTTTAGATATGTGTTCCTTGGAGTAGGGGCTAACTTTTCTAGAAAGTACTTTCAAGAATTTTGGACAGGGACGTTGTAAAAATGGGGGTTAAAAAGGGGAAAAGAGCCCCCCTTGACGGCCTGCCCAAACCGCTGGAGGTCGGAAGTTGAAATTTGGTATAAAGGTTCCTCCACTGTAGTAGACATCGACTAAGTTTGTATTTTTGGAATTCCCTACAGGATATCCCAAAAGGGGGATGTTTCCCCCTTGACGGCCTGCCCAAACTGCTGAAACTATGTAGCCGAAATTTTTGGAAATTCTTACCTTTTTCCAAAAAAGTACCTTTTTCCAAAAAAGTACCTTTTTCCAAAAAAGTACCTTTTTCCAAAAAAGTACCTTTTTCCAAAAAAGTACCTTTTTCCTAGAAAAGTGCCTTTTTCCAAAAAAGTACCTTTTTCAAAAAAGTACATTTTTCCAAAAAAAGTACCTTTTTCCAAAAAAAGTACCTTTTTCCAAAAAAGTACCTTTTTCCAAAAAAAGTACCTTTTTGCAAAAAAGTACCTTTTTTCAAAAAAAGTACCTTTTTTCAAAAAAAGTACCTTTTTCCGAAAAAAGTATCTTTTCCCAAAAAAGTACCTTATCCAAAAAAAGTACCTTTTTCCAAAAAAAGTACCTTTTTCCAAAAAAAGTACCTTTTTCCGAAAAAGTACCTTTTACCAAAAAAAGTACCTTTTTCCAAAAAATGTACCTTTTTCCGAAAAAAGTACCTTTTTCCAAAAAAAAGTACCTTTTTCCAAAAAAAAGTACCTTTTTCCAAAAAAAGTACCTTTTTCCAAAAAAGTACCTTTTTCCGAAAAAAGTACCTTATTCCAAAAAAAGTACCTTTTTCAAAAAAGTATCTTTCTCCACAAAAAGTACCTTTTTCCAAAAAAAGTACCTTTTTCCAAAAAAAAGTACCTTTTACCAAAAAAAAGTACCTTTTTCCAAAAAAAAGTACCTTTTTCCGAAAAAGTACCTTTTTCCAAAAAAAGTACATTTTTCTGAAAAAAGTAACTTTTTCCAAAAAAAAGTACCTTTTTCCAAAAAAAAGTACCTTTTTCCAAAAAAGTACCTTTTCCAAAAAAAGTACATTTTTCTGAAAAAAGTAACTTTTTCCAAAAAAAAGTACTTTATCCAAAAAAAGTACGTTTTGCCAAAAAAAATATATTTTTCCAAAAAAAAAATACCTTTTTCCAAAAAAATACCTTTTTCCAAAAAAGGACATTTTTCCAAAAAAAGGACCTTTTTCCAAAAAAAATAAATTTTTCCTAAAAATAACTTTTTCAAAAAAAGTACCTTTTTCCAATAAAGTACTTTGTAAAAATAAAGTATATTTTTCGAAAAAATTTCGCTTTTTCCAAAAAATTCTATTTAAAAAAATATAATTTCACAAAAAGTACTTTTTTTCCTCTCCCCACGGATATCTCCACTAAAACAAGGTTTCTTGATACTCGGCATAGACGTCCGCTAAAACGGATAGACGGTCTCACAAATTGGAAAAGTGTCCCCCTTAACTGCCTGCCCAAACCACTCGAGATAAGAAGTTGAAATTTGCCAAAAAGGTTCCTCCACTGTAGTAGACATCGACTAAGTTTGTATTTTTGGAATTCCCTACAGGATATCCCAAAATGGGGATGTTCCCCCTTGACGGCCCGCCCAAACTGCTGAAAATATGTAGCCGAAATTCGGTATGTAAGTTCCTCCTTCTGTGTAGGCGTCCGCTTAGACGGAATTTTTGAAATTCCTATCGGGAGGGAGATAAGGGGAAAAGTATTCTCCTTGACGAACTGCCCAATCCCTTCTGGCCAACCTAAAATTTTAAATATGTATTCCCTGGAGTAGGACTAACTCACCGGCAACGTAATTTTTCTATTTTGGAACAGAAACATAGTAAAAATGTGGGTTGAAAGGGAAAAATGTCCCCAATAACGGCCTGCCCAAACCGCTGGGGCAATGAAGTTGAAATTTGGTATGAATGTTCCTCATCCATGGCAGACAGCCGCGAAGATCGAAGTTTTGTAAATTCCTAAAGGGAGGGGCAAAAAGAAGAAAGCCTCCCCTTGGTGGCCTGTAAAAACCCCTTCGGCTAGAAACCTGAAATTTAAAATGTGGGTCCCTGGAGTAAGGGCTAACTTATTAGAAAGATACTATTTTGAATTTTGGACAGGGTCGTTATAAAATAGGGGCTCAAAAAGGGAAAGTGGCCCCTTAACTACCTGTCCAAACTGCTGGAATTAGGAAGCTGAAATTCGATACTTAGATTCCTCTTCCAGCCTAATTCCAACCGGGAGGGACAAAAAAAGAAAGTGTCCCACTTGACAGCCTGCTCAAACTGCTGGAACTAGGAAGCTGAAATTCCCTGTCGATGGATTTTCGGAAATTCCTACCCAGAGGGGCACAAATAGTAAAAGTTGGCTAGAAACCTGAAATGTAAAACATATGTTCCTTGGAGTATGGGCTCACTTATCGGGAAGGTGCTTTGTGGAATTTTGGACAGGGACATTGCAAAAATGGGGATTAATGAAGCGAAAAGTGCCGCTTAAAGGCCAGCCCAAACTGCTGGAGGCAGGAAGTTGAAATTTGGTACTAAAGTTCCTCCTCTATTGTAGATGAGTTTTTGGAAATTTCCACAGGTAGGGTCAAAAACAGGAAAAGTCTCCCCCTTAACGGCCTGGCAAAACTGCTGGAACTAGGGAGCTTAAATTCGGTAGTTGGGTTCGTTCTCCAACGTAGACGTCTCCTAAGACGGTATTTTTGGAAACTCATACCGGGAGGGGTAAAAAGTGAAAAAACTTCCCCCTTGCCGAGTTGGGCAAACTGTTGGATATAGAGACCTAAAATTATGTATGTATTAGGTTCCACCTCCAACGCAAACGTTCTCGGAATTTTTGGATATTCCTACCGGGAGGGGTAAAAACGGAATAATTCTCCCCCTTGATGGCCTAACCGAACCCTTCGGCTAGAAACCCGTAATCTATAATATGTTTTCCTTGGAGTATCGACAAGGCATTTTTAGGACTTTGGACAGGAACGTGGTATAAATGGTGGCTCAAAAGGGGAAAATTGCTCCCCCCCCTGAACATCTCCGTCTTTAGCTAGAAACCTAAAATTTAAAGAACGAGTGTATATGGAACACTAAAATTAAGAAACTAAACAGGAAACGAGTGGAATTAAAACACTACACAAGTGGAACGAAATGGATAAAAACGTTGAACGAGTGGAATTGAAATTATAGACAATGGAAATGGATTGGAAGAGGGAACGAAAAGGAATGGTCTATAGAACGAAATGGAATGAGGAGCGAGATAGCATATAATGGGGAACGAGTGGAATTGAAACACTGCAGTTAAAAGAGGAATGGAACGGAGCAAGTGCAAAGAAATGGAAATAGAAGCTACTGATATCAATATCGATACACAAGACAGTAGGAACGAAATGGAATGAAACGCCGAACGAGTGAAATTGGAATAACAGATAATGGGAACGAAATGCAATGGAATGGTGAACGAAATGGAATCTTGGAAGGAGTTGCATTGGAACACTGAAATTGCTAAACAAGATGGAATGGAATTTGAATGACTCAAACTGCCGGAGTTTGGTACTTGAAATTTCGCATGCGATTGAGGCAGATTATATATATTTGGGATTTTTACTGGGAGGAACAAAAAGGGGTGAAGAACCCCTTTTAATTACCTATTCAAACACTATCCACGGAATATGAAACTTATGTAGCATTGAAACATACTCTCCAAAAAGTTAAACAAATTTTCTAAAAGAGAAAAAACCTTAGAAAAAGAATGGAACTTATATATTCTGATATTTAAACTGCAGGTAACGAAGCACCGGTGGAAGAAACCGACGCAGTAAATTTTCCAATTGAATTTGTGAATTTACTTGAATTGCCTGGTCTACCTTTACATAAACTGGAATTAAAAAAAAACTTCAATGCACGCTAACAACGTAGATACGTAGGTTTGCCCGCTATCTTTAATATTATAAATCGCTTGCCAACCCTGCTTTACGTTATTTATTTTCATCGAAAACACAAATGAATAAAACTACTTACGGGTCTATCTACCTAAGATTGCACTTGACCAAATTATCTTGACATACACACGTATATTGCAATTTGTAATGGATTCATTAATATCAGTCCACTTTCATGAGAAAAAGTGATCAAATATTTATTTATTTTAAACTACTGTTTCCAATTATTCCACATAGGCGGTTAACCGGTTATTGCATTATTCGAAAAATCACTAAAACTGATTAACCGGTTATTCGGGTCGGTTATTCGAGAAAATTGGCGATTAATCGATTAATCGTTTAAAGCAAAATTAATATATTTCCTTAACTTTTTATCAACAAAGACACTAACAGCTTCCTGTTTTTGTTAAATATCAACATGACATATGAACAGGATGTATTAAAAAAACATTTTCAAATTAAAAAAGCACATCTACTCGAGAGAGAAAATGCTAGAGATAAAACAAAAATCACCTCTAATTTGCTCTATTTTGAATGAGGTTAGATACAGTGTTGCCAACTCTTGAAGGCAGGAAAGCACCGAGAGCATTTTGAAAACGGATAAAAAGGGTAAAAATTTATCCAAAATGGGGTAAAAAAGCACGATAATAATTTTTTTTAAAATTTAAGTCAAGATTTTAAAAACACATTTTAGCTTTGTAAAATCGTGTAAAAAGGTTCAAAAAATTACAAAAAAAGGGGTAAAAAAGCACCAAACTAATATTTCAAAATTTTGAAGTTTAAATATAACGAAGTTGTTATTTAAAACTGTACTACAAACATTGTGAAAAAATGTATTTTTTGTATATTTCGTATTATTTTTTCAATTTTGACAGAAAATTCAAGAAAAATTGAAAAAGGAGAACAAATACCAAAAATATAAACTGTACAAAAAGCACTAAAAGCACTGCCAGAAATCTGAAAAAGCACTGTAAATACCCGCTTTTTATAAACGGGTATTTGTAAAAAATCACCGGGTATGGGAAGGAAAAAAGCACCAAAAAATACCGGAAAAGCACTGAAATGGCAACACTGGTTAGATATTTTGTAGTGTTTTTTGCTCTACCTCTAGCAGTTTTCTCTCGCGTATAAATGTACCTTAAGGTTGAAAGTTTCGGAATCTAATATTATCTGAATTGAAACATTTCTTATACTAATAGAAAAATGTATTTAAAAATATAGCTGAAGCTATTAAAAATTTGTTAAAAATGGCAAAAAAAATGCTGAAACTAAGGATTTTTTTCTAAAAATTAGTAACCCAGCCAGCAATTCCGGAGCGCTCATAAATAAGATTTTTAAATGGCTCATAGAAATGATTATTGTTTTTTTTGAAAACACTTTTTTTTTGTAGAAAATATGAACCCTCAGAAAGCAATCCAAAAAGTTGTCTCTACAATCTAAAAAGCTGTCTCAAAACGAGGGTTCATTTTTTGGACTCAAAGAAGATTCCAAAATTATTTAAATTTATGAAGAAAATTTCGATTTTATACGTTCTTTTTTCTGAGTCATTTCTGAGTACACAGGGGGCCCTTTTGGACGGACCACTTTCATAGGAAAAAGTGGAAAAATGTTTATGTTTTCGGAGCTCATTGCTGAGACATTAATGATCATCTTTGTTTGCTGGGAAGTTAAAAACAGCATAACTCAAGGTAGATTTTCTATTTCTTTACGATTTTTTTTTAATCTGTAAAACTTTGGATACAAAATTTCTTTGAATGCAAATTTAATAAATACTACAATAAATATAATATTGCATTTAAAAAAATTATTATCCAAAGTTCTTCCTCCTTCTCTTAAGAAATAAAAAAAAAATAGTTCCATTTGAGTAAAATATTAGTTAATTGAAAATATCAATTTTCCTAATAGTAGAGTTAGTAGACTAAAGCCTATATGACGCTTGCTAGTTTCAGTATTAATAATCCAAAATAGAAGAGAGCACGAATTTCCTTATGTGAGAAATAATGTGTGTGAAGAGAACAACTATATTAAAAAACTATCAAACTGTCAAATTGATGTTGGTAATGCAGTACCCTTCATGTGATTTGCATTGATGGTGCAAAAAACTAGAATCTAGAAACTAGCAAGTGTCATATAGGCTTAAGCCCGTATGACACTTGCTAGTTTCAGTTATAATAATCCAAAATAGAAGAGAGCACGAATTTCCCTATATGAGAAATAAGGTGTGTGAAGCGAACAACTACATCGAAAAACTATCAAACTGTCAAATTGATGTTGGTAATACAGTACCCTTTATATGATTTGCATTGATGGTGAAAAAAACTAGTATCTAGAAACTACCAAGTGTCATATAGGCTTTAAACAATTGTTAAATTTCTCAGTGTTTTTTCCGTTTTTAAGGGCCATTGACAATAAAAAAAATTATCCAAAGTTTGAGCTAACATACGCACAGGGATCTTTATTATTCCAGTTTTAATGAAAATTTCCACTAAACTAATGAAGTTTTCATAAAAATTATGAATCTTTTTCATAAAATTTATCAATTTAATGAAAAATTTCAATGGACGAATCACAGCGAAACTTCATTGAATCAATGTAAAAATTTATAAATAGAATGTAGACATTTCTCTCAGTGTACAGTTACAAATGTCAAATTCCATTTAAATTTGAATTTTTTAGCTTTAATTTTGTGTTAACTTTAGGTTACTTCGTTATTGTTAATGTCACAAATGCGAATAAAAATTTAAATTCAGTGATACGGTCCCTTATATTCTACACTTTTTTCAGTTTTATTTCAGAAAATTCCAAATATATTTCATAATTGTCTAAAAATGTTTTAAAATTCTCCAAATATATTTTAAAATTGTCTAAAAAGGTTTCAAAATTGTCTAAAATGTTTCAAAATTATCCAAAAATGTTTTAAAATTGTTCAAAAATCATTCAAAATTGTTCAAAAATATTTTAAAATTGTTCAAATATTTTTCAAAATTGTCCTAATACTGTTTAAAATTGTGTAAAAACGTTTCATATTTGTCCAACTGCATTTAAAAATTGTCCAAAATGCATTTTAAAATTTTCAAAATGTATTTCAAAATTGTACAAATATATTTTAAAAAATATGTATTACAAATATATTTTAAAATACTTTATTTGTATTTAAGAAAATTCTATTTGTATTTGAAAATTGTCCAAATGCATTTCAAAATTATTCATTTGTATTTAAAAATTTTAAATCTGCATTTCAAAATTGTCCAAATGCATTTCAAATACATCCATTTGTATTTCTAAATTATCTAATGTATTTCAGAAATTTCCAAATGTATTTAAAAGACTCTATTTGTATTCCAAAATTTTCCAAATGTATTTAATAAAATTCTAATTGCATTTCAAATTTTTCGAAATGAATTTCAGAAGTTTCTATTTTCATTTTATTTCTTAAATACAAATAAAATATATTCAAATATATTTGTGTTTATGTTTCTTGTAATTTTTTAGCCAAAGTTAACAAAATTGTGAAGTTTTGTGAAAAAATAAAGGATAAATTCCATATTAAAATTGTAACCGGTTAATCGACCTGTTTTAACCGATTATTCGGATCGAATAATTATTTGAGTTTTGAATTATTTGTTTCGTCATTAACCGAAATAGAGGCGATTAATCGAGGAATCGGTTAATCGATTAACCGAATTGTAAACACTATTTTAAACCCATTGTTGTGTCAGAATTATTTATTTGTGGTGGCTGGGTGAAGGCTTTTATTATAAAAACTGTACTTTAAATAAACAAAGCGAATTTACCCACCCAACCACGAATACGACCTATCTACGCCGATGGCTTGAACAACAGACAATTAGTTGTTAAATGCTCACGTGTTGGTATACTAAATGATTTATTTATATAAAAATGAAGATGCAAAAAATAGTGTTTGTACTTAAACATTACAATAAATTTACTTTATCAATTATTTTATCTTAATAACAAATATTGTGTTTTATTTTATCTAAAAGAAATTTAATTCTAAACTTGCTTTAAATGTTTTTTATTTTCATTCAAAACACAAATGAACAAAACTATTTACGGGTCCATCTACCTATATGCGCACTTTACCAAATTATCTTGACATACACACGTATATTGTCAAGAAATATTGTTGTGTCAGAATTATTTATTTGTGGTGGCTGGGTGAGTGAAGGTTTTTAATTTAAAAAACTGTATTTAAAAAAAGCAAATTTGAAGAAAATTAGGGGGGGGGGGGGGTGCAGCCACGAATACGACTTATCTATAATAAATTTACCTTAACAATTATTTTACCTTAGCAACAAATACTTTGTTTTACTTTATAAAAGAAATTTAATTCTAACCTTTAAGGCACGCTAACAACGTAGCGGGCTGCGCCCGCTAGTTCTTTTATATATAGAGATGAAAAAGGTGGCTAAATGCAAAATTGAAATGTGAATCATTTTAAAAGGTGCGTTCATTCAAATAAACAGGTAAAGTTACAAATATACGCGATTACAAAAATACACGGTTTACGTGGGCATAAATGCAGTTAGATGAATACCACTATTGTAAAAATTAAATAATTTTGAATTGTTTTGTATGTTTTATTTAATTTTATTTTTGGTTATAAATAATACAAATTTAAAAACATATGCGTTTAATTTATTATAAGAGCGAATAAAGTGGATAAATGCAAAATTTAATTATGAAAAGTTTTATAAGGTGCGTTCACTCAAATAAACAGATAAAGTTACAGATATACGCGATTACAAAAATACACGGTTTACAAGGGCGTAAATAACCTCTAATTCATATTGCATAGGTACAAGTTCTGTACCCCGTTCCTGTCTAATACGAGAAGTTTGTACATCGAGAACTGCCTGTCACCCTGCTTTATACAGAGAGAGTTTTGAGATGACAAAGTAGACTAGAATTTTTGTAAAATATGTAATTAGATAGAATAACACGTTGCATGTAGTGCATTATTGGCTTTTTTGTTTTTAAACATATATTTTATTACTTGCGACTCACCCTATGCATAACAAATTAGGGTCGAATTTTATATATGTGACTTTTCCGATGCGAGGAATACAGAAACGGGTTGCTGATCTGAAAAATATAAGAATTTAAGCTACATTTGTTAGAGCTTTTTTCTTTAAAAGTTAAGATAATTTTAGCTATTTTCTTCGAAAATAGAGCATTACTGCAGTAATCTTATAAAATTTTTAAAGTTGACCTAAATTTTGTTAATTGAAATTTGATATTTAATTTTAAAAACCACTGCTGTGAAAAGAAAGTTTTTGATATTTCCACCCTGAATTGCAATTGTATCAATATTTCACAACCTTGTTTGACTCCCGAAGTTCGGAAGAAGGTATCAAAGTTAAATACAAAATTTAATTTTTATATTGTTTTTAATGAAGATTTAATGAAATTCAACTGCGAATTTCTTTAATTTTAAATGCTTTACTGTTTTTGGAGCTTTTTTGAAGGGCTTAAAATATTGTGTTTAGAAAAGCAAAAAAAAAATAAACTTACAAACTTTTTGCATGTTTTTCAATAAAAGAAAATCGCGAATAAAAGCGTGAGATTTTCGGATTCCGAGAAATAAAAAACGGCAATTTTTTATGCAAAAGATAATAGAAATTGGAAGATTGGATTATTCCGATCTATTGTGGAATGGCCAATATATAAGTTTAACGCATAAGTGCTTTTTTATCGTTTTTGCTTTACGATAGATAATAAAATATTTGTATTACGATTTTATAATAAATGTCAATTATTTAATCGTTGTAAAAGAGATCGTATTAAAAAATAATAACATAGTTGTTTGTAATGGTCATTTGGTTCTAATCACGGGATCTTAAAATTTAAGGAATTAGGAATGAAGTATGAATATAACTTATCTTAAAATTACATTGTATATATTTATTAACCTTTGGGTTTTTAATCTACGATTACTTATTTGAGTTTTTATTATAATAAAAAAGAGAGATAAATCATCGTTATAATTATCAGTAATAAATTGCATTAATAATATAATATTATAATTAGGTGAGTCCAAGTTTTACTTAATTTTATATTCGCGTAATATTGATTGTTTCATTTATAGATTCGCTTCGTAAAAGTTGTTTAGTATCGTTTTCGATTTCAATTGGTGAGACGCCAACACTACCATTATTTAGATATGAATTGTCTTCTTCGACTATTTTCTCTAATAAAATATCACCGGAAGTATTTAAACCTTCAAGGAATAGATAAGATTATTAGATTAGCTTAGGTAATAATTGTATTCTTTGATATAATTACGTCCAACTATTGATCCATTGGGCACATGTTCGCTGACAGAACTGTTAACTAAAGCGACATCGGTAGTTGAACCGTTTCGAACATTCTTCTGCAAAGCAACAGCCTTACGTGCATGTCGTGTTGTTAAGACTCCGGTTTCGACATCACGTTCCAAGCGATGGCCAGATCGAGATCTGGTCAGTTGACGTTGTACATAATCTTCTAAATCTTCTTCCTCCTTACGGCTAATTAAGCAATTTAGGACAAGCAAAAATAAACCCAAACCCAATGAAAATAGGCCAGTGCATGTTACTTCATTCCACCAAGCTGAACTTGAGCCTAAAATATTGAAATTTATTAATATCATAATAAAGGCATCATTATCTGTAAAAAATTAATTTATTTTCTGTATAAAAAAACTATTTTTTAATTGGTTTTAACCCCCCGTTTCCACATGCAAGTGCAAGTTCAAAAAACTGAATACACTCACACTTTTTCACTAATACTATCACACTTATACGACTTGCGGCTCAACTTGCAAGTAAATTTAGAAGACAGTGGATTTTTGATACTTGCGAGAAGTGAAATGATAGAATAAAGAAAACAGTGTTGCCTAGTATTGTTTTCTATTAATTTACTAGTATTTGGTAAAGTAAAAGTTCTAATACAACTGATTTTGTATTTATTTGTAAAAAAAAGTGAAAAAGAACACAGCGACATATCTTAATGGTAATTTAAAATATCAATTTGAAAAGTTTTTGAAAAAAAAAATTGTTAAGAACAAATTTTTTCCCAGCTTTGTTAGAATATTGAATACTTGGTAATACTGGAGTGCTATTTTGTGACAACCTATGCCTTCGAGGACATTTTAAAAATGAACTTGCTGCAAGTAGTGTGGACACATGTACAATTTTCATGTTTTTTCGGTAATTTTCGGAATTTTCGCTGATAATACGTATTCTTAACTTGCAACCATTTACTTGCATGTGGAAAGTATGCCATAAATATCACTTCTGAAATACATATTTGAATGCATTCACAAAAAGTTACTTTTCAGCTCTCCTTAAACAGTAAAAAAAGGAATTGCTTTCCTATATAAAAAAGAACATCCAAGCACTAATTTTTATGAAGTGCAAAGCAGACTTAAAGTAGCATAAATACTTTCTCTCCTATGACAAGCCAATGTTAAAAAAAATGCGCTTTTCACCTCAATATGAACGCATTCGTGCCGAACAGTATAGGTGCTTTTACGGATCTTGGTCAGGTATTTTTTTGCTGGGAAGTAAAGTTTTTAATTAATGGCATTTTGGACGTCATTTAAAATACGTTTATTGGAAGTAAGAAATCAGCATATATACATAGCTACTTTATATGCGGTGAAAAAGGCATTCTTGTAGAATGCATTCGGTTTTTTTTTTGCTGTGGAGTTAAGGCTCCATTAAGTTCAAATTAGTTTGGAAGTAAAGTGCGGCGAAATGAGGTATCGTAAAGTAGAAATCTATTTTCAATAGATTTTCTTACCTCAAATGTACCAGAGAACGGTTTGAGTACATTCGTTTTTATTGTGCAGTCATACCATTCATTGCTTTTGCCATGTATTCATGCAACAACAATAACTAATGCTATTGCTATTATATACATTCATTGTTTTTGATGAGTGGTTTTTACGCATTATTTTTATAATGCCACTACATGTCAGGCAACGAAATGAAGAGATGACGCATTAAAAAAATAAAATCAATCAACATTCATATAGTATTCTTTGACCTGTTGCAGTATTTTGAAAAATGCAGTGTGAAGAAATTTCCATTTTTTTATATAAATATGAAATATGCATATATTTTCTAATTTTGTTAATGTTTAAGTGAAAAAAATAAACACTAAAAATATACTAAAATATTTGACAGAAAAAATTTTAAATTTTTATACAACCAACATTGAGACCATTCGTAACAATCGGTTTGTATTCATACCAATCATTTTATATTCGTTGCTTTTGTGAGTGTTAGGTAAGATTAACAGAAGACATGCAGTGCAATGCATGGCTTTCGTCATACTCACTTTTTTTCAATTGTGTCTGTATTGCTTTACTGAAATGATGTGTATTGACAACAATATGCACATTTTTTGTGATTGCATTCAAAAGCATAAAATAAGGCACTCAACCGTTCTCTGAAATGTACTTCCAAACTAAGTAGTTGTGTATACTGTCATTAACAAAAAGCAAACAGCTGCACGATACTTTATGATACTACCAGACTAAAGGCTGCATTAAAGCAACAAAATCGTAAAAAATTCTGCTGAAAATACAATAGAAATTTTTTTTACTTGACATTTAACTCTATGCACAAGAAAAAGATAAAAACAACATTTTTATTTTTTACTACTTAGTTTGGAAGTTTGAGGTAAGAAAATCTATTGAAAATAGATTTCTACATCACGTTATCTCATTTCGCCGCATTTTACTTCCAAGCTAATTTGGGCTTAAAATCTATTGAAAATAGACTTGTACCTCATGCAGTGTTACCAGGTTAATTGGGTACAAAATCGTCAAATATTTCTGAAAACATCGTCAAAATCGTCATTGCGTTTTGAAATATCGTCAAAATATTGTTAAAAATCGTCAAAACTTTAATAATCACATATTTTTATTATTATAAGCAGGGCAAGTTTTTTTTGGCATTTGCCATTAAATGCCAGTTTTTCACTTATTTTGTAAAAATGCCATTTTTAGAAATCCTGGCCAAAGAAAGCCATTTTGTCTATTTTTTAGATTTTTCATTAAAAAATGCTATAAAATTCAGTAAAAACTCAATCTTTGTAAATAATTTTTGAAAAAAATTTACTAAAAAACGATATTTTTTTTAATAAGTGTGTTTTTTTACATGCTATTTTTTACTAGCTTTACCAGTTTTACTCAAAAATCCGTTCGAGTACAAAAAAATAGTAAGACCTAGTAAACAATGTAAGTGGAAATTTTACTAGTTTTACTCGAAAAATTTCTTCCAGCAAAAACTAGTAATATGTTTTTTTGTTTAACAAACGATAAAATTGAACACATTTTTATGTGAATCGTTATTAAATTAATTAACAATTATGATTCGCATTAAAGTTTGCACTCCGCGGATGTTCTTATGCGATTTTCGGAAATTTTTTTGTTAGTATACAATTCTTACAATTTTTTTGTTCGATTACATTTGAATATTTTGACAACTTTTTCAATATTTTTTCTCTTTTACTAGTTTTACTAGAAATGTAATCGTACAAACCTAATATTTAATAAAATTTCTTTTATTTAAATCATACTTTATCAGTTCAACGGTAAATTCCTCCATTATTATATTTTTGTTAAAAACATTCAGAAAAACACTTCAATCAACTATTATAATTTAAAATTTTTGGAATAAGCGTGCCATTTTTGCGTTTTTTGTGCCAATTTTACTATTTTTTCGTGCCATTTTGCCTGCCAATTTCAACTTTTTTTGTGCCATTTTAAACTTGCCCTGATTATAACCATAAAATCATAATAGAAAATTTAAAAATCAGCGGATTTTCGGTGGCAGCTGTAATTTAAGAAAAATTCTAAAGCGTTGGTTTTTAATTTTTATTCAAAAAATAATAATTTTTTTTTTCGACCTTTTTATTGATTAATTGGAAATTTATTAATTCAGTTCGAGGCCAATTTCCTTATTATGAATTAACATAATAAGTACTTTTTTCAAAAACTGCTATTTTTCTTCATCAGGATTTTCTCCTAACAAATACTTTACAGAGTTTTTGCTTTCAAAAACATTACACTTTCAGGAATGAAAAGACGATCGTTTCGGGGATTTTCCAGGTCCCTTCTTCAGTTTTCTTAAGAAAGTGGTGGTAATAGTGCAATGCAGATTGAAACATCAAAATTTCATATTAAATGTAGTCTGCTACATCAACGAAATGAGAATGGAGCAAACAATAAAATATGTTTTCGAAGTCTCTGCAAAGACATAACCAACAATAGAAAGAAATATTATGAAAGTTTTTTGTTTTTGTATTTCGTACCGTCGGTACAAATAAAATACAAATTTTATTTTTACCTACTTCTTTGTTGCTAACGGCACGGACGTAACGAATTGTCATTAAATTTAGACAGCTATTATCTGAAGGTTGGTAGTTCCAAAAAATTATATGGATTTTTCCCAAACTAGAAGAGCTAGAGGAAAAATGATTGCTCCAAAGGCCAAAACCCACTACCAATACCCCGAAAGCGAAACTAAATTTAGACTTGCATTGCTAGATTTTAAAATCGCGTTTTTCTCGAAAACTAAGCCTCGTAGAGATAAAAGAGCTTTGATTTGGTATATCGCCCATATCTCGAAAACTGAATGAGTTAAATGAAAACGGACAACGGTTTTGGAACAAGGAAGTCATAGTGAGTCAGGTGTGGAAAAATAAGTGCGAAAATCGCTTAAATAAAATTGTAATCGTCCATATCTCCCAAACTAGAAGAGCTAGAGGAAAAATGACTAGAAGGAAAAATGACTGCACCTAAGGTCAAACATTTTCACCATATTTTCTAATTCTGACGATTTTCAAAATTTAGAATTTCTGACAGTTTTGGGATTTTTCAATTTTGTAATTTTTTTTTTTTTTTATTTTCGACGATTTTTTCTAAATTTTACGTTTTTTGCAGTTTTTTCAAATATTCGCGAATTTTTTAAATTTGACGATTTTTTCAAATTTTGACGATTTTTCAATTTTGGCGAATTTTCAGAATTTTTGAAGTTTTTTTTTTCAATTTTGGTAACTTTTTTAAATTTTGCCGATTTTTTCAAATTTTTGACGATTTTTCAAATTTTGACGATTTTTTTTTCCAATTTTTTCCAATTTTGTAATTTTTTTTTTTTTTTCAAATTTTGACGTTTTTTTCAATTTTGGGGATTTTTTTTTCGAATTTGAAATTTTTTTTCAATTTTGGCAATTTTTTGAAATTTTTGACGATTTTTCAAATTTTAACAATTCTTTTTTAAAATTTTTGTGATTTTTCAAATTTTTTAAAATTTTAACGGTTTTTTTTTTGAAATTTTGGTGTTTTTTCGAATTTTTAACGATTTTTATCAATTTTGACAATTTTTTTCAATTTTGGAGATTTTTTCAAATTTTTAACGATTTTTAAAATTTTGACGATTTTTTGTGATTTTTTTAAATTTCGTCGATTTTTTAAATAATGCGCTTTTTTTTTAAATTCGGCGATTATTTCATATTTGCCAATTTTTTTTAAAAATTTTGACATTTTTTTTCAATTTCGGCGATTTTTTATCCATTTTTGCAATTTTTTTTAATTTTTATCGATTTTTTTATATTTGGCGATTTTTGACAATATTAGCGATTTTTTCTAATGTTAGCTATTTTTTTAATGCACGTGCATACGCACTTGCACTCGCACATGTGCATGTGCGAATTTGTATTCGCACTTCGTGTGCGTGCATTACGAACCCTGCACCATACTTTGTATAATATTTTGGTATTTTAGTCCCTTATGTACAGCTCCGTGCTATTAATTAGGGACACAATACCAACAAGTGAATCTTAGGTAAAAAAAAGTTTTCTACACGGAGGAAAAAGACGTTTTTGTATATGTGTTTGTTTGTAAATTAGTCATATTTTGTCATCTAAGAATACATATTTTTGCATTTTTAACTGTATAATAATTATATTTCTGGGATACAATTAACATATATTTGGAAAAACGGCGAATTTCCATTCTTGATACATATAAAGTTGTATGTAGCCATTATAACTTTTGTAGTTGGTAATAATTGTTTAGTTTAGCTAGACTGCATCTAGTCAGAAAATTTAGTGATAATTTTCCTTTATTTATTAATTTTATTGTGAAAGATGTGAAAAAATAAAATAAATTAGTATAAATAAAAAATAAAATTGTGTTAAAAAGAAAAAAAAAAAATGATTTAATTGTGTATATTTAAGTACCCAGCAGAAATTACTGCTTGCTTGGAAGCAGTTTTGTCAGGGAAAGTTGAGCAGTGAAGCGATTGCATTATTGATTTTTGTTCGAGATAGCTCGCGTGAAAGCACTTGTTTCGAAATCCGAAAAGGCATGAATTCACCGCTTTTAATTAGTGCTCCTGTTTTTCTTTTAAAATGTCGATAATTCATGCCTTCTCAAAAGTGCATATTAGAAAGGTTTTCAACTATTTAAAATCATGCCTTCTCAAAAGCACAATATTCCTGAATATTTTTCCGAGAAGAGAAAATGCCTATTTTTTTAGTAAAACCTCTTATTTTCATTAAAATAACTTTTTTCCGCATTTTAAAAAATTTTGATAAAAGAACCGCGAAAATATTTAAGCAATCAAAATGTATTGCTCATTTTATGCCTTTTTGAAAAGCACAGCAAAAAGCGATATAAACAATTAATCAACTTAGGCCTTTCATTAGTGCTGTTTACGAAGCTATACATTTTTAGAAGCGGTAAAAGTAGCAGTAAGGACTGCTTCCTTACTGCTACTTTATCGTTTTTACTGCTTCCACATTTTTGCTGGGTATTAACTTATTATAAGAGTTTTTAATTAATATTTGTTAATAAAAATAAATAAAAAATAAATGAAGAGATTGTAGTTATTGATTTTCAATGAAAGATTTGTATTATAGCGAATTTACATTATGATCGAAATCGAGTTAAAAGTAGATTTCGATAGATTTCGACGGAAATCCAATAAAAATTTGGGATTTCAAACAGATTTCCCATAGGAAATGAAATCCCAATTTAATTTGGAGTTCAGAGAAATCTCATCGAAATCCAATTTTTCTCCCATATTTGCATAAAAGTAGGGAAGTTTGTAGAAAAAGTTGCAACAATAAGCAGCTGTTTATGTCACACAAAATTAATAAATAATAAATTTTAATAACCCGGCTAAAAATCGGCATATATGGATTCATACAGGTTTAATGTATGCTCGTGCTTGCTCATAAACCTGCATGCTTTTCCATACATGGATACATAAATCTCCATACATGCATCCATATATCTTCACACATGTGCATTAATGAAATTTGAGGTAATATCTACATGTATGTTCATGTATGAACATTCATGAGCATGCTTGAAAATGTATGATGGTACATGCAGATATTACCTCAAATTTCGTTAGTGCACATGTATGAACATATATGGGTGCACGTATGATGATTTATGTAACCATGAATGGACATACAAGCATGTTTATCATGTACATACAAACATTAAACATGTATGGATCCATATATGAAGATTTTTACCTGGGAACTTTAAAAAATTAAGGAATAACATAATAACATCTGTTATTTTTAATTGAAAAAAATATTTAAAGTTGAAAATGGCTATTTTATTGTATCCGACGAAGAGAAACTATGAAAAATCAGTTTTGGTAGCGTAAAAATTTTACGCTACTTGTGAGCATTTAATGATACATCAGCTGTTTTTTGTATATTTTTTTTAAAGAATAATAAACATATGTGACAGCGCATAGAGAAAGGGACCTAAGGGTAAAAAAATCAATTTTTTTTTTGTGGACAACATCTGAGCATCGAATGAGACCGATCCCATGCTCTCCTGACCTTAGGTCCCTTTCTATTTTGCGCGTCACATATACAAATATAATTATAAAGGAATGAAAAATTTCGAAAAAATCAATGAAACATCTACAAATATTTTTATTTTAAAACCAAAACAAAAGTAGCATCGTTCACCAGATTAAGGTAATCATAATGCGCTACATATCAATTGTAGCGGTAGCGGGTTTCTCTGGTAAACCAGCCCATTGTATCTTTCATAATATAAATGATTTTTGTGTTCCGCCATTAAATAAAATGGTTTATAGAAAATCTTTTAATTTTGGTTATTTTTTAAGGTTAGTTTGTTTACAAAAAAATTGTTGTTGGCCGATCGAAATCCCATTCATCTGTCAAATATTCTTATGTAAACCATATAGATTTCGAATTGGATTTCAAAACGAAATCTAGTGAAAATTTTAACAATGTAAATTCGCTATTTGATGTAAAATTCAATGTGATTTATAAAATATTTACATAGTTATTAAATAATCGCCAAACAGTAGTTAGATGTATTAATTTTACTTTTTATGTTTTTCCATTAAAATATAGAGAAATTTGGAGAGTAGAATAAATACGCCTATTGTTTGGCATATATTCATAATTGCTTTATAACTAAATATATTATTTATATATAGTATTTGTATGGAAATATAATTTGTTTATGACACACATATTATATGTTTGCTGCCAAACATATATATATTTGGCGATAGCGTCATTTCATCCAAATATTTATATATTTACAGGCAAGCATAACATATTTGCATGCAAATATATATTGTTTCTAGTAAAAACACGGCGAATATGTTTAACAATTTCCCCAAATATATATATATATTACCAGCAAAAATATGTTTGGGACAGGCCCTTTCTTTTTTCAGCGTGTATGCATATTGAACAAATTTTTAAAATTTGTGTCAAATTTCGCTCTATACAATGAAAAATAGCTGTGACCTAAATGTTTAAATACGCTTGATATCTGTCGTTCACATAACTAAGGACACATCATAACTTTTATTAAAAACACATATTTATTTAAAACAGATTAATATTTTGTTGCGAAACCGTTGTTATCGATAACTTCAAAATTGGTTATCTTTAACAAGCTTACACTGGTTTTTACAACTTGCCATAAGTTTAAATTGGGTTGAAATCAGGACTACATGAAGGCCATTCGAGAACAATAACCGAATTGTTTATAAACCATTGGTTGACGTGTAGAGCAGTGTGCTTCGGATCATTGTCTTGCTGAAATATCCATGTTACACGCAAATTTTCATCAGAATAAGTCATCATTATATTGTTGAGGATTCTCGTATTTTGGAACCTGTCCATAATACCATCAATTTTGTGGAGCGGCCTAACTCCAAGTGATGACATAGCACCATAAAGCATGATTGAACCTCCGCCATGCTTTAGCGTAGCCCGTTTATACTTTGGATCAAATTCTTTCGACTTTGGACGGCGATCATATTTTTTTCCATCGGGGGAGACTCGATTAATTTTTGTTTCGTCCGAAAATAATATTCTGCTCCATTCCACAGATGTACACTGGTGGTACTTTCTTGTAAACTCTAGTTTCACCTTTCGGTTACGTTCAGACAGTAGTGGCTTCTTCCGGGAAATTCTTACAAATAGTTCAGCTTTTCGCAATCGCCGTTTTACTGTATCTACAGATGGTGTTGCTTCATTTTCACCAAACACTGCCACCCGAATCTCATTTGCTGACTTATGCGGATTTTTTTTGACTCGCGGACAATTTGAGCGTCTTCTCGAACTGTTGTAATTCGGCTCCTTTGTTTACGCGCCACTTTTTCTGTAGTCGAATGCTTCTTAAAATATTGAACCGCGTTGCTAACCATGGATTTAGAAACTTTTAAGGCTGCTGCGATTTGCGATAAGTAGTTCCATATTGATGAATTTGTACAATAATCTTCCGAGTACTAACGTCGCAGGATTTGTTTTTACCTATGGCAAACAAATGTTTAGAGCTTTTCAGACACTGCAAAACACTCTGTAAAATAAGTAATAATATCTAAATATTTATGCGTCTATTCAAAAATGATTTATAAAGGTAAAATAGGTTTATTAAAAAAATTTTGTATGGAAAATTTGTTTATTAAATCTACAGGGTGGCGCAAAAATAACCTTCCGATGTTTTTTGGCTGTAATTTAAAAAAAAAATGAAAAACTTTGATTCTTCTTGTGGATTATTTTCTTTGGTCCGATGACTCCTCCAGCGAAAACAGCACACCATACAGTGACTTTGAGCGGGTGTAATGGCTCTTCGTGGGTTACACGCAGATTTTCAGTGCCCTAGAAGCGTAAATTTTGCTTATTTACGTACCCGCTAAGATGGAAATGGGCCTCATCACTCATGATTGGTGGTGAATGAAAAAATGGGCTCAAATGACAATCAACTGTGGCGGCGGCCATTTACATGACATCATATTCTCGACTTGATGTAAAAAAAATTAAAAGACCAAATAAAAATAATCCACAAGAAGAATCAAAGTTTTTCATATTTTTTTTAAATTACAACCAAAAAACATCGGAAGGTTATTTTTGCGCCACCCTGTATTTTAACTTTATTAAGCATTTGTGAATACAAGCCTTAATTTTAATTTTTTTGTAAACAAGCAAAAAGAGTTTTCAAATTTACTTGAAAAGAGCTAACGTTTTCATAATGCTCGATTTATTTTTTGGAAAAGAGCCTTGTTTTTGTGAAGCTCTTACATTATTTGAGCGTAATCATTGAGCTCGCTTGTTTTAAAAAATTGAGGAAGCTATATTTTTTTAGCTACTTACATTTTTATATAAGAGCGAGCTAACATTTTTTGGTTCCTTTTAAAAAAAAAAGCAAGCTTTTTTTTGGGCTCGGCTCTTTTCTTAAAAAGAGCAAGAGCCCGAGCGAGCGATCTTTCACATCCCTGATATTAGGTCCGTTGCTTTAAACTCAGGATTCTAAACTTACCAAAAATCATTCCCATACTCGAAAATTGGGTAAATGAGAACTCTCAAGAGAGCGTAATTATGTCTCTATTTTTACCAAAATCTCTTTGGTAATTTGTAAAACGATCAGCTGATGCAATGATAAACAGACAGCAATTGTGAAAATAAATTGAAAATTTGATTTAAACAAAGAAATATGCAAAGGAAATGTTCTATTTATAATAACTACACCCTACAGCCGTAGTTACTTTTTCTTTTTTAAAAATCAACTATTATAATCATTTAGCGTGTTTTTTAATCACCTGGATTTATAATTTTTCATACAAAAAATGGATTTATTAAATCCAAAAAAAAAGCTGGATTTAATAAATCCACAATAAAAGCCCAAATATATGAAACAGCCTATTAATTTAGTGTCAGAAAAAATTCGAATGAAAATTAAAAGAGAAACAAAAAAATTGAAAAACTAACAAATAAAAGGTTTTTATTAAATTTTTTATGAAATATGTTTAGAAAAAAAAACTACACCTCACCAAATACATATTTTTCATCTTGGACATGGAGAAATAGCTCAAATAGAAATGGCAATTTTTCACTCTACTGTAAGTAATTTAATTAAATCCAATTAGTGAATATTAAATATTGCAATGGAATTTTTGAATTGTGTAAAAATATAAATTGAAGTGATAAAACTGAAAAGGCAGACTGTTTATCGCTGTTTTATGTAAAATATAATTATAAATTAAAATTTAAAGTAAAATCCTTCATCATCGAATTCTGTATTAAAAATTAGGGTGAAAGAAGTGTCGGACAGAAAATTTTTTTAAAATAGGAAGAATCTAACCCCATCTGTTGAGCACTTTTAGAAATACTTTTTGGATTTATTAAATCCAAGTGATTAGAAAAAACGGCTATTATCAACTATGGGAAAATTTTAAAAACATGCTCTAGGGCATCTAGAAATTTCAAATATTTTGAAGTAGTCAAGATAACAAGAAAAACAAAATCAGAAAAATAATCGTAATAAGAAACAAATTTTATTTTATTTGCTTTGTAAGTTAATTTATTTTTGTAAATTTTAATTTGTTTGTTTTTAATAAAACATACATTTTATTTTTACAGATACAGACAGACCCAGCAAAATATTGGTAATGACACCTCATTACTCTCTGCATTACCAAAAATGATATATCATTACCTTTTACATTATTTTATAATATAAAATAATGACTTCCTAAATACAGGCTATTGTATTCAATGTTTTTAAGTATAAAATAATGACTTACGCGTAATAGTTTAAATAAGTACTTTTTACACAGCTAAATTTTATACATTTTTATTTATTATAGAGCAATTCCATATGAAAACGATCAAAATTGGCAAATTTTTGGACGACCCCTCTCCGATTTTAAAATAAATAGTCTCAATCGATTGCCCAGCAAAAAATAATGTACCTACATATTTTTTTTTTTTTATAGTGACTGGTTTAGTGGTGGTGTACACCACTGTCATGTGACAAAATTGAAGAATTCTTCATAAGGGACCTCATTGAAAGTTGTTTAAAAAAAAACTACTAAAGCGATCGCAACGAGTGATAGCTCGTTGGAAAGGTATTGAATCAGGCTTTAATTGAAAAATAAAATTTTCATAATTTTTATCAGAAATTTACCTTTTTTCCCATGAAAATTAAATTTTCCCATGAAAATTAAATTTTCCGATTTCCCACAGAAGCTCCTAAATTTTCCGGCTAGTTTTTTTTTTTTTTTGGATTCCTCATAATTTTTGCTTTAAGAATCAGCAATAAAAAAAATGGGCCCCGACTCCTTGTTTGGACAGGAGAGGAGCATTTAAGAGACCACCTTGTTCTCATTGTTTTTATATTTTTTATAATTGAATTATTTGTAATTATTTAACATTATTTTATTTTATTATTAAAAATACATTTTAAAAATTATTTTACAGTTAAAAATACATTTATGAAGAAAAAATCAATTTTTTTTAAGAGCCCCAAGTTGAGTGTGTAGTGAATATGGTCTGCCTGCCTTCACAAGATCGGCCATAAATCCATGGATAATAGCAGCAGTGGCATGTAATGGCACACCAAACCCGACTGAGGCTACAGGTCATAAAATGTTTTGTAAATTTTTTAAATTACCAGGTAATAAATATTTCGCCTAAAATGACACGTGCAGAAACAAGTCATAAAACACGAATTTTCCATAAATATGGCGAAATATTTATTACCTGGTAATTTAAAAAATTTACAAAACATTTTATGACCTGTGGTCGGCTTATTGGCAGTAACCAATTAAGTCCCTCTTTAAAAAACATTTTATGTCCAGTAGTTCACGCAAATTTTCCTATTAAAGAAAAGCAAATATCGCTTATTTTTTTTTACCTATTTTTTACCAAAAAATAAATATAAATACTTCACACACTCTGAGTCAAATTTTAGTTGAATACTAAACGTGAAAGTGTTTTTTTTGTAAAGTAAAGAGTGAAGCTGTAAAGACAATTTAAAGTAAAATGAATAAATTTTGCTGCAATCCGTTTAACAAGAGTGGACATCGTTCGAAAAAGATAAAAGTATTAAAATTAACTGGTGTTTCGAAGCGATACATGAATGAATTAAATATACAATACGGTGAAGAAGCAGAATTCATTTGCCCCAAGTGTAAAATCGATTTGTCTCAACAAGCAAATGCATTGAAACAAATGCAACCACAATCCGAGAGTGAAATGACAATTGAACAAAATGTTTCATCTGATAGTGAGGCAGACATTCCGATGGTCAATATGTCTTTGAGTCCTTTGAATGAGGCTATTACCACTTTAGGTGAATCGCCTATTACAAAAAGAAAGTTGCGAAGTGAAAAATACAGGAAAGTGAAAAAAGGCAAGGTTATGAGTGCAATCGCGACAATATTTGATGAAGGCTCTGATAACGAATGCAGTCAAGCAGATGACGTTGATGACGGCAAACAAATGATTGAGCAGTTGAAAAGAAAATTCAATTTAGCGACCACTTTTCCGGAGAAATATCTCATTTTATCTGTGCTGCCTCAATCATGGTCTATACGCAAGATTTCTGAACAGTTTCAAACATCTTTTTACATCGCGAGAAGAAGCAAAGAATTAGTTCGACAGAAGGGAATATTGGCGACTCCCACCAAGAAATTTGGCTCAAGATTTTTACTGCAATTATGACAACAGCCGCGCCTGCCCAGGTACACGTGACTATGTTATCACACGTGAAGATGGAGAAAAAGTACACAAGCAGCGCAGATTATTATTATGTAATCTATCCGAAGCATACCATCAGTTCAAAGAGAAATACCCAGCAGAAAAAGTGGGATTTTCTAAGTTTGCCATCCTACGACCAAAAGAATGCGTGCTGGCATTAGACAATGTTCTTTCTAGCAAGAAATTGAAAGTATTTCACGGTGAAATTGAAACATATAGGGACCTCCTGTCGAAGTCGTTGTGCGCATACCCCACGGAAAATTGTCATCTGTCCAAATGCGACAATTGTCCGAAGATTGACGAGCTAGAACAATATTTGGCGGAAAAGTTTGAATAGCTGTTAATTCAGGAGGTGCATTTCAAACAGTGGATAATTAGCAGCGGCAGATGTTCCCTTGAGACCGTGGTAAAGCAGATTCCGGAATTCATCGAGGAATTCGGATTCAAGTTGAATGAACTGAAGGCGCACCATTTCATATCCGAGATGCAATCGAAATTTCTAAAGGAAAGTAAGGAGAAATTAGCCCAAAATGAATTCATTGCCGAGAATTACACTTTTCTCGTTCAGGATGAAATTCAGGCTGGGCAAACGACCAGTGCACGGTGCATCCTTTTTGCATTTATTTCAAAAACGAAGATAACGAACTACAGACCGTAAGCCTTGTTGTTGTCGCGGAGAGTTTAGCTCATAATTATGTGTCCGTTTATTTATTTCAAATGAAACTGTTTGAATTCTTAAGATCAAAATTCGATGCAATCGACAAAGTAACGTTTTTCTCAGACGGCGCGGCTTCTCAGTACAAGAATAAAAAAATTTTTTACAATCTTTGCATAATTGAAGAAGAACAAAACTGCAAGGTCGAGTGGCACTTTTTTGCGACGTCCCACGGTAAGGGCCCATGCGATGCGTTAGGGGGAACCCTAAAACGCATGGCGACTAAGGCAAGTTTGCAAAGGCCATATACTGACCAGATCTTAAATGTACAACATTTGTTTTCGTGGATTCAAAGCAAGGAAATTGCCATTAACATAGTTTTATGCACTCAAAAAGAACACGATGCCATGGAGCGACGAATTCAAAACAGATATAATAATGTCAAAACTATAACTGGAACGCAAAAGTTTCATTGCTTCATACCAAATATTTCTGATATGTCAATTAATGTAAAGCGGTACTCTTCGTCTGCCGACGTGCTAAATTTAAAGTTACTTTAATTTTATAATGATGCCAAGACAATTGAAATTTTTAATAAATATTGTAATTAAGTATAAGCAGCAAAATAAGAAAGATTTTTTCTTCATAAATGTATTTTTAACTGTAAAATAATTTTTAAAATGTATTTTTAATAATAAAATAAAATAATTTTAAATAATTACAAATAATTCAATTATAAAAAATATAAAAACAATGAGAACAAGGTGGTCTCTTGAATGCTCCTCTCCTGTCCAAACAAGGAGTCGGGGCCCATTTTTTTATTGCTGATTCTTAAAGCAAAAATTATGAGGAATCAAAAAAAAAAAAAAAATTAGCCGGAAAATTTAGGAGCTTCTGTGGAAAATCGGAAAATTTAATTTTCATGGGAAAATTTAATTTTCATGGGAAAAAAGGTAAATTTCTGAGAAAAATTAGGAAAATTTTATTTTTCAATTAAAGCCTGATTCAATACCTTTCCAACGAGCTATCACTCGTTGCGATCGCTTTAGTACTTTCAATGATGTCCCTTATGAAGAATTCTTCAATTTTGTCACATGACAGTGGTGTACACCACCACTAAACCAGTCACTATAAAAAAAAAAAAAATATGTAGGTACATTATTTTTTGCTGGGCAATTGATTGAGACTATTTATTTTAGAATCGGAGAGGGGTCGTCCAAAAGGTGATCGCTTTCATATGGAATTGCTCTATATGTAAATATGTATTATGTTCAAATTTTTATGACGAGTCATAAAATTATACACTGGACTTAACTTTTTCTGAATATATTTCCTTAAGCTAATAGTATTTGCCTAACTCCTTATTTTTAAGAATCAAGTAAGCATGTGTGTAACCACTTATTATTAAAAATCTCATAACTACTTATTTCTCATTTTATCGTAAGCGAGCGGGTAAGCGTGACTACTTATAAAAACGACCACGCCAAACAAAAATAATGAGTTTAGACGCCAAAAAAATAAGTTGCGCGGAGCTATGAATTTCTATTATATAACCACTTATTTGGTAATCAAAGATTTTGCTGGGCATCAATCCAATATGGGAAATGGCTTAAAATACGGCCTTTTACAACGTTTATTATATTGTTATTTATGCTATTCAGTCTCGTATGAATAAATAGTGTACAAAATCTTGTTTTTTTAAATTTATTGCTAGAAGTAATATCTAATGCAAAAATTGGTTCCCATTAAGCGTTTTCCAATTGTACATACACTCAACCAAAAAAGTCTGTAATGGCTACTGAAATTTTTGCTGTTATTACGGGAAATTTAACTGTTTTGATGCCAGCGGTATTTTTTGCTAATTTTACCAACACATGCCTGCTGATCTGTAGTACAATAAAATTAGTAGAAAAAATTAGTAGCCGCTACTAAATTTTAGTAAAATTTATGTAAAATGCAATTCAAAATCGATTTGCTAAAATCAGTTAAAAAACTTACTAAATATCATAATTTTAGCACAATGAAATTAGTATAAATAATTAGTTGCAGCTACTAAATTTCAGTAAATTGCTGTAAACTATAATTTCCCAGCAAAATATTGGTAATGACACCTCATTACTATCTCCATTACCAAAAATGATATATCATTACCTTTTCCATTATTTTATAATATAAAATAATGACTTCATAATAACGACCTATTGTATTCATTGTTTCTAAATATAAAATAATGACTTACTCGTAATAGTTTAAATAAGTTCTTTTTACACAGTTAAATTTTATACATTTTTATTTATTATATGTAAATATGTTTTATGTTTAAATTTTTATGACGAGTTCTAAAATTACACACTAGAGAAAACTTAAATTTTTCTGAATGTATTTCCTTAAGCTAATAGTATTTGCTTAACTCCTTATTTTTAAGAATCAAGTAAGCAATCGGATAACCACTTATAATTCAACTTTTTGTAAGCATGTGTGTAACCACTTATTATTCAAAATCTCATAACCACTTATTTCTCATTTTTTCGTAAGCGAGCTGGTAAGCGTGACTACTTATAAAAACGACCACGCCAAACAAAAATAATGAGTTTAGATGCCAAAAAATAAGTTGTGCGGAGCTATGAATTTCTATTATATAACCACTTATTTGGTAATGAAAGATTTTGCTGGGTTAAAATCAATCTGCTGTAATTAGCAAAAAATTGTACTAAAAAATAAAAAAAAATGTAAAATTAAAAAAAAAAAAATTTTCTTTCGATTGTAACAAGCGTATAATTACTTCATCGTACTTGAAATTTGGATTCAAAATTGCAAACGGTTCTCCAGTTATTGCCGTTTTATGCATTGGAGATGCAATAAAATTTTCTGGGTGTTATTTCTAAACTAAGAATATATCAATAGTAACAAATATAAACTAAACAAGAATTGTAAAAAATCAAAAAAAAAAAAAATATTTTTAAATTAGTATATTTTTCTCCTAAATTTAGCACTCGGTTTTGAAAAATTAGCAAAATGTTTTTCTGAAATCAGCAGCGAAAATTAGTAAAAAAAATCCGTAATTTGTAATAAGATATAGTAAAAATGATTACTAAAAATAAAAGTTGTACTAATAATCAGTATAAAAATAGTATAGTGCGATTGGAAACTGTTTACAAATTTTTTACAAACTTTTATATTTGAGTGTAGTTTGTTTTTTACAATCTTCTAGGCTTGTGCAATTTTGACTAGCAAATCGTTAGCAAGAACTTCCTCGATAGTGGATTTTTAGATTTCAAATAAACGTAGTTGTGTTCCACTACTTCATATCCACTATGCTATAGTGAGGGTTATTTCACCTATGACCAGTTTTGCCAAAACTTGGTTAGCAAAAATGGCTAAGTTTCTGGGAAAAAAATGGCTAAAATAAAGCTAAAAAATGGCTAAACAATTTCTTAAGAAGAATCTCGAGATTTTGTTCAAAAATTATTAAATACAATGAAACCTACCAACAATGGTCATTCCCGTTAGCGGACACCCCCTTTTAACAGACAATTTAAGCTCATTTATATTAAAATTATAGAGTACCAAAAATTTTCTAAAAGTAGCAGATCGTTTCTTTATTCAAATGCGGACATTCAAAAACGCACTTTTTTGTAATTTTAAAGGAATTTAGACCTCTCAATAGCAAACAATTTTTAATATTGCCAGTATAGAAAATCATTACCAGATATGTAGTTATGTAACTACATACTTGGTAATGGTAACTAGTTACTTTTGTTATTACATTTCTTATTACCTTTATGGCGATGTCGCGAAAAATAATGAGTTATGGTTACACACCAGCATACGAAAAATCAAAGAATATATCGTTACCTATGTGCTTACCAGTACTGACAAAAATAATGAGTCTAAAAATAGATTTTCAAAATAATAAATTGTATTAAAAATTTTTTTTTTTTGTATTTTTTTTTTTAAATAAAATTTGCTGGTGCGGGAATCGAACCTGGGTCTACAGATGGCCAGTCAATAGCTCTACCATCTGAGCTATATCGACATTTGATATTTAATAGATAAAAACATAATCGACCTGCTGCACACAAGTAAGCTTACTCGCCAACATACAAAAAATCAAAAAATATGTGGTTACATATATCCTTACCAGTGCTTAAAAAATATTGAGTCTAAAAATAGATTTCAAAAAATTTTCAAAAAAATCTATAAAATTATTTTCTATTTGAAATAATGATAAAAATAAGTCATTATCAGTAACTCATTATTATATGTTTTAAAATAATGCAGAAGGTAAGTGGGTATCATTACTGGTAGTCCAAAAAATAATGATATATCATTACCGTATCTACACTGGGTTTTTTTTTGATTTTTTGAAATTGATTTTATTGAATTTTTGAAATTGAGTTCAAGTCTTTCAACTTATTAGGCAGTTGACTTTGAAATTTATATAAACATTTTATTATATTCTTATAAAAAGTAAAAGTAATTTTTTTCGTATCAAAAATTAATTTCTACTACCTGCCATAAGTGGACACTTTCCTGTAACGGACAAATTTAGACTGCTGTTCGTTATTGAAAGGTTTAAATGTCATGTGGAAAAATTTCACCCGAACTTTAAAGGCCTAAAATCGTAATTTGAGTTTTAAAAACAATTTTTTTATTTTATAAGAAAGACACAATCGCAACAAACTCAAAATGTAATTATGGTGAATCATTTTTTAAGCACCGTAAGTTAGTTTTTACGCGAAAAAGTTTCACTCGAAGTTATTATATTAATCATTATTTATTATCTAAAAATTCTAAAAATTAATTATTTTTTATTTTATTTGAAAGCCACAATCATCAGGGGTCTCACATGATCCTAATTAATGGTAATACCAGTTTATAATGCAACAGATGGCGCTGACTGCTGTTTTGTTTTTTCTGTCAGTACTGCTTCATTTTATTGGGGAGCAGTGTTGCCCGAAAAGTTTTAGCTTATTCCCATTTTGAATGTTTAAATCTAAGTTTTTATGCAATTCATTTTAATTTAAACAAAAACTCGATTTAAAAGAATAATATAGCAGCTAAGTTAGCATCGCTCTTAAGTCCAGAAAATTATTAAGAAATGAGTCAGCAAAGTAAATAAAATTGAATATTTTACGAAGAAATATTTACTTTTTCACTCGAACTTTAAAGGCCTCAAATCTTTGTTAAAATTGTGAAAGTAAAAAATTTTATTATACGAAAGACAAATCACAATTAAGCTGAAATGTCACTGTTTAAAAATAAAAGTCGTACATTAAATTTTCGAGAGAAAAAATTCTACACAATTTTCCTACGAAACTCATTACGGTGAAAAATCATTTCTTTCTAAAATTTGCATGGAATTTAAAAAGTAAATACGAGTAGTTTTTAAAAACTAACGGTGGGTCTCATACTTCTGGTTTAAACTTTAGTTAATAGTTAACCCAAAAATTTGTTGTTGTTTTGTGTACATTTTTTTGACATTTTCTTTTGTTTTTAGTTAAGTTAAAGTTAAACCTACAGTATGAGACCCACCGTAATAGTTTTTGGTTAAGTGTAAATCTAGAAGGTGTAAGTTCTAGGGATTGTAAACTCTTTTAAACATTACCCTATAAACAATTTCACTGGAATTCAAGTTGAATTCAAGTTCAATTCCAGCTCTGTTTTCCAGTTTCAAGGCTTGAATCCAACTTTTATTACATTTTATTTCAATAGCATACTCCAGCAAAAGGGAAACCAAAATTCAAGTTTTGAAAATAGAAATTTTTTTGATTAATTGTTGAGCTTGGTTGCTTTTCGTCATTTCAAGATTATAAAAATTTACAGAACATTGCTTCAATAATTCAAATATTTTGTAGAAACTTAGAAATTCTTTAACAGACCTAATTTGATAGACTTTAAAATAATACGCATATAATTTATCCGAAAATTCTTCTTATTTTTGGTCTAAAACTAAATCTTTTAAGATTTACAATTTTTGAATCTCTCCTCAAACCGAAGTCGAAATGCCTAATTCGGTCCCAAATCCCTTTACCCGACAACTCTGTTAAAACCACAATTTGACAAAATAAAATCCTGCCTTGAAAAAATTTACCAAAATAAAATCCTCCTTTACCAACATTTCCCACATGCTAGCGCCATCTACAGTTTGTTTAAAAAATTATCGATGTTGCATCTCTATATTATATGCCCAGAAAAATATTGGTAATGACACCTCATTACTATCTGCATTACCAAAAATGATATATCATTAGCTTTTGCATTATTTTATAATATAAAATAATGACTTCCTAATAACGGGCTATTGTATTCATTGTTTCTAAATATAAAATAATGACTTACTCGTAATAGTTTAAATAAGTACTGTTTACACAGTTAAATTTTATACATTTTTATTTATATGTAAATACCCGAGTAAAAAAAGTTAGATGTTATAAAATACAAACGTATCTTTTTTTGGTATAGCCTAAACTACAATTTGATCCGAAAAGTGGTGGATCATACTGTATTAATTTAGATACACCTTGGATCTAATATGATGAAATACGATCCGAAAAATGGGTTTATCTTACTATATATAATTAGATTTAGTACAATAAAGTTACATTTTATTTGATACCATTAGACAAAAATACTTCATTCAAAGTTCGCTCATATTGCATTAAATCGTCCATTCTATTGAAATTAGTTTTTGATTGTCATTACGTCACATCCAATTTTATATGATTAGATAAACCCATTTTCGGATCGTATTGCATCATATTAGATCTACGGTGCATATAAATGAATACAGCATGATCCACCATTTTTCGGATCAAATTTTGTTTTGGGCAACATAAGAAAAAGATATGATTGCATGTTGTACCTCATTAATTTTTTTAATAGGGTATGTTTTATATTTAAATTTTTATGACGAGTCCTAAAATCACGCAATAGAAAAACTTAAATTTTTGTGAATGTATTTCTTTAAACTAATATTATTTGTGTAACTCCTTATTTTTAAGAATCAAGTAAGCAATCGGATAACCACTTATAATTGAACTTTTTGTAAGCAGTTGTGTAACCACTTATTATTCAAAATCTCATAACTACTTATTTCTCATTTTTTCGTAAGCGATCGGGTAAGCGTGACTACTTATAAAATTTTTTTTTTTTTTTTTTTATTTTCAGAAAATCAGTTTTATAAAACACATAAAATAAAACTAAAGAGAGATGGTTAAAGCTACCTTACATCTATAACAATAATTTTCAGATTATGAACACGCAATTGATTTGTAATAAATTTAAATTTCATTGGAGAAGGAAAATAATTACGTTATAAAACCTTCAATAAATTATCAAAAGAAGGGATGTATAGTACATACTAGTAAATGTATACATACATATATATATGGGAACACAAGGATAGAAGCGGTTTTACCACTAAGAAAAAGAAAAACACAAATAATATGATAAATGTGGATTTGTTTTGGACCTAATATAAATTTGAAATGTAGTCATTGTTTGAATGATTACATGTAGCTTGAAATTTGTCCATTATAGTTTGAATACGATTATGAATATATTCTACATTACAAAGATGGTGTAATCTTTGTGTAGAAAAGTGCCAAGGTATATTCATAACCATTTTGAGAAGTTTATTTTGACTGATTTGGATTTTTTTAACATGCGTCACTGCACATGTTCCCCAGACAGGGCATGCATATAGGGCTATAGCCTGAAAAATTGTTTTGACAATGGTTATTTTATTATCGGTGTTGAGATTTGACTTTCTGTTAATTAGAGGGTATAACATTTTGATGGCGATGTTAAATTTACTGATTATATGACTGGTGTGTTCATTAAAAGTTAAACGTCGGTCTAGAAAAACTCCCAAATATTTAACTTTGTTAGACCAGGGAATATCTATACCATTCAAAGATAAATTTGAACTGGGTAGGTTACAAGAGCTTCTTTTTCTTGTAAAAAAGATAGCTTGTGATTTACCAGCATTTATTTTAATTTTCCATTTGACAAAGTATTGAAAAAGGCTGTTAAGAGCATGTTGTATGTTATGGAGAATAGGTTGCGGTGATGCATCAGAGCAGTAAATTGCAGTATCGTCCGCATAAAAAGCATAGTTACATACATGACTTTTAGGAACGTCTGCACAGTATAAAATATACAGCAAAGGCCCCAAGACAGAGCCTTGAGGAACACCAGCATCAATATTGAAGTTTTCCGAGTATGAAGAGTTAATGAATACATTATAACTACGGTATGTCAAAAAGCTTTGCACAATTCTTACTAGATAGTAAGGAAAACCATATGAAATTAATTTATATATAAGGCCTTTATGCCATACGGTATCAAAAGCCTTCTCAACATCTAAAAGCACCATAGCAGTAGACTTTTTGTTTATAAGCTCGTTTTTTACGAAATTTGAAATTCTCTTGATTTGTTGTGTTGTATTATGAGAGGGACGGAAACCAAACTGTTCCCTGGGAATAATATTTGTTTCATCGATAAAAAGAAATAGTTTTTCCTTTAAGATCTTTTCATAAATTTTTCCTAAGCTACTTAGTAAACTAATAGGCCTGTAGCTTCCCGTTTCATTATTGGGCTTGCCCGGTTTCAAAATTGGAATTACTTTTGCAATTCGCCAACATGTTGGGAAATATTGAAGTTTTAGACAAGAGTTGATAATAAATGTTAGATATATAATCCCAGAAACTGAGAGTTTTTTTAAAAACTCATTTTTGATACTATCGAAGCCGCAAGATTTACGTGGTTTGAGACCTTTTAATAAACTTTTTATCGTATCTGATGAAATATATTGTGAATCAGGTGTAATATAGTTAAGAGAACTGTTATAAATTAACACATCATCAACTTGTCTTTCTAATGTCTGACAGCCAAGGTTGTCTGACACATGATGATTTTGAAAAAAGTTTTCCGCAAATGCATTAGCCTTATCGGAATCAGTATTTATAGACCTATTTTGGTCCACTAATGAGGGAATATTGGAAACCCGTTTTCTCAGAACTTTAGTAATATTCCAGAAGGGCTTTGAGCGCTTGTCAAGTCTACGTAATCTTTCATTCCATTGCCGGTTTCTGTGATTCCATATTTCAGTCTTCACCAAGCGGTCAAAACGTTTGTATTCTTCGAGATCAATTGCCCATCTATATCTTTGCCACTGACGTCTATAATAGTTTCTCTCCCTAATAAGGTTTATAATCTCGCTTGGTAATCTTATAAAATTCGTTTGTGAATCTGGAAAAATAGGAGTACTATGTTCGACAGAACTAAGGATAGCATTAGAGAATGTGTTAACCATTTCATCAACTTCAGCCACAGAGATAATGCTATCTATGTTAGGTGGATCGATGGGAAGTAATGAATCAAGTTTTTCAGAGTACCTTCTCCAATTGGTTTTATTAAAATTAAGCTTCATATTTGGCAAAGTAGATACAGAGGCATTTAGAAAAAATATAACTGGTAGATGATCGGAAGAGAGTGTATTTAAAACTTCCGGTTGAGTTAAATACTCTGGGATATTTGTAAGTATCAAATCTAATGTTGAAGGACGGGACCTCGAAGTAGGTGGTATTCGTGTAGCACTATTTGGAAACATTATAGTGAATGGGAAATGAAAGGTCAAGTCGTTAAGTAAGTTTCCATAACAATTTGCCCTAGAGCATCCCCAGTCGCGGTGCTTACTGTTTAAATCACCACATAATATAAAATTTCCCTGAATACTTAGCAACTTTCTAATATCACGTCTGAAAATGGGTAGAATATCAGATGAATTTCGGCCACCTGGAAAATACACGCAAAATATTTTCAGATTTATTTGATCTAGCGAGAGATCAATTCCTATATTTTCAATAATATTAGTTCTGACGGCTTGTAGTTGTTGAAAACGTATGGTTTTCCTAATAATAATTGCCACACCACCACCTCGCCTGTTTGTACGATCGATGCGCAAACAATTATAATTTGGATGTGAGAATTTGGAACCACCATCCAACCAGGTTTCAGTGATTAAACAAATATCGATATTTTTGTGAATAATTAAATTAAAAAATTCTATTATTTTGCCGCGGATACTTCTTGCGTTCCAAAACATTATTTTCATTTGCGTGTTCATTATTTAACACTTGAGTATAAATACTTAATAGTAATTTCTGTTAATACATTAAACTGTTGTTCTTTTGATATACAATCTCTTAATTTATTTATTAATTCCATCGATAGCTGAGTGATCTCTTCAATCGTGAATAGATCATTTCTATTAAAATTCTTGTTATGTGGCAGATTTTGCGATGCATTTGCTTCGAGATTAATATGCGGTTGTTGTACTTCTCTTTGTCTGGGTAAGAGAGGGAATTGAGTGGTATTATATGAGAACATATTATTATTTGCCCTTTTAACGTTATTGTTGTTTGATTTTTTGTTCGTAAACTTGCTTCTTATTTGCAAATACATCTCCCTGTTTGGGCAAGAGAGATCAGAGGATCTATGATCACCATTACAATTGGCACATTTTGCTGTGTTTGCTTTACAAACATCTGTTTTGGGCTTTCCAGCGCAGTTTGAACATTTAGTTCTTACAAAGCAGCCTCTCTCGCCATGGCCAAACATTTGGCAGTTATGACATTGTACAATTCTGTTTTTGTTTTTTCTTTGGTACTCCCATCTAACAATTGTACGAAAAATACATCTATGATCTCTTCTTAGATCATTTAATTTAAGAGAACCATTTACAAAAGAAACAACGTAAATTGTATCAATAAAGTCTCCATATGTTTTGTCAACGCGTTTGACCTGAGCGCACTTTAAATTACGAGAAGTTAATTCTGCTTTTACTTCTTCCTCTGTTTTAGTTTCAAGGCCAAACAAAACCACTTTAAACACACGATCAGTTTTTATATCATGTGTAAAATACTGACACTTGTTTTCACTCAGTAAAGTTTTAACAACACCGTATGTAGCCATTGTTTCACAAAATATTTTTATACCAATTGACATTCTTTTTAGTCGATAATTTACAATACCTTTTGCTGACAACATTTTGTGAATAAAATCACCACTTTGACCCAAAACTTTAATTGGTGGAATATGTTCCTTAACGATCTTACTCACAGCTTCCGTCGTCTCAGCTGACTACTTATAAAAACGACCATGCCAAACAAAAATAATGAGTTTAGACGCCAAAAAATAAGTTGTACGGAGCTATAAATTTCTATTATATAACCACTTATTTGGTAATGAAAGATTTTGCTGGGTGTCTCTGACAATCACAATAAGTCCAAAATGCCACTTTTTCACAAGAAAATTAATAGTCATATATTTAATTTGCGTAAAAACAAAATTGTGAAAAATAGTTTTTTTTTATATGGAGTAAAGGGTTCTTCAATAAGAGCGCTACAAAAGTTTTTTTAAATAAAACAAAAACGGTTTTGGATATCAATGAAATTCTTTATTCCTGTGAAAGTACGTTCGATGCCATTATGTATGAAAATCAAGGTTGGTTACCGTTATCGTTATAATACCGTTATCGCTAAAATACCGTATCAAATTGAATACCGTTACCGTTACCAATACCTCTAAAACAATTTCCCAATACCGTTATCGTTACCGATACCGTTATTTTTATGGGTAGTTACCGGTATTTTACCGGTATTTATTAATTTATATAAAAATGCCAATTTTGTAACTTTTTTATTTTATAATCTTGAGTTATTTTTACAAAAAAAAATTATAGACAATGATTTTAAGTATTAGAACTACCAGCATGGAATTTGTAGGTTATAATCTGTATTTTTAGGACTTCAAAATAAGAATATGCAATGTTTTTACTTGTTTTTATATATTTTTAACGCAATTTTTAATACCGGTACGTACCGGTATTGCTGTTTCGAAAACGGTATACCGTTACCGAATCAGTCGTAAATACCGTTACCTTTACCGTTACCGAAACAAACGAAATTCGATACCGTTACCGTTATCCTTACCGTTATTCGTTTCGGTAACCAACCTTGATGAAAATCGATCTCTTTTGCATGGCCACCACGGGCACGCTTGCAGAAGTCCAGACGCTGAACCCAATTTTCGACGGTTTTCAAGCATAAATCGGCCGATATTCGTACGAAGTTCATCAATCGTCGCTGGCTTGTTGGTATAGACCATAGATTTGACGTAGCCCCACAGGAAATAGTCCAACGGCGTCAAATCGCACGACCGGGGCGGCCAATCGACTGGACCATTTCGTGAGATAACACGTTCTCCAAACTTGGTTTGCAATAAATTGATTGTGACATTCGTTGTGTGGCCTGTGGCGCCGTCCTGTTGGAACCACATGTCCCCCAAGTCCATATCATCCAATTGGGGCCAAAAATATTCGGTTATAATTGAACGGTAGCGATTCCCATTCACGGAAGAAGTACGGCCTAATGACGCCGCCGGCCCATAAACCGCACCAAACCGTAATTTTTTCGGGATGCAATGATGACTCATGGAGTACTTGTGGATTGCTGTCTGACCAATAACGCATATTTTGTTTATTGACTAAGCCATTCATTATGACGACCATAAATTGGACGTAGCGCTCTTAACGTTGAGGCCACTTACTCTGAATTTCGGTAGTAAATTTTAATAATTTCGACTCGTTGTTGGCTCGTATATCTTTCCATCATGAAATGGCAAACCTTACTGAAGAGAAATGTCAAAAGAGCGGCAAGAAATATGGCGTCGTTTGCTGTGCCTGTCTTTCTACTTTTGTAGCGTCCCTGTTGAAGAACCCTTTATAACACTTTTTTTCGCCTGAAATCGAAACAACTTACTGTACTTTAAATACAATATTTGGATTCGGGCATAATTAAAAAAACAGTTTTTCTTCAAACGCACTTTTGCAAGGTGTAGAAATTTATTTTTATTCCGTCATTTTTTAAATCAAAGTGCTTGAAATTTATACCTTAAAATTTGTTTGACAGATTGAACGAATTCATTAATTTTGCTATAAATTCACAGATAAAAATGATATTTTGTAGAAAAACGGAAAATGGAAATGTCTAATGGTTAAATCAATTTTTTCCCGGCTAAACGTGTTCAAAAATGGCTAAGTCTAGCCATAAAATGGCTAAATTGGCAACGCTTCCTATGACATAGTATAGGAATAGTGATCAGCAACTATGTATTTTTTTTGGGTGTAATTATACAAAATCAATAAGAACTTTTAAATTCAAAAAAATATGTGTGTTTGTGAAATTTTTCAAGCTAGAATTGCACGTATTTTCATGTTTTACTTTGTGAGAGTATTTTTTGCTTACTCTCTTTTTATCGAACTTTGCCCAAAAAGTAAAGTTTTCGTTTTTTTAAGTTTACGATTTAAAATTTGCATGGGATTTGACAATCGAAAACAAAATAAATTTTAAAACTACTAGTATTGAGTGCAGTATGAATGAGGTATAACCAGAATAAATAATTTCTCGACCTTTTCCAATTTCAATGAGATAGCAACTTACTAAAAACATTCCAGGACATTGTTTCATCGGGTATTATACCAGCACCACATAAAAATACTCCGAATACAATGAACACAATTCCAATGTGTAACATGCCAATACTGGTTACAACCTGCAAACATTTGTATTAGTATTATTTAAAACTACTTTTAACAATACATATATCTGTTCATTAAGGTAGTTTTTGTCTATTAATTTGTAATTAATTACTACTTTTTCTATTAGAAATTTACAGTTGTACTTAAAACTATGGAAAACGAACAGACAATATGTACTGACGATATTTTTACCTGACTGTCAAGTCTAGGGTTAGGTTTCACTGTATTATGACCTTGATGAAATTTGCGTCGAAATGATCCACCCGGTGAGTGAAAAGTTTCACCACTCTCTGAGCTCTGAGTACTATAACGTCTTTCTCGAGCACGCTTTTGTTCATCACGCCTTTTGCGCTGGCGTTTTATCGCCATAGCAGAATGTATACCTACTGCATGCATTTTAAAGCTGAAAAGAGAAATATTAATTAAACAAAATTTAACAATTAACGAGTAAAAAGGTTAAAGTCGGGCATGCCGACTATACAATACCCTACAGCAGTCTGGGCAGTCTGGGTAAAAGCCAACTAATGTTTGGATCCGAAATTCGAATGGGTTAAAATAGGGCTTGTGTCAAAATTTTCAGTTTGTAACCAAGCCAATTTTGGGGGGACCCTTATATGGGCACTAGGTCTAAACATGGACCGATGTTCACCAAAATCAATAGGCTTCGTCCTTGGGCCAAAATAGGTCTGTGTACCAATATAATTTTGGGGGGACCTTTATATGGGCACTAGTTCTAAACATGGAACGATGTTCACCAAAATCAATAGGCTTCGTTCTTGGGCCAACATAGGTCTGTGTATCAAATTTCATCAAAATATCTTAATATTTGCGACCTGCAGCGTATAAACAATATAATTTTGGTAGGACCCTTATATGGGCACTAGGTCTAAACATGGACCGATGTTCACCAAAATCTATAGGCTTCGTCGTTGGGCCAACTTAGCTCTGTGTACCAAATTTCCATTATATGGTCACTAGGTCTAAACATGGACCGATTTTAACCAAAATCAATAGGCGTCGTCCTTGGGCCGACATAAGTCGGTGTACCAAATATATCTTAATATTTGCGACCTGCAGCGTATAAACAATATAATTTAGGGGAGACCATTATATGGGCACTAGGTCTAATCTGGAGCGATTTTAACCAAAATCAATAGGCGTCGTCCTTGGGCCGATATAAGTCGGCGTACCAAGTTTCATCAAAATAGCTTAATATTTGCGACCTGTAGAGTGCGCACAAGAATGCATGGACAGACAGACAGACGGACGGACGGACAGACGGACATCGTTAAATCGAAATAAAAAAAAATTCTGAGCCGATCGGTATACTATAAGGTGGGTCTAGGACCAATATTTTTTGGTGTTACAAACATCAGCACAAACTTATAATACCCTCACCACATAGTGGTGTAGGGTATAATGAACACATAGTGGTGTAGGGTATAATGACCACATAGTGGTGTAGGGTATAATTAAAATTTTTACCCTTTATTTTATATATATATTCCTCTACCTCCCACTGGAGCATAGGGTGCCAAATACGGTAGAGTTAACTAATCATGAAAATGGTCAACCTTTTTGAAAGAACAACTAAATTCTAATATGTATGACAATATCATATTAGAATTTGGACTTGAGGTAGAACATCATTCTAACTATAAATATGTATGTATATGAAAATATAGAAAGTCCGAAAAAACAATTTCTGTGATTTTTAATGTGAAAATTAAAATAATAGTTGAACATATGCATACCATCCCAGCAAAACCTTGGTAATATGTTGGTATTACAGAACACATTACCTGGTAATACCATACCCCTTACCATTGCATTATTTCATAACTAAAATGTAATGTCTTACGTATAATGTGCTGCATAACTACTGGGTAGTAATAGCAACTTATTGCCAATGATATATTTAAACACCTCAAAGAAGAGTTACTTGTAATACAAAACATGAGTTCTAAATAATAGCAGCGACTTATTACAGATGGAATATTTTAAAACCGTAAAATAAGGAGTTACTTTTAATGTGATACGTGATCACTTAATAGAAATAGCCACTTATTACCGATGGTGTATTCAAATACCTCAAAATAAGGAGTTATTTGTAATACGATACATGAGTGTTATTTTCTATTTAAAATATTCGATACAAATAATTTATATGTTTTATACATATTGACTGAAATATCTTTTATGTTTTTTGTTAACTTTATATTAATCTGAGTAAATATTAATTAAATATGAATATGCTTCGTTTTAGCATTTATAAAAAACCAACACGATAACGTCTTATTTTAATTTTTTTTGTAAAAAGTAATTATATATTTTTATACAGTAAGTAAGCGCATAATTTTAATGTGTTATTTCAGACCTGTTTGTAACACATTTTTTTGGCCTTACTTTAAGCTGTTATGTAAGTAGTATTGTGCTCAGTATCGGTTATGTAAGTGGTTACGTAACTCCTAACATGTAACATTAAAGTAACATGTTCTTATGTTGTTACCTAGCCCTCTTTTGGAAAGTACATACCTCCAATGACATGCCCTTGTTAAAATAATAGCTGTTGGAATAGCAAAGTAAGAGGTTACATACCTTAATTTCTTCTTACAAACCTTATTACCAGGTAATAGAAAGTTTTGCTGGGATGGCTCAGAGACTATTAATTATAGAGATAGGAAATCAAAACTTACACTACTCACCGGTAGAGGGCTCTGAAATTTAGTACTTATTACCTGAGCAACTATTTAGTATCAGCTGAGCCTATATTTAGAAACTCAAAAACTGCAGAAAACTGCTCAAAATAAGGAAAAAACAACGCGGAATATATATATTCAAATAATAAAATTTGAGATATTTTTTGGTTTGTTGTTTGTTATTATTTAAATTAAAAAAAAGGAAAATTGTAAATTTTTTCAATAAAGTGCCATCTAGTGATAACGATGTTTTTATAACTTATTTTTTTGTTGATGCCATATCTCTGCCATGGCTAGTCCTATGCAAAAATATTGTTTTGTTGGAGATCGTTGTTTTTACAAATTTAATTGACAACGGACACACAAATATACATTTATTGGTACTCAAGGGGTACTTTTATGTAAAATTGTTGCTTTTCAAAAAGTTTTGATTTATGACTGGATTTTACCAAATCACAGTTCATACACAAAAGTACAAAGTTATCTTCCCGTTGAATTTTTGTACGTTATGTAATGTTTCGGTGTGTTTGTTCCAATCATAATTTTTTTATTGCAGACAACTGAAGATTCGGCTGGTGCCTTTGAAACAATTGAAAATGGTCAGCCTTTTTGAAACAACAATATTACATTAGAATCTGGACTTGAGGTAGAAAAATAGTCTGCACTCTAAAAAATGCTTGTAAATTTACTACTATAAAATGAGTAAAGTTTTGTTTAATTTTGCGAAAATTTATTAAATATAAACAAAAAATGCGTAAACTTTTTTTGTACACGCTTCCATACGCAATAATACACACACAAAGTATTTTTGGACATTATGTGTTTGTACTGTTTCCAATTATTCGACGTAGGCGGTTAACCGGTTAATGCATTATTCGAAAAATCACTAAAATTAATTAATCGGTTATTCGGGTCGGTTAATCGAGAAAATTGGCGATTAATCGTTTAATTCAAAATTAATGTATTTCCTTATTTTTTTGTCAATAAAAACACAAAGAGCTACACCCTTTTTGTTAAATACCAATGTGACATATAAACTCGATTTATTTAAAAAAGAGTTTTCATATTCGAAGGTTAAAAAGTTTTGGAATCTGAAATTTTTTAAATTGAAACCTTTCTTATACTACTAGAAAGAGGTCTGTAAAAATTTTGCTAAAGCTACTAAAATTTGGCAGAAAAAACTGCTGAAGCTAGCAAGTTTGTTGTTCGCAAATATTAGTAAGTTACGACAAGCAAACATATCGATGATTTAGTATAAATTTTATTATTTCGTTAGAAACAAATTTTAAAAATCTTCAAAACTAAAAATACAAAATTTCTTTGAATGTAATAAGTGTGTTTGCGTACCCGAAAATTTGTACAAATTCGTACAAATTTGTACAAGTTTTTACTGGAAGGTGTTTGTTTACACAATTACTCAGTAAGGAGAGAGGAAAAATAGAGGGTAAAGTGACAGTTCAATACCAGAGAACTTACAAGTTTTTACTGGATGAATTTTTGCTAGTAAGAATTTGTAAGAAAAAAAACATATGATTTAAAACATATGATTGAAGAAACAAAACATTTGTCTAAATAATTTTGAAATAATTTTTTGTAAAAATAAAAAATATTTAAATATAAGCTTATTTACGATGGAAGGAGTAAGTAAGTGATCATTTTATTAGGTTTTATTTATTAATCCAATAATTTGAAAAGGTTTATTTCGCAATCAGCTATTTTAATAACTGTTGCCAATTTAGCTATTTTCTCGGCAAATCTAGCGATACTTCAACTCGTTTACCTAGTGTCTTGACATGCAATAAAATGATAGCAAGCAATCGTCAAAATGCTCTCATCTCAAGTGAAGACACTCAATTTCAATTTTATTGCAATATCATGATATCGCTGACATGCCATCGGATCTTGCAATGATGCCAGAGATCAAATGTCACTTTTAGTTTTCATTTTAATTTTGTAATAGAAAAACAACAAAAAATTTGGTAAAAAGGAATGGAAAAGTGTTTAGTTTTTTATTATTTGTCGGTAAACATTAATATTTCATAAAATTTGGTGTTTTTCGAAGAAAAATCTGTGATATTTCTTATTCATGAAATGGTCAAGTGTTCTCCACCACTCTGCAATTGATATCATTTTGACGTTTCGCTGCCATGGTTTTGACATTTCATATCATATAATTTATTGCATTTGAAGACACCGGGTTATGGGGATAAAATATAATTTAGCTATTAGCGGGAAAACTAACGATTTTTCTTTTTAAGACAGTCTTCACATTTTCTTAGCATTTTTTTACATTTATTTCCTTAACAGAATTTTTGAATCATTATTATTCAGCGATTTATCGGTAAATTTTTATGGAAAACAAAAAAATTCGAAAAATTTGGCGATGTATCAATAATTTTTTAAGAAAGTTTTAAGAAGTTTGAAAAATATAGCTATTTTTGTGAAATTTTTCAACAGAACCTAAAAAGTTCGTGCAATTTAGGGATTTATCGCTATTTAATTTTTTTATAATTTAGATATTTTCTAGTGATTTTTTAGTTTGATTTAGCGATATTTTTACGGAAGAAGTTGGCAGCAGTATTGTACTAATTCTTACAATTTTTCTGTTTGCGTACATTTTTAGATATTTTTCTTTTTGAGAGTAAATTTTGCCTTACTCTCTGTAAATTTGTTACTGAGTAATTTTTACTGGACTTTACTGGAAAAGTACCCAAACACACCTAATGTTGATTAAAAACAATACTGCCACAATAAAATTTAATAAATTTTTTAAGATTTTATTAAGATTCTCCCTCCTCTGAGGAAATAAAAAACGCCTTAGGCCTAGTTTTTTGGATGCCAATTAAACTTAGTTCAATGGGCTGTTTAGTTAATCTCAAAACAAAATTAAACCAAGTTTTACTGGGCATGATGATTTTCAGTTCTAGTTTAAGAAATATCAAATTACTTGATATAGCCACATTGATTGTGTCGAAATAATTTATATCCAACTGGACTTGTCATGAAATATTGGTAGCATTCAGTATTTTATCTGTAAATACGTTGCAATGTGGCATTGCTTAAACAAATTGTTGTCCAACACCGGTTTTGTGTCGACAAATTTGTATTTTAGTTTGAATGACCAAAGTTGTTGGGTTTAGTCTCAATTAAAAGAATATTAAACAACATTAAGTTTAAACAATGTTTAACTAATACACAAAGTTGAACTACCCAGCAAAACCTTGGTAATGACTGGTCATTACTACATGCATTACTTAGATCTCATATCTCATTACCCGTTGAATTACTTTTAAACTGAATGTAATGAGTTACCGATAATTATACCCCACACATTACTATTTCACAATAGCTGAAACCAATAATATATGTTCTAAATCATTAAAAACCATAACTATGGCGTAGCCTAGTGGTTATCGTTTTTGCCTGACAGACATGAGGATCGCTGCTCAACTCGTGTTAGCTTCCATTCTTGTTTTTTTTTTTGTAATTTATATTAAACATCTATTTATAGAAATGTTGATGTTCATTAAGCAGTATTTAATAACAACAAGTTTTGTGAAAAATAGACATGTATAACAGTTGCCACAATAAATGTGTACATAAGTTAAAGCAATTAAAATCATAGTGATGTCGTGGTCCAATGGTTAGAGTGTTTGCCTGACAATCGTGGGGTACGCTGATCAATACGTGTCAGCTCCTATTGGTTTTTAAATTTTTATATTTTTTTAAATTTATATTCAACATCTATTTATAGAACAGCTGATAAACTACTTACAGGTAACATCAGTGTAATGACTTTCCTCCAATGACATCACCATGTTAAAATAAGTAGTTTAGTAATTAAAAGGTAACTAGTGAACACTTAAGATTTCAATACCTAAAACTCATTACATGGTAATGAAAGGTTTTGCTGGGTAAATCCAAAAAACTCGGCCTAACAGCGTTTTTATATTGAGCCATCGATGTACAAAACTTTAGTTCTATTTGAGTTGAATTTCAGTTAACCCTTTGGCGAGTTGCGTACATTATAATGTAAGTAGACTTCATCAACTCGTCACTGATTTGAATTTTAACTCAAGCGCTATTCATTTACTGTTATCGGTTCGTTATTTTGTTCTTATTAAAATTTTATGCAGGCTGTGAAATTTAAAAACAACATGAGATCAGTAGAGTGCGTTTTGTCTTGTGATCACCAACGCTGCTGAGAATATGTTAAAAGTTAAAAATTAAAAAAAGGCTAAAATTTAGTCTCAAAAATTGTGTGATGAATAAAATTCAAAAACTCAAAAAATTTTATGTAGAGATTAGTAATAGAAAAAATATAAAATTAAAATTTAAAAAAAATTTTAACCCGCTCGGAGTCGTCAGCATGTTAATGTTTGAACTTTAATTCCAAATATCTCCGCTACGGGGTGCTGCAAAGCCATAAAAGCAATAAACAATATTTCTTTTGCATAAATCTACATTTCCACGAAGTTTGGTCGGAAAATACCCAGCCATTAAAATTCCCGTGTCAAAGGGTTAATTGAAAATACCAATTTATTCTGTAAAATTCAGCATAAAATTGTGCTGATTTTCTCAGTCTTTTTTATTTTCTAAGGGTTATTAACAATAAAAAAATAAACTAAAGTTTGAGCGAACTTACGAAGAAAGAATTTTATCGGACGAGTTTTGATGAAAACTTTTAATAAGCTACTAAAGTTTTTTTTACAAAGTGATGACAAATTTCTTAGATTTTGTGAAAAAGTTTCATCATTTGTATGAAGCAGTTTTAATAAATCTGCTTTTTTGGCGTATAAAATTTTTAATAAATAATATGAAATTTTTCATTAAATTTTCTGAAAAACTGAAAAACTGCATCAATTCAATGAAAAGTTTCAGTGGACGAATTCCAGCGAAACGTCGTTGAATCATTGTAAAAATTCATAAACAGTATGTAGTCAATTCTTTCAGTATGCAGTTACAGATGTCAAATTCCATATATAATTTAAATTTTTTCACTTCCATTTTGTGTTGACTTTAGCTTATTTCCTTTAATTCGAATAAAAATTTAAATACAGTGAAACATGTTCGGGTTCCATGGTATTCCAGTGGAACATGTTGTAGAATTGATGTAATTTTGAACCGATTATAGACACTTTCTTGTGAGAAATAAAAAAAGTTCGAGTTCTTAAAAAATTAACATGTCAGTTGTATGACTCATTTTTAAAGCAAATGCAACCTTGTCTTAGAGACATGGAAATATAATTTACATTAGTTTTAATTTTTAAAGAACTAAAACAGAAAAGAAAAATTGTCTATTGTAATTCCTAAACTTTAATAGTATTTTAGTTAGTATTTGTTTTTCTAAGCTTTTCTTGCAATTTTTTTTACCAAGGTTAAGAAAATTATGAAGTTTTAGGAAAAAATAAATGAAAAATTCCATATAAAAAATGTAACCGGTTAATCGACCTATTTTAACCGATTACTCGGGTCGAATAATTATTTAAGTTCTGAATTATTTGTTTCGACATTAACCGAAATAGAGGCGATTAATCGAGGAATCGGTTAATCAGTTAAACGAATTGGAAACACTATGTGTTTGCAAATAAACACATTGTGCCTAAAATTAATATTCTTTTGTTAAATAAAATTTTTACGCACAAAATTGGTAAATATACTATCTTGTAATAGTAATAAATACTTTGACATTTTAAATTAGAAGAAATTGAAAAAATTTTAAATAACAAAAAAAAGAAGCTAAAGCGAATTATTTTTTGTGAATTGTATTTCTACAAACACATTGTTAGCATTCGGCAGAGAAACCTTAACCCTTTCACTACCGACTTTTTGTTTTCGGATGTATCGTTATTTTGACTTTAGATTCTTGTTAAGAGTCCTCAAATTATAAAAAAATATGTTATATATTTTTTGGAGGGGGACTCCTACCCACCAAAAATGACGTTCGAAAATCGATTTTTCCAAACTTCTGAGCCCCGTTTTACCCCTTAAACATTCGAGTAGCCAAAAATCATTTGGTTGGTTTTCTTCTCGTCGTAAAACGAATCTATATGCTAAATTTCAATTAACTATCTTCAATACCCAGTGTAGAAACGGTAATCACATATCATTATTTTGCCAGTACCAGTAATGACACCCACTTACCTTCTGCATTATTTTAAAAAATGTAATAATGAGTTACTGATAATGACTTATTTTTATCATTATTTCAAATAAAAAATAATTTTCTAGATTTTTTTGAAATTTTTTTGAAACCTATTTTTAGATTCAATATTTTTTAAACACTGGTAAGGATATATGTAACCACATATTTTTTGAATTTTGTATGTTGGCGAGTAAGCTTACTTGTGTGCAGCAGGTCAATTATGTTTTTATCTATTAAATATTACATGTCGATATAGCTCAGATGGTAGAGCTATTGGCTGGCAATCTGTAGACCCAGGTTCGATTCTCGCACCAGCAAATTTTATTTAAAAAAATAAAATAAAAAATATTTTTTTTTTATATAATTTATATTTTTGAAAATCTATTTTTAGACTCATTATTTTTGTAGGTACTGGTAAGCACAAAGGTAACGATATATTTTTTGATTTTTCGTATGCTGGTGTGCAACCATAACTCATTATTTTTCGCGACATCGCCATATAAAGGTAAGAAGTAGGCCAACCAAAAAGAAGCCAGGGCATGTTTTTTATTTGAAGAGATAGAACAGTTTAGATTAAATACAAGTTCTGATCTTAAAAATATAAGAATTTTAAGCTATATTTGTTAGAGATTTTTTTTGCTTATTTTATCTAATTTTGCTTGTTTTTACTTATTTTGCAAATATTGGCTTATTTTCTTTGAAAAATAAGCTTATTTTAACTTTTTTATGCGAAAATAGAGCATATTTTTGCTTTTTTTCATAAAATCAGTCATTTTTAAAATTATTTTAAGGCGACCAAAATTTTTTTATTTAAATTTATTTTAAATTAAAAAATCTCTTGTTAAAATAAACTTTTTATTTTTCCAACCTGAATTCTAATAGTAAAAATATGACAATGACGATTTCCTTAGGCAAGAATGATTTTAGCACATTTAATTCTTTAATGCATTTCCCGATCAAAATAAATTTAAGAATGTCACAACTTTGTCTGATTCCTGAAGTTCCAAGGAATGTAGCATTGTATTAAATAAAAAATTTAAATTTTATGAGGGTTTTAATGAAGGAGTGATGAAGTTTAAGGGCTTATTTTTACATTTTAACTGCTTATTTTACTGTTTTTTCAAGCTTTTTTTAAGAGTTAAAACATTGCTTTTAGAGCTTTTTTTTGGTTGCCCTAGTAATAAGAAATGTAATAACAAAAGTAACTAGTTACCATTACCAAGTATGTAGTTACATAACCACATATCTGGTAATGATTTTCTACACTAGGTAGTTTAGGAGAAACACCGAAACCCCCTTTTCACGGAGATTATGATATATTAAAAAAATTGGTTTTCATTAACAAATATCGCGACCATATTGCCATGTTGAACTGCTTAAACATTTAATGATTTTTATTTGAAGTCCAAGATCCTAATAAACTTATTTGCAAAAAGCATAAAGTTTCTTTTTCCACTCTTAAATTTTATATATTCTTTTAAAAATGTGTACACTGTAGTGTACAAAGGTAGTGACAGATTAAACTGATACCACTGATTTGTAGGGCTTTGTGTTTACTTACTCTGCTGAACGATGTTTTCTTTGTTTTGTTTTTAAATACAATTTTTCTATAGTTTCATTTTTGCTTCGAATCATTACTGGCGATGAAAAATATCCATGGTGCCAAGGTAATAATCTGTATTTGGTGGGACCAGAAGGGTCCCATCTATTATGGGCTGCTGAAATCGGCCAAGACGATCACAGGGGACCTGTACCGAAAACAGTTGATTCGTTTGAATTGTTCCTTGGCCGAAAAACGCCCGGAATATGCGTCCAGACATGCAGCCATAATATCTTATCATAACAACGCTCGCCCACATGTTGCAAGAACTAAAATCTATTTAGAAAATTGTGATTGCGAAGTTTTGCCTCACCCACCTTCTAGTCTAGACCTTGCCCCTTCCAGCTACCATTTGTTTCGATCAATGCAGAACGCTCTCACTAGAATACGCTTCATTTCAGAAGAGGGTATCCGATATTGGCTCGATTCGTTCTTGGCCTCAAAAAGTGAGCAGTTCTTTTGGCGGGGAATACATACAGTTGTGGACACGCATTTAAGTCAATTCAAGTTTTTTTCTAATTTTATTGTTGTTGACTTTATTTTTAAAGATCAAAATAGTGGCTAATTTCGCCACGAAAGGCAAGGAGATGGTTCAGAAAATTGTACAGAATTTTAACGTAATGTTTGTTTTTTCATTTTGTCACTTGTTTTAAGTGGGCGTGGCTTTTAATGAAAAATTAGCAATATTAACCTTTTATCAAATTACATAGTAAAATTTAGGCATTACTGATCGGTTCTGTACAAACTGTATATTTTTGGAAATCCTATAAAATTTTCTTAAGTCTTGCATTATTTTTATCTACAAATAGTCACCAGACCTAAAATTCCAGCACTTTTAACATGACCAAATTTTTCTTTGTTTTTAGCGATTTTAAAAGAAAGTTAACAACACTGAAATTTTAACAAGTGACAAAATGAAAAAACAAACATTACGTTACAATTCTGTACAATTTTCTGAACCATCTCCTTGGCTTTCGTGGCCAATTTAGCCACTATTTTGATCTTTAAAAATAAAGGCAACAACAATAAAATTAGAAAAAAACTTGAATTGACTTAAATTCGTGTCCACAACTGTATGTTGCCAGAAAGATGGGAAAAGGTTATAGCTAATGATGGCCAATACTTTCAATAAATTTATATTGTACCATGTTTCACAATAAACGCCTGAAATCTGCGAAAAATCTCGCATTTTTAAGTTATACACAATAATGACAAGGATATTATTATTAATAAAATGCATACTAAAATTAATTTGTTTTTTATTAAAAAAAATGTTTTTGGGCGGTTTAACTTAAAGCACAGCTGTGGTAAATATACGCATTTTTCTGGGGATTTTTGCGCATGCCACTTTTTTCAAAGCATTGCCATTTCTTAACCCCTAATTATTTTACAAAAATTACTTTTAAATTGAAGATCTACATATCTTGGCTTTAATTTCTATGATTTTTATTCTAATTATTTGCATATTTTCTATTACTTTTTTAATGATTTTCAAAGTAACTCAAATCGGCGTAACTGCCCCAAAGCTGGGGGATATTCAAAAAAAAATATATTTCAAAAAAAAAATATTGTTAAAACGGCAAAGTCATTGTTTTAATGACTGAAATAAATAATTTAGAATAAGTTCTTTAAGATATATGATTCTTTTTAATCAATAAATCTCCACTACATTAAAAAAAATAATTTAAAATTTGATTCTTCAAAATTACAAAAAACTGAATAATTAATATAAATTTAAGAATGAACACGATTGTACTAATTTACTATTAAACATATTTTAAAAATATAAAAAAGTCTTATAGAGCATTTTAGGCAGGGATGCACCAACTCTTCGTAGCTCCAGGGGCCATCTGGTGATTGTGCACCAGAGACAGGCACTAACATAAAATTAATATTTTTTTACACTTTTTAAGCATTTATTAAAATCAAGTTATTATTTTCTGAAAGCTTAGGATCATAGGTCTAACATAATGAAACATTATTTTTTTATCACACGATTTTTTTGTAAAACATGCTTTTTTACGCACAAATTTAGGAAATTAACACTCTCATTTCAAAATTTCATTTAATTTTTACGCACTTTCAATGTAAAATTGCGCATTATATGTGCATCAACTTAAACATAATGTGCGTATTTTTTTCAATTACACACAGAGTAAATTTACCCAATTTATAGTAGGAGTACAGTTTCCTACTATAAGTTGGGTAAATTTCAAAAGAATTTAATTAGAGTGTAACTAAATATATGAAAATATATAAATTCCGGAAAAAATTGCTGTAATTTTTAATGCAAAAATTATAATAATTATTTTAAATTTATTTGTACCGGGATATACAATACATTAATTACATTAAAGGAATTATATTTGCTAAAATCCCAAAACTTATTTAACAGATTGTGAAAAATAATCTGTTGAAGGAAATCGTCAGGGGATGACGTTTTTACAATTTCTAGAAATATTTGTTAAGTTAAATTACAAACTCAATGAGAATTTCTTGTTCACGTCTAGGAGCGTTATTTAACATTTAAAATATCAAAGAAAAAACAACAACAAAAAATTTTACCATAACTTGCTGTCATCGTCTTATTTCTTTGATATTTAAAATGTTTAATAACGCTCCCAGACGAGAACAAGAAATTATCAATGAGTTTGTAATTTCACTTAACTAATATTTCTAAGAATTATAAAAAGGGTGTCCCCTGACTATTTTCTTAGGCAGGAATGAAATCCCGCCTTAATTATTTGTTAAATAAGTTTCGGGATTTAAGCACATTTAATTCCTTTAATGCAATTAATGTATATCACGATCAAATTAAATTTAAAAAACTAATATGCAAGTAATAGTGCAACTTTAAATGTTACTGACACTTTAGAAAATATATTATTTTCTATTGTTGGTTATACATGAATGGATGTCACTACATTGCTAGATCTGTCAAAACAACAGAGTAGTATGTTGGAAGATGACAAGGGAAATTGTGGTAAACTTTTTGTTATTATTTTTGTTTGTTCTTTGCTATTTTAAACGTTTAATAACGCTGTAGGACGAGAACAGGAAAATCGCATTGAGAGTGTAATTTAACTTATCAAATATTTCTTGAAATTCTGAAAAGGTCGTCCCCTGACGATTTTCTTACTCGGTCTCTTCAAATGTAATAAATTATATGATATGAAATGTCAAAAGCATTGCAGAGAAACGTCAAAATGATATCAATTGCATAGTGGTGTAGAACACTTGACCATTTCATGGCTAAGAAATATTATAGATTTTACTTCGAAAAACACAAAATTTTATCAAACATTAGTTTTATGTCTACAGAGCTTTGAAGAATTAATTCCTTAATTCAATTTTTCATTTCTGAATTAAAAATTCGATGAATTAATTCACAAAGCACCATATGTGACAGCGCATAGAGAAAGGGACCTAAGGGTAAAAAAATCAATTTTTCAGCATCTGAGCATCGAATGAGATCGATCCCATGCTCTCCTGACCTTAGGTCCCTTTCTATCCTTAGGTCCCTTTCTATTTTGCGCGTCACATATATTGAATGGAATTAATTCATATTTGTTTTCGTTCGATTTATTTTGTTACGAATTAATTCAATTGCTATAGTTCTTTTTATTAAATCAAATGAACTAATTCACTGGTGAACACGTTCAATTTTATAAATCGAACTGAAAAAAAGTCAATTAATTCCTTACTGAATTAATTCACCACTAAAATAACGTTCAGTGAATTAAAAAATATAAAATTACGTTCAGTGAATTAAAAAAAAAAACAAGTTCACTGAATTAAAAAAACAAAAAAACACGTTCATTGAACTCAAAGCCTGTTTTCTGCCGTTCAGTAGAAGAAAACATTTATTTACAAATAAATTTGCAACTAAGCAATTTTACAGCGTTTGCTAGTAAAAATAAAAAAATACATATATCCGGGTTAGAGAAACCCGATGCACTTTATCAACCTATATGATTATAAAATAAAGATCAAAAATAAAAACTTTACAGATATAGATGAATTTGGAAAAAATATAACTATTAATTTTTAAACTTATGCTTCCCAGTAAAATATAGATGATTGACTATGACGTATTTCATTTGTACGTTTTTATAATACAATGTTTGCTTCTACTGAACGACAGAAAACAAGCTTTGAATTCAGCGAACATAATTTTTGTTTTTCAATTAAGTGAACGTATTTTTTTCTTTTTTAATTCACTGAACGTAATTTAATTTTTTTTAATTCACTGAACGTAATTTTTTTTTTTAATTCACTGAACGTAATTTTATTTTTTTTTTAATTCACTGAACGAAAATAAAATTGAACGAATTCTGTGGTGAATTAATTCAGTAAGGAATTAATTCACTTTTTTTCCGTTCGATTTATAAAATTGAACGTGTTCACCGGTGAATTAATTCATTTGATTTAATAAAGAGAACTATTGTAATGGTATTAATTCCTTGAATTTATTGTTTGATGGACGCGTTGTTGAACGAATTCAGTGAATTACTTAAGAAAAGGAATTCATTCAGTTCTAGAGAAAATTGAATTCGATTGGTAGGGAATTCATTCAAATAATAATTAATTCTTCAAAGCTCTGTTTGTCTACAAATAATAAAACATTAAACACTTTCCCATTCTTTTTACCAATAGGAAAGTGTTTTCTGTTGTTTTTTATTACAAAATTAAAACGAAAAGTGACATTTCATGGCAGGCATCATTGCAAGAGTATGTCACCGATATCATGATATTGCAATAAAATAGAAATTGAGTGTCTTCACTTGAGTGAAATCATTTTGACAATTGCTTGCTATCATTTTATTGCATGTCAAGACACTAGGTTAGGCAAGAATGAAATCCCGATAGGGACATGCCTTCAACAGAGTATTTTTCACAATTTGTTAAATAATTTTTGGGCTTTTACAACGTTTAATTCTTGTAATGTAAAATAATTATTGTTTTTATTATTAAAATATACTTTTAAAATACCAAAAGAATTAATGAATTAAATTAAAAGAATTAAGAGTTATCAAATTAGTCAGTTGTTTTAAAAAATTGTTCAGAGAGTTACTACTAAAAATAAATTTTTTAAAACCTATTTTTTCGGGTGTACCGCAGGGCTCAATCCTTGGCCCAATACTCTTTAGTGTATTTATCAATGATATTGTACTCTGCTGTTTAATGCTAAAGTTCATCTTTATGCTGATGATGCACAAATATATTTTTCTCGTCCTATTGGATTGATTGAGGACTTAGTTTGTCGTCTAAATGAGGATTTACGGGAAATATGTCGATGGTCTTTGGACAATAACCTTTTAATGAATGCCTCGAAAACTCAAGCTTTTGCTATACAAATTGGTAGTTGTAATAACATTTTACCTGATATTTTGATGCAAAATCAGGTTGTGAAACATGTCAATGTTGTGAAAAATCTTGGATTTGTACTTAATTCTGATCTTAATTGCAAGGATCACATTAATTATACTGTAATGAGAATGTATAACGTTCTTCGAAGGCTATGGCATTCTTCTGCATTAATTTCGAGTGAAATAAAACTTAAACTTGTAAGAGCATTAATTGTACCCATAATTACGTACGGTAGTATAGTATTTGGTAATCTTGATGCGACATCGTTAAATAAATTACAAATGACTATAAATAATTCTGCCAGATATGTTTACAACAAACGGAAATATGACAGAATATGTCAGTACTCCATAAATATTTTGGGACTTCCGTAATCTTACATTTTTACACAAAGTTATTTATTCGCAGGAACCAAAGTATTTATTTGAAAAGTTAACATCGGTCAATCTAGTCGCACAGGCAATCTGGTAATGCCTTGTTTTAACTATTTATCGTCCTCAAGAATGTTATTTGTTAGTGCTGTGAAATTGTGGAATAATTTACCTAATCACATTAAAATCGATCGCCGTGTTTTGTTTAGTGTTTCCAATTAGGTTAATCGATTAACCGATTCCTCGATTATTCGCCTCTATTTCGGTTAATGTCGAAACAAATAATTTAAAACTCAAATAATTATTCGACCCGAATAATCGGTTAAAATCCTTAATTTTTTCCCAAAACTTCACAATTTTCTTAATCTGGGCTACAAAATTACCAGAAAAGCTTAGAAAAAACAAATACTAACAAAAATAGCATCAAATTCTTTAAAAATCGTGTGAAATAGGTCCTTAAATACCTTTTTCGAGCAACCGCAAACAAGTCGACATTGTACCATCAGACTCCCAATTTTTAATAAAATTTTGCGTAAATGTTTTTAAAAAAATATGTATCAAAGTCTCTATTTGTAAAAAAGCCTTAAGAACATAGCAAAAGGCCAAAATGAAGGTGTTTTTTAAAACTTCACAAAACACACGAAATACACGACTGGCTGGAGGATGCTTTATGAAATAAAATAGACAATTTTGCATTACTGTTTCAATTCTTTTAAAAATTTAAACTAATATAAATTATATCTCCATGTCCTTTAAGACAAGGATGCATTTGTTTTAAAACTGTTACACAATTAACATGTTAATTCTGAAAGAACTTTAACTTTTCTTATTTTTCCTAAAAAAGTGTACATATACCTACATCGGTTCAAAACCACATCAATTCTAAAACATGTTCCACTAGAGCAACATTGAACCCGAACCCGTTTCAGGGAATATAAATTCGAATTAAAACAAATAACCTAAAGTTAAAAAATTTTAATTTATATAGAATTTGACTTCTGTAACTGCACACTCAGTGAATTGTCTATATGCCATACATGGGCAAATGCGGGCCCACGGGCCGCATGCGGTCCGTCAACCAATTTCGTGCGGCCCTTTACTAATTTTAAAGCAATCAAATTTCTTTTTTTTAATTTTAAACAAAATTAAAAAAAAATTAAATTAAATAAAAAAAAGTAAAATCAGAATTTAAAAAAAATACAGAATATAGAAAACAGCGATAACAAAATAAACATTAAATGGAGCTTTAAAAAAATTTCACCGGTCAACAAATATCGACTTTTTTGCACAGACTTCCTCTAAAACTTTTTAAAGTATTTTCGCCTCCTACGTACGAATTTTTAGTGAAAAATTCCGTCTTCTTTACTTAAACCTTAAGCCTGGGAAAAATATTTTATGGCTCAATATAAAAGAACTTAGGAATCTCTTATTTTTTATAGGTTTGAATTCAAAAATATACCTTTCATTTAAGGAAATTTTTAAGGCCATTCTACGGACTCCGTAAGGATCGCTAAAATTTACTTTTGGGAATTGCTCTTGAAACACTTAAAATTGGTAAAACAGTTAGACACAATAAAATTTTATTCATAAATTTATAGAAATAAACCTGTGAAAATAACAAAACAATTAGTAGTTTTTCTGCTATTTTTACAGGTTTGTTATTTAAAAGTGACTTCCCGGGTAAAAATCTTAATATGGTGTCATACATAAGTATATCTTTTTTGATAAATCCCCATATTCAACGACATACAACTTGATCCGAAAAAAGGGTCATCTACATGTGTCTAATTATATCAAATTAAATATAATTTGATACAGTTTGATCCAAGATTTGTCCATATCCAGGACATCAAATTATATCTAATTTGATATAAAAATATCTGATTTTATAAAATTTTGTCTGATAGTAGGCATACTTTTTATGCATACCAGCTATTAAATTGACATTGAAATGTCTATGGTTTTAACAATTTTGAAGACCCAAATTTTAAAACATAAAATAAAAATTTATTTGAATACTTTTGTCTTCTAAATCGTACACATCATTTTTTAATATGAATTTGCATGCAAAAACATCACGTGAAAATTATTTGGCTAGGGAGTAATTAACTCTGAATTTGCAGATAACTAATTTTGATGTTATATTAAATTAAATTATATTTTTAGTACGACGACACATACAGTGTTATAAAACTTAGTATCAAATCATATATAATCATATCGATCACTACATATAATTTGATTAGTTTTATAAGGCTTATGTAGTTATATATGGAGTCAGATTTGGGGATATGTAATAATATAAATTACCTTACAAAAAATTCGTTGAAAAACTAATATCAGATGTAGTTGTATATAATGAAATGTGTCTTAATGTGACTCCATTCATTGTCAGATGTAGCCCAATCACATGATATATGACAATATATAACTATTTTTACTCGGGTTTGCAGAAAATTTTTTGCCGATTTTCGCTAAATATTAGTAAAATTAGAAGAGCAAAAAAAACTGTTAAATATAATATAGAAATCCTGTTAAAATCAACAGAAATGTATGACGAAAAATAGTAGACTGCTGATTTCATAAAAATAGATTTTTATTCTCTCAAAACAATTAAAAATTAGAAATTTATTAATTTAGTTCGAAGCCAATTTCTTTATTATAATTTAACATAATAAGTACTTTTTTCAAAAACTGCTATTTTTCTTCATCAGGATACTCTCCTGACAAATACTTCACAGAGTTTTTGCTTTCAAAAACCTCTACACTTTTAGGAATGAAAAGACGATCGTTTCGGGGATTTTCCAGGGCCCCTTCATGAGGTTTCTTTAGAAAGTGGTGGCGGTAGTGCAATGCAATTTGAAGCATCAAAATCTCATATTAAATGTAGTCTGCTACGTCAATTTTTTAAAAAATTAAAACCCAACATTTTAACAATTAAAAGTTTTCTTTGAGTTTGATAATTATACAAATATACAGCAAAATTTGTTGATGATTCTAGCAGAGTAATTTTTTTATTTTAATTAACTAAAATTTAGCTGAAATATAACTAAAATTCTGTATATTAAACAGCTTTATTTTTGCTATTTTTATCTCATTAATATTTAGCAAAGAAAATCTGCTTCTTTTTGCAGTTTTTTATGCTAGGCAATTTTTAGCAGCTTTAGCAAAACTTTTTACAGGCTTTTTTCTATTAGTGCACTTACTTGATCAACCAATCCACTTTTGACGGGATTATACCGCTTTCTAAAGTCTTGCACGCGGCAGCCTTGAATTTTTATCCCGTTTTTAAAGCAAACAAATCCGCCTTATCCCAATTTTTTAATATGTTATTCAACTTTTGAATATAGTTTTCATAATTTATTTTTTCTAGAGTTCCCAGCCAGCAAACGAGTCCAAAAAGGAATTAGAAAAGTGCTCAAAATATATTATTAAACTTTCACTTGTATGAAAGTGCTGCATTAAGAAGGGCTTTTTTTATTAAAAAATTACTCAAAGAAATATTTAAAAAAATTCTTTAGGCTAAAAAATTAATTTTTTTAGTCGTTTTTGAATTGCTCACAAAATGTTCAAATTAATTTATATTTTTGAGTCGTTTCTGAATCACCTTTGGATTTAAAAATTTTCCCTCATATGTTTGTGCCTTTTATGATTCATTTTACTAAGACTGACTAACGAGCAATTTTTCACAAACAAGTTTAAAATTTAAAAAATATGTGCGTTTTTGAATAATTTTTGATTTACAGAATAAGAACCATAAAAGTATCCAAATTTTTAGGCTAGGTTATGAGTCTTGTGATTGAAATTTTAAAATTTAAGAATTAGCCCTGGTTTATGTATCATGAAAATGGTCTAAACGAAAGCAAAATAACGAAAATTTGTTTTTGTTTCCCATGTAATTTTGTCGAAAGTAACTGTCAATTTCTATCGTTTAGACTTAGACAATGCCTTAATTTAATGCAATCAGAGCCTGAGAGGTTTGATATTTGTTATACATTTAAATATCATTTACATTCACATTTTCGATAAAAATTATATTTTTCCACGTTTTGTATCAAAATTATGTTCGCCACTTAATTCTTGTTACACATTCCAATAAATAAAACTAGGGATCAAAATCCATTAAGTAAATTTGAAAATATTTAAAAATTGAAAACTATATTTTCGAAGACTAATTCGACAAAGTTTTTTGACTTCAGAGGGGTTACCGCGTAACTCGATTCGAATAAAAATTGTCGAATTCGTAAATTTTCTACCTTTCGTAAAAAGAAAAGTTTAAGCAAAAATCTTACTTTTTGAATTTTTATGTGTAGTGTAAAAGTTTTAGGATAAAAATAAATTAAAAAATAGAATTTTTATACAAAATTATATTTTAACAATATTTGCAAGATTTACGAATTCGAAAATTTTTTCCAATAGAGTTATGCGGTTATTACCCCCCAGATTCGTATTAAGAAGGGCAATATATTTGGATCCAAAATCATAAAAATATAAAAGATTTTGATGTACTTCTCCGCAATATTGACTCATAAAGTATTTCCCTGGGTGAGGGAATAAAAAAAGAAAGACTCACAACTCGAAGGCTATTCAGTGGACCCTTTTTGACTTTAGGTCCGGGCTTAGGAAACCAAAATACTCAAAAAAAGGTTTTAGCAGAAGGCTGTACAAAAAAATAATTTTTGTCGAGTATTAATTGGTGCGGCCCTCAGTAAGTTTGTGAAATCCCAAATTTGGCCCTTCAAGCCATTTATGTGCCCGGTATAGCATTTCTTTAACCCTTTCTCTTAAAATGCAATTTTTCATAAAATTTTATGAAGAATTTCATATTATTTATTAAAAATGTCATACACCCAAAAAAGTTTTTTTAGAAAGAGATTCATAAAAATTGTGAAGCTTTTTCATAAAATTTAATAATTTTGGCTTTTACTTTTTGAAGAAAACTTCATTAGCTTATTGAAAATTTTGTTTACAGCTCGTCCGATAAAATTCTCTCAGATTAAGTACGCTCAAACTTTAGGTTATTTTTTTACTGTTAATGGCCTTTAGTAACGAAAAAGATACTGAGAAACAAAGTAAATTGGTATTCTCAATTAACTGAAATTAATCTCAAAGAGAACTCAAATTTTTTATCGATGACTTTACTGAAAATTTCGTAGCTATATGAAGAATCTTATTAAAATTTAAAAAACTTTAGGTATAGCATTTCTTTAACCCTTTCTCTTAAAATTACAAATATTTTCAATACTAATAGGTTTATCTAGATAAAAAATTTCAGTTATACTTTCAGCTAAATTATATTTCATAAAATATGAATTGACACCAGGAAATTTTAATAGTTTTAGTACCATTAAAGTTATAAAATGAATACATTTTTGCAAGCTAGTTGGGTCTGAAAAAGTTAAATGCAATATTAAATTTTATAGTGTCAGTATTGATTAAAAATCACATTTAAAGCAATTTTGTATCTAAGCTTTTCAGATTTTAAAATTTTTTTATAAATAAAAAATCTACGTTAAGTAATCGATATGTAACAGTTTTAGGTTTGCTGTTCTTAACTTACTAATATTTTGTTAGTTTCAGCAATTCTTTCAGCCATCTTCAACGAAATTTTAGTAGATTTAGCAACATCTTTACAGACCTCAGATCCCGAAACTTTTCAAGCTTCGAATATGAAAACTTTTTTATTAAATACATCGTATTCATATATAACGTTAATATTTAATGAAAAGAGTCAGCTTTTTGTGTTTTAATTAATAAAAAGTTAATGAAATACCTTAATTTAGCATTAAACGATTAATCGATTAACCGCCAATTTTCTCGAATAACCGACCCGAATAACCGGTTAATCCATTTTAGTGATTTTTCGAATAATGCATTAACCGGTTAACCGCCTATGTCGAATAACACAGTACAACAGCCAATCTGGGGGGTGAGAAATTCCAAGTCAGGATGATGGTATTAGGTCAGTATAGTAAAACCCTCAAAGGGTTTGGCGTTCGTATGTGTCATTTTTTTATGACCTTTTAAATTTTTTCCTTATCTTGATGTTTTTTCGCTTAGTTGTAACATTTTGGCAAAAACGTAGTTTAACATAACTCGAGAACCACTTGTCCGATTTTGATGAAACAAATTTAGAAAAATTTAGAATTACAATTTCTTTAATCCGTTCATATAACGTTTTTCTTTATAATCAACAGTCGGTAAAAATAAATTTTTGGAGAAAAAAAAATATTTTTTTGCCTAAAAATTAAAATTTTTTTTTTTTAAATTCATAAAAAATCAAAAACGGAAAAAAGGATCAAGTGTTATTAATTTCATGTAAAGTCACATAACCTATAAACAAAATTTAACGCGTTCTGCTTTTATTTACAATTAAGTGAAGGTATCCCATTTTGACAAGAATATTGATATTTGTTTTTATTCAAAAAAGTGTCATTTATCGCCTTTTTCATAAATTTTCCCCAATAACTCCAGACTTCTGGCCATAAACTACTAAAAAAATTAAGTAAACATTTTTATAATTTTTTATTTTTATTTTATTTATTTATTTTTATTTATTTTAATAAATATTGCCTAGACTTTTTCGATGGTGGTTGTTCGGGACTAGTGGCATCGCATTCATCGCTATCATCAGTTTCTGAACCACACATAATGTCAATGTGTGACTCCACTGTTGGCCCTTCTGCATCACCTGAAAATTCTTTATCATCAAGATCATCCTTGTCTTGCCACACTAACTTACTCCACCAGCAAATTTCCGCAATTATTGCACTCGGCGACTTTTTGCCTCTATATCTGTAAGTTTTTGTTTTATTAAAATGAGTTTGAAAAAATAAAAAATCAGTATTACCTCATTTCAAATGGCATAGCAACTTGATGATAGCGTTCACCATGTTCATCAGATTCGGTAGCCAATTGTTTGCTGAAGTAGTCCAGATGATGATGTAAATAATGGATTTTCAAGGACATGTGGACACCAATTTACGAGAATGCTCTTAACATCCTTGCGACAGAAACATCGTAGTTGTTAGAACGATGCTTTCCCAACAAGCCTTCTATTACTTCTTTGATTGCCTGCCATGCATTCAATTCAGCGTCAATCAAAATATTGTTGAATGCGTCACTTTTAATCAGCATTCGTATATCTGGACCATTTAGTACGCCTGATTGGAAAAAATTAATTTGTTAAGATGGAAAATCATGGGAAATGAATGTGATATTTAACTTACCTTCTTTAATTTTACTTTCGCTGAGTCTCGGGTAAATTAGTTTCAAACACAAGAAAACTTCATCTCTTTTGGCGACAGTTTTGATAAAATTCTTAACAATTCCAAGTTTAATATGCAGTGGAGGCAGCAATATCTTCTCCTTCGGCACTAGAGGCTCACGAATAATATTGGCTGTTTGTAACCTGCTGTGCTCTCTGAGTTTCCATCCGTGGCATGCATATTGGTCACCGGAAAATCGTGTGTCCCAATCGCACAAAAAGCACATATATTTTATATAGCCGCTTTGAAGACCGCAAAGCATTGCTACATATGCGCCACATATGTTTGGCGTAGTTAACCATTTTTAAAATATTTTCCAGTGCATCATATGTTTCTTTCGTTTCTGTACTGTAGGCGATTGGAACTGAAGGTTTTTTATTGGTCTTATGCAGTAAAACCGCCTTCAAGCTGAGTTTTGAACTGTCAATAAATAATCTCCAGTCATCTGCTTCATATTTTATTTCCATTGCGTCCATCAATTTTCCTACATCCGGGCAATATGCAGAAGTTTTTTCATCATTCACAAGGAATAAACTTTGGAGTGTTGCCTGACGACTTCGATAAGCTGTGACTTTCACACCGGGTACCAACAAATTGTTTGATTTCAAAATGGAAGCCAGCTCTTCCGATTTATGCTGTGTTAATTCCAACTTGGTAACAATTAAATCAAGCTTATTTTGATTTATTAAAATTGGCTCATTGGATACTGATGGCTCATATGGGGAATCATCACGTGCATGATATGTCGGAGCAGTCGTAGAAGAGAAAATATCTGGGCTAGAAGCTTTTGGCACAGGAATGTGGTCCGAATGAGGCAATGGTGTTGCGGCACTTGCAACACCAACGTAATTATACGATTTTCTTATCCTTTTTGCGGCTCCTTTATTCGCACATGCATAGCAATTCAATGGATTGTGACCTTCGCCAGGATTAGTCCAAGTCATTGGGATACCGAATGGCATACTTTCACGTCTTCTATTTTTCCAATCCATTAGACGGTTGTAGCAGCTTTTACACACTATATTTGGTACCCAATTTTCGTTCACTATAACATTTTGGTTGAAGTACATCTCGTATGTTTGAACAAAATCAGTACTGAAATTTCCCCTTTTTTTATGTGTTGAGACATATTGACCACAGCAGTAGCAAAAGCTATTTATATCTGGCTTGCACAGTTCCATATTCTGTTCTCTTTTGTTCACTTTTAAAAAACTGGAGAAAAATCACTTTTACTGTTCGCGTTCGTCGGCACTTGTTGAATGACAAAAATCACAGAACCAGTGTGAGAAAGAGAAGAAGTATAATGACAATGCATGTTTTATGTGAACATTACAGAACCAGTGTTGCCACATCAATATTTCTCTTTTAGTACAGTAGAAAAATATGAGAGAGTTCGGCTTGTGAGTGTCAATGTTTTCTCCAAATAATGTTGTGCATATCTGGAGCAAATTTTTGAAATTCATACATTTACCTAATTGTGAATAAATGAGAAACGCGTGCATCGAATTTCATGATCTCCCAAGTAAAAAAAAAATTTTATGGAGCCATATGAAGTTATATTTAATTATATATAATCTTTTATGTAATTAGATATAATTATATCCGAAAAATGAGAACGTCTTATTGTATCATATTGTATCGAATTGTATACAATTTGGTACAATTTGATACAATTTTATGCAATTCGATACAATTGTATCCGAATTTTGTCCTCATCCAATTACATCAAATTATATCTTTTTGTATAAAATTATATAAAATGTTATAAAAGTGGACATAGTTTGATACAATTATATCTAAATATTAACCTTATACTTTTTATCATATTATATAGGACCATATCTAACAATATACATACAAAAATTATTTTTTTAAATAAAAAAAAATTTTCAATTACTTGTAATTGTAATGTTCTTTTTTGAATTGCAATTACAAATAATATGTAATTATAGATGAGTTTTTTTTCAATTACAATTACATGTAATTGTGTAATTGCATGTGTAATTAATTACAAAATGTAATGATTAACCCCAGGCCTGCTGGAGATCTTATAATTTCGATAAATCTTCCATTACTTTTATCCAGATTTATCATGACAGTGCAATAAACATGAAAAAAAAATTACTTTTAATTTAGTAATTTTAAAATAAAGTTAACAACACTGAAATTTTAAAGTTAATAGGATTAATTAATAGGATATACAACCAAGATATAAGAAATCAGTCAAGTGTACGTTATAGTATAGAGAATTTCGTATTAAAGCTTCAGTGTTGTTAATGTTATGGGTGCGGCGCGTAAGCCATTTTTGACTCATGCTCAAAAAAAAAACAAAAAAAAAAACAAATTACTAACGCACGAGCATTTCGTTTCTTACTCAGCACACATGAGTATATTAAAAACTTACAATCAGAAAATTCTCACGCAAAACAGTAAAAATTACTAAAAACATATGATGCAAAAAATAAACTCACACACGAATCATGCACGGGTTATTCTTACTCACGCACGAATCACTCAAGTATAGTAATTATTACTCACGATCACGTGTGAATAACGTGACTCACGAACATTTCGTGTCACCCGCCAATCCCTAGTAATTACTAAATCTAAAACTAGTTCAAAATCATTGATAGCATGGAACCAAATATAATACAATACGGTTTTATATGGACCTTATATATTTTTATATAAAATCACTTTGAAAAAATTGCCTATGTGGGATGATATATGTCTAAGATATATATTCGTCAATATATAATCATAACTAACACAAATTATAAAATATTTCTTATTTGGATCCACATAGTTTTATATTATTATGTATAGTGTCATACTAAATTATATATAAACGTACATGTAATTATATCTTTTATATGTTACTTTATGTACTTATATATAGCAAATACATATATATGTAGGCAAATATGTAACAATATAAAATCACATATGTCTCCATATTAAAACCTTTGAGGAAAAAATATCTAACATATGACTATATAAAAGTATATCTGCTTGAATTTAAAAGCATATGTGGCCATATGTAACTATAAGTTACTATATGCAATTACATAAAATAATATATGATTATATCAAAACTTTTTTACTCGGGCTATGCCTTTTTTTGCTCATGAGTTATGTGACTTTACGCGAAAGTAATTAGTTTTGGCACTTTTTTCCATTTTGGATTTTTTATGAATTTTTAAAAAAAAATATTTAAATTTTTAGGCAAAAAATACTTTTTTCCCTTCATACATTCATTTTTAACTTCGAAAGTGTTACAAATATAGGAAAACGGTATAGAAATAGATTAGAGAAATTGTAATTCTAAATTTTTCTAAATTTGTTTCATCAAAATCGGACAAGTGGTTCTCGAGTTATGTTAAACTACGTTTTTGCCAAAATGTTACAACTAAGCGAAAAAACATCAAGATAAGGAAAAAATTTAAAAGGTCATGACACATACGAACGCCAAACCCTTTGAGGGTTTTACTATACTGACCTAGTACCATCACCCTGACTTGGAATTTCTCACCCCCCAGACAATAATCCCAAAAATGTTCCATAGTGTAATTGGAAACACTAGTTTTGTTATTTAGAATGCTAGTTATTTATTACTTCAATAATTAATTATTATGTTTTTACTAGAATGTGTTTTTAATTTTGGTTTTAATCTATTCGAATTTTAGTTCGTTGATCATGTTATTTGAAAATATAAAATATATATATATTTAAGGTATTATAACAATTGCAATTGTGTTAAATTATTAATTTAATTCTATTTAATTATGTTAATGTACTATTGTTGATGTGTTTTAAGAGACTTTAAGTCTTATTTGCACTAAATAAATAAATAAAAAAAAAAAATAAAATAAAAATTTGTAGTAAAAATTTGTCCATTTATTTTTACTAGAGTTTACTAAAAACCAAAAAATTTGAAAACCGCGGTTTCGGTTATTTTTCAGTTTTCTTGTGATATATGTAAGTATAATTGATTTAAAGCAGCGGTTCCCACTAAGTTTTGCTTCACAGACCCCTTGAGACATTTCTACTAGCTCACGGACCCCCAAACCAGTGTGGAGCGAGAGGTACTTTATAAATTATGGGGCAAAATTATTAAAAACACCTGCTTATTTTAAATGATGGCCAATTTTAAGCAGGAATAAGGAAAAAACATTTTTCAAATCAATATTTTGTTAAATAATTTAAAAATTATAAAAAAAAAATGTTTTTTTAAATAACTTGTTTTATGTTTTTTGTCGGATCTCTTCGCGGACCCTCTAGAATTATGCTACGGACCCCCATTTGGGAACCGTTGTTTTAAAGTAATTAAATATGTATAAAAATTATATATTTTAACACGTTGAAGATATTTATTAAAATTCGAATAAAGGCAATAATGACGTTTCGAGACCTTTGCGAGAGAAGAGAAAAAACACTGAAAACCGTTAAAAATAAATTTTTTTATTCATTTGTCGGCAACTAAAGCTGAATTTTCAAGAGTTTAAATTTTAGCAATTTGTTTAAAACAATATAAAGTTGAAATTTTAAAAATTTCGTGGACTACGAAATAGGACTTTTTGAAAAATACTCTGTGAAAATCTGAACAGAATATGTGAAATTCAACACCTCTTAAACCACTTGATTTTTTTGTTGACTTGACTTAAGTATGTTATCCGTAATAACACTGCAACCAATTCCGTTGAACTGGTTCCGGAACCAGTCGTACCGATCTTATATATAAGCTATGACTGACGGATAATCAGTTCTAGAACTAGTTCAAGAACTGATTCTAGGGCAACAGGTTCCAATTTGGATCTGCAGAAGCAGTTACTTTTGGGACAATTTCAAACAAAAATCATCGATGTTAGAATTGGCAGTAGAACGGCTTGTAAAGGAAATGTAGCTTTCTACAACCGATTCTTTGGAACAGAAATTTTTACAGGGTAATATTCAATGGAAAGTAGAAAACGTTCATAACAATTAAATCCAAAATTTTGTAAAATAAGAGCTGAGCACTTTTCGAAATTTAGAATTCAATAATATCTCAACCAACATTTTTCTGAGCGCTTAGAAATTATGACTCGTAAAAGACTCCAAAATATGATCATTTTCAGAGTGCTCAAATTTTGGAGTCATAAATGAAAAATAATAGACTCGTATTTACCCAGGAAAATTTTTTACAATCGGTAACCAACCACACCCATTCTACAACTGGTTCCACTGCAACCGATTCCATGGAACTGGTTCCGGAACCAGTTCCTGGGATCCTAAATGGAAGGTGTGGGTGACGTAGAATCAGTTCCAGAACTGATTCTAGAGCAACCGGTTCCACTTTGGAGCTATAGAAGGGGTTGCTTTTGGGACAATTTCAAACAAAAAGAATCGGTGTTAGAATCGACAGTAGAAGGGGTTGTGAATGAAAAGTGGCTATTCTACACTAAGAAAAATAAATATTAAAATCAAGTAGAAACCTACTTAAAATGAATGAAAATACATTAAATTTACAACAAATTATGATTTTACTTATTTTAAATATTTTTATAATTAATATAAATATACTATAATTTTTAGTTTTTAAATACAAAAATACTTATTTTAAATTGAAAAATAATTAAATTTGGTATTCCAATTTGTGGGTTTCTAGTGCTCCATTCCATTTGTTCTTCTTATTTGTTGCAAATAAAACAATTTATTTTATAAAAAACTTTTTTTTTAATAAGTTTAAATTAATTATTTAAAGGTTATAATAAAAGGATTTTTAGCTTATTTGCAATTTAAATACACTACAGTAAATACACTTACAAATAAGTCACCACTTCCATGAAGTAAAAAACAAAAGATGACGCTCCAGACTGCTGCAGGTTTCTTGCAGAAATGTGCAATATCGATGCTGCTATGAAGTTAGTTATTTTTCAGAGATAAAAACCTGAAATTAAAAATATGTACATATGCAGACAACTTATTACATAATAACTTTAACAATGACTTTCCTGAAAAATATTGCACAAAGTTGGATATGTCTATTTATGGCATTATAATTGTGTACTTACCATTTATTTACAAAAAATATTAACATAAGTAGTGAAAATTCACGAACTTTTAACTAAATATGTATTTTTCGATCACAAATTTAAAGTTTATTTATTTTTTGTCATTAGTCTGGAAGTACGAATGAGATGTGAGAAGATGTTTAACTTTTTTTTGCCAAAAATAAGTATGAATATATTTATTTCAAGTGCTTTTAAATTTATTTTAGAAATGCTTTTTAAACTTCTAATATTTTTAAATCAAGTATTACAAATATTTAATTTAATTATGCCTTTTTTTCACTGTATACAACCGATTCTTTGGAACATAAAACTTTCCTGGGTATGAATTTATTCAAAAATTTTTTTTAAATTTTTCATTACTCATAAATGACTCAAAAATTAATCTTAAATGACTCATATTGGTACAGAAAATTCAAAATTTTCCAATTATGCTCATAATTCGGAGCCTTTTATGAGTCATAAAAGTGCGCTCGGAAAGAGGCTTCATCGGTGAAGAAATAAACCCTCATAAAGCTATAATTTCAGAAGGTCTTAAGCTCTTTTGTGAGTCTTTTCGGATTTTAACTGGGATGCAGTTTAATTATTTATTTTAATTGGTTAGAGTATTTCTTAAAAACCGACTTATTTTTGTGGGATTCGGTTTTGAGGCTTAAAAACCCGCGGTTTCGGTTTCGATTAAAACCGAACAGCAAACTCTAATTTTTACGACATTGTTAGTTATTTTTATTGCATTTGTTAGTTACTTTTCAACAGTTAAAAATAATAACATTTTTAGTTATTTTAAAGGTAAACAGACACAAGGGAATCACCAGACTGCCGCAGTTTCGTCTCACCCAAAGACTCGTCAGTGGTTAGTATATGTGTCAACTAGGGTTTGGGATTTTTTAATTTTAGTCATAAAAAACATTTTAAATACCAAAACAAAAATGTCATTGTTAAAATATTTTAAAAGGAATTAAATTTCTTTGACACACAAAAAAAATCTTTGCCAAGTAATTAGGAGCATTTCAACTAATAAAAATTTTTCGCATAACTTATTCAAAATTTAAGTCGTGAAACCTAAAAACTTGGTAAAATGTTTAGAAGAAATATAAGTTTTGTTTCTTACAAATAATCGCCCTTACTATCTAAATTTTTCAAATGGGTGGCAGTATACCTTGACTTGGTTTATTTTTAGAGCATTCTGATTGGTTAATTTATTTTTAACCTATCAAAATGTTTGAAAATATAAATATTTTTGTAAGGTTTTCATACACAAAATAAACAAAACCGTATGGTTAAAAATAAAGTCGACTTTAAATTTAAAATACTCCTTTATATTAAGGGCCAATAATTTTATAAGTAAAGTTTTCATTAATAAATGTGATATTTTCAAGTAAGTTTACTTTATTTTAATACACCTGCTTTCAAACTAATATATGAAGTATGGAAATACTTCACAAAAAAGGACAATGCAGCGCAGTGCAATATCCGCCGTAAAAGACTAATGGTTAACGGAGGTATCTAAATTTCGTTATCCGACATCTAAATTTGGTTCACAAAAAAAAAAAAAAAAAAGTGATGGTCATGCAACTTCTCTTGAAGAAAACAACAACAAGAATAACGTTTCAGCTAAAATTAGCAGAGTACCCGAAGAAAAAAATGTAAGCTGAATAGGCATTGAACGTTTTATGGGTAGGGCAAACATTTCCTAAAATGGTATCCAAATTAGCCGTAGTCGGCGGAATGTCAATCCGCACCATAACTAGATCTTCGTTTATTAGAGAAAGTTTTTATAATAAAAACAGGGCATTGCCAAAAAATTAAACCGATGTAAAGAACATTATACTAAATTACTACAATCATGTAAAAGATATCACGATAAAATAAATATCGAGCAATATTTCTAACAATAGGAGATTTACTATAATCTTAGATGAATGGACAAGAATATCACAAAAAGAGATATTTGAACATATTTATAAACGGAAATAATTCATTTTATAACCTGGGGTTGGTTTATATATCAGGAAGGTGTAATGCTGATGAAATAAGAAGAATTGTAGAAATAAGACTAGAAGATTTTTATTTGTCTTTGGAAAATAACATTGTGGCCACCATATCTAATCGGCCAAATGTGATGAAACGGTTTGTTTCCGACAGTCCAGTAGTGGGTGCTTTCTGCTGGAATCATGCAATTCATTTGGCAGTGCTTAGAGTAATTTATGTGAAATCAAATGTTCAACATTCTAATATTTTTACTTTGATATCTCACTACACAGACTGAATTTGCACTGAAATAGTGTTTTTTTTTAACAAAAATTACTTATATAGGTGGTTTTCGTTAACAAATTTGTTAAAAAATATTTCCCGGGAATCAAATTTTTTTATTCCCGTTTCCCGGGAAATAAAAAAGTCGCAAAATTTTTTAATTTTATTCCATGTTTTGTGATTATAAAATAATCCAAAAAAAGTTATTAGATTTTTTAAAATTTAAGTTCCAGTTTTATAGTCAGAACTAAGAACGATTATATATGACCATAACTAAGTTTCTTTTTAAATATGCAAAATTGAAAATTTTCACGTTTTGACACATCTAACAAAACTACATTTAGCTAGAATAGCATGCCATTTAAAACTTTTCCTTGATATTTTAATTTATCGTTATTGAAATAACAACAAATATTGATAGATTTCCTGATATTGCCATAACAACAATAAAACACAAAAAATGTGTAAAAAGCGCAAAACGCGCTAAATACATTTCGGAAAAGCACCAATTTAGCGCTTTTTTCAGTTACGCGTTTCAATAATATTTTTCGCGTTTTGGCACATCAAAAAGCACTAGATTTAGCGCGAAAAGCACTAAGTTGACATCCCTGTGTATAGGTTGTGATTGAAAAAACTTCAATAAGCCACACTCGCCGATACTACGAGTCATAGCCTTTGCAGAAAGCTGCCGATTCGATCCCCGGTTATGGCAATACACAAAAAGTTTTTCATATAAAGACAAATTACGTGCGCGATGTTAGCGTCGCACGATGGCTGGAATCGAAAACCATGGAGATTAATTGAAAAATGAAAATATGCTTTTTAAAAAGTACTTATTACTCGATTAAAGAGTATAAAATTCTACATCACTACTGAAAATTTCAATGTCATATGTTGTTTACTTTTCCTGCTGCATACTCTTAAAATTAAGAAATTTTTGATTTTTTGGCGAACAGTTGTAAAAATTGAAATTTGTCATATTTTAAAGCATAATATTTATACCCTACACCACTATGTGGTCACGGTATTATAAGTTTGTGCTGATGTTTGTAACACCAAAAAATATTGGTCCTAGACCCACCTTATAGTATACCGATCGGCTCAGAATTTTTTTTTTATTTCGATTTAACGATGTCCGTCTGTCCGTCCGTCCGTCTGTCTGTCCATGCATTCTTGTGCGCCCTCTACAGGTCGCAAATATTAAGCTATTTTGATGAAACTTGGTACACCGACTTATGTCGGCCCAAGGACGACGCCTATTGATTTTGGTAAACATCGGTCCATGTTTAGACCTAGTGCCCATATAAGGGTCCTACCAAAATTATATTGTTTATACGCTGCAGGTCGTAAATATTAAGATATTTTGGTACAACGACTTATGTCGGCCCAACGACGAAGCCTATTGATTTTGGTGAACATCAGTCCATGTTTAGAGCTAATGCCCATATAAGGGTTCTACTAAAATTATATGGTTTATACGCTGCAGGTCGCAACTATTAAGATATTTTGTTGAACTTTGGTACACAGAATGACCCAAGAACGAAGCCTATTGATTTTGGTAAACATCGGTCCATGTTTAGACCTAGTGCCCATATAAGGGTCCTACCAAAATTATATTGTTTATACGCTGCAGGTCGCAAATATTAAGATATTTTGATGAAATTTGGTACACCGACTTATGTCGGCCCAAGGACGAAGCACATTGATTTTGGTGAATATCGGTCCACGTTTAGACCTAGTGCCCATATAAGGGTCCCCCCAAAATTTGCTTGGTTACAAACTGCAGGTCGCAAATATTAAGATATTTTGACGAAATTTGGTATACCGACCTATATCAGCCCAAGGACGAAGTCTATTGATTTTGGTTAACACCGGTCCATGTTTAGACCTACTGCCCATATAAGGGTCCCCCCAAAATTGGCTTGGTTACAAACTGCAGGTGGCAAATATTAAGATATTTTAATGAAATTTGGTTCGCTGACTCACATTATAGAAAATTTTGACACAAGTCCCATTTTAACCCATTCGAATTTCGGATCCAAACATTAGTTGGCTTTTAACCAGACTGGTGTAGTGTATTGTATAGTCGGCATGCCCGACTTTAACCTTTTTACTCGTTTTATTATTAAGTTACCGTAAACGATATTACTATTTAGCATTTTTTCATGTGGTTTTATTTTTTATTATAAATTTTTCCATTTATTTGTTAATTTTTATTTCTTATTTGTTGTTTGAATCTCTTTTCTTTATTCATTTTATATTTTTTCCGACTAAAATCATTCAGCTGTTTCGATGACGGAGAGAAAATTCTGATTTCAGTAGAATGATCCCGCAAGTACGTTTACATTTACGCGTTAGTAACCATTTGTATACACTTCTTCTTGTGGTTTCGAAACAGCTGATTCGTTACAGTTACGTTTACGGTTGGGTAACTACCCTTAAGAGTGTAAATTTTGTATTAAACTACAGTATGTGAGCTTCCATATTCAGCAATAACATATTGCGCGTTTTTGCGCCAATGACTTATGAAATAAATTGTGAAAATAGTCACTCTTAATCCCACTAGTAAATTTACAAAATAGCATTTATCAGATTTTAATTAAATTGGGATATGTGATAGAGGCTACAAAACTAACGAACAAGCGCAATTCTCTATAGCCCCAATCTTATTTTTAAGGGTTAAAAAGGTGGGGTCAAAAGTGTCCGTATGTTAATAGCAATTTTAGTTTTGTAATCGTATTAGATTCTAATTAAAAGCTTTTGTTTATTATGCATTTATTGCTTTCTATTTGGAAAGACGTTATTCTGAAAATTTCCAAGTGGGATTTTTTGCCGAAAAGTGAAGTGATATTTTTCCGAACATTATAAAAGATGTTATTCTGTAAATTTCATAGTTTCTGGCCAAAAGTATAAAAATTAACCCCATATGGATCACGTTACATAAAATAATTATTTTTATCCAGTTCAGCTTTTTTTTTATCAATTTAATGGCTTTACTAATCTCGTAGTCATAATTAATATTAAGTTTCATGGGTGTTTGCTGACCCTAGTTCACTAAGGGTTAAATATTGAGCCTTGATGCTGAATTTTTTGATACTAGGCTATTTAATGCCTACCGTAAGGACAGAAATGCTGAGCACACTGGCTTTTCAAGAGGTAGTGGTGTTTTATTTGCTGTAAGAAATCATTACAAATCATCTTTATGTGCTATAGATAATAAGAATGGTTTGTTAGATATAGATGTAATATCTATTTCTGGCTTTAATTTTGAATTATTTGTATGTGTGTCATATATACCACCAGATAGTCCTGATGATATTTATGCTGCTCATGTTTCGAACATTTTAGCATTGCATGAGAATTTGGCAGTAAATTCTCAACTTTGTATATTAGGTACTGTTTCCAATTATTTGACCTAGGCGGTTAACCGATTAATGCATTATTCGAAAAATCACAAAAATTGATTAATCGGTTATTCAGGTCGGTTAATCGACACAATTGGCGATTAATCGATTAATCGTTTAATGCAAAATTAACGTATTGCCTTCTTCTTCAATTAAAAGTTCTTTGTTCAATTAAAAGTTAAATCGATTACATTGGTTTATAAACTCTTCAGGATTATTTACAGATTTTTTAAAGAAACGTGCTTTATAATCCACGGCCATTTTTTTGAGGTATCTGTGGATTCTGAAAATAAATCCTTAGAGTTAAAAAGTTTTACATTAAGAAAACATCTAAGAATTTGCCAGTTTCCATTTTCAAAATATGCGTGTTTGACTTCTGCTTAAAAATTTGTATTACAGTAATTTTGACTTAGCTGCACAACTAACTTTTACAAGAATTTTTGTGCATGTAAGCCAAACACGCAGCTAAGTCAAATTATTTACCTGCCTTAATCAGCCTTAATATGCAGGTATACTAGGCTTGCCAGATCGAAATTGGCAAAAATCTTGATTTTTCTTGACATTAAAAAAAAGGCTTGATTTTTCTTGACAATTTAAAATTCAGTTAAATTAGCAAAAAAATTGCAAAATTAACTTGAAAATTTAAATGATATTAATTTAAACAGATTTTCTACATTCTTTGTACCACATTTTTTATAGAAATAGGCCCATATGTTGTCAATGTATTTTGGCAATTCTTCAAAAACTTCCCGAAGGCTGCAGTAATCTGCATATAACATATCAATATTAATTTATATTTTTAAAATAAATGGCAGCTCTACTTAATTACTCCTTGACAACAATGAGATTTTTATATTTAAAACAGCAATTTGCTAAAAAAAGTGACTTTTCTCCAAAATAATATCTTTTTTCTAAGTATTTTACAGCATTTTGTAAAAATTGGTTAGCTTTTAATTGAAACGTTTTCTTTTCATTCAAAGAAAGACTTTTTATGCTTTACTACCATGGAAACCGTCCTTATCCGTAAAAATTGGTCATGGTACATTTAAAAACAAATAGTTTTCTGTTTTTTTTTGCTAATGGTTAATTTTTCTTGATTTTTCTTATCAATTTAATGGAAAAATTTCTAAAATTCCGTTTTAGCTTGACAAATGACATTTTTTCTTTATTCTTGACACGCATTGAAAAAGCTTGACAATCAAGCCAAATCAAGCCCGTTTGGCAACCCTAAGGTATTCCAATACAGACTGAAAACAAATGAAGCTAATGATGACAACTTTGTGCTTTGCACCAGATCTTGGGATTTTTATGGTTAAAAAATGACTAATGTAGGATATTTTTGTCACAAAAAAAGTTGACAACACATTTATTTTACCTAAAATTGAAAAACAAAGCAAAATACAAGAGGCAGCTAACGGTGATCTTTTTTATAAAAATAATGTAAAACTGTCAAAAATATGAGGCAGTTATATTAAATGCGCAGGTACAAAAAGTGCACTTAAAGAAGACAATGCAATGCAAAATTTTGTGCAGTTATAGCAAATGTGCACTTAAGAAAAAGGCAGTTAATCAAAACTACTGTAAATAAGTAGCTCAAATAAAGTTCTTATGCATAATAATTTGAAAACCTTATAACATGTTTATTAAATGAATATTGTATGAAAAATTTGTTTTATAAGTCAGGTATAAATTTTAAAATTAATTCTTAGAACTTGAGGCAGTAACACTGTCCAACAAATTTCCTTCATTGCCGTCAGCCTGAATGGCTTCAAACCGAAATGAGAGTACACTACTTATTGCTAAAACAAAACCCAAAGTGTTTTAAAAGTTGGCTGGAATTTTCATTTTATGTCTCCATACATAATGGGTCATATGAATAAAACTTAGCAATTACTTCGAAGTAATTACTTTGGGCTTAGGAATGGCTTTTAACTCCAAATTTACCAATTGGCTGGTAGAATAGCATAAAATGTAAACGAAAATTTAAAAATTAAATTCCCAGTCTACTCCCAAGCAGACTAGATTTGTAAAGTAATTGCTTAAAAACCCCTGTATTTCCCCTATTAGTAATATCTACTTTTTATTCATATGAGCCAATGTCGATGACGGTACGAAGACGCATTTTTACCACACTGTTTTATATTTTCTTGGGCAATTCAGTGTTAGAAATGACCGAAGTTCAGAAGTTTTAGGTAAAAATGTGACACCTCGAAATTTTCCATTAAAAATGGTACATTTTGGTACTTTGCTAAAATGTATGGAGATTTTGGCAAAGTATTTTTTATTAACAATTTTAGAATTGACATTGATAACAGACCTTTGAAAAAATAATTCAATCATCAGTAATAATTCAATTTCTAAAAAACAAGAATCAATAAAATTTGTCTTTCATTCGCGAATTTGAAATTTTTGGTTAGGTCGCAAATATGTTTTGTTTACAAAAATAACCAAACAGCTGTTAGCGAGATAATGAAAAACCCTTCAACAGTATGTGAACAGTTTTGATTATTTTCCAAATCTAATTGCTAAAACGCCTACAAAACTTGCTTGTGAATGGGGTATTATACTACATTTATACTTGAGCAAAAACCATCTAGTTTTTGTACTAAACTAGTTTTTGCTTGTTTTTTGTACGCGTTTTGACAAGTTAAAAACTACAAGAGCCAAAAACCAGCTAGTTTTTGCTCAGGTATAAATGTAGTATTAAAGCATATGGGAATATAATTTACATTAGTTTTAATTTTTAAAAGAATTAAAACAGAAATGATAAATTGTCTATTGTATTTCCTAAAGCCTATAATAGCACTTCGACGCTGCTCCAGCCAGAGAGTTTAAAAACGAACATCTTTATTTTGGTCTTGCTCAAAAAAGATATGTAAATGGTTACGGACCTCTTTCACTTGATTTTAAAGAATTTCATGGTATTTTCGTAAGTTTTTGTTTTTTTAAGCCGTTCTTGCTATCTTTTTAGCCAAAGTTAAAAAAATTATGAAGTTTTGGGGAAGAAATAAAGGAATAATTCCATATTGAAAATTTAAACGGTTAATCCGCCTGTTTTGACCGATTATTCTGGTCGAATAATCATTTGGGTTTTAAATTATTTGTTTCGACATTAATTAACCAAATTGGAAACACTATTACATACCGACCGATTTTAAAGATTTTCAGCGTTTTGGATTCCGCTAGATAAGGCAAAAATATGTTTGCACACTTATTTTTGTATCTGTTATAGTTTAAGAGATATTTCACTTCAAAGATAAAAATGTTTAAATTAGTAGGTTTGAGGTAAGAAGAAGAATAAACCTTTTTTCTAAAAGTTATAAACACATTAATTAGCAAATCAGACTAAATCAAGTTTCTGCTTTTATGGACAGGCTTCATCAGTGATTTTCCATTAAATTGTATTATTGTTTATATTTTATTGTCAGCTTGTCTCTATATGAAAATTTTTCAACAACCCGTCGGCTATAGGAATCGAACCGACATTACAAAAGTAACTATACTAGAGTTCGACAGATTAGCCACCTTACCCACGTAAGGCCTTGATTGTAGTGTAGCTAATTCATAGTTTTCTTTCCTATATAGCTTTCTGTTATTGTATTTTACTTTCAGAAGTGATCAAATAGACACATACAAACATTCTACTTTAGATTTTTTGTTTATCTTCTAATCTCCTCCACGTCCCCTTTTTTTTCGCAAATGTTGCCACACTGACGTATGGTTTTTACGTTCAAGAGCAGGCAATTAGTGTATATTGGAGACGGACTGCCAACAACGCATTTTTATCAGAGTTTAATATCTATCATATATCACTTTTTTGATTTCTAGCGGCTATGGAAAAAATATCCAAAGCTTGGATATTAAACAACACGTTAGATAAAAATAGCTGTCTGTATACGATATATACGAAAGTGATATTTCTGTTGTGTTGTATACTTTTCAAGGTTGGCAACCGAAACGAATAACGGTATAGGTATCGGTATTGGTGTCGATTTTTTATTTGTTTCGGTATCGGTATCGGTAACGGTATTTTAAACATTAATACCGGTACATACCGGTATTATTGAAAAAATTTTAAATTTTAAAAAACTCAATTTTATTAAATTTTTATAAAGGATAACTATAGTTTATGGAAATGTTTTTATAATAGGCCTTTTTTTAATCACCGGATTTATTTCTGGATTTATTTTGTTAAAAAATCCATATTTTGGTTTTTAATTTTCAAAATTTATAATTTTCATTAAAATCTAATACTTATTCGCCAATAAATTGTGCAAGAAAATCATTAAATTTTTTAAAAATGTGAACACAGGAATTAAAATAAGCTAAATCCAAAATCGATTTAAAAAATAAATAAATCCGTTTTGGATTTAGCTTAATTTTCTTCCAGAAATTTAATTTTCGCAAAATTTAAATTTTTTCTTTCACATTATATTAGGGAATAAGTGTTAGATTTGGATAAAAATATAAAATTTTAAAAATTAAAAAACAAAATGTGGATTTTTTTAACAAAATAAAATAACCCAGCAAAACCTTCTATTACCAGGTAAAGGGAAATGGAATAAGAAACCAAAAATTGTAACTACTTACACTTTGGTCGCATAACACATTATTTTAACATGGGGGTGTCATTGGGGGTAAATGGTTGCCTAAATCGTACCGGCATAGGCTAAAATAAGTGATTACGAAGGAAGTACTGAAATAATTCGTTACTTGTATGGAGTGAAATAAGTCGTTACACATTAATACATATTTCATTGGTTACATATAGAGAATAAAATCAGGCGTTACCAGTAATGACTTTGTTTAAAAGTACACCGATCCGAGCAATGCAATTAGATTATAAATTTTTATTAAATCGTGCTTTCGCATAATAAGTAGTTATATAATGCAATACCAAGAACTTATTATTTTTACCCTTATTATATAACACAATATCAGTAATATATTATTTTAAAGCCTCCAAGTAAGTACTGATATATCTCTATATCGGTAACTCATTATTTCATACCTCCCATATAAGTATTGATGTATCACAATATTAGTAACGTATTACTCTAAGTTTCTTAGTAAAACCAAGGGTAAAGGGGTACCCATTGCCAGGCAATGCGTGAAAAAGGTCCAACCCATTACCAAGGTTTTGCTGGGAAATCCAAAAATAAATCCAGTGATTAAAAAAAAAGACCAAATATGAACAAAAAACAATAAGTTATTAAAAATTTCTAAGTGTTTTATTTTTTAAACACAAACATTTTTTTAAATCTATTAGGAACACAAGTTGATTTCTCTAAAGAAACTGTAAATTCAATTAAAGGTTTAAGAAACCAGTTTATATATTAAATTTTATTTACAAATTTGTAAATTTGTGGCCCTTTTATCCTAATGGAACCATAAGACATAAATATATATATAAATTTGTCACAAGTTAGCGAATATTTATGAAGTTAAATAAAAAGTTTAATTGTTTAACAATTTTGGAAATTTTATATTAAAAAAATTAGTATTTTTGCTAAAAACGTGAAAAAAACAATTTTTTAAAGACCGATTCCATACCGGTGCGACACCGGTATTAAGGGAAAAGGTTTTTGAATACCGGTATTTTTTGAAATGAAGAATTTCGGTATTGGTATCGGTATCGGTTGTCAATTTGAAAGGGTTTTGAAACGGATAACGGTATTATAACGGTATCGGTTGCCAACCTTGACAAACTTTATATATAAAAACAACAATTCATTTGTCTATGAATACAAAACAAATTATTAAAAATTAGGAGAATTAAGAGATCTAGAAATTTTTGTATTTTTTTAAACGAGCAAAATGTTTTCTCCCATAAGAGCTCCTAAAGAATTCACTCATTCGTTTTTCATTTCTGAATGTTTAAATACCTAAAACCTATTTCGAAGAATCGAATGAATTTTTAATGCACCTAATGCAATCATTAAATTCATTTGATTCGATTGTCAATCAATCTGTTCAATCGAAAATATTCTTATGAATAGACCTGTAAATTACTTAAAAATAATATTCGCTTTAAAAAGAAGTCAAGTACGATAATCAGGGACTTTAAATTCTGAACCCTACACTCACAGAAATAAACCTGTAAAAATAGCAGAAAAAGCTACTAAAAATTAAGCAAAAAAGGCCTTACAAAAGAAACTGCTAAGATTAGCAGATTTTTTATATATTTTTTTATATTTGACTTTTAGTTCATTGAAAATAACAAATTATACTGTAAAATCTGCAAAAAATATTAATATTAGTAGAGTTAAAATAGCAAAAATAAACTGTTATATCTACAAAATTTTTTGTTACTTTTAAGTTAAATTTAGTTGAATGAAAATAGCAGTCTATCCCGCTAAAATCAACGGAAATGGTTGCTAAAAATAGTAAACTGCTGATTTCAGAAGACTAGATTTTTATTCGTATTAAAAAAAAAATAGAAAACAAGCTTTCTACATTTAAAATTTTTTGTGATTTTTAGTCTACTAATTATTATTTATTAGGTACTGATTTTAGCAGGTTAAATTGTTATTTTCTGTTAACTAAAATTTATTCAAATATAACTAAAATTTTGTATATGTATTTAACAGTTTGGTTTTTCCTGTACTTATCTTACTAATATTTTACAAAAGTAATCTTTTAACTAATTTTTAATAGTTTTAACTAAATTTTTTACGTTTTTCTATTGCTGTATGAGTTAGATAGTATAAAAGAACTCTTTATTTTTTATGAGTTTTTATTTGTTAATTTATAATGATAAAAAAATTAAATGAAAAAAATTTTTGGTACTATAGAGGTCAAAAAAGTACTATTTTTAAAGCTCCTTAGTACTATTTCAGAAATCCCGTTTATCATCCCTGATTTTGACTCCAAATTTCAAGTACAATGAAGTAATTATACGCTTGTTACAATCGAAAGAAAAAAAGTATTTTTTCAGTTATTTTTTTTTAGATTTTAGAGTTTGTTTATTTTTTAGTGCACTTTTTTGGTAATTTCAACAGATTGATTTTAAATTACAGTTTACAACAATTTACTGAAATTTAGTAGCTGCAACTAATTATTTATACCAATTTCATTGTACTAAAATTATTGATAATTAGTAAGTTTTTTAACTGATTTTAGGAAATCGATTTTGAATCGCAGTTTACAACAATTTTGCTAAAATTTAGTAGCGACTACTAACTTTTTCTACTAATTTTGTTGTACTACAGATCAGCAGACATGTGTTGCTAAAATTAGCAAAAAAAATACCGCTGGGTTCAAAACAGTTAAATTTCCCATAATAACAGCAAAATTTTCAGTAGCCATTACAGACTTTTTTGGTTGCGTGTATGCACAGCGCATGCTACGGGAACAGTTTTCTCCGGTCCGGAGACATTTGGTTAGTTTGGGGACTGTCCTCAAATTCTTGTTAGGTTTTGCGAAAAGTTTGAAGACATTTTTGACTAATATACCGCATAGTTTGGGCACTTTTTTGGCTATGTCCCCGAACTATGCGCTGTGCATACATATATAATTATATATGGCTATTCATGGCAACATATAAGATAACACACATATTATAAGATAACAACAAATAGACTATTTCGTCGTTAAACCTAAGAAAACAGGTAACATTTTTAAGCAGGAGAGCAACAAAACACCTTTTTATTGAGCTTTTCGCGAAACTTTTTATAAATTATTTTTTTACACATATGAAAACAAAGCTCCAAACTTTCTATCTATAAAAGAATTACTTCCATAAAACTTAGCCAAGAGACAAAATATAGCCTTACTTTAGGTGCACCAGAAATAGTTTTTGTTAACAAATAGCTAATTTCTTAGGCGCAGCGATGATATTTATGGGCTATTTTACTGGGAACTGTAATGGCATTTAAACTTAAATGAAATTGCAGTTAATAATTCGACATAATTCTCTTAGTGTAGAAATATACTGACTCTGAACTTAGCAAAAACTTAATTTGCTCTTACTTTCAAAAATTGCGCTTCAAAGTTAAAAAAAGTGATTTTTCACAACTTTCCTAGGCTTTAGTCGTACTAATTTTAAATAAAATTTACCAAAAAATTCTTTTTTTATTAAGTATAATTTATAATATTTATTAAGGGATTTTTATTATTTTTTTTATTATTTCTATAAATTATAAATTTATTAATGGAAATCTAATTTCTAATAATAATTATTAAAGTCCTATTGCTTTTTATTGATATCCCAGCAAAACCACACATTACCAAATAATGGGTAAAGTAATCCCAATAAGCACATACGTTTTAAAAATTCAAGTGCTTTAAATTTTGCTTGAAGTAAAGTATATTTCAAATTCTAGCATTTGTATATTTAAAAAAAATAGTTCAAACTTGAATTTTTGTTTCCCTTTTGCTTGAGTATGCTATTGAAATAAAATGTAATTAAAGTTTTATTCAAGCCTTGAAACTGGAAAACAGGGCTGGAATTGGACTTGTTTTCAACTTGAATTCCAGTGAAATTGTTTAAAGGGAATGTATCGCCATAGAGTTGGACTGGTTACTTTACACCTTACTTCACTGATGAATTTTACAGGCGATGAGCCTCAAAGTAATGTGTCATTGTTACCAGTATACTTACAAAAATATGAAGAGTAATATGTTACCTAGTTGCAGATAGATATTAAAAAAGTAATTGGTTACCCATATGATTACGAAGAGGCTGAGAATAATTGGTTACGCATATAATTATAAGGACTGAAATAGTAATAAGTTACCCTATAAATACACAATTTAAATAAAAAATTATCTACCCAGCAAACAAAGATGATCATTAATGATTCAGAAATGAGCTGCAAAAACATAAACCATTTTCCACTTTTTCCTATGAAAGTGGTCCGTCCAAAAGAGCCCCCTGTGTACTCAGAAATGACTCGGAAAAAAGAACGTATAAAATCGAAATTTGCATCATAAATTTAAATAATTTTGGAATCTTCTTTGAGTCCGAAAAATGAAACCTCATTTTGAGACAGCTTTTTAGATTGTAGAGGCAACTTTTTGGACTGTTTTCTGAGGGTTCATATTTTCTACCAAAAAAAGAGGGTTTCAAAAAAACAATAATCATTTCTATGATCCATTTAAGAATCTTATTTATGAGCACTCCGAAATTTCTGGCTGGGTAAGTAAATAATTTTTATATTAAAACAATGTATTTTCTAATAGTAATTACTTTATATTTATTTATAATGCATTATGTAATCAACATTCGGTCGCCCATTACTTAATGTTTCAAAATAATGATACATATATGCAGTATACATTACAAAGTAATGCATTATGTAATCAACTATAGGTAACTCATTACTCTGTGTTTCTAAATAATGCACAAGGTAAGGATTATACATTATAAAATAATGCATTATGTAATAAATTTTCGGTAACTAATTACTTTATGATTCAAAATAATGATGAAGGTAAGGAGTATTCATTACAAAGTAATGCATTATGTATCCAATTATCGGTAACCAATTACTTTATGTTGAACAATAATTATACTTGTAAGGAGTAGACATTACAAGGTAATGAGTGGGTTTGTCGCATCCATTACCAAAGTTTTGCTGGGATATTCACGTACATTTAAAATCCATTTCAATAGCAGCATTATTTAGACTAAAAATTAATACTTTATTATACGAATGACTAAAAAAAAAACAACCACCGTAAAATAATACGCACCAGCTAGATATGCATGAATATTTTCGTAGCTAATAGCAGCAAAATCAACAAGACATTTTTAGATATTTGTATAAAATAAATATCCAACCACCAAAAACCAATACTCACAAGATAGATATATCTAGCAATACAAGATATTTTTTGACAGATATATCTAGCAATGCAAGAATATTTTCGCTGCTAATAGCAGCAAAATCAACAAGATATTTTTAGATATTTATATAAAATAAATATCGTTTGTTGTACACACAAGCAAAAAAGCTGCTAAAAGTATACAACACAACAGAAATATCATTTTCGTATATATCGTATACATACAGCTATTTTTATCTAGCATATTGTTTAATATCCAAGCGTTGGATATTTTTCGATAGCCGCTATAAATCAAAAAATTTATATATGCTAGATATTTATTTCTGTTGCTTTTAGCTAGCTGGCATGTTGTTAAATATCACAAGGTGTTTCTATTTTTATATATCTTTCATGAAAATTATCAAATATTGGATATTTTTGGATGCTGTCAGCAGTTTTTTTAATCCCTGATTTTTATAATATATTTTAGTACAGTGTTGCTTTTCAAACGCGTCATATAGACCAGCTGCAATTAATATTGTAATTAATATGCATTTTATTAATTTCAATTTAGTAGGTTTGAGGTTAGGAAGAAGAATAAACCTTTTTTCTAAAAGTTATAAACACATTAATTAGCAAATCAGACTATATCAAATTTCTGCCTTTTTTATGGACAGTAGACCGTACCTCAAAACAAAAGTTCGCCGTACACCCTTCAACATGAAGTTTTTCGCAAGGCAATTTCAAAAATTTTTTGTTTTTTAAAATTGCGAATATCTCGTAAACTACCCAGCAAAATATTGGTAATGACACCTTACTATCTGCATTACCAAAAATAATATATCATTACCTTTTGCATTATTTTATAATATAAAATAATGACTTCCTAATAACGGCCTATTGTATTCATTGTTTCTTAATATAAAAAAATTACTCGTATTAGTTTAAATAAGTACTTTTTAGACAGTTAAATTTTGTTATTATATGTAAATATATTTTATGTTTAAATTTTTATGACGAGTCCTAACATTACACACTAGAGAAAACTTAAATTTTTCTGAATGTATTTCCTTAAGCTAATAGTATTTGTTTAACTCCTTATTTTTAAGAATCAAGTAAGCAATCGGATAACCACTTATAATTCACCTTTTTGTAAGCATGTGTGTAACCACTTATTATTCAAAATCTCATAACTACTTATTTCTCATTTTTTTCGTAAGCGAGCGGGTAAGCGTGACTACTTATAAAAGCGACCACGCCAAACAAAAATAATGAGTTTACACGCCAAAAAATAAGTTATGCGGAGCTATGAATTTCTATTATATAACCACTTATTTGGTAATAAAAGATTTTGCTGGGTACCAATGCTAGAAGGAAAAGGACGTTTATTTGGGTTTTCGCCTATATCTCGAAAACTAAGCGAGATAGCCCAAAACAGTTAAAATTTTTGCCCTATGGGTGTTAATACACCCATAAAACTCCTTTAGTGAAAACAAATTCCACCCAACCCTGCTAGAATTTAAAATTGCAAATATCTCATAAACTAGCATCAGTATGCTACCCAGCAAAATATTGGTAATGACACCTTATTACTATCTGCATTACTAAAAATGATATATCATTACCTTTTGCATTATTTTATAATATAAAATAATGACTTCCTAATAACGGCCTATTGTATTCATTGTTTCTAAATATAAAATAATGACTTACTCGTATTCGTTTAAATAAGTACTTTTTACACAGTTAAATTTTGTTATTATATGTAAATATATTTTATGTTTAAATTTTTATGACGAGTCCTAAAATTACACACTAGAGAAAACTTAAATTTTTCTGAATGTATTTCCTTAAGCTAATAGTACCCAGCAAAATATTGGTAATGACACCTCATTGCTGTCTGCATTACCAATAATGATATAGCATTACCTTTTGCATTATTTTGTAATATAAAATAATGACCTCCTAATAACGGCCTATTGTAGTCATTGCTTTTAAATATAAAATAATGACTTACTCGCAATAGTTTAAATAAGTACTTTTTACAAAGTTAAATTTTATACATTTATATTTATTACATGTAAATATGTTTTGTGTTAAAATTTTTATGACGAGTAATAAAATTACATACTAGCAAAAACTTTAATTTCTCTGAATGTATTTCCTGAAGCTAACAGTATTTGTGTAACTCCTTATTTTTAAGAATCAAGTAAGCAATCGGATTACCACTTATAATTCAACTTTTTGTAAGCATGTGTGTAACCACTTATTATTCAAAATCTCACAACTACTTATTTCTCATTTTTTCGTAAGCGAGCGGGTAAGCGTGACTACTTATAAAAACGACCACGCCAAACAAAAATAATGAGTTTAGAAACTAACTAGAAACTAAACTAACTCGAAAACTCAGCTAACTCAGCTAGATTTTAAAATTGCAAGTATCTCGTAAACTACCAATGCTAGAAGGAAAAGGACGTTTATTTGGGTTTTCACCTATATCTCGAAAACTAAGCGAGATAGAGCAAAACGGTTCAAATTTTTGCCCTAAGGGTGGTAATACACCCATAAAACTCCTTTAGTGCAAAAAAATTCCACCTAACCCTGCTATAATTTAAAATTGCAAATATCTCATAAACTCCCAGCAAAAAAAGTCATTACAAAAAAGTTATTTTAAAAGCACTCCGAATAGCATCAACTGATTGTAAAGTAGTTACAATTTAGCTTTAACACTGATTTATTTTACACGTGATGTCCCATGTTGTCAGTAGTTCAATTTAAGCATTTTGTTAGCAATTTAAAAGTGATTACATGATGTTAATAAAAGTATGGTTTTTAGGTATACATTTTCATCACATCAATACGAGTACATTTTGTTTGCATTTTTAGAGTGATTTAGAAGTACTCTTTATAATATATAATATAATACATTTTTAAAAGTGATTTAAATGTCCTTTTTATAATGTCTGAAGTAGCATATGTAGCAATTTTAATGTTTAGCCTTTACAGAGCCCATTTCTGAACCTATTGTGTAACAAAAGCTTCAATTTATTATTATTTGTAGGCAATATTAAGGAAACACTTCTTTTGCATCTGAATCAATTCGATTAAGTCGAAATCAGACAAAAACAAATTTTTTTAAAATTTTTTTTCAACAGTTTTTTTTTAAATAAGTTTGTAACATGTTAACTTCAGTCTTTAAATTCGAAACAGATACGATATTGAATTAAATAAAATTAATATATTAAGACCGAGTTTTTGGGATGTCAGTTAAACTTGGTTTAGTTAAACCGAAAACGAAAAATAAAATAGATTTTAGAAGCAGTATTCCAGTTATAAACTGTGTTAAACTAAGTTTAAATATAATCTACATCCTAAAAGCTGGACCTAAAAGTTATATGTAACTCTCTGATTAATTTTTTTAAAAACATTACTCAAGGAATTTTCAGAATATTAAAGCGTACTAGGAAACTATTTTTTCATATATCTTTTTTATATATTTTTTAATTTTAACAAACAAAGGAAAGAAAAGCATCGACATTTTACAACTCTACAGTAATAAGGTCATCATTATAAATTTGCTGAAGCCTCAGATCTAGGATTGAAATTTTAGCTTTAAATTCTTTAAAGAATCCGAGAACCGTTGGAGGACAGTTTTCCCCAGACATATTTCGAAGGCGAATACCATGTCGTCATTTGAATTTTGCAAGTCAACCATCGTTAGCTTAAAATCAACGTTTTCATTAAACGATGCATTAAGTTCAATGCTATAATTTGCAATTGTGATTACAGTAATTTTGACTTAGCTGCACAACCAACTTTTGCACTAATTTTTGTGCAGGTAAGCCAAAAACGCAGCTAAGTCAAATTGTTTACCAACCTTAATGTGCAGGTATTTTTTTTTTTTTTTTTTTGGGCTCTACAAATTAAGGAATGTAGAAAGACATGACAACCTTTTCTCTGGAGAGGGGGGCACCGCCAATACAGACTGAAAACAAACAAATGAAGCTAATGATGACAACTTTGTGCATTGCACCAGATCTTGCGATTTTTATGGTTAAAAATCGACTAAAGTAGGGTATTTTTCTCACAAAAAAAGTTGACAACACATTTATTTTATGTGTTTTTTTTTCCTAGAATTGAAAAACAAAGCAAAACACAAGAGGCAGTTAACGGTGATCTTTCTTATGAAAATAATGTAAAACTGCCATAAATATAAGGCAATTATCTTAAATGCGCAGGTACAAAAAGTGCACTTAAAGAAGACAATTGCGTGAATAATTTTGTAAAATAGAAACGAAACCAAAATTTTGTGCCGTTATAGCAAATGTGCACTTAAGAAAAAGTCAGTTAAATCAAAAGTACTGTAGTTAAATTCTTATGTTGAAGAAGTTCATTTAGCAAAATTTTAACTTTAATTAAAATTTGGAACTTTAATGGTCATTTTAAAGTTGACGGCAGTTATTTTTTTAAATCTATTTTTGAGTTGAAGAAATAATGAAGGTATTCATTTAAAGTATTTACGCCTCGTATACTGTGTATATGTTGTAAGTTTACTCAATTCATATCAAAACTAGTTTACGAGACCTCGTAAATATACGCTTACATTTTTATGTGTAAACTTCTTCGTATTTATACACACATTTGAATATTATCAAAAATAAAATTATTTTTTATTGTTTTGTATGTTGTTTTTTATTTTCTGTTTTATTTGTTTTTAAATGCTACAAATTTAAAAGATTCTGTGTGTAATTAATGAAAAGATCAAAACAGTGGCTAAATGCAAAATTGAAATGTGAATAGTTTTAAAAGGTGCGTTCATTCAAATAAACAGGTAAAGTTAGAAATATACGCGATTACAAAAATACACGGTTTACGAGGGCATAAATGCAGTTAGATGAATACCACTAATATATTTTTTGTCACTACACTCTCAGAACAATTCCGTTGTGGCAATGGAATTTTTTGCCAACCGAATTGATTCGGTTGCTGCAACCTCGTAATTCGGCTGCAGCTACCGAATTCCGTTGTGGCAACCGAATTCGATTTCAATTCGGTTGCCACAACCGAATTATCAGTTGCCACAACTGAATTCGGTTGGGGCAACCAAATTAGGAGGTTGCAGCAACCGAGCCAATTCGGTTGGAAAAAATTCGGTTGTCACAACGGAATTGTTCTGAGAGTGTATAGAATTATTTATTTAGTTTGATTTTACGACTTTTAAGGTGTAATAGCAATTAAAGCATATCGACATAGGCGTAGATAGGCCGGTCTGGGGAGATTTTTTTTAACAATTAATTTTTTCTTATGCATTTCTGATTCAACTTTCTTATGAAAGTAGATCGTCAGTAATGACCAGGGATAGAAATGTTTTAAAATCGTGTTTTATATACATAAAGTATTAAAAATCGGAAAGTTTTTATTACAAAGTTTTTACACATGAATTTATTATTTATTTCAGCGTTTTCAATATTATTTTTGTTAAGTAGGCTATAGTATTATTATCTTAAAAGTAGTTTAAATATTATCGTCAAAAAGTTAGTAACTGTATTTATCGAACACTTTCGTTTCCGTGAATTAAAAGATCCAAAAAATATTTATAAATTTAAGGAAAAAAATTATTTTAAAGGTAAATTTTCCAAAAAAAAAACTAAGATTTTGATAGAATCAAAAGTACGATTTTTAACATCTATTTTTAGCAAAATATTCAAAAATATGCATTTATTGGCATAATATGCAATAAAACATGATAAGCTACAATATATATTAAAATATTCACTTATAGCAAAATATGCAAAAATATGCTAAATACATATTACCAATTCGATGCCATTTTATTGCAAATATGTATTTGCATAAAGTCCCTTTTTCTAATAATAACTTAACTAAAAACTAATTTTTAAATTTTTTTTGGAGAATTTTTTTGTTAATATACTTTATTTTGTAAAATAAATTGAAAATCTCCCAATCTAAAATTAATATTCAACAATTTTTCAGTAAAAGTTTTCGCTAATTTCAGCAAATTTCCCTTCTGTGTGTTTTCTACTAATATTCAGATATTTGCTGATATGAGAAGGGTAAGTTGTCATTTAAAACATGGATGGTAACCGAAACGAATGCGGTTATCGTTAGGGTAACGATATTTTATATTATTTCGGTAACGGTGTTTTAACGGTAACGCTATTTCATTTATTTCGGTATCGGTATTTTAAGGATAACGGTATTAGAGTTATTTCGGTAACGGTATTTTAAAGATAACGATATTTGGGTTATTTCGGTAACGGTATTTTAAGGTTAACGGTATTTCAGTTATATCGGTAACGGTATTTTAAGGGTAACGGTAGTCAGTTATTTCGATGCATCCCGCAATTTTTTTACAAAAAACAATCGAGATTAAAAACATAAAGGGTTTGCACAAGGGGTAATAGTACACCCGTTGTATCGTCCTAACAAAAAACAGAGTTGTTAAAAATTAAATTGAAAAAATACAACATTTGAGAATAGCACGATACATCATTTTTACGTATGTTTAGTGTCCTATGTTTGAGTGTGCTAACCGATAGAAAACTGAATAGAAAATCGTTGTTAAACACAAATAAAAATTTTAACAACTCTGTTTTTTGTTAGGACGATACAACGATACAACAGATAGCACACCCCTTATGAACAACCTAATAATCAATTTATCAACTTAATGTACAAAAGATATTCAATAACCACGTGAAATTACCAAAAGAAGAAAACTAAAAATAACGGTAACGGTATTTTAGGGATAATGCTATTTCATTTATTTCGGTAACGGTATTTTAAGGGTATCGATATTTCTTTTATTTCGGTATCGGTATTTTAAGGATAACGGTATTTCAGTTATTTCGGTAACTGCTTTTTAAGGATAACGGTATTCCAGGCATTTCGGTAACGGTATTTTAGGGGTAACGGTAGTCAGTTGAAAGGGTTTTGAATCGATAACGGTATTTTAGCGGTATTGCCTGCCAACCCTGATTTAATCAAAATATCACCCAAATATAGCTTAAATTTTTTAGATTTAACAGTTTTATTTTTTCTGTTTTTATCTAACTAAAATTTACTTAACAGATTCTGCTACAGTCGGCAGTTTTTTCTGCAGGGCCATTTTTAACAAATTTTTAGCAGCTTTTTCTGCTAGTTGTACAGATTTATTTCTATCAGTATATTTGTATTGCTGGTGTAAGTCATAAAACAAAGTGCAATTCAAACAAATTGTAAGCCTCAACTTTGATTTCACTTAAATTTTTCTAGTGATTATTGGGTAAAGCTGAAAGCGTAACTGTCCGAATAGCTATCTGGCGATCGTACAGATGATCATAAACGAAACAGAGGAACCAAACCTATAAAAGTTTAAATAAATTTTTTGATAAATTACAAAAAAACTAAATTTTTATAAGACGGGGCTATAGCCCCCCTAGAAAAATGGTCAAGCTACGCCGGTGCATATCGACATTTAAAGCAGGTGACATTTATAGAACTTTTAATGTATAAGCAAAGGTAAGGGACCAACCTCTGTTAACGAACCTCTTGATTGGTCTGTTTTAAACGATAAAATATGTTAACATTGCAACAAATTTTATTAACATATTTCTTTGGTGCACGGTTCAAAAGTACGCGAGCGACTTCATAGAGCCTTAACAATACATTTTGATTGTTAACTTTTATATATTTGCATTTAGTGAAAAGAAGAATTCATATTTGGGTCATAGTCCAGGAGATTCAATGGGATCCAATTCTTTATTTCCTTCCCTTTTTCAATGGGATCTGTAATTGAAATATTTTTTAAAATATGTACGAATAATTTTACTCGTTTAATTAAAGGTTAAAGTCGGGCATGACGACTTAACAATACCCTACACCAGTCTGGTTAAGAGCCAACTAATGGTTGGATCCGAATTTCGAATGGGCTAAAATGGGACTTGTGCCAAAATTTTCTATAAAATTATAAAAGAAGAGAAAATCGTAAATATAGCCCATATGGGCGATAGGTCCAAATATGGACCGATTTAATCTAGAATCTATCGGCTGTTTTCTCTGGACCATGTGAATCAGCAAACCAAATTTCGTTAAAATATCTTAATATTTGCGACCTGCAGCGTGTAACCAAGCCAATTTTGGGGGGACCCTTATATGGGCACTAGGTCTGAACATGGACCGGTGTTAACCAAAATCAATAGGCTTGGTCCTTGGGCCGACATAGGTCGGTATACCAAATTTCATCAAAATATCTTAATATTTGCGACCTGCAGCGTATAAACAATATAATTTTGGGGCGACCCTTATATGGGAACTAGGTCTAAACATGGACCGATGTTAACCAAAATCAATAGGCTTCGTCGTTGGGCCAACATAGGTCTGTGTACCAAATTTCATCAAAATATCTTCATATTTGCGACCTGCAGCGTATAAACAATATAATTTTGGGGGGACCCTTATATGGGCACTAGGTCTAAACATGGACCGGTGTTAACCAAAATCAATAGGCTTTGTCCTTGGGCCGACATAGGTCGGTATACCAAATTTCATCAAAATATCTTAATATTTGCGACCTGCAGCGTATAAACAATATAATTTTGGGGGGACCCTTATATGGGAACTAGGTCTAAACATGGACGGATGTTAACCAAAATCAATAGGCTTCGTCGTTGGGCTACCATAGGTCTGTGTACCAAATTTCATCAAAATATCTTAATATTTGCGACCTGCAGCGTATAAACAATATAATTTTGGGGGGACCCTAATATGGGCACTAGGTCTAAATATGGACCGATTTCAACCAAAATCAATAGGCATCGTCCCTGGGCCGACATAAGTCGGTGTACCAAATTTCATCAAAATATGGGTGATATCAAAAAATGTGATAAAAACCGTGTTACCACCTACCCAGCAAAATATTGGTAATGACATCTCATTACTATCTGCATTACCAAAAATGATATATCATTACCTTTTCCATTATTTTATAATATAAAATAATGACTTCCTAATAACGACCTATTGTATTCATTGTTTTTAAATATAAAATAATGACTTACTCGTAATAGTTTAAATAAGTTCTTTTTACACAGTTAAATTTTATACATTTTTATTTATTATATGTAAATATGTTTTCTGTTTAAATTTTTATGACGAGTCCTAAAATTACACACTAGAGAAAACTTAAATTTTTCTGAATGTATTTCCTTAAGCTAATACCCAGCAAAATCTTTCATTACCAAATAAGTGGTTATATAATAGAAATTCATAGCTCCGCACAACTTATTTTTTGGCGTCTAAACTCATTATTTTTGTTTGGCATGGTCGTTTTTATAAGTAGTCACGCTTACCCGCTCGCTTACGAAAAAATGAGAAGTAAGTAGTTATGAGATTCTGAATAATAAGTGGTTACAAACATGCTTACAAAAAGTTGAATTATAAGTGGTTATCTGACTGCTTACTTGAATCTTAGAAATAAGGAGTTACACAAATACTATTAGCTTCAGGAAATACATTCAGAGAAATTATAGTTTTTGCTAGAGTGTAATTTTAGAACTCGTCATAAAAATTTTAACACAAAACATATTTACATGTAATAAATATAAATGTATAAAATTTAACTTTGTAAAAAGTACTTATTTAAAGTATTGCGAGTAAGCCATTATTTTATATTTAAAAGCAATGACTACAATATGCCGTTATTAGGAAGTCATTATTTTATATTACAAAATAATGCAAAAGGTAATGACATATCATTATTGGTAATGCAGACAGCAATGAGGTGTCATTACCAATATTTTGCTGGGTAGTATTTGCTTAACTCCTTATTTTTAAGAATCAAGTAAGCAATCGGATAACCACTTATAATTCAACTTTTTGTAAGCATATGTGTAACCACTTATTATTCAAAATCTCATGACTACTTATTTCTCATTTTTTCGTAAGCGAGCGGGTAAGCGTGACTACTTACAAAAACGACCACGCCAAACAAAAATAATGAGTTTAGACGCCAAAAAATAAGTTGTGCGGAACTATGAATTTCTATTATATAACCACTTATTTGGTAATGAAAGATTTTGCTGGGTAATTTCTAATGCATGGATTACATTTGAGTTACATATTTCGATATATATCAGCGCATTGTCACGTATTTTACAAAATTTATAACAATCTGACCAATTTTTGGTTAATACATAAAATTTGTGACCAATTTTATAGGCCAAATGTAAACTCCGTAACAAGTAACTCATAAGGTTTTTTAACTTTAATGGCTTATATTTTAATAACCAATAAAGCTAAACACTAACGGTAAGAATTTTTATGAAGAGGAAAAGTGCCGTTTTTAATAAAAATTAATACATTTTACAAACTTTTTCGTATATCTTAGCTATCACGACTTCAACTCTGTAACGATTTTTCGTCATAATTTTTGATAAAAATGCATATACCAGAATTTTGGAGTTATCTATTATTTATATTCCGAAAAGTATAATGTTATTTATACTCAAATGATCGTTGGACTGTAAGTAATCATCCAGTATAACAGACTTGAAGCTTTTCTGCAGCATGTAACATTCTCGAGATGAAAAGGGATGTCTTCAATAAGATTTGAAAAAATGTTGTAAACTCCGTTCCTAATTTTTCGGAAAAAAAATTCTGACAAAGCGTTTCTGAAAGAAAACGAAAAAAGTAAACAAATGTAAACTCCGTAACTGTAAACTCCGTAACCACAATTGTTTGCATCAGATTTAATTCAAATAAATGTAGATAAATGTTTAAAATATTTTAAAATAACCATAAACAGAAGTGATTCAACTAATATTTATGCGTCAAAAGATGATTCAACTAATAATTTTGCGTCAAATCAAAAAATGCTATCAGTTTTTTACCCTAAGCTGCTGGAGCGAAAAACGATTGATTTTGCATTTCATTGGTTTTGAATCGATATTTGGAGTCATTACTGACATTAGTTTGACAAATTAAATTTGTTTCACACAATTTAAGAATTTTTTGATCGCGAAATGTTATGTTTTTAATATATTATTTTGTAACTGCGCAACCGCTGTTTGGATTTTATAAAATTTTATATTTTTGAAAAGCATTTAAAAGGACCAAAAATACAAAATTAAAAAAAAAATAAACATTTTTTTTCGCGGAATGAATTGTATTTTTATTCGCGAAACCGCCAATTTGATAAACGCAAATTATATATCATTGGAAAGCAAGTTGAAAACCCAAATACGAAAAACTAATAAATTGAAGAAAATTCGTACCCAATTTTTTTTGTTATATCTTTTGCTTGCAGAAATGTAAACTCCGTTACAACAAAAAATATTAAAATTGTGCAAAAAAAGTTATTGCGACAACTTGTAGAAGAGATTTTTTGCAATTAGGTTTATAATGACTAAACTTACTGATTTCATTAAGAAAAAACCGAAATATTAACACTTTTTGCTTCTCAAAAAATTTGGCCCAAAGATTTATCACATTTTTTGATTTCACCCATATGTTAATATTTGCGACCTGTAGAGTGGGCACAAGAATGCGTGGACAGACGGACGGAGGGACGGACATCGTTAAATCGAAATAAAAAAAAATTCTGAGCCGATCGGTATACTATAAGGTGGGTCTACGAACATTATTTTTTGGTGTTACAAACATCAGCAGAAACTTATAATACCCTCTCCACGTAGTGGTGTAGGGTATAAAAATATGTAAATAATCGTAAATTAATAAAGTACGTTAATAAAATTAACTATTTTGTTTTTTTAGAGATAAAAAATGGAATCTCTAACAAATTCGTAATTTACAAACAAATGCATTTACAAAGAAAAAAACAACATTATATATACATTTTTGAAGCACATACATTGGAAACAGAAAAAGATCACTTATCGCTCCATTGTAACCAATTTAAAAGTTGTTTGTTTTGAATGACTTACACATATTTTTGCTGGGCCCAGCAACAAAAGTCATTACAAAAAAGTTATTTTAAAAGCACTCCGAATAGCATCAACTGATTGTGAAGTAGTTACAATTTAGCTTTGACACTGATTTATTTTACACGTTATGTCCCATGTTGTCAGTAGTTCCATTTAAGCATTTTGTTAGTAATTTATGATTACATGATGTTAATAAAAGTATGGTTTTTAGGCATACATGGGACTAATTAATTAGGTGGACTAATAAATTGATGATTTCATTACCATTACATTGATATCAATTGTAATGAAATTATTTTCATTACCATTTTTTTAATTAATGGCAATGATTCTAAAATTTAATTTCATTGATTAATGACAATGATTTTAAATTTCATTACCATTGATAATGAATAAATTAAAAAAAATAATTGCCATTGACAGAAAAACGTAAAAATGGAGTAAAACTCGTTGAAATCGAAGATGGAATATGCTCCTTCAGGCTCATGCTCATTTGAAATTAAATATTACTTTCCATTCCATTGTTATTTGTACCCATGTAAAGTTTAACGCAATTAAATGGATCCTCCTTAATAAATTATGTTTTATAACTTCCCTGGCCAAACCAGTTGTTCGTTTTCATTTGTCTGATTTTTTTTTTGTAAACAAATGGTTTTTAATCAATTGTAATTAGTTTTTTTATACATTAGTGTAATTTCATTACCATTAGTAATGATTTTTCTAATGAAAAATATTTCATTACCATTAAATGGTAATGAAATTTTTTTCATTGTCATTAGTATGAACTAATGGTAATGAAAATTCAATTGTAATGAAAAATTCCCATGTATGAAGCAGATAACTTAATATTTCAGCTACAGACTGTCCAAATTTCAAATTGGAACGCCAATGGGTTCAAAAGAAAAACGGTATTATTTAGCAAAGTTTTTTGAATTTTCACAAATAAACATAAAACTGCATGACACAATCTTGACTTTTAAAAACTAATAGAGCTCTGACAATCAATTCTATATATTTTGGACATTCTGATTACAATGGCGTACTTTATTTTCCGATCTAAGGTACATATTTTCCGCGAAATGCCTTTAAAGTTTAAAGGTTTTCCATTTAGTTTTTTATATACAAAAATTTTCAAATGCAATCAATATAAATTTTTTGTGGTGAAATGTAGGCACAGGACCTGTATTCATATTTAGGCTTAAAATTTGATGCATAAAACTTAATATTAAAACCACTGTTCGTGGTTTATATTGATTTTTACGGTTTTAGCCAATTGAAACGCTGAAAGCAAAATCGGCCTTAAAAAATGATATTGCTTACACTCAAAAAAAAAAGTCAGTAAAGTCAGCATAAAATGTTGCTGTGACAGCAAATTTTTAATCAGGAGCGTGCTTGCAAAAAAGTTGGTAATTTCAACAAAAGGTTTGCTGAAAATCAGTGAGCTGATTTTTACCAAGAAAATAGTAATCTTCAGCAAAAGTTTTGCTAACACTTAGTCGACTGCAAATGAAAAAAATCCTTGCTAAAATCACTAAACTTTTTGATGAATATTTGTAGACTGAAAAAAACTCAAAAAACTTGTAGCGAAATTTTACTTTAGTTAATTTATTTGCTGAAAATTTAAATATAGAATATGTGTAGAGTTGTTTTCCTTTTTTTGTCATTTCCGCATCCAGACAAGCTGCGACATCTACATCTAGTCTATCTGGTTGTCGTCCACGCTATGAATGCTGTTATCAGCACAATTTTTGTAGCAAAATAAATTAGTAAAACATTAGTTCAAAATTAGTTTAGTGCTAAAAAAATATAACTAAAATTTTTGCTGAAAATGGAATTTCAGCAAAAAAATTGCTGAAAACTAGTACACTTGATATACAAGACGTTTTACTAATTTTTCTACTAACTTATTTTTTTTGAGTGTAGAAAAGAAGCAATTAGAAGTAAATATTTCAACAAAAAAATGTATTCATCTGTAGCGGCCTATACGTTAAAATCGCGACTTTTGAAAAATTTTATATGGCAGCATAGCTTTCCAAGTTGTCCCCAAAGTCCAACTTTCAGTATAAAATGGGATGACCTCTAAAAACTGTCTGCAAAATTTTAGGCAAAACAGTTTCCGTTTGCAAAAGTTAACGCAATAAATACATTTTTTACTAACAAGGGAAGTACTTCAGCCTAAACACTCCGATTTTGATGAAATTTGGATATGTGATAGAGAAAAAAAATCTAAGATCGACCTGTCTCAATTTATGGGTCACCTCGGAATTTTAAGGGTCCAAAAAGGGGTTAAAAAATGGGTCCTTTTTAGGTTTTTTTTCTTTTTAAGATATTTCGACCAAAGGAACCATGTGCAAGTTGGAAAGGAATTTTTGAGGGCTTTTCACTGGTACCTCTTTTTGGTACTTTCTTGCTCTTTCGAATTTGCTGTTTTCCAAAATTTTGGGTACTTTATATGGAGAAGTATACTGCTATGGCTGCTAAATTCATATATATTATTCCTTATTAAATTTAAGCGGACACGTGTTTTTGCGTTTTTCAATATTCGCACTTCATAAGGTTTGCCAAAATTTTCCTCGAAACACCTTTTTTGGTACATTTTTAAAGAATTTAAGCCGCTTTGTGTGCTGAAAATAGGAAATATGTATATCAGACTCCATATTTTGATGAATACATTAATCCTGTGATATACTCTTTTTTAATTTCGTAAATTTGAAATACTCATCAAAATATGAAGCTTGATGTACATATTTCCTATGTTTAGCACAGAAAGCGGCCTAAATTCTTTAAAAATGTACCAAAAAGGTATTTCGGTAAAAATTTTGTCAAACCTTATGTAGTGCGAATAACGAAAAACGCAAAAACACGTGTCCGCTTAAATTTAATAAGAAATAATATATATGAATTCAGCATCCATACACTCAAAAAAATAAGTTAGTACAAAAGTTAGTAAAACGTCTTCTATATCAAGTGTACTAGTTCTCAGCATTTTTTTGCTGAAATTCCGTTTTCTGCAAAATTTTTAGTTATATTTTTTTAGCATTAAACTAATTTTGAACTAATGTTTTACTAATTTATTTTGCTACAAAAATTGTGCTGACAACCGCATTTATAGCGTGGACGACACCCAGATAGACAAGATGTAGATGTCGCAGCTTGTCTGGATGTAGTACAGACAACGGAAATGGAAAAAAAGAAAAACAACTCTACACAATTTCTATATTTAAATTTTCAGTAAATAAAATAACTAAAGTAAAATTTCGCTACAAGTTTTTTGAGTTTTTGCAGTCTACTAACATTTAGCAAAAAGTTTAGTGATTTTAGCAAGGATTTTTTTCATTTGCAATCGACTAACTGTAAGCAAAACTTTTGCTAAAAATTACTATTTTTTTGGTAAAAATCAGCTCGCTGATTTTCAGCAACCTTTTTGCTGTAATTACCAACTTTTTTGGAAAATTTTAAAACAGCAAATTCGAAAGAGCAAAAAAGTACCAAAAAAATTCCTTTCCAACAATACCACACTTGCACATGGTTCCTTTGGTCGAAATATCTTAAAAAGCAAAAAAACCTAAAAAGGACCCATTTTTTAACCGCTTTTTGACCCTTAAAATTCCGAGGTGACCGATAAGCTGAGACAGGTCGATCTTAGATTTTTTTTCTCTATCACATATCCAAATTTCATCAAAATCGGAGTGTTTAGGCTGAAGTACTTCCCTTGTTAGTAAAAAATGTATTTATTGCGATAACTTTTGCAAACGGAAACTGTTTTGCATGAAATTTTGCAAAAACGGTTTTTAGAGGTCATCCCATATTAGACTAAAAGTTGGACTTTGGAGACAACTTGGAAAGCTATGCTGCCATATAAAATTTTTGAAAAGTCGCGATTTTAACGTTAGGCCGCTACAGATGAATACATTTTTTTTGTTGAAATATTTCCTTTTAAATATTGGTTTGGTATTGGTTTTAATATTAAGTTTTATGCATCAGATTTTAAGCCTAAATATGAATACAGGTTCTGTACCTACATTTCACCACAAAAAATTTATATGGATTGCATTTGAAAATTTTTGTATATAAAAAACTAAATGGAAAACCTCTAAAATTTATAGGCATTTCGCGGAAAATATGTACCTTAGATCGAAAAATAAAGTACGCCATTGTTAACAGAATGTCCAAAATATATAGAATTGATGGTCAGAGCTTTAATTTTTAAAAGTCAAGATTTTGTCATGTAGTCTTATGTTTATTTGTGAAAATTCAAAATACTTTGTTAAAAAATAGCGTTTTTCTTTTGAACCCATTGACGTTCCAATTCTAAATTTGCACAGTCTGTAGCACTGTTGGTAAAAGTGGCACAAAAGTGCCATTTGTGGCACTATTGAATGTTCAATGGCACCATAGCACTCTTTATAGAATTTTTGCACTTTTTAAGACAATTTCTATATAAGGTTTGTTTTTTTCGAATTTTATACGTATATCTATAACGACTTGTAAAAAAACGACTATCCGTGCTTACCTGATTTTCTTTTATTTTTTGTAAACAAACAAAATTTAGACATTGGGGTCGCCTTTGTACAAAAGCTGTTTTTGTACAAAGACTTCGCCGGAACTCGAAATGGAGCAATGATATTGTGTGCCCTGCTGTTACCAACAAACGCATAATTCATTTGTTAGCTTTTGTTGTTTCAGATATTTTATGAAATAAAAAATTCTAAAATTTCAAATATTTTTATGACAAATATTTTTGTTTACATTTGAAAGAGAAAAGCCAAGAATTTTTAAGACTTGGTAGCATTTTTATAACTACTTAATTTTTAAGAAGCTAAATTTATACATACTTAAAAGTTTTATAAATGCTTAAATTTGTATGAAATATTTATACAAAATTCGAAGAAAAACAAACCTATAATTTAATAAGAAGGTCGATATCGCTGGTTTTTCATTAAAAGCCATGCCTACTTAGAACGGGTAGCAAAATTAAATAACAATCGCTACACTAAAAATTTCTACAATTTTCTGGACCAGCTTCCAGTTCTTCGGGGACAGTTTAATCATTATTTTGATCTTTAAAAATAAAAGCAATGGGGATAAAATTAGAAAAACTTTAATTGATTCTATTGTTGTCACTGGAATTTTTCAAAAATTTGTTATGGTATTCTAGTTTTTTTATGACAAGCAAAATTTTTAAAAATTTCACCATACAATGGTTAAAGCTTTTTCTGCCAAAAATAAAATAAAATGATCAAAAAATTGTAATTTGTGAAAAAATACGATTTTTTCGATAATTTTATGAAATCTTAAATGAAATGAAAACTTTAAAAAATGTCTAGGAACCGCAAAGGAATTTGCAGGGATTTTAGAATCGGTAAAAGTTTCGATGCATCTTAAAATAATATCTCAAAATATGAATTAGGTATTTCATATTTTATTTCTATGAAGAAACATTATAAAATTCTTCAAACGAAAATAAAATTTTTATATTTTAAATTGTTGACAAATGAAAATATTTTGTCAAGGTTTTGCTCTGATAATTTTTCCCAGAATACCAAAATTATAATAATTTCCATTCACACCAGTTTTGTGTTAATTTTGTTATTGTTATAAACAGTGTGTTCCCGTACGTTCCCAATGTTACCGAAATTTACCCAAAGTTACCGAAATTTACCCAAAAGCGTTCCCGTACTCGAGAATTGGGTAAATGAGAGCGCTATTGAGAGTGTATTAGTGCTTCTCTTTTTACCAAAATTTACCCAGACTTTTTCTTCGGGTAAACTTTGGTAAAACAGCTGATGCAAATATAAACAAAAAACAATTGTGAAATTAAAGTAAAAATTGTAATTAAATAAAGAAATAAGCAAAAGAAACTTGGTTTTTTGTTAAAATTAATTGAATAAAATCAAAAACAACTTTCAAATGCGAATAAATATGTCTATTTGTGCCGATTTGCAAACTGAAATTATACGTATTTTCACATCAGTGATGGGATTTTTGGCACAATCTAAGATTGATTGGTACAATGGCACAACCGATACTATTTTGGCACATTTTGGTTATCTACAAAATTTAATAGAAAATGAATTAAAAAAATAACAATTCTTAAATTTTTAGTTTCCAAGCATTTATTGGTATTAAAATACTTTTTCGAATAAAGCAAAACTAAAAAATGGCATCGAAGATATTACCGAATAAAGCACCGTAAGTTGTTTTTCATGTGAAAAAATTTCTCTCAGACTTTAAATGCTTTAAATTGCAATTTAAATTAAAAAAATTAACAATATTTTAATTTAATAACAAAGCCACAATCACAATTAACACAAAATGTCACTTTTTCACCAGAAAAATAATAGTCTTGGACATTAAATTTGCGTGAAAACTAAGTTTGCACAATTTTCACGCGAAACTCATTATCGTGAAAAATAATTTTTTTTTATATGGAGTATAACAGTTTTTTCACGTGAAAACTGAATAACTTACGGTGCTTAATCCATAGAATTTTAAAAATTCAAATGTAATAAATTTATCTCAGAGCTTCGAAAGAATTAATTTAAGTTTAATTCATAAAAAAATTAATTCAGTTTTAGAAAATGTTTATATGTATACCATTCCGTGCAACCATTCCTAAAGAATTCATTCATTGGCTGCATTCCCAAATCTTTAATAAGTATCGGATGAATTTATCATTCACCTTTTAATTGAAAGAAATTTTAATTCATTCAAATATAATTAATTCCATAAGAATTCAAAATAATTCCATAAGAATGCATTTACAAAATGAAAGTTGAAAACACGGTTTCTAAGTGAAAATTGAGTTTTGGCACAATAAAGGCCCATTTGGCACATTTTAGTCACACACTTGGCACAAAACAAAATTTTTCAAGTCCCATCACTGTTTAACATTATTCTTTAAAATAAGTTTTTGGGCTAGAAAGGTGGTTTTTTGCGTTCCTGTACTATTGGGTAATTTTGTCATTTTGTGAGAGGATTTTGTGCTTACTCTCATTTTACCGAACTTTACCCAAAAAGTAAAGAAACACACCTAAAGTTTAGAATAAGGGTGTAAATGTATAAATATTTGAAATAAAAACTGAAAATAATTTTTGAAACATTTGCATGTTACTTAATTTTTTTTTTTTTGGCACTTTTAAAGCTTTTTTGGCACTTTTTTGGCATCATTTAGGCACCAAACAAAAATTCTCAAATACCATCACTGGTCTGTAGCTGATATATTAAGTTATTTGCTTTAATAATTTAAAGAAAATTAAAGATGGGTTTTTTGAGATATTGGCAAATTAAGGATATTTTTCAAATTGTATTATCCTTTTTGCATTCAACAATAAGCATTACTAGGTAAAAGTTTTATAACAATCGTATAACGCATTCAAAAGTTGTAATCATTTGAATATCATGTATTTTTCAAAAATTTACTGAAAAAAATCAAATAAAAACAGCAAAAAAAAAGCGAAATAAGACAAATTTTACAAAAATTTAAAAACAATAAATTTCGTGATGGTCATGAGGATCTACAAACAGAATTTTGTCCAAATCCAGAGACCTTCTACCGTGTCCCGATTCACTTTGGAATGATTTAAAAATTAGAATTTTTTTTAAAAATTTTTTCAAAAATTATACTTTATTTGAAAAATTGCAATATTTTTCAAAAATTTACTTTTTTTGAAAAATTGTACTCTTTTTTATGGTACTTTTTGTAAATATATTTGGGCGCTTGTGCCCCACATGTGGCCACATTCGCCTTTTTGCATGTGAAATGTGCCAACACATCTGGCTCATTCCACATTTAAATATCCCGGGCACATGCCCGGCACTTAGCACATGGCACATTTGAAATGTGCCATGTGTCCGACGATTGACACATAGCACATGTGGATGTGCCAAGCGGTAAGGCACATAATTTTTTTCACATGTGGCCACATGGGCACTCTCAGAACAATTCCGTTGTGGTAACGGAATTTTCATCCAACCGAATTGATTCGGTTGCTGCAACCTCGTAATTCGGTTGCGACAACCGAATTATCGGTTGCCTCAATTGAATTCGGTTGGGGCAACCGAATTACGAGGTTGCAGGAACCGACCCAATTCGGTTGGATAAAATTCGGTTGCCACAACGGAATTATTTTGAGAGTGTGTGTGCCAAAACTTACCCTGATTTATATATTAAACTTTTTGAACAGGGATGACTAGTTTAAAGATGAAACTTTTGATTTTTTGGTCGGAGGAAGACCGCAGCTATTGAAGATCTGCTTGTATACAATATGTTGCCCAGAAGGATAATGCAGCTTCATAAAAATGAGGAATCTTTTTCATAAAATTTAAAGATGTTTTTATTCACTTTGTGAAGAAACTTGTTAGTTTAGTGAAAATTCTCATTAAAACTCGTCCAATAAAATTCTCTGCGTAGGTTAGCTCAAACTTTAGGTTATTTTTTCTTTATTATTGTTAATGGCCCTTGCCAATTTGCCTCAATAAGGCTCTAGAGGCGCTGAGGCTCAATTACGTATGAAAATATTTGATTAAATAAAATTTCAAATTTAAAAAAAAAAAACGAAAAAAGAATGAGAATTTAACAATTCCTCATGATATTCTTATTCTACTAATATTCAGCAAATTTTTGCAGAGTAAATTGGTGGTTTCAGTTAGCTAAAATTTTACTCGAATAGAACAAACATTTTTTTCTGTCGAAGGCTTCATGTAAAAAGGCTCAAACTCGTTCTTTTTTATTTCTTCAGGGAAGAAGGAAGAATCTTAATAAAAACTTTGGATACACAATTTTTTTTAAATGCAGTCTTATATTTATTGTAGTATTGATTCAAAATTGCATTCAAAGAAATTTTGTATCTACAGTTTTTATGATTTTTAAAATTTTTTTCTAAAGAAATAAAACATCTACATTGAGTTATCGATATGTAAAAGTTTTAGGTTTGCTATTCTTAACTTACTAATACAGTTTTTTTTCTCCATTGGCATTTTTAACTAATTCAGTAGATTTATTAAAATTTTTACAGACCTTTTTCTGTTAGTATAAGAAATGTTTCAATTCAGCTAATCTCAGATTCCGAAACTTTTCAACCTTAAGGCGCAATTACACGCGAGAGAAAACTGCTAGAGATAGAGAAAAAATCACCCCTAAATAGCTTAAGTAATTCAAAATAGAGCTAATTAGAGGTGTTTTTTTGGTCTATATCTAGCAATTTTCTCCCTCGTGTAGATGTGCTTTTTAATTGGAAAACTTATTTCAAATACATCGAGTTCATATGTCTCGTTGATATTTAACAAAATAAAAAAAATAAGGAAATAAACTAAGTTTGCATTAAACGATTAATCGCCAATTTTCACGATTAATCAACCCGAATAACCGGTTAATCAATATTAGTGGTTTTTCGAATAATATATTAACCGGTTTATTTAAGAAAGTATTTAAGAAAGTTACTAGGCGCACAAAATTTTTCATACCCGAAGTAGTTAACTTTCGCCCCCCGTAGCTCTGTCCCTGGTTCAGCTACATACTTAATAAGACAAGATTCTGAAAACTTGACTCCTCTACAATCATTTCAATTTCCAGACAAATATATTCAGTACTTTAGAAGTTCAATACTTATTACCACTTTTTCTTTATTTTACACCACTGTGCGTCATTAAGGTAAAAGTTTGTAATGCCGGTATTTTTTAAAGCAAGAGTTTTGCTAGTGGTGAATATAAATTAAATTCGTTCTTTTATTTCATCTTTGTTAATTCTGAACTCACACCACAACGTGAATATGGGCTAGATGTAAATGGCGCAGCACGTTTACATTTCAGATATAAAATGCACATGTTAATGTGCATTTACCAATAACACCGAAATATGGCGCACGTAAATGTGCCGTTTGTCAATTCTCATTTTAAATTTTGATGTGCGTCACATGTGTGTCATATTATTTATTTCCTTGCCATTATGTGCCATTTTAAACAAATAAAATATAACAAATATATGTATGAGTTGACCTATATTCTGATTATAAAAAAAAGTATAAAAATTCCAACAAGCCATTTACACTACGCCACGCCCTATTAAAAAATTGATAATTGTTGACCATAATATTTACTCGATGTCCCCAGGAATGGTTTTGTTCTAGTTTGTAAAAACTATACCGAAAGAGCAAACTGTTTTTTTTTTAAGGGACGACAAATTTACTGGAGCCTTAAAGTTTTCATATGAACTAAACTGCGTATTGATTAAAAATACAACTTAAACTCTCAACAGGTTTTTATATTTATATTTCGTAATTAAAAAAAATGTTTGATCTTCATGGATTTATTTTGTATTTACACGAGCATTTATTTAAATTAGTAGAACGTATATCTGCTAGTAAATACTCGTAATTTTATTTTTATTTTAATATTGTAATTCACATCATAAATTAACTATTACTTACCTAAAAAATGTTTTGTAATTATTGTTTATGAACTACAATTGATTAATATAGCTATGTTCACACTTTTTCAGGCTTATCTAGTCCATATTTTATACTATGGAAATTTCAGTGATTCAACATTTTTCTCTATTATGTTTATTTTTTAAACTCACAATCTTTTTAATTTAATACTTCACAAAGTAATTCCTCTTGTATCAACAGTCGGCGAAGAAAAAAAGAGTTTGCGGAGTAACTGCGAAGAACTAACCGTATCGATTTTGTACACTGACAAATTGTGAAAAAACGAAGTTCTTTTGTAGAGAATTTATTAAAATGTTTTATTCTTGTTTTCTTTTTGATGCATATTTATTTAAATATTAGAAATCGCTAGTGTCTATTTAATTCTAATATTTGTAAATAAAATATTAGTTTTATTAGTTTTTTTCTGTTTATTAATATTTAGCACAACACTAAATGCAAGTATATTTTCTTTATTTATATTTATACGACAGGAAATTGTCGTGTGCGTTTGTATGTAAGTGACGTCTTGTTTTACTGCACTGAGCTTTTGTTATCCTGCAGTCGCTGTCACAATAACAAGCCAAAAAGCTTTAAAGCACAGGAATTATACATTAGACTGAGTCGTTTTCTAACAAAGTAGAGTAAAAATGTGTTTAACTTTTTTAACATTGTAGAAGTGAATTATCAAGAGAACTCGAAGAGGAACCGAAAATTAGACACAACAAACAAACTATTGCAAAACATTAAATATTGATAAGGAATTGAAAAAGCCTATTTTTCTATAGCAAAACTATAATATCCTCAAAAAAATGGAATGTTAGTTCTCAAGAATATTTTTAAAATTTTTAAAGACGAGAAAAATAGGTTTAAGATTTCCCTAATAATAAAGTGCTTAGGCATTCACTCAAAAAAGTCTCACAGTTACTACATGACAGTTGTTTGTGTAGTAATCAGTAGTAGTTGTTTTTAACAGAAATTACAGTTGTTTTTCTATAGAAAAATGCAAAACAACTTTTATGACGGTTATTTAAGAAAACAACTAGCGAAAAGTACTGTAACTTCGTAACAGTTGTTTAAAGCAATTATTTTTAATATCATAACAAACATTTACTAAAACAGTAATTTTACAGTAATTTTTGGTAGTTATTTAAAAAATAAAAAATTTCGTTGAATAATTTGATGTAATAACACATATTTTTGTAATCGAAAGAAAAAAAACTATTTTTTTTATTAAAATATACTTTTATAAACAAAAAGAATTGACTGTAAAAACAGTAGTTTTTACTGATTTTGTCAGATGTTTTGAAATTTTTGTAGTAAAAATTTATCAGTTATTTTTTCGACATTGAAAGTTATTTTTAATGCATTTGTTAGTTATTTTTCAACAGTTAAAAATAACAAAAGTTTTAGTTATTTTAAAAGTAAATACCTTTGTTGCCTTTTTAACTGCATATACCAAGGGTGAGCACGGATTTTTCACCGAGGGCCATATTGTGGTTCTTCATAAATTATACAGGGCCGCACTATACATCCAAATAAAAATTAAACTAAAAATCTTTAACTGAAATGAAAGCGGACGGAACTGATGGTTTTTTTTTTGTAAGAAAAATAACCGGTTTTCAAATCCATCTATTCCAAAACTGGTTCTACAAGGACTAATTGCAAACTCAACTTTTTTTAAAATTTTGTTTTGATATTTTTTGATGACATATGTAGAATTAAACATATTTTTTGTGTTTTTTGCACTGGTCCGCGGAGTTGCGGAATTGGCCAACGAAAATTTGAAAGCTTCATGAGTTATAAGAGACTGAATATTATTCCGACAACAAAAACAGTATAAACAATTATATCCTCATTAATTCGAATTTTTATTCAATAATTTCGCTGCGTACAGCAAAAAAAATCCCACCCCTTTAAAGGGACGATATACACTAAAGTGTAAATTTAATTCATTAAACACATAGACGACTGCGGCTACATGACTACACGACTACAAATGCTGCTGGCTGCAATTGTAGTCGTGTAGTCAGCTACTTAATTTTTTTGAAAACGACAGCAACATAGTAAACAGATTATGCAAAAAATTTGACGTTTTGATAAATGTTAATCTGTTTTGGTTTGTGCTTCTAAAATAATGGCTGAGGAATATTTTGTTAATTTTGTAGGATCCATTTTTTTTACAAAACATCACAATAAAATTAGTTCCAAATATAAATTAATGATACCTTCAAACAATTGTAAAATATAAACAGCTGTTTCTTTAGTGTTCCCATAACGGTGATTTTTTAGTCAGAACTAGCGATTTTATTTCGCCTCTAGTGGGAAAAATTGTCCTGTTTTACATATTTTGTTATATTGTCAACACTATCTTTGTTTTGCAGCCAACAAAAATAGAAATTATCCTAAGTTGACTACAGCGGCAAAAGTAGTCGTGTAGCCGTGTAGCTGTGTTGGTGTCAAAATAATCGTTTTCATATAAACGTGTGTATTTTATTTTTGACAGGCTGAAGTCGTGTAGCTGCAGTCGTCTATGTGTTTAATGCTTAAACGATGATTACAAACTTAAACATTTAGGCCCAGTTTTTAGGAAGTGGATTATCTTTAAACTTAGTTTAACGCAGTTTGTAACTGTAATACTGCTTTTAAAATGTGGTTTATTTTGTTTTATTTCAATAAAGAAATAAATTATACTCAAGAAAAAGTTTTGCCGGCAAATTTTTGTTAATAAAAATAGAAATTAAGTAGATTATTCGAGTAAACTATGAAAAGACTCTGCAGAAAAATTTGAAAATTTGGTAAACATTATTAAGTTTTTGAGTAATTTATGAGAAAAATCAAGTTTGTTTGTTATTTTACCGGGTTATTCTTCCAAGCGAAATTCGACTCCTGAAACCTAATTTTGGTTGGGACTGTAAGTTTGAATTCTTCCATGTAAACATTTGATAACGATAACTTAATAACTCTGTTGCTGTAATTACACGATTCAGTGGGCAAGGTTGTCGCAACGAATCTGTTTAAAAAACTGCTTACAAGATACTGGGCGCAAGTGTACTTAAGTGCAGGCCTTTATATATTATTCCAGTCAGAAAAATACAAACAGGAAAGCGATGGCAAGGTACTTTAACAGGTGGTGGCAAAAATTGCTTTCCCATTTCCAAAATGATAACGTCATTATACAAAAGAACCGGCTGTTTAAAAAGCGCTGGAAAAGTACTGCAGAAACAACATTTTTAACGTTGGCAAAACGCTGGAAGAACCAATAAATAGGTGGTCTGGAAATATATTTTCCAAAATAAAATTTTAAAAAAGTTCATATGTATCTTTTTTTCGTCCTGCCGTGATATGAACCCAGGCCGTCATATTGGCAGATGACAGCTCTAACCACTGAGTTAACTCTACATATAATACTTGGTGGCTAAAAACGTAAATGAATGATAACAGCTGGACAACTATCGCTGTACTAAAATATTAGCACTCGCAAAAAGTTTTTGAGAATAAAAATTTAAATTAAAAAAAAATTTTTTTTTTTCTTGCGCCCAGATTGAACTCGGAACCTTGTCACTACAAACTTTTTTTTAACGCAGAGTCATAATTATTATAAAATCATAGCTCTACCAGTGAATTGATTTTTGTACCGCTGCAATTTTTGACTACACTCAAAAAAATAAGTTAGTAGAAAAATTAGTAAAACGTCTTGTATATCAAGTGTACTAGTTTTCAGCAATTTTTTTGCTGAAATTCCGTTTTCAGCAAAAATTTTTGTTATATTTTTTTAGCACTAAACTAATTTTGAACTAATGTTTTATTAATTTATTTTGCTACAAAAATTGTGCTGATAACCGCATGCATATCGTGGACGACAACCAGATAGACTAGATGTAGATGTCGCAGCTTGTCTGGAAACGGAAATGACAAAAAATGAAAAACAACTCTACACATATTCTATATTTAAATTTTCAGCAAATAAATTATTTAAAGTAAAATTTCGCTACAAGTTTTTTGAGTTTTTTTCAGTCTACTAATATTTAGCAAAAAGTTTAGTGATTTTAGCAAGGATTTTTTTCATTTGCAGTCGACTAAATGTTAGCAAAACTTTTGCTGAAGATTACTATTTTTTTGGTAAAAATCAGCTCGCTGATTTTCAGCAAACCTTTTGCTGAAATTACCAACTTTTTTGCAAGCACGCTCCTGACTAAAAATTTGCTGACACAGCAACATTTTTTGCTGACTTTACTGACTTTTTTTTTGAGTTTAGGTAGTAGCACTGGATAACCACTTGTTGCTAAAGTTGGCATATCACTCTAAGCCCATTCATTGCCAGTGTTTTTTTTTAATAAACCACCGAAATATTTGTAAACAAAACGCTTTTTGCAAACGTGGACAAAGCGTCCCAAATGAGTGTTCTGCCAGTCATTTATTTTTACCACCGCGGTTACCCAGGGGTATGCAGGTACTTGATTGTTTGTACCACTGGCAATTTCCGACTGGAATGATTCAATATTCATAAAATATACCATATTATTAATTAACAACTATTAAATACTTAATTGTAAAACCCTTTATTCTATAAAAAAAAACATAAATTTTTTATAAATAAAGGAAAATTAAATCCCGGAATCCCGAAAAATCCCGTAGTCCCGAAAATCCCGGGATCCCGAATCCCGGGATTTTTAATTATCAATCACGATTGGCAACCCTAGGCCACACCATACAATAAAAAAAAGAAGAAAACTACAAATGTTTAAGTAAAATGAAAGCGGAAGGAACTAATGTTTTATTGCTTTATTGTTTTTTTAATGTTTTATTGCTTTATTGCTTGTTTTATGTTTTATTGTTTTATTTTTTTTTTGTAAAACAAAAACGGTTTTCAAACCTACCTATTTCAAATCTGGTTCCACAAAAACTCATTGCAAACTCAACTTTTTTTAAATTCTGTTTTGGTATTTTTGAATTACATAAGTAGACTTAAACATTATTAGAACACTTTTTTTTATATTGTAGTTTTTGCATTGATCAGCGGTGTCGCGGAATCGGCCAACGAAAATTTGAAAAATCAGCGAGTTATAAGAGACTGATTATTATTCCGACAACAAAAACATGTATTGATTCGAATTTTTGTTTAACAATTTCCTTGCGCATAGAAAAAAATCTCTCCCCTTTAAAGGGACATTATGCACTAAAAGGTTTTTTTTTTTAAAGAGAAGCAACAGTCAGGAAATTCTTCCTATTAATTAACGTGTTGCTTCCTTTGGAAAGGTGGTGAAAGATGAAGGGCTTCAAATATGGCAACACTGTAATTGCGCGAGATGTTGAATTTTTAGAACAGTTGTTGGGCGCCATCTGATGGTGAGTTGGCGAACTTTGTTGAAGCTTTTTATTTTAGTTCATAGCCCTGTTATATTATTTTACTTCGGTGGGGTTAAGTGCTATAGGAACACCGAAGGAGGACGCTGCGATATGTATGAGGGATAGAAAAAACTCATACATATTACTATTTTTCATAAATTGATGTTGCCTTGGTTGGGGATCGAACCCGCAACCTCACGTGTAACAGTCCAACGCGTTTTAGCCAATTAAATCGCTGAAAGCAAAATCGGCCTTAATAAATGATATGGCTTAATAAAGAAGCAATTAAAAGGAAAATATTAAAAAAAAATGTATTCATCTGTAGCGGCCTATACGTTAATTTCAAAAATTAATAAAAAAATGTATTTTTTGCAATAAATTTTGCAAATGGAAACTGTTTCGCTTGAAATTTTGCAAGAAGAGTTTATAGAGGTAACTCCATATTATACTAAAAGTTGGAGTCATTACAATATTAATTGTATTTGGTCTATACGACGCGTTTGAAAAAACAACACTTAACTAAAAAAATAAAATTGCCCTGCTGGCTATCCGTCTCCAATATACACAAATTGCCTGCACTTGTACGTAAAAACCATACGTCAGTGTGGCAACATTTGCGAAAAGGTGACACGGAGGAAATAAGAAGATAAACAGGAAATCTAAAGTAGAATGTTTGCATATGTCTGTTTGATCACTTCTGAAAGTATTCATATGGAGACAATCTGACAATGAAAATATAAACGATAATACAATTTAATGGAAAATCAATGATGAAGCCTGTCCATTAGACCGTACCTCAAAACAAAAAGTGCGCCGTACACCCTCTAATATGAAGTATTTTTCGAAGGCGATTTCCAAAAAAAAATTTTTTTTTTTGCCGAACGTAGGGGTTGCCTTTTTTAATTTTTTGTTATAGCTTTGGCATTTAAAATCGGATTTTAAAGTGTGATATGTCGATTTTTTTGCCTCGAGGAGACCAGTGTTTTGCTATATAGTAAAAATCCAATTAAAAAAAATTTAAAAAGGCGACCACTACGTTCGGCAACCAATATATGAAAAAAATTTCTACTGGGTTTAGCGAAAAACTTCCTTAGCAAAAGTTTAATGATTTTTTACGAGCTTTAATTTTCTGACATTAGGGTGGTACATTAGGGTTGTAGCAACTGAGATCTGGTGGGTAACTACTAGAACGGGATACTTGAGCTCAAAATGTCCTTAGGGCAAAACACTGGTCTCCTCGAGAGAAAAACATCGATTTCTCATACTTTAAGATCCGACTGTAAATTCCAAAGATATAACGAAAAATGTAAAATGACGACCCCTACATTCGGCAAAAAAAAAATAAAAAAAATTTTTTTGAAACCTCCTTGCAAAAATACTTCATATTGGAGGGTGTACGGCGCACTTTTTTTTTTGCCTGTAAGGTGGTACGCTCTACTGTCCATTAGACCGTACCTCAAAACAAAAGTTCGCCGTACACCCTCTAAAATAAAGTATTTTTGGAAGGCGATTTCAAAAAAAATAATTTTTTTTTTGCCGAACATAGGGGTCGCCTTTTTTAATTTTTTGTTATAGCTTTGGCATTTAAAATCGGATTTTAAATTGTGATATATCGATTTTTTTGCCTCGAGGAGCCCAGCGTTTTGCTATATAGTAAAAATCCAATTAAAAAAAATGTAAAAAGGCGAGCCCTACGTTCGGCAACCAATATATGTAAAAAATTTCTACTGGGTTTAGCGAAAAACTTCCTTAGCAAAAGTTTAATGATTTTTTGCGAGCTTTAATTTTCTGATATTAGGGTGGTACATTAGGGTGGTAGCAACTGAGATCTGGTGGGTAACTACTAGAACGGGATACTTGAGCTCAAAATGCCCTTAGAGCAAAACACTCTCTCCTCGAGAGAAAAACATCGATTTATCATACTTTAAGATCCGAATGTAAATGCCAAAGATATAACGAAAAATGTAAAATGGCGACCCCTACGTTCGACAAAAAAAAAAATAAAAAAAATTTTTTGGACCCTCCTTGCAAAAATACTTTGGAGTGTGTACGGCGCACTTTTTTTTTTGCCTGTAAGGTGGTACGCTCTACTGTCCATAAAAAGGCAGAGACTGGATCTAGTCTGATTTGCAAATTTAATGTGTTTATAACTTTTGAAGAAAATGTTTATTCTTCTTCTTACCCTCAAACCTACTAAATTAGAATTAATAAAAATACATATTAAAGGGCGGATTATGGGACCGTAAACGTAAATGTGATGTAGCTGTACCGTGCCGTAGCTAATCTATTTTCTTTATTCATTTTATATTTTTTTCCAACTAAAATCATTCAGCTGTTTCGATGACGGATAGAAAATTCTGATTTCAACAGAATGATCCGGCAAGTACGTCTACATTTACATATGCGTAACCACTTGTATAAACTTCTTCTTGTGGTTTCGAAACAGCTGATTCGTTACAGTTACGTTTACGGTTGAGTAACTCAGCCTTAACAGAGACTATTAATTATAGAGATAGGAAATCAAAACTTACACTACTCACCGGTAGATGGCGCTGAAATTTAGTATTACCTGGGCACCTATTTAGTATCATTTTAGTATCAGCTGAGCCTATATTTTAAAACTCCAAAACTGCTGAAAACTGCCCAAAATAAGGAAAAAACGAGCGCGGAATATATTCAAATAATAAAATTTGAGATATCCGTTTATTTTTTTTGCTTTGTTGTTTATTATTTCTTTAATTTAAATAAAATAAAAAAATTGTCAATTTTTTGAACAAAGTGCCATCTAGTGACAACAATATTTGTATAACTTATTTTTTTGCGATGCCATACCCCTGGGTGCGAACTGGCTAAATAAAATCTAAACTAAATTCAGGCTTTCAAGTTTCTATAGAATTTGAAAAAGTTGTTTTTTTAATTTTTATTTAAAAAATAAAAATTGTGTTTTCGACCTTTTTAATTGATTAATTAGAAATTTATTAATTCAGTTCGAGGCCAATTTCCTTATTATGAATTAACATAATAAGTACCTTTTTTCAAAAACTGCTATTTTTCTTCATCAGGATACTCTCCTAACAAATACTTCACAAAGTTTTTGCTTTCAAAAACCTCTACACTTTCAGGAATGAAAAGACGATCGTTTCAGGGATTTTCCAGTTCCCCTTCTTCAGTTTTCTTTAGAAAGTGGTGGCAATAGTACAATGCAATTTGAAGCATCAAAATCTCATATTGAATGTAATCTGCTACATCAACAAAATGATAATGGAGTAAACAATAAAATATGTTTTCGAAGTCTTCTGCAAAGACATAACCAACAATAGAAATATTATGAAAGTTTTCTGTTTTTGTATTTCATACCGTCGGTATAAGTAAAATACAAATTTTATTTTTAGCTTACTTCTTTGTCAATACAAGAACAGGCAAAAAACATTTCTCCGTACTATGAGTGTTGTCAAAATGTTGGTTTTTTAACTTTTATTTAAAAAACAAAAATTGTTTTTTCGACCTTTTTAATTGATTAATTAGAAATATATTCATTCAGTTCGAGGCCAATTTCCTTATTATGAATTAACATAATAAGTACTTTTTTCAAAAACTGCTATTTTTCTTCATCAGGATACGCTCCTAACAAATACTTCACAGAGTTTTTGCTTTCAAAATCCTCTACACTTTCAGGAATGAAAAGACGATCGTTTTGGGGATTTTCCAGGTCCCCTTCTTCAGTTTTCTTAAGAAAGTGGTGGCAATAGTGAAATGCAATTTGAAGCATCAAAATCGCATATTAAATGTAATCTGCTACATCAATAAAATGATAATGGAGCAAACAATAAAATATGTTTTCAAAGTCTTCTGCAAAGACAAAAGTTTTTAAAATTTTTTCAAAGAAATTTAAAACCCTTTAGTATTTAGTTTAGAATTTATTTAGTCACCTCGCATAGGGCCTTGATTTTTGTAAAATTAATTTATTAAAAAAAATTGTCCTCTTTTTTAAGACAAATGTCCTCCATTTTTGAGGTTGACGTCCTTTGTGTCGCAAAATGGAAATGGCAACCCTAACTATGGGTAACTCGTTATTCGCACTTTTTTTATAAGCGAGAGGGTAATGACCACCCATGAATTTTTGAACATCGCGAATAAAAGTAATGTTGCTGGTAAATAGCCTTGTAAGTAGGGAAACCCTTTGTGTGCTATTTACTCGCTTAATTAATCGGTAATGTCTGTTTTTACTGGGTAAGTACTAGAGATGGACACGTGAGTGAGTTTTGACTCACGGTCACGCACGCTCACGAAAGAAAAATAATCACGCACGACTCACGCACGAACATTTTTTTATAATCACGCTCACTCACGCTCACGCAGTGTTGCCATTTCAGTGCTTTTCGGGTATTTTTTGGTGCTTTTTTCCTTCCCATACCCGGTGATTTTTTACAAATACCCGTTTAAAAAAAGCTGGTATTTACAGTGCTTTTTCAGATTTCTGGCAGTGCTTTTATGCTTTTTGTACAGTTTATATTTTTGTTATTTGTTCTCGTTTTTTTTAATTTTTATTCAACTTTCTGTCAAAGTTGAAAAAATTATACGAACTATACAAAAAATACATTTTTTCACAATGTTTGTAGTAAAATTTCAAATAGCAACTTCGTTATATTTAAACTTTAAACATTTTAAATATTAGTTTGGTGCTTTTTTACCCCTTTTTGGTTATTTTTTTTAACCCTTTTTACACAATTTTACAAAGCTAAAATGTGTTTTTAAATTCTTGACTTAAATTTTTTAAAAAATTAATATCGTGCTTTTTTACCCCATTTTTGGTAAATTTTTACCCTTTTTACCCGTTTTCTCAATGCTCACGGTGCTTTCCTGCCTTTAAGAGTTGGAAACACTGCGCTCACGTGATTAATTTTAATTTGAATCACGCTCACGAAGTACTCACGCTCACGAAATACTCACGAAAAATATGAAATTTGTTTTTATCAATGGATGGTAACCGAAACGATGCGGTTATCGGTAAGGGTAACGCTATTTTAGATTATTTCGGTAACGATAACGGTTTTTTGACTATTTCGGTAACGGTAGTTTAAGAATAACGGTAGTCAGTTTTTTCGATGCATCCCTCAATTTTTTTTACGAAAAACAAACGAGATTAAAAACAGAACCAATTTACCAACTTAATGTACGAAAAATACTCAATAATCCAGTGCAATTGCCAAAAACATAGAATTTAAAATATCGGTAACGGTATTTTAGGGCTAATGGTATTTCATTTATATCGGTAAGGGTATTTTAAGGTTATCGATATTTAATTTATTTCGGTATCGCTATTATAAGGGTAACGGTATTTCAGTTATTTCGGTAAGGGTATTTTAAAGATAGCGTTATTTCGGTTATTTTGGTAACGGTATTTTAGGGGTAACGCTAGTCAGTTGAAAGGGTTTTGAAACGAGAACGATATTTTAGCGGTATTGCCTGCTAACTCTGTTTTTATCTTAATTATTTAAGGAAACTTGCTTTATTGAATATAAGTTTAATTTATTAAGGGCCAATAACAATAAACATATTAACCTAAAGTTTGAGCTAACTTAGAGTTACAGATGTCAAATTCCATACAAATTTGAATTTTATAACTTTCAGTTTGTATTAACTTCAGGTTATTTGTTTATTGTTAATGGGGGTCAGAATTAAAATTAGCTTAACTATAAAAAAATATTGTTAAAAATTTAAATTATATACAATTGCTTGTGCAAATATAAATATTACTGACACTTTATAAAAACTTTTATTTTCTATTGTTGATTATACTTGAATGGATGTCACTACATTGCTACACCCAGAAAACAGATTCGGTGCTGACAACTCCATTTGTTGCCAATCGAATGGTTCAGTTGCATCAAATGAATTTTTCGTTTGCGGCTACCGAATTGTTCTTCATACAACTGAAATTCCGTTGTCACAGTCAAATTAGTCTTGTCTTAACTGGTTTCCTGTTGCCACAACTGAAAAATTCAGCTACTACAACTGAACCATGCGATTGACTACAAATGGGGTTATCAGAACTGAATCTTTTTTCTGGATGTAGATCTGTCAAAACAACAGAGTAGTATATTGGAAGATGACAAAGCAAATTGTGGTATTTGTTTTTTCTTTGATATTTTAAATGTTTTGAAACGCTCCTAGACGAGAAAAAGAAATTCTCATTGAGTTTGCTTTTTAACTTAACAAATATTTCTAGAAATACTAAAAAAGTCGCCCCCTGACGATTGCCTTATTCAAGAATAAAATTTGGATACGGACATGCTTTTAACAGATTATTTTTCATAATTTGTTAATTAGGTTTTGGGATTTTAGCGCATTTAATTCCTTTAATTTAATTTAATTAAATAACTTAAAAAATTCCCTGCAAATCTTTAAATGTTATTCCAAATTTTTGTGGAGGAACAAAATTGTTCAATGTTTTGTACAAGAAGTCGATTTGTTCTTTACATAAGAATTCTGGCAGAAGTAGAAAACACCCGTGCACTAGTACCTGAACTGACTGGAGTACGCATTATTTGAAGGAGGGGAAGATCTCTGGAATTTTTCCAAAATTGTAAATTATCGCAATCTGGTTTAATATAATCACGCAAACTCACGTAATAAATTTACTCACGCACGAAAATTTTTTTAACTCACGCTCACGCACGACTCACGTGAGTGCTATCATTTTAACTAACGATCACGCGTGAATCACGTTACCGAAATAATCAAAAAACCGTTATCCTTAAAATACCGTTACCGAAATAACTAAAAACCGTTATCCTTAAAATACCGTTACCGAAATAATCTAAAATAGCGTTACCCTTACGAAAATTTCGTGTCACGCGCCCATATCTAGTAAGTACTAACTTTAATAATTCCTCACTTGAGTAATAAATTTTCAAACAAAATTTCTCGCTAAAGTAAAATTTAAGTTTAAACCCATGCTTTGTGCTGTTTATAAAACTCGCCCACTCAACAAAAAAATCTGTAATGGCTACTGAAAATTTTGATGTTATTACTGGAAATTTAACTATTTTGCGCCCTTCGGTATATTTTGCTAATTTTAGCAACTCAAGCCTACAAATCAGTAGGAAAATTAGTAGAAAAAATTAATGTGGTTAAGGTAATATCCCAGCAGAAATTCGGAAACGGTAAAAATGAGTAAAAATGATTAGTGCTTCTTTTCTGCTTCGTTTACAGCTTCTGAGGATTTATAGCTTGCAGTAGTGTGGTAAAAAAGGCAATAGAGTTTTGTTTACCACACTTTATCGCTCTAACAAAGCACGAAAGAATGACAATGACAACCGAATTTACTAGCTAAAAGCTGTGATTTCATGACATTATTTGGAGCTGTGATAGAAGCGCATATCGGATATCGAAACAAGTGCTTTCACGCGAGCTATCTCGAACAAAAATCATGCCTTATATCAACAATAATGCAAGCGCTACACTGTTTTTTTTTTCCCCTGACGAACCTGCTTCCAAGCAAGCAGTATTTTTTGCTGGGATACTTTTTTAAAGGTAGTAAGTGTCAACTATGTGCAATTCAAAAATAGTGAATAGAAACCATGTAACTCGCCATTTTACGTTATTTTCCCAAAACAAACAACCTTTCATAGAAATTTATTAACATTTCAAAAATTTACATATTACTACTTCGATTGCCTTTCTCCTTTGCTTCCTGCTTCTCCCACTAGGGATGCCAAACGGGAAATCCCGAATCCCGAAATCCCGGGATTTTCGGGATTGGCAAAATCCCGAATCCCGGGATTATTTCTCAAAAATCCCGGGATTTTCTTATTTTTTAATATTAATATAAACGCAAATAAACAAAGTGAGCAATTTTAGATTACCTACGTTTTTTCTTGAATTTTCTCATATTGACAAGAAATTGATGCCAAGATATTGGTAAAATTATAAATTAAGTAGATTATTCGAGTAAACTATGCAAAGACTTTGCAGAAATATTTGAAATTTTGGTAAACAATATTAAGTTTTTGAGTAATACATGCGAAAAATCAAGTTTGTTATTTTACCGATTTATTCTTCCAATCGAAATTCGATTTCTGATATTGGGACTGTAAGTTTTGGCTGGGACTGTAAGTTTGAATTCTTCCATGAAAATATTTGATAACGATAACCAAATAACTTTGTTGCTGTAATTACACGATTTAGTGGGCAAGGTTATCGCAACGAATCTGTTTTAAAATCTGCTTACAAAATACTGGGCGCAAGTGTATTAAGTACACTACAGGCCTTTATGTATTATCCCAGCCAGAAAAATACAAACGGGAAAGCGATTGCAAGGTATTTTAACATGTTGTACAAGTACTGACAAAAATTGCTTTCCCATTTCTAATATGATAACGTCAATAGACAAAAGGACCGGCAGTTCAAAAAGCGCCGGAAAAGTTCTGGAGAAACAAAATTTTTAACTTTGGCAAAACGCTGCCAAAACCAATAAATAGGTGGTTTGAAATTATATTTTCCAAAATAAAATTTAAAAAAAGTTCATATGTATCTTTTTTTTGCCCTGCCGTGATGTTTTGTAAAACAAATACTGGCAAAACGATGTTTGCAAACGCTGGCAAAGCGTCCCAAATGAGTGTTCTGCCAGTCATTTATTTTTAACATCGCGGTTACCCAGTGGTATGCAAGTACTTGATTTTTCGTACCACTGTCAATTTCTGACTGAGATGTTTCAATATTCATAAAATGTACCACATTATTAATTAACAACTATTAAATAATTAAAAAATCCCGAAATCCCGTAAAATCCCGGGATCCCGAAAAATTTCGTAGTCCCGAAAATCCCGGGATCCCGAAATCGGGATCCCGGGATTTCATACAAAATCCCGAATCCCGGGATTTTCAAATATCAATCCCGATTGGCATCCCTATCTCCCACACATTGAAAAAGTGGCGTTTTGCTAATTTCATTATTTTGATGTTCTTCTGAAAAATTTGCATGAAGTTTTCATCTGTAAAATATAAAAAAATTTTTTAAATATTTTGTAACTAAAGTCATAAATATATTTACTTACAAAAAAAATATTGTGGTTTGTTATATGTTCTGTATGGACATCTATGATGCACATATTTTCTTTTTTGTTATTGAAAGAAGAAATATTTTGACGTTTTAGATCACAGGGCAACCTAAAAAGAATTTTTTCGACTTTGGTCGTAATTAAGATAGTTGATTTTTATAAAGTAATATAAATTCATTATGGATTTCCTTGACTATGCCACTACGTACTTTTGTCGGTGTAGCTAAAAAAACAAAAATTAATGATATATATTACTCAAATTATTAGCCAAAATCACACTTTTCTCAAAAATTTTCAAAAAATTCAAAATTAGAGTATGGTAAATTACAAAAAAATTATCCCATATTTGGCTATACCTGGGACTAGGTTAGCATAATTCAAGAGAGACAAAAAATTATATCTGAATACTAATAGATCTCAGAAATGAAACAAGAGTATAACATTTTAAGTTTTTGAAAAAAATATTTTATTTTTTACGATTTTCATAATATATGCAATTTTAACCCTACAATGGTCTGGGCGAATTACAATTACTTCAACATTTTCCAACCGATTTTATTAAATTTTAGCCTGGGATGTCTGTTTTGAGTGCATTAGTTTGACTCGATGGAATAAATTACATATATAAACATTTTATATACCGTTGAATAGATAAATAAGTCTTATTTGTTAATATATAAAAAAAACTATTTCAAATATTAAACACCCCGGTAAAAAACCAAAAAAAAAAAATTACAATCCATTTTATTTCAAAATATTGCATAGAAATTTAACTTTTTATGTAAAAATAACTATTAAAATTTTATTAATTTAAAAAAAAATCAAATTTTACAAAAATAAGTAATTTTTATATATTTTTTTTTACAAATAAAAAAAATGCTTTTGAAAATATGACCTTTTCACAAATTTGCTCCCCTTACGATCTTTTTGAGCGGGCGGCGGGAAATTTAGTGGCAAATCCTTTAGAATATGTTTGCTTATGGTTCAAAATTAAAAAAATTTATCTAAGTGGAGTGACTTTTTTGCCACATTCAAAAACATTAAATTTTTTTCAAAAATTCATCATTTTCGACCAATGCTGAGCGTAGGGTGCATGCTCAAAAATGTTCTGAATTTGACCATTAAGCATTTCTGAAGCTCATTCTTTAAGAAAATGTCCAAATATGTTAAAAAAAACATTCGTAAGCTTGGATATAAACGTGAATGAAGTAACCCCCCTTTTTGCAAAAAAATGCTATTTTCAGGACACGCTTTAAAGTTTTGACTTTAAAAACTATCACTGGCAATGACCCAAAAAAAATTTCAAACATGTTGTTTCGATCATGAAAAACTTATTGGGAAAAAACCAAAAAAAGTCAAGGTAAAAAATTAAAATTTTGAAATCCAAAGTTAAATATTTTTTAAACTATAAAAAATACTATGGTACTTGAAGCATGTTTTTTATTTACCTTATAACCTAGATTACAAAAAGTCTAAAAATCAGCAAAATCGGTTCACATTTGTAAAAGTTGTACGACAATAAAGATTTTGTATACCCGAGATGGTCAACTTTAACACCCTGTGATATAACAGGGTGGCTACAATACTAATTTTCTAAAAGCCTAAGCCTTTCTCTTCAGCTCTTGTGAACATTTTTTTCCGATTGGATCAGAGTTTAGAAGATCCATAACTATTACCATTTTTTTTTTTTTTTGGTTTGGAACCACTGTGCGGTCCTCGTTCCCAAGCACCGGTCACGTGACGTGTCAGGTGACCGATTCCTTTTTCCACAGGGGAATTAATGTCCAGTTTTTAACTAAAATGGCCCTAAGGGGAAGATAGATTGTTGCTGTAAATATATTTTAAGTAAGCAATTTTCAAAACTTAATTTCGGCTATAAAATTGGCCCTAATTTTTTATCAAAAAATTTTTGAAATAAAATGTTTTAAAAAAATTTTTTAAATAAAAAAAATAAAAATTTGAATTTTAATAAGGGCCGCACAGAAATCAGCAAAGGGCCGCATGTGGCCCAATGGGCCGCATTTGCCCACCGTTGGAATATACCTTCGTTTTAACCATCATTTTCAGTAGATTCTACCGACAAACTTTTGTGAGTGTATTAATTTAAAAACCTTATAATACGTTTATAAAATGAATTTTCTATGAAAAATTTATTTTATAAACCAATTATAATACTACTAAAAAGAAAAGTACCCTGAAAACATTTGGGGCCATATGCATAATCACTTTTAAAGTTTATAAATAGTTTACAAAACAAATTTTTCATACAAAATTCATTTTATAAGTGTGTTATAAGGTTTTCAAATTATTATGCATAAGCACTTTGGAAGATATCTTCCAAGAAGATAATAAAGCGATATCTTCTATTTTTCATTTGAATGAAAATAATCAAGTAGTGTTTTGAAATCGTCTTCCTTTTATCATTTTGAAGATATTTGGAAAAAATAATTAAAAAATTTGGTTTTTGTCATATTTTTTTATGATAATTAAGCCTTTATTTAATCACTGTGTTTGCGTGAAGGCAAAATATGGAAATAAATAAAAACAATAAAATTTCAATTTTTGTGAGAAAAAAGGATTCTCTGATTTATTTATAAAATTATTAAATTACCGTCGGTAAATTGATGTTGATCGTATGTAGTAAGGACAACGAATAAGAATAAGAACAAGAATTCTTAAGGCGGTGAACAACAACGTTTAAGTACTCGCTAGAATCTGTATAAAAAGTCCCAACAAAGTTGTACCAAAAGGGGAGTAAAAGTTAGATTCTAGTGAAAATTAACCCATCAATGGCAAAAGTGCCCAAAAAGTCATAAAGAGACAAATTATTGATTTGTAATTAAACATTGCCAGCCACCTTGCAACATCCAGGTGTGTTGCAACCAAAATCTTATATCTAGGCTATATTTAAAAAGATGTATAGTTCAGTTTATACATAAAATGATGTGAGCTTGAATTCAAATAATTTATTTTCAAATAACACTTAAAACTAATTGGGTCAGTAGGGACCCCGTAGAAAATTCATACAAAGTTCATGGTTTGAATGGGCCAGTAGGGACCCCGTAGAAATAGAACTTATAAAAACTAAACCAAATTTTTACTTAACTGGGCCAGTAGGGACCCCGTGGGTTATAAAAAAAACAATAGTGGATCAGTAGGGACCCCGAAGCGGCCAGTAAGGACCGAGTAAATAAATTGGGTCAATAGAAACCCTAAAATGGGGACGAGCCAGAAATTACCCATCCAAAAATTGTATACTGCGCCATCGGAAGTCCCGCACTCGAAAAACTGCGATTCCTCAACACCCGTGGATTAACCTCGGGACCTAGAACTAGCGCGACCCTCCCAGAATGGTTAAAGGTTGGATCCGCGAGTTGGAAACCCATGAAATGTTCCCTTATAGAGTCAGGAACCGACTCCGAAGGAGTCTTAACTCCCTTCATGTCCGCGACTCGGGCAGTAATACTGATTCTCTGATCCAAATCATAACTCGAACTAATAGTTAACCGGCAAAATTGATCTTTGTCCATTTTCGAAATGGGCAACACTACAACATGAATCGAGGGCAGCGCGCACTGGAAAGGTTCTCCCAGGCAAATGTAATTTGACCTGAAGAGTTGGGGAAAAATTGACAATATGCCGTATAGGCAGTGTACTAGGGCGAGATACGGACGAATTTGGACGGTGGTCACGACTCTGATGGGTCTTCCGTGTATGAGTCGAAGGCTGAGGAACCGAGTGTAAAATTGAATGGTGGTCATCTTGACAGTGACGACAATTAGCCGCGCTCGGACAAAATTTGGCAACGTGAGAATGTGCCAAACAACGGGAACGGGAACGGTGCATGACAACCATGCGATGGCGGCGTTCATGACTCATGCCACGAAAAACGCGGCAGAAACGTAATGATGATGTCGTTGGCAAATTCTGCATCGATTAGACTCTTCAGAACGAACCGGTGGCGTTGAGATAGTCGCGGAATTCGAGCCCAAGACTGCCGTGGAGCCCGGCGGATTTATGGGTGCGGGAGTTTCCGCATGCAACACTGTGGCCGGAGGGGCCGTATCTACGGTAGGTGTAACATCCGGAACAGTGGCCACAGTCGGTGAAGTAGCAGGTGGTGGTGTTGGAGGCGAAACCGGTGCAGTAACCGGAGAGGGCACGGCCTCCGCAGTCTCTATCACTTCCTCATAGTCGAGCAGAGCATCGTCAAAAAATGTTGGTAGTGCATCCATGTCGTTATGAGATAATAGAGATTAGGGCAAAATAGCGAGAAAATGAAATTTAGTTGGTCAGAATGCCCAGTTTTGTGATCGGTCGTTTTACAACCCCGTTTGCTGTACGTATATCAGCGACCCTTACATGTCCGTCGCTTCCAGGATAAACTTTAATAACCCTGCCTAATCGCCACGAAGTCGGAGGTTCATGTCTTACCACGACTAAGTCATTTACCTGAAGATCGCGTTCCGGATTTTTCCATTTATATCGTTTATGCAAACTTGCCAAATACTCTTCCTTCCACCGACGGCAGAAGAGTTGTGTGATAGCTTTCATTTTCCGAAATCGATCAATTAAACTCAAAGGGGACTCGTGTACTATAGGTTCTGGAGGGGCAATAATTGGAGAGCCAATCAAAAAATGACCAGGAGTCAGGGCAACCGGGTGCTGGGGATTGTCCGTCTTAGGACAAAGAGGACGCGAATTCAAACAAGCTTCAATTCGAGAAAGAACTGTAGAGAACTCCCAAATGAATATTTAAAAGCTTGTGCCTCTTTCCTAAAATGGAGTTTAAAACTCTTGACACCGGCTTCCCAAAGACCACCCATGTGAGGAGCCCCAGCTGGGATAAACCGCCACGACAGACCCTGAATGTGATAAGCGGAACACAGAGTTGTATGACTTTCCCTAATAAAAGCTTTAAAATTCCTCTCTATTTTACGCGAAGCACCGACAAAATTTGTCCCATTGTCAGAGAATATTGTATTCGGACAACCTCTTCTCGAAATAAATCTATTAAAAGCCGCTAAAAAGGTCGACGTAGACAAGTCAGAGGTTGCTTCCAAATGAATTGCCTTTGTAGAAAAGCAAACAAAAACACAAACGTAGCCTTTAGTAATCTTACAAGCCCTACCAGTAAAACTCTTAATATCAAAGGGGCCTGCAAAGTCCACGCCAGTTGTAGTGAAATGCCTATAGAGAGTGCTCCGTTCGGGAGGAAGAGCTGCCATAATCTGACTACAATACCTTTTTCGGTCAATAATACACCGTTTACAACGACTAATAACTCCGCGAATCTTAGATTTCAATCGTGGTATCCAATATTCTATGCGAAGTATTCGTAATTTTAACTGATTTCCACCGTGAATAGAAATCAAATGAGTATATTCCGTCAAAAGTAGCGTAAATCTACTGTAATACGGCAAAATTATAGGATGCCTCTCTGTATAACAAAGAGAAGGCGATTTAGTCAAACGACCATTCAGTCGAATGACCCCATCCTTATCAAGAAAAGGATTTAAAGGGAGGAGAGAACTTTTCGAACGTAAGGGTTTTCTCTCCAGAAGGCATTTATATTCCTCAGAAAAATAGTATTTCTGAGCGATAATGGCCGAACGCAACTTTGTTCTTTTTACCTCAAGACTAGAAAGAGTCTTATTCTCGTATATATTACGACCTAACTTATGAGCCGGGTGAGTATTTTCAATGAATTTGAAGACATACGATAGAACACGAAGTGCCCGATCAAGACTCGAATAATTCGTGAGAATATCCTCATATACATCAGCGCCTCTGGTATCGGTAAAAAACGAAGCATGAGTTCGAACTACTCGACACTCAATGTCCGTATTAAGGCAAGAAAGATCGGAGACATTCCACTTAGTTTTCTCCTGACGAAGCCATTGTGGGCCGCGCCACTAAAGTTCACTAGTTGCTAACTCAGAGGGAGAGGTTCCCCGACTACCTAAATCTGCAGGATTGTCCTCAGATCGGACATGGTGCCAATTATGATTTCCCACATTCTCCTGAATACAACAAACTCTATTTGCCACAAACGTGGTCCAAGAACAGGGTGCCCTTTTCAACCAAGAAAGGACTATAGTGGAATCAGTCCAACAATAAATTTGATCCAGTTTAATATCAATTTCGCTTAGCACTGTTCTCAAAAGGTCAGACGCCAGTACTGCACCATACAGTTCAAGTCGCGGTAAAGAAATTGACTTAATGGGAGCCACTTTTGTCTTCGATGCAAGCAAATGGGTGTGAACATCTCCGGTAGAGGTCTCAATACGAATATAAATCACCCCCATATAGCCTTTTCCGAGGCATCAGAAAAGACATGAAGTTCCGCCGAAGTTTCTGGGGTAATAATGAACCCACCGTGGAATCTTAATATAATTAATTTCATGATAGGAAGCAACAAATTTACGCCAGTCATTTTCCGTAGAAAGCGGAAGCAAATCATCCCAATTGATATTATCAAGCCAAATTCTTTGCATGATAATTTTCGCGACAACAATAACAGGACTTAACCAACCTACAGTATCGAACAATTTTGCTATAGTAGATAAAACTTCCCTCTTCGTATAACCTGATTTATGTGCTATAAAAGTCGCATTAAAATAGAAAGAGTCCAGCTGAGCATTCCATTGGATTCCCAAGGTCTTTGAGCTACTGGATTCTACAAAAGTCAGTAATTTAGCGTCAACTAAATGTTCTGAAGGAAATCCGTCCAAAATTGTACGTTCGTTTGAAGTCCACTTTCTAAGTTCAAACTTAGCAGAAGATAAGGCTGCGATAAGCTGATCACGAGCGATCAAAGCAGTTGAAACGTCGTGAGTTCCCGTTAAAACGTCGTCAACGTACGTACACTTTCGTAAAATGTGTGATGCCATAGGAAACTCAGCTTCAGAATCGTCCGCTAACTGTAGGAAAGTCCGAATAGCAAGATATGGAGCGCAATTGACGCCAAAAGTCGCAGTCTGTAACTCGTATTCCCTAACGTCCTCCGTCGGAGAACTTATAAACAAAATACGCTGAAATGGGGTATGAGAAGAATGGACCAGAATTTGTCGATACATCTGAGTAATGTCACAGTTGAAAACAAATCTAAAAAGACGCCATCGAAGAATTAAGAGCACTAAGTCTGCCTGCAGTGTTGGCCCAACGTAAAGACAATCGTTAAGACTATTTCCATTTGAAGTCTTATTTGAAGCATTGAAAACAACTCGCAATTTTGTAGTCTTCCTTTCAGGCTTAATGACCGGGTGATGAGGCAGGTAGCACAACAATTAGAATCCAAGGTAGGGTTCGAAACTGGATGCATATGACCGAGATCTATATCTCCCTAACGACGTTATCACACATCTCCTTAATCTCAGGTTTCCGCTGAAGAGAAGATTCCGTCCTAAGATACTGTCCCATGACACTCAACCTAGACCAGATTCAGGAAATTCTGGTTTAAAAGGTAGAGATACAATATATCTACCATCAGGGAGCGACGAGTAGTCGCCTTATAATTTTCCTCACAATATTTGTCAAAAGGTGACAAATTTTTCCGTCTAGGAGATTCCTCAAGTTCCCAGAACCGAAGAAGATTTTTATTAAGGCAATCTTCTTCTGAAAGTTCTACATGAGTAGAATATACTTGAACCCGAGGTTGCAAGAGAGGACCAGAAATACGCAGTGTTTTGAGCAATCAAAGAACCCAAAATATGCCGAGGAAGGTCCGCAACAATGATTCTGGGATATAGTTCAGAACCGAGCAAAAGATCGACAGGTCTACTATCGTAGAAATTAGAATCAGCCAAACGAAGATTTGGCAAAGTTCCCTTTATATTTGAAGGTACTTCAAAAGATGGCATATTTCCAGAAACCTTGGTTAACACAAGAAGTAAGGCCTCTATTGAAAACGCAGAATCAATAGGAGAGCCAACTTTAACCGAACAAAGCTTTTTCGACGAAGTCGAGATCAATTCCACACCTGAAATGCCGACTTTCGTAGAAACTGTAGGAAGTTTCAAACGATTTACTAAACGTTCCGAAATAAACGAACTTTCGGAGGCGGGATCAATAAGCGCACGAGCTGGGTACGTAATACCCTGGTGAACGATGTAGCTGTACCCGCACCTGCAGTCAAATTTGTAGAATTATTCCCCCTTGCCTCACCAGCAGCTAAATCGCGATGCAACAAAGTGTGGTGACGTTTACCGCACATTGAACAATTATGTGTACTTGTACAGTTTTTAGCGTCATGTGTCCTTGAAAGACGATGACACAACAATGAAACTTCTTCACATTCAAATACCTATCAGCAACCGATAGACTTTTGAAGCGTGGGCAAGAGCGCAAAAAATGCATGAGATTTTTACACAAAACGCACGAAGTGCTCGCAGACGTGGAGGCAGCAGTATGCTGTGCTTTTACTTTCAATTACGCGGATCTTTTTGACAGGTGCGAACCCCTAAGATCACGAGAACCCTCTAAAGTGTCGATTCTTTCCGTCAGAAAGCGATCTAAATCATCTAAATCACTGCAAAGTGACAAAGCTTTTTTATCCCTAACGGACTGCTCCCAAAGATTCACGGTGATGGCAGGTAACCGTTGGATACACATAAAAACGATTATATGTGAATTTAAATTACCGTTCGCGGAAATGTCCAAAGCAGATAAGGCTGAAAGACAATTATTTATACCGCGCTGTAACTTTTTCAAACCGTATCCAAGGAAGGGAAGATCGAAAAGGGTAATGAGCTGGTGGTTCACCAATCGACGAAAATTTTCGTATTTATCCGTTAAACCTTTCCAGGCAATGTCGAAACCCCTATTCGTTAGCGCCGCTTTTGAAACTATATCATGTGCGTCACCACGAGTTTTCTCCAATAGAGCAAATAATCGCACAATGGGACTAATACGCGAGTTATTTATGTAAACCGCGGTGAAAAGATCCCGAAAAGTGGGCCAAGAAATAACTTCGCTATTAAAACTGGTATGTTGCACGGCGGAATGTTAAAATTATGAACAAAATCATCCGTCATAACCGGTACGACCGGAGAATCTTCGTTTGATTTCGCGTTAGCACTGTTTCGCGGTTCCAAGTTATGCAATTTTTCATTAATTGCTGCCAAACAACTAACATATGCGTTAAAACTCGCGTCGTATTTCGCCGCGTCCACATCAGCTGGTTTGGCGTTTTCCGCGTTTTCCAAAAAACTTAAACACGATTTGTAGGATGATTTAACGTTTCCCACAAAACACTTAGTTCTTTTCCGCGAATTTCAAGTGTAAACACCGTATGTACGTTCTCGCGAAGTTCATTGAACTTTGCCTCAAATTTAATAAGAGCGTCGGACTCTCTAATAAAAATATCTAAAGCGAAAAATTAAATTAGTGAAATTTAATTCAAAATCTCAATAAATTCAACAAAAAATATTAAAAGAATAATATTTTCCAATTTAAGACACAAACGTTATAAGTCGCGACTATACTGGACTGTAGGGTGCATATACGTAGTTAAATGAAACACTAACAACAATACAGTGTTTGTACGCGAGTTAATTTCAAATTGTAAACAATACAGATTTTAATGCTTTTAAGTTAAATTTAAAGAATATAGCACAAAGGAGAACACACAAAAAAAAAATAGAAAACACTTGTATGTACGTACGTAGGTATGTATGTTCCTTAATAAATTAAAGGTTTGTATGTAAACTTTAATATAAAAAAACTCACTTATCGCTTTGAAAACAACCCGGCTTTTTTACAATAAAAAACAAGAACTAATTTTACTTTATTTCACCACTTAATTACACTATTATTTTAAAAATTTTCAGAAAAAAAATAATTCTGTCCGTCCACGTAACCAACTACACGGTCGCGAAAAAAAAGCAACAAAATTTATAAAAAATGAGAAATGAGAAAAAGCACTGTATCAAATAAGGGTTGTAAAACGATCTGTAAAACAACATAAAGGTATTAAAAAATATACTTTTTTATGTTGTATATGCAAGTTAACACAATTAATTAATTATATCTTAATTTTTGCACTTTTGCAATATTTATTCCTTTCTTTTCTTTCACTTAAAAAGCTCACATAAAAACTGAACTATACGTACCTTAAAAAAATTAAAATAATTTGTTGAAAAAAAATTATTTTTGTTGTTGTACCAAGATGGAGGCTGTTAAAGAAATAAATTTTTCCAATTAAACAAATCTTTCCAAATATAGGCCAAGAATCGGCTCGGAGGATCAAATGTTTGCGTGAAGGCAAAACATTGAAATAAATAAAAACAATAAAATTTAAATTTTTGTGAGAAAAAAGGATTCTCTAATTTATTTATAAAATTATTAAATTACCGTCGGTAAATTGATGTTGATCGTATGTAGTAAGGACAACGAATAAGAATAAGAACAAGAATTCTTAAGGCGGTGAACAACAACGTTTAAGTACTCGCTAGAATCTGTATAAAAAGTCCCAACAAAGTTGTACAAAAAGGGGAGTAAAAGTTAGATTCTATAGAAAATTAACCCATCAATGGCAAAAGTGCCCAAAAAGTCATAGAGAGACAAATTATTGATTTGTAACCAAACACACTGGATTTATTTTTGGATTTATTTTATTTTGTTAAAAAATCCACATTTTATTTCAAAATGTAAAATGTTTCCCCAAATATAACACTTATTCGCTAATACAATGTGTAAAAAAAATTTTTAATTTTGCGAAAATGCAATTTCTGGAATTAAATTAGCTAAATCCAAAACGGATTTATTTATTTTATAAATCCATTTTGGATTTAACTTAATTCAATTCCTGTGTTCACATTTTTACAAAATTTTATGATTTTATTTCACATTACATTAGCGAATAAGTATTAGATTTTGATAAAAATATTAAATTTTGAAAATTAAAAAACAAAATGTAGATTTTTTAAGAAAATAAAATAAATTCAAAAATAAATTCAGTGATTAAAAAAAGGCCTAATATTGCGGCAATATCACATTTTTATCATCTGGAAGATAAAGACAATTCGTTTAAAATTTTTGAGAATGTTGAAAAAAATAATACAAAGTTTGTACAAAAAACAATTATAAGAACTATGGGAAACAAATTCGTTAAAAAATTAAGATTTAGTGCGCGGAGAAAACCGGATATGATAGCAACTAGATAATTAACCCTTAAATGCATGATCTCTTCGATTTTAACCATTCTTTTATATATGATTGCTAAAAGCGTGTACATTTCTAAATTGTCCTTGTGCTACTTGACCACTCTAAAGCTTTCGACATGGTTGATCATGATGTCCTCTGTTTAAAGTTACATAGAATGTTTAACTTCTCACATTCGTCTACTCGCTTGCTATCGTCGTATTTGTTGGATCGTAGTCAGTCAGTTACTGTAGATAATAAAACCTCATGCATGTTACCAGTCGCAAAAGGCGTACCGCAAGGATCAATACTCGGGCCTTTACTATTTACAATTTACGTAAATGATCTAGAGCAACAATTATCGTATTGTAAAATACACATGTACGCTGATGACGTGAAGCCATATATCAGTAGTGACATCGGAAATTTAAATGATTGTATTAAAAAACTGAATATGGATCTGGAACGCATTCATATTTGGGCGAATACAAATGGTTTATGCCTTAATCCCTCGAAATCCAAATGTCTGATCATAACAAAGAGAACTATGAAAAAACTACCTTTTGACCCGATAATAATGCTAAACAACCAGAAAGTTGAAATTGTATCATCAGCCAAAAATCTCGGCGTTATTTTCAATAAAACTTTAACATGGTCTGACCACATAAATGCTGCAACTGGAAAAGTTTTCGGAATGTTAAGGTCACTATGGAGTACTCAACATCTCACTCCACTTAATGTACGCATATTACTCGCAAAAACATATCTTATGCCCACTCTTCTATATGGGTGCGAAATATATGCATGCACTGATTCCAAAAGTAGTAAAAAGCTAGGGTCTACTTACAAGGCAATCTTAAGATATGTCTTTAATATACACATATTTGATTCTGTTTCGTTTTACTCAAAAAAGCTCTATGGAGTAACATTTGGGAACCTACTCAGAATAAAAACTTTGTTATTCTTACATAAGGTAATAAATATTCGTCAACCAAAATATCTGTATGATAGACTTGTGTTTTCGAGAACTGAAAGAACACATGACATAAGACATATTTGGTACGAATGTTTAGTATCCAAATGGCAATTTTATGTCGAATCAATACGTCTTTGTAATTCGCTACCAACAACCATTCAATCTATAAGCAACGCAATACATTTTAAGAAAAAATTGTTTGAAATTTATAGTTAAAACGTTTTTTTATCATTTGTGATAAAAATGTGACCACTTTTAAGTTTTGTAGTTTTGTCTTAAATATGTTATGTTAATAATATTTTACATTTGTTGAAAAATTGTACAATATTTATATTTATTATTAAGTTATTTAATTTCTCAAAATTGTGCGTTAATTATAAATATGTATGTACATTTCAAAAATCCAATACTTTAATTATAAGATTTTGTATCTTGTTGTGTTGGAAATCAATAAATAAATAAAATTTCAATAAAAATACAAAAAAATTTATTTAAAAAAAAATGAGATTTTTATTGAAAAATATGGTTTTTTGCCAAATAGCTAAATTGTGATTATTTTAACGTGTATGAAAAAAAACAAAATCTATAAACTTGTGGGCGCTGTGGTGTAATGGTTAGCGCGTTGGACTGTTACACGTGAGGTTGCGGGTTCGAGCCCCAACCAAGGCAACATCAATTTATGAAAAATAGTAATATGTATGAGTTTTTTCTATCCCTCATACATATCGCAGCATCCTCCTTCGGTGTTCCCATAGCACTTAACCCCACCGAAGTAAAATAATATAACAGGGCTATGAACTAAAATAAAAAGCTTCAACAAAGTTCGCCAACTCACCATCAGATGGCGCGCAACAACTGTTCTAAAATTCAACATCTCGCGCAATTACAGTGTTGCCATATTTGAAGCCTTTCATCTTTCACTACCTTTCACTTCTTCTCTAGCCCCTTTCCAAAGGAAACAACACGTTAATTAATAGGAAGAATTTCCTGAGTGTTGCTTCTCTTTATAAAAAAAAAAACTATAATTTTTACATTTATAGTCGTCAAAATGAATTTTATTACGAGAATACCACTTTAAATATTTAATAAAATATTTTTGAATATTACACTTTTTGTATAAAAAAAAATGCGTGTTTTAGATTTTTCACAAATGCAAAAATGCAGTTTTGTTCATCAAGTGGGTTCTTTTTATTAAAAAACCGGTATGTTGCCAAATGGCTACACCATGCATTTAAGGCGTTCAAAACTTCACAAGAAAATAATTTCTTACGTATGAATAAAGAAATTGCGACATATCGACAGCACTCATTTGCTACAGTTAAACATTTATGTAAAGTGTGTCACATTTTAGCTTTATCAAGCAATTAATTTATTTTGCTTTAACATGAAATTTATAAACTAAAACTGGCACACTACAAAATGCAATTCAGCAATAATGTAGTATTTAAAGGGAAATTAATTTAATAAAAATTGTAGAAACATTAAAAACACCATTGTTTCAAATATTATTTTCTACCTTATCCGATTAACCAAGTAACAAGAGCTTGTGTTAAAAATATTATCTTGGTGTATCGCCTAGATAAAACAAACAAAAAAAATATATATAGTTTAGTGATTGGCAAACTAGCCTTTCATTACCCCGACGTGATCGTTGTTTAGAGTTTCCCCCCGCCAGTGGTAAGGAATTCTGAACACGCCTTAAACACACGCCGCCATACACCAGTAGCACAACATCTACATTGGTGAAACTTATATGTGACAGCGCATAGAGAAAGGGACCTAAGGGTAAAAAAATCAATTTTTTTTTGATGTGGACAACATCTGAGCATCGAATGAGACCGATCCCATGCCCCAAAAGTGTTCCCTCCCAGAGATATGCGCGTTTTAAGAAAGTGAAGTCGACGATTCTAAGCGCAAATTGAAAGGGATTCGTCCACCATTTCATCCTAAAACAAACAGTAAGAATGTTATCAGTTTTAAATTATTTTCGCGAATAACATAATAAGGTTATGTTAAAAAAATTTTCGTACTAACAGAGTGATATTCCCGATTTAAAAGAATTATAAATGAGTATTTATTATAATTCACAATTAATAATTTCAGAAAATAAAGCTGGATTCGAAAAACCGCGAGCAAAATTGATATCAAACTCATGGAAACAGCGCGCTAGGTAGAAAACAGTAAAAACCAACTACACAAAACAAGAGGTAGGGACGACCTACGCGCGTTTTCAAGGTTGACCAACACGTTCCTGACGTCATGAGATGTGTCGCTTTCAAATGAGACTAATACCAACACGCTCAGTGATGGAACACCAAAGATACACGTATTTAAATCTTTAAAATGGCTCTCCTGAACAAAACCGGTTTTTACCATTAGGTCCCTTTCTATTTTGCGCGTCACATATCCTGTAACTTGGCACAAGATCACATACAACTTTAAATTATTAATCACATATCCTGTACTTTGGTACAGGATCACATTCGGCACAACTCTACATTACCAGGAGATTACTTATTCTGAAACCTGGCACAGACACAACAATAGCAGACCTCATCGACAAATTAAGATCCGGGCAACATCCTGATTTAACACCAGCTACACCCACACGACAATGGCAGAGAGTCCAGAAGACTCAAATATCACTGTGTTCAGTCAATTAATAGAATCCCAAAAGACAACGGGTAACTTCATTGAGAACATTATTCGAAACGTCAAAAAGGATTCAGCATCTCGGAAGACAGTACTTTATTATGAGGATCGTCTCAAACGATTGGATATGGCATGGTCTGATTTCAAAACCACCGACAACAAAATACGGTGTCTTGAAAATATACCAAGAGACCACAAATACTTCACCGAGAAGTATTATGAGAAAATATCGGAACTTACGTTAAAATACCGAGAAATTTTCGAAGCAGCCATGATGGAATCTTCAAATGGGCCAGCAATGGAACCAAATCAACACCATGCTGACGGTAAGCCCACTGTTTCAATTAGGACACCTGCGACTAACCAGGATCCAACAGCACCTAGCGTCTCCACAACTAACTCAACAATTAGGAGGCAAAATGTGATGATGGCATCTCTCAAGCGGTTACTCATCATAGATCCGACAGCGGCGAATATGACTCTTAAGGAAAAGTTGTGGGAGCAAGTCCAGAACTTCCATTTCTCAATATGGGAATCCAGTCAAGACCCACAAGCAGAAGGATACGATATGGAGGCGTATACCAATCTCGAAAAAATGATCATCGATAACTACGAAGGGTCATCGAATATAACACCAGAACGAAGATCCCAACTTGAGCAGAACAACGTTCTACCGCTACCAAAGGCAACTCTCCCACAATTCAATGGAGACTATCTTAAATGGAGAACGTTTTTTGATCTCTTTTCTCAACTTGTCGACAACCAACAAATTCCCACGGTACAGAAGATGTGGTACCTTAAATCTAACGTTATAGGAGAAGCAGGAAAACTGATGTCATTTTTCCCCTACAGCTGACAACTATGATGTAGCTTGGAAAATGTTACAAGAGCGAGTTCTTGTCACAACGCTAATACAGCAACTACTTGATCAACCATCAACCAGGTCATCGGCAGCAGCCATTAAGCAACTGCATGACGTAACACAGGAATGCTTGCATGCATTACAAAATATTGGGGTCGACACAGCCACGTGGGACCCTATTTTACTGCACTACTAGTTAAAAAACTAGATCGTAGCACCCATGTTCTTTATGAGCGATCATTACCAAGTCCAAAAGAACTACCACAGGTCAAAGATTTTCTGAATTTCCTGGAAATACGTTTTCAATCAATGGAAGCAATGGGCCAGAAAGAGAAATTATCTTCAAAGGTATGTTCTTCTGCGGCTTCATCCAACCAAAACGAAATTGTATGCATACTTTGTAAAAATGGTGCTCATCCTCTATATCGGTGCCAAAAGTTTCAACAATTGACACCACCGGAGCGCCTACATTTTACACAAAAACACAAATTGTGCTGCAATTGCTTAAAATCGGGCCATTCAACCAAAATTTGCACATCAAGATCTTGCATAAAATGCAATAAAAGGCATAATACAATGCTACACCTTGTATCAACAAAGGTTTCATCAAACCAAGCAACCGACAACAAGAGGACATTATTAGCTGCAACTGCACTATCTACAAAAGATAAGCCAGACACCACCTTTTCAAATACTTGTTCACCAAATGAATTAGAAGCCGCCTCACTCATTGCAGCCAACAACCAATCACCAAATTCATACGTTTTACTCAGCACAGCAGTGGTAAAGGTCCAGGGTGAACATACAGAAGTTGAGTGCCGTGCCTTGCTAGACTCAGGATCTCAAGTCAATTTCGTCACTGAGCGTCTAGCAAAACAACTTGGTATATCAATGAAGCCATCTTTTGTAAATATTAATGGAATTGGAACAACTAACACCAAAACACAGCACCGAGTAAATGTGGCACTAAAATCTCGAATTAATGGGTTTTCAACTCCACTTGAAGCATTTGTACTGCCTCGTATCATCTCGCCGCAACCATCACAATTTATCAACACAGATAACTGGTCGATACCCAAAAATGTGGTGTTAGCTGATCCATCTTTTTACCGTCCTGACAAAATCGACATATTATTGGGTGTGGAACATTATCATCAGCTACTATTGATTGGACAAATCAAGTTATCTAAACAACTTGCAATACTACAAAACACGGTATTTGGGTGGGTTGTCTCAGGTAAAATTGAGGAAACTAATAGCACAAATGAATCATGCTTTGTCTGCACAACCGATGAAAGTCTTGAACTTTCCATAGCTCGCTTATGGGAGTTGGATGAAATTAAACACAATGACAAAACGCTTTCCTTAGCGGAACGGCAATGTGAAGAGCACTTCACGCAGCATACCGTCAAGAACGACGAAAATCGATTCGTAGTAAGGATACCATTTCACCAAAGCCCTAATGCTTTAGGCGAGTCACATAAAGTTGCTCTTAATAGATTTCTATCACTTGAGCGTCGACTGCAGAAAAATCCCGAAATGAGAACCGAATATGTCAAGTTTATGGATGGATACGAGTCAATGGGGCACATGACGAAAATATCATCAGATGCAATTCTCTCACCAAACTACTTCATTCCGCATCACTGGCGTGTTACGGCCTGAGAGTTCTACCACGAAACTGCGCATAGTATTCGATGCATCAGCCAAACCTCATCAGGATACTCACTGAACGACCTCATGTACACAGGACCGACGGTGCAAAGCGAGTTATTCTCCATACTACTAAGATTTCGATTTCCTAGATTCATATTTACTACTGATGTCGAAAAAATGTATAGACAAATCATGATATTGGAGAAAGGACATCGATCAGCCTATTTCATAATACCAGCTTAACACTGTTACATATGGAACAAGAGCTGCCCCTTACTTAGCAACAAGGTGTCTGCAACAACTGGCTAAGGAGAACAGCGGTCGTTACCCGCTGGCCTCGAAATTCCTCCAAAAGAATTTCTACGTAGACAATGGTCTGGGCGGGGCAGATAGTTTAACAATTGCAATGCAATTACAAGAACAGCTAACGAATATCATGAAAGAAGGTGGTTTTAACTTACGAAAATGGTATGCAAATCACCCGCAACTGCTCAAAAATATTTCACAAGGAGATCTGGAAATAAATTTAGATTTTGAAAACTCAAACGCTGACTCCATACAAACATTAGGGCTCACCTGGCTCCCGAAGGATGATAATCTATGCGTTAAGGTTAACGTAGAAGAAATCAAAAGAGTTACTAAACGCACTGTAGTTTCAGACCTTGCAAGGCTTTTAGATCCACTAGGAATCCTTTCTCCCATAGTGGTATCAGCCAAAATTCTTATCCAGAAATTGTGGGAGTTGAAACTGGACTGGGATCAATCCCTACCTGAAGATCTGCATACAACATGGCTCACATTCCGCTCAGACTTATGCGCATTGAAAACACTACAGATTTCAAGGCATATCTTTAACGGAGGAACTCCAGAAGTCACTCAATTACACATTTTCACTGACGCATCGGAAAAGGCATATGGAGCCGCAGCATATATTCGATCAGTCTTCAAAAATGGCACCATTACAACACGATTGTTATGTGCCAAATCTCGCGTAGCACCACTTAGAAAACAAACAATCCCGCGCTTGGAACTTTGTGCAGCAGTACTAGGAGCGCAATTAGCAGCCAAAATCACAGCTGACCTTCAATTCACAGGCTCAATATGGTTTTGGACTGATTCGGAGATGGTATTGTCATGGATACACTCATCGTCAGCGTTATTCAATACTTTTGTGGCAAATCGGATTTCAAATATTCAGGAAACAACACGACCAGAACAATGGCGTCACGTCAGCTCGAAACACAATCCAGCAGACATTCTATCCAGAGGAATATCACCTAAGGCTTTAAAAGAATGTACTCTGTGGTTCTATGGGCCACTATTTTTACATGGCAAGGAAACAGCCTGGCCTCCGAAATTCAGTCCAAGCTCCTCTACTAACAATTTGGAAAGGAAAAGAAGGGCACCCGAGTTACTCATCGTGGCAGCAAGGGTGCCTGATTTTGTATACAAAATCAATCACAAGGATTGTTTTCATCGATTACAACGAATTGTAGGATACATTTTGCGCTTTATAAACAATGTCAGGTGTAAAAGGGAGAACCGAGTAACTCAAATACCATTAACGACGATGGAATTAAATCTAGTACTAACTCCAATAATCAAAAAAATGCAAGAAGCAGAATTTAAAGAAGAAATCCAATGGCTAAAAAGATACAATGAATTACGAGGTGCATGCAGTTTAAGTAATCTTTCACCGTTTCTGGACCAAAATGGACTAATTCGGGTTGGCGGTCGACTTGACGCTTCATCACCCCTTACAACGATTCGATTTCAAAACTAATATTTGAAATGACTCATAAAGACAATAAACACTGCGGTGCACAAACATTACTAGGAATTGTTCGACAAAGGTTTTGGCCAATAAAAGGAAAAATTATGGGTCGGGCTACAATTCATCGCTGTACAGTATGCAGCAGAGCCAAACCAGCTCTATTCAACCAAATAATGGGAAAATTGCCTTCAATACGAGTAACACCAGCTCGACCACTTATAAACGCTGGAGTCGACTACTGCGGTCCAATAACAGTGCCCTACAAACTACGTGGAAAAAGACCGCACAAGGCTTACATTGCAGTTTTTGCTGTTTCGCCACGAAGGCTGTACATTTAGAGCTTGTGAGTGATCTCACAACCGACGCATTTCTTGGGGCTCTTAAAAGATTCATTGGTCGCCGTGAACACTGCCAAAACTTGTATTGTGACAATGCTACAAATTTTGTAGGAGCAAAAAATAAATTACCTGAACTGTCAACAGTAATTTACTTTTCAGACTCACAAGAAGCAATTACAAATGAATGCGCCAAAAAGGGGATTGTGGAAAATTTTCTGTTGTTGTTTTTGTTTTTTCTTTGATATTTTAAATGTTTAATAACGCTCCTAGACGAGAACAAAAAATTCTCATTGAGTTTGTAATTTAACTTAACAAATATTTCCAGAAATTCTAAAAACGTCGTCCCCTGACGATTTCCTTAGGCAAGAATGAAATCCGGATAGGGACATGCCTGCAGCGGATTATTTTTCACAATTTGTTAAATACGTTTGGGATTTTTAGCATATTTAATTCCTTTGATGGATTCAATTCAATTTTATACCACCAAGAGCACCACACTTTGGTGGTCTTTGGGAAGCAGCTGCAAAATCAGAAAAACATCTTCTAGTGAGAAGTTTGGGAAATGCATCTTTGACATATGAAGAGCTCGAAACGTTGGTAATAGAAATTGAAGCTATACTAAATTCCAGACCGATTTCACCCATGTCAACTGATCCAAATGATACAGCTGCACTTACTCCAGGACATTTTCTAATCGGAGAACCACTGACAGCCCAAATCGACGCACAAGCTAAGTTCACAAACACTAGCTTGGAAACTAGATGGAAGTTAGTTTCTCGGCTGAAGCATGAATTTTGGAACAGGTGGTCTCGGGACTATCTCAACGAACTACAATACCAATGACGACATTGAAGAATGGCAGCTAAATACAAATCAGCAGGCTACTACATCAACCGATAATTGCCAAGCAAAACTCTCTGCACCACCACCTGATGAAATTCCGGGGACCAATAAACGGAGGTTATCAGCACTTCCCAGCATGCCTATATTGCTGTTAACACTCTTCGCACTTCCACTCGTTTTCGCAGGAAAGGTGGAAATAACGGAATTTGAACCGAACATCGGATTACACTTCGAAGGAATTGGTAACACTAGAATATCCCGATCTGAGTGGAATGTGGTAACCTACTACGCATTACAACCCTATTGGCGAGAGATGGCTGCTTTTACCAATGGAACTATAGCCTTGCAGCCTTTTGTAGTCTTATAAATCAAAAGACAACCTGCACGAATACATTAAGAACTCTTGAATTCGGATTGGCAGACTTAAAAAATGAAAATATTTTACTAAAAGGAAAGCGAACGAAACGTGGTGCAAAAAATGTTGTCGGTAATATTGCTAATTCTCTTTTCGGTGTTTTAGACTCAAATTATGCTGAACAGATGTCAAACACCATCAATTCAATCAAGGAAGACGGTAACAAGCTTAAACAGGTCCTAAGAAATCAAACGTCAATTATTGATGAAACACTGAACGTATTTAAACAGAATGAAAGCATAATCAAAGCAAAATTCGACAACCTGAATTAGAGGAAATCGTATCAAGGCTACACGCGGATGAAAAGGAGCATTATCAAACCAAACTATTTCAAATTTTTATATCCCTATAAGTTCAACTTTCGATGATTTCCGCCAGATTACATCGAATTCAAACAACAATATTTTCTGCATTATCCGAAGAATCAGCCCGTTGCTGTTAACACCATCACAACTTGAATCAGAACTAGTGCAAATAAGGAATCACCTTTCGGCATCTCAACAATTGCCGGTAAACCAACACAATCTTCTTCAGCTCTACAAGATAATGAATGTGAAAGGGGGAATAATGACCATATCATCTTCCATATAACCATTCCTTAATGTGATCCAGAAACTTTTTAAACCACATCCAATTCCATATCGAACAAACAACATAATGGTTGCCATGCAGTGATCTCATAGCTATTAATGCACATAGGGATCAATATTTCGTACACTCAAAACAATAAGTTAGTAGAAAAATTAGTAAAACGTGTTGTATATCAAGTGTACTAGTTTTCAGCAATTTTTTTGCTGAAATTCCGTTTTCAGCAAAAATTTAGTTATATTTTTTTAACACTAAACTAATTTTGAACTAATGTTTTACTAATTTATTTTGCTACCAAAATTGTGCTGATAACCGCATGCATAGCGTGGACGAAAATCAGATAGACAAGATGTAGATGTCGCAGTTTGTGTGGAAACGGAAATGCCAAGAAAAGAAAAACAACTCTACACATATTCTATATTTAAATTTTCAGCAAATAAATTAACTAAAGTAAAATTTCGCTACAAGTTTTTTGAGTTTTTTTCAGTCTACTAATATTCAGCAAAAAGTTTAGTGATTTTAGCAAGGATTTTTTTCATTTGCAGTCGACTAAATGTCAGCAAAACTTTTGCTGAAGATTACTATTTTTTTGGTAGAAATCAGTTCGCTGATTTTCAGCAAACCTTTTGCCGAAATTACCAACTTTTTTGCAAGCACGCTCCTGACTTAAAATTTGCTGACACAGCAACATTTTTTGCTGACTTTACTGACTTTTTTTTTTGAGTGTATTAACTGAAAAGCAATGGATCTCGTGTATCACAATATCCGAAGATGAGGTTTTATGTCGGAACATACAAGCCAAGTTTAACGCAGACGCGGACAGATGTTTGTGTGAAATTTCACTTCTCAATAATGACAGCCACGCTAATTGCAACATTGTACCTACCACAGATAACACCTCGTTTACACAATTGGCACACAAGAATCACTGGTTGTACACAATGCAGAACCCAACTCGAATAAACGCCGTATGCAGACAGACGCATTCTCAACTGAGCTTTAAAGGCTCTGGTCTTCTCAAAATAAGTCCAGATTGCACTCTAAAGCACAAATCCTTCATTGTGCAAGGTCATCAAACATACTCATCATCAGTTTACTCATCATACACTGCCACCACAAGCATAAGTAATGTCATGTATTCAACTGAACTGCAATCATTACTGCACAATTTTCACATCAGAAACTACTCCGATCAGCTTCAAAATATATCAGACATCCAGCGCAAGCTGCACCAACAAGTATTGACAGATTTTCCATTGAAAATCCAGCACATCAAATACCATCATGCGACCATTGCTTATGCTGATCTAACCCTCGCACTTGGAACCATCATAAGCATCACATACAAATGCACACACCGACAAAGGATAAACCTAAACCAGGAACTTCCATGTCCAAGCAGTTCGTCAAAACGTGCAACCAGCAGAATTTGAGGTGGCTGTTAATTAAAATATTTACGATGCAGTAGATTGACCTTGAAGCCATTTATTTATATTACATTGTGATGCAGTTTTGTCTAAGGCCGGGGTAAAACTCAGTTTGTCCAGGTTCGTCAAAGGTCTGCCTCCTTTGAAATAAAACAGCAATCGTTTCTTTTGTTCAATTCAATTGTACGATCCTGTATCGCACACAATTTTATTTACCAAGATCTTAAACTACTTAAATTACTTATTTAATCTAATGACTGTTATTGTTTAAACGTCTTCGATGATTCGGTGCTCAGGATGATCTTCGGCAACTCTGGCAGTGGTTGCAGTTCCTCCAAACGTCGATAGCTCTGTCACTGGTTAGATATGATTAGGTATTGAACTAAGTATCTCACGCAAATAGTAAGCAGGTGAGTCGGGTTATTCCAGGAAAACGAGGATATGTTGTAAATACGATTCGTAAATATTTCTAAGTAACTCACGAGAATAGTAAGCAGGTGAGTCGGGTTATCTCGGGGAAACGAGGGAATATGGTAACTACGATTAGTAAATATTTCTAAGTAACTCACGAGAATAGTAAGCAGGTGAGTCGGGTTAATTCGGGGAAACGAGGGAATATTGTAGATACGATTAGTAAATAGCTCTAAGTAACTCACGAGAATAGTAAGCAGGTGAGTCGGGTTATCTCGGGGAAACGAGGGAATCTAGCAACTACGATTAGTAAATATTTCTAAATAACTCACGAGAATAGTAAGCAGGCGAGTCGGGTTATTTCGGGGAAACGAGGGAATATGGTAACTACGATTAGTAAATATTTCTAAGTAACTCACGAGAATAGTAAGCAGGTGAGTCGGGTTAATTCGGGGAAACGAGGGAATATTGTAGATACGATTAGTAAATAGCTCTAAGTAACTCACGAGAATAGTAAGCAGGTGAGTCGGGTTAATTCGGGGAAACGAGGGAATATTGTAAATACGATTAGTAAATAGTTCTAAGTAACTCACGAGAATAATAAGCAGGTGAGTCGGGTTAATTCGGGGAAACGAGGGAATATTGTAAATACGATTAGTAAATAGTTCTAAGTAACTCACGAGAATAGTAAGCAGGTGAGTCGGGTTATTTCGGTAACTCCGACCTTGTTGGCTTATTCGTGTATACTTCGCCGAAGGACGAAGTATAGTAAAACTCCAACTGGGTTCGGGTTACCTCGGGAACACGAGGAGATGTAAATACGATTAGTAAAATATTTCTAAATAACTCACGAGAATAGTAAGCAGGTGAGTCGGGTTAATTCGGGAACTTTAATCGGGCTGGCTTATTCGTGTATACTTCGCCCACGGGACGAAGTATAATAAAAATCCAACTGGATTAAAGCTCTCCCCTAGGCTATACAACTTTTCCCTTATAAGCAATACGTTCTATTAACCTAATAAGAATTATTAGAATATTTGCCCAGCCCAGTGAAAATATATTGTTGGTTAGAGGTATCAGCATTTCCATTAGGTATATGAATAAGTAGGTTATTTGTAACGGCACGTTACATTCCCCCCCTACTTTGAAGGAAAAAACAAGTGGTTCTACTTTTTTTTCCCTTTTCACTCCTTTTCTTTTACTAAAATTCCCCCTATAAATCAATGGCACTATGCGAATTTCGACCTTTCGATCTGTAGTACCCGAAGGTACCTTTTGCCGAACTCCAAAGCTTCGGTTCGATATGTGGGTGCAATGCCGAACAGGAATATATCCATGTAGGTGGATTTGGTTTAGAGCATAGTGTGGGCGTTGGTCTTCGCATATTTGGAACATACGATTGTTTTGCCGAGTTCAAGCGGTCGTGATGTTTTATCGATGGAGTCACAAGAAGTCGGGAAGGAAGGCTCGGGAATTTCGGCTTCGCTTGAACGGCCAGTTTTGTCGCTGCCATCGATGTCCTTGGAACCTTTTCCGATTTATGAAATTCAACACCGGATATATTTCTTGCCGATTTCTGGTTATTTTGGGCTCTAATAAGGGGGAGTGTGGAGCTCGTATCGATTAGTGCGCGATCTTCAATGTCGTTGCTGTGAATTGGAAGGAAGTATCGGGGAACAGGTTGTCTACCTTCGGTTATTTGTAATGTGCAAAAACAGCGGGAACAGAAAATACGCAGTGGATTACGGCATTGCCTTCTGGTGTGTCCTCTCGCCTTACAGCGCCAGCAATGTGTAGATCGACCGTAAACGTCCAGCGCTGATATAATCCCCAAAAAATGGTTGGTATGGCCTTTCTCTTCATGTATTATCGCCTCATATTCATCTGTTAGCTCCATGAGCTCATCTAACGAAGTGAAGTGATTCCGACGTATATACAGTTTGTATTCGCTTCTGAGACCATAATAGATTCGGTCCGTATGATCCAATTTCCGTAGTTCAGGGTGATGATGTATGAGGGTTTGTATATCTAATATAAAATCTTTCGCCTTTTCCTTCGGCAATTGCTTCCGGCGGTATATTGTCTCTTCAAGATGGGCTAAGTATCGTTTTGGTAAAAAGAATCGATCGGCTTGTCTTTTGAACTCCTCCCACGAATGGATTTCATGCCGCTTGATACGATACCACTGAAGTGCTCGCCCCTTTAGTATTTCTAGGAGCGAGAAGAGAAGCCGGTTCTTCGGAAATGCGTAGCATTCGGCTACTTCTTCGACCCGTTCAATGAACTTCGTGTAAGTGCTACCACCATCATAGGTCAGATCCCATCGGCGGATTACTTCCATGATTTCGAAGTTACTGAGGCTACTCGCCGTTCGAAAGCTATCAAGATCTTGGTAATTGCTGTGTGCTGTACTCGCTCCAAGTTCGTTGGTGGTTTGGTTAGGTTTTCCACTAGGTGCGTCGTTGGAGTCGAGTCCCTGCTCGGGCGCCATTTGTGATGCAGTTTTGTCTAAGGCCGGGGTAAAACTCAGTTTGTCCAGGTTCGTCAAAGGTCTGCCTCCTTTGAAATAAAACAGCAATCGTTTCTTTTGTTCAATTCAATTGTACGATCCTGTATCGCACACAATTTTATTTACCAAGATCTTAAACTACTTAAATTACTTATTTAATCTAATGACTGTTATTGTTTAAACGTCTTCGATGATTCGGTGCTCAGGATGATCTTCGGCAACTCTGGCAGTGGTTGCAGTTCCTCCAAACGTCGATAGCTCTGTCACTGGTTAGATATGATTAGGTATTGAACTAAGTATCTCACGCAAATAGTAAGCAGGTGAGTCGGGTTATCTCGGGGAAACGAGGGAATATGGTAACTACGATTAGTAAATAGTTCTAAGTAACTCACGAGAATAGTAAGCAGGTGAGTCGGGTTAATTCGGGGAAACGAGGGAATATGGCAAATAGGATTAGTAAATATTTCTAAATAACTCACGAGAATAGTAAGCAGGTGAGTCGGGTTATCTCGGGGAAACGAGGGAATCTAGCAAATACGATTAGTAAATATTTCTAAATAACTCACGAGAATAGTAAGCAGGCGAGTCGGGTTATTTCGGGGAAACGAGGGAATATGGTAACTACGATTAGTAAATATTTCTAAGTAACTCACGAGAATAGTAAGCAGGTGAGTCGGGTTGATTCGGGGAAACGAGGGAATATTGTAGATACGATTAGTAAATAGCTCTAAGTAACTCACGAGAATAATAAGCAGGTGAGTCGGGTTAATTCGGGGAAACGAGGGAATATTGTAAATACGATTAGTAAATAGTTCTAAGTAACTCACGAGAATAGTAAGCAGGTGAGTCGGGTTATTTCGGTAACTCCGACCTTGTTGGCTTATTCGTGTATACTTCGCCGAAGGACGAAGTATAGTAAAACTCCAACTGGGTTCGGGTTACCTCGGGAACACGAGGAGATGTAAATACGATTAGTAAAATATTTCTAAATAACTCACGAGAATAGTAAGCAGGTGAGTCGGGTTAATTCGGGAACTTTAATCGGGCTGGCTTATTCGTGTATACTTCGCCCACGGGACGAAGTATAATAAAACTCCAACTGGATTAAAGCTCTCCCTATACAACTTTTCCCTTATAAGCAATACGTTCTATTAACCTAATAAGAATTATTAGAATATTTGCCCAGCCCAGTGAAAATATATTGTTGGTTAGGGGTATCAGCATTTCCATTAGGTATATGAATAAGTAGGTTATTTGTAACGGCACGTTACAACATTAATTTTTATTTTATTATTATATTAATTTCACACACCTACTCACAATTATTTACACTTAATAAATTTTTTTTTATTCAAAACAATAACATTCAAAAACAAAACTGTAGCAACTCAGTTCTGTCATGTCAGCACATTTTGTTTTTTTGTGAGCAATGCTCACGCCGGGGTGCATGTTCAAAACTTCACAAGAAAATTATTTATAATTTCTTACGTATGTATAAAGAAATTGCGACACATCGACAGCACTCATTTGCTACAGTTAAACATTTATGTAAGGTGTGTCACATTTTTGCTTTATCAAGCAATTAATTTATTTTGCTTTAACATGAAATTTATAAACTAAAACTGGCACACTACAAAATGCAATTCAGCAATAATGTAGTATTTAAAGGGAAATTAATTTAATAAAAATTTGTAGAAACATTAAAAACACCATTGTGTCAAATATTAATTTCTACCTTCTCCGATAAACCAAGTAACAAGAGCTTGTGTTAAAAATATTATTATCTTGGTGTATCGCCTAGATAAAACAAACAAAAAAAAATATATAGTTTAGTGATCGGCAAACTAGCCTTTCATTAACATAAGGGTTAATATTTTTGTCAATAGATTATGTATGCAGATATTATTTTTCAGAGTTAAATTTAATAATGAAAATATAAATCATTTAGTTTGTTTCGAGGAGTTAATTTAGCGGTATCATCCTTTTATCTTCCAGGTGATGAATTAGCGATGTACGATTATCATCTACTCCCGAAAGGGGGATCTTCCCACCGGCGTATCTAGGCCATTTTTCTAGGGGGTGCTATAGCCCCGTCTTATAAAAATTTTGTTTTTTTGTAATTTATCAAAAAATGTATCTAAAGTTTTATAGGTTTGGTTCCTCTGTTTCGTTTACGATCATCTGTACGATCGCCAGATAGCTATTTGGATAGTTAAGCTTTCAGCTTTACCCAATAATCACTACAAAAATTTAAGTGAAATCACAGTTAAGGCTTACATTTTGTTTGAATTGCACTTTGTTTAATGACTTACACTAGCAATACAAATATACTGATAGAAATAAACTAGCAGAAAAAGCTGCTAAAAATTTGTTAAAAATGGCCCTGCAAAAAAACTGCCTACTGTAGCAGAATCTGTTTTTTAGTTAGATAAAAACAGAAAAAATAAAACTGTTAAATCTAAAAAATTTCAGCTATATTTGGGTGTTATTTTGGTTCGTTTTAAATGATAACTTACCCTTCTTATATCAGCATAAAATTATCACAGAAAGGAACAACTATTAGTTCTATAAATTTATTGTTTTTATTTAAGTTAAATTTAGTTAAATGCATATAATATTCTATTTTGCTGAAATTAGCGGAAATTTTTGCTGAAAAATTGTTGAATATTAATTTCAGATTGGGAGATTTTCAATTTATTTTACAAAATAAAGTATATTAAGGAAAAAATTCTACAAAAAAATTTAAAAATTAGTTTTTAGTTATTATTAGAAAATGGGACTTTATTCAAATACATATTTGCAATAAAATGGCATCGAATTGGTAATATGTATTTAGCTAGAAATGCATATTTTTGCATATTTTGCTATAAGTGCATATTTTAATATATATTGTAGCTTATCATGTTTTATTGCATATTATGCCAATAAATGCATATTTTTGCATATTTTGCTTAAAATAGCTGTTACAAATGTTACTTTTCATTCTATCAAAATCTTAGTTTTTTTTTGGAAAATTTACCTTTAAAATAATTTTTTTACTTAAATTTATAAACATTTTTTGGATCTTTTAATTCACGGAGATGAAAGTGATCGATAAATATAGTTACTAACTTTTTGACGATGATATTTAAACTACTTTTAAGATAATAATACTATAGCCTACTTAACAAAAATAATAATGAAAACACTGAAATAAATAAATAATTCATGTTTAAAAACTTTGTAATAAAAACTTTCCGATTTTTAATAATTTATGTATATAAAACACGATTTTTATAACATTTCTTGCCCTGGTCATTACTGACGATCTACTTTCATAAGAAAGTTGAGTCAGAAATAGATAAGAATTTTTATTTCAAGTAAAAATTAATTGTTAAAAAAAAATCTGGGGGGGCTAAACTATTTCTGGGGGTGCTTAGTCCCCCAGATCGGCCTATCTACGCCTATGGATCTTCCGCAATAAGAATATGATTATTGCGTCAATAAAGTTTTTCTTTAAGGCGATACTATTGCGAAACATTTTCGTATTCTAATGTTTATTAACCCAACAAGCATTAATCATTGAAAAACATTTAATATGGGCGCTGTGGTGTAATGGTTAGCGCGTTGGACTGTTACACGTTAGGTTGCGGGTTCGATCCCCAACCAAGGCAAAAAAAAAACACCGTTACCGAAATAATATAAAATATCGTTACCCTAACGATAACCGCATTCGTTTCGGTTACCATCCATGTTTTAAATGACAACTTACCCTTCTCATATCAGCAAATATCTGAATATTAGTAGAAAACACACAGAAGGGAAATTTGCTGAAATTAGCGAAAACTTTTACTGAAAAATTGTTGAATATTAATTTTAGATTGGGAGATTTTCAATTTATTTTACAAAATAAAGTATATTAACAAAAAAATTCTCCAAAAAAAATTTAAAAATTAGTTTTTAGTTAAGTTATTATTAGAAAAAGGGACTTTATGCAAATACATATTTGCAATAAAATGGCATCGAATTGGTAATATGTATTTAGAATATTTTTGCATATTTTGCTATAAGTGAATATTTTAATATATATTGTAGCTTATCATGTTTTATTGCATATTATGCCAATAAATGCATATTTTTGAATATTTTGCTAAAAATAGATGTTAAAAATCGTCCTTTTGATTTTATCAAAATCTTAGTTTTTTTTGGAAAATTTACCTTTAAAATAATTTTTTTCCTTAAATTTATAAATATTTTTTGGATCTTTTAATTCACGGAGATGAAAGTGATCGATAAATATAGTTACTAACTTTTTGACGATGATATTTAAACTACTTTTAAGATAATAATACTATAGCCTACTTAACAAAAATAATAATGAAAACACTGAAATAAATAATTAATTCATGTTTAAAAACTTTGTAATAAAAACTTTCCGATTTTTAATAATTTATGTATATAAAACACGATTTTTATAACATTTCTTGCCCTGGTCATTACTGACGATCTACTTTCATAAGAAAGTTGAGTCAGAAATAGATAAGAATTTTTATTTCAAGTAAAAATTAATTGTTAAAAAAAAATCTGGGGGGGCTAAACTATTTCTGGGGGTGCTTAGTCCCCCAGATCGGCCTATCTACGCCTATGGATCTTCCGCAATAAGAATATGATTATTGCGTCAATAAAGTTTTTCTTTAAGGCGATACTATTGCGAAACATTTTCGTATTCTAATGTTTATTAACCCAACAAGCAATAATCATTGAAAAACATTTAATATGGGCGCTGTGGTGTAATGGTTAGCGCGTTGGACTGTTACACGTTAGGTTGCGGGTTCGATCCCCAACCAAGGCAACATTAATTTATGATAAATAATATGTATGAGTTTTTTCTATCCCTCATATATATCGCATCGTCCTCCTTCGGTGTTCCCATAGCACTTAACCCCACCGAAGTAAAATAATATAACAGGGCTATGAACTAAAAAGCTTCAACAAAGTTCGCCAACTCACCATCAGATGGCGCGCAACAACTGTTCTAAAACTTCAACATCTCGCGGAATTACAGTGTTGCCATATTTGAAGCCCTTCATCCTTCACCACCTTTCACTTCTTCTATATCCCCTTTCCAAAGGATGCAACACGTTAATTAATAGGAAAAATTTCCTGAGTGTTGCTTCTCTTTATCAAAAAACAAAAAAATATCGATTTTTTACCACATTATATTTTCAAGCCTTGTCTTTGAGAAATAGTTGAGCAAATCAAAACAATAGCATTCTCAATAAAATCGGCTTCTTAAGCGGGCCATACATTTGCAATATTATGGTACAACTTTCCAAGTGGTACAAGCATATTTCCAGTGTATGTATTAAATTGAAGGTTGAGCAATATTATGTAGTGAATCAAAACACTTTTGATTTTTATTGGACAACTTGAAATATTGTATAATCTATTGGCAACACTGTACAATTTTAATTTTGCGTTGTTTATGTTTGTGTGCATTTTGAGGTTATGTTGAATTCATATATTGCATAAAATATTGTGACGATCTTTTGTTACATATATGTATGTTGCAATTTATTGTATGGTGTGTTTTGCAAAATGAGAAAAATACTGTGCCATTATATTGGACATAATATTGCAAATGTATGACAGTTCCCAAACTGTTTTTCAAGTTTTACAGAGAGAGTTAACATTTTATTTTTTACGAACATTTTTAAATTAAGTATGAATCTTTTTAAAGTTACTATGATTCTAATTAAAATAAACTTCTCATATTTAAATTGATGTGTCAAAATTTTAGGTATACTTTGTTTTCGTAATTTAAAAGTAAGTAGAAACATATTTTAATTATAAAGAATACAAACTTAGTTTGATTCTGTAGAATCTTCTACGATGGAGGAGGAAAAATAAAACACAACCTTGTGCGTTGATGGTTTGTTCGTAACAACAACTTTATTTACAAATTTACAATAATTATATGCTAAAATAAAACTAAATATCTTACAACTATATGCCTGCTTAGAATGGTCTGTTATCTACAGCAGGCATCGGCAAACATATACAACCTTATTTTGTGCTTGTATGAGTGAGTTGCAGCCTCTCTCTCTGAATGCACTGACAAAGAATGTTTGTATAATAATTTGAAAATTTTATATGTTTTTTATAAAATAAAAGATGAATTTTTTTAATAATACAGTAATGACCAATATTCTATCATACGTATTAGATTTTTGTTTTAAAACATTGTATTTAATATTTCTTTTTAAATTATATTTTATTTTAACCTATGATTGTAGTACCAAATACAAAATCAATTTTTATATAATCAAACAATATGCTTGCGTTGCTATCACCTTTATATTATATGATAAACAAACTAGATAATGTGAGGGTAAGTTCCAAATTCAATACATCCCAGCAAAACCTTGGTAATATGTTGGTATTACAGAACACATTACGTGGTAATACCATACCCCTTACCATTGCATTATTTCATAACTAAAATGTAATGTCTTACGTATAATGTGCTGCATAACTACTGGGTAGTAATAGCAACTTATTACCAATGATATATTTAAACACCTCAAAGAAAAGCGTTACTTGTAATACACAACATGAGTTCTATAATAGCAGCGATTTATTACAGATGGGATATTTTAAAACCATAAAATAAGGAGTTACTTTTAATGTGATACGTGATCACTTAATAGAAGTATCCACTTATTACCGATTGTGTATTCAAATACCTCAAAATAAGGAGTTATTTGTAATGCGTTACATGAGTGTTATTTTCTACACAGAACCAATTCTGTTCATAAATAGTATGAATTGCTTTCATTGAATTCTGTTCATAATTAGTATGATGTTTTTATTTTATTTAAGGAATGTTTTCATACTTATTTAAATTTACAAAATATTTTATAATCAAGTTGGTTTTAAAGGAAAGAAACATAAGTCAAAAACAAAATAAAATTTTTGGAAAATAGTGCTACTATTGTACAAAATATAAGAAATTATCTTTTAGCGGGCTTCTTGCCGAAGATGAGGTTTTTAATTAAATAAATACATAAGAAAGGTAAGTACATAATAGTTCGTGGTTGAAAATTGTTGATCATGTGATATTTTTACAGATATGTGTATTCAATATGTCGAATAATTCAAGTATCCATCCCAGCCATAGCAAAAATATTTTGCATTGTCGCACTTCTGTACAAAAATTAAGATGCTCTAAAAAAATCTATGGAGGATTTTCTTATTTCACCGCCCTCAAAAAGTGTTATAATATGCCTTATGCCAAAAAGTCATAATTAGTGCTAAATTATTTCAGTTTTATATGTAATTTATAAATATGTGCAATGTTTTATCAGTTAAACATAGTTTGTTAATAAAAATTTAATTTTGCAGTGATTTATTCCATCTTTTTAGAAATTTTCAATAATGTATAACCAAAAATCCATTAAAAATTAATAATTTGCAAGAACAAGTTCATAATTTACGTAAAAAATGTTTATTATATGAATGAACATTTTTCATAATATGTATGAACAAAATCATACAATGAATGAACAACTTCATGCAATGTATGAACAAGTTTTGGGAAAAATTATCATGTTTGATTCATACATAAAATGAAAAAATTCATTCCATGTATGAACAAGTTTTTTCTGTGTATTTAAAATATTCGATACAAATAATTTATATGTTTTATACATATTGACTGAAATATCTTTTATGTTTTTTGTTAACTTTATATTAATCTGAGTAAATATTAATTAAATATGAATATGATGCGTTTTAGCATTTATAAAAAACCAACACGATAAGGTCTTATTTTATTTTTTTTTGTAAGAAGTAAGTATATATTTTTATACAGTAAGTAAGCGCATAATTTTAATGTGTTATTTCAGACCTGTTTGTAACACATTTTTTTGGCCTTCCTTTAAGCTGTTATGTAAGTAGTATTGTCCTCAGTATCGGTTATATAAGTAGTTACGTAACTCCTAACATGTAACATTAAAGTAACATGTTCTTATGTTGTTACCTAGCCCTCTTTTGGAAAGTACATACCTCCAATGACATGCGCTTGTTAAAATAATAGCTGTTGGAATAGCAAAGTAAGAGGTTACATACATTTATTTCTTCTTACAAACCTTATTACCAGGTAATAGAAAGTTTTGCTGGGATATAACATGATTCATATATTTACCAAACTTAAAAATGGCTTAAGTGTTGTTCAATAGATGAGTTTCGCTACATATTTGAGTCTTCTAACGTTGATGTGGTATGTGTTTCTGAAACATGGTTCAACGCCAAAGTTGGAGATGAATGTTATAGATTGCAGGGATATAAGCTCTTCAGAGTAGATAGAAAAATTAAAATGGGTAGTAAGGACAAAAAAAGCGGCGGTGTTGCCATCTATGTGAAAAATAATGTGAAATGTAAATTCAAATCTAAATCAAAGGATGGTGACTGCATTGAATTCCTATTTTTAGAATTATTCAATGGAAACGAAAAATTATTGCTGGGAAATGTTTATAGGCCAAATAAGAATATTAATTCGGATGCTTTTTTCCTGAAATTATGTAATATTACTGTAGGATATACAAATATTGTAATAGCTGGTGATTTTAATAGTAACATTTTGGTGGATTCTACGTTCTCAAATGAAATGCAATACATTGGCCTAGATGCTGTCAACAGAACTATACCTACACACTAGAGGGCTGAATGAATGTTTTACAAAACATTCTCTTGCATGCGCTGATGATAGATTTGACGATTTTTAATACTAAATATAACAAAAATTTACCATTTTACTTATTTGTAGTTATTTACAAGATGTTAAAATTTAGATCATTACAAAAAAAAAAATAAATAAAACAGAAAACAAAAAAAAATATTTTGGTGTTGTATAAGAAAATGTTTTGTGAATGTCTTGCAAAACATTCATACTGGCCTCTACTACACTCAAAAAAATAAGTTAGTAGAAAAATTAGTTAAACGTCTTGTATATCAAGTGTACTAGTTTTCAGCAATTTTTTCGCTGAAATTCCGTTTCCAGCAAAAATTTTAGTTATATTTTTTTAGCACTAAACTAATTTTGAACTAATGTTTTACTAATTTATTTTGCTGCAAAAATTGTGCTGATAACCGCATTCATAGCGTGGACGACAACCAGATAGACAAGATGTAGATGTCGCAGCTTGTCTGGAAACGGAAATGACAAATAAAGAGAAACAACTCTACACATATTCTATATTTAAATTTTCAGCAAATAAATTAACTAAAGTAAAATTTCGCTACAAGTTTTTTGAGTTTTTTTCAGTCTACTAATATTCAGCAAAAAGTTTAGTGATTTTAGTAAGGATTTTTTTCATTTGCAGTCGACTAAGTGTTACCAAAACTATTGCTGAAGATTACTATTTTTTTGGTAAAAATCAGTTCGCTGAAATTACCAACTTTTTTGCAAGCACGCTCCTGACTAAAAATTTGCTGACACAGCAACATTTTTTGCTGACTTTACTGACTTTTTTTTTGAGTGTACCCACTATTCTACCAATTCTAACTCGCTTCTTGATATATTTTTTACCAATTCTCTATCGAAAATCCTACTGTTTGAACAAACATCTGCACCTGTATTTTCTAAGCACGATCTTATCTTTACAACTTACGATTTTAACCCTCATCGGTCCCTCGAGAAATACACCTAATCGGTCCCATTGTATGCGCGCGCATACATACATATATTTTTAATTGTAAAAAAGCTTAAAAAAAAAATTAACAACCTTTTATGTTTTGTGATTTTTTATGGTTATTATATTGTTTACTATCATATTAATACATTTGAACTTCATAAAGGTAGATTTAGAATGAAATTAAAATTAGAATATTACATATATTAGAAAAAAAAAATTGAATTTTTAACTTTTGTCAATTATTTGTACATTTTTCGCATAAATTGAAATTATGTTCAGCACAAATAAAATTTCTACACTTTTCACAGCGTGTAGCAAAAAGATTTTTGTTATTTTTATATGTGCAGACGTAGCATCGGCCTCGTTTTGATGTACTTTGTAAATGGCGAATCTCCCGAATTCTTTGAATAACACTGGAAGCATCATTACTTTGAGGTTGTTTTTACGTTTAGTGATCTGTTTTTCCACATGATTCAATCCAAGCTCCTCGATAAAAAGGCGACGACGAATATTATGGTTCGTTTTAGAATTTTTCCAATTCGGGAACAATGCAATGAACGTCACGAATGCATTCGTCAACGCATTCAAGCATGTTACAAAATTCTGCCATTGGCCACCGATTGACTTTTTGTTTGCATGTGTACGTAGCCACCATTTGATCCATAGTATCAACTCCACTCTTGGTTTTGTTGTAGTCTTCAATGATGTTAGGTTTCTTCTGTTCACTATTTTCATTTATGCTGACAACATTGTGGTATGTACTAAAGGGCTGCGTGATTGCAATCGGTTTGTTGTAGTCATTAAATCACATGGTGCTAGTATGTGTGCATTACGATTTAAACCACCCTGTTACGACTAGACGACAAATCAAAACGAAAGCGAGCTTAAGCATTAACCATGGCAACGAAAAAAACAATAAGTGATTGTTGTGACTCACGGTTGTTCGCTACCATAACAAAGCAATTAGTACTTTGAACTTGTGTTTAAGTATCGCAATGAATGCTATGGATGCGATGGTGTGTTGTGTTATAATATGTAGGTTTTATAAAACGAAAAAGTATAAATGTACACTCAGATAAAAAAGTTAGCAGTTAGTTAGTTGTTCTTTATTTTCAAATCAATGTTTGTTTTACAATTTTTATATTATTATATAAAAAAGTTAGTAAAAAAATAAATTAATAATGTTATTAATGCATAATAAATTATAAAAACAAAAAAAATAATTTATATTAATTCTTATTAAATACAAGAAAGTTAAAAATCTCTGCGTTGTAATTGTTTTTAATATAAACAATTATAATGCAGAGATTTTTAAGTTTTATACACCCGGTGAAAAATGCTCATATACACTCGAACATGTTGGTATGGTTTATGTGGACACATATGAACAAATATGGATTTTTTATGAACATATATGGATTTTATATGAACATATATGGAAGTATATGTGATTCCATATATGGAAAAAGATTTCATATACAGACATATATTGAAGCATCTGTTATTTCATATATTGAAATGGCACTAATATATGGACAAATATGGAAGTATATGTTATTCAATTTATGAAAAAGGGACTTGTATATATGAACATATTTGGAAGAATACATTTTTCCATATGTGTAAAAGGAACTCATATTTGGTAAGTATGGAATTATATTTAATGCAGTGAAAAAAAGGAACATGTAGCGACTAATTTGAATGTCATACATAAATTTATATCTATAGTACAACCTTATAATAAAGAACAGCAAAGTTCGCATGTATTCGCATATATTAAATAAATGTATATGTTCATATATGTCCATATATTAACATATACTTAGGTGTTACCTCATTTTTCGGATCCATAATAATTAAACAATATTGAAAAATAAAATTAAAAATAAATAATATAATAAAACCAATACGTAGTAGAGTTTGCTAAAAACCCTACTCAATGTTCCTTAATGTATTCGTCGCTTTAGAGCTTTTTTTTGGTATGATTAGAGTATTTCACATATTAAATAGTTGAAATATTCATTACGATCAACTAAAGAATTTTTTGGGGGTAGACATTTGTCTATTTTAATTTTTTCATTATACCATTGGCCGATCATAATCGGCTTTTCATACCTACACAACACGAATGAAAACAAAACTCTCAACTAAAAGCATAACAAAAAAAAAATACTCCATTCATTAGCATGATAGCTTTCAACAGAGTAGGTACTTATTTCGGTTACATACATCAGTGTTGCCAGTCTTTTCATACCTTATCCCCAATTTTTAATTTGCCATCCCAAAAAATTCCCAACTTTTATTTTATATAAAAATTTGTTTTCGTTAATTTTTTCGAAAAATTAGTGGAAAAATACCATATTCGTTTATTTTGTGCGGTAAGTTGTACACTCAGACTCAATAAATTTGTGCTTACAACAAATTATAAAAAAGAACAAATAAATTTAAATAACAGCAAAGAAAATTTGAACCAAAATTTTTCATTTTAAATATTTAATAATAAACAGACATTTAATAAATAACAGACATTTTGTTGTGTGTGGTAATGCATTAAAAAGTTTTAGCATTTCAGCAGATGGATTAGCTTTTGACAATTGAGTAACTTGTAAAGTATACATTTAATTTAAGAAGAACTTCTTATAACTCTTATTAAATTTAAATAACTTTAAAAATTTTAGAACCAAAACGAATTTGAATTTTCACCAAGAGGAATTATAGTTTCTAGGAACATTACCTTGCCAGACTCAAATTTTTGTAGCTAAAAATCATTCACTATTATCATCATTCTTAGAAAAAAATATAAATATTTAGAATTATCAGGATTAAATTCATAAAAATATGAAAAAGCAATAATATATTTTATCCCCAAATGATCCCCTAAAATTTCGTATCATCCCCAATAAATCCCCAGTTCTACAAACGGAAGTTTTTATCCCCATTGATGATACAATTCCCAATTTTGGGATAAATCCCCCAAACTGGCAACACTGTTATACATAAGTTTTCAGTAACACTAAAACGATGGTGTTGATATTGTGTTGGTTGCTTAAGTTCACAATAATATGATGTGGTAATGTACTGTTGTTATCCGTGATAAACGATTCATGATGGGATTCGTCTCACTATCCATATGCTTTTTTGCCATCGTGTTTTTTTTTGTTGTTTGTACTGAGTCAATCGTTATAAAAAGTAAAACTACACAAATTGTTATGGCTTGTAGGCTATCATGTGTCTTGAAATCTCATTTAAGATGAATCGTTCAGCCCTTTAGTATGTACTGAGCAATGTCACAAATCGGTATCGGTGAGGAACATATGACAACATAACTGCTTGCAATTTATGTTCATATACAACTTCTGTATGATAAATTGGCTTTTGACGCATGTCGAGTAGAACTAAAGGAATTTCAGTCCTATTTTTCCTTATTGTTCCCAAAATAGTCATGTGATTCTTATGCAAATCTTCTGCCAATTCATACGAAGTGAAAAAGTTGTCACACGTTACATTTCTGGCAGAAAGTCCTTCCACCAAATCCAAAACAACACGCCGTCCGAGATTGCGTTCAGGAGTGGCATTACGATTCCGACCAACATAAATTTGTGTGTTGTATGCATACCAGCTTTTTGTGTCGCATAGCACCCAAATTTTGATGCCATATTTCGCCGGCTTGGATGGAATATACTGACGAAACGGACATCGCCCACGATACGGAACTAACTGTTCATCTACGGTAATGTTTTTTCCTGGTGTGTATACAGCTTTCAAATTATGATTCCATTTATCGTATACATTTCGAATCGGTGCCAATTTGTCACAAACAGAAGTACTTGTAGATGCAGTGTTGGCAACCATGGATACGCTTGAACATTTTCAAAGACATTGTTGCTCTAAATATTGGCCGACCAGTTTCTTCATTCCACAGTTTAGTGACACATTCACCGTATGACCGATACACACCAGAAAGCAGCAACAATCCAAAGTATGCGTGCAGTGTGTCCAAATCAATGTTTTCCCATTCGTCTTTGTACTTTCGCACACCATATAAATTCGTCATGTTCAAAATAATATTCTCAACCGGTCCAAGGAATATGTGAAATGCAGACGAAACATCAACTATATTAGTAGCTGCTAATGCTTTTGGACCTGAATTATAACAAAAATGAAACATATAATGAACATGAACCATACGTGGGACTAATTAATTAGGTGGACTAATTAATTGATGATTTCATTACCATTACATTGATATCATTTGTAATGAAATTGTTTTCATTACCATTTTTTTAATTAATGGTAATGATTCTAAAATTTAATTTCATTGAATAATGACAATGATTTTCAATTTCATTACCATTGATAATGAATAAATTAAAAAAAAATAATTGCCATTGACAGAAAAACGTAAAAATGGAGTAAAACTCGCTGAAATCGAAGATGGAATATGCTCATTCAGGCTCATGCTCATTTGAAATTAAATATTACTTTCCATTCCATTGTTATTTGTATCCAGGTAAAGTTTAACGGAATTAAATGGATCCTCTTTAATAAATTATGTTTTGTAAATTCCCTGACCAAACCAGTTGTTCGTTTTCATTTGTCTTAATTTTTTTGTAACAAATGGTTTTTAATCAATTGTAATTAGTTTTTTTATACATTAGTGTAATTTCATTACCATTAGTAATGATTTTTCTAATGAAAAATATTTCATTACCATTAAATGGTAATGAAATTTTTTTCATTGTCATTAGTATGAACTAATGGTAATGAAAATTCAATGGTAATGAAAAATTCCCATGTATGACATTAACCCATAACAAAGAGGGTAGGCTTTTACCTGAAGTGAAATTTTCTGCACGTCGAAATGAATTTCTTCGATTTATTTCAAATGGTTGCAATGAATATTCAATTTTCTTATTTTTTGAAAAATATTTATTTTCAGGATTTGCTGCATTTTCTTCTGCTAAATTTTGCTCAAGTGGCTCAATGTCGTCTTCATCCGAATGCACGCTAACTTCACTTTCATCATTATCCTCGTCTGATAATGCAAAATCATCGTCACTATTGCACGGAGATTCGCCCGCTTCGCTTTCCAAATCAAAATCCATTTCTAGTTCATCTCGCTGCCTTCTTTTATGTAAAACTCTATCCATTTTTTTATCAAATACTTCGAAACACAACCAAAATTCAAATAAATGCGCAAACAAACTTCACTTACATATGTGTGTTCCAGAACAAACTGAATTTCATAAAACGAAAAAATGAGAGCGTGCTATAAATCCACACACAAAAATAAGCGGCAATTCCAGGTACCTACTTATGTGTATGCGCGCACATACACAGGGACCGATTCGTAACTATAACTGCACAGGCAAATACAGTAAGGGTACAAATTCAAAAACGGTTTTTTTGGTTGTTCAGGCAAAATAATTCTATTTTACAAAATACCAGGTCATTCCGCTGAACAGTTTTTATTTTATTCAAGGTTAAAGATCAAAATTGTATGCGTGCGCATATGGGGGACCGATGAGGGTTAAACCAGTCACACTTGATGAAACATTTAGCTATCGCGACTTTAAACACATTAACTTTCCGGCCTTATATGAAAAAATTTTACAAATTGACTGGGACTATACATATTATATGCCATCTGTTGATGATCAACTTAATTTTATTCAAGTAAACATCGAATTACTCTTTGACGAATTTGTTCCTGTGAAAACAAGAAGAAAAACAACTACCGGCAATCCATGGTTTACAGCTGAAATTAAATGTTTAATCGTGCAACGTAACATATCTAACACAAGATGGAAAAGATTTAAAAGTCCCGAATTACAAACTGAATTTCGCTCACTCAGAAATAAAGTTACCTCAAGCATTAGAAGTGCCAAATCCTCCTACTGCAGCACAAAATTTTCAAATTGCTTAGATAGTAAGGCGACATGGAGTGAAATTCGAAATGTTGGAATTATAAACAAATCAAGTAACATTTCCGCCGATATAAATGTTGATGAATTAAATCGGAAATTTACAGATTTGCAAATGCCTATCGCAGATGTTACACACTATAGGAACCACACTAATACGCCCGTCCAAAACCAATTTAATTTTAGTTGTTTTACTGATTCTGAAATATATGAAAGCTTCCTCAGCATCAAGTCTAATGCGACTAGCTATGATGGTGTCCACCCGAGATTCATAAAAATTGTTTTTCCTGTTATATTGCCATACATCACACACTTGTTTAATTCGATAATAATTAAGTCAATGTATCCTACTCAATGGAATCATGCTAAAATTTTTCCTATACCCAAAACGGAAGACGAATTGCGTCCTATAGCTATTTTACCCTTTCTGTCCAAAATACTGGAACGCTTAATGCATTACCAATTAAATAAATTTATTCAGGATAATAATCTACTAACTCCCAGACAATCTGGTTTCCGACCACAACATAGTTGTATATCTGCTTTGATTGATGTAACTGAATATATAAGAACACAAATTGATGACGACAAAGTTGCATTTCTAATTCTTTTGGATCATTCCAAGGCTTTTGATACGGTCAATCCAGAAATTCTAACTTTAAAATTGAACAAAATATTTAATTATCTTTTACATCTGTAAAGCTGATGTCTTCATATTTAACAGGTAGATCACAATCGGTTTTCTATGGAGATAAAATATCCAGTAGGGTAGAACTGGGAAGAGGTGTACCAAAAGGTTCTATTTTAGGCCCTTTGTTGTACTCAGCCTATGCCAATGACCTTCCTAACCAATTGCAATACTGCAATATTCAAATGTATGCAGATGATGTTCAACTCTACATAAGCTGTAAAACATCGGAAATTGATGATTGTGTGCAACAAATTAATGTTGATTTGGAAAACATTAGAACTTGGGCTAAAAATAACGGGCTATGTCTCAATCCAAGCAAATCAAAATGTATGCTGATTACAAACAAATCAAGAATTGATTTTGTGGATAAGGTAAAAAATCTTGGAGTTACATTTAATAATCACTTACACTGGAAATACCACGTTACCATCACAACCGGAAAAATATATGGGATGTTAAGAAATTTATGGTGCACGCAATGGTTCTTACCACTTAACGTTAGAATGCTATTGGCTAAAACTTACTTAATACCCACCCTTCTTTACAGTTGTGAGTTGTTTTTGGGCTGTGATGCAACCAGTTTGCGTAAACTTAACGTGGCTTTTAATAATATTGTAAGGTATATTTTCGGCATACGTCGTTTTAGCAGTATATCTCACTATGCGAAACAAGTTTTTGGGGTCACCTTTTCAAATCTTTTAAAATACAAATCATTAATATACCTTCACAAAATAATCTACTCCCGCCAACCGAAATATCTTTATGAAAGACTAAACTTCTTTAGGTCTGAACGAGGATGCCGTATTATTCAGATACAGCATTAGACCACTTTTTCGAATCAACACTTCTACATTAATGCCATTCGAATTTGGAATCGATTACCCCCTCATTTGCAGATAATCAGCAACGCAATGCAATTCAAGAAATTAATATATGAATATTATAAATAAAAATTTAAATTGATTTTATATATATATAGATTTAACACTATAACTTTTTTAATTATTGTACTTTTTAATTATTGTAGTTTTAAATTTATATTTCTTAATATTTTTGTATGTAATTTGTATGCGCATTGTCAAATTTAACTATAATATTCAGTACTTCTATATAAGATTAAATCTTTGTACTGAATTGTGAAGAAAATAAATAATAATAATAATAGCTGTATTTTGTCTCATGCCTATCAACGTTAAGTATTTAAAGCAATCTACGTTAAACCGATTTTAGTACAAAAAAATTGTAAAAAGCTTATGTTTATAAATGTTCCGTTATAATCGAACGTACGTCAGCAAAAGTTTTTAGGAAGTAACGCGAATAAATTACGTTAGATATGAAAATGATTCCATTCGAATTTGGAATCGATTACCCCCTCATTTGCAGATAATCAGCAACGCAATGCAATTCAAGAAATTAATATATGAATATTATAAATAAAAATTTAAATTGATTTTATATATATATAGATTTAACACTATAACTTTTTTAATTATTGTACTTTTTAATTATTGTAGTTTTAAATTTATATTTCTTAATATTTTTGTATGTAATTTGTATGCGCATTGTCAAATTTAACTATAATATTCAGTACTTCTATATAAGATTAAATCTTTGTACTGAATTGTGAAGAAAATAAATAATAATAATAATAGCTGTATTTTGTCTCATGCCTATCAACGTTAAGTATTTAAAGCAATCTACGTTAAACCGATTTTAGTACAAAAAAATTGTAAAAAGCTTATGTTTATAAATGTTCCGTTATAATCGAACGTACGTCAGCAAAAGTTTTTAGGAAGTAACGCGAATAAATTACGTTAGATATGAAAATGTATAAACGTTGAGTTTTCAACGTTGATAATTGATCAATTGATCCGTGTTGAAAGTTAACGTGCATACGAAAAGTAATATGTTAGTTTTCGTCTTAAACGCGTTTTTATGCTCTTTGAGTTTTTTTTATGAGTTAACGGATATAGTTAAGTCGAAAACACAGCTAATAATAATAAACAACAACTACAAAAATAAATATCAAAAAACAACAACACAAAAAAAATAAAAACAAAAGAACTTAAAAATAAATTACCAAAAAAATGTTTCAATAAACATTATGCAGAGTGTAAAAAATCTGACAAAAAAGCGATCTGAAAACCTACTTCATTGAATGCTTGTTTGTGACTGAGTTATTTTTTTGTTCTATTTGTGAGCTTATGTTCAGCAACCAAGCCCTCACGATCCATCATATGATAGAGCATATAAAATTCAACCAATTTATAATAATTACAATTCGTCATTTGGAAGAGCTATGGTTGAAACCAAACGAAAGTCAATCGATATATCGTCACCTGAATTGCAGAAGGGCGTAATAACACTTTTTATCTTTTAAGAGGAGAAGCAAAAAACATTGTAGAATTACACATAATTTGGAATTAAAGAATATATTTCTTCTCTTGACTATAGATTTATTTCTGTATAAAGTTTAAATTTTTGTAGGGACATGTATTTAGTATAGTGTATCATAACTAGGGTTTATGTCCGGGAATTCCCGGGACGAGATTCCCGGGACGGGATTCCCGGGAATCCCGCCCTTTTTTCAATCCCGCAATCCCGGGAATTTTGTGCGGGATTTCCCGGGATTTTTTTTTACTCTTTTACAGAAATTTTAGCTAGTATATTAAAATTTTGAAAGCTTTTTTTAAATTAAAAACATTGATTGTTTTAAAAATAATTAAATAAAAAATATTTAAAATTAAAATATGCGATTTAAAATTTAATAAACTGAATAGTAGGTATAAAAAAATATTATTTAGGCCGAGTTTTTTGGGTTCAGTTAAACCGAAAACAAATTTTATTAGTCATTATCAAGTTTAAATACCAACAAAAATACTCGTACCTTGGAAATTTGCATTTTTTTAATGATGATCTTTGTTCAAATAAAGCAATACAGTAGACGCTCGCAAATTAGAACCGCTTTGTTTTTGAGGCAATTCTAATTTCTGAATTATTCTAATTTCTGGCGGTTTTTTTTCGAAAAAAAAAATTGAGTAAATTTACTTCCAAAAACTTAAATAAAACTCTTTTTAATATTTTTTAATTCAATTTTATTTGATAAAAACAAGAAAACAAAACACAACAATTCAGTCCAATACATCAAATGTATTTTTTTAAATTAAAAATATGAATATAAAAAAAAAAACGAATGGCAACAAAACATAGCAATGCAGTCCAATTACATCACCTGTATATTTTTTTAATTAAAAACTAAAAAACTGTATTTAAAAAAAATTAAACAATTAAAATTAAACAATGGCCAAGTTAACAACTAATCTTTGTTTGACATATAATCAGTTATATTTGTTTGCTTTTTTGGTTTCTTTAAATCCGAAATATCATTACGGAGAGCCAAAAGATTACTTATGTGCTTAGTTGAAAACAATTCACTGTTATTGCACCATTTTATTAAATTATTTACGCTTTCAATGGCTGTAGTATTAGAGACAACTAATGATACTGCAACAACGTCGTCTTCGCTGCTATCTGAAGACTCACCATCGCTACTGAGAACATAAACAGATCCGTCATCAAACATATCTTCATTCCATCTGTCGATGTCTTCTATACCGATGCAATCGTTGGGAGCTATTTCTTTTAAAAGAGCTTGAGTTATCTGAATAACTTCGTTGCAGTCCTGATCTATTTGTAACAATTGTGCTATTGGCACGTCATCGTCGCTGTCGTATTGGTTAGAGTCCCAATTGGACAACTTTGACCAAGATTTCTTCATAACACTTTGTGGTACCGCATCCCAAGCTTGTTTCAGTAATAATTTAGCATTGCGGATCGAATGGGATTTCAAATGATTCTTCAGTTCACCACCTTCAGCAATTAACTGAGAAAGAAACATACTTCTGTAATTGAGCTTTGTTAACTTAATAGGGTTTTGATCCATTGGTTGTAAAGCTGCTGTCACATTTGATGGAAAGAATAATGCAACTATGTTTCCATCGTCACTTTTAAGTTTCTCAATGGGTGTATGAGCGGAGCAATTATCTATAATCAAAATGGCTTTCGGAGGCAAATTATTTTCCTGAGAAAAGCGGATCACCTGTGAATTGAAAAAAAATTTTAAAATTATGTACTGAACCTGAAATCAATATTTTTGTTTACCTCTTTAATAAATATTCCGTGAAACCATTCGTGAAAAATCCGAGAAGTCATCCAAGCATTTTTTGAAAAGTTGTAATGCAGAGGATTATTGAAATTTTTAAAACACCTGGGTTTTTTTGCTTTTCCAATTACCAATGGAACTAATTTTTGTGATCCATCAGAGTTTGCACCAAGTAGGACTGAAATTCTGTCTTTTTGAATTTTATGTCCAGGAGCGTTTTTTTCAAAAGCAGAGACATAGGTTCTGTCTGGTAGGCAACGAAAAAATAATCCGGTTTTGTCGACATTATATATTTGTGACTCCATTAAACCCATCTCAGCGATCTTTGCACGATATCGATGAATAAAAGGAGTGAATGAAGCAACATCACTGGAAAGAATCTCGCCACAAATTTTTAAAAATCGGATACCGTGTCGCTTCTTAAATTTGGTAAACCATCCATCACTTGCCCGGAATGCATTTTCATCTTTATCGGGATATTCCTCTCTAAATATTTGTTTAGCTTTCTCTTTTAATATTGGCCCAGTCAATGTACACTTTTTTTCTCGTTGATTTAAAAACCACTCATACAGACGACTTTCCATTTTTGGATATTCAGCGCTGTGCAAAGATTTATTGTTTGCCTCCTGATATGTGTTTGATACAGCATTTAATATTGCTGTTCTATGTGATTTGATGTCGCTGATTGAAGATGTTGTCACATTAAAATCTAGGGATAACCGGTTCCCTTGAACGCCTTTGTCAAGCTTTTCTAATATTTTGACTTTAGTTTCCAATGATAAAGTGTTTTTTTTACGTTTATTTAACATTTTAAATGATACACTTTCACTATTTAATAGAGACTGCCAAATAATATGTACACGCGTATCAAATTTCACAAATAAACTGCCAAAAATGTACATAAATGCGACAAAAAAAAAACAAATAGGGAAAAACATATATAATTTGGTGATTCTCCTTTTTAGTTTTACTTTATTCAAACAGAATAAAAATAAATTGGGGATTTCCTGTGTATTCAAATAACCAAAAAAAAAAAACGCTCAGAAATTAGAATTTTAAATTCGAATTTCAGAGCGTTTAATGTATTGCAAACATTGATTCTAATTTCTGGACGTTCGAATTACTGAAAGCTCTACTTTGCGAGCGTCTACTGTACGAGTAATTACAACATTTCAACATCAGTATTTCAGTTCCAAATACCTCTCGAAAAAATCGGCATTAAAATTTAAAAAAGTAGTAATATTTTTGTATTTTCAATTGTTGTGTTTTAAGTTTTTACGACTTCAAATAATTTCATTTAAATTTCAATTGCTATTCCTTTATTTCAGTTGTATTTTTTAAATTTTATGTATTAGTTAGATTAAATATTGTCGACCTTTGGTGTATTTGTAGTATTATTTGGCTTCAGGTCATAAATTTAAAAAAAATAAAAATCCAAATATTTAGTATTTTATTTTTCAATATTTTATTTTTTAATTTTCTTCCGATATTTCGATGCATCGCAAATCATCCTCTAGGACATAGATTACTCTAGGATATTTAAAATATTTATTAAAAATATATTCTTGAACGTCACTGAGTTGAAAACTTCTCACTGCTCTTAAAGCTTAATATTATTTTTAAAATAATGCATCAGATGCTTTTTCAAATTATTTTTTTTTTATATATGAAAATTAAATACTTTTTTTTAAGTAGTTGTGGCATACAAAATTTCTATTCAAAAAATACCAATTAAAGTTATAAAACTATTTAATAATATTTAGTGTCTATTTTTATAAAAATAGACGAATACTTCTAAAAATCTGCATAGAAACAAAATATCTAGAAATAGAAAATTTGGGATTCCATATTTAAGAAAAAAATCGATCTTAGTTCTGACTCTAAAGCTACAAGTTTGCACCCATTAACAATTCCAATATATCCTGAAAGAATTTATGATTCAATTCGTTTAACAGTTTAAACCGCAAATTAATATTTTAATAATGTATTTCTAAGAGACGGCTATTTAAACTTTTAAACGAATTGATCTCAAAAAAGTAGAAGATATGAATATTTCATATTAAACCCTTATTTCAGAGCATACTAAGTAGATTTTCCAACCAAAAGATGAACTTTGTCGTAAGTTATTTTAATAGAAATTGAGATTTTCAAATACAACATATGTCGGATATATTCATTTTCTAACGGGCGGGAATTCCCGGGATCCCGGGAAGTTCTAAACAAAATCCCGCTGACCCGGGAAATGAAAAAGTCCGGGAAAAGAAAAACCCTAATCATAACCTTTGACGACCAATGGGACACATATGTCCCATGCTGAATTTGCGCCCTGTAGGCAAGAAAACAAAATTATTCCCAATGTTGTGGTATTTCTGAAAAAAGGAAGCACAGGTCCATGTTATATCAAAATTTTGATCTTACAAAACCAATAACATCTGAATAAATAACATCTAAAAAAGATGAACTAAAAAACTTTTTTTTCAGAAGTTGGGATCAGTGAACCAAGCCGACCCTAAACAATCGGCAGCGGTGGCGCGGGCTATTTGGCTCGGCGGCGGCGGCGTTTAGGACTACAGAACGGCGGCGGCTTAACTGTCGGCTTAAAAGCTTTTTTTTTATAAATAAAGCATCGTAAATTGTTTTTCATATGAAAAAATTTCACTCGAACTTAAAAGGCCTCAAAAGTTAATTTAAATTCTAAAAATTAATAATTTTTTTTATTTTATTAGAAAGACACAACCACAATAAATACAAAATGTCCCTATTTTACAAGAAAAATAATAGTCTTGTATATTAAATTTGGGTGGAAACAAAGTCTATACACTTTTCAGTAAAACTCATTATAGTAAAAAACATTTTTTTTTTATATCATTATATTGCAATAAAATTGAAATTAAGTGTCTCACTTGAGATCAAATAATTTTCACAATTGCTTGCTATCATTTTATTGCATGTCAAGACACTAGGTGACATGCAAGCGGTTTTTGCAATGATGCCTGCCATCAAATGTCAATTTTCGTTTTAATTTTCTAATGAAAAAATAACAGAAAATTCGGTAAAAAATAATGAGAATGAGTTTAATTATTTATTATTTGTGGATAAAAATTAATATTTAATAAAATTTTGTATTTTTCGAAGAAAAATCTATGATATTTCTTAGCCATGAAATGGCCAATTGTTCTCCACCACTTTGCAATTGATATCATTCTGACGTTCCTCTGCAATGGTTTTGACATTTCATATCATATAATTTATTACATTAAAAGACACCGGGTTATAGCAACGAGGATATAGGCTAAAGAGTTCCAATAAGAAAAAAGCGTACTCTTTGGTTCCCTTAAAATTTATATGGATTGGGTTCCTATTAATTCCTTTGAAGAATAAGAGAAACAAAAGGAAAACCGAAAAAGTTAACAGGGCACTGTTTTTATTGTTTCTTATAGTTATTGATTAAAGAGGTAACAAAAACAACTTTAAGAGTGAAATAAATAATAAATAATCAATTTTAATTATTTTGTTATTGTTTTTAATGATTTTTTGGTTGTAAACACGTTTTTATTAAATTTATTGTTTTCGTGACGTCTTTCATTTTCTCTCGTTCGCTGTTAAATTTCTTCAAATTCCTTGTGTTTTTCTTCTCATTCGCGTGTGAATTTTTTTAGAAATCTTAAAACACCTTAATGGATATCCCCTGGTTATAGTGTGATATTTGCTTTGAAAAAAGTTAACGGGACTTTTTTTATAAAACTACATAGTTGCAAAATATAGTATTATATTTGCTTCAGTGCTGCCAAAAAAAAACTTACAAATACAAATCTGTAAAACAAAACAACGCCACATAAGTGAAAAATTTCTGCGACGCAGCCGATAAATTCGGCGGCTTTCTTTACGCCGACTCATAATTTAAGCCGTAGCGAGTCAGCGGCGACGCAATAATCCAAAAATTAACCGGCGGCGGCTGGCCGCCGATTTTCAGCCGGTCGGTTTGGTTCTCTGGTTGGGATAAATTAATTAGGCGCTAATAACTTGTGAGGCCAATTATTTGGTATAATCTGAAAGCAAAAACTCTCCTTTATTAATACAAGTCAGTTTAAAAAAATCGGTTGGAAAATGTGGAAAATATAACAAAAAATAAAAATGGGACATATATCAACCATTGGTCGTCAAAGGGTTAATATTGTTTCTTCTTAATTTTAAACAATTTCTGTGTCTATATGTAGTTCTAAGTGTTTTAAGTGTTGTTTTCAAACCATGTATTTATTTTTAAGTTTTCTTTATTTACTCGTACACTTTAAAAATGAATCATGGTAATATAAATACATTAAAAATTAAGTGAATCAAAAACAAAAACTACCTACCTGGTTTTTGTACAAAACTAGTTTTTGCTTGTTTTTTATATATGCGTTTTGACAAATGAGTAGCTGAGATGCAAAACTCGTTGGTTACACATTAACTAAATTTTGGGAAGAAACAAAAAACTTGTTGCGGCTAATTAAATTAACCAAATTAGTTGAATGCTTTTAATTCTTAAATGTTATGCCATTCTTGATTGAAAACTCGACAGTTGAAATCGAAAATCTCACAAAGCGCCAAAGAACTGTCAGAATCAATTGTCATCTCGTGTTTTTAATTTTTATAACGAACCAGTTTTGCATCTCAGCTACTCAAATAAAAACTAGCAAGAGCCAAAAACCAGGTAGTCTAAAGGCAGTATAACATAAAATGAATTTGCATAACTACTAGGGTTTTTCTTTTCCCGGACTTTTTCATTTCCCGGGACAGCGGGATTTTTTTCTGAATTTCCCGGGATCCCGGGAATTCCCGCTCATTCGAAAATAAATAAATCCGACATATGTTGTATTGGAAAAACTCGATTTCTATTAAAACACCGTCCGACAAAGTTCATTTTTTGGTTGTACCTATGAGAAAATCTATTTAATATATTCTGAAAGCAGGGCTAAATATAAAATATCCATGTCTTCCACTTTTTCTAGATCAATTCGTCTAACAGTTTAAATCGCGAATTAATATTGAGGTAATATATTTATATGGAAGGCCGTGTTAATTTTAAAAAACTCTTAGAAATAACTATATATTAATTTGCGTTTTAAACGGTTAAACGAATTAATATAGACAAAGTGAAAGACACGGGCATTTTATGTTCATCCCTTCTTTTAGGACATATTCGAATTGTTCATGGGTGCAAACTTGTGTCGGACCAGTTTTATAGTAAGAACTAAGATCGTTTTTTTGCTTAAACATTTCTTAAGTATGGAATCCAAAAATTTCTATTTCTAGATATTTTGTTTCTATGGAGATTTTCAGAAGAATAGACGAATTATTTTTATAAAAAAGTTTAAAAGGGAGTATTTTTCACACAAATTTTTAGGCAAATTGGCTTAAATCTTTTTATAAAAATAGAAAATAAAATATTATTGAATAATCTGTTAACTTTAATTGGTATTTTTTGATTAGCAATTTTTAAAAATTAATTCCCAGCCAGCAATTTCGGAGCGCTCATAAATAAGATTCTTAAATGGCTCATAGGAAAAAGTGAAAAAATGTTTGTTTTTGAAGCTAATTTCTGAGTCATTAATGATCATTTTTCTTTGCTGGGTTATTTAATTTTCATAGTTGCATTTTAAATTAACATATAAAAAATCCAAAATAATTTGAAAAAGCATCTGATGCATTATTTGAAAAATAAATAATTTTTAAAAAATACAATTAAAATAAAGGAGTAGCAATTGAAATTTAAATGAAATTATTTGAAGTAAAAAACACTCAAATTATTTATATCAGCTGAAAATATGAAAATATTACTAATTTTTAAATTTTAATGTACAGGCTTTTTGGATGTATTTGGAACTGAAATAATGATGTTGAAATGTTGTATATATTGCTTTACTTGAACAAAGATCATCGTTTTAAAGCAACCATTTTTTTCCCGAAGTACGAGTATTTTTATTGGCAACTAAAACAAATTCAGCTGACATTCAAAAACAATTTGGCCTAAATAATATTTTTTTTTATATTGTACTAATTCAGTTGATTAAATTTTAAATCGTATTTTTATATTAAATATTTTTATTTAAATTGATTTCAAAAAAAGCAATGCTTTAAATTTAAATAAAAATTGCAATATATACTAGCTAGAACTTCTATAAAAGAATACATAAAATCACGGGAAATCCCGCATGAAATTCCCGGGATTGAAAAAAGGGCGGGATTCCCTGGAATCCCGTCCCGGGAATTCCCGGGACATAAACCCTAATAACTACACAAAAACAGCGGTGAAATCAAGTTCCAGTAAGGCTGGTAATGAATGTAGTAGTCGATGGCGTACAAATTCCGACGCTTTGCCACCCCAAAATTTCTGGGGTCTCATTCGACAGCCTGTTCATGTCAATTTGAAATAAAATGCAGAATAGGTACAAGGTCCTGAAGTCGCTAGAAGGCAGCTCTTGGGGTACAGACATAGAAACCTTGTTGGCAACCTACAAACCTACCTGACGACGGTCAGTGATCAATAGGGAATGCATCCCACGATTACCCGTCCTGGGATTCCCGGGAAATTAGACACTTTTCAGTTCCCGCATTCCCGGGAATTTGGACTGGGAATCCCGGGATTTCAAAAAATGCTGTTTAAAATAATAAAGTTAATTATTTCAAATTTATTTATGACAAATTTTCTAACGTTTTGAAAATAGTAAAAATCTTACATTAGGCAACTGATTAATTTGTGTACTTGATCGAACTTTTTAACCCATATTATCGTAGTGTCGTCATATGACGACATGAAAAGGCCTCATTTTAAATGTGCATAATACCGTTACTTTAAACATGGAAGGACTTCTATTAAGAGTTTTGTAAACAAAAAATATCAGATATTCATTCTGTGTTTATTTTATCCACTTTGGTTATTGTTTCTGGACACAGTGAATGACCGAAAATCACAAAAATTCCAAAACTGCAAAAATTATGATTTCTTTCAATAAAGAAGGAAAAAATTTAAATTTATTACATTCAGTGTGTTCCCGTACGTTCCCAATGTTACCGAAATTTACCCAAAGTTACCGAAATTTACCCAAACGCGTTCCCGTACTCGAGAATTGGGTAAATGAGAGCGCTAATGAGAGTGTATTAGTGCTTCTCTTTTTACCAAAATTTACCCAGACTTTTTCTTCGGGTAAACTTTGGTAAAACAGCTGATGCAAATATAAACAAAAAACAATTGTGAAATTAAATTAAAAATTGTAATTAAATAAAGAAATACGCAAAAGAAACTTGGTTTTTTGTTAAAATTAATTGAATAAAATCAAAAACAACTTTTAAATGCGAATAAATATGTCTATTTGTGCCGTTTTGCAAACTGAAATTATACGTATTTTACATCAGTGATGGGATTTTTGGCACAATCTAAGATTGATTGGTACAATGGCACAACCGATACTATTTTGGCACATTTTGGTTATCTACAAAATTTAATAGAAAATGAATTTAAAAAATAACAATTCTTAAGTTTTTAGTTTCTAAGCATTTATTGGTATTAAAATACCTTTTCGAATAAAGCAAAACTAAAAAATGGCATCGAAGATATCACCGAATAAAGCACCGTAAGTTGTTTTTTACGTGAAAAAATTTCTCTCAGATTTTAAATGCTTTAAATTGCATTTTAAGTTAAAAAAATTAACAATATTTTAATTTTATAACAAAGCCACAATCACAATTAACACAAAATGTCACTTTTTCACCAGAAAAATAATAGTCTTGTACATTAAATTTGCGTGAAAACTAAGTTTGCACAATTTTCACGTGAAACTCATTGTCGTAAAAAATAATTTTTTTTTATATGGAGTATGACAGGTGCTTAATCCATAGAATTTTAAAAATTCAAATGCTACAGATTTTTCTCAGAGCTTCGAAAGAATTAATTGAAGTTTAATTCATAAAAAAATTAATTCAGTTTTAGAAAATGTTTATATGTATACCATTCCGTGCAACCATTCCTAAAGAATTCATTCATTGGCTGCATTCCCAAATCTTTAATAAGTATCGGATGAATTTAATTTATCATTCACCTTTTAATTGAAAGAAAATTTTAATTTATTCAAATATAATTAATTCCATAAGAATTCAAAATAGAATTAATTCCATAAGAATGCATTTACAAAATGAAAGTTGAAAACACGGTTTCCATTTGGCACATTTTAGTCACACACTTGGCACAAAACAAAATTTTTCAAGTCCCATCACTGTTTAACATTATTCTTTGAAATAAGTTTTTGGGCTAGAAAAGTGGTTTTTTGCGTTCCTGTACTATTGGGTAATTTTGTCATTTTGTGAGAGGATTTTGTGCTTACTCTCATTTTACCGAACTTTACCCAAAAAGTAAAGAAACACACCTATTAATTAATTTTTCTTGTTTGGTTTTTCTAAAAGCCAACTAAATTTGCCCATATTGGTGAAACTACAAAATACTCATCGCAAATTTGGAAATATTATATAATTCAATGAATTTGGGTGTCGCCATATGACGACGCTAGGAGAATATGTGTACAAAATGTACAAAATTTTATTTGTTTTTTTTCAATATAGTCATTTTGAGCTGTCTTTGACATGGTTTGGAGCTTCGTACCTTACCTTAGTATGGAATCTACCAAGAACGACAGGAAAATAGTCTTAAACTTCCCGTAGTAGATACTTTACGTTATGGTCGAATAGAACACTTTCTAAAAAGAAGCCACAACGATAAGCAAAGACAATGTCGAGGCCTCGATATCAAATCGACAGGTCGGACAGAGTGTTCCAAATGCGATGCTGGATCTTCTTTTTATATATGCCACTTACGAGAGTTATAATTTTTTATTTTCTCTCGAAATTGAAGTATATTTGAATTTATTTTGGAAAATAAAGCTAATTTTTTATAACTTTAATGGAAAAATGTAGTTTTTAATAAATATTTCTGTTATTCTTAAAAATTTTTTTGATTTTTTTTTTGTAACATTTGTACACATATTCTCCTAGCATCGTCATATGACGACAGGCAATAACTAGGGATCTATATAAGACAAAATAATTTCAACTTAAGTTTCGTGTTCCTAGGGCCCTCAGTAGCAAATCATGTAAGTTTCAAACAAGTGGCACAATTATTTCTTAATTCAGGAGAATATGGGTTAAGTTCCTTTTTTTTTAACAGGCACTAAAAGGAACTTAAAAAATATATTTTTTAAGAAAACCACTCAACTAAATAGTGTTTGTATAAAAAATTTTGAATCGCACTTATTCTGTACAGAATTAAAGACAAATTTGTACATTGAGTTTTAAAAATTTTCAAGTAAGTTAGAACTTGTTCCCATAATTTTTAAAATTATATATATTAAAATTATCTTTAAGACCTCAAATTTTATTTAATAAGGATTAATAAAAAATTTTAAATTACTATAAAGTATTTTCTAATTTATATCCCTTGCGGGATCCCGGAAATTCAAGATAAATTTCTCGCTTTCCCGGGAAAAAGTTACTAAAAATTAGTTAAAAATTATGCTGCAGAAAAAAACTGCTAAAATTAGCAGATTTTTTTGCTAAATACTAGTAAAATAAGAACAGCAAAATTAAAACTGTTAAATATACAGAATTTTAGTTATGTTTAAGCTAACTTTTAGTTAATTGAAGATAGCAAATTGTACTGTAAAATCTGCAGAAAATTTTGCTTAATATTAGTATACTAAAAATAGCAAAAATAAACTGTTATATCTACAAAATTTTTTCTAATTTTAAGCTAAATTTATTTCAATGCAAATAGCAGTCTATTCTGCTAAAATTAGCAGAAATATTTGCTAAAAAATTGTCAACTGCTGTTTTCAAAAGGCTCGGATTTTGTTTGCATTTAAAAAAAAAATTAAAAAAAACTTCGAAAATTTAAAATTTTTTGGTGAGTTTTTAGGCTACTAATTTATTAGCAAAATTTTTTGCTGATTTTAGCAGGTTAATTTGCTATTTTCCATTAAAACAAATTTAGCTAAAGTATAACTAAAATTCTGTATATTTAACAGTTTTATTTTTGCTGTTCCTATATTACTAATATATACCAAATACAATCTGCTAATTTAACAGTTTTTTCTGCATCATAATTTTTAACTAATTTTTAATAGTTTTAACTAAATTTTTTGCCGACTTTTTTCTATTAGTGTATGCTGCGCCTGTGTTGTCGCCTAGAGCCAGCGATATCCAGTGGAGAAAACTCCAAAGCAGAAAAAACTCTACCCTAGGACTATTACAGGATACGTACAGATTAGGGATACCGATCCCGAAAATCCCGGGATTGTTCTTGAAAAAATCCCGGGATTTCCGATTTCATTATTTGGCATATTTTATCACTTTTTGTATTTGCTTTTAATGCTATATTCGACCAAAATCAAGGTAATTTTTTGTTAGTATCTTATTAAATATTATTAAAGAACTAATTTTTCCTATTCATAAATAATAGTTTAAATAGATTATAGATTAAATAGATCTGAACAAAAACCTTAATAATTGAAAAAATTTTATTCAGCTTTGAAAGTTTTAAAAATCGGGAATCAGCTTTATTAAATCTTTTAACGGACATGTTTTTATTTATTTTACTGATGATTTGCTTAAATCGTAATTTCATGCAAAATAATTTTACCGAATACAACACGCTGAAAAAAACGGCATGTCCCAAACATATTTTTGCTGGTAATATATATATATGTATATTATATATATTTGGAGAAATTGTTAACCATATTCGCCGTGTTTTTACTAGAAACAATAAAATATATAAATGGTTGGATGAAATGAAATGACGCCATCGACAAATATATATATATGTTTGGCAGCAAACATATAATATGTGTGTCATAAACAAATTATGTTTCCATGCAAATATTATATATAAATAATATATTTAGTTATAAAGCAATTATTAATATATGTGACCTTCTCCGAGAAAAGGGACCTAGTGTGTGAAAATGAAGTTTTGAGAAGAATGCATTTAAAGTTTCAAATTTTAATGTTTTTCTAATTTTTATCGATTTTCCCAAAGTTCCCGTTTTTTGACACACTAGGTCCCTTTTCTCGGATAAGGTCACATATGCCAAACAATGGCGTATTTATTCTACTCTCAGAATTTCTCTATATTTTAATGGAAAAACATAAAAAGTAAAATTAATACATCTATTGTTTGGCGATTATTTAATAACTAAATATATTATAAATCACATTGAATTTTACATCTAACACAAATCTTCCATTGAAAAACAATAACTACAATCTCTTCATTTATTTTTTATTTATTTTTATTAACAAATATTAATTAAAAACTCTTATAATAAGTTAATGCTCCTGGCAGGAGTAAAAGGAACAAATATATATATATAATAAGTTACTATTTTAATATACACAATTAAATAATTTCTTTTTTCTTTTTAACACAATTTTATGTTTTATTTATACTAATTTATTTTATTTTTTCACATCTTTCACAATAAAATTAATAAATAAAGGAAAAATATCACTAAATTTCCTGACTAGATGCAGTCTAGCTAAACTAAACGATTATTACCAACTACAAAAGTTATAATGGCTACATACAACTTTATATGTATCAAGAATGGAAATTCGCCGTTGTTCCAAATATATAAAATTGTACCCCACAAATATAATTGTTATAAAGCTAAAAATACAAAAATATGTATTCTTAAATGACAAAATATGACTAATTTACAAACAAACCCATGTTTACCGGGAAATATATGTATAGTAACTAGGGTTTGGGATTTCCCGGACTTTTTTATTTCCCGGGAAACGGGAATGAAAAAATTTGATTCCCGGAAATCCCGGGAAATATTTTTGAACAAAATTGTTAATGAAAACCACATATATAAGTAATTTTTGTTAAAAAAAAAAACACTATTTCAGTACAAATGCAGTCTGCGTAGTGAGAATTCAAAGTAAAAATATCAGAATGTTGAACATTTGATTTCACATAAATTACTCGCAGCACTGCCAAATAAATTGCATGATTCCAGCAGGCACCTACTACTGGACTGTCGGAAACAAACCGTTTCATCACACTTGGCTCATTAGATATGGTGGCCACAATGTTATTTTCCAAAGACAAATAAAACTCTTCTAGTCTTATTTCTACAATTCTTCTTATTTCATCAGCATTACATCTTCCTGATATATAAACCAACCCCAGGTTATAAAATGAATTATTTCCGTTTATACACATGTATATTCAAATATCCCTTTTGTGATATTCTCTCCATTCATCTAAGATTATAGTAAATCTCCTATTGTTAGAAATATTGCTCGATATTTCTTTTATCATGATATCTTTTACATGATTGTAGTAATTTAATATAATGTTCTTTACATCGGTTTCATTTTTTTGCAATGCCAGGTTTTTATTATAAAAACTTTCTCGAATAAACGAACATCTAGTTATGGTGCGGATTAACTGCAGCTAATTTGGATACCATTTCAGGAAATGTTTGCCCTACCATAAAACCTTTAATGCCTATTCAGCTTACACTTTTTTCTTCAGGTACTTTGCTAATTTTAGCTGAAACGTTATTCTTGTTGTTTTCTTCAAGAGAAGTTGCATGACCATCAATTTTTTTTTTTTTTTGTGAACCAAATTTAGATATCTGATAACCAAATTTAGTCGGATAACCAAATTTAAATACCACCGTCTTTTCTTTTCACATTTATTAATGAAAACGTTACTTATAAAATTATTGACCTTTAATATAAAGACGTATTTTAAATTTAAAGTCGACTTTTTTTTTAATCAAACAGTTTTGTTCATTTTGCGTATAAAAACCTTACAAAAATATTTATATTTTCAAATATTTTGATTGGTTGAAAATAAATTAACAAATCAGAATGCTCCAAAAATAAACCAAGTCAAGGTATACTGCCACCCAATATTTTAACTAAAGTCGACTTTACCTAAATTATACATTTGAAAAATTTAGATAGTAAGGGCGATTATTTGTAAGAAACAAAGCTTTTTTTATATTTCTTTTAAACATTTTACCAAGTTTTTAGGTTTTACTACTTAAATTTTGAATAAGTTATGCGAAAAATCTTTATTAGTTGAAATGCTTCTTATTACTTGGCAAAGATTTTATTTGTGTGTCAAATAAATGTATTCCCTTTTAAAAGATTTTAACAATGACATTTTTGTTTTGGTATTTAAAATGTTTTTTATGACTAAAATTAAAAAATCCTATTCGAAACAAAAACAATTTTAAAAATTTAATATTTTTAAAATTTCCCGTTTTTCCGGGATTTCCCGGGAATTCCAGAACCCCAAACCCTAATAGTAACTATAAAAACAATATAATTGGAAGCATACTCCAAATACATATATGGTAGTTTGTAAACATACATATAATTACAAATACAAAAACGTCTTTCTCTTCAGTGTAATACTATACTAAAAACAGCAAATTTTTGTTAAAGAATTTAGTAAAATCTAACAATCTACCTTCCTGAAATCAGTAGAGGTATGTGGTATATTAGTAGATCTAAAAAAATAATCACTAAATATTTCTGATTTCAGCAGAGTAGTTTGTATTTGAATTTAATTAATTTTAGCCTAATGTAACTAAAAAATTTTTACATATAGCAGTGTTTTTTGCTACTTTTAGTTAAAAAGTTTTTTCAGAGGTAAATTGTAATTTGCAGTTTACTTAAATTTAACTCACGAGTATATTACTTATATTTCGGAAATTTAACAATTATTTAACATACAAGTTCTGCTGATTTCAGTAGTTTTTATCGCGGAACCTAATTTTTAGTAGCTTTTTCTGCTATTTTTATTTACTTATTTCTATGAGTGCAGTTTTCATTTAAAGCCAGATTCACAATGCTGCAGTACTCCACTGTGAGTGGATTTTGTTCCTTTCTTTTTCGCACTTACATATTTTTCGTATAATGCCATATCTATTTTGGTACACTCGACTGTGCAGCGTTGAGCTCTCCAGCACTGTGAATCCGGTTTAATTTGTTTATTTTTTCATACTACACGAAATAAATAAGTAGATTTATAATGAATTATTTTAATTTGTAGGGTTTATTTCAGCTATTTATTTTTAAAATTAAAAATATAATGAAACAAGAAAATCCCGAAACTCCGAAAAATCCCGAAATCCCGGGATCCCGAAAAATCCTGGGATTTAAAATTTCAAAATCCCGAATCCCAGGATTTGTAAAAACCAGTCCCGTTCGGCATCCTTAGTACAGATGTTCTCAGTACAACATATCCATGAGGAAACGAAGGTCCTAACACTAAAGCAAAACTGCGTAATGCTCTGGAAGCAGTTCCTGCTCGAATGCCATCGGAGGAGCCATCCGATACACCATCTGACGGAGATAGAAATATATACATAAATTGATTTAATATTTCTAATAATTCAAATACATTTTATACGGAAGTAAATAACTTTACAATAAAGGAAACTAATTTAAAAACAGAGAATATAAAAATTGTTGACAGTAATTAAAGTTATTGCGATAACTTTCGCAAATTGAAACTGTTTTGCTTGAAATTTTGCAAAAAAAAAAAGAGGTTACCCCATACTATACGAGTACTAAAAGATGGACTATGGGGACAATTTGGAAAGCTATGCTGTCATATAAAATTTTTAAAAATCGAGATTTGAACGTAAGGCCTCTACAGATGAATACATTTTTTTGTTGAAATTTTTTTTAATTGCTTCTTTACTAAGCCATAACATTTATTAAAGTCGGTTTTGCTTTCAGCGATTCAATTGGCTAAAATCTTAAAATACCGTAAAAATCCATATAAAATGCGAACAGTGGTTTTAATATCAAGCTATGTGCATCAAATATTAATTCTAAATATGAATACAGGTCCTGCGCTTACATTTCGCTACAAAAATTTATATTGATTGCATTTGAAAATTTGTGTTTATAAAAAACCAAATGGAAAAGCTTTACATTTTAAAGAAAAATATGTACCTTAGATCGAAAAATAAAGTACGCTATTGTAATCAGTATGTCCAAAATAGATAGAATTGAGGGCTAGATCTCTATTAATTTTTTTTGTGTCATGCAGTGTTATAAATACTTTGGAGAATTTCCATAAACAGAAAAAACTAATTACGAAAATAATTAGTGGTATTCATTTAACGTCGTATCTTCCTGTTATATAGCATAAACCTTGTATTTATACACAATAAATATCAAATATAAAGGGTTCTTCAACAGGGACGCTACAAAAGTAGAAAGACAGGGACAGCAAACGACGCCATATTTCTTGCCGCTCTTTTGACATTCCTTTCAGTAAGGTTTACCATTTCATGATGGAAAGATATACGACCCAACAACGAGTCGAAATTATTAAAATTTACTACCGACATTCGGAGTCAGTGGCCTCAACGTTAAGAGCGTTACGTCCAATTTATGGTCGTCATAATGAATGGCTTCGTCAATAAACAAAATATGCGTTATTGGTCAGACAGCAATCCACAAGTACTCCATGAGTCATCATGGCATCCCGAAAAAATTACGGTTTGGTGCGGTTTATGGGCCGGTGGCGTCATTAGGCCGTACTTCTTCCGTGATGATTAAAACCCGCACGTTACTGTGAATGGGAATCGCTACCGTTCAATGATAACCGAATATTTTTGGCCCCAATTGGATGATATGGACTTGGAGGGCATGTGGTTCCAACAGGACGGCGCCACAAGCCACACAGCGAATGTCACAATCAATTTATTGCAAACCAAGTTTGGAGAACGTGTTATCTCACGAAATGGTCCAGTCGATTGGCCGTCTCGGTCGTGCGATTTGACGCCGTTGGACTATTTCCTGTGGGGCTACGTCAAATCTATGGTCTATGCCAACAAGCCAGCGACGATTGATGAACTTCGTACGAATATCGGCCGATTTATGCTTGAAAACCGTCGAAAATTGGGTTCAGCGTCTGGACTTCTGCAAGCGTGCCCGTGGTGGCCATGCAAAAGAGATCGATTTCCATACATAATGGCATCGAATGTACTTTCATAGGAATAAAGAATTTCATTGATATCCAAAACCGTTTTTGTTTTATTTAAAAAAACTTTTGTAGCGCTCTTATTGAAGAACCCTTTAGTTTACAAGCCCTGGTAAACTTATGCACCTATTTTATGTGTAAACTTTTTGGTATTTATATACACATTTGAAAATTGTCAAATATGAAATTAATTTGAGTTTCCTTTATTTCTTTTTATACATTTTATTTTAGAATTAATAGGAAAACATCAATACAAATAAATAATAGGAAAACATCAATACAAGTAATAATTGGAAATTGCAAAAAAAAACGTTAAAGTTTTTTTGTAAAAAATAATTTAATTCAAGGTGCGTTCATTTAAATCTTCGGGTAAACTCGTAAAATTACCACTAGTGTAAAAAAGTGCGGTTTAATGAATACCACTATTATATTAATTAAAATTAATGGAAATGTTTTTCATAAAATATATTAGGGCATCTGTACGCATGAGTAATATATGTATCTTTAGTATGGTTTATGTCACGGGAATTCCCGGGACGGGATTCCCGGGAATCCCGTCATTTTTCAATCCCGCAATCCCGGGAATTTTGTGCGAGATTTCCCGGGATTTTTTTATTCTTTTACAGAAGTTTCAGCTAGTATATTACAATTTTGGAAGCTTTATTTAAATTTAAATCATTGATTTTTTTAAATTAATTTAAATAAAATATACATTTAAAATTAAAAAATGCGATTTAAAATTCAATAAACAGAACTACCCAAGAAACATATTTACGGACAATCCGGCACGTACGGAATCATGAATCCAGCTTTTACGGCACATTAACGGTCCGTAATACACGTATCCGTCAAAGCTTGTACGTATACGGAACATTAACGGACCGTGTAATCGGATTTTCGAACACAATACGTTTTAACTCCGTTTCCGTACCGTAAAATACGGACTTAATTGATTTTAATTTGTGTTCAAAATAAAAACAATTAAATTATTTAAAAACTTTTTGTGGCGAGAAATTGGTGGCGGTAGCTGGAATAGGTCCAACACATCATCAATTAACTAACTTCAAGTCGCATACATATATTAGATGGTAAGATTAATAAAATTTAGTGCGTGTTTTTCAATGGTTTGTGTAAGATCGCTTGTTTTTGTAACAAACGCTCTGTTCCACGTTCGTTAACGCGGCTACCCAATTTTCCAAAAATTGTGTGTAAATTGTTGTTGTTTCGAATAAAACACCATTGTAAATGCAATCAATTAAACCATAACTAATTTATTTTTTCTTTTGCATGTAGATGATCGATTTTGTTGTGGGTGACTATCGGGAATTGATGCGCAAGATAAAGAGGTAAACTCAAAGGTAAACTGATGTACTAAATATAGTGTAAATGTAAATAATATCGTTATTAATAAATCTATTAAAAATAAAAAAAAATTTTACTCAAAATTAGTCAATTTAGATAGATATACAAGTCCGTTTTTGGTCCGAAGTCACTCCGTTTATACACGGTATAACGGTCCGGTCCGTAAATGGTCCGCCATTGACGGACTTTCAACGGACTTGTCCGTTTTTTACACGACGCAACTGTCCGTAAACGGTCCGTCAATGACGGACTTTCAACGGACTTGTCAGTTTTTTACACGACATATCGGTCCGTAAACGGTCCGTCATTGACGAAAGTCCGAATCAGTTTCGATGTTCCTTAAAATCCGTTTTCTGGTCCGTATACGGATCCGGAAAACGGTACGTAAACGGAGTTGGATTCCGTTTATGACGGACCGAAAACGGTACGTAAACGGAACGATTTGTTTGTTGGGTAGTATTTAAAAAATACTATTTAGGCCGAGTTTTTTTTTATATCAGTTGAATTTAGTTTAGTTAAACCGAAAACAAATTTTGTCAGCCATTATCAAGTTTACAAACAAAATTTCTCGTACCTCGGAAAAAGCTTGTTCTTTAAAATTATAATCTTTCTTCAAATAAAGCAATATATACCACATTTCAACATCAGTATTTCAATTCTAAATAGCTCCCAAAAACTCGGCATTAAAATTAAACAAATTAGTAATATTTTCGTATTTTTAATTGAGATAAGTATTTTTTACTTCAAATAATTTCATTTAAATTGATATTCCTTTATTTCAAATATATTTTTTAAATTTTATTTATTTTAAAATAATGCATCAAATGCTTTTAAAAATTTTTTGGGGGTTATTTTTGTATGTTAATTTAAAATGCAACTTTGAAAATTAAATAATTTATTTTTAAGTAGTTGTGGCATAAAAAATTGCTATTCAAAAAATTGCAATTGAAGCTAAAAAGCTTTCAGGCCCTGTGCAAGGAGGCTAAATAAATTCTAAATTTTAGGCCCGATTACTGAATGTCGAGTTAAAATTTAGCCAACAGTTAAATTCAAATTTTATATAGGAAACAACAACAAATCTGTCAGTTTAAGTTCCAGTTAGTGGCCAACTGAAAATTCAGTAATCGGGCCTTAGAAACCTGAATTTAGTTTAAATTTTATTTAGCCAGTTCGCACACTCCCTTAATAATATTTTAGTGTATATTTTTATTAAAAGATTTAGGCGAATTTGCCTAAAAATTTTTATGAAAAATTCTCACTTTTAAATTTTTTTATAAAAATAATTCTGGACGAATGATTCTGAAAATCTATATAGAAACAAAATATCTAGAAAAATAAATTTTCTGGTTCCAATTTTAAGAAATATTTAAGCAAAAATAGATGTTAGTTCTAACTATAAAACTGGCCCTAAGTATAGTTTTTTATCGTAATATATAAACCAGGGCTGAAATTTTAAATTTGTGTAAGACACAAAATGAAAAATTAAACAACATGGTCCAGAATTTCATATAAGAAACGACTAAAAACATTATTTTAAAAATCTCTAAAACTTCATTATAATAAATTTGTTATTTCACCGACCGACACAAAATTTCACCTATTCACAATTCCAATATAGCCTGAAAGAAGGGATGAAAAAATACCCATGTCTTTTACTTTTTCTAAATAAATTCGTTTCTCATATAAAAGAAGAATAAACACGTAATTAATATATCTTAAAGACTTTTTTTTAAACTAAGACGGCCTTCCATAAAAATACATTACCTAATATTAATTCGCGACTTAAACTGTTAAACGAATTGATCTAGAAAAAGTGGCTTTTTATATTTAGCCCTTCTTTCAGAATATATTAAGTAGATTTTAATACTATTTCTTGCTATTTTAGCAGAATTTTGACCTATTTGTACGGACTTTTTTAGAGCAAATAACAGAAAAATTAGACAAAAAATTCAGAACTACCCGGTATAGAAAATCATTACCAGATATGTGGTTACGTAACTACATAATTGGTAATGGTAACTACCCAAGAAACATTTTTACGGACTCTCCGGCACGTACGGAATCATGAATCCGGCTTTTACGACACATTAACGGTCCGTAATACACGTATCCGTCAAAGCTTGTACGTATACGGAACATTAACGGACCGTGTAATCGGATTTTCGAACATAATACGTTTTAACTCCGTTTCCGTACCGTAAAATACGGACTGAGTTGATTTTAATTTGTGTTCAAAATAAAAACAATTAAATTTAAAAAAAAATATGAATCTCAACGCTTCAGTCGATATAAAAGTATTTTTGTGGCGAGAAATTAGTCGCGATGGCGGGAATATATGCAGCACATGATCAGCCAAATAACTTCAAGTCGCATAGATACATTAGATGGTAAGATTTATGAAATTTAGTGCATGTTTCATAATGGTTTTCGTAAGATGGTTTGTTTTTGTAACAAAAGCTCTGTTCCACGTACATTAACGCGTCTACCCAATTTTTCCAAAAAGCGTTTCCATTGTCAAAATTATGCGTAAATTGTTGTTGTTTCGAGTAAATTGGTAACCCACGGTAACGACGTGGAACAAGCCTAAAGTGTGCGAATTTGAATCGTATGCAAAATACCATTTTAAATACAATCAGTTAAACCATAGCTAATTTATTTTTCCCTTTGCATGTAGATGATCGATTTTATTATGGGTCCCTATTGCGTATTGATTCGCTGGAGAGCTAAACTGAGCGGGATGTACTAATATATATTGTAGATTTAATTAAATAATTCTTCTAGCTCGAGGTCTGTTTTCATTAATTCTTTATTTATTTAAAAATATATTCTCAATATTTCGTTATCAATAAATTAATAAAAAAGCATAAAAATTACTGCTCAACATCAGTAAACATATGGTCAATTTAGGTAGATATATAAGTCCGGAGTTACTCCGTTTATACATGACATAACGGTCCGTAAATGGTCCGTCATTGACGGACTTTCAACAGACCTGTCCGTTTTTTATACGACGTAACGGTCCGTAAAAGGTCCGTCATTGACGGACTTTCAACGGACTGGTCCGTTTTTCACACGACACAACGGTCCGTAAACGGTCCGTCATTGACGGACTTTCAACGGATTCGAATCAGTTTCGATGTTCCTTAAGTTCCGTTTTCTGGTCCGTATACAGATCCAGAAAACGGTACGTAAACGGAGTTGGAATCCGTTTATGACGGACCGAAAACGGTGCGTAAACGGAACGAATTGTTTGTTGGGTAGTTACTTTTGTTATTACATTTCTTATTACCTAAATGTTCTTTTCAGTTTGACTCTAGATCATAAATTAATATCACTTTCTGTTTAAATTATTTTCAAGTCAAAGAAAGATGATACAATTTTTACAAGTAAATTACAAAGAATAAGAGGTAAATTGTCACATAAGTAGACAACATTAAAATATTAGCCCACACAGGACGGAATACACTGATGACGGCTTTGTAGCGAAAGCCGAAAATACGTATTCTGTATTGCTGGTCTTATCGAATTCTTTCAAATATATTTTTATTCTTTGTAATTTACTTGTAAAAATTGTATCATCTTTCTATTATATTAATTTATGATCTAGAGTCAAACTGAAAAGAACATTCATTTACTTAAAAATAAGAGATCAAATAAATATTCCCACATTCATCTTAAAACACATTGACACGGTGCAAAAATATAATTTAAATAATATACATTTAAATTTAAATTTAACGGTTCTTTGTAATTCAAAAATCTGTGGTTATCAGACACAGAGTTGAATAGAATCAGCTGCGATATCTTAAGAATTAAGGTTCACAGCAAAATAGAGTAAAAATAACAAAGGATAAAAATAGCATAGATATTGGCAAGCAATTGTGCATGCTAGCTGGTACCTGGACTTAGCTCGTCGATTTATAAGGGTGGGATCTTGCCGGCCAAAATCTAACACCAAGAGACTACCAACAAAATTAATAATCATGCACTTTATCATAACAATTCTAAAATAATTTTTTTTTTTTTTTCTTACTTACTTACAATTTAAAGAGAGTTCCCACGATGTTAGCGCTAACATATTGGTTGCTATTGATGATGTAAAAAGTGTTGGAATTTTATAATTACAATATTAACTTTTTGCTCTTTTTTTTGTTGTGTTGAACAATTTTTTTTTCAGGTTTTTAAATACATATTTTTTCGTAAATCTCCTACATATAGCCCTACGACAAAATGTTAGTAGGTTAGATGATAAAGCCACTAGGTATTCTTATTCCATATAGAAGAATTTGAATAGGTTATGAGTAATAATTCGTTGGTTTCTTAATAAAATGTTGAAATTATTAAGTAGGACTCCAAAGACAATTGTAATTACGTTCCACGTGAGGTTAATATTTGGTTAAATTGCGCTGTATAATTCTTCCGGACAGAATTATGTAAATTTTTAATATACGCCACTATACAGTAACACAACAAGTAAATTACTCCTAGCCACTGTTTAGATCTTTTGCATTAAAGTTAATGTATTACTCAGATAACCCGTATCCAATCGGCCAAAGCGATGCCAACTGTTGCCACCAGTTGGCTAACCTTCCAGAATTTACAAAGTTCGCTAAGGACGGGGTTTTTTTTTGTTTAGAAGTTGGATTATTCCAATTAAATGAAAACACATGCAATACCAAAATCGCCGAATGTGATGTAAATTTCGATTCTATAAAAATAAAAGTAAAATCACTCTTTTCGACTTGATGCTAATTAAGCACAATTAATTACCTTCAATAACTTAATAAGGAAGCTTGGATCTTGACAGATAAGATTCTGATTCACTTGGTATAAAAAAAACACGTTTTGCAAAATTATTCAGTATTCAATACAATATTTACGATGTGCGTTAGATCTTCTTCTGATTGAAAGCGGAAATTGACGAATAAGCAAAAAAAAATATATACGATGTATATAAAAGAGAGGCGTGGTGAAAATTATGCGTAGTTGCGCAAATTCACATGGTTGTACAAGTTGTAATTCCTATTATTGTAGAGATTTAATCGGTTACTTTACACAAGTAGTTTTACAAGATGTATGTGAAGTATTTTTAATTTTAAATACAATAATTCAGCGGTTTTGCTGTAAGATAAAAAAACTATTATAAGCCCTCACAGGTTCACAGCAAAATAGAGTAATAATAACAAAGGATAAAAATAGCATTGTTAAATTTCGTTGATGTTAGTCTAAGTTGAGTTGTTGATACGAAATTAGATTTTCTTTCAGCGGTGACATAAGTAGACAACATTAAAGTATTAGCCCACACAGGACGGAAAACACTGATGATGGCTTTGTAGCGAAAGCCGAAAATACGTATTCTGTATTACTGGTCTTATCGAATTCTTTCAAATATATTTTTATTCTTTGTAATTTACTTGTAAAAATTGTATCATCTTTCTTTGACTTGAAAATAATTTAAACAGAAAGTGATATTAATTTATGATCTAGAGTCAAACTGAAAAGAACATTCATTTACTTAAAAATAAGAGATCAAATAAATATTCCCCCATTCATTTCTTATTACCTTTACATGGCGATGTCGCGAAAAATAATGAGTTGTCGTTACACACCAGCATACGAAAAATCAAAGAATATATCGTTACCTATGTGCTTACCAGTACTGACAAAAATAATGAGTCTAAAAATAGATTTTCAGAAAAATAAATTATATAAAAAAAAATATTTTTTATTGTATTTTTTTTTTTAATAAAATTTGCTGGTTCGGGAATCGAACCTGGGTCTACAGATTGCCAGTCAACAGCTCTACCATCTGAGCTATATCGACATGTAATATTTAATAGATAAAAACATAATTGACCTGCTGCACACAAGTAAGCTTACTCGCCAACATACAAAAAATCAAAAAATATGTGGTTACATATATCCTTACCAGTGTTTAAAAAATATTGAGTCTAAAAATAGATTTCGAAAAATTTTCAAAAAAATCTAAAAATTTATTTTCTATTTGAAATAATGATAAAAATAAGTCATTATCAGTAACTCATTATTATATGTATTAAAATAATGCAGAAGGTACGTGGGTGTCATTACTGGTACTCCAAAAAATAATGATATGTCATTACCGTTTCTACACTGGGTATTTCTGAATTTAAAAAAATATTTTTTTTAATTGAAACAAATACTGTAAGTTTTACATTGATTCGACATATTTTTCCTGTAGCGGAGCAGTTGGTTTGAGGGGCTAAAAATGTTTTGTATCTTATACGGTACACTCACAAAAAAAGTCAGTAAAGTCAGCAAAAAATGTTGCTGTGTCAGGAGCGTGCTTGCAAAAAAGTTGGTAATTTCAGCAAAACTGTTTGCTGAAAATCAGCGAGCTGATTTTTACCAAAACAAATAGTAATCTCAGCAAAAGTTTTGCTAACACTTAGTCGATTGCAAATGAAAAAGATCCTTGCTAAAATCACTAAACTTTTTGCTGAATATTAGTAGACTAAAAAAACTCAAAAAATTTGTAGAGAAATTTTACTTTAGTTAATTTATTTACTGAAAATTTAAATATGGAAATTGTGTAGAGTTGTTTTTTAATTATTATTTCCGTTGTCTGTACTACATCCAGACAAGCTGCGATATCTACATTTGCCTATCTGGTTGTCGTCCACGTTTTAATTGCGTTTATCAGCACAATTTTTGTAGCAAAATAAATCAGTAAAACATTAGTTCAAAATTAGTTTAGTGGTAAAAAAATATAACTGAATCTTTTGCTGAAAACGGAATTTCAGCAAAAAAAATTGCTGAAAACTAGTAAACTTGATATACAAGACGTTTTACTAATTTTTCTACTAACTTATTTTTTTGAGTGTATCCTATCTATAGATATTTTATGGACTAGATGCAAGAAGGGTACACACAGAAAACAATTCAGTTAGAAAACCATCATCACCACCATAACTTTTTTAAGAAAAACCTAATTTTATGTACAAGAACACAAAGTTTACAGTTCCAATCAATATTTTTATTATTGACACAATTTTTGCAGCCACAATCAATTGATTTCTTTTCATCTAACTCAAATTGGTTTTTGCAACCAATTTTGATGAAATACAAATTATTAATATGGATTCGGTAGCTACAATTACGCAAAACGCAATTAAATATATATTCTACTCAATTACCCAGCAAAACCTTCTATTACCAGGTAAAGGGAAATGTAATAAGAAACCAAAAATTGTAACTACTTACACTTTGGTCGCATAACACATTATTTTAACATGGGGGTGTCATTGGGGGTAAATGGTTGCCTAAACCGTACCGGTATAGGCTAAAATAAGTGATTACGAAGGAAGTACTGAAATAAGTTGTTACTTGTAATATTAAATTTACTAGTTAGCTAAAATAACTACATACTTTTATAGAGTGAAGTAAGTCATTACACATTAGTACATATTTCATTGGTTACATGTAGGGAATAAAATAAGACGTTACCAGTGATGACTTTGTTTAAAAGTACACCGATCCGAGTAATGTAATTAGATTTTAAATTTTTATTAAATTGTACTTTCGCATAATAAGTAGATATTATGAAATACTAATAACTTATTATTTTTACCCTTATTAATAAGTTATTATATAACACACAATCAGTAATATATTATTTTAAAGGCTCCAAATAAGTAGTGATATATCTCCATATCGGTAACTCGTTATTTCATACCTCCCACATAAGTATTGATGTATCACAATATTAGTAACGTATTACTTTAGGTTTCTAAGTAAAACCAAGGGTAAAGGGGTACCCATTGCCAGGCAATGCGTGAAAAAGGTCAAACCCATTACCAAGGTTTTGCTGGGTAGTTTGTTGGTAAAAGTATAAGACAGTAATCATACTTGGGAAATTTTCATTGGCATTGAAATTTAATTGATATTACTTGATCTCAATGCCAATGCCAAAAAATTTCATTACCATTCAAATTATTTTCAATTGGCATTGATTGAAACAATGGTAATGAAATGTACACCCAATGGTAATGAATCTCCTACATATAGCCCTACGACAAAATGTTAGTAGGTTAGATGATAAAGCCACTAGGTATTCTTATTCCATATAGAAGAATTTGAATAGGTTATGAGTAATAATTCGTTGGTTTCTTAATAAAATGTTGAAATTATTAAGTAGGACTCCAAAGACAATTGTAATTACGTTCCACGTGAGGTTAATATTTGGTTAAATTGCGCTGTATAATTCTTCCGGACAGAATTATGTAAATTTTTAATATACGCCACTATACAGTAACACAACAAGTAAATTACTCCTAGCCACTGTTTAGATCTTTTGCATTAAAGTTAATGTATTACTCAGATAACCCGTATCCAATCGGCCAAAGCGATGCCAACTGTTGCCACCAGTTGGCTAACCTTCCAGAATTTACAAAGTTCGCTAAGGACGGGGTTTTTTTTTGTTTAGAAGTTGGATTATTCCAATTAAATGAAAACACATGCAATACCAAAATCGCCGAATGTGATGTAAATTTCGATTCTATAAAAATAAAAGTAAAATCACTCTTTTCGACTTGATGCTAATTAAGCACAATTAATTACCTTCAATAACTTAATAAGGAAGCTTGGATCTTGACAGATAAGATTCTGATTCACTTGGTATAAAAAAAACACGTTTTGCAAAATTATTCAGTATTCAATACAATATTTACGATGTGCGTTAGATCTTCTTCTGATTGAAAGCGGAAATTGACGAATAAGCAAAAAAAAATATATACGATGTATATAAAAGAGAGGCGTGGTGAAAATTATGCGTAGTTGCGCAAATTCACATGGTTGTACAAGTTGTAATTCCTATTATTGTAGAGATTTAATCGGTTACTTTACACAAGTAGTTTTACAAGATGTATGTGAAGTATTTTTAATTTTAAATACAATAATTCAGCGGTTTTGCTGTAAGATAAAAAAACTATTATAAGCCCTCACAGGTTCACAGCAAAATAGAGTAATAATAACAAAGGATAAAAATAGCATTGTTAAATTTCGTTGATGTTAGTCTAAGTTGAGTTGTTGATACGAAATTAGATTTTCTTTCAGCGGTGACATAAGTAGACAACATTAAAGTATTAGCCCACACAGGACGGAAAACACTGATGATGGCTTTGTAGCGAAAGCCGAAAATACGTATTCTGTATTACTGGTCTTATCGAATTCTTTCAAATATATTTTTATTCTTTGTAATTTACTTGTAAAAATTGTATCATCTTTCTTTGACTTGAAAATAATTTAAACAGAAAGTGATATTAATTTATGATCTAGAGTCAAACTGAAAAGAACATTCATTTACTTAAAAATAAGAGATCAAATAAATATTCCCCCATTCATTTCTTATTACCTTTACATGGCGATGTCGCGAAAAATAATGAGTTGTCGTTACACACCAGCATACGAAAAATCAAAGAATATATCGTTACCTATGTGCTTACCAGTACTGACAAAAATAATGAGTCTAAAAATAGATTTTCAGAAAAATAAATTATATAAAAAAAAATATTTTTTATTGTATTTTTTTTTTTAATAAAATTTGCTGGTTCGGGAATCGAACCTGGGTCTACAGATTGCCAGTCAACAGCTCTACCATCTGAGCTATATCGACATGTAATATTTAATAGATAAAAACATAATTGACCTGCTGCACACAAGTAAGCTTACTCGCCAACATACAAAAAATCAAAAAATATGTGGTTACATATATCCTTACCAGTGTTTAAAAAATATTGAGTCTAAAAATAGATTTCGAAAAATTTTCAAAAAAATCTAAAAATTTATTTTCTATTTGAAATAATGATAAAAATAAGTCATTATCAGTAACTCATTATTATATGTATTAAAATAATGCAGAAGGTACGTGGGTGTCATTACTGGTACTCCAAAAAATAATGATATGTCATTACCGTTTCTACACTGGGTATTTCTGAATTTAAAAAAATATTTTTTTTAATTGAAACAAATACTGTAAGTTTTACATTGATTCGACATATTTTTCCTGTAGCGGAGCAGTTGGTTTGAGGGGCTAAAAATGTTTTGTATCTTATACGGTACACTCACAAAAAAAGTCAGTAAAGTCAGCAAAAAATGTTGCTGTGTCAGGAGCGTGCTTGCAAAAAAGTTGGTAATTTCAGCAAAACTGTTTGCTGAAAATCAGCGAGCTGATTTTTACCAAAACAAATAGTAATCTCAGCAAAAGTTTTGCTAACACTTAGTCGATTGCAAATGAAAAAGATCCTTGCTAAAATCACTAAACTTTTTGCTGAATATTAGTAGACTAAAAAAACTCAAAAAATTTGTAGAGAAATTTTACTTTAGTTAATTTATTTACTGAAAATTTAAATATGGAAATTGTGTAGAGTTGTTTTTTAATTATTATTTCCGTTGTCTGTACTACATCCAGACAAGCTGCGATATCTACATTTGCCTATCTGGTTGTCGTCCACGTTTTAATTGCGTTTATCAGCACAATTTTTGTAGCAAAATAAATCAGTAAAACATTAGTTCAAAATTAGTTTAGTGGTAAAAAAATATAACTGAATCTTTTGCTGAAAACGGAATTTCAGCAAAAAAAATTGCTGAAAACTAGTAAACTTGATATACAAGACGTTTTACTAATTTTTCTACTAACTTATTTTTTTGAGTGTATCCTATCTATAGATATTTTATGGACTAGATGCAAGAAGGGTACACACAGAAAACAATTCAGTTAGAAAACCATCATCACCACCATAACTTTTTTAAGAAAAACCTAATTTTATGTACAAGAACACAAAGTTTACAGTTCCAATCAATATTTTTATTATTGACACAATTTTTGCAGCCACAATCAATTGATTTCTTTTCATCTAACTCAAATTGGTTTTTGCAACCAATTTTGATGAAATACAAATTATTAATATGGATTCGGTAGCTACAATTACGCAAAACGCAATTAAATATATATTCTACTCAATTACCCAGCAAAACCTTCTATTACCAGGTAAAGGGAAATGTAATAAGAAACCAAAAATTGTAACTACTTACACTTTGGTCGCATAACACATTATTTTAACATGGGGGTGTCATTGGGGGTAAATGGTTGCCTAAACCGTACCGGTATAGGCTAAAATAAGTGATTACGAAGGAAGTACTGAAATAAGTTGTTACTTGTAATATTAAATTCACTAGTTAGCTAAAATAACTACATACTTTTATAGAGTGAAGTAAGTCATTACACATTAGTACATATTTCATTGGTTACATGTAGGGAATAAAATAAGACGTTACCAGTGATGACTTTGTTTAAAAGTACACCGATCCGAGTAATGTAATTAGATTTTAAATTTTTATTAAATTGTACTTTCGCATAATAAGTAGATATTATGAAATACTAATAACTTATTATTTTTACCCTTATTAATAAGTTATTATATAACACACAATCAGTAATATATTATTTTAAAGGCTCCAAATAAGTAGTGATATATCTCCATATCGGTAACTCGTTATTTCATACCTCCCACATAAGTATTGATGTATCACAATATTAGTAACGTATTACTTTAGGTTTCTAAGTAAAACCAAGGGTAAAGGGGTACCCATTGCCAGGCAATGCGTGAAAAAGGTCAAACCCATTACCAAGGTTTTGCTGGGTAGTTTGTTGGTAAAAGTATAAGACAGTAATCATACTTGGGAAATTTTCATTGGCATTGAAATTTAATTGATATTACTTGATCTCAATGCCAATGCCAAAAAATTTCATTACCATTCAAATTATTTTCAATTGGCATTGATTGAAACAATGGTAATGAAATGTACACCCAATGGTAATGAAATGTACATATAATTGAAGAAAAAAGCATTGCATACAAAAAAAATTGTTTTATAAAAAGGAAATTAAGACAAGAATGCAAAATTTTAGCGCTATCAAAATTAAAAATATTCACTATTTTATCAAGTTGTATCAAGTATACTGTTGTTCACTCTTCTTTAACACTGGTCAGTCTAGATGGATCAGCCTCTAGTAAACTTGATGAAATAGCGAATATAAGATAAGAGGTACGCGAATTTTAAATTTTTTTCTTAATTTGTTCTTTTATCTTTTCGTCAATTATAATTGAGCATTTAGCCATTGAACAATGCCAATTGAAAAAAATTTCATTGGCATTGATCAATTGTAGCCAAAAAATTTCATTGGCATTGGTCAATTGTAATGCCAATGAAATCATCAATTAATTGGTCCATTCAATTAACTAGTTCCAAGTATGACAGTAATTAGAATCGAATTTAAGGCTTAGACTACTTAATTTGTTTTATTTGGAATTTAGTACCAACTTTTAGTTATGCTGACTTCAAATATCTTCTTAATTTCGATTGTAATACCAAATATTTCGAATATGTCGGTTGTATCGGCAAAGTGACAATATTTTTAAAAAATCGACATATATGGGTTTAATGTATGTACGTGCATTAGAGTGGGCCGAAATTTGCCGAATTGCGAATTTCAAAAACGTGGGGTGCGGAAAAGTTGCGTATGCGTCCAGTAAACAGTTAAAAATAAAAATTTTGAAAATCGGTTCACGTTCAAGGTCCCCGCAAAGCGGTTGAAATTTAGAAATTTCGGAAAGTTTAAAAAAAATCCTTAAATTTTGTTAAGAAATATTTGTTGTTGTGATATATTATTTCCAATAAATTATAGTTCGCTGAATCCAAAAAAAATAAAAATATTTTAATCGGCCGAGGGTTCTGAAATATTGCTACTTGAATTTTGCTGAAAAACACGTTTTTTCATTTTTCAGTCGAGCCTTCAAAAAGTTAGTCTAAAAATGTTTTTAATTTTTTTCATTTTTAAATCTACTATCTATAGAAAATTATCTTCCATTTGAGTGTAAAAAAGTTGAAAAATGTTGAAGGGTACTTCAAGGCCGCTGCGACAAAAGTTGTAAAAATTTTCAGAGCCAAAAGTGATTGTTTTTTGTGATCACTGTTTTTTCATTAAGTGATCAGAGATTTTAGCCATTTATTGTTTTGGATTAACATAAAATAACATTTTTATGACTGGTCCATCTTTTTTAATAATTTTGGGTATTTTGATAATAAATATAAAATAGTGTGATCGGATCTCGAGATTTGGGACACAATGCTCGAAAAGTATCCTCTTTTTTGTCCACACAATGTTCGCAAAGTATCCTACTTTACATTTTTTGTTGTATTAAAAGAATATTTTAGAATAAAATTAAATACCTAATAGCTTTTTTTATAAAAGTTTTGAAAAATATTTTATACACTGTGCCACAAATGATCAACGGATTTTAAGATGTGTAATATCAGAGGTGAGGGCACAAATACCAATCGTATCCAACTGGTCACAAATTGGCTGCCACAAAAGTATATATAAAAAAATGTAATTGAATATAACTTAATACATTAATGTTCAGTAAATATTATACAAAATTAAATTGCGTGCTTGTATTTAGAATTTTGTAACACAATGTTCGAAAAGTATTCTACTTTATATTTTTTGTTGTAGTAAGAGCATATTTTAGAATAAAATTAAACACTTAATAGTTTCTTTGTAAAAGTTTTGAAAAATATTTTATACACTGTGCCACAAAAGTATATATACAAAAATGTAATTGTTTATAACTTAATACATTAGTTTTTAGTAAATATCATAAAAATTAAATTGAGTGCTTGGATTCAAAATTTTGTAAAACAATGTTCGTAAAGTATCCTATTTTTTATCCACACAATGTTCGAAATGTGGTTTACATATACTTTTGTGGCACAGTGTATAAAAATTTTTCAAAACTTTTACAAAGAAACTATTAAGTGTTTAATTTCATTCTAAAATATTCTTTTACTACAACAAAAAATATAAAGTAGAATATTTTTCGAATATTGCGGGGCCAAAAAAGGGCATACTTTTCGAACATTGTGTTACAAAATTTTAAATCCGAGCACGCAATTTAATTTTTTTATTATTTGCTGAACACTAATGTATTAAGTTCTATTCAATTATATTTTTTTATATATACTTTTGTGTATAAAATATTTTTCAAAACTTTTACAAAACAACTTTTAGATATTTAATTTTATGCTAAAATATTCTTTTAATACAACAAAAAATATAAAGTAGGATACTTTTCGAACACTGTATGGACAAAAAAGGGGATACTTTTCGAGCATTGTGTCCCAAATCTCGATATCCGATCACGCTATTTTATATTTATTAGCAAAATACCCAAAACTATTAAAAAAAGATGGACCAGTCATAAAAATGTTATTTTATGTTAATCCAAAACAATAAATGGCTAAAATCTCTGATCAATTAATAAAAAAACAGTGATCACAAAAACAATCACTTTTGACTCTGAAAATTTTTACAACTTTTGTCGCAACGTCCTTGGAATACCCTTCAACATTTTTCAACTTTTCTACACTCAAATGAAAGATAATTTTATATAGATACCCAGTGTAGAAAATCATTACCAGATATGTGGTTATGTAACTACATACTTGGTAATGGTAACTAGTTACTTTTATTATTACATTTCTTATTACCTTTATATGGCGATGTCGCGAAAAATAATGAGTTGTCGTTACACACCAGCATACGAAAAATCAAAAAATATATCGTTACCTATGTGCTTACCAGTACTTACAAAAATAATGAGTCTAAAAATAGATTTTCTAAAAAATAAATTATATAAAAAAAATTTTTTTTATTGTATTTTTTTTAAATAAAATTTGCTGGTGCGGGAATCGAACCTGGGTCTACAGATTGCCAGTCAACAGCTCTACCATCTGAGCTATATCGACATGTAATATTTAATAGATAAAAACACAATTGACCTGCTGCACACAAGTAAGCTTACTCGCCAACATACAAAAAATCAAAAAATATGTGGTTACATATATCCTTACCAGTGTTTAAAAAATATTGAGTCTAAAAATAGATTTCAAAAAATTTTCAAAAAAATTTTTAAAATTATTTTCTATTTGAAATAATGATAAAAATAAGCAATTATCAGTAACTCATTATTATATGTTTTAAAATAACACAAAAGGTAAGTGGGTGTCATTACTGGTAGTCCAAAAAATAATGATATGTCATTACCGTTTCTACACTGGGTAGTAGATTTAAAAATAAAAAAAATTAAAAACATTTTTAGACTAACTTTTTGAAGGCTCGACTGAAAAATGAAAAATCGTGTTTTTCAGCAAAATTCAAGTACAGTAGACGCTCGCAAATTAGAGCTTTCAGTAATTCGAACGTCCAGAAATTAGAATCAATGTTTGCAATACATTAAACGCTCTGAAATTCGAATTTAAAATTCTAATTTCTGAGCGTTTTTTTTTTTTTTTGGTTATTTGAATACACAGGAAATCCACAATTTATTTTTATTCTGTTTGAATAAAGTAAAACTAAAAAGGGAAGCACCAAATTATATATGTTTTCCCTATTTGTTTTTTTTTTGTCGCATTTATGTACATTTTTGGCTAGTTTATTTGTGAAATTTGATACGCGTGTACATATTATTTGGCAGTCTCTATTAAATAGTGAAAGTGTATCATTTAAAATGTTAAATAAACGTAAAAAAAACACTTTATCATTGGAAACGAAACGAAAAAAACGTCCAGAAATTAGAATAATTCAGAAATTAGAATTGCTTCAAAAACAAAGCGGTTCTAATTTGCGAGCGTCTACTGTAGCAATATTTCAAAATCCCTTCGGCCGATTAAAAAATTTTTATTTTTTTTGGATTCAGCGAACTATAATTTATTCGAAATAATATATCACAACAAATATTTTTTTAAAAAATTTAAGGATTTTTTTTAAACTTTCCCAAATTTCGAAATTTTAACCGCTTTGCGGGGACCTTAAACGTGAACCGATTTTCAAAATTTTTTGAAATTCGCAATTTGGCAAAGTTCGGCCCACTCTAATGTATAACCTTCAGATCTCAGTACCATTAATATTTCGTCTATAGAGGTTTGTGTAAGAGTTTTGATTTTCCTTACAACCCAATTTTTCAGTTTTTGCTGAATATAACCATATGTAAATGTGCTTAAATCACTATTAGATTCCTCAGGAATAAATTCATCCGAACTTGTTTCTCCAGGTGTGCTTAAACTGGAACTACTAACATCCTCATCATCTGAATCTAAATTTTCCTTTACTACTTCTTCATCAAACACTTCAGTTTTAACTATTTCATTGTCGTCAGAACCCTACACCTAAAAAATTGAACACATCTACATTTCTCTTAATATCCTATAATTTTTTAACTTAATCATTGAAAACTAGGGTTTTTCTTTTCCCGGACTTTTTCATTTCCCGGGACAGCGGGATTTTTTATAGAATTTCCCGGGATCCCGGGAATTCCCGCTTGTTAGAAAATAAATAAAACCGACATACGTTGTACTTGTAAAACTCAATTTCTATTACAACACCGCCCGAAAAAGTCCAGCTTTTGGTTGTAACCATGAGAAAATCTATTTAATATATTCTGAAAGAAGTTCTTAATATAAATTATCCATATCTTCTACTTTTTCTAGATCAATTCGTTTAATAGTTTAAATCGCGAATTAATATTACGGTAATATATTTGTATGGAAGAACGTCTTTGAAATATATTAACTAAACATTAATTCTCCTTTCAAACGGTAAACGAATTGATTTAGAAAGAGTGAAAGGCATGGGTATTTTATTTTTATACCTTCTTTCAGTATATATTGGAATTGTTAATGGGTGCAAACTTGTGTCGGACGGTGAAATAACAAATTTATAGAAATGAAGTTTTAAAGAGATTTAAAAAAATATTTTTAGACTATTCTTGTTCTAGTTCTTTATTTTCCCTTTTGCGTCTTACGAAAATTTTAAATTTGAGCCCTGGTATATATAGTCAGAACTACGATAGATTTTTTGCTTAAATGCTTCTTAAATATGGAATCAAAAAATTTATATTTCTAGATATTTTGTTTCTAAGGGGATTCTCAGAAATATTCGTCTAGAACTATTTTTATAAAAAAATTTTAAATGTGAGTATTTTTCACACAAATTTTTACAATTGAAATAACAATCGATTTAAATGAAATTATTTGAAGTAAAAAAATACTTATATCAATCAAAAATACGAAAATATTACTAATTTTGGAGGTATTTTGAACTGAAATACTGATGATGAAATGTAGTGTAATTGCTTTATTTGAACAAAGATCATCATTTTAAATAACAAATTTTATCTAAAGTACGAACAATTTTGTTGGTAACCTTGGTAATGGCTAATAAAATTTGTTTTCGGTTTAACTAAATCAAATTCAACTGATATCAAAAAAATATTGAATTTGAAATCGCATTTTTTAATTTTAAATATATTTTATTCAAATTAATTTAAAAAAAATCAATGCTTTAAATTTAAATTAAGCTTCCAAAATTGTAATATACAACTAAAACTTCTGTAAAAGAATACAAAAAAATTCCCTGGAAATCCCGCACAAAAATCCCGGGATTGCGGGATTGGAAAAAGGGATTCCCGGGAAGTCCCGGGACATAAACCCTAAAAACTAATTTAAGTTCTAATAAAATATATAAAAAAAATAAATGTTTTTTAAGTACTAAGAAATTACTTTATTTTTTGTATTTAGAGTACTGGAAAATTGCTCTACTTTAATACACTTTAAAATCACTTTATTTTTAGTTTTTCTAATGTTTTGAAAACGTTCTATAAACAAAAATTATAACGCTTTAAAATCACTTTATTTTTTGTTTTTGCAACGTTTCTAAAATACTCTAAATACAAACATGAGACTGTAAATCATGGTTATCATTTCAGTGTTCTGAGAACACTATAAAACCCAAAAATATGTTGCTTTGACAACGCTTCAACCACCATACAAAGTGCTTTCAGAACGCTTTTATGTTTGTCAATTTCTAGCTGGGTAGTGTTAAAAATTTGTTAATTGTAATTGTGTATTACAATTAGGTTGTTCATAAGGGGTGTGCTATTTGTTGTATCGTTCTAACTAAAAACAGAGTTGTTAAAATTTTTATTAGTGTTTAACAACTATTTTCTATTCAGTTTTCTATCTGGTAGCACACTCAAACATAGGACACTAAACATACGTAAAAATGTTGCATCGTGTTATTCTCAAATGTTGTATTTTTTCAATTTAATTTTTAACAAATCTGTTTTTTGTTAGGACGATACAACAAATAGCACACCCCTTGTGAAAACCCTTAATATTAAAATTATTTAAATTGAAAAATCCCATTATTTTTAACCTACACTGGGAGAATGAGTTTTTGCATAAAAATAATGAATTTTCACTGGAACTAGTCCATTGAAATTTTTCATTGAAATAATGTAATTTTTCATAAAATTTTCTTTTATTTATTAACAGTATCATTCACTTAATGAAAAAGTTTCATAAAATATATGAAGCTTTTTTTATCAATTTTAAGAATTTTTCTCATTTTGTTAAGAAAATTTCATTAGTTTAATGAAAAATTTCATTAAAACTCGTCGAGCAAAACTCTCTCTGTGTAGGGTTAGTGAGTGTTTTGTAGGGAGTTACCCTAATCGACATGTCCTTGCTAAAATAATACGTTTTATAATAGAAAATTAGGAGGTTACGTACCTTAACTTCTTCTTACAAACCCCATTACCGGGTAATAATAGAAGGTTTTATTGAGATTTGGATATTTGGCAACTTTCGGACATATCCGAATTTCATTAAGATCGGAAGGAACCTATCGAAATAGTTTAATCGTTAGTTGTTTATTTTTTATAAATTTAAATGTTTTTTTTTTCCAAATTTCGTGTTGAAAACCTTTCAAATTTTAGGTCATTCTTGGGGCCAGATTCATAGTCAGAAAAAAGATAGATTTTTTCTTACACATACATTTTTAAGTAAGAAATTTAGTTTTTCTTAAATATTTCTTAATAAGAAATTTTAAAAATGCTAGTTCTGACTATAAAACTGCTCGTTAGGCCCTTCTTCTATATTAAAGTGCCTATGCATAATAATTTGGAAACCTTATAACACATTTGTAAAATGAATATTGTATGAAAAATTTGTGTTATAACTCGTTTATAAATTTTAAAAGTGATTATGCATATGACCGTAAACCTATTAGATTAGGAAACATTATTGTATTCGAAAAAAAGCTTTGACACTGGAACATTTTTTATATTCTCGGTTTGATGTGAAATTTGTAGGATTTGGAGTAATTTTTCTTATAAAAGAATCAGACACTGCAAAAAATTTTGGAATTAACGGCATATTCCTATTATCAAATTCTGCAAAAAAAATTTTCATATCAAAATATCTATTGTGTTTCCTATGAAAATATTATTTAATTTTTAAAGGATTTTTACACGTATTCGACTCTAGCAAAAATTTTGTTTTCAATTTTTTTTATATTTCATTTGGATGGAGCATACTTTCCTCTATATGCTCCGAAAATTTCAATAATAAATTCGAATAAATTAAATTTTCACATGTTTTTTTGTAAAATATGTTTTAGTCCCAAAATAATATTCTATGTCATACATGGTCAAATGCGGCCCGCCAACCAATTTCGGGCGGCCCTTCATTAATTTTAAAAAAATCAAAATTTTTTTTAAATTTTAAGCAAAATTTAAAAAAATTTAAATTAGAATTTAAAAAAATACGTAATATAGAAAACAGAGATAACAAATTAAACATTCGAGTCTCAAAAAATTGCAGCGATCAACAAATATCGACTTTTTTGAATAGAGTTCCTCTAAAACTTTTTAAAGCATTTTCGCCTCCTACATACGAATATTAAGATAAAAATTCCTTCTTCTTTATTTAAACCTTAAGCCTGGGAAAATACTTTATGGCTAAATATGACATAGAAGTACTTAGAAGTTTCTTAGTTTTTATAAGTTTTAATTCAATAAAATTTCTTTTCATTTTAGGAATTGTTTAAGGCTGTTCTAAGGACTCGTAAGGATCTCTAAAATCTACTTTTGAGAATAGTCCTTGGAGCACCTAAAGAAAATGGCAAAACAATTATTATAAATAAACTGTTAAATATAATAACAGTCATCCTGCTAAAATCAACAGAAATATGTGATGAAAATATGCTGATTTCACAAAAAAAGATTTTTATTCTCTTAAAACAATTAAAATTTTTTTTTGGTTTTTTTGTTGTACTAATATACACCAAAATTTGTTGCTGATTATAGCAGAGTAAATTTTTACTTCAATTAACTAAAATTTAACTCAAATACAACTAAAATTCATTTTCATTTCATTTTTCTTTATTCAGTCTATGGAACATAATTTCCTTACAGACTATGATTAAATATAAAACTAATATTTATAATTATTTTAAAACTAAAGGCTTTTGATAAAGCTGGAATGGTCGCACCCTTACATTTACAGGCCACAAGGAAGGCTTTAAAAGTTTATTATAGAATTTAGCAGTGATCCCAATTTTAAATGATATTTTCTTTATCAAATTCAAATCAGTATCCCTTTTGACCAATTTATAGCATTGTAAATGGATTTTTTATACCCTACACTACTATGTGGTCAGGGTATTATAAGTTTGTGCTGATGTTTGTAACACCAAAAAATATTGGTCCTAGACCCACCTTATAGTATACCGATCGGCTCAGAATTTTTTTTATTTCGATTTAACGATGTCCGTCCGTCTGTCCGTCCGTCCGTCTGTCTGTCTGTCTGTCCATGCATTTTTGTGCGCACTCTACAGGTCGCAAATATTAAGGTATTTTGATGAAACTTGGTACACCGACTTATGTCGGCCCAAGGACCAGAGCTATTGATTTTGGTGAACATCGGTCCATGTTTAGACCTAGTGCCCATATAAGGGTCCTACCAAAATTATATGGTTTATACGCTGCAGGTCGCAAATATTAAGATATTTTGATGAAATTTGGTACACCGACCTATGGCAGCCCAAGGACGAAGCCTATTGATTTTGGTTAACACCGGTCCATGTTTAGACCTAGTGCCCATATAAGGGTCCCCCTAAAATTGGCTTGGTTACAAACTGCAGGTCGCAAATAATAAGATATTTTGATGAAATTTGGTATACCGACCGATATCAGTCCAAGGACGAAGCCTATTGATTTTGGTGAACATCGGTCCATGTTTAGACCTAGTGCCCATATAAGGGTCCTACCAAAATTATATGGTTTATACGCTGCAGGTCGCAAATATTAAGATATTTTGATGAAATTTGGTACACCGACCTATGGCAGCCCAAGGACGAAGCCTATTGATTTTGGTAACATGGGTCCATGTTTAGACCTAGTGCCCATATAAGGGTCCCCCCAAAATTGGCTTGGTTACAAACTGCAGATCGCAAATATTAAGATATTGCGCTGACTCACATTATAGAAAATTTTGACACAAGCCCCATTTTAACCCATTCGAATTTCGGATCCAAATATTAGTTGGCTTTTACCCAGACTGGTGTAGGGTATTGTATAGTCGGCATGCCCGACTTTAACCTTTTTACTCGTTTAATATTAGCATATTTCGCAATATATTCCATTATATGTTCAGCTGTTACACTCGGCTTAAATGAGGACAAATCAACCCATTTTTTATTTTCAATAACTTCCAATTCATTGTTGTTATTGTGCCCAAAAACAACATGTTTGCGCTTTCTTTTTGAGTTTATTTTCATCAATTCAGAATTGTTTATTGGGATGTCACTGTCTACTTTAGAGCATGCAGTAGCAGAAGTATCAGTATTGTCAGAATAACAAATACTGTCTCTCCTTTTACGTGGACTATTGGCCTGGAAAACATTAAAATTAACATCACTTGGTTTAGAAGCAACAATATCATTATAACAATCGTCGTCAGACTTTTGCGAACAACAAATACTGGCTGTCCATATACGTGCACTTGTATGATTACTTGGTTCAGCAGTAGGGTTTGGGGAAATCCCGGGAAAAGTTTGCCGGGAATTCCCGGGAAAATAATATATTTTTACCGGGAAAACGGGAAATTTTAAAAATATTAAAGTTTTTAAATTGTTTTTGTTTCGAATAGGATTTTTTGATTTTAGTCTGTGACGGTTGCACATTTAGAACCATAAAGGTACATACGCTTTTTGTACATACCATCATTATTACTTTATGCTTTTCCCATCCCTATAATTCTATATAAATTCTATCTCCTTCCATTACTCATAACTCGTTTCAATTCAATTGATTTCTCCCTTTACGTTTATAATAACAAAACCTGTCAATGGTATGTATTAATGAGATCGTATGATTATCCCGTTACTTTTAGTAAATGTATTTTATGAATAGAAATAGTATCAACAATTGTATTAACGAATGAGTAAGGAGGATAGGTGTATCCAAACCTAAGATTGTCTTAGTAATACTATTTTTTTTTGTCTGCAACTATAATTTGGTTAGGCAAATTGTTGAACACGTTTCAATTTTCATTCCAAGCGTGGCAATTAGAATTGAAGGTCGAAGACGCGCAATTAATTTAGAGTATGATATATTAAATTGCAAGTGGTTTAAAATCTAAAGTTGTTATACAAGAAAGTTAAAATAATTTAATTAAATTTTTAAAAGGGGTATATAAAATATTCATACCATCACACCTCATTATTATTTTGGCAATTGTTTCCTTTCTACGGGACCTACGTTCATCGTCATAAATATAGAACCAGGTAAATCTTTGGTTTCATAATATATGGGCACACTTATTTGATTTATTGAAAATGTTTGATTTTAGAATTGATTACGACATTGTACGAATTGGAATTAGGGACCTATTTGTCCCACGTTTAGATTTAAACAAGAGAAGAATTTGCTACTGATTGTACCCAAAGCTATTTGATTCTATATCGTTAAACAGTGCTACGAATATTTATTCATCATCTGCCTACGTGAAAATGGGCCATATATCATGATAATCACAGATCATCTGTGACCGAACAAAAGTCGTACCCCACCATAAACCATCATAAATCGGCCATCAAAATTTATCGCCACCGCATCGTTCTAAGTCGTAATTACTTTCATGCGTCGTAATAATCAATATAATCAATTTTAATAGTAACTAGAAGTCATAAACTGTCACAGATGACTAATATTAAACGTCCTAATATTCTACTTTTGTCGATTTGTTAAAGTCAATTTGTTGTGATTATTAACACCTTATGTTCACTCCCATTTACTAAATTTGAATATAATTAAGCCTTCTATATGTTTAGCAGCTCAGCTATACCTGTCATATCCCTATTTTTTAAATCTAATTTTCTCATATTCTACCTATCCAACTTCATTTGCATTGTTCTTTTAATTTTAAATAGAGAGATTGGGTATGTTTTATTTATAATGAATCAATTCGCTCTTTTGCAAATTACTTGTCTCTTAAATTTGTAGCTTTTATTTTTTTATGGAAACTAATTTACTAAACTTAAAATTAAACAGTGGTAAACGACATCATTATCATCTACAACCATGCACAGGCCTGAGCATCGAGGGATGTATAAGATTCAAATAAGTGAGTAAATAATTGAACATATTGTTTTAATATCGTATGAAGAAAAGAAAATTATTTTCCATAAATCGATTTATTTAGTTCGGTAAATTTAGAGACCCAAATTAGTAATATATACTAGATTATAACGTATTACATACTTTTATTATTGTTTATTTGTATGAATATAAATAACTTATATTCTTTCTATAGAATAAAATCATTAATATGAATTCTAACTAAAATTTTTTTTTGAAGTTAAGAGAGTCCAGCGAGGGTAGTTGCTTGTGTTTAGGGGTTCTTAAAGAAAAAACATCTTATTGGAACAAAATTAGGAACTAAGGTTGGTGTGGGCCATGGTCTTATTACATCTATTGACCAAATTTTATTGTGCATTTAAACAAATTTGTTTTAGTTTCTGTTTATTAGAAAGTCCGTTGTCGTTCCGTATAACATAAAATATTTTGTTTTAACAATTTAGTATGATTAATTAAGAACACGTTCACTTCTTGTATATGGTATTGTAGAGGGAAGGTAGACTAAGAACCCGACCCCATCCGGCGATATATAGCCTATATTCGAACGTGTGGTCTTTCTTTCCCTCGGAACATCATCTTCTACAATTCTCGTCAAAGAACGCAAAATACTACCATTACAGATGGCGCCCGACGTGGGGCAGATAACAGTCTGAACTTTATATGTAACTTTAAAATTAAATCTTGTTACTTACGGAACTGTTCTGCTCTATAATTTTTTATTTTGGAAAATTTTAGCAATTTAGAGTAGTTTACTGGAATTACAAGATCGATTGTAAATAATAAACATATCAGACTTGTCCGTAAATGAATCTTTTTTGCGATCTCTTTCCGAGTTTCAAACCAGTTTTAAATTAGATTTCAATCAATAGCTACTTGAGAGAGTATGAAATAATTTTTTTGTTTTGGGTTTTAGTTGCTCAGGAGTATTACTTTTCGTTGTCATAAAAGACAGATTAGTGATCCGACAATTAAATCTTCATTTGGAAATTACGAATTAGTTTCTCATTTATATCTTACAAAATTTAATTTTGTTCAATTTGCACCATTTTTTTTACATTTTGCACTACTCGCGTTTGGTTTCTCGAACACTTCAATAAACTTTATGAAACTTTTTGGATTTTAAATAATATTGCAATGGATAATTGTGTAATTTGTTCAAAACCTATGGACAATTCTGAGGGTTTAGTTTCAACTAGATGCCAACATAATTTTCATCAAAATTGTCTGACAACCTACATTGAAAAGACACCATTTTGTCCGTCTTGTAAGAATTCGGTTAATAATACTACACTAATTAAATTCACTTTACCTTCCGTAACTGCAACTCCACAGGGAGCAATACCGAAGAAGAAAAATGTACCGCGAGCACCCAGTCGTACTACACGAGCTAATCCTCAATCTGGCGATGACACGAATTTTTCGTTACCTTTTGGTAACTCTAGTAATTGTTATGAGGATAATAACTCTACACTAATCGGTCGAGAGCGAAGTTCGGAAAATCGTACTGTCAGCGATGATAGGCAAGATGAAATGTGTAAATTATACCAGATTATTGAAAACTTGTCAAAGAAAATAGAAATGTTAGAAATTGGGAGAAATTTAGAACCACCTTTTCCTAGAGAGTTATTTCCTCCTATTAATACTCGAACTTATTCCGATTTTCACCCCCCAAATAGGGACAATAATTTACCACCACTTCGACCTTCTTCTGATCCAAATTTTTCCAATTTGAATAATAATGAGCAAGGTCAAACTAGAAATCTAAGCTCTATTTCTTCTGTCGCCTTAACAAATAGTAGTAAAGTTGCAAATTTGATAAATAGTTGGAACATTAGGTTCGACGGTAGTTCTTCTAATTTTCCTGTAGGAAAATTTATTTACGTAATTACAGCGTTGACTAATGATAATTTAGGCGGTGACTTTCAATTATTATGCGATCATTTCCACATTTTGGTTAGTGGTAGAGCTAAAGAATGGTACTGGAAGCATAGGAGTTCTGTTCAGAGAATCACATGGGAACCTCTGTGTAGGGCTTTGAAATCGTATTTTGCTGACCATTTTTCAGATAATGACATAAGAGAATTGATTCGAGAAAGAAAGCAGTTAGCGGGAGAAAGTTTTGAAGATTATTATTCTGATATTGTAAAATTATGCGATAGACTCCATCATACCATTTCAGAAATGGACCTTGTTGAAATCCTAAGGAGGAATTTAAGGCCTCAACTTCGTAAGGAGTTATTCTATGTCAATATAACTCAGGTTGCACATTTAAGATATTTAATGCTTAGACGTGAGCAATTGAACGTTGAAATGGAAAAGTACAATTCTAAACTACCACCTAAAAAAGTTAGTGAAGTACAATGCGAGGAGTTAGAAGAAGAATTCGATAGGAATATTTCCGAAATTGATAAGGTTTCTGAGGTAGTGTGTTGGAACTGTAGACAGAAGGGTCACAGGTTCACCGATTGCTTAGAGGAAAGGTCCACATTCTGCTATGGCTGCGGTGCGGAAAATGTATACAAACCAAATTGCATAAACTGCCAGAACCAGGGAAACGGAAGAGCGAGCGGTTTCCGCTCAAAGAAATAGAAAGTTCAAAATCAATTTGCACACAAACTTCTAATATTTTGACAAATTTCAACTTAAACATTAAACCAAAATTAAAACCGTTAATACCCTATCACGAACGACTTTTGAGATATCAGGAAGCGAGAAAGAGAATATTTTGTGAAACTTTTACATTGAAAACTGATAGCATAAAATCCCAAAAACGTAATACTAGAAGATTACGTAACTTCTGGAGAAAAATTTTTTCTGACAGAAGGGCAATAAGACTTTCTATAAATTCAATTGAGAAAATCAGTGGCGATGTTAGGGCATATTTAAGATTGGAAATTTTTGGAATGAATCTTCTTGGGCTTATAGATACAGGTGCTTCTATAACATGTATATCAGGATCAGCCGCTAAAAACTTTTTAGATAAAGACATTCCATATAAACATTTGAATGAAGTTGTTACTACTGCAGGTGGGAGCGAATATCATATCGTAGGCTATTTATACACAGATGTTGAGTTTCGAGATCTACGAAGAAATATTAAAATATACATAATACCAGATTTGAAAAATGATTTATATCTAGGGTTCGATTTCGTAAAAATTTTCAATTTATTAAATTTTGATTTGTTGGAGGTCAATAGTATAGCATCTAGTTTTTCTGAAAATTGTCATGACCTCACTGACGCTATGCGTAGACAACTAGATGACGTCATAAGATCGTTTCCATCATACGAACGCGATAGTTTAGGCAAAACCTCTTTATTGGAACATTCGATAGAAATATCAAAAGATGCCAAGCCAGTAAAGCAGAGATATTTTTCAGTGTCTCCGGCTATCGAGCATTTAATTCACGCTGAGGTTGATAATATGCTGGGCATGGATATCATAGAGGAAGCTCCACCAAATTGTCCTTGGAGTAGCCCAGTTACGTTAGTTAGAAAGAATGGGAAATCAAGGCTGTGCCTGGATTCAAGGAAGTTAAATGCGGTAACAGTAAGGGATGCATATCCCCAGCCAAAGATTAGTAATATACTGTCACGATTGCCGAAGGCTGAGTTTATTACCTCCTTGGATCTCAAACACGCCTTCTGGCAAATTGGGTTGTCCCCAGATTCTCGTGATATGACCGCCTTTACCATCCCTAACAGACCCCTGTATAGGTATAAGGTCATGCCATTCGGTCTTACAAATGCGCCACAAACTATGAGTCGCCTCATGGATATTATTATACCGGCTACGCTTCGAAATCAGGTTTTCATTTACCTAGATGATTTACTTTTAATATCACAGAATTTTAAAGACCATTTGGATTTATTATGTGAGGTAGCGAATATCTTGAGACGGTCTGGTCTTACGTTGAACATCTCGAAATGTAAATGGTGTTTGAGAGAAGTGAGATATTTGGGATACGTCATTGGTAATGGAGTCATCAAAACCGACCCGGACAAAATATCAGCAATTAGAGATCTACCAGCTCCGAAGTCCGTCCGTGAAGTTAGAAAATTCCTTGGCCTTGCCAGTTGGTACCGGCGTTTTATCGACAATTTTTCTGGACTGACTGCACCAATTTCGGACCTGACCAAAAAGACAAAAACTTTTGTGTGGACCCAAGACGCGAATGATGCATTTGAAAAATTGAAAATATGCTTAACATCGGCACCGGTATTAATAACACCTAATTTTGAGAAACCGTTTGTAATTCAGTGCGACGCATCCAAGCTTGGTATTGGAGGAGTTTTAGCACAGGAAGATGGTGAAGGGGTTGAAAGACCGATTGCCTTCTACTCATACAAGCTTAATCAAGCGCAGAAAAACTACTCCATTACCGAACTTGAATGTTTAGCTGCACTGAAATGCATCGAAAAATTCCGCGAATATGTTGAGGGGCATACGTTTAAAGTCGTGACCGACCATGCAAGTCTTAAATGGCTTATGCGACAGACGGACTTAAACGGACGATTAGCGAGGTGGTCACTACGACTTCAAGGTTTTGATTTCTCTATAGAGCATCGGAAAGGCAGTCTCCAAACTGTTCCCGATGCATTATCTCGTCTCTCTCTCGAATCCATTTCTCCTATAGAAGTAGAACCGGAAATCGATTTACAATCACCTTCTTTTGATAGCGTCGATTATTCCAGACTTAGGGATTCCATATTGGAAAATGAAGAGTCTCTGCCTGATCTGAAAGTTATGGGAAAATATGTTTATAAACGTACTGAATTTTCAGATGGTGACCCCTATAGTGAAGCCACTTCATGGAAATTATGGGTGCCTTCTGATTTAATTGGTGAAATCATTCGTCGAGCTCATTCTTTGCCCAATGCTTCTCACGGTGGCATAGGGAAAACGTTAGAGAAAATCAGGCGTAACCTATTTTGGCCAAAAATGTCGTTACATGTAAGAGATTTTATCTCGAAATGTGAGACTTGTAAACAGTCCAAAGCCCCAAATGTTGTTCTAAGACCACCAATGGGTGATATGATTAAATCTGAAAGGCCTTTCCAAAGAATCTACATGGACTTTCTTGGTCCATATCCTCGTTCCAAGATGGGACATGTAGGTATTTTGGTTATTTTGGATCATCTTTCGAAATATCCTATACTTAAGCCAGTGAAAAAATTTACGTCTAGTGAAATTTGCGATTTTGTTGAGTCTCATATTTTTCATTCCTTTGGTGTTCCGGAGTTTGTGCTGACGGACAATGGTACACAATTTAAATCTGTTCTCTTCGAAAATTTGTTAAAAAAATATGGTGTGAAACACATATTTACCGCTGTGTATAGCCCTCAATCGAATTCGTCAGAAAGATTAAATCGTTCCATATTAGCAGCTATACGTTCTTATCTAAAGCATGACCAGCGTGAGTGGGATTCTCATCTGGGTAATATTTGCGTTGCATTGCGTAGTTTAGTGCATACCTCTATTGGTTATTCACCATATTATGTTTTATTTGGCCACCCTATGATTACTCATGGAAAGTCATATGAACTGTTGAGAAAAATTAATTCATTAGAAGATTGTGAGATTATTCAACATTCCGATAGGCTTCAAATTATTCGTGAAAAGGTGAAAGAAAATTTAAAAAGTGCTTATAATTCGTATCAAAAATCATATAATCTTCGGTCGAGACCAATAGAGTATAAAGTTGGAGATGAGGTCTACCGCAGAAATTTCGTTTTGAGTAGTAAGCCTGATAGTTTTAATGCCAAGTTAGCGCCAAAATTCATTAAGTGTAGGATAGATAAACGAATCGGTAACTGTTATTACAGGATATCTGATTTGCAGGGTAAAATGATTGGTGTATACCATGCTAAAGATTTAAGACCAAATTAGCGACAATTTACCGTTTCCAGTTTAATTTCTATTAGAAAAATAATAAAATAATTTTTTAATTTAAATTCACCTGTGTTGTGACGGTTGCACATTTAGAACCATAAAGGTACATACGCTTTTTGTACATACCATCATTATTACTTTATGCTTTTCCCATCCCTATAATTCTATATAAATTCTATCTCCTTCCATTACTCATAACTCGTTTCAATTCAATTGATTTCTCCCTTTACGTTTATAATAACAAAACCTGTCAATGGTATGTATTAATGAGATCGTATGATTATCCCGTTACTTTTAGTAAATGTATTTTATGAATAGAAATAGTATCAACAATTGTATTAACGAATGAGTAAGGAGGATAGGTGTATCCAAACCTAAGATTGTCTTAGTAATACTATTTTTTTTTGTCTGCAACTATAATTTGGTTAGGCAAATTGTTGAACACGTTTCAATTTTCATTCCAAGCGTGGCAATTAGAATTGAAGGTCGAAGACGCGCAATTAATTTAGAGTATGATATATTAAATTGCAAGTGGTTTAAAATCTAAAGTTGTTATACAAGAAAGTTAAAATAATTTAATTAAATTTTTAAAAGGGGTATATAAAATATTCATACCATCACACCTCATTATTATTTTGGCAATTGTTTCCTTTCTACGGGACCTACGTTCATCGTCATAAATATAGAACCAGGTAAATCTTTGGTTTCATAATATATGGGCACACTTATTTGATTTATTGAAAATGTTTGATTTTAGAATTGATTACGACATTGTACGAATTGGAATTAGGGACCTATTTGTCCCACGTTTAGATTTAAACAAGAGAAGAATTTGCTACTGATTGTACCCAAAGCTATTTGATTCTATATCGTTAAACAGTGCTACGAATATTTATTCATCATCTGCCTACGTGAAAATGGGCCATATATCATGATAATCACAGATCATCTGTGACCGAACAAAAGTCGTACCCCACCATAAACCATCATAAATCGGCCATCAAAATTTATCGCCACCGCATCGTTCTAAGTCGTAATTACTTTCATACGTCGTAATAATCAATATAATCAATTTTAATAGTAACTAGAAGTCATAAACTGTCACAGATGACTAATATTAAACGTCCTAATATTCTACTTTTGTCGATTTGTTAAAGTCAATTTGTTGTGATTATTAACACCTTATGTTCACTCCCATTTACTAAATTTGAATATAATTAAGCCTTCTATATGTTTAGCAGCTCAGCTATACCTGTCATATCCCTATTTTTTAAATCTAATTTTCTCATATTCTACCTATCCAACTTCATTTGCATTGTTCTTTTAATTTTAAATAGAGAGATTGGGTATGTTTTATTTATAATGAATCAATTCGCTCTTTTGCAAATTACTTGTCTCTTAAATTTGTAGCTTTTATTTTTTTATGGAAACTAATTTACTAAACTTAAAATTAAACAGTGGTAAACGACATCATTATCATCTACAACCATGCACAGGCCTGAGCATCGAGGGATGTATAAGATTCAAATAAGTGAGTAAATAATTGAACATATTGTTTTAATATCGTATGAAGAAAAGAAAATTATTTTCCATAAATCGATTTATTTAGTTCGGTAAATTTAGAGACCCAAATTAGTAATATATACTAGATTATAACGTATTACATACTTTTATTATTGTTTATTTGTATGAATATAAATAACTTATATTCTTTCTATAGAATAAAATCATTAATATGAATTCTAACTAAAATTTTTTTTTGAAGTTAAGAGAGTCCAGCGAGGGTAGTTGCTTGTGTTTAGGGGTTCTTAAAGAAAAAACATCTTATTGGAACAAAATTAGGAACTAAGGTTGGTGTGGGCCATGGTCTTATTACATCTATTGACCAAATTTTATTGTGCATTTAAACAAATTTGTTTTAGTTTCTGTTTATTAGAAAGTCCGTTGTCGTTCCGTATAACATAAAATATTTTGTTTTAACAATTTAGTATGATTAATTAAGAACACGTTCACTTCTTGTATATGGTATTGTAGAGGGAAGGTAGACTAAGAACCCGACCCCATCCGGCGAGATATAGCCTATATTCGAACGTGTGGTCTTTCTTTCCCTCGGAACATCATCTTCTACAATTCTCGTCAAAGAACGCAAAATACTACCATTACAAGTCATAAAAAACATTTTAAATACCAAAACAAAAATGTCATTGTTAAAATCTTTTAAAAGGGAATACATTTTTTTGACACAGAAATAAAATCTTTGCCAAGTAATTAGGAGCATTTCAACTAATAAAGATTTTTCGCATAACTTATTCAAAATTTAAGTAGTAAAACCTAAAAACTTGGTAAAATGTTTAAAAGAAATATGAAAAAATAGCTTTGTTTCTTACAAATAATCGCCCTTACTATCTAAATTTTTCAAATGTATAATTTAGGTAAAGTCGACTTTAGTTAAAATATTGGGTCGCAGTATACCTTGACTTGGTTTATTTTTGGAGCATTCTGATTGGTTAATTTATTTTCAACCAATCAAATTATTTGAAAATATAAATATTTTTTTAAGGTTTTCATACACAAAATGAACAAAACAGTTTGATTAAAAATAAAGTCGACTTTAAATTTAAAATACTCCTTTATATTAAGGGTCAATAATTTTATAAGTAACGTTTTCATTAATAAATGTGAAAAGAAAAGACTAATGGTTAACGGTGGTATCTAAATTTGGTTATCCGACATCTAAATTTGGTTTACAAAATAAAAAAATTGATGGTCATGCAGTGTTACCATATATTTTTTTAGAAAAACTGTAAAAAAAACAGTTTCTTTATAGAAAAACTGTTTTTCGAAAAAATTTAAAAAATCTGAAGAAATTCTGGGATCCCGAAGTATAGTGGGATTAAAATATTTAAAAATTTTCAATTTTCAAAATATCGAGATTTGAACAATTTAATTGTGTTTTGCATTTATATTAATAGACTTTTTCCACAGCCTTCTAACAAAACTTTTTTAAGAATTTTGGTCTTCTACACGCAGAGAAAAGATATGGCTGCAATATGATCACGGCTACAAAACTATGATCCCTACTGCTATACATGGTTGTTGCAATCATACTATTAATGTATTAATCATACTTTACAAGTTATACGTTTGTCTGTAATCATTTTATAGTTAAAATCTCTCCTTTTTTCGCTTATCATATTTTTCTTTCGGCTACAATCATAAATTATCCGGACAACCATATTCCTCTCTTCGAATTACAATCGTATTATTATTTGTACTGAGAGATATCATGTTCACAATCACTGGTATGGTTTCGACAACTATAAGATGGTCAGTATATCTTTTTATGAGCGTCATTGACCAGTTAGCGTCATTCTTGTTTCAGATTTTGTGAAAAGAAGTTATAAGACGCAATCAAAGAAAATAATACATAATAAAAAAACAAAAAATAGCAAACATTTTAATAGTGACATTGTTTGTAGAAGAAAGAATTCGGTCTAACCAGGAACCTTCAAATTAGATTTTACTTTGAACTGCTCAGTGTTATAAAATAAGTAAAAAGTGATAAAAAAAAAAGTGTTTTTTTATTTTTTGTACTCACGTAGAAAACTTTTGTACGAAAATTGAATTGAAGAAATGTACAAAATTGAAGAAAATGTAAAGAGTGCACAAAATAATCATAATATGTTCCTAGTGATCATAATATGATTATAAGTGGTCACAAAATTTTCGACAGGACAATAATAGGATCACTGGGAAAATATTATGATCATCAAGAAAATATTATGATCATAAGGAAAATATTATGATGATTTTTGGATGTATCGTGAAATTTTAATCCAGCTTCAACAAAATACTGGGAGAATACTATAGGGATTATAGGACAATAATATGATAATATGCAGGATTATAATATAAGAATATTGGGAGAATTTTACAATCATAGTGTGATAATTTATTGACCATATTATGATAAAAATGAGGTAAGAGTATGATTGGGCCAATTATGTCATAACATAATTGTCGCAATCATAAACAAATAAATGTATAATGCTCTTAGAATATGATCATCCCAACCATGTTTTTTCTTTGCGTGTAGGCCCGAGAGATGTGAGCCTTTTTTTATTAACTCCTGACTTGGCATAGAATACTTTACTGGTCAATGTTATACTTCAAAATATTTTTTATGGATTTGCATTCTGCATAAAATTACCTTTTATTCGATTGAGTATTATTATGTCGGGAATTGTTTGACGGCACCCCGTAAAAATCTAGAAAAACGCGTTTTTTGGAATAGTCCTTGATCATAATTTAAAATTTAAAAAAATTTTATTAAATTGATTGATCAAATTTAAAAAAGTAGTAAACTGTTATCTAGAATTGGCAAATATTTATTTAAAAAAAATGAATTTCGGACTTTTTTGATGAGACATTGTTTTAAAAATGTTTTCAAAAAAATATAACTTTCTAAATTATCCTTCATTTAGAAATGATCTGAAAAGTTCGGCTAAAAAATGTCCATGTCAGATGTGGTTTAGCTAATTTTATACCATGCTATTATTTGATGAAATTTGTTAAAAGTGTCGTTTTTTCAGTAAGCATATTTTGTAGTATAATAATGGCATTTCTAAATTTATTTATGTTTCGATTTGTACCTAATTTTTCAGCACAATATGAAAGTTTTATTGTAATTTTTGGGTCATATGCATAATCACTTTCTAAGTTTATAAATGGCTTATAAGAAAAATATTTTATACAAAATTCATTTTATAAACGTGTTATAAGGTTTTCAAATTGTTATGCATAAGCACTTTATATTTGAATTCTTAATTTTTAGTTAAAAAATTAAAAAAAATTGTAAATGAAACAAATATGCCGATTTAATATGAAAAAACTGTAAAAAAATCCATGAATTTAAAAAAAAACTGTTTTTTACATGCAAAAACTGAAAAACTGTTAGGCTTCCCAAAAAACTGTAAAAAACAGTTAAAACTGGCTATATGGCAACACTGTGGTCATGCAACTTCTCTTGAAGAAAACAACAACAAGAATAACGTTTCAGCTAAAATGAGCAAAGTACCCTAAGAAAAAAGTGTAAGCTGAATAGGCATTAAAGGTTTTATCGTAGGGCAAACATTTCCTGAAATGGTATCCAAATTAGCCGCAGTCAATCCGCACCATAACTAGATCTTCGTTTATTCGAGAAAGTTTTTATAATAAAAACCTGGCATTGCAAAAAAATTAAACCGATGTAAAGAACATTATATTAAATTACTACAATCATGTAAAAGATATCATGATAAAAGAAATATCGAGCAATATTTCTAACAATAGGAGATTTACTATAATCTTAGATGAATGGACAAGAATATCCCAAAAGAGATATTTGAACATATTTTATAACCTGGGGATGGTTTATAAATATATCAAGAAGATGTAATGCTGATGAAATAAGAAGAATTGTAGAAATAAGACTAGAAGAGTTTTATTTGTCTTTGGAAAATAAAATTGGGGCCACCATATCTAATGGGCCAAGTGTGATGAAACGGTTTGTTTCCGACGGTATTTTAAGGATAACGGTTTTTTGATTATTTCGGTAACGGTATTTTAAGGTTAGCGGTATTTCGGTTATTTCGGTAACGGTATTTTAAGAATATCGGTAGTCAGTTTTATCGATGCATCCCTCAATTTTTTTTACGAAAAACAAACGAGATTATAAACAGAACCAATTTACCAACTTACCAACTTAATGTATGAAAAAAACTCAATAATCCAGTGCAATTGCCAAAAACAGAAAATTAAAAATATCGGTAACGGTATTTTAGGGGTAACGGTATGTCATTTATATCGGTAAGGGTATTTTAATGGTATCGATATTTAATTTATTTCGGTATCGGTATTTTAAGGGTAACGGTATTTCAGTTATTTCGGTAACGGTATTTTAAGGATAGCGGTATTTCGGTTATTTCGGTAACGGTATTTTAGGGGTAACGGTAGTCAGTTGAAAGGGTTTTGAATCGATAACGTTATTTTAGCGGTATTGCCTGCCAACCATGGTTTTTTTTAAACAAAAATTACTTATAAGGTGGTTTTCATTAACAATTTTGTTCAAAAATATTTCCCGGGAATCAAATTTTTTCATTCCCGTTTCCCGGGAAATAAAAAAGTCCGGGAAATCCCAAAGCCTATTCAGCAGCAACAACTACAGCATTATGACAATCATGTGCATTACCAACAACAACAGCATTGACATCAACTTGATCATTAGAAACATTGAAAGAGTAACGATTGGCAGAATTTGTTGAAAAAGAATCTGGCAAAGTTGAACGACCTTTTTGTTTTGTGTTATTTTTCGAAGAACCTGCTTCGGCATGTTTGTTTTTGTTTGTTAAAAAACCACTCTCAATTACATTGTTTTTGTTCATATAGGCCTGGAATTGTGTTTTTAATTCCTTTATCTCATTCGACAAAATTGACACAATAGTAATTAAATCATTAGAATTTCCAGCACAGTTATTGCATTTGTAAACAATATTATTCGAAGATTTTAATAGATTAAAGTTATAATCATTATCAACACCAGAACATATTTGATGAAAATGTCCACTGCAAATTATACATTTAATAGAAACACTACACTAATAAAAAAAGTCCCGTACAAAGAGGTCAAAATTGTGCTGGCGCAAATACATGAACTATTTCCTGTTATTTTAGCAGAATTTTTACCTATTTGTACGGGTTTTTTTAGAGAAAATAACAGAAAAATTAGTTAAATTTAATCAGAACTCGTTTAACAGACTTTTGAACTAACTTTTTTTATGAGTGTACCGACTGCATTATAGCAGCTAGCACAAAAAGTGTAAGACTGCATTAGAAAAAACGAACTTGTCTGAACGACGGCGCCTACTGAACTGAATTCTGTATATATACATATATATATGTATATGTATGTATATATATTCTGTATATTTAACAGCCTTATTTTTGCTATTCTTATCTTACTAATATTTTGCAAAGAAAATTTGCTTATTTCAGCAGTTTTTTATGCAAGGTAATCTTTAACTAATTTTTAGCAGCTTTAGCTAAACCTTTTACAGTCTTTTTTCTATTAGTGTACTTAATCATCTCGCTTTTGACGCGATTATACCGCTTTTTAAAGGCTTGGGCCGCCTTGAATTTTTACCCCGCTTCTAAAGGAAACAATTCAGCCTTATCCCACTTTTTTAATATTATATTCAACTTTTGAATAGTCTTCATAATTTAATTTTTCTAGAGTTCCCAGCCAGCAAACGAGCCCAAAAATGAATCAGAAAAGTGCTCAAAATATATTATTAAACTTTCGCTTGTATAAATGTGGCGCGTCCAAAAGACCCTTTTTTATTCAAAAATGACTCAAAGAAATATTTTTAAAATTTTTTAGGCTAAATAATTTATCTTTTTTTGAGTCATTTTTGATTTGTTCACAAAATATTAAAATTTATTTACATTTCTGAGTCGTTTCTGAATCATCTTGGGATTTATAAAATTTTGCCTCAAAAGTTTGTGCCTTCATTCATTTTACTAAGACTATTACTTTCGTCCAAAAAATGAGCAATGTTTCGCAAATAGGTTCAAAATTTAAAAAAATATGTGCTTTCTTTGAATAATTTTTGACTTACTTAATAAGAACCCACATAAAAATATACAAATTTTCTGGCTGGTTTATCTGTCTTGTGATTGAATTTTTAAAATTTAAGAATTAATTTAATGCAGACCCTGAGAGGTTTGATATTTGTTATAAATTTTTAATGCGAAAATATCTTTTAAATTTCCTTTACATTCAGATTTTCCGTTCGTCACGTAATTCATGTTACACATTTCAATAAATAAAACAGGGGATCAAAATCCACTAAGTAAACCAATTTTTTTGAAATAACGAAAACAATATTTTCAAAGATTAATTCGACAAAGTTTTTTGACTTCAGATTCGTATTAAGGACGTCAAAAAATTTTAAAAACATTTATTGAGTCTGTGCCTACATTTTTAAATGTATTTCAATCAAAAATATATAAAATCATAAAGTATTTCCCTGGGGATAAAAAAAGAAAGACTCACAACTCGAAGGCTATTCAATGGACTTTTTTGACTTTAGGTCCGGGCGTAAGAATCCAAAATACTCAAAAAAAGTTTTAGCAGAAGGCTGTACAAAAACTTTGTTTTTGTCGAGTAATATATTAATTGGTGCGGCCCTCAGTAAGTTTTTGAAATCCCAAATTTAGCCCTTCAATCAATTTATGTGCCCATACCTGCTCTATGTGGTAATTTGTGTGTAACACTTTTTGTTTGCAATTTTATTATCTTGTTTTTATTAGAAATCGTATATCTTATAACAGGGCAGAATCAAAAGATAAAAACTACATCAAAAGGTGTAATAATTTCCGCAGTTTTGAAAGAAAAGCCAATGACGATTCCTTGGTAGATTTTGAAGACACGTCACATGGGGCAGGAGCTGGTGGCTTAATATAAGTTGTAAAAGTAATCAATAGGGCAAGGAATTTCATGCACTTAAAAATGGAAAATGTGCGCCTAAAATATGCGGCTAAAAAAGAAAAATATGCATTAAAAATATAAGATATATGCACTAAAAACTATTATTTTTGCAAAAATAATACACTTTAAAACTTAAAAATAATTTAAGTTAGCTATTTTGCAAACAGACACAGAACTCGAAGATTTTCCATAGGTCAATTGAATCAAAATATGGAAGCGTATTAACTTTTTATATTTTTTTACAAAGTAAAAAATGCTCCTAAAAATTAAAAATATGCACAAATATGCATTAAAAAGCACAAAATATGCATTAAAAAGGCACAAAATATGCAAAAATATGCATCTACAAATCGATGCCATTTTATTCTAAATTTGATGATTCGGATAACTCTTTAGTCCATATTAGTTTTGGACTATCGAGAAAAAATATGCATTTGCATGGAATTCCTTGCCCTAGTAATCAATATATATAAAAATGGGGAAAAAATACAAAATAAATATAAAATGTATAAAATTATAGCATTTTTCCAAAATAATATAAGTAGCATTATGTACATATAATAACACTATGCGACAGTCAAAATCGGGATGAAACCAACGGGAAATGTTATATCGGTCAAAAACAAGTTATACGTGTCCCGGCGTTTCGCTGGGTCACCCCTAGGAATCGAGATATATCTTTTTTTTTTGACATAACTCGAGAACCACTAGTCCGATTTTGCTCAAACAATTTTAAAAAAATTAAAAATTACAATTCCTTTAATCTGTTCATATAACGTTTTTCTATATACTCAACAGTTTTGCCGGTAAAAATAAATGTTTGTTACCGCTACCATAAAAATCAATAACCTTTTATTACTTTTTTTTAATATTTTAGGCAAAAAATATTTTTTTCTTCATACATTTATTTTTACCGGCAAAACTGTTGAGTATATAGAAAAACGTTATATGAACAGATTAAAGGAATTGTAATTTTTAATTTTTTTAAAATTGTTTGAGCAAAATCGGACTAGTGGTTCTCGAGTTATGTAAAAAAAAAGACCACCAAAGGTCAAATCGATATATCTCGATTCCTAGAGGTGACCCAGCGAAACGCCGGGACACGTATAATTTCTTTTTTACCGATATAACTTTCCCCGGTAGTTTGTACCCTTGCCGATCACTGACCCCTACCATTTGTCTCACAGTGTAATATATCTACCCTCGTTTTTAAGATTATTAGGTTTAATATATCAAATACCCATAAACCGATTCGTCCCAAATTTGGTGGACATGCAGTAAGCTAGGGGATATAACTTTTCTTCATTCACAATTTTTTTAAATTTTGCTGTTTTCTTAGCTTAAAATTAACTTTAGACTTCAAACGCGTTTTTCTCACAACCATGAGTTCAAAATCGGCTGCCACTGTACAGCCAAGATGGGTTAACCGATTTCGATCCGGTTTTTTTCTTTCGTAGTCAACAAAACACTGTAGTCCTTATCGTGGCCCTTTTTTGAATTTCAGTTAAATAAATTTTATATTCCCAAGTAAAATTGTTTTTTCTTGCCTTTTTGGAATTTTCAAGTTTGTGTGGCAACTTTGTTCAAAAAAATTTTTAAAAATAAAAATCGGGCCACGAGAAGGACTAGAGAATTTTTCTGGGATTAAGAATCACTTTACATTTTTATTTTCCAATAATTAATGTTGTTACAGTAGTTACCCCCCTTAAGTTTGCGATTTTAGAGATATTTTCTATTAAAAATAGCTCGGATTCTGTACTGCAATTTCTTATTTATGACAAATTTAGATAGTTAACGAAAAAAATTGTTGAATATAGAAAAATATATCGTTAACTTATTACAATATCAAAACAAAATTACAGAATAATTTGACTCAACCGACAGTATTTACTTTGACTAAACCAAAATTACTTTGACTCAACCGACAGTTGTCTTAAATTAGAAGCTATATTGATAAAATCGTTAACGAAGATGGAGGACCACACCAATGAATCAGATTTTTACTGACAAAAACTAACTGAACATTCAAAAAATGTGGTTTAAACAGATTTTGCCGAACCCTTGTTTGGTACTTTTTGGAACAACTTGGCAAACCTATGCTAAAACATGTATTAAAACTTCTACTTCTTGTTCATAAGATATCTATAGATATGACTACCGCATAAGATATAAAAAATGTTTAGCCCCCCCTTGAGCGAATCCTGGATCCGCGCCTGGTTTTGGTTCAAAATTAAATTTTTATATACATATTTTAAATTATAAAATAAACAAAATTACTTCACGTACGCACACTTTTTCTGACAAGTGTATTTCTGAGTGAGTTTTTTTAATTAAGACGGCCTTCCATACAATTATAAGTGCGTTCCTTTACAATTTGGGTAAAGTTTGGTAAATGAGAGTAAACAAAATGACAAAATTACCCAAACGTAAAGGAACGCACAAAACCACTTTTCATGCCCAAAAAAGCATTTCAAAGAAAAATGTGAAAATGCGTATAATTTTAGTTTGCAAAATTGAATAAACACACATATTTATTTGCATTTGAAATTTCTTATTGATTTTGTTCAATTAATTATTATAAATAACACATTTCTTTGCGTATCGGTATGTTTAATTTAATTTTTCAATTTATTTTCACAATTGTTTTTGTTTATCATTGCATCAGCTGTTAGTTTTACAATTTACTAAAGTTACCTGAAGAAAAAGTCTGGGTAACTTTGGTAAAAAGAGAAGTACGGGAACGCTTTTTGGGTAAGATTGGGATCCCGCGGTAACGTAAAGGAACGGACTTTATATTACCTAATGACTAAAAAAGTTATTCGGGCATGCCGACTATATAATACCCTACACCAGTCTGGTTAAAAGCCAACTAATGTTTGCATCCGCAATTCGAATGGGTTAAAATGGACTTGTGTCAAAATATTCTATAAAATAATAAAAGAGAAAATCGGAAATATAGCCCATATGGGCGATATGTCCAAATATCGACCGATCCTACCTAGAATCAATGTGATTCAGCGAACCAAATTTCATTGAAATATCTTCGTATTTGCGACCTGCAACGTGTAAATAAGCCAATTTTGGGGTGACCCTTATATGGGCACTAGGTCTAAACATGGACCGATTTTAACCAAAATCAATAGGCTTCATCCTTGGTCGGTGTACAAAATTTCATCAAAATATCTTAATATTTACGACCTGTAGAGTGCGTGTAAGAATGCATGGACAGGCAGACAGACATCGATAAATCGAAACAAAAAGTGATTCTGAGTCGATCGGTATACTAAAAAGTGGGTATGGGACCAATATTTGTTGGTGTTACAAACATCAGCACAAACTTATTATACCCTGTCCACGTAGTGGTGTAGGGTATAAATATTAATTTGCGGTTTAAACGGTTAAACGAATTGATTTAGAAAAAGTGTAAGACATGGATATTTTATATTTAGTCCTTCTTTTAGAATATATTAAGTAGATTTTCTCATATATTATCGCACTTGATCAACAAGAGAGTATTAACTCAAAATTTTTAAAATTTCACTTTTTGCAAGAAATCAACTAACAACATCAATATCTATCTACTGTAAATTTAATTTCAACGTATTCCGATTACTCCTTCATCTCGAAAACCACATTTGAGACCATTTTCGTGATACTGTAGTGACTACCTTTATATCAACAAAAAGTATCAGAAAAATGGTATTAACTCAAAAAATAGATTTTTTTGCAATAATTGCAAAAATTTAAAAGAAAAACAATGTAAAAATATTTTTAAATGAAATTTGCTTACTATGATGTATTCGGATTTTCAAATTGTCTTGAAATGTAACCAGAAACAATTTTTCACCTCTACTGAAAATTTTAAAATTTTGAGTTAATACTAGGGTTTGGGATTTCCCGGACTTTTTTATTTCCCGGGAAACAGGAATAAAAAAATTTGAATTTTTGAACAAAATTGTTAATGAAAACCACCTATATAAGTAATTTTAGTTAAAAAACACTATTTCAGTACAAATGCAGTCTGTGTAGTGAGAAAAATATAAGAATTATATAATCTGTAAAAAATATAAGAATGTTGAAAATTTGATTTCACATAAATTACTCGCAGCACTGCCAAATGAAGTGCATGATTCCAGCAGAAAGCACCTACACACATAATAATCCATGCATAGAAATACGAAATTCATGTCAAAACAACAAAAACTTTCGTAAGATAAACCATTTTTCGTATATTTTACGAAATATTTTGTTATTTTGACATTTTTTTCGTAATTATATGCATGGATTATTATCAGTGTACTACTGGACTGTCGGAAACAAACCGTTTCATCACACTTGGCCCATTAGATATGGTGGCCACAATGTTATTTTCCAAAGACAAATAAAACTCTTCTAGTCTTATTTCTACAATTCTTCTTATTTCATCAGCATTACATCTTCCTGATATATAAACCAACCCCAGGTTATAAAATGAATTATTTCCGTTTATACATATGTTCAAATATTTCTTTTGTGATATTCTTGTCCATTCATCTAAAATATATATTTCTTTAATCATCCCAGTGAAGCAAATCATTACCAGATATGTGGTTATGTAACTAGTTACTTTTGTTATTACATTTCTTATTACCTTTATATGGCGATGTCGCGAAAAATAATGAGTTATGGTTACACACCAGCATACGAAAAATCAAAATATATATCGTTACCTATGTGCTTACCAGTACTGACAAAAATAATGAGTCTAAAATGGATTTTCAAAAAAAAAAAATATATAAAAAAAATATTTTTTATTGTATTTATTTTTAAATAAAATTTCCTGGTCCGGGAATCGAACCTGAGCCTACAAATTGCCAGTCAGTAGCTCTACCATCTGAGCTATATCGACATGTAATATTTAATAGATAAAAACATAATTGACCTGCTGCACAAAAGTAAGCTTACACTCACAATAACTTTACCGTAAAAGTTCAACAGTTATTTAAAAAGTAAATCAGTAAAGTTGTTTCAATTGAATAAGTAGTTAAATTGCAAAGAAATATATTTTTTAACTTTTTCTATCAGTCATTCAATAAACAAAATACACAAAATACGGACTTTCTGTAGAAATTAAAATATTCAATCAAAATTTTCTGTTAAAAACAATCAGTTGTTATAATACGATTAATTTTAAAATAAACGACAAAATCTATTATTTTTACCGACTTTGCCAGTTAATAAATTAACAATTAAAAACAAACGACAAAACACAATTGTTTTGAACGAAAAGTGGGTAGTCCTTTTTTTAACTTATTTTCAATTGTTTTAATGTACATATTCGGTTGATTTTAAGGAAAAAATATTGTGAGTGTACTCGCCAACATACAAAAAATCAAAAAATATGTGGTTAAATATATCCTTACCAGTATTTAAAAAATATTGAGTCTAAAAATAGATTTCAAAAAATGTTAAAAAAAAAATCTAGAAAATTATTTTCTATTTGAAATAATGATTAAAATAAGTCATTATCAGTAAATCATTACTATATGTTTTAAAATAATGCAGAAGGTAAGTGGGAGTCATTACTGGTAGGGCAAAAAATTATGATATATCATTACCGTTTCTACACTGGGATGATATCTTTTACATGATTGTAGTAATTTAATATAATGTTCTTTACATCGGTTTCATTTTTTTGCAATGCCAGGTTTTTATTATAAAAACTTTCTCGAATAAATGAAGATCTAGTTATGGTGCGAATTGACTGCGGCTAATTTGGATACCATTTCAGGAAATGTGTGCCCTACCATAAAACCTTTAATGCCTATTCAGCTTACACTTTTTTCTTAGGGTACTTTGCTAATTTCAGCTGAAACGTTATTCTTGTTGTTGTTTTCTTCAAGAGAAGTTGCATGACCATCAATTTTTTTTTTTTTTTGTGAACCAAATTTAGATGTTGGATAACCAAATTTAGATACCACCGTTAACCATTAGTCTTTTCTTTTCACATTTATTAATGAAAACGTTACTTATAAAATTATTGACCCTTAATATAAAGGAGTATTTTAAATTTAAAGTCGACTTTATTTTTAATCAAACGGTTTTGTTCATTTTGTGTATGAAAACCTTAAAAAAATATTTATATTTTCAAATAATTTGATTGGTTGAAAATAAATTAACCAATCAAACGGTTTTGTTCATTTTGTGTATGAAAACCTTAAAAAAATATTTATATTTTCAAATAATTTGATTGGTTGAAAATAAATTAACCAATCAGAATGCTCCAAAAATACACCAAGTCAAGGTATACTAAATTATATATTTGAAAAATTAAGATAGTAAGGGCGATTATTTGTAAGAAACAAAGCTTTTTTTCATATTTCTTTTAAACATTTTACCAAGTTTTTAGGTTTTACTACTTAAATTTGGAATAAGTTATGCGAAAAATCTTTATTAGTTGAAATGCTCCTAATTACTTGGCAAAGATTTTATTTGTGTGTCAAATAAATGTATTTCCTTTTAAAAGATTCTTACAATGACATTTTTGTTTGTTTTTTATGACTAAAATTAAAAAATCTTATTCGAAACAAAAACAATTTAAAAAATTTTATATTTTTAAAATTTCGCGTTTTCCCGGGAAAAATATATTATTTTCCCTGGAATTCCCGGCAAACTTTTCCCGGGATTTCCCGGGAATTCCCGAACCACAAACCCTAGTTAATACCCTCTTGTTGATCAAGTGCGATATATATTTGCATGGCCCTATGCAAGCAGCATAGGGCCGTGCAACAAAAAGATGAACTTTGTCGGTCGGTGTTTTAATATAAATCGAGTTTTTCAAGTAAAACCCATGTCGGATTTAATTATTTCCTGATGAGCGGGAATTCCAGGTTTCCAGGGAAATTACAAAAAAAATCCCGCTGTCCGGGAAATGAAAAAGTCCGGGAAAAGAAAAACCCTAATTACTACGAATATGGCTTTATTTCAGGCTCTTATACTGCAAGAGGAAAAATAATTTTTTTTTTTTATTTTTTTTTTTTAGTAATTTTGCAGTCTTGCATTATCATTTGATTTGTCAAGTCATAGTTTATTCTGTTTCCTTAAAGTGTAATAAAAGTGTACGGTTTATTTTTTTCTTTATTTCTTGTTGTTATTGATTGTTAACAATATCTAATATTAAAAAAAACAAAAACAAAATTAAACGCAATCGAGAAGATGTTGATGCCTGCTCTGGGTATAACATGAATAGAAAAAAATGCCACAAACAGCTCTCAGAGAGCTAGCAGTTCAAATTATTTTGCACCTCTGCAAACTATCGATGATGACGATAATGATGAAACAATTATCGAACCAGCTGTTAAAGTTAACATACCACCAATAACAATCTTAAAATGTAAAATTGAACAAGTTCATGAAATGTGTAGAATATTAAAAATCAAAGATTACTCTATACGTAAAATTTCCATTGGTCTAAAATTGTTTTACACAAATAACGTAGATTTTACTACTGTTTGTGACTCCCTCATTAAGAAGTTTCAGCTCGAATATTTCACATATGCTGCTAAAAACGAAAAGCCTAAGGCTGTACTATTAGGTCTAGATAAAACAGACCCACCAGTTGTTAAGTCCAGACTTTTAGACATGGGCCTTATATGTATCGATGTTAAAATTGTTACTAGAACCTATGCTGGAGCTAGGGACAATGTTATAATTGTCAGATGCATGGACACGGTGCCAGCAGATGCAATGTTAAAACATTTTGTGCCCATTGCCCCAGGAATCACAAAACTGAAGAATGCAAGTCAACCATTGTAAAATGTGCTAATTGTAAAGGCTCCCATAAGGCTATGTCCCCTGACTGTCCTAATAGGGAAACATATAAGCAAATAAGGCAACGTGCTCAACCAAAGAGTACCAGACAAAGAAGCCAACAATTCAACAACCAATCAAATTACAACGTTAATTTTCCAAATGCTTTAATTCAGAGCGAAACACCAAATCCATCTAGAACGGGTTATAGCCAAACATTCACCTAAAATAACGATAATAATAATTTGTTCTCTTTAGAAGAATTAAAACATCTTACGTTTGAATTAATTTCAAATTTAAACGAGTAAAAAGGTTAAAGTCGGGCATGCCGACTATACAATACCCTACACCAGTCTGGTGTATTGTTTGTATCCGAAATTCGAATGGGTTAAAATGGGGCTTATGTCAAAATTTTCTATAATGTGAGTCAGCGCACCAAATTTCATTAAAATATCTTAATATTTGCGACCTGCAGTTTGTAACCAAGCCAATTTTGGGGGGACCCTTATATGGGCACTAGTTCTAAACATGGACCGATGTTCACCAAAATCAATAGGCTTCGTCCTTGGGCCAACATAGGTCTATGTACCAAATTTCATCAAAATATCTTAATATTTGCGACCTGCAGCGTATAAACAGTATAATTTTGGTAGGACCCTTATATGGGCACTAGGTCTAAACATAGACCGATGTTCACCAAAATCAATAGGCTGCGTTATTGGGCCAATATAGGTCTGTGTACCAAATTTCATCAAAATATCTTAATATTTGCGACCTGCAGCGTATAAACATTATAATTTTGGTAGGACCCTTATATGGGCACTAGGTCTAAACATGGACCGATGTTCACCAAAATCAATAGGCTGCGTTATTGGGCCAATGTAGGTCTGTGTACCAAATTTCATCAAAATATCTTAATATTTACGACCTGCAGCGTATAAACAGTATAATTTTGGTAGGACCCTTATATGGGCAATAGGTCTAAACATGGACCGATGTTCACCAAAATCAATAGGCTGCGTTATTGGGCCAATATAGGTCTGTGTACCAAATTTCATCAAAATATCTTATTATTTACGACCTGCAGCGTATAAACAGTATAATTTTGGTAGGACCCTTATATGGGCACTAGGTCTAAACATGGACCGATGTTCACCAAAATCAATAGGCTGCGTTATTGGGCTAACATAGCTCTGTGTACCAAATTTCGTCAAAATATCTTAATATTTACGACCTGCAGCGTATAAACAATATAATTTTGGTAGGACCCTTATATGGGCACTAGGTCTAAACATGGACCGATGTTCACCAAAATCAAACTTCTTCGTCCTTGGGCCAACATAGGTCTGCGTACCAAATTTCATCAAAATATTTTAATATTTGCGACCTGTAGAGTGCGCACAAGATTGCATGGACAGACAGACAGACGGACGGACGGACATTCGGACATCGTTAAATCGAAATAAAAAAAAATTCTGAACCGATCGGTATACTATAAGGTGGGTCTACGACCAATATTTTTTGGTGTTACAAACATCAGCACAAACTTATAATACCCTGACCACATAGTGGTGTAGGGTATAATTACAATAAAACATCAGAACTTCTACTGCTACAGATACGATCGACAACGTGGTGGAGGAGGTGGAGTAGCTATTTTAATTAAAAAACACATTCAGCATCAACTTATACCTCCTATTAACACAGAACTGATTGAAAACATAGGTGTTAAGGTAAAACCTGGTAATGACTTTATAAATATTTATTCTTGCTATTATCCTGGTGGGTCAACAAACAGGGACCCTAGAAGAAAACAAACATTTGCGACAGATATTCGTAAACTAACGAGCTCAAATAAATACATATTAGGAGGAGATTTTAACTGCAGACATAGTTATTGGGGATGTCTAAGAAGTAATGGCTGGGGTAACATATTATATGAGAAACTCCAACTAAACCAAACACAAATAGTATTTCCCCATGAATATACTTATATTCCGGTTGATCCAAGTAAACAACCGTCAACTCTAGATTTTTTTCTAACATATCTCAAAATATGTCCGCAGTAAAAGTTATAAATGACTTGAGTTCTGACCACCTACCAATCATTAAGGCAGATCTACACGGGATATAAAACTAGCTAGACTTTATGAAAATGCAGCTCTGTAGAAGTCTACGAAATGTAATCTCTAGGCCATTGGCAACTGCTGTCATACATAATTTCTTTAATTAGTAACAATTTTTAAGATGTCTTGTAACATTATAGAACATTCCAGTTTATTAAATGCACCTTTTCGTATTTTGAGAAAAATTATGATTTAATATACAACAATTTTAATAAAAACAAATACTTGACAACTAGAGATGATAATTTTACGATAAAAACAGTGTTCAAGTTGTAAAATGGTACTAACGTGAAAACCATATGGTTGTGTTTGGATGAGCCCCCTGACTACTACTCCACCGATGAAAGTACCAATTTGGCTCTTTGGGAAAAATTTATGGCGTTTTTTTTTTAATTTCGGTCAATTCGTCAATTTTTGACCATTTTCAGCCCATTTAAGTCGCTTTCCCTGTATTCAAAATTTCTTGTGTTATCTTTATACGGCTCACAATTACTATTTCCACCATTAGAACGCACATTTCAACTGAGAAAATCAAAATTTTTAGCCTATTTTCATGATTTTTGCCCATTTTTCATCGATTTTCCCCATTTTTGTGCAGTTTTTATGCGCTTTTTTGTAGTTCTTGCGCAAACTTATCGACATAATTCTTACCGTTTTTCCTTTTTACAATATATTATGCAATATTATTGTCATTTCAAGCAACTCAACACACTTTTTAAATACAAAAACCATAGTTTTTTACGCTTTTTCGGTAATGTGCGTGGACAATTAAAAGGAAAAAAGGAAAGTGTACTTTTTTAATTATTTGGGTTTTTTCCGTTGGCATGATTTTTTTACACAAATTTTTTTTTACACAAACGCACACGAATCAGGTATATAGCCACCCTTAAAAGATGCGCCAATTCATAAGTACCTCTCAGTAAAATATTGAAACTTACGTAGTATTTATAGATGTTCATTGGTCGATTTTTGTCATTCAACAAGTGTCTCCGAATGCGTAAAGTACGATTTTTTTAAAGTGACGAAAAAGTAATAAAAGTATAAATAAAGTTTCCAGTTTGAAGTGATTAATTTTTACGGTAAAAAATGGATGAATGCCTGAAAAACTTCAATCATTACTGTTATATGTGCGGAAAGTGGACCATTATGTCGTCTAAGAAAAAAATTACTGATGAAATTGCAACATTGTACGAGCAGTACTTCAATATTCCAGTGATTCGTAATGTTGACTGGGTGCCTAAAATAGCTTGTTCATCGTGTGTAGCACGTTTGTATGATTGGCGAACAGGTTGACGGGAAAGCATGCCATATGGAATACCGATGATTTGGTCAGAGCCAGTCGACCACGAAAAAAACATGTTCTACGTATGTAAAAATAATGTTGTGGGTATGAACAGAAGAAAGGCGATGGAATATATTTACCAAAGTGTTCCGTCAGCTCAAACCACTCTTCCCCATTCTCCGCCAGTGCCAATCCCGAGAAAACCGAGTCCAACTGAAGAATACATCCCACCATCCTTTTTTTCGGAGCCAGAATCGAATTTTTCTTTGTATCAGCCATCAAATATTACGCCACCATGCAAACACATTGAAGTTACACAACAGCGCTTGAACATTATGTCAAGACAACTAAAGTTGTCACAAAATAAAACCATAATTCTTGCTCAACATCTTAAAGCTGTGAACATCCTGTCACCAGAAGTTAAAGTGTTCGGTTCGCGTGGTCGGCAGCATAAATTTCTACCGTTTTTTACTCGCAACGAAAACAATTCATTTACGTACTGTAATGATATCGATGGTTTGATGTCGGCCATGAATTACACGTACAATGCGGACCAATGGCGGTTGTTCCTCGATGGATCGAAGAGCAGTCTCAAGGCTGTGCTGCTGTATTTCGATAATACAAAAAACTCTGTGCCAATTGCGCTTGCCGTGAAAACAAAAGAAACGTATGATTCAATGAAACTAATCTTGGATTCTGTGAAATACCATGAACATTGTTGGAAAATATGCGCTGATTTGAAAGTGGTTGCACTTATCTGTGGCCTTCAAACTGGTTACACTACAAATATGTGCTACTTGTGTACGTGGGATTCGCGATATACACCACAGTATCAAAAACGAGATTGGTTACCGAAAACAAATCGTCTAATCGGGCAGCAGAACGTTATCCACGAGGAGTTGGTGCCGATGGATAAGGTATTGCTGCCACCATTGCACATTAAACTTGGGTTAATGAAAAATTTCATCAAAGCGTTACTGGTGCGTGGAAACAGATTGGCTCTTGGACGATTGGAGTACATTTTTCCACGCTTGAGTGAATCGAAAATTAAAGAAGATAAATAAATATTTGGAATTCTTTTTCCGCCAAACAAAGATGAAGTATTCTTGAAAGTTTTTATATAAAATCATATATTTATTTCAGGTGTGTTGAATGGCCCAGACATTCGCAAACTGATGAAGGATGAAGACTTCAACAATGTCCTTCAAGAGGAGGAACTCATCGCTTGGGATAGCCTGAAAGCAGTGATCGAAAAAGTTCTCGGCATTCATCGAGTGGACAATTGGCGTGCCATTGTTGATGATATGCTGCAAACTTTCGAAAACATCGGTGTTCGAATGTCGTTGAAAGTTCATTTCATGCATCACCACCAGGATCACTTCGAGCGTCAGTTGCCGTCTGAATCAGACGAGCATGGGGAACGTTTCCACCAGGTATCAGCACAGTTGGAACACTGGTATAGTGGAAAAAAATTAGATTCACTTTTGGCAGATCTTTGCTGGAATTTGTTAATGGAATTGGAGGATAACGAATGATATTCCATTGCTTATTTCTCTATTTCAGTAGTGGGAGATTGGGAATACAATTGTGTTTAATTGCTTTTCGATGGGAATACAATTGTGTTTAATTGCTTTTCGATGAGAAGTAAATGTGGTTTTATTGCTTTTCGATGGGAACACAATTGTGTTAATTGCTTATTGCATATTGTGTGCCCATAGTGTAAAATGGTTGGTGCCTAAAACTCGGTTATGTCTTCCCATAGTGTAAATAGGTGGTAATTAAAAAATCGATTATGTGTTCCAGTAGTGTGAAATGATTGGTGAAAAATCCATTGTGTGGTGGTGGAGGATCGTTTTGAATTCTACAGTTTGTTTTGTGGGTTGTAAATGTAGTAGTGTGAAATGATGTGAGCCACTTAAGAAAAAATTGTCCGTTGTGTGTTTTGATTTAAGGAAAAAAAAATAAAAAATGTAATATTAAAAGGAAAAATCAATTGTGTGGTGGTGGTGGAGGATCGTTTTGAATTCTACAGTTTGTTTTGTTTGTTTCTGCCTCTTCTAAATATTCTATATTATTTTGTTTTGGATTTTTGGGGTTGTAAAATCTCGTATTGTGAAATGATGTGAGCCACTTAAGAAACAATTGTCCGTTCTGTGTTTTGATTTAAGGAAAAAATAAAAAAATGTAATATTAAAAATGCAGATATAGGTCAGGCAAGTGTTTTGTTTAATTCTGCCTCTTACTTGTCCGTTATGTGTTTTGATCTAAGGAAAAAATAAAAAAATGTATACTAAAAATAAATTTCATATATTTGATTTTATTAGAATTTTAATTTATATAATAATTCATAAATAAAAACATCATTAAATCTTTGTTCATAAATTAAAATTACTAAAAATTTACATGTTTATAGTACATATTTATAAGATCGTAAACACTATTTTTTTTAAATTTATAGATGACGCAATTACAAATATCAGGCCCTTCAGTACACCCATCATCAGACCATGGACAACCTTCAAAATGCTCTCCATGTGCTGAAAAAACAATCTCTTTATTCTCATATGAATCGAGATAAGCAGCATTCTGTAAAAGAAAGTTTAAATCTTCTAGAGACATAAACTCCTTATATTCATTAAGGAATTCTATAATATTTTCTCGCATTGACATCTTAATCGTCTGAGTATTTCTTTATTTCTGAATCCATTAGTTTTAAATACAGCAACAATAAATTGTTGTTTTCATAATACTGTGAAATAGAGAGTCAGCACTCAATCTGTCCATATAAGTTATTTGCATCTAAATAAGTGATTTTTTCGTATTGGTCCGTTGAATTTATTCTACTCTCTGGGGTGGGGAATTCTAAAAAAGTTAATGTAAAATTTAATTCATCTTAAGGGTTCATTCTAAAAACAAAAGTCGTCGAAGAAGAAACCACCACCATGAGCGCTGTATCAAAATCATTGTTAAACAAATTTGATGACCTCAACAACAAGCCTATTCTCCATACAAAAGATATGGAGGATCTTAAATTATATAATATTTTGAAAGCTATTAAAATGCAAACAAAATATGGAGAAAGTATCCAGATTGAGGTGGAAAACTATGTCATCTTTCTGCCAAAAAGATTTAATGCTATAACAGAGGAAGAGGTAAAGGAGTTTTCATCGGGCAAATACTGCATCAAAAAAGTACCTGCAGTAGGTGACCAACCCTTCCGATTAGTGTTGGAGGTTTTTGATCTTAATGAATTTATTATTCCCAAAATTGGGGAATATCCACAATGGAATTGAAATTGTTAAAATGTATAAACTATTGCATTAAATAAATCGAAAAAATAAATAAAATATATTAAAATATAAATAATAATTGTTTTTATTTATCATTAATTTCATACAAAAATTTTAGGCATAAGTGACCACAATTAAATGAATTATATTTTTGATGTTGTCTATAATTGTACTCTATATTAGAGCCTAAATATATAACTAATTCGAGAGGTGGCTGCAAATTTCCAAAACTATCGAAATATTCCTTATGATCTTTATTTTTGTAGTATGCTACCCAATGCGTGCCGTCTCCTATTGAGGAGTCTAGGTTGATAATGCCACATTCTATTCGTCGAGGGTGTTTGGGGAGTGAATCTCTCATAAAAATCCCTCTAAAGTTGGGAATATATGCGCTGAACTTAACTAAATCGATGTCAGTAAGTGGTCTCTTGGGGAGCATCTTTAATAGTTTTTTGACATTTTATCGAATACAAGACCATACCCCTTCTAATATGGTTTAAGGTAAAGACCTTTTCCCATTGCTATTGCCTCCATACTCTTATTGTGTCTAGAAGCCTCTTCGAGTTGTTTCTTAGCATCTTTTGCAGCATTAATAGCTTTCACAATAGCTGCTCCACCAGATGATAGACCACCTAAGGCTCCTAGAGCAGTTAGTATTGGTACTAGCGGTAAGAAACCTCCTATTTTGGGTACACTGATAATGCGAGGTATAACAACTTTTGATTTTTTTCCTTTCAGCGATTTATTTAAAATTTTACGAGCAATTTTGATTGCATCATTTATATCTGCAGGTTTATACTTCTTTAAAGTTGTCGTAGTCATTCGTATTGCGGTGCTAAAGATCTTCTTTCCAAATTTATTTTTTTCCTTTTGGCCCATGCCTAATTTCACTTTAGCCTTCATTGTGTTAGTTATAAAATATGCGTTCGTTTTTTCTCCGATACTGCTGTCTTTGGATAAAACTCGCTCCCAAGCTCGATTTTCGAGTATTTTATCCGCTTGATGTCGCTTATTGATTTTCTTATTTTGAGAATAAGCTATATCGTGCTCTCTACAAGCAGCATCCAACGGATTTATCCCCTTATCACCTCTTTTCAAACGTTTTTGCAGCTTAGTGCCTGGTCCACAAAATTCATGGCCGGGTAAATGAAGTTCAAATGGTAGAGAATTTATAACTCTATCTACTAATCCACCTCCAGTGACAGAACTCATATGATTAATAGGTCTGTGATATTGAAACATCTATTTATATAATCTGAACGCTAATAAAAAGGAAATATTATAATATTAGCTTTAGTAGTTAAAATGCGGTTGATCAAACAACGTAACAATATATTTGTGAGGGATGTGGATTCCACAACAAACACAGATAAGAGGAGAAGAAGGCACAATCCTCTATTACCGAATTCTATAAGAGCACTTATAGTAGGACCTTCCAACTGTGGAAAGACTAACGTAATGATTAGCTTGATTGAAAGTCCGAATGGACTAAAATTTGAAAATATTTATTTATATTCGAAATCATTATTTCAACCTAAATATGAGTACTTAAAGAAGCTCATATCACCGATTAATGGAATGTGGTATTTTACATTTTCTGACAATGACAGCGTTATCCCACCACACGAAGCTAAAAATAACTCTATAATTATATTTGATGACGTTGCATGTGAAAATCAAAATACTATACGTGCATACTTTTGTATGGGTCGTCATAAAAATGTGGATTCATTTTATTTATGTCAAACTTATACCCGAATTCCTAAACATTTGATACGAGATAATGCCAATATGATTATAATGTTTAAGCAGGATGAAATGAATATGAAGCATGTATATAGTGATCATGTTGGAACGGATATGACCTATGAGCAATTTTCTAAAATATGTCGAGAATGTTGGAAAGAAAAATATGGATTTTTAACAATAAGTAAAGATGATGAATTAAATGCTGGCCGCTATAGAAAGTCATTTAATATTTTTATTGAAATATAAGTTAGCTGCAATAATAAGATGACATTAGTAACGCTTCAAATCTTGAATCGGATGGATTATCAAGTCAAAAAGTTAAAAATTTATTACATCCTTTTATAAATTAAACTGATACTGAATAAACTTAATCTGTTTCTGATCTATTCCTGGTCTGTTTCTGATATATTTCTGGTCTGCTTCTGATATATTCTTGGACTGCTCCTGATCTGTTTCTGATTAATATGACTGAAGTGTTGGAAGAACTGGTAAAGGCAAGAAACGTTTTAAAGAAGAAATTCCGAAGCATAAAAACGGGTGAAGTCAACTCACATGAAATACTCGAAGATACTTTTAAGCCCGTAACTAATCCGTTGAAAGAATTAATCAAAATTTCTAGTAAAAGAAAGAGAATTTCTAAAGGCGAAAAAGAAGAAATTAAAAATGAAATCAAAAATGAAATGGAAAATGAGAGTAGTTTATCGCTTAGAAAATTACCAATGAAACTGGAGACAAGTACCCCAAAGAAAGATTATACGAGTAATGAATACAAAACAATTGATGATGAGGATGAGGATGATTTTTACTATCAAACTGAACCCCCAGTTAATGTTACTAACAATAATACAACAACAAGCTCAATCGATTTATCACTTTTAGGTCAAAAAAATGAACTAGATACGCTTTATGGTCCTCACAAAGACTCGAATGGTGAGTGGAAATTTGGCAACAGCTACATTAAGTTGAATGAGGATAAAATTATGATAGGAAATCAAAATTGGTTACTAACGCCTGGTCTGCTTCAGCTAATGTTTCATAGAATACCAAAAAACTATGATAAAACAGAATTAGATATTTACAAAAAGATTTTAATGGATACAAATGCTCACAAAAGAGATTATAATTCTGATGGCCAAATAAAGGGTACAAGGGCCAACAAGTATCAAAATATTATCAGCAAATTATTTAAAATTGATAAAACAGGGAGCGGTCTTATGAAATTGAATTCTAGTAAACCTAATTATATTTATTGGGATGATCCGAATGAGTTAGTTGATCGCCTCAGACTATTAATCGCCTCTCAAGCTGCTGGTCATAATAATCATAATAATGAAATAGTTTCGATTATCGAAGAATTGCAGGAAGCTGGTATAATAGTATAAAATATCAAATTTTATGAGTTCAGTTAATATACTGAGAATGTCTGTCGACAAGTTCGGACACTATTACAATTCTAAGCTAAACTATGATAATAATATAATAAGGAAGAATGAGTCGAAAATGTTTAATCTCGTTTTGGATAGTGATAAAAACCTTAATCTACAAAACAAAAGGATTAAAAATGTTGCGAGCCCTATGGAAGAAAACGACGCCGTCACAAAAGATTTTCTTCTCTCACAAATCAACCAATTTCAAACAGACGTACTTTTGAATATATATAACAAAGATGATGATAGGTATGAGAAAATTTCCAATATGAATCAAAGACTAAAATCGTACATTGACGAAAAACATGAGCTGTTGCGTCAACAAATTAACTATTTGAAAACTTTAGTACTAAAATTCGTGTCAGAGGAAGAGGGGTTTGTTGCGGTGTCTAAATAAAATAAAATATTTAAGCAATGGTATAAAGACGAATGATACAATAATAAACTGTTTAATATATAATATCGATAATGAATAAGAAGAGAATTTTGGTGAAAGAGTTGCATAAACAAGCTCGAAAAAATTTTAAACGTCGAAGAGTTATAATGAAAGGTATAGATGACTTATGGCAAGCTGATCTGGTTGAAATGGGAAATTATTCATCGGATAACAAGGAATATCGATATCTGTTGACAGTAATTGACACCTTCTCAAAATTTGCTTGGGCCGCACCTCTTAAATCTAAAAGTGCATCTGACGTTTGCAAATCAATGGAAAATATTTTCGGCCTAGGTCGTATACCGAAAAACTTACATACTGATGACGGCAAGGAATTCTTTAATAAAATCTTTATTAAATTGATGAAAAAGCATAATATTAATCACTACTCAACGTATAGTGTAATGAAGGCATCTATTGTTGAACGCTTCAATAGAACTCTTAAAGGTATGATGTGGAAGGAATTTAGCTACAACGGATCATATCACTGGATTGATTTATATAAAAATTTAATTGATGATTACAATCGAAAAGTTCATCGTACGATTAAAATGGCGCCCATAAACGTTAATTCTGCAAATGAGAAAATATTGCTAAATACAGTATATAATCATCTGAAAATATACAAAATCTCAAAATTTCATGTTGGAGATTACGTACGCATCAGTAAATATAAGCATATTTTTGAAAAGGGGTACACGCCGAACTGGACAACAGAAATTTTTAAAATCAAATTTATAAACAATACATACCCCGCAACATATATTTTGGAGGATTACCAGGGAAAGAAAATTGAAGGTGGATTCTATGATGAGGAACTCTCAAAGACTCGATTTCCCGATACATATCTTGTTGAAAAAGTGCTTAAAACTAAGGATAATAAAGTATTCGTGAAATGGTTGGGTTTCTCAAATCATCACAATTCTTGGATTAATAAAAACGAAATATTATAATATGTATGATTACTTTTAAGACTATAGAGTTAAGTATAGAAGGACTAAATGTTTTGTCAACTATATTAATTGAATGAAAACCTTCCACTTGATAACACATTAAAAATTTTCATATATTAGCAGAGGGGTAGAAAAATGGATAAAATTTTTAAGAGTTCTGAGATTAGATATGAAAAACTAAAGTATTGTAATTATTGTGGTAGTAATGATCACAATGAAAATAATTGTAATCAGAAGAAAGATGATAATAAAATTAAGAATTGGGAATCTTCCAAAAAGAAGTGAATGTTAAAATTTATCAATAAGAAATATATATATATGCATATCCGTGTAGTATATTTAATAACAAAAAAGTAAAAATAAAAAAATATACATCCTTTTAAAACCCAACGTTTTTGTTTTGTTTACTACATTAATCAATCGGAAAGCAAAATGTCAATAACACTAACATTGAGCGGAAATTCCTCAAATTTATCAGCAAACTATTTTCCTCCAATAAATTTAAATGATGATTATGAGTGTGCTCTCATAGATTTCCACTCCTACAACAGCATACCAAATGTGGACACAAACAATAATTTATTTCACATCGGTAATAAAATTATTACAATACCTATTGGATCGTATGAGCTGAACGATATTGTCGATTTTATAAAGGAGGAATATGAGAGAGATGAATTGGGGGAGAAGAAAATTTTTATAGAAGCTAATAATAATACAATGCAAGTCAAAGTATATAGTACGGAAGATTCGATATACTTTAACAAGAACAATTCGATAGGGCAATTGTTTGGTTTCAATAAAAAAGTCCTCTCTCCCTCTGTAAATAATTTTTCAGACCTACCAGTAAATATTTTTAAGGTCAATCTCTTGCGAATAGAATGTAATATTGTAGTAAATACTTATATAAACAATTCTCATGCACATACCTTACATGAGTTTGCAATAAATGTCCCACCTAGAAATCTCATTTATTTGCCAGTGAACTCTAAAGAAGTAAGTTCACTAACACTACGGATAGTTGATCAACACGGCGATTTTATTAATTTTCGAGGAGAAGTAATAACTATTCGATTACATTTAAGGCCCAGAAAATAATGATAATTTACAGCAAAGAAATTGTAACAAATAACATTCCATATACCACATCATTACCACCAAAATACATATTGCCACCAGTTACACCGAAGCCAACACCATCGTCATTGTTATCGTCACATTTAGCCAGCAAATTGACTGAATCAAATATAAATTTTCTCAAATCATTGAATTTCCAATTAAAAAAACAACAACAACGTCATCAACAATGAGTTCCTTAATTAATGTTTTGGGTGTACCCTTATCGGATGATATTATAAAAAAAGATTATCACACATACACTCCGTACTTGCAATCATTTAACAATAACGATGAAATAAGAATCTCAATACAAAATCAGGATTTATATGTTTTGCCAAGTGAAAGTTTTATTTACATTGAAGGTTCCGTTGAAGATAGCGATAGTAAAAAATTAGTACCATCTTCTACTAATTTCAGATTGAAAAACAATTTTGTTGCTCATCTATTTGACGAAATTCGTTATGAGCTCAATGGTGTTGAAATTGACCGTACTAGACACCTAGGAGTTTCAAGCACTATCAAAAATTATGTTTCATTGATGGCAATGGACGGTGCTGTCATGGAAAATGCTGGTTGGAATAAAGTAGATGATCTAAATGTGCTAAATGGACACTTTAACTTTTACGTACCATTAAAAGTATTATTGGGATTTGCTGAAGACTTTAATAAAATTATTTTAAATTGTAAACATGAATTGATTGTACTACGAAGCAAAAGTGATGATCAGCTGGTATACTCAACTGCATCTACTGAAAAACCAAAAATTACTATTAAGAATATTTCATGGAGGATACAACATGTACATCTTTCCGACTCGAGTAAAATAAATATGATTAAAATCATACAAAAGGGAGTAAATTTACCAATAGCATTCCGCAGTTGGGACTGCCATTATAATCCACAGTTAACAACAGGAACTAATCACATTTGGAATGTTAAATTGTCTTCAAATAGAGAACGACCCCGTTTTGTCTTGATAGCCTTTCTGCATGACAATAAATTCGTTAATTGTGATTTAACCAACCTCAAAGTCCACTTAAACTCGGATTCATATCCTTATGATGATCTTAATATTAAATTCGATCAAGAACGCTTTGCCATCCTATATGATATGTATGTCAGATTTCAGCAAAGTTACTATATGAGAGAACCTCAACCTCTACTCACTTGCCAAGAATTCAAAAATAAAGCTCCTATTACCGTTATCGATGTAAGCCACCAAAACGAGTCGGGCGCAGGGGGTCCGATAGATATAAAAATTGAGTTTGAGACAGGCACTAATATTCCACCAAACTCATCAGCTTACTGCATCCTTATTCATGATCGTTTAATTGAATATACTCCTCTGACAGGGCAGGTTCATAAAATTGTTTAAGCAATAGAAATGTCAAAAATGGTTTTTATTGATCTTCAAGGCTTTAGAGGAGATTCAAATAGTTTTATTGTAAAGGAAATTGCATTGGTGTTCGACGCTAAGGAGTATATAAATTTCATCGTAAAACCACCCTTCGATTACATTCATTTGTCAGCAGCGAACCAAAGACAAGTCAATTGGTTAACAAAAAACCATCATCATCTACAGTGGGAAGATGGATCAGTATCATTCAAGTCTGTTTGTAAATTTCTCAAAGTAAATACAATTAATTCGTGCATTTTTGTAAAGGGTTTGGAAAAGAAAAAATGGCTGGAGGATATGTTGCAGAAAAATGTATTCAATATAGAAAATATCAATTGCTGTAATTTGAAACAACTCGATGAAAAATATCCCGATTGCATCCGTTGTAGTTCTCACAATCATGGAACTTGTGCTCTGAAAAATGCTCTTTTACTTCAAAAATTTTTTAAACTTCAAAAGAAGTGAACACCAATTTGTCATTTGAATAAAAAAAGAAATTTTTATTGTTTTCAAAAATCTTTATTTATATTTAATACATATTATTATCGAAAATTAACTAAATATAAAAAATAAATTAAATAAAATCTTAATTATTAAAATTAAATATATTAAGAAAAAGTGTTTTATTTCCTAATAATCGATACTATCAAATATTAGATCGTTAGAATCATTCTGGAATTGTAGTAAATCAATATTTACTTGCATAATAGTATTATCACCATCCTCATCAAAACTAAAATTATGATTTAGACATTTTAGACAGTTATTATCGGGGGTTTTATTATCCTCATCATATTCACAATGACCCCTAGCAACTGTGTTAACCTGATTGCTCATAATTATTCGTTTTTCGTCTTGATAACTTAAAACAATTTTATAGACATTTATTGTGAAAACTTTATGTAATTTTGATAAAAACAAACACATATTATCGGAAAAAATTTTACGTTCAAATAAAGCAGTTTTATAATCAAACATGCAATATTTGTTTAAAGCTGACTTTTTAACCCCCTTTGATTTTTTAATTTCTTTATTGTCAATAGTTTTAATGGAATACATTTTCGATCTGAGACCGACAAATTCAGTCATAATTATACCATTATTCTCATCCTTCATTTTACCCAAAACTTTTTTATTCAATAATGGTATACCATAAGGATTATCAACGCGATAATCTGAGGTATCAAATTCAGACAAAAAATCATTAATTATATCATTGTAAAAATCTTCCGTTTTGATTGAATAAATAAATGAATCTGTGTCCATATAATTGAGGATAATATTGTCCCCATATTTTGCCTTCATTATCCTATAATGGAAATCATACATTTTCCATTTAGATAGTTCAAGCACGGCAAAACCTATGTATATGGGTTTGTCATATAATATATTAACTCTCCCCATCTGAACTGCAAACAAGTCATCGCAAAACTTGGCAATGCTTTTGAAATTTGGGCGAGAAACAAAATATCTTACCCCTCGACGATTTCTATTTTCACTCTCCCAGTTTTTTGCGATTTTAACATCTACCCTCTTCTCAACATTTTCCATGGTTTTCCCATAGACAGCGTTATTCAGAAGTTTGAAAAAATCCTTTTCAAATGTATTTCGTGCTTTTGCTCTATGGTCTGTATTTAAGTTTATATATTTCTGAAGCCATGGAGACTGATTAAATTTTACCCCCCTATGGTATTTTGTACAAATTAAACCATTTGCAAGACATTGCTTAAGGTTTCGATAATGAATCTGATAATTACTTTTATTAGTCAAGTCTGCAATAAGTTTTTTATATTTGGACTCTCCAACTACTTTGCTTTCCGGAGCAAAAGGCAGATCATTATGAAGTTTATGAAGAGAGTGAGGATATGTTAAATCAACCTCTAAAATATAGCCGATAGGAGAAGTATCGGATATTTTATTTGGATCAAATTCGTTTAAGGAGTTCTCGTCAAGCCACTCAAATTCTCCAGTTGGAAGATACTGAGACATTGCCCATCCATATAAGTTATTTGCATCTAAATAAGCTAAATATTCAGATGGTTTACTACTATCATAATCATCTATATACTTATTATTGGCTTTGGTATGTCTCTGGGAACATTGTACGAGACCCCCCCCTTATTCCTTTTTGTATAAAAAGATACATATCTTTATCTGTGAATAATTCTAATTCTTTCTTTGTCGTTTTAAGCATGGCGTCCCATGAAAGACCGGGGGCTGTATAATAATGAGCTGGATCTAATTTATATATAGATTTACAAATTTTAATAAAGTTTTCAAATATGTCTGCCAACAACAGCACATCTGTTTTCAAATATAATTTTACATAATCCAACAGGTTCTCACATCACATTCCAAACATTTTTCGCGTGTTCATAATCTTCTTCGGAACATTCGGCATCATTTAAAATATTAAAAAATTTATCTCGACTGGGGAGTTCAGTCTCATTGAATCTATCCAATGAATCTATATAAGAGTATGGAAAAACACCCTTTCTTCTTATTAAATTAAAATGATTTTCATCAGCGAAATTTTTGCGGACAATATATAAATCCTCAACATGTAAATTTTTTGCTAGGGAATCCAAACTGGAAGCCATAAATCTGAATGAATCAAGAAATTTTATTTCGAATTTTTCTTTAGTAGAATTTTCAAGAAATGGTAGATGCACAGACAAAGCTATGTATAATTCCTTGTTGAGAGGAAGAACATTTATATCACTATTTGGAATATTATTAAGATATTTAAAGAACATATGACAATCACATGATGAAAAATTGTGGAAAAATACTGGTATAAACTTGGGTTTCCTATATTTTAAATTACAATCATTGTGTGCAGCTCCTCAATATTTGCCAGTGAAATGACAGTGGTCTTTCACTTTTGAGAAATAAATCTCCTCTTCACAATATGACACATATTAGAAGAATTATGAAAATTGATATCTTCTGCCGTCATATTAATTTCAACTTCTTTATAAATTTAATTCTTATAAATGTTTTTTAAATCTTCAACTAAATCTTTGACAAAAACTGTGGGTGCATCTTCACCAACATAAATTTTAAACTTATCTAAATTTTCGTTAAAGCTACATTTTATAAAATAACTAAATGCACATGGAATGTGCTGTTGTATTTTCCTAGTTTTAATACTAACCTCTTCATTTGTACTACTTAATACCGATTCAAAATCAGCATACACCGTGAATGGCAAATCCAGTTCCTTATGAACATTCGAATACTTTATGGTAGCATCACTTTCATCTGGCATTCTTGTGCAAATTTTATTGCAATTTTGTTTATGTTCTAATATGCATGCCTCACTTTCTTTGTAAGTGAGGCATGCATTACATATAAATATTTTTCCGTGATGTCCTGTCAAACTGCTACGAATAAATCTGTAAATAAATAAAAAGAGTAAATAACAAACATTAAAAAAAAAATCGAGATACATTTTAATCAATATTAAAAAAATAAATTTTTAAATTTTTGCTACTAACCTTGAAATATCTTTTATTAACACATAATGTGATCTATCTTCCTCTATGAGAAGAAGAAGATTTACGTGATATCGCTTCTCCTCCTTTGTGAGATAATAGGGTCCGACTATCCTTTTCTCTTCGTATCCAAAGACGTTGACACTGATATCTTCATTTTGTCTTTCAAAATCTCTCAAGTTCTTTAGAGGTAGTGGAAACGTGAGGTTGAGAAAATTTAATTCGATGTTGTTCACTATTATTTTGTGTTCGGCTATACTACAGTTTATGTTGTATGATGAACATTGTGTTTCTTCATCATGAGACAATCCTCTTGCACAATACAATGCAGCAATAAGACTCCATTTGAAACAATAAACATCTTCATTATGGATATTCGTAAATGCTTTTTTCATTCTTAATTCCTTTGGAAGTGTAATATATTGTGATCCTCTTATAATGTTTGCTTCATTCACATTAATATTTAAACATTTTATATTTATAAGAGACCACCCACTATCTCTTTCTTGGAACTCAGACATTTTGTTCCGGATTTCATTAGTTTGCATATTATAGGTGTCTTTCAAGTCATCGCTTAGAGTGACCATTATCATTTTTGTTATGTGAGCTATTGTAGCTCCCAACACTTCATGCTCAGTTATTTTCACATAATCACATACAAGCTCCATATTAAACTTGTATGTTATGTGTTTGACTTGGCAATCCTTAAGCAATTCAATCAAAATTACTTCCTCTTTTTTAAAAAATTCCTCCGGCATAATAATTTCTTCCTTCTCATTTTCTAACACATAAACTGCTAACCTTTCATTATAATCACTGCTTCTTACAGTGAGTCGAGGGTTAATTGTCCTTATCCCACAAGTATTGCGATGTTGAAGTGTACGCATGTGTTGTGCATAGTTTATGCTGGCAACCGCTACATTGCAAGGAACACAAAATTTCATTGAAGAGGTTGCATGAGTCGTTTCATGCTCCTTCATCGAGGAACGGTTAAGGAAAAACTTTCCACATTCAACACAATGTTTCTTCTTATGTTGAAGCATATTACGTTTGCTGTTGAAAGCAGTTTGGCATATTAAACAGGAGAATATTTTGACTTATTTATTTTTAGAATTTAAATAAAATTTTTTATTAATTAAATACTTCTATATTTCTTTTTTTAATTTTATTTAATCTTTTTGTAATAAATTAAAAATTTATTGAGTCTTTTTTACAGTTGATTTTTTTAATAAATTTTAAATTTATTTAGAGTCTTTTTCACAGTTGAATTTTTTAAATTTTTTATATTTTTTTAGAATTGAGTTTTATAAGAAATTTAAAATATTTAAGTATTTAAATTATTTTTCACAACGACTTGCTAAAAATTTTAGTAGTACTCTATACGATGTAGTATAAGATACTGAACTTAATTTTCTAAATGAAACCAAAAGTATGATCAGTTAATCAAAAAGTTTCGTTAGAAAATCTGCAGCGATTCAAGTTCGGTTGTCAAAAGGTCAATCCAAAACAAAATAAATATAGAATAATTACAAGAGGCAAAACTAAACAAAACACTTGCATGACCTATATCTACATTTTTAAAAAATATAACATTTGTAGTATTTAAAACGATCCTCTGAACAACACATCTGCCACACATATAGTATTATTTATGACCCTTAAATAAAAAAAAAAAACTTAAAAATCCCTTAAATCAAAACACATAACGGACAATTCTTTCTTAAGTGGCTCAAATCATTTCACACTATGCCCCACACAATTGATTTTTGACCATACAATACAAAACAAAATAATATAGAATAATTACAAGAGGCAAAACTAAACTTCAAAACGATTCTCTGAACAACACATCTGCCACACATATAGTATTATTTATGACCCTTAAATAAAAAAAAAAAAAACTTAAAAATCCCTTAAATCAAAACACATAACGGACAATTCTTTCTTAAGTGGCTCACATCATTTCACACTATGCCCCACACCATTGACTTTTATATTTAGGCTCTAATATAGAGTACAATTATAGACAACATCAAAAATATAATTCATTTAATTGTGGTCACTTATGCCTAAAATTTTTGTATGAAATTTATGATAAATAAAAACAATTATTATTTATATTTTAATATATTTTATTTATTTTTTCGATTTATTTAATGCAATAGTTTATACATTTTAACAATTTCAATTCCATTGTGGATATTCCCCAATTTTGGGAATAATAAATTCATTAAGATCAAAAACCTCCAACACTAATCGGAAGGGTTGGTCACCTACTGCAGGTACTTTTTTGATGCAGTATTTGCCCGATGAAAACTCCTTTACCTCTTCCTCTGTTATAGCATTAAATCTTTTTGGCAGAAAGATGACATAGTTTTCCACCTCAATCTAGATACTTTCTCCATATTTTGTTTGCATTTTAATAGCTTTCAAAATATTATATAATTTAAGATCCTCCATATCTTTTGTATGGAGAATAGGCTTGTTGTTGAGGTCATCAAATTTGTTTAAAAATGATTTTGATACAGCGCTCATGGTGGTGGTTTCTTCTTCGACGACTTTTGTTTTTAGAATGAAACCTTAAGATGAATTAAATTTTAAATTAACTTTTTTAGAATTCCCCACCCCAGAGAGTAGAATAAATTCAACGGACCAATACGAAAAAAGCACTTATTTAGATGCAAATAACTTATATGGACAGATTCAGTGCTGACTCTCTATTTCACAGTATTATGAAAACAACAATTTATTGTTGCTGTATTTAAAACTAATGGATTCAGAAATAAAGAAATACTCAGACGATTAAGATGTCAATGCGAGAAAATATTATAGAATTCCTTAATGAATATAAGGAGTTTATGTCTCTAGAAGATTTAAACTTTCTTTTACAGAATGCTGCTTATCTCGATTCATATGAGAATAAAGAGATTGTTTTTTCAGCACATGGAGAGCATTTTGAAGGTTGTCCATGGTCTGATGATGGGTGTACTGAAGGGCCTGATATTTGTAATTGCGTCATCTATAAATTTAAAAAAAATAGTGTTTACGATCTTATAAATATGTACTATAAACATGTAAATTTTTAGTAATTTTAATTTATGAACAAAGATTTAATGATGTTTTTATTTATGAATTATTATATAAATTAAAATTGTAATAAAATCAAATATATGAAATTTATTTTTAGTATACATTTTTTTATTTTTTCCTTAAATCAAAACACATAACGGACAAGTAAGAGGCAGAATTAAACAAAACACTTGCCTGACCTATATCTGCATTTTTAATATTACATTTTTTTATTTTTTCCTTAAATCAAAACACAGAACGGACAATTGTTTCTTAAGTGGCTCACATCATTTCACAATACGAGATTTTACAACCCCAAAAATCCAAAACAAAATAATATAGAATATTTAGAAGAGGCAGAAACAAACAAAACAAACTGTAGAATTCAAAACGATCCTCCACCACCACCACACAATTGATTTTTCCTTTTAATATTACATTTTTTATTTTTTTTTCCTTAAATCAAAACACACAACGGACAATTTTTTCTTAAGTGGCTCACATCATTTCACACTACTACATTTACAACCCACAAAACAAACTGTAGAATTCAAAACGATCCTCCAACACCACACAATTGATTTTTCACCAATCATTTCACACTACTGGAACACATAATCGATTTTTTAATTACCACCTATTTACACTATGGGAAGACATAACCGATTTTTAGGCACCAACCATTTTACACTATGGGCACACAATATGCAATAAGCAATTAACACAATTGTGTTCCCATCGAAAAGCAATAAAACCACATTTACTTCTCATCGAAAAGCAATTAAACACAATTGTATTCCCATCGAAAAGCAATTAAACACAATTGTATTCCCAATCTCCCACTACTTATTTCAATTGCCAATTTAAAATGAATTACATTAATACGGAGAAACACGCATTTCCATTAATTTTTATACCGAAAAAATGTATTTAACCACAAAAAATTTATTTAAATCAATAAAAAACCCGAAAATCATCCGAAAAAGCGTAAAAAACGATGGTTTTTGTATTTAAAAAGTGTGTTGAGTTGCTTGAAATGGCAATAATATTGAATAATATATTGTAAAAAGGAAAAACGGTAAGAATTATGTCGATAAGTTTGCGCAAGAACTACAAAAAAGCGCATAAAAACAGCACAAAAATGGGGAAAATCGATGAAAAATGGGCAAAAATCATGAAAATAGGCTAAAAATTTTGATTTTCTCAGTTGAAATGTGCGTTCTAATGGTGGAAATAGTAATTGTGAGCCGTATAAAAATAACACAAGAAATTTTGAATACAGGAAAAGCGACTTAACTGGGCTGAAAATGGTCAAAAATTGACGAATTGACCGAAATTCAAAAAAAAGCCATACATTTTTCCCAAAGAGCCAAATTGGCACTTTCATCGGTGGAGTAGTAGTCAGGGGGCTCATCCAAATACAACCATATGGTTTTCACGTTAGTACCACAAATTTCGTGTTAAAAACTTGAACAGTGTAATAAATGTTTAAACAATTTACCTAATAAAGGTATCAACTATCTAACGAACATCTTTAATGCTTGCCTTAAATTATGCTACTTCCGCAGTGATTGGAAAATCTCAAAAACCATTCCAATACTCAAGCGAAATAAATCTCCTGATTCTCCACTTTCTTATAGACCAATAAGTCTGCTCTCTTCTATAAGTAAAATCTTGAAAAAAATTATTAAGGAAAAGCTTATTAATTTTATCGATGCTAACAATATACTTCCATCGCAACAATTCGGGTTCAGAAGTGAACATAATACGTCTCAACCCCTACTAAAAATCCGAAAATTAGTTAAAAATAATTTTCAAAACGGCAAATCAACTGGAATGATTTTGCTAGACATAAAAGCTGCGTTTGACTCCGTTTGGCATAATGGACTTATTTTTAAATTGAAAAAATTCAACTTTCCAATTGAACTCATAAAAATTATTCAAAACTTTCTTCAAAATAGATCGTTCAGCGTTTACTTGGGTAAAACCTGTTCACAATAAGTTAATATCATTGCAGGATGTCCACAAGGTTCTTGCCTGTCTCCAGTTCTTTACAACATCTTTACTGCTGACATTTCAACATTTTCCAATTGCATTACGTCTATATTTGCAGATGATACATCAATTCTTAGTTCTGATGTTTATTCAGCGGATATTATTACAAACTTGCAGTCTGCTCTTACTGGGTTGAGTAATTATTTTGATAAATGGAAGATTCTGGTTAACCCTGAAAAAACGCAGGCTATTTATTTTACAAGAAAACGTAAGTCTTGTTTTATACCCCAGAGTTTACCTCGTTTCATTAACCATGATATTCCATGGGAAAACAACGTCAAATACTTGGGCGTAATGCATGATACAAAGCTTAATTTTAATAATCATATTCCCTATGTAGTGGACAAAATTAACAAAATTATTAGAGTAATGTACCCAATCATAAACAGAAAGTCGGAAATGAACATAGACAATAAAAAACTCATCATCAAATCTATATTCCACACCATAATGTTTTACTGTGCTCCAGTTTGGTACACGTCTGCAAAATGTCATATAAAAAACTCCAAGTAGCACAAAATAAGCTACTTAAAATGATATTTAAACTACCATGGTACTATTTCACCCGACGCCTACATAGTCTCGCTGGCTTCGAACTCGTTCTGGATAAAATCGAAAGATTGATTCTTAAATTTTAATGGAAGATGCCAACTCTCAAAACATGTACATATCAATGAACTCATCTCATCATAATTTTATCTACTTTATTTTTTTACTCATTTTGATCTTATACCTCTGCTTCATAAAGGTTTTTGTAATTTTTTTTCCTTCCGTTTAATAATAATGTACATAAATTTCATAAATTAAAAAAATATATTTATATATCTAAGTAGAAAAGGAACGAAGTTGCTAAACTCTTTGCTTCTAAGTCAAATATAAATAATATAAATATTATAAGAAATAAATTGAATTGAATTTAGTAATTTTTGCAATAGAAGTATAACATATGTAGATCGAAAAATTAAGTTCACCCATGAAATCAGCGATGCTAACATATATGGAATTAAGGATTAAAACTAGGATTATAGCTGTTTGACTCCATAATAAAAATTCAATGATAGTTAACTTTTGAATATAAAATAAATGAATTTTTTTTAATGTTATTACTTTTACAAATTATAAAAATAAATTTAATTCAGAAAAAAACCCATAAAAAATAATTGTTAATTATGTATAAAAATAAAATTAGTATTTATTAAAGGCATGTATGAATGCATTCGTTTCGTGAATGTTTCGCTATATATTTCACCAATAATGGTGAAACGAAACAATAATATTCTGCTTGTGGGTTTAGTCGTCGTGAAGAGAGTTGAAGGAATGAATTCGATGAGACGAAATTTTCGTAGGTAAGTTTTGTTAAAAATACAAACGAGACGAAACGAAATCTACATTCGTCCCTAGAATTAGTGAGAACTATTTATTTTTTCTATTTATTTATTCTAGATATTCAGTGAATGCAAAAAAAACGTTAAAAATTAAATTAAATCGCTAGAATTAGAGAAATCACTGAAATTAAAAAAATCGCCAAAATGGAAAAACGGCAATATTAAAAAAAAATCACCAAAATTGTAAAAATTGCTAAAATAAAAAAATCACAAAAACTTTTAAATATTGCAGAAATTGATTAAAAATTACTTAATTGAGGAAAAATCGTTAAAATTGGAAAAAGATCGGCATTTAACCGAAATAAAAAAATCATAATTGAAAACAATCGGTAAATTTAAAAAACCAGGTAGAATTTATAAAAGTAGCTAATATTAAAAAAGAAAGTCAAACCCGTTATCCATTTTCATTTATCTCATTTAGTTTTCGATACACAGACGATATTCCAAATGAAAGCACTTTTCTCTTTGCGATGCTTAGCTTTCAACATAAACGTGACCATTCACCAGAGATCAAAACATACCCCCAAAACCGGTCCCAAATTTGGGCCTAATTGATTCGATTGTTGGATCGCGTTTATATCGAAAACTAAGCACCGCAGAGAGAAAAGGGATTTTGTTTAGAAAATCACCCGCATCTCGAAAATTGAATAAGATAAATTTGGACATCGATTTTGTTTTATATTGGCATGCTTTCAAATTCTAGCCACTTCTTTCATTTTAAAGATTGTTTTCCAATTTACCAATTTCTTAAATTTTTGCCGATTTATTTTATTTGCTATTTTAATTTTGACATTTTTTGATTTATAGCAATTTTTAAAAAGTTTGATAATTTTTATAGTTTTTACAATTTTTTTTTTGTTAATTTAGGTTTTTTTTCACTTTTGGCAATTTTTGGAAATTGGTTTCTTAAATTTTGCAAATTTTTTTTTTTTGTTTAAGCGATTTTTGTCAATTTTAGCAATTCTTTAATTTGTCGATTTTTTCAATTTTAACGATTTTTCATAATTTTGTAAAACTTTTTCAAGTGTGGCGATTTTTTACAATTTGAAATTTTTTAATTTTGCAATTTTTTTCCATTTATGTTTTTTTTAATTTCTGTATTTTTTTAATTCCAACGAGTTTGTTTTTTAATCCTTCAAACCTTTTTTAGTTTTGGGCTTCTTTATTTTATAGTTTTTTTTTAATTTTGAAGATTGTTTTTAATTTTTTTAAATGTAGCAATTGCTTCTAATTTTTGGGTTTTTTTTATTTTGGCGATGTTTTCTAATTTTTTTTTTTTTTAATTTAAGCCATTTTTAAAAATGTGTACATTTTTTTATTTTTATAGTTTTTTTTTTTCATTTTAATTAATTTATTGGTATTTATTGCGTTCTCTAAAGTAGGTAATCATTCCAGAATATACTCTGCAATATATTCTGCAGGTCTCTTCATTCTATATAGAGCTATAAATAATAATGAAACTCATTTTGTTCGTGATTCGGTTCATTTCTTTGCCTTTGTTTCGATTCATTTTGTTTCACGCAGCGTAACCATAACATATGGAAATAATCACAAAACTAGTGAATGTTTTGCAGCCTGTTTTAAATGCATTCATGCATGCCTCTGTTATTTATCATTACAAGAAAGCTATTATAATTCTTTTGTGAATAAATCGTTTGCGCAGTCCACACAACTTTTATATGTTAAAATTGATGTTTTCAGTTGTTTTAACTTTTCTATATATTGTAAATGAAGTTTAGAGCGAACACTTTTATATGAGACACCATCAAGCATTTTTGATAATATATACGATATCCAAAATATGTTGGTTTTTGGTTCGAAATTTTCCCAGTTATCGCTAAAAAATAAAACACAATAAATTTATCAAGAAGTATAAAAAATTTTAATGTTATATACTTTAGAACTTGACGCATCATACGATATATTTCAAATTGATAGTCACCACTTGCGCTGAAAAGTTCCTCATCATTAGAAAGATCATTGTAGAAGCAATAATCATTAAAAGTCAAACGTGATAAAGTATAGTCAATAACTGTGATTTGCACACCTTTTGTGGGTATAGTCAATTCTTTGTCACTAAGTTTATAAGAAATATATTGTTGATTGGTATTGAGAACTAAAACATTGCCCCAATGCAAGTCACGATGTTCAAATTGATACTCATTTTCGCCAACGGCAAGCGTTAAAATAATCTATAATAATAAAAAAAATTTAAATCGCAATCAATCATAGAAAATTTAAAAAAGAAAAAAATACTTGTTGCACAGCAGAATACGATTGTTCGGCATTCTTAAAAATAAATCCTTCGAGATCTTGCCCACCAAAGGCCAATTCTAAAACAATATAATGTTGACTGATAGAAAAACATTCAGGATGATCATTTTCTGATTCATTTTTTGAATTATATTCTTCCCAAAGCTTTTTAAGATATGCTGGATATTCACCTTTAGTACATCTAACCTAAAATATCCGAAAAGTTTAAAAAATATGAAAATAATTTTGTGTAAGTATGCTTTTCTTACTCGTTGGAGATTCACATATCCTGATGTAAAATTTGTTTTTCGATGTTTGTCACTGAGACTACAAAGTTCCATGGATATTATAACTTCTGGTAAGATTTGTTCAAATGTCTTTTGCAACTCACCATTAACAAGTTCTTTGCCTTCAATTGGTATTATTTTTAAAACTGTTTTATCCTCATTTGCCTTATTAGGATTAGAGTAAAGGAAAACTTCTCCAAAAGCGCCTTCACCAATTTTAAGACAATTTTTAAGATAATCTTCATTGTATGCTTGGTCAAAAGCAAAAACTCTACGTTGCCCGCATCGTTGTAATACTTGACGCTTAAAACTATCACAGCTCAGACTATAAGTGGATCTTGAGCCATTGCTAGTTTGAATCTTTGATTTTGATCGTATTAATGTAGATTTACGTTGGCCAGCAATGCTGGTAGCATTCATTGGTGCATTGGACATTTTAACAGCATCCGCACTTCTGCCTTTGTTATATTGTTTGGGCATTTTATAATTCGCTTGGCTTTCTGAAATATTTAAAAATATAATTAATATGCATTGTATTTGTGAGAGACAAAAAGATATCGCATAATGTGATCAGTAGAGCACCCATGAAGTATATGGAATGTTTAAAAGTGTTATTTTTTCAACTCCCCACTAGATTGGGCGTAAAAAATAATATATCCGCAAAAATTGGTCCTCTCGGGTTAAAACTGGCCAGTCACCCGCGGCTTTTAGCCCTAAAAATGGACTAAAATTAGTTCAAAACTTTTTTGAACTATAACTCTTAATTAAGGCGACCAGATTTTGAAAAATAAAAAAGATGACATTAAGAAAAAAAGTAAAAAATTTATTTGAATTCAACATCTTTTACAGAAAAATTTACATTCACATACTATGAGCGTCAAAAGTAGGTATACATGTAAGTTCGTCATGTGTTCATTTATATTTCAGTATTTTGCAATTCTAATTTATTCAACATATTATGCATTTTGAATAATATAATTTCTCCTTTCTCAATTTATAAAACAACAACAACAATAATCTTACAGCAACAATAATTGAAGGGCTTAGTGTAAAAACATGATAAGCCACATGATTTCAAAAACTGATTTTATGTGTTCATTGTATTACCTAATACCGTAAAAACATGATGAAGTAATTTCAGAAACCAGCGATATGTGATTTATATTAACTTTTGTGGCTTATCAAGTTATTGAAGAAATTTTTAAAGATATTTTTATTTTGAAAAATCGTAGCTCCTTCTCAGGACTATCATACTTTGGATACTTGTACTCAGAATTTATGCAAAACTACTATCAGATATGCGTTTCTGGACCACTAGATGCCATTGAAAAGCATTATTTCAAAAATGTGGATTGTCAAGTTTTTGCGGAATTATTATTAGAGATATGTACCTCTATTTTGAACGAAAGGTAGATTTGTTGTAGTACTGTAAAAATTTAGATACTTGTGATAAGTGATATGTTTAAACCTCTAGCACAAATTCGTCGCTATAAGAAAGGAAGATAGTGCAAACCATTATTTTAAAATCATGTGGCTTATCAAATTATTGCAAAAATTTTATTAAGAATTTTTCTATTTTGAAGAAAAGGTTGCTATTTGCTGGACTTTCATACACTACATACTTGTAGAAATTGCTAAGGTAAGATATCTATATAGTAGTTTACTATTTTACTTCATCTGCTAATTTTTTCATTCAATTTGATGTTGTATAAAATATTTATTAGTAAAAAATACATCTGAACAAATATTCTATGCAAAAAATAGAAACAAGTAAACGGCAAGTCTTAAAAAACGCAGAATATAATAAAAATCCCTACGACAGCACATCGATAGATGATAGTTTATAATTACCAAGGCAAGTTTTTTTTGGCATTTGCCATTAAATGCCATTTTTGCCATTTTTTCACTTATTTTGTAAAAATGCCTTTTTTACTAATCCTAGCCAAAAAAAGCCATTTTGTCTATTTTTTCGACTTTTCATTATAAAAATGCTATAAAATTCAGTAAAAACTCAATCTTTGTAAATAATTTTTGGAAAAAATTAAAAAAAAACTATATTTTTTTAGAGTTGATTTATAGGAAGAAGAAGAAAACATTTTTATTGAAAAATTTAACAGACATAAGAGAATCATATTTAATATAAGTCGAATGCACTTTAGCAGTTCAACGGTAAATTCCTTCATTATTATATTTTTGTTAAAAACATTTAGAAAAACATTAAAGTAACATGTTCTTATGTTGTTACCTAGCCCTCTTTTGGAAAGTACATACCTCCAATGACATGCCCTTGTTAAAATAATAGCTGTTGGAATAGCAAAGTAAGAGGTTACATACCTTAATTTCTTCTTACAAACCTTATTACTAGGTAATAGAAAGTTTTGCTGGGTATTATCCTTTAAAATTTTTGGAATAAGCGTGCCATTTTTGCATTTTTTGTGCCAATTTTACTATTTTTTCGTGCCATTTTGCCTGCCAATTTCAACTTTTTTTGTGCCACTTTAAACTTGCCCTGATAATTACGATAGTGGTCCTAAATAAACTTTTATCATAGTATTTTCAATGGGTGGTAACCGAAACGAATGCTGTTATCGTTAAGGTAACGATATTTTAGGCTATTTCGAATTTTAAGGGTAACGCTATTTCATTTATTTCGGTGTCGGTACTTTAAGGATAACGGTATTTAAGTTATTTCGGTAACGGTATTTTAAATATAACTATATTTGGGATATTTCGGTAACGGTATTTTAAGTTTAACGGTATTTCAGCTATATCGGTAACGGTATTTTAAGGGTAACGGTAGTCAGTTATTTCGGTATATACCGCATTGTTTTTTGCAAAAACCAAACCAAGACCAAGAGCAGAGAATTAAAAATAACGGTAACGGTATTTTAAGGATAACGCTAATTCATGTATTTCGGTAACGGTATTTTAAGTTTATCGATATTTCATTTATTTCGGTATCGGTATTTTAAGGATAACGGTATTTCTGTTTTTCGGTACCGCAGTTTTAGAGATAACGGTATTCCGGGTATTTCGATAAAGGTATTTTAGGGGTAACGGTAGTCAGTTGAAAGGGTTTTGAATCGATAACGATATTTCAGCGGTATTGCCTGCCAACCCTGGCATTTTCCTAATAATGAGGGTATTCACAGTTAATGCTATTTTAATTAGTAAATTAGCATTTATCGTAAATTTCACAACTTTCTATGGGTTAAACTTCAAAAATCATGCTATTTTAAACTGAGAATTCCTTCAATATGTTATTTAAACAAATTTTAAAAATTTTTATCATACTTTTGGAATATTTTGTGTGATATTATTACTAATCCGAACAAAGCTTATATATCGATTGTAGAGGGTAGTGAAAGGTTTCAAAATAATATATACAGAAGCACAACCATAACAAAATTAAGTTTTTAAGATCAATACCCAGCAAAAACATGGTAATGACAGGTCATTACCATACGGATTACCAAGTAATGATAGGTCATTACCTTTTGCATTACTTGAAAATACAAAATAATGACTTACTGATAATAAATTATAGAAGTACTTATATATACTCGCAAAGTAATCACTTACTGGTAATTGATTAAATAAGTACCGATTTAGTTTTTTAATTTAATATTTTATTTATTAAATTATTTCGAATATTTTCCCAACTGAATAGAAAATTTTCCGAGGTAAAAAGTTATATTTCCAATATTACCAACTATTTCACAATGTAGGGTAACCACTTATTTCCTAACTTCTAAGTAACCACTTATTCTATCTTGGTGAGTAACTACTTATTCTTTCACTATGGGTAACTCGTTATTCGCACTTTTTTTGTAAGCGAGAGGGTAATGACCACCCATGAATTTTTGGACATCGCGAACAAAAGTAATGTTGCGAGTAAATAGCCTGGTAAGTAGTGAAACCCTTTGTGTGCTACTTACTCGCTCAATTACTCGGTAATGTCTGTTTTTGCTGGGTAACAATCAAATTTATCCGCATAAATAGTTGCAGCTGCTTAAAAGTTGTGAGTGTAAATATGAGGACAACCCAAAATCTTCTATACAAACTGGCAAGTTTTATTGCTTTGTTAAAATGTAAATTTTTTAGGGATATTTTTAGGTGTTCTAACATTTTCAATCATAACTTTTGAGCTGGTTGGGAAAATAACAAATAATCTGGATAAAAAGACACAGGTTTACTCGCTTGTTGGGGTTATCCCGCTTGTAGGGATTTTCAACTAACTATTATGTAACCTTTTTGCTCACACACAACGAGAAAAAATATGCAATTTTCCAACTGAACTGAAATTCGGTTACATCTACTAAAATAAGTTGGTGCAACTGAATATTGGTTATCACAACAAAATTCGGTTTATACAACTGAATTTATGGTTTCACCAACCGAATTTATTGGTTGTAGCAACCAAAATAGGCTTAGCAATTCGGTTGGCAATATTTTTTCCTGTGTGCACCAATGTACATAATTTTCTTTGCATAAACTGGCAATGGTCATATCGTGGTTCAAATAAGTTTTATCAATATTATTTGCTCTACTATAATGGCTTTGATATTTTGGCATCATGTTTATATGGGTTCGTACAGAATCTTTCTGTTCAGCAGTTAGTCTATTAGGTCTATTAGAATGTTTACCACGACCGTCTTTTTTAGGAACAACAGACCCACATTTTTTTATTTTGATAATGGGGTCTAGTTTTGGAGTATTTTCCTCGATTCTTGTCTTTTTACTTTTTTTATATGTATGACCTTTTCTTTTTAGCCACGCGTATACAACCAAACAGATAACTGTTTTGGAGGTCAGAAGAACCTATTTGCCAAAACTTCTTAAAAATAATTTCATAAGTGTTATTGAGATTGTTTCTGTTTCCACCGAGGGATATATAGAATAAGACTTACTTTAGCATTTTAATTCTTCCAGTGAGGGATATATGGTATAAGACTTACTTTGTCACTCACAAAATGTATAAAGAGTGTGGAAATCCTGCAAAACACCTAAAATTTCTTCAAAATAAAAAAATCTTGAATAAAGTTTCTGCAATAACTTGATAAGCCACACTATTTTAATAAAACGGTTTTTACTGTCTTCTAGTCTTCCAGCGAGGGATATATGGTATAAGACTTACTTTATCACTCATAAAATGTAGAGTGTGAAAATCCTGCAAAACACCTAAAATTTCTTCAAAATAAAAAAATCTTGAATAAAGTTTCTGCTATAACGTGATAAGCCACACTATTTTAATAAAACGGTTTTTACTATCTTCTAGTCTTCCAGCGAGGGATATATGGTATAAGACTTACTTTATCACTCATAAAATGTATATAGAGTATGACAATCCTTCAAAACACCTAAAATTTCTTCAAAATAAAAAAATTTTTAATCAGGGTTCGTATTTGCACGCACATGTGCGCACATTTTCGCACATCTTGCACATGTGCATGTGCGCATTTGACTTTATACTTTGCACTTGCAAGATGTGCAAGTGCAGATACTTTTCGCACATGCACATTCGCACATGCACATGTGCAAGTGCAGACTGGTACTTGCACATTACACATGTGCGCGCACATGAATGCAAAAAATCGTTGAAATTGAAAAATGTTTCAATATCAGAAAAAAACGCCAAAACAAGAAAAAAATGCAAAAATTTTAAAAAATCGTCAAAATTGAAAAAAAAAAACACCAAAAATCGACAAAAATTTGAAAAATTGCCAAAATTGAAAAATTTTTAAAAAATCGTCGTAACTTGAAAAAATCGCCAATATTTGAAAAAATTACCCAACATTAAAAAAAAAAAATCGTAAAAAATTAGACAAAATCGCCAAAATTGCAAAATATCGTAAAAATTTTGAAAAAAATCGAAAATATTTGAAAAAATTACCAAAATCGTCAAAAGTTAAAAAAGTCGTCAAAAATTGGAAAAAATCGGAAAATTTTGAAAAATTTAAAAATTTTGAAAAAATCGTCATAACTTGAAAAAATCGTCAATATTTGAAAAAATTGCCCAAATAGTCAAAATTTAAAAAATCGTCAAAAATTAGACAAAATCGCCAAAATTGTGAAATATCGCAAAAATTTTGAAAAAATTGTCAATATTTGAAAAAATTACCAAAATCGTCAAAATTTCAAAAAGTAGTCAAAAAAATCGGAAAATTTTGAAAAATTTCCAAAAATTTCGCCAAAAATTGGAAAAAATTGCAAAAATTGCCAGAAACTCGTAAAAATTTGTGAAAATCGACAAAATTGAAAAAATCGTCCAGGTATTAAAAAACGAAATTTCCAAAATTTGGTTCTCGAATTTATTTTTCCTTGTTCCAAAACCGTTGTCCGTTTTCATTTAACTCATTTAGTTTTCGAAATACGAAGGATATTCCAACTAAAAACCCTTTTCTCTCTACGAGGCTTAGTTTTCGAGAAAAATGCGATTTTAAAATCTAGCACATAGATGGGCGTAAGTACATTAAGTTCAAGTACCATGGTACTTGTACTTGAAATTTTTTAAGTACAAGTACCAAGTTTCAAATGTACTTTGTAATGAGTACCAATTACTAGGGAAGTACTTGATACTTAAGTACCAATACCTTAAAATGTACTAGGTACTTGCTAAGTACACTTGGTACTTGTTAAGAACTTTTGGTACTTGCTAAGTTCTATGGTACTTGTTAAGTACCTTTGGTACTTGCTAAGTACCTTTGGTACTTGCTAAGTACTATGGTACTTGCTAAGTACTATGGTACTTGCTAAGTACTATGGTACTTGCTAAGTACTATGGTACTTGCTAAGTACTATGGTACTTGTAAAGTACCTTTGGTACTTGTTAAGTACCTTTGGTACTTGTTAAGTACCTTTGGTACTTGCTAAGTACCATGGTACTTGCTAAGTACCATGGTACTTGTTAAGTACTATAGGTACTCGCTAAGTACTATGGTACTTGCTAAGTACTCTGATACTATATTTTGTCTGTTTATAATGTCTTTTAAAAAAAAAAATACAAAGAAAATTAAAAATTTTAATAAAAGACTCAGGAAGAACCAGTTAACAAGCCTAAAAAAGATGAGTGGTATTCATGTAGCGTCGTATATTAATGTTATATAGCGTAAACCTTGTATTTATACCAGGGATGGAAAGAAAGCTCGAGCGAGCCATAAATATATACATTTTTTTAAAAAGCTCGGAAGCCAAAATTAAAAGAGCTGCTCAAATGAAAAAAGCTCGCAACTAAAAAAAATAAAGAGCTTATAAAAATGAAAAGGCTCGTTTACAAAACTGAATAGAGTTTTTTAAATCGAGCAGCTCGTATAAAAAATTTTTTATCGAGCAGCTCTTTAACGAAATTTAATTGAGTTTTTTGAAATCGAGCCGCTAAAAAAGCTCGCTCCCATTAAAATAATTTAGTTATTATAAAAAACAAAAACGGTAACTTAGTTACACTATATCCAACAGTAATATAGTCCCTACACTCAAAAAAATAAGTTAGTAGGAAAATTAGTAAAACGTCTTGTATATCAAGTGTACTAGTTTTCAGCAATTTTTTTGCTTTTTCGTTTTTTTCCGTTTCCGTTCCGCAAAAATTTTAGTTATATTTTTTTAGCACTAAACTAATTTTGAACTAGTATTTTACTAATTTATTTTGCCACAAAACTTGTGCTGATAACAGCATTCATAGCGTGGACGACAACCAGATACACAAGATGTAGATGTCGCAGCTTGTCTGGAAACGGAAATGACAAAAAAAGAAAAACAACTCTACACATATTCTATATTTAAATTTTCAGCAAATAAATTAACTAAAGTAAAATTTCGCTACAAGTTTTTTGAGTTTTTTTCAGTCTACTAATATTCAGCAAAAAGTTTAGTGATTTTAGCAAGAATTTTTTTTATTTGCAGTCGACTAAGTGTTAGCAAAACTTTTGCTAAAGATTACTATTTTTTTGGTAAAAATCAGCTCGCTGATTTTCAGCAAACCTTTTGCTGAAATTACCAACTTTTTTGCAAGCACGCTCCTGACTAAAAATTTGCTGACACAGCAACATTTTTTGCTGACTTTACTGACTTTTTTTTTGAGTGTAGCTTTTGAATTGTAAAAATTGAAAAAGAAAACATAGCTGAAATTGAAAAGTTTCAAATATCAGAAAAAATCGACAAAACAAAAAAAATGCAAAAATATTAAAAAATGGCCTAAATTAAAAAAATCATCAAAAGTGAAAAAAACTTTTAAATTAAAAAAAAACGTCAAAAGTGAAAAAATCACCAAAATAAAAAAAATCTAAAATTTTAAAAAATCGTCAAAAATTAAAAAAAATTGACAAAATTAGAAAAAATTTAAAAAAATGGCAAAAATTTAAATAAAAACGCAAAACTTGGAAAACTAATCGCCAAATTTAAAGAATCATGCAGATTTTATAAAAAAATTTAAAAAATCGACAAAATTTTAAAAAATCTTCAAAATTTCTCAACATCGTCAAAAATTAAAAAAAATTGTTAAAATTTAGAAAAAATCGCCAAAATTTGAAAAATTGAAAATTTTTTAAAAAAAGTCATAACTTGAAAAAATGGTCAATATTTGAAAAATTAAAAAAAAATCGTCATAACTTGAAAAAATCGTCAATATTTGCAAAAATTGCCCAAATAGTCAAAATTAAAAAAATATTTGAAAAAATTACCAAAATTTATAAAAAAATTGTCAAAAATTAGACAAAATCTCCAAAATTGGAAAATATCGTAAAATTTTTGAAAAAAATCGTCTTGAAAAAATTGTCAATATGTGAAAAATTACCAAAATCGTCAAAATTTCGAAAAGTCGTCAAAAATTGGAAGAAATCGGGAAATTTTGATAAATTGAAAAAAATTAAAAATTTTAAAAAATTACCAAAATTTCAAAAAGTTGTCAAATATTGGAAAAAATTGCAAAAATTGCCAACATTGAAAAAATGTAAAAATTTGTGAAAATCGACAAAAATTAGAAAAAATCGCCAAAATTTAAAAAATTGTCCAGGTATTAAAAAACGAAATTTCCAAAATTTATTTCTCGAATTTATTTTTCCTTGTTCCAAAACCGTTGTCCGTTTTCATTTAACTCATTTGGTTTTAAAGATACTAGCGATATTACAAACAACAGCCCTTTTCTCTCTACGAGGCTAAGTTTTTGAGAAAAACGCGATTTTAAAATCTAGCAATGCAAGTCAAAATTTAGTTTCGCTATCGGGGTATTGGTGGTGAGTTTTGAACTTCTGTGCAGTCAGTTTTCCTCTAGCTCTTCTAGTTTTCGAGATATGGACGATTAAAATTTTATTAAAGCGATTTTCGCACTTGCTTTTCCACAGATGACTCACTATGACCTCCTTGTTCCAAAACCGTTGTCCCTTTTCATTTAACTCATTCAATTTTCGAGATATGGGCGATATACCAAATAAAAGCCCTTTTCTCTCTACGAGGCTAAGTTTTCGAGAAAAACGCGATTTTAAAATCTAGCAATGCAAGTCAAAATTTAGTTTCGGTATCGGGGTATTGGTAGTGGGTTTTGACCTTTGGTGCAGTCATTTTTCCTCTAGCTCTTCTAGTTTGTTCCAAACCCGTTGTCCGTTTTCATCTAACTCATTTAGTTTTCGAGATACGGGAGATATTCCAAATAAAAGCTCTTTTCTCTCTACGAGGCTTAGTTTTCGAGAAAAACTCGATTTTAAAATCTAGCAATGCAAGTCAAAATCTAGTTTCGCTATCGGGGTATCGGTGGTGAGTTTTGAACTTTGGTGCAGTCAGTTTTCCTCTAGCTCTTTTAGCCTTTATTTTTTCACAGATGACTCACTATGACTTCCTTGTTTCAAACCCGTTGTCCGTTTTCATCTAACTCATTTAGTTTTCGAGATACGGGAGATATTCCAAATAAAAGCCCTTTTCTCTCTACGAGGCTTAGTTTTCGAGAAAAACGCGATTTTAAAATCTGGCAATGCAAGTCAAAATCTAGTTTCGCTATCGGGGTATTGGTGGTGAGTTTTGAACTTTGGTGCAGTCAGTTTTCCTCTAGCTCTTCTAGTTTTCGAGATATGGACGATTTAAATTTTTTTTAAGCGATTTTCGCCTTTATTTTTTCACAGATGACTCACTATGACTTCCCTGTTCCAAAACCGTTGTCCGTTTTCATCTAACTCATTTAGTTTTCGAGATACGGGAGATATTCCAAATAAAAGCCCTTTTCTCTCTACGAGGCTTATGGGGTCATTTTGTAAAACGAAACTTTGCTTTCGTTTGAACGTTTTTTCGTTTTAAATTTTTTTAAAATTTGTAAAACTCAAAATCATGTTTGGAAAAATATGAATATTTTCTTATTTTTTCAATCTGGCAATATTATAATCGAAGACAAACTCCTTAATAAAACGGTATTTTAGAAGAAGTAAATAAACGTTTGCAAACAAAAATTATGTCATATTCAAACAAACAGAAATAGTTGTCGTTTCCTATTAAAAAGTTAAAGTTTTTGCATAAAAAGTTAGGTAACTGCAATTTTTTGAATAAAAATTGTATAATTATGGGTTTAAAAATATGAAGTAGTTAAATGTGATACTCCTATATTTTTTTATTCTCAATAAAAAATAATTCTTTTAGAGTCATATCACTTTTTAAATTTATAAACGGCTTATAAAATAAATTTTTCACAAAAATTCGTAATAAGGTTTTCAAATTATTATGTATAAGCACTTTAATTTACATATATGCCAATTAGTGAAAATTTGGGCAAATTTAAAAATATCTGAATTTAGATGCTCTAAGACATGATTTACATTTAAAAAAATTTTTCTGTGTATATAAACTTCTACGTTTGAGACCAAATAAAACAAACTGAGGGGTTTTAAAACTAAAAATTGATAATTCGAAACTTAAGGGACATCTTACCAAACCATATATTGTACTCCTTTGCTGTCCGCTAATGGAAGATTCTTTCTATTTAGGTTGATTTTCTGTATAATTTAAAATTTTTATTAAATATATTTGTTTCATATTATTAGGAAAAAATTTCGAACAATATATCATAAAAAAATACTAATAAAAAAAATCGCCCGACACAGGATTCGATATCTGGACCCTCAAAATATTAAAACAAAAAATAACAACTTATTTACCAATCAGGCTAAACAGTCTTGAAAAACTTTATGAACAAATTTTTATTTAAATAATTTGTTATTCCATGTCACAAATATTATTTCTTTTGTCTGGCAATAATAACTCGCAAATGGCAACAAACGCAAACTACTACCCGTTTTATAAAATACCAAATATTTTCGTTTACGTTTCAAACGAAAACGAAAAAAAGGTTTTCATTCGAGTTACAAAATGACCCCATTAGTTTTCGAGAAAAACGCGATTTTAAAATCTGGCAATGCAAGTCAAAATCTAGTTTCGCTATCGGGGTATTGGTGGTGAGTTTTGAACTTTGGTGCAGTCCGTTTTCCTCTAGCTCTTCTAGTTTTCGAGATATGGGCGATTTAAATTTCATTTAAGCGGGTTTCGCATTTATTTTTTCACAGATGACTCACTATTACTTCCCTGTTCCAAAACCGTTGTCCGTTTTCAGCTAACTCATTTAGTTTTCGAGATACGGGAGATATTCCAAATAAAAGCCCTTTTCTCTCTACGAGGCTTAGTTTTAGAGAAAAACGCGATTTTAAAATCTGGCAATGCAAGTCAAAACCTAGTTTCACTATCGGGGTATTGGTGGTGAGTTTTGAACTTTGGTGCAAGTTTTCCTCTAGCTCTTCTAGTTTTCGAGATATGGACGATTAAAATTTTATTTAAGCGATTTTCGCCTTTATTTTTTCACAGATGACTCACTATGACTTCCGTGTTCCAAAACCGTTGTCCGTTTTCATCTAAGTCATTTAGTTTTCGAGATACGGGAGATATTCCAAATAAAAGCCCTTTTCTCTCTACGAGGCTTAGTTTTCGAGAAAAACGCGATTTTATCAAAAAATTTAGTTCATAGTGAGTCATCTGTGGAAAAATAAGTGCGAAAATCGCTTTAATAAAATTTAAATCGTCAATATCTCGAAAACTAGAAGAGCTAGAGGAACACTGACTGCACCAAAGTTCAGATATAAACTTAAACTTAAGTGGCGCTCACCGTATCCCAGCAAAAATAAGGCTTGCTTGGAAGCAGGTTCGTCAGGGAAAGTTTTGTCCGTCGTGCTATCGAGTTGTTTAATTTGTCGTCGCTGTGTTAGACAGTTTTCTTGTCCTTTTAATTGTTTAATTGTTTAATATTTAAAAATAATTATGTCATCCGTGCTCAGTGTTAAAAAAAAATAAATAAAATAGTGCAATAAATACTTAGAAGACAAATATAAAAACAAAAAAATACAACAAAAATAATAACAATATACATAAACCACTTGAATATTTTAATATACAAAAAATAACTTAAACTAATAATAAACAAACAAATAAGCACAAAACAAAATAGAAAAACAACGCTAACAACAAATACCAAAAAATAATATACATACATACATCCATGCAAAATCAACACACGTTACAACAACCATTGCTGAATGCAGTTTTTTTAAATACATTTTTTTCTGAGCAATGGCCAAACAAAGGGCTTTAATGCTTGCCTTTGCTAGTGTCATTGTTGTTGTTTCCCTCTCCTTTTTTTTAAATTTGTGTATAGTGCAAGTAGCCTGGTGTTTTGTTTGTTGTCGGTTAGTTAGTGATAAAGGTATAGCACTGGTCACTGATTAACCGAATCAACAATAAACCGAATACCCGGCACTTGTACTTGCGCAAGGAAGATTTGATTTGTAATTTCAATTCATGGTAATGACAGGAAAATTCCGAATTGATTTCTGCAATATACGTGGACTTAGGGCGAATTTCTTCTCGGTATATGCCCACATTCGTTTTGATCGGCCGGATGTTTTCGCCTTATGTGAGACCCAGGTGTGTGGGGATGCTGATCCACAGGATTTCTACATACCTGGTTATCAACTCCTATCCCTTTTTATTTTTCATCGGGGCCTTGCAATTTACATCCGCAACGATGTTGTGTACCAGTATCAGCAATATTTAGACTGTAATGATGCGGAATTTAACACACTTTGGGTTAAGTTCAAAATCAGGTCACACATCTTACATTTCGGGTTTTTATACAGAAACCCAAACATGGAGAGGACGAATACCCTTAATGGCTTCGACGTCCTTTCTGATTCCATTTCTAGAATTCTGGAGAGTTGCCCGAGTAGTGAAATCGTCGTTGCTGGCGATTTTAATATTCACAACTCTTCCTGGCTTCGCCATTCAAGCCATACAACTCCCGAGGGCCTTTATGTTGAGCTGTTTGCCGCGCACAACCACCTGGCGCAATTAGTGAATGAACCAACGCACATTCCGTGCGTTGAAGGTGAACACCAGAATACTCTTGCCCTTTTCCTTACTTCTCATCCTGACAAGTATGAAGTAAGAACACTGCACCTCTCGGCAATTCGGATCATTGTACCATTTCCGCATCTTTTTCGTTCTCCGGACTACGAAACGTTTCGACAACAGCTGCGAAGCGCTCAATTTTTATTTACGAAAAAGCACGTTGGGCTGAGCTCAACGATTTTTTCCGGTATTTTAATTGGAAACTCTGTTTCCTCGATGACAACGTCGATGCCGCGGCGAAAATAGTTGAACAAGTTATATTGCTTGGAATGAAAAATTTCATTCCCTCGAAGCGAATTTCGGTTAACCAAAAGATAAATGTTGGTTTAACCAGACTTGCAGAAATGCAGTCAGATCAAGAGAGTTAGCGTTCAACAATTGGCGGGATAACAAAAACGACAATACTGATATGCTTCGCAAACGGGCGAGATACGAGTGTTCCAAAGTACTTAGACTAGAAAAGTTTCTTTACGAACGACGTCTTCGTACTAAAGTGCTTTCTGCTCCTAGGGGTAGTAAGAGCTTTTGGTCATTCGTTAAAAGAGTAAAGGATAATGCTAAGAGCTTTTGGTCATTCGTTAAAAGAGTAAAGGATAATGCTAGTTCAGCTATCCCAACTCTTATAAAGGATGACCAAATATTCACTGAACCGGTTGATAAAGCTAACCTTTTATCTGAGATGTTTGCAAGAAATTTATTCCTGCCGGAAAGTGATCAACCACTGCCCGAGCTTGAAAGAGTATCGAGTACTATGCCTAAGATATTCTTTCGAGCTCGAGCAGTTAAAAGGGTTCTTGCCGACCTCAACGTAAATAAGTCAACGGGGCCGGATGGCATACCAGCACTGGTGCTGAAACAGTGCTCTTCGGCGCTAGCTCGTCCATTGGCTAACCTTTTTGGCGCTTCTTACCATGCGGTAGTTTTCCCCTCGTGCTGGAAGGTTGCCAATGTCCAGCCAATTCCTAAAAAGGGTGCAGCTAACAACCCTGAAAATTACCGCCCGATCGCAATATGCTCTGCGCTCTCTTAGGCGATGGAGAGTATGATGAGAGTATGAATTATCTAGAGTCTAACTCACTTCTTAATGACCGACAGTATGGCTTCCGTAGAAATCGTTCTACGGCAAACCTGTTAGCATTCCTCTTTCCGTTTTGGTGAGAGTAAAGTGGTTGCTCTGGATATTTCAAAGGCCTTTGATCGTGTATGGCACGGGGCGCTTGTATCAAAGCTTATTGCTTTTGGTGTGGGTAATGACTTCGCTCGTTTTATTTCGAGCTTTCTCAGAGATCGCACTATTCGTGTTGTTATAGATGGGATCTCATCCGACGAGTTTCAGCTGAATTCAGGGGTACCGCAGGGTTCTGTTCTTTCTCCTTCCCTATTTCTTATCTTTCTCAACGACCTTCTTGGTCAAACTTTCAACCCTATCTACTCTTTTGCAGATGACAGCAACATTTGCCATTCATTATAGTAGGCCAGGCCTTGAGGAGATTGGGGGCAAAAGGCAAATTATGAATGACACACTCAATCGTGACCTTTCTACAATCTCAGAGTGGGGTCGTGTGAATAAGGTCGACTTTAATGCACGCAAGACCCAATGTTGTATGTTGACCCATAGGGCTGTGGGGTCAACACTGCCATCTGTAAATATGGGTGATATCGATATTGAGGAATCGGATACTCTTGATGTTCTGGGCATGAAGATTCAATGTGACGTCCGTTGGAATAAGCATGTTTTCCAAGTGTCGAAAGAAGCATTCAAGTGTCTAGGTTTTCTACGTCGGTGCAAGAAGTAATTCACTCCATCCGATTTACTCAATATTTATACCACCTATATCCGATCGAAAATGGAATACAACTCCCATATATGGGCAGGAGCTTCGAAGTCTATTTTGGAGCTTCTGGACCGTGTGCAAAGGAGGGCGTCGGCGTTTATCAATGACAGTAGAGTATCCAGCTCTATTGACTCATTGAAGCATCGTCGGAATGTGGGTTGTGTGACTCTGTTCTATCGATATTACCTTGGGAAGTGTTCTGCTGAGATAAGTGAACTTATCCCCAGAGCCCGAGTTTTTATTCGTAATAATCGCCTATCAAGTAGAGCACATCCGTTTATAGTCGATTGTCCAGTGGATCCCACAACGCATTACAGAGAGAATTCGTTTATCAGTCGCACCAGCCGTATGTGGAATAAACTCCCCGCAGAAGTCTTCCCTGTTACTTACAATGTAGAGAATTTCAAATCAAATATTCACAAACACTACTCCCTCTTTCCTCCTCCCCATAACCTATTTTCCTAATACCAACACAATGCACTGCGTTAATAGGGGGCATCTGAGCACATGAGTGTTGGTCCAACAAAAAAAAAACTCACCACCAATACCCCGATAGCGAAACTAGATTTTGACTTGCATTGCTAGATTTTAAAATCGCGTTTTTCTCGAAAACTAAGCCTCGTAGAGAGAAAAGGGCTTTTATTTGGAATATCTCCCGTATCTCGAAAACTAAATGACTTAGATGAAAACGGACAACGGTTTTGGAACACGGAAGTCATAGTGAGTCATCTGTGAAAAAATAAAGGCGAAAATCGCTTAAATAAAATTTTAATCGTCCATATCTCGAAAACTAGAAGAGCTAGAGGAAAATTTTATTTGGAATATCTCCCGTATCTCGAAAACTAAATGAGTTAGATGAAAACGGACAACGGTTTTGGAACAGGGAAGTCATATTGAGTCATCTGTGGAAAAATAAGTGCGAAAATCGCTTTATAAAATTTTAATCGTCCATATCTCGAAAACTAGAAGAGCTAGAGGAAAACTGACTGCACCAAAGTTCAAAACTCACCACCAATACCCCGATAGCGAAACTAAATTTTGACTTGCATTGCTAGATTTTAAAATCGCGTTTTTCTCGAACTAAGCCTCGTAGAGAGAAAAGGGCTTTTATTTGGAATATCTCCCGTATCTCGAAAACTGAATGAGTTAGATGAAAACGGACAACGGTTTTGGAACATGGAAGTCATAGTGAGTCATCTGTGGAAAAATAAATGCGAAAATCGCTTAAATAAAATTTTAATCGTCCATATCTCGAAAACTAGAAGAGCTAGAGAAAAAATTACTGCAACAAAGGTGAAAATCCACCACCACTAAGCCTCGTACAGAAAAATAAATGCGAGAAATGAATTTTGCGATTTTTTCTAATTTTCGACGATTTTTTTGAAATTTTCATCATCTAATTTTTCATCATTTCTAATTCTGACGTTTTTCAAGATTTCGAATTTCTGACAGTTTTGCCATTTTTGCAATTTTCGATTTTTTTTATTTAATTTTGAAGATTTTTTCTAACTTTTACTTTTTTTAATTTTTGCAGTTTTTTCAAATATTCGCGAATTTTTCAAATTATGTCGATTTTTCAATTTTGGCGATTTTTTTGAATTTTTAGCGATTTTTTTAAATTTTGGGGATTTTTTCCAATTTTTGAAATTTTTGACGATTTTTTCAGATTTTTCAATTTTGACGATTTTTTTTTCCTATTTTTGTGATTTTTTCCAATTTTGGAAATTTTTTCAAATTTTGAAGATTTTTGCAATTTTGGCGATTTTTTTTTTAATTTTTGAAGATTTTGTCAAATTTTTCACAATTTTTAAAATTTTGACCTTTTCCAATTTTAGTGTTTTTTCAAATTTTGGAAATTTTTTCAAACTTTGACGATTTTTTTCCATTTTGGCGATTTTTTTTCGAATTTTTAACGATTTTTTAAATTTTGACGATTTTTTTTCCAATTTTTGGGATTTTTTCCAATTTTTCACAATTTTTCAAATTTTTACCTTTTTTCGAATTTAGTGTTTTTTGTCAAATTATGGCAATTTTTTAAAATTTTGACGATTTTTTTCAAATTTGGCGATTTTTTCGAATTTTTAACGATTTTTTAAATTTTGGAAATTTTTTTAAATTTTGCAGATTTTTTCAAATTTTTGACGATTTTTAAAATTTTGACGATTTTTTGTAATTTTTTCCAATATTGGCGATTTTTTTAAATTTCGTCGATTTTTTTAAAATTTGATAATTTGTTTTAAATTCCCGAGTAAAAATAGTTATATAGGAAATTATATAATTTAATATGAACTAATATGTTTATATATATTCAAGTGTGACACTATACTTTGTGGATATAATTATGTATAGGTTTGAGTTTTTCAAAAATTTCTTATATGATGCCATTATAGATCAGTATAAATATATATGTATGTCCCCATATAAAGGGTTTTTCAATAAGAGCGCTACAAGTTTTTTTAAATCAGGGATCGGCAAACATATACAACCTTATTTTGTGCTTGTATGAGTGAGTTGCAGCCTCTCACTCTCAATGCACTGACAAAGAACGTTTGTATAATTCGAAAATTTTAAATGTTTATAATGGGGATATAAAATAAAAATTTAAAAGCAAACAACAACTACGAAAACAAATATTAAAAAACAACAACACAAAAAAAATAAAAACAAAAAAACTTAAAAATAAATTACCAAAAAAATGTATCAATAAACATTATGCAGAGTGTAAAAAATCTGGACAACCTACTTCATTGAAATCTTGTATGCGACTGATTATTTTTTTGTTCTATGTGTGAGCTTATGTAGGTGTGAGAGAGCGCCCATGGGCATAGGTGATGCCGACCTCTGTTTTAAATAAAACAAAAACGGTTTTGAATATCAATGAAATTCTTTATACCTGTGAAAGTACGTTCGATGCCATTATGTATGGAAATCGAACTCTTTTGCATGGCCACCACGGGCACGCTTGCAGAAGTCCAGACGCTGAACCCAATTTTCGACAGTTTTCGAGCATAAATCGGCCGATATTCGTACGAAGTTCATCAATCGTCGCTGGCTTCTTGGCATATACCATAGATTTGACGTAGCCCCACAGGAAATAGTCCAACGGCGTCAAATCGCACGACCGAGGCGGCCAATCGACTGGACCATTTCGTGAGATAACACGTTCTCCAAACTTGGTTTGCAATAAATTGATTGTGACATTCGCTGTGTGGCTTGTGGCGCCGTCCTGTTGGAACCACATATCCTCCAAGTCCATATCATCCAATTGGGGCCAAAAATATTCGGGTATCATTGAACGGTAGCGATTCCCATTCACAGTAACGTGCCGGTCTTGATCATCACGGAAGAAGTACGGCCCAATGACGCCGCCGGCCCATAAACCGCACCAAACCGTAATTTTTTCGGGATGCAATGATGACTCATGGAGTACGTGTGGATTGCTGTCTGACCAATAACGCATATTTTGTTTATTGACGCAGCCATTCAGCCAGAAATGAGCCTCATCGCTGAAGATGATTTTTCGATGAAATCCGAATCATTTTCAAGTTGTTGCTCAGCCCAATTCACGAACATACGACACTTCTGGTGGTCAAGCGGCTTCAGTTCTTGCGTCAATTTGATCTTGTAAGGATGTAGGCCAAGATCTTTTCGCAAAATTCGCCACAACGACGTCACAGAGATGCCCAACTCTTGAGAACGACGTGTGAGAGACACATTTGGGCTTTCTTCAACTGAAGCCTCAGCGGAAGCAATATTCTCGACACTACGGGCACTTCTTTGTCTCACTGGCACGGGAACATTTTGTACTGTGCCTGTGGATTCAAATTTTTCCACTAGAAGCTCAATTGTTGATCTGCTAGGACGATTATGACGAACATAAATTGGACGTAGCGCTCTTAACGTTGAGGCCACTGACTTTCGGTAGTAAATTTTAATAATTTCGACTCGTTGTTGGCTCGTATATCTTTCCATTATGAAATGGCAAACCTTACTGAAGAGAAATGTCAAAAGAGCGGCAAGAAATATGGCTTCGTTTGCTGTCCCTGTCTTTCTACTTTTGTAGCGTCCCTGTTGAAAAACCCTTTATATTAATATGTACCATATCTAGTTATATATGCTATGACAATTTTAATACAGCGTCATATATAATTAAAAATAGCTTTATCGGAAAACATATAAAGTTTTATATAGCTCAATATTTAATAGTCCAATGTAAAAAAAATTCTATGTTTTTTTTCAGATATGTATGTTTATGTATGATTTGAAAATATAAAAGGCATACTCATTATAACTCCTAAATTCCTTGTAAACCTTGTAAAAAAACAAGCCATATTTTTATGTATGAAATTTGACATTAAACTCATAAACATACTTGGTTTACACAGTTTACGGGTTGAATACAAGTTTATATGAGAAGGCTTAAAATGCTTCATGCAACTTCTTCTAAATACTTAAATTTTTAATTCTTAACTTAAGGGTGTTATTTTTCAGTACTTTTTAATTGTTTTTGTTTTGATCTTGAAATATGAAGCGTTATATAATTATGTCTTTCTACATCAAATTAGATGTAATTATATCGGGTCAAAATCCGGATAAGATTATATATGATTTAATATATTTAGATATTATCCGATATAATTTTATCCAGCATTTTTCGGATCATAGCATATCTCCAATTATATTAAATAAGATATCATTACATATGACATCATATTATTTTTTTTACTTGGGTTATGCGATTTTTTAAAATTTTAAAGATTTTTTAAATTCGGCGATTTTTTCATATTTGTCAATTTTTTTTTAATTTTTGGCGATTTTTTAAAAATTTTGACAGTTCTTTTTTAATTTCGGCGATTTTTTTTAATTTTGGCGATTTTGTATCCATTTTTGCATTTTTTTTAAATTATTATCGATTTTTTTTTTTTTTTTTTTACTATAGACAAACACTCAGGGGATGCCCCCTACTAATGCAATGCATTGTGTTGATATCAGGAAAATAGGTTATGGGAAGGAGGAAAGAGGGAGTAGTGTTTGTGAACGTTTGACTTGAATTTCCCTAAATTGTAAATATCAGGAAAGACATCTGCGGGGAGTTTATTCCACATACGGGCGGTTCGACTAATGAACGAATTCTCTCTATAATGCGTTGTGCGACTAACTGGACAATCAACCACAAACGGATGAGATCTACTGTACAAGCGCGTACATTTTCGGGATCGGGATTTCGGGATTCGGGATTTCGGTATCCCTAGTACAAATCATTCTTTTTTTAGTATAAGTGACTTTAATTTCAAAATGGGTCGAAAAACCTCCTTGAATGTCCTTGAACCATACTTGGGACTAATGAATTAGGTGGACTAATTAATTGACAATTTCATTAACATTGATTGATATAAATGCCCAGTGTAGAAAATCATTACCAGATATGTGGTTATGTAACTACATACTTGGTAATGGTAACTAGTTACTTTTCTTATTACATTTCTTATTACATTTGTATGGCGATGTCGCGAAAAATAATGAGTTATACTTACAAACCAGCATACGAAAACTCTAAAAATATGTCATTACGTATATGCTTACCAGTACTGACAAAAAGAATGAGTCTAAAAATAGATTTTCAAAAAAATAAGTTTTACAAAAAAAATGTTTTGTTATTGTAAATTTTTTTTAAATTAAATTTTCTGGTGCGGCAATCGAACCTGGGACTACAGGTTGCCAGTCAATACCCAGTGTAGAAAATTATTACCAGATATGTGGTTATGTAACTACATACTTGGTAATGGTAACTAGTTACTTTTTTTATTACATTTCTTATTACCTTTATATGGCGATGTCGCGAAAAATAATGAGTTATGGTTACACACCAGCATACGAAAAAAAAACGTGTTATGGAGTGACGAAACAAAAATTAACAGGATAGGACCAGATGGCAGAATCTTTGTTCGTCGTTCTAAAGGCCAAGAGTTTAATCCTCGGTTCATTCAGAAGACGGTAAAACATGGAGGTGGCAGTATTATGGTTTGGGGTGCATTTTCTTGGCGTGGCGTAGGTCCGCTTATAAAAATCAATGGAAAAATGGACAAGTTTCAGTATTTAGATATTATAAAAAACCATATGGAGCCATATGCCTTCAACTCCATGCCAATAAAATGGAAATTCATGCAAGATAATGAACCCAAACACTCCTCCAAACTAGTAAAAAAATGGTTTTGTGCGGAGAAGATTGATGTTTTGGATTGGCCAGCGCAGAGCCCTGACTTAAATCCAATAGAGAACCTGTGGAATGAAGTCAAGGTTGAAATCGCCAAGAAAAATTACAAAAATATGGATGAACTGTGGTCGGCCGCACAGGAAGCTTGGTACGCCATCCCCAAAACAAAATGCCAAAAACTAGTGGAAAGTATGGGTCGCAGGTGCGAAGCTGTCATCAGAAACAAAGGCCACAGCACTAAATATTAAAGGTAAAATATTTGTACATACCAAAAAATTTAACAAATGCAATATTAAAACCATTTCTTCTCTTTTTTTAAGATTGTGCCATTTATGTGTCCAGCTCATTTCAATGGGTGTTTTTTTCATAATGATAATTTTTTATTTACATTAATGAATTTCAATTAAAATTTATAGCAATATTAAATGTGCATAATAAACATTTGGAAAAAATGGTAAATGTGCCATTTATATGTCAATAGTACGGCGGGTCGATTTAATAATCGCCCATGGCTCAGTGAAAAATTCTAGGGATCAAAATAAGAAACTTTGACGAAGGAACCATACCCCTAAAACGAATTCTACTACCCCCCAACTGTTGACTTTTGTCCCGTAGGGTCAAGTTTTGAAAAATCTCACTTTGACCCATTTAGAGTGCCCCAATCGAGTCCAAATGTATGACCGACCCCCACTAACTTTGGAGGGCCGATCCACCCATGCCAGTGGCACACCCCCTGGAACTCCCCTGGGGGGTTCCCCATACAAACATTTTAAAAAATCACCATTTTTGGCACTTTATTTTATTATTTTTTATTTATTTTATTTATTTTTATTATTTTATTTATTTTTTCTCTTTAGAAATTTATTTAGTCAGAACATATGTAAATGAAAAAATTAATTTAACTTAGTAATAGAAAAGAAAATAAAAAAAATTACTGTTTGAAGTCTTTTTTGCTTTCAAGTCTGGGAAATTTCGCACGGCTCTCTAATGTCGTCGCCATAACAGCCTCTACATTTTCCGGTATAACTCGTTTGGAAACGCTAGCTAGCAATTGAACGTGTCGTTCTGTTGCAGGTCGTAAAATAGGTTGTGTGGGTTTTTTAAGCCACCACAAGACACAGCTGCATGTCGTAAACTTACTTAAGCTAAATCGGTTACAGGTAGAATTGAGCATAAAATTATCATAAAGGATTTTCCAGAAGTAATAAAAGGCGCACTTGCTTAACAGAATTTGTGGTCAGATTAACGTTTAATTTACATGTAAGTACTTTATGGGCAGTTTTGACAACAAAATCGGTTACAGGTAGAATTGAGCATAAAATTATCATAAAGGATTTTCGAGAAGTAATAAAAGGCGCACTTGCTTAACAGAATTTGTAGTCAGATTAACGTTTAATTTACATGTAAGTACTTTATGGGCAGTTTTGACAACAAAATCGGTTACAGGTAGAATTGAAATTACCATTTCATTCTTATTACCTCGTCTACTAGACCATAGACAGTTTTTGTGAATGCATTAAGTCGTTGTGAAGAATTCGAAGTGTGAAGTGCTAATTTGAGATAAAAAAATATTTAAAAAAAAATCATTCCAAATCAAGAAGTTTACAATGAATCCACCATCCTCTACACCGCAAGATGAAGCAATAACAACATCAACAACTATCGAAAACCCAATGAGTCATATACCCAGGCATGATGTTACTGTTTTTGGTGTGTCTACTGATTTGACTGATCTTAATTTACCAACCCATCTGGATATCTTGAGATATTATTTTTACTTGAGCGAACAAAAAAAGTTGTCCTATAAAGCATTCACTATTCAAGTACAAGATAAGTTGATTGGAATTTGGGAAAAACTTGGTATGGAAATAATGCTGAAAAAAAGTGTATGTAATAAATTGAATAGATTGCTTGACAAATATCAAGAGCAAATCAAGAGAAGAAACAAACCCCAACAATTTACAAAGTATGTAAAATCTCTGGAAACAATTTTTTTTATTGGAATATGTAAATGCGATTTGAAGGCAGCTCCATGTGCATGCGGTTTGGTTCCCGAACGCCTCAAAGAGTTTATGCACGATCAACATAATCAGAGAAGTCTAACAATGGATGGATTTGCGATGGAAATTGAAGAGCAAGGAGCAACGTCTATGTCATCAATGCCAACATACCAAGATCCCGATGATTCAACATACGCACCGCCACCGGTTCAAGAAGATTTGGATATAAGCACAAGTTCACAATACACACAGAGATACGATTGTTTTAACTTTGCCTTGGTATGTGACAGATTTGGCGTGCCTGATAGAGTAGCATCAGCAATGGGAACAGCTCTTTTCCAAGATTTTAAAATGAAAGATATCCATGGCAAACCTCTCATCATGGATAAATCGAAAGTTCGCCGAGAAAAAGAGAAATGCAGACAAGAAGTGCTTCGCAAACGGTTAGATGATACCAATTTGTTAGCATTTTCATTCGATGGCAGAAAAGATGATACTTTAACGAGAGATACAATTGATGAGAAGTATCATACTAGAATGGTAAAAGAACCTCATCTTGTTATTTTGAGAGAACCGAATTCTGAATTGATTGGTTACGTAAGACTGGAACATGAAACCGCTGAATACAAAACAACCAAATTAAATGATTTTTTCAACGATAAAAATATATCACTGGATGCATTAATTGGCATATGCACTGACGGTGAGCCAACAAACACTGGCCCAAACGGTGGAATTATACGACGATTCGAATTGCTGTTAAAAAGACCATTGCATTGGTTCGTTTGCCTTCTACACTTCAACGAACTTCCGTTTCGGCATTTGTTTGAAGCTTTGGATAAATCAACCAGCACTGGACCAAGATCGGCAACCGGAAAATTGAGCCGTCAAATCGAAACTTGTGAAACTCTTCCGGTAAGTTATTGCTATCACTCATTTATTATAATTGTCAACCGTTTTTAATTGTTTTATTTTTATATATTTTCAGGTGGTGGACGGCTTTCAGAAAATTGAGTTGAAAAATATGCCCCCTGCTCCAGAAAAAATTGAATTTTCCACCGATTCCAAGTACTTATACGACATGGCCCATGCAATTTCTAGCGGCGTGGTTTCAGTGGATCTGGCAAACATCAAACCAGGGAAAACTGTACATTCTCGGTGGCTCACCAAGGCCGCTAGACTATTACGATTATATGTGACAACGGAAAATCCAGATGCAAATTTAAGAATACTGGTTGAATTTATAATTACATGTTATGTGCCAATGTACTTCAATATCAAGTATTACAGCTCTGTCGTGTACGGTAGTAGATTATTTTTCAAATTCATTAGTTGGTCAAGATTTCTAGAACCTCGTTTACGCAAAATTGTCAATAAAGTAATTACAGATAAATTCTTTTCGTTTATTTATGGATTGGTATCAAAAACCAACAGCGTCAGGTAGAATTATTAATTTTTATTCAAAACATAGTAAGAAAATCATTATTAACACTGCAAAGAATTTGATAGAAAAAGTATTGACTATTAGTGACAGAAAATTTCATAGAAAGAATGAGGAAATAATTAGGAATTTATTAAGAGATAATGATTTTCCGATAGGATTAATTTCTTCATTAATAAATCAATATAAATTTAGGAAGAATAGTAACACAGGAAATTTAATTGAACAGAAGATTTACAAGTCTATGGTCTATATACCGGGAATATCAGAACGTTTAGAAAAATCAAAGATAATAGATACTAATAGATATAGAATAGCTTTTAAATCATACAATACAATAAATAAATTATATAGTAAGACAAAGGATAGGATACAGAAATTGGACATGTCAAATATAGTATATAAAATACCATGTAATGGAAATGACGGAGAGAATTGTGATAAGGTATATATAGGTACAACAAAGAATAAATTGAGAACTAGAATAGCTGGACATAAATCAGATCAGAAATATAGACATATTAATTCACAAAAGACAGCATTATCTTCTCATTGTTCAAATTTAAGTCACTATCCTGACTTTGAAAATGTATCAGTTTTAAATACAGAACATAATTATAAACGTCGGTATATATTAGAAATGTTACAGATAATTAATACACCAACAACAAATAGAATTAACTTTAAAGCAGATATTGAAAATGTAGCTCAGAATTATAGATATTTAATACAAAAGAAATAACACACATTACATTAATTTATAACACATTATATTAATACATTTTTTATTGTTAATTATTGTTATTTTTGTTTGTTATACTTTTATACCAAAAACTTTGTTTGCTGGTATAAATGTATACATACAATTTATATTTGACAAATGCTTTTCAAATTTTTTCAAGCTTTGAAATTGTTTATAATTTTTTCAATTAATTGTTATTTCCTGAAGATGCTAAACATTGGAGTAGCGAAATATCGAAAATAAAAAACTTTTTATAAATAAAAACCAAACCTTAAGCTCAAGAAAATAGTAGAGTTAGTAATTACAGATAATTCATATTATGCGCATTCGGAAAATATCTTGTTATCAATGTTGTTTGATGATAGCAAAGAAAAGCGCGACTGTGCTATCAAGATAATTCTACGCTATCGAACCGATGTTGACGACCCAACGGGACTTAGAGCTTATAAAAAACCAGATATAAACTTTTATTGCACAAGTTACACGGAAATGATCAATATGAATGACATAAATGACGTATTTGAACCACCATTCACGCGAAGCATTCCATACGATACTTTGAAAGAATATTTAAATCAAGATGATCCACCGTTTAATGATCCAAAAATTCCATCACACATACAAGAAACAGAACGACACTTTCAATTGCTAGCTAGCGTTTCCAAACGAGTTATACCGGAAAATGTAGAGGCTGTTATGGCGACTACATTAGAGAGCCGTGCGAAATTGCCCAGACTTGAAAGCAAAAAAGATTTCAAACAGTAATTTTTTATTTTTTCTTTTCTATTACTAAGTTAAATTAATTTTTTCATTTACATATGTTCTGACTAAATAAATTTCTAAGGAGAAAAAATAAATAAAATAATAAAAATAAATAAAATAAATAAAAAATAATAAAATAAAGTGCCAAAAATGGTGATTTTTTAAAATGTTTGTATGGGGAACCCCCCAGGGGAGTTCCAGGGGTGTGCCACTGGCATGGGTGGATCGGCCCTCCAAAGTTAGTGGGGGTCGGTCATACATTTGGACTCGATTGGGGCACTCTAAATGGGTCAAAGTGTGATTTTTCAAAACTTGACCCTACGGGACAAAAGTTGGGGGGTAGTAGAATTCGTTTTAGAGGTATGGTTCCTTCGGCAAAGTTTCTTATTTTGATCCCTAGAATACGATTTTCCATGAGCCATGGGCGATTTTTTTGCCTCCCCACAAATCGACCCGGCCTAGTCAATAGCGTACATATAACTTTATAAAACTTAAAAATCTCTGCATTATAATTGTTTATATTAAAAACAATTACAACGCAGAGATTTTTAACTTTCTTGTATTTAATAAGAATTAATATAAATTATTTTTGTTTGCTTTTTTAATTTATTAATAACATTATTAATTAATTTTTTTACTAACTTTTTTATCTGAGTGTACACTTATACTTTTGCGTTTTATAAAACCCTTCACTACGAAATTACTACTACATATAATAACACAACACACCATAGCACCATAGCATTCATTGCGATACTTAAACACTAGTTCAAAGCACTACCCAGCAAAAATAAATGGAATGACTTCTAAATGAATCACTTCCTTCATTACATCACAAAGAATTACTCTCTTAGGAATGGGTTTTAAACAACACCTAATGCTGCAATAAATGTATGCTAGTCAGAAGTTCTTTTTCATAGGTGATAAGAAGTTAATATTTTGTATGGGGGTTGCATAGGAACGTGCTGGCACAAAAATCAGAGGGTTGCGGGTTCGAATCCCACAAGGTCGAAAAAAATTTTTTGGAACTTGTTTTACACAATTAATCATTTTTTGTATTTTTCACTGTAAAATTTTTATTTTTTCTATTTTGTACACTCAAAAATTAATTTTTAAAATGATTTTTAATTTTTTTTTTTAATTTTCTATTAATTTTTAATGAAATTTTATGGAAATATAAATGTTCTAAATAAATATGTAATTCTTCAAATATTTTTTGTTAAAATACCAGAAAAATATTACAATTTTGTTTGTATTTAAAAAATTGTAATTTAAAAAATCCATTTTAATCAAATTTTTACTAAATATATTAAATATAACAGAAAAAGAAAAATCCTGTAAACATTTTAGTTAGAACTACCCAGTGTAGAAACGGTAATGACATACCATTATTTTTTGGACTACCAGTAATCACACCCACTTACATTATGCATTATTTTAAAAAATATAATAATGAGTTACTGATAATGACTTATTTTTATCATTATTTCAAATAGAAAATAATTTTCTGGATTTTTTTGAAAATTTTTTGAAATCTATTTTTAGATTCAATATTTTTTAAACACTGTTAAGGATATATGTAACCACATATTTTTTGATTTTTTGTATGTTCGCGAGTAAGCTTACTTGTGTGCAGCAGGTCAATTATGTTTTTATCTATTAAATATTGCATGTCGATATAGTTCAGATGGTAGAGCTATATGCTGGTGTGTCACCATAACTCATTATTTTTCGCGACATCGCCATATAAAGGTAATAAGAAAAGTAATAACAAAAGTAAGTAGTTACCATTACCAAGTATGTAGTTACATAACCACATATCTGGTAATGATTTTCTACACTGGGTAGTAAAAATAAATTAAAAATTACCTTGCAGAAAAAACTATTTTTTATCTACTAATATGCAGCAAAATTTTTTACGGATTTTTATTCGTTATTTTTAATTAACTAAAAGTTAACTTAACCCTCTAACCGGCCTAAGCTTTTTTGCAATGAAATTTATACCATGTGTTTCTCACGAAAAATAAACAATAAGTTCTTCTACAAAATTTTTTTTCGTTGCCTATTTTAGGCGATATGGGCCAAAATAGTTTAAGGGTGAATCTCGAAAACTAGCGCATAAAAATTACTAGGTTTAGGCACAAATTATTTCTCTTACCAAGATGTAATTACAATAAAAAAATTACAGTTTTTGTTACTTAAGAAGTTGTAGCGATTTTCGTTTTTCAAAAAATGCGAAATTGAGCGAAAACGCACCAAAACTTCAATATATATTATTCAAACTTATAAGCTTAGCTACCTATACCAAATATATTCTTTTTACCAAAATTTCAGAAAAATCCGTCCATTCGTTTTGAAGTTAAGGCGATGTCCTTTAAAGGTATCCTTATGGAATCCTGTGCGTCCTTGGACCAAAGTAAGGAACTTTTTGAATAGCTTAAGCTCCAATCTTACTTCATGGTCACTATCAATTGTTTTAGTCAATTTAAATATGTTTTTAAGATTTTTGAAACTTTTGGTTGTTTTAAAATATTTAATTTTTGAAATTTTACAAAATTTTATCTTTGACACTTTCTCGCTTCCAAACCGTGCATTATATACAAAAAATTCTTCACAAAAAATTTTACAAATTTTGTTTTCTGTTGAAAAAGCATAATTTCTTATTATAAAATACCCCTTTGGCGCATTTCTGGTCAATTTAATAAACCCCGCCTGGAGGCGGGCTTGCCGGTTAGAGGGTTAAATGTAACCAAAATTTTGTAAATTTAACAGTTTTATTTTTCCTTCTTATCTTACTTGTATTTAGCAAAAACCAGTCTGCTAATATCATCAGTTTTTTGCAAGATCATTTTTAATTAAATACATAATAGGAGAAAAAGCTACTAATTTTTCTCCTATTTTTACAGCTTTATTTCTTGTGTATAGAATTAGTGTATTATTTTTTATAAAAAAAAAACACATTAAAAAACAACAACTTTATATATTTTCCATTATGTTAAGCGTGGAATACACTAAGGAAAATTAGTGAAAAAATGGCCATTTTTTTACGAATGTTGATTTGTGTATGTTAATTTTCGTGTTGACATTCGTGCAATTCATGTTTACAAAATTTTTTGATATTTTATGTTCCCTACTCAATGTTCCTTAATGTATTCGCCGCTTTATATATTTCTGTTAATAAAAAATTAAAGAAATGAAGATAAAAACATATTACTACCCACCCAAGTAAAAAAGTTTTGATATAATCATATATTATTTTATGTAATTACATATAGTAACTTATAGTTAGATATGGCCACATATGCTTTTAAATTGAAGCATATAGACTTTTATATAGTCCTATATTAAATATTTTTTCCTCAAAGGTTTTAATATTGAGACATATGTGATTTTATATTATTACATACTGGCCTACATATAAGTGTATGTGCTATATATAAGTACACAATGTAATATATAAAAGATATAATTAGATATACGTTTATATATAATTTAGTATGACACTATACATAATAATATAAAACTATATATGGAGCCATTTAAGAAATATTATATAATAGGTGTTATATATGGTTATATATTGACGCATAAGAACCCATATATAACTTAGTATGGTTTCATATCTACAATATTTCATGATTTCTTTTATATATAACGATATAACGTTCTTTATAAAATCATTTTTAATTATATATCATCCCACATTAGCAATTTTTTCAAAGTGATTTTATATAAAAATATATGTATAAGGCCCTTTTAAAATCGTATTGTATTAAATGTGGTTCCATATAAAAAAATGATTTTGAACTAGTTTTCGATTTAGTAATTACTAGGGATTGGCGCATGACACGATCGTGAGTGAAGTTATTCACAAGTGATCGTGAGTAATAATTACTATACCAAAGTAATTCGCCCGTGAGCGTGAGAATATATAATTCGTACGTGAGCGTGAGTAAGAATATATAACCCGTGCATGATTCGTGTGTGAGTTTATTTTTTGCATCATATGTTTTTAGTAATTTTTACTGTTTTGCGTGAGAATTTTCTGATTGTGAGTAAATTTTTAATATACTCATGTCTGCGTGAGTAAGACACGAAATACTCGTGCGTGAGTAATTTGTTTTTGTTTAGGAGCGTGAGTCAAAATGGATAACGCGCCCATAAAATTAACAATACTGAAGCTTTAATATGGAATTCTCTATACTATAACGCACACTTGACTGATCTCTTATATCTTGGTTGTATATCACAATCCTATTAAGTTAAAAATTTCAGTGTTGTTAACCTTATTTTAAAATTACTAAAAACAAAGAAAAATTTGTTCATGTTTAGTGCACTGTCATGGTAAATCTGGATAAAAGTAATGGAAGATTTATCGAAATTATAGGATATCCAGTAGACCTGGGGTTAATCATTACATTTTGTAAATAATTACACATTCATTTACACAATTACATGTAATTGTAATTGAAAAAAACTCAATTACAATTACAAATTATTTGTAATTGTAATTCAAAAAAGAACAATTACAAGTAATTTGTAATTTGAAAAATGTCAATTACATTTTTTGGGAAAATAAATAATGACAAAAAGCACAAGTTAGGGGTAAGCCCAACATGACGTATTCTTTTTATACGCATCCATCCATGCCTATGCAACCTATCCCAGTCATATTTTTCTACAAAATTTTAACAAAAAACACTTTTTAATTCTAAATGTAATTGAAATCACTTTCAATTACAATTACTAGTAATTTGTAATCGAAAATTTTCAATTACAATTACTTGTAATTTCAATTACAAATTACAAGTAATTGTAATTGAAATCCCTCAGGTCTGATCTCCAGATATTGTATATCTTTTTTATTTAAAAATATAATTTTGTATATTGTTAGATATGGTCATATATATTATGGTAAAAATATAGGGTTAATATTTAGGTATAATTGTATCAAACTATGTCCACTTTTATAACATTTTATATAATTTTATACAAAAAGATATAATTTTATGAAATTGGATGAGGACAAAATTCGGATACAATTGTATCATATTGTATCGAATTGTATCAAATTGTACCAAATTGTATACAATTCGATACAATATGATACAATAAGACGTTCTCATTTTTCGGATATAATTATATCTAATTACATAGAAGATTATATATAATTAAATATAACTTTATATGGCTCCATATCATTTTTTTTTACTTGGGCAAGTAAAAAAAAAAGATATGGAGCCATATGAAGTTATATTTAATTATATATAATCTTTTATTTAATTAGATATTATTATATCCGAAAAATGAGAACGTCTTATTGTATCATATTGTATCGAATTGTATACAATTGTATACAATTTGGTACAATTTGATACAATTTTATGCAATTCGATACAATTGTATCCGAATTTTGTCCTCATCCAATTACATCAAATTATATCTTTTTGTATAAAATTATATAAAATGTTATAAAAGTGGACATAGTTTGATACAATTATATCTAAATATTAATCTTATACTTTTTATCATATTATATAGGACCATATCTAACAATATACATACAAAAATAATTTTTTTAAATAAAAAAAAATTTTCAATTACTTGTAATTGTAATTGTTCTTTTTTGAATTGCAATTACAAATAATCGGCCTGATTACGAGTGTCGAATTTGTAGTCGAAATTTTCGACTCCATGTAAAATGATTTTGTATATAATGGAAATTATAAAGAAATGAAACTCTGATGCTGGATTTTTTTAAATCTGAGTGCTATATATGGTAAATCCAATTGAAAAATTGTTCAAAAGTTGCGTTTTTAGTGAATTTTCAGCAAATTCGACTTAGTTTCGACTATGACTACGACACTCGTAATAAGGCCGAATATGTAATTATAGATGAGTTTTTTTTCAATTACAATTACATGTAATTGTGTAATTGCATGTGTAATTAATTACAAAATGTAATGATTAACCCGAGGCCTGCTGGAGATCTTATAATTTCGATAAATCTTCCATTACTTTTATCCAGATTTATCATGACAGTGCAATAAACATGAAAAAAAATTTCTTTTAATTTAGTAATTTTAAAGTAAAGTTAACAACACTGAAATTTTAAAGTTAATAGGATTATGATATACAACCAAGATATAAGAAATCAGTGATGGTATTTGAGAATTTTCGTTTGGTGCCTAAATGATGCCAAAAAAGTGCCAAAAAAGCTTTAAAAGTGCCAAAAACAATTAAGCAACATGCAAATGTTTCAAAAATTATGTTCAGCTTTTATTTCAAATATTTATACATTTACACCCTTATTCTAAACTTTATAACAATAACAAAAGTGTCACAAAACTGGTGTGTATGGAAATTATTATAATTTCGGTATTCTGAGAAAAATTGTCACAGCAAAACCTTGACAAAATTATCATTTAACAAAAAGCACATAACAACAAATATTTTCATTTGTCAACAATTTAAAATATAAAAATTTTATTTTCTTTTGAAGAATTTTATAATGTTTCTTCACAGAAATAAAATATGAAATACCTAATTCATATTTTGAGATATTATTTTAAGATGCATCGAACTTTTTACCGATTCTAAAATTCTTGCAAATTCCTCCAAAATATTACGTACATATTAACATGGTATTTTTGGGGCTGAAGTTGTTAGGAATAAGCTCAGGATGCTTGATGCTAAAATTTAAAGGAAACTCCAAGTGCTTAGAACTAGTTCTCTTGTGTTCTGCGGTTCCTGGACATTTTTTAAGTTTTCATTTCATTTAAGATTTCATAAAATTATCGAAAAAATCGTAATTTTTTACAAATTACAATTTTTTGATCGTTTTATTTTATTTTTGGCAGAAAAAGCTTTCACCATTGTATGGTGAAATTTTTAAAAATTTTGCTTGTCATAAAAAAAACTAGAATACCATAACAAATTTTTGAAAAATTCCAGTGACAACAATAGAATCAATTAAAGTTTTTCTAATTTTATCCCCATTGCTTTTATTTTTAAAGATCAAAGTAATGATTAAATTGTCCCCAAAGAACTGGAAGCTGGTCCAGAAAATTGTAGAAATTTGTAGTGCTGCGATTGTTTTTTTAATTTTGCTACCCGTTCTAAGTAGGCATGAAAAATGAAAAACCAGCGATATCGACCTTTTATCAAATTATATAGAAAATTTCTTAAAAAGTGCCAAAATTCTATAAAGAGTGCCATGGTGCCATTGAACATTCAATAGTGCCACAAATGGCACTTTTGTGCCACTTTTACCAACAGTGTAAGAAATCAGTCAAGTGTACGTTATAGTATAGAGAATTTCGTATTAAAGCTTCAGTGTTGTTAATGTTATGGGTGCGGTGCGTAAGCCATTTTTGACTCATGCATGATTATATTAACTTACTTATTAAACTTACAATCAGAAAATTCTCACGCAAAACAGTAAAACTTACTAAAAACATATGATGCAAAAAATAAACTCACACACGAATCAATCACGGGTTATTCTTACTCACGCTCACGCACGAATCACTTAAGTATAGTAATTATTACTCACGATCACGTGTGAATAACGTGACTCACGAACATTTCGTGTCACGCGCCAATCCCTAGTAATTACTAAATCTTAAACTAGTTCAAAATCATTGATAACATGGAACCAAATATAATACAATACGGTTTTATACGGAACTTATATATTTTTATATAAAATCACTTTGAAAAAATTGCCTATGTGGGATGATATATAATTATAGATGATTTTATAAAGAACGTTATAAGTTATATATGGGTTCATATTCGTCAATATATAACTAACACAAATTATAAAAGATTTCTTATATGGCTCCACGTATAGTTTTATATTATTATGTATAGTGTCATACTAAATTATATATAAACGTACATGTAATTATGTCTTTTATATGTTACTTTATGTACTTATATATAGTACATACATATAAATGTAGGCCAATATGTAATAATATAAAATCACATATGTCTCCATATTAAAACCTTTGAGGAAAAAATATCTAACATATGAGTATATAAAAATATATCTGCTTGAATTTAAAAGCATATGTGGCCATATGTAACTATAAGTTACTATATGCAATTACATAAAATAATATATGATTATATCAAAACTTTTTTACTCGGGTAAACAAGACTGCTAAAAGTCAGCTATAAGTTATAACAAGCCATAGCATAGTGGGTAGAGCGTCTGCTTGAAATGCCAACGAGTGTGGGTTCAAACCCCACACGATGCATGAAGTTGTTTTTTTTTTATTAAATTAAAATAAATTTTTAACTCTACTATTTTCTTGAGCTTAAGGTTTGGTTTTTATTTATAAAAAGTTTTTTATTTTCGATATTTCGCTACTCCAATGTGTAGCATCTTCAGGAAATAACAATTATTTAAACCAAACCTTAAGCTCAAGAAAATAGTAGAGTTAAAAATTAAAAAAGAAGGTTAAATAAACGAAAAAAAAAATTAAAATAAAAACAAGTGAAAATGAACTTCCTTTTCATTGGTTCAAATATACATAATTTGTTTCAAAAAAGAACAACTTCCCTCCTATGACAAGCCAATGTTAAATTCATCAGTGAAAACCACAAATTTTCACTACTCCCTATTCCACTGTTGTTATGTTTTTACTACTTCTTTTTCCTCACTTTTTTTCCTGCGTAATTGCTATGTTATGGTAGCGAACGATCGTATGTCACAACAATCACTTATTGTTTTTTTCGTTGTCATGTCGAATGCTTAAGCTCGCTTACGTTTTGATTTGTAGTCTAGTCTTAACAGGGTGGTTTGAATCGTAATGCACACACACTAGCTCCATGTGATTTAATGACTACAACAAACCGATTGCACTCATGCTGCCCTTTACTGGACAATCGACTACAAACGGATGAGATCCACTAGATAAGCGTGTGTTCCGAACAAAAACTTGGGACCTAGGAATAAGTTCACTTATCTCGTTAGAACATTTCCCATGGCAATATCGATAGAACAGTGTTACACAACCTACATTCCATCGATGCTCCAATGAATCAATAGAGCTGGATACACTAATATCATTGATAAGCGCCATCGCCCTCCTTTGGACGCGGTCCAGAAGCTCCAAAGTAGACTTTGAAGCTCCTGCCCATATATTGGAGTTGTATTCCATCTCCGGTCGGATATAGGTGGTATAAATAGTAAGGAGATCAGAGGGAGTGAAATATTTACGACAACGGTTAAGAAAACCAAGACACTTGAATGCTTCTTTCGACACTTGTACAACATGATTTTTCCAGCGGACATCACGTTGAATTCTCATGCCCAGAACATCAAGAGCTCCAGATTCCTCAACATTGATACCTACCATGTGGACAGCTGACGTTGTTGATCCCACGGCCCTATGCGTCAGCAAACAACATTGGGTCTTGCGTGCATTAAAATCGACCCTATTCAAACGACCCCACTCGGAGATTGTCAATAGATCATGACTGAGTGTGTTATTCATAATCTGCCTTTTGCTCCCAACCTCCGCAAGGCTTGGCCTATGATCGAAGGAATAGTATGGGATACTCTTTCGAGCTCGGGCAGTGGTTGGTCGCTTTCCGGTAGAAACGAATTTTCTGCAAATTATTCAACCAGAAGGTTGGCCTTATCAACCGGTTCAGTGAATATTTGGTCATTCTTTATAAGAGTTGGAAAAGAGGAACTAGCATTATCCTTTACTCTTTTAACGAAGGACCAAAAGGTCTTACTGCACCGGGGAGCAGCAAGAACTTTAGCACGTAGACGCTGTTCGTGTAGAAGTTTTTCACGTCTTAGTACTTTGGCACATTCAGTTCTCGCCTGCTTGCGCAGGGTGTCAGTAATGACGTTTTTATTCAAAGGCCCGAATAAATACTGAATGCTTCCTCTCTAGATCTGACTGCATTTTTACACGTCTGGTTAAACCAACATTTATGATTAGGCTTAACCGAAATGTGCTTTGAAGGAATGAATGACTTCATTCCAAGCAAAACACGCTTTTTATCATTTTCGCAGCGGCATCAACGTAGTTGTCCAGAAAGCAAAGATTCCAGTTAAAATGCCGATAAAAATCGTTGAGGTCTACCCAACGAGCCTTTTCATTAGGGTTTGGGGTTCGGGAATTCCCGGGCGGGAATTCCCTGGAAATCCCGGGAAAGGTTTGACGGGAAATAATATATATTTCCCGTGAAAACGAGAAATTTTAAAAATATTAAATTTTTTAAATTGTTCTTGTTTGGAATAGGATTTTTTAATTCTAGTCATAAAAAACATTTTAAATAGCAAAACAAAAATGTCATTGTTAAAATCTTTTAAAAGGGAATCAATTTATTTGACACACAAAAAAATCGTTGCCAAGTAATTAGGAGCATTTCAACTAATAAAGATTTTTCACATAACTTATTCAAAATTTAAGTAGTAAAACCTAAAAACTTGGTAAAATGTTTAAAAGAAATATGAAAAAAAAGTTTTGTTTCTTACAAATAATCGCCCTTACTATCTAAATTTTTCAAATGTATATTTTAGTTAAAGTCGACTTTAGTTAAAATATTGGGTGGCAGTATATCTTGACTTGATTTATTTTTGGAGCATTCTGATTGGTTAATTTATTTTCAACCAATCAAAATGTTTGAAAATATAAATATATTTGTAAGGTTTTCATACACAAAATGAACAAAACCGTATGATTAAAAATAAAGTCGACTTTAAATTTAAAATATTCCTTTATATTAAGGGCCAATAATTTTATAAGTAACGTTTTCATTAATTTGATATTTTCAAGTTTACTTTATTTTAATACACCTGCTTTCAAACTAATAAGGGTATTCACGATGGTACATGTGCATATTTGCAATTTGCTAATTTGCTATGCAAATTGTAACATATCGTGAGCGTCTTTTTTGCATATTTGCTTTATGAGCTATTTTGTTCACTGCTGCTAACTTTTTTCCTAAAAATATCGCTAAATCAAACTAAAAATCACTAGAAAATAGCTGAATATGGTAAAATATCGCTAGATTTGACGAGAAAATAGCTAAATTGGCAACAGTGATTTTGTTTATGTCAAAAGTAAAAATAAATCGTATTTTTGAGAAAATTTGTGAATCATAAAAATAATAATAAAATAAAAAATAAAAAAAAATTTTATGTTAATAAAAAATCACAAACAATTTTTTTATTTAATATCTTATTTTATAAATCATAATATGGCGGCTGATATGTTAAAAACAGATGTTTTGTTTTATTTGCAACTTAGCTTATATGCAAAGTGATTTTTGCTAAAGGTTTTTTTATTGCAAATGAAGAAAAATACCCATCGTGAGTGAGTACCCTTAGTATATTATTTAATATTAAACTATAAAATGTCAGGAGTATGGAAATACTTCACAAAAAAGGACAATGCAGCGCAGTGCAATATTTGCCCTAAAAGACTAATGGTTAACGGAGGTATCTAAATTTGGTTATCCGACATCTAAATTTGGTTGACAAAAAAAAAAAAAAATTGATGGTCATGCAACTTCTCTTGAAGAAAACAACAACTAGAATAACGTTCCAACGTTTTTACCCGAAGAAAAAATTGTAAGCTGAATAGGCATTGAACGTTTTATGGTAGGGCAAACATTTCCTGAAATGGTATCCAAATTAGCCGCAGTCGACGGAATGTCAATCCGCACCATAACTAGATCTTCGTTTATTCGAGAAAGTTTTTATAATAAAAACCTGGCATTGCCAAAAAATGAAACCGATGTAAAGAACATTAAATTATCATGTAGAAGATATAATGATAAAAGAAATATCGAGAAATATTTCTAACAATAGGAGATTTACTATAATCTTAGATGAATGGACAAGAATATCACAAAAGAGATATTTGAACATATGTATAAACGGAAATAATTCTTTTTATAACCTGGGGTTGGTTTATATATCAGGAAGATGTAATGCTGATGAAATAAGAATTGTAGAAATAAGACTAGAAGAGTTTTATTTGTCTTTGGAAAATAACATTGTGGCCACCATATCTAATGGGCCAAATGTGATGAAACGGTTTGTTTCCAACAGTCCAGTAGTGGGTGCTTTCTGCTGGAATCATGCAATTCATTTGGCAGTGCTTAGAGTAATTTATGTAAAATCAAATGTTCAACATTCTGATATTTTTACTTTGAATTCCCACTACACAGACTGAATTTGTACTGAAATGGTGTTTTTTTTGTTTAACAAAAATTACTTATATAGGTGGTTTTCGTTAACAATTGTGTTCAAAAATATTTCCCGGGATTCCCGGGAATCAAATTTTTTATTCCCGTTTCCCGGGAAATAAAAAAGTCCGGAAAATCCCAAACCCTACCTTTCATAGATAAAAACTGACCGTTTCGTGGCTGTCTGTGAAACGTTACGAAGTTCTGAATATGAAGAGGATGCGGAAATGATACAGTTACCGAGAGGTGTAAGTGACCTTACTTCATAATTGTTAGGGTGTGAAGTAAGGAAAAGGTCGAGGGTATTCTGAAACTGCCCTTCAACACACGGAATGTGTGTTGGCTCATTCACAAGTTGCGCAAGGTGATTGTGCGCGGCGAAAAGTTCGACGTAAGTGCCAACGGAAGTTGTCCCACTCAAATGGCGAAGCCAGGTAGAATTGTGAACATTAAAATCGCCAGCAACTACGATTTCACTATTCGGCCAGTTCTCCAGGATTCGAGATATGGAGTTCGATAGCGAATCAAAACAATTCTATACAGAAATCCGAAATGTAAGATGTGTGTCCTGATTTTGAATTTAACCCATAGACAGTTAAATTCGGTATCATGCGAGGTCAATTGTTGCTGCAACTGGTACACAACATCATTACGAACGTATATCGCAAGTCCACTATGAAGAATAAATAGCGATAGCAGGTGATAACCAGGTATACGAAAATCCTATGGATCAGCATCCTCATATACCTGGGTCTCACATAAGGCTAAAACATCCGGCCGGTGGAAACAAATGTGAGCATATATCGAGAAATAATTCGCCCTAAGTCCCCGTACGTTGCAGAAGTCTATTCTGAACTTACCTGACATTACAAAATAAAAGAAGATTCAAATCAATAACCTACGTCAGTACATGTGCAAAACGATCGATTTATTGCTGAATTGGTTAAACAGTGACCAATGTTAGACCTTCATCACTTAATAACCCAACAATAACACTCACAGTACGGAGAAATGTTTTTCCCGGTTCTTGTATTGACAAAGAAGTAAGGTAAAAATAAAATTTGCATTTTACTTATACCGACGGTATGAAATACAAAAACAAAAAACTTTCATAATATTTCTAATGTTGGTTATGTCTTTGCAGAAGACTTCGAAAACATATTTTATTATTTGTTCCATTATCATTTTGTTGATGTAGCAGATTACATTTAATATGAGATTTTGATGCTTCAAATTGCATTGCACTATTGCCACCACTTTCTAAAGAAAACTGAAAAAGGAGACCTGGAAAATCCCCGAAACGATCGTCTTTTCATTCCTGAAAGTGTAGAGGTTTTTGAAAGCAAAAACTCTGTGAAGTATTTGTTAGGACAGTATCGTGATGAAGAAAAATAGCAGTTTTTGAAAAAGTACTTATTATGTTAATTCATAATAAGGAAATTGGCCTCGAACTGAATTAATAAATTTCTAATTAATCAATTAAAAAGGTCGAAAAACAATTTTTATTTTTTAAATAAAAATTGAAAACCCAACATTTTGACAACACTCACAGTACGGAGAAATGTTTTTCCCAGTTCTTGTATTGACAAAGAAGTAAGGTAAAAATAAAATTTGCATTTTACTTATACCGACGGTATGAAATACAAAAACAAAAAACTTTCATAATATTTCTAATGTTGGTTATGTCTTTGCAGAAGACTTCGAAAACATATTTTATTATTTGTTCCATTATCATTTTGTTGATGTAGCAGATTACATTTAATATGAGATTTTGATGCTTCAAATTGCATTGCACTATTGCCACCACTTTCTAAAGAAAACTGAAAAAGGAGACCTGGAAAATCCCCGAAACGATCGTCTTTTCATTCCTGAAAGTGTAGAGGTTTTTGAAAGCAAAAACTCTGTGAAGTATTTGTTAGGAGAGTATCGTGATGAAGAAAAATAAGAGTTTTTGAAAAAGTACTTATTATGTTAATTCATAATAAGGAAATTGGCCTCGAACTGAATTAATAAATTTCTAATTAATCAATTAAAAAGGTCGAAAAACTATTTTTATTTTTTAAATAAAAATTGAAAAACCAACATTTCTATTGTTGGATATATGCTTTGCAGAAGACTTCGAAAACATATTTTATTGTTTGCTCCATTCCCATTTTGTTAATGTAGAAGACTACATTTAATATGAGATTTTGATGCTTCAAATTGCATTGCACTACTGCCACCACTTTCTAAAGAAAACTGATGAAGGGGACCTGGAAAATCCCTGAAACGATCGTATTTTCATTTCTGAAAGTGTAGAAGTTTTTGAAAGCAAAAACTCTGTGAAGTATTTGTCAGGAGAATATCCTGATGAAGAAAAATAGCAGTTTTTGAAAAAAGTACTTATTCATAATAAGGAAAGATCGAAAAAACTATTTGTATTTTTAAATAAAATTTAAAAACCAACATTTTTTCAAAAATGTTTTAACGAATTCGTCTGATTCTTTTTAGAAAAACAGGCAGTAAGTTTTGACTGTTTCCCTTAAATCTTTAAAGAAATATTTAGAAATGAAATTACTCAAATGCGACCCCAGGATGGTGGAAAGTTTAAACTTGTTTTTTCAGTTACATTAACACTGTGGATAAATCCTGCTGATGCAAGTCTCTTCTTGAAACTCTATTTACAAATCCAAAACGTTCCGAAATAGTATATATTACTCTAAATGCTGTTATTTCTTACTGTTGTAGTAGGAAATCTAATTTGGTTCGGCTAATGTGTAGTAGGCTGGACTTAGTGTGCCATCACAACTCAGCCCTCACTCATTATGATATTAATAAGGATTCTACGTCCCATATTGATTATATTCTAATGAGTCCCTCTCTTGTTGTGAGTACTTCTGGTGAAATGCAGTGTCCAGGAGTATCGCACCATTCACTAATTTTTATTGCTCTTGATATTCCGAAACCTACTTCCCAACAATATGTGTCCTACTTGGACTATAATTCTGTGAATATGGAAGTTTTAGAACGAACTGTTCATTCTCTTGATTTTAGTGGAATGTATGCAACGAATAATGTAAATCTTCAATTGAAGATTTTTATGGCTAACCTCTATGTTTTACACTCCTTAGTGCCTGTCGTACGGCGTAAGATAGTTTTTAAGTCTGTTGACTGGTTTAACTCCCCTAATATTGTCTATCATATATCTTTACGAGACTTAGCCTACAAATATTATCTTCTGAACAGAAGTTCACTGAATTGGGCTATTTATTGTGAGCACAGAAATCGTGCAAAGAGAGTTATTAGGGTAGCTAAGAGGCGTGCCTATTCAATCATGTTTAGGGATCTTAGTCCTAGACAAATGTGGAGCTATTTAAGGGGAAATGGTTGTTTGAAGAGTGATAATCAGTTTATATCTGCTAATGCTGACGAGCTAAATGATTATTTTGTTTCATGTCAGATAGATGATAATCGCAATTCAATGAATTTTTCAGGGGGTACTTTTGGTGATGGTTTTTCGTTTCGTTGTGTGAATCTAGGAGAATTGCGCGCAGCATTGGGGAAGATTAAATCTAATGCTGCAGGTAATGATTTTTTACCATTAAAATTTATTAATTTAGTTCTTCCGTTTGTGTCTTCCCATATTCTTGGGTTGGTTAATTCTATTTTTACTACTTCAGTCTTTCCTAACGATTGGAAGAAAGCTAGGGTGATACCCATAAAAAAAGAAGGTCTTTCCAACTCTTTGGATAATTTGAGTCCGATATCTGTCCTTCCGATATTCTCGAAGGTGGTTGAGCATATTGTAAAGGATCAAATGATCCTACACCTTGATAGTAACTCTTTAATACACTCATCTCAGTCAGGCTTTCGTCGTGGGTATAGTACTGGTGCCCTTCTTCTTGGTCTAACGAATTCGATTAGAAAATTTTTGGATAATGGTAAAAATGTAGTTCTTTTTTCACTGGATTTATCTAAAGCTTTTGACCGAGTGATACATTCGAAACTTGTGGACAAACTGTTTAATTTGTTTGATTTTTCATCACAAGCTTGTAAACTTATATCCTCTTATCTGAGTTGTAGAAGTCAGTTTGTTTCGATTGGCGATTCTTTTTCTTTAACGAAACCAATAACCAGTGGTGTACCTCAGGGGTCTGTTATTGGCCCACTACTGTTCATGATTTACTTGAATGATCTTCTTACATTTGGGAATGGTCTATCATGTCAGTCTTACGTTTATGCGGATGATGTTCAGTTTATTTGCTATGCCGATTCGCAATTTGTAGATGTCTTGGAAGAGGGTGTAAATTTCATCATACATGAAGATATATCTTGGTCTTCTGGCAATGGTTTTGTTGTTAATCCAAGAAAGACGAAGTTAATGGGTTTTGGTTTCGATACTGATACTATAATGGTTACTCTCGATGGCATGAGAGTTGAATTTGTGGATAAGATTAAGTGTCGTGGAGTTTTAATTGACAATCATTTAAGTTTCTCATCGCATATTAATAACGTTTCTTCGAAAATATCATTCTTGTTGAGAAGGTTGTATTCTCTTGACTTGTATCTGCCTCTCTCAATTAGGATGCGTGTGGCACATGCCTTGTTGATGTCTCATATATTATATTGTGTCGAGGTATTTTCTGGTACCACAGGCGGTGAATTTAATAGGTTTACCAAGATTTTCAATAGAATTATTAGATATGGTTTTGGCCTAAAACTTCGCTCTCATGTGACTCCGTACGTAATCCAATTTCTTGGGTGCTCTTTTGTTAATTATGTAGGTATGAGGTTATTGATATTTTTTACAAAGCAATGGTTAATGGGTTTCCGGACTATATAGTTGACAACATTCTTTTGTCCAACTCGGAAAGAAACCCCCAAATGGTTTATCCAACACATCATACTACTATGTTCGAGAGATCATTTCAGATTAGGCTTTCAAGAATATGGAACGATCTACCTCTATACCTGAGAGGTTTTGCTTTTTCACCCCAGGTCTTTAGGCGAAAGCTTAAGGATTATGTAGCTATTCATGAGTTATAGCATTTTGTTTGTGCTACCATTTTTATCTCTCTTGACTTTTTCTTTTTTTATTATTGCTGCACTTAGGAAAATCTGGTGATTGTATTATTTTTATTTAAATATCTATTTATATTATTCAAGATAATGTTTTCAGTATTTTTTTTATATGATAGTTTTACTGTATTTTTTACTTATTTTTATTATTATTTATTTTTATTATTATTTATTTTTATTGTCTTTATTTAAATTATTTTTTTTTTGTAGTAGCTTTTATTAATCATATATGGCCCCAGGGCTTTGGTTATGTAATTTGAAGTAAATACATAAATGCTGTATTTATTATTTAAAAAAAAAATAAAAAAATTGGCACAGGCCAAACATAAATGTTTCAATTATTAAGCTTAGTTTATGAAACCCTTGCTAAATCAAGTAAAATCTAAGGTGTTCGTCAAAAAGATAAGATCACTTACATTTTGTTTTGGTTATCCAAAAATACAAAGGGTATTGAATAGTACCGTTACTTAAAAAAATTATTGCTTAAGAGTTCTTTATATTAATTTGCTATGCTTTATATGCATTTGCTCTTATTTATTTACCGTTAGTTCAAATTAAATACAAAATATCAATAACGTTCATTTTTAAATGCTTCAAAATGATAAGTGCTAATAAATCAGCAATCGTTAACACATTGTTCTTTTTGTCATTTTTTTTAACGCAGTAGAATCATTCCAAATGGAACCGGTACAGTCATCGGAAGAAGGTCTCTGGATTTGGTCAAAATTCGCGAAATTTACTGTTTTTAAATTTTTGTAAAATTCGTCTCATTTCGCTTTTTTAGCTGTTTTTAGTTTATTTTTTTTCAGTAAATTTGTGAAAAATACATGCAGTGTGTTCGTTTACTCGAAATTCTTACTACTTTTACTACAATTGGAAAGTTTTGTTTACTTTTTGTATTGAATTTTTCCAGCTTTAGTAAATGTAGTAACTTGTAGGAAGTAAACGAACAAGCTTATGTTTGAATGTGTTATCCGATTGTTAAAATTTTCACCCACACTCAAAAATTTCATAGTTACGTAGTTAACGAAATCCGTAGTTGAATGGAAATATATTTTAAATCAGGGATGGAAAGAAAGCTCGGAGCGAGCCAAAAATATATACATTTTTTTAAAAAGCTCGGAAGCCAAAATTAAAAGAGCTGCTCAAATTAAAAAAGCTCGCAACTAAAAAAAATAAAGAGCTTATAAAAATGAAAAGGCTCGTTTACAAAACTGAATAGAGTTTTTTAAATCTAGCAGCTCCTATAAAAAATTTCATAGAGCTTTTTTATCGAGCAGCTCTTTAACGAAATTTAATTGAGTTTTTTTGAAATCGAGCCGCTAAAAATGCTCGCTCCCACTAAACTAATTTAGTTGTTATAAAAACAAAAACGGTAATTTATTTACAGTATATCCAACAGTACTAAGTCCCTAAATTTTGAATTTTAAAAATTGAAAAAAAAAACATCGCTGAAATTGAAAAAAAAGTTTCAAATATCAGAAAAAATCGCCAAAACAAAAAAAATGCAAAAATGCAAAAATTAAAAAAAAAGTCAAAATTTAAAAATCGCCAAATTAAAAAAAATCGTTAAAAATTAAAAAAACTCGCCAAAATTTGAAAAATTTTAAATTTTAAAAAAATCGTTATATGTAACTTGAAAAAATTGTCAATATTTGAAAAATTTATAAAAAATCGTCAAAAATTAAACAACATCGCCAAAATTGCAATGTCGTAAAAATTTTGAAAAAATTGTTAGTATTTGAAAAAATGACCAAAATCGTTGAAATTTGAAAAAATCGTTAAAAATTGGTAAAAATCGGAAAATTTTGAAAAATTGCCAAAACTGAAAAATGTTGGAAAATTTTTGAAAAATCGTCATAACTTGAAAAAATCGTCAATATTTGCAAAAATTGCCCAAATAGTCAAAATTTAAAAAAAAATTTGAAAAATTAGACAAAATCGCCAAAATTGCAAAATATCGTAAAAATTTTGAAAAAATCGTCTTGAAAAAATTGTCAATATGTGAAAAAATTACCAAAATCGTCAAAATTTCAAAAAGTTGTCAAAAATTGGAAAAAATCGGGAAATTTTGAAAAATTGCCAAAATTTCAAAAAGTCGTCAAAAATTGGAACAAATTGCAAAAATTGCCAAAATTGAAAAACTCGTAAAAATTTATGAAAATCGACAAAAATTAGAAAAAATCGCCAAAATTGAAAAAATCGTCCAGGTATTAAAAAACGAAATTTCCAAAATTTATTTCTCGCATTTCTTTTTCCTTGTTCCAAAACTGTTGTCCGTTTTCATTTAACTCATTTAGTTTTACAGATACTAGCGATATTACTTATAAAAGCCCTTTTCTCTCTACGAGGCTTAGTTTACGAGAAAAACGCGATTTTAAAATCTAGCAATGCAAGTCTAAATTTAGTTTCGGTATCGGGGTATTGGTAGTGGGTTTTGACCTTTGGTGCAGTAATTTTTCCTCTAGCTCTTCTAGTTTGGGAGATATGGACGATTAAAATTTTACTTAAGCGATTTTCGCACTTATTTTTCCACAGATGACTCACTATGACATCCTTGTTCAAAAACCGTTGTCCGTTTTCATTTAACTCATTCAGTTTTCGAGATATGGGCGATTTACCAAATTAAAGGCCTTTTCTCTCTACGAGGCTTAGTTTTCGAGAAAACGAGATTTTAAAATCTAGCAATGCAAGTCTAAATTTAGTTTCGGTATCGGGGTATTGGTAGTGGGTTTTGACCTTTGGTGCAGTAATTTTTCCTCTAGCTCTTCTAGTTTGGGAGATATGAACGATTAAAATTTTACTGAAGCGATTTTCGCACTTATTTTTCCACAGATAACTCACTATGACCTCCTTGTTCAAAAACCGTTGTCCGTTTTCATTTAACTCATTCAGTTTTCGAGATATGGGCGATATACCAAATTAAAGGCCTTTTCTCTCTACGAGGCTTAGTTTTCGAGAAAAACGCGATTTTAGAATCTAGCAATGCAAGTCAAAATCTAGTTTCGGTATCGGGGTATTGGTAGTGGGTTTTGACCTTTGGTGCAGTAATTTTTCCTCTAGCTCTTCTAGTTTGGGAGATATGGACGATTAAAATTTTATTTAAGCGATTTTCACACTTATTTTTACACAGACGACTCACTATGACTTCCATGTTCCAAAACCGTTGTCCGTTTTCATTTAACTCATTCAGTTTTCGAGATATGGGCGATTTACCAAATTAAAGGCCTTTTCTCTCTACGAGGCTTAGTTTTCGAGAAAACGCGATTTTAAAATCTTGCAATGCAAGTCTAAACTTAGTTTCGGTATCGGGGTATTGGTAGTGGGTTTTGACCTTTGGTGCAGTAATTTTTCCTCTAGCTCTTCTAGTTTGGGAGATATGGACGATTAAAATTTTACTTAAGCGATTTTCGCACTTATTTTTCCACAGATAACTCACTATGACCTCCTTGTTCAAAAACCGTTGTCCGTTTTCATTTAACTCATTCAGTTTTCGAGATATGGGCGATATACCAAATTAAAGGCCTTTTCTCTCTACGAGGCTTAGTTTTCGAGAAAAACGCGATTTTAGAATCTAGCAATGCAAGTCAAAATCTAGTTTCGGTATCGGGGTATTGGTAGTGGGTTTTGACCTTTGGTGCAGTAATTTTTCCTCTAGCTCTTCTAGATTGGGAGATATGGACGATTAAAATTTTATTTAAGCGATTTTCACACTTATTTTTACACAGACGACTCACTATGACTTCCATGTTCCAAAACCGTTGTCCGTTTTCATTTAACTCATTCAGTTGTCGAGATATGGGCGATATACCAAATAAAAGCTCTTTTCTCTCTACGAGGCTTAGTTTTAGAGAAAAATGCGATTTTAAAATCTAGCAATGCAAGTCAAAATTTAGTTTCGGTATCGGGGTATTGTTGGTGGGTTTTGACCTTTGGTGCAGTAATTTTTCCTCTAGCTCTTCTAGTTTGGGAGATATGGACGACTAAAATTTTATTTAAACGATTTTCGCCTTTATTTTTTCACAGAATATTCATTATGGCTTCCTTCCAAAATTGAGTCATCTGTGAAAAAAATTAAGGCGAAAATCGCTTAAATAAAACTTAAGTAGTCCATATCTCGAAAACTAGAAGGGCTAGGGGAGATATGTTTACACCAGAGGTCAAAACCCACCCCCAATACCCCGATACCGGAACTAAATTTTGACTAGCATTGCTAGTTTTTAAATTCGCGTTTTTCTCGAAAACTAAGCCTCGTAGAGAGAAAAGGGCTTTTATTTGGTATATCGCCCATATCTCGAAAACTGAATGAGCTAAATGAAAACGGACAACGGTTTTTGAACAAGGAGGTCATAGTGAGTCATCTGTGGAAAAATAAGTGCGAAAATCGCTTAAATAAAATTTTAATCGTCCATATCTCCCAAACTAGAAGAGCTAGAGGAAAAATTACTGCACCAAAGGTCAAAACCAACTACCAATACCCCGATACCGAAACTAAATTTTGACTTGCATTGCTAGATTTTAAAATCGCGTTTTTCTCGAAAACTAAGCCTCGTAGAGAAAAAAGGGCTTTTATTTGGTATATCGCACATATCTGTAAAACTAAATGAGTTAAATGAAAACGGATAACGGTTTTGGAACGGGGAAGCCATAGTGAGCCATCTGTGAGAAAATAAGTGTGAAAATCGCTTAAATAAAATTTAAATCGTCGATATCTCCCAAACTAGAAGAGCTAAAGGAAAAATTACTGCACCTAAGGTCAAAACCCACTACCAGTACCCCGATACCGAAACTAAATTTTGACTTGCATTGCTAGATTTTAAAATCGCGTTTTTCTCGAAAACTAAGCTTCGTAGAGAGAAAAGGGCTTTTATTTGGTATATCACCCATATTTCGAAAACTGAATGAGTTAAATGAAAACGGACAACGGTTTTGGAACAAGGAAGTCATAATGAGTCATCTGTGGAAAAATGAGTGCGAAAATCTCTAAAATATAATTTTAATTGTCCATATCTCCCAAACTAGAGGAGCTAGAGGAAAAATTACTGCACCTAAGGTCAAAACCCGCCACTAATACCCCGATTGCGAAACTAAATTTAGACTTGCATTGCTAGATCGCGTTTTTATCTTAGAGAAAAATAAATGCGAGAAATGAATTTTGGCGATTTTTTCTAATTTCCCAGCTAAAAATCGACATATATGAATCCATACACGTTAAATGTATGTTCGTGCATGCTCATAAACATGCATTCATGACCATACATGGATACATAAATCTCCATACATGACTCATATATGACCATACATGTGCATTAACGAAATTTGAGGTAATATCTACATGTGTGCACATGTATGAATATGCATGAACACGCATGAGCCTGCATGATCATACATGTAGATATTACCTCAATTTTCGTTAATGCACACGTATGATCATATATGAGTCATGTATGGAGATTTGTGTATCCATGTATGGTCATGAATACATGTTTATGAGCATGCACGAACATACATTTAACCTGTATGGATTCATATATGTCGATTTTTAGCTGGGTTTTGACGATTTTTTTTGGAAATTTTCATCAGTGTTCTAATTCTGACGATTTTCAAAATTTAGAATTTCTGACAGTTTTGGCATTTTTCAATTTTGGATTTTTTTTTTTAAATTTTGACGATTTTTTCTAAATTTTACTTTTTTTTAATTTTTGCAGTTTTTTCAAATATTTGCGAATTTTTTAAATTATGACGGATTTTTCAACTTATGACTACCCAGTCAGAAAAATACAAACGGGAAAGCGGTGGCAAAGCACTTTAACAGGTGGTATAAGTACTGGCAAAAAGTGCTTTCCCATTCCCAAAATGATAACATCATTAGACAAAAGGACCGGCTGTTCAAAAAGCGCCGGAAAAGCACTGGAGGAACAAAATTTTTAAACGTTGGCAAAACGCTGGCAAAACCAATAAATAGGTGGTCTGGAAATATATTTTCCAAAATAAAATTTAAAAAAAGTTCATATGTATTTTTTTTGGTCCTGCCGTGATTTGAACCCAGGCCGTCAGATTGGCAGACGATTGCTCTACCCACTGAGCTAACGAGACATATAATATTTAATGGCTAAACACATAAATAAGTGATAATAGCTGAACAACTACTGGCTGTGCCAAAATGCTAGTTGGCAAACAATTTTTAGTAACTAGTATGCCAGTGTTGGGAGGGCAAAAAAAAAGTTGGTCTTAAAGGAGCTTTCCCACAAACAAAAAAATTGATTTTATAAAACAAAAAAAATTTTAAATTAAAAAAAATCCAAAAAAAAATTTTTGCTTGCAACCGGATTTGAACTCGGAACCTTCCGACTACAAACATTTTTTAACGAAGCGTCAGCATTTTTATAAAATCATTGGTTTTCCAGTGAATTGATTTTTGTACGCCTGGTAGCATTGGCTAGGTAGCACTGGATAACCACTGGTTGCAAACCTTGGCATATCACTCTAAGCCAATTCTTTGCCAGTGGTTTTTTTTATAAACCACCGAAATTTTTGTAAAAAAAATACTGGTAAAACGCTTTTCGCAAACGCTGGCAAAGCGTCCCAAATGAGTGTTCTGCCAGTCATTTATTTTTAATACCATGGTTACCCAGTGGTATGCCACTGCTTGATTTTTTGTACCACTGGCGATTTCTGACTGGGTATTTTTCAAATTTTGACGATTTATCAATTTTGGCGATTTTTTCAAATTTTTGAAGATTTTTTTCAATTTTGGCAACTGTTTTAAATTTTTCCGATTTTTTAAAATTTTTGACGATTTTTCAAATTTTGACGATTTTTTTCCAATTTTTTTTAATTTTTTCCAATTTTGGAAATTTTTATAAATTTTGAAGTTTTTTTTCAAGTTGGCGATTTTTTTCGATGTTTTGACGATTTTTTCAAATTTTTGACGATTTTTCAAATTTTTACGATTTATTTTTTCAATTTTTTTGATTTTTTCCAATTTTGGAAATTTTTTCAAATTTTAACGATTTTTTTCAATTCTGGCGATTTTTTCGAATTTTTAGCAATTCTTTTCCATTGTGACAATTTTTTTCAATTTTGCAGATTTTTTCAAATTTTTGACGATTTTTCAAGTTTTGACAATTTTTTGTGATTTTTTTTAATTTTGAAAATTTTTTTGTTTAAATTTTTGGCGGTTTTTTTTTTAAGTTTTGACAGTTTTTTTCAATTTTGGCGATTTTTTTTATCCATATTTGCAATTTTTTTAATTTTTATCGATTTTTTTTTAATATTGTCGATTTGCGACAATATTAGCGAATTTTTCTAATGTTAGCTATTTTTTTTAATGCACGTGAATACGCACTTGCACATGTGCATGTGCGAATTCGTATACGCACTACTTGTGCGTGCATTACGAACCCTGCACCATACTTTGTATAATATTTGGGTATTTTAGTCCCTCATGTAGTAACAACTTTTAACATTTCTTTTGAAATTCTATTGGAAATGCTGTATTTAATATCTAAATATTTAATTTAAATTTTTTTTTTAAACAAGCCAAAAGAGTTTTCAAATTTACTTAAAAGAGCTAACGTTTTCATAATTCTCGATTTATTTTTTGGAAAAGAGCCTTTTTTTGTGAAGCTCTTTTTTATTTTTTGAGCGTAATCATTGAGCTCGCTTGTTTTAAAAAATTGATGAAGCTATATTTTTTTAGCTACTTACATTTTTATATAAGAGCGAGCTTACATTTTTTGGCTCGTTTTAAAAAAAAGAGCGAGCTTTTTTTTGGGCTCGGCAATTTTTTTAAAAAGAGCAATAGCCCGAGCGAGCGAGCTTTTTTTGGGCTCGGCACTTTTTTTAAAAAGAGCAAGAGCCCGAGCGAGCGAGCTTTTCCGTCCCTGTTTTAAATGACTATTATAATCATTATTAACTATGGGTTGAGTTAAAAAACACAAGTTTTGTTACCCTGTGAACAACATGTCAGTTTTTTTTAAATTTACAAAAACTTTTTAAAAACAATTGTCTTATAAATTTAAATTATTTTTATTAAAACTAAAAAAGGAAATTTTAACAATTTTTCATATAAACGAACATTCCGAGTTTCAAGGAGTAAGTACAATAGATACAAATTGCTCTTTTAAATTTTAATACAATAACAATAAAATACATTTCATTAATTTTACTTCTCAGAAGACAGACAATTGGCAAAAAATGGGATCAACAAATATCAAGCAATTCGTTAAATCTAAGTGCAGTAAAGAAGGGGTGGTCATTTAGTACTGCAAAATTTGGACAAAAAATTATGGGTCAGCATTCAATGATCAAAACGTATACGAAAATTAATGTTATCTGCATTAAAATAGCAAGTGCAAATGTTAAAAGTAAATAAATGTGCATAAATATATTGTTATGAAAAATAAATAAAGTTATGTTATAAAAAATAAAGTTATGGTTAGCTGTTTCCTTTTTTATTAAAACCAAAAACCGGATAAAACCAAAAATACGTCGTTGATATTTACTACCTTCAAAACTTTTATACTTTTAACTACCCAATCGTTGCCAATTGCTTTGCTATAGTTGATTTGTAGGTTTTTAACAAATGTAGTTACCTTTCATTATTTCATATCCACTATGCCATAGTGAGGGTTATTTCACCTATAATATAGTTGAAAATATAGTGATCAGCAACTACGTAATTTTAAGGGTGTAGCAATGCTTATATACAGTGTGTTCGTTTACTCGAATTTCTTACTACTTTTACTACAATTGGAAAGTTTTGTTTACTTTTTGTATTGAATTTTTCCAGCTGTAGTAAATGTAGTAACTTGTAAGTAAACGAACACGCTTATAATCTACTTTCAAAATAAATTGCAAAAAAAATGTGTAGGAAAAATGCGAAAAAGGATAATACAATTTGAAAAATATCCTTAATTTGAAAAATATCCTTAATTTGCAAATATCTCAAAAAACCCATCTTTAATTTTCTTTAAATTATTGAAGCACGTAACTTAATATTTCAGCTGTGAGTATTAATATTTCTAATATTGCAAATTAGAACGCCAATGGGTTCAAAAGAAAACCGATATTTTTTTATCAAAGTTTTTTGAATTTTTACAAATAAACATAATTTTTTTTGGAAATATATAATATTAAATAGATAATATCTTTGATAGAGTTAGCAGAGTGCTATAAATACATATGCTAAAAATGTCTAAATTTTCAAAATCGTCATTTAAGAAGTGCATCTTATTCACAAACGTCTTTAAAAAAGTAATTTTTTATTCAAATTATATTTACAAACCATTTTAAGTATCACCAAGAATATGAGCTATTTTAAAAGTCTTATCTTTTTTTTGGAGTAAATGTTAAAAGGTAAAACTAATTTTGTTTTTCCGACTCCGTAATTTTAGTATATTTTAATAAATCACATATAAATTATTATTAATTAAAAAAGAAGCATATAAATTATTTCATATACATATATGCACTGACCTTATCATTTTGACGCATTTCAAAATGAACATTATTAATATATTGATTTATAAATTGAACTAACGGTAACCAAGTGTAATCAAATAATTATATATAAACAAGTTTTGAGCATCAAGTTTTTTAGATAACAGTACTATTCAATACTCTTTATATTTTTGCAGAAACGGAACAAAATGTAAGTGACAGCTTTCACCGACTTTCTAGCCTACATTAGAATTTTGGGTAGAGTACATATTCCTATAACATATGGTCTTTGTTTATAGACTAAAACCTGGTTTTACAGTTTACAACTTACCCATTTTAGGATTTTGTGTTCGACGCAATAAATGCAAAGATTTTCTCCATTTTCCTGGTTGAAGTGACACATCGTTAGTAACTGGCGGTGGCATTACAAGTTCGTGCTCCACTACTATGCTTTTTTCCCTATATTCTTCAACGGTATTTGTGGCAAAACAAACCTGCTTTTGATTTTGTTTAGCTTTCCATCTGTCTCTGACTATTGTTAGGGGCGAAAGGCCCAAGGAATGTCTTGACTGCAATTTAGATGTTGCTGGAGCGAGTGGTTCATCAATATACTCAACGTCAATTATGACATTTTCGTTAATTGGTGTTGCATTAAATGGCACGCTCTCAATATTTTTTCTATAATCTCTTTTATTATTGTTGAAATATCTTAATTCCCAAGGTCCGATGGGAGATAAAGTACACTTGAATGGATTAGCCGTTACATTACTTTTTACAGGTGTTGATATATCAGATCCCTTAAATCCATTTACCTTTTTCGGCAATTTCGCTTTTGGTACATTTAGATATTGGATTTTAGGCAACTCTGTATTATTTTCAACTTGTCCATCTTGTCTTACGGGAACAGAAAGTTCGTTAGTACTATTTTCATAGCTAGAGTTCATATTGAATGAAGCTCTTATGTCTCGTTTGATTATATTTAATTCACGCAATATGCTAAATGTAATATACACTATTAAGAATGAGAAACATTTGTTTTCCGTTTCTTTACTCACGGTCTTTGATCGAGCAATTTATCAAATGAATCTTTCCATGCATCATCGGGCAACGTCTCGTCGTTGACCAATTGCGTATTGTCCATTGTAAAAATAAAATGTATCAATATATATTTTGTATAAAAATATAGAATCGCTAAAAATGTAGTTTATATAAATAATGTAAACAGTGATAAAGTCGAGTACAGAGAACGAAGTCGAGCGACTCAGAGTAGCGGCGAAGCCGCCGCCGATTTTTTTTTTGGTGTTTCAGCCGCCGCCGAAATAATTGTCTGATTTCGGCTACAAATGTTAAGTGGATAGAGTTGGCTAAACCGATTATTTTAACACATTTATATTTTTTTAAGATTTTATTTACAAAAAATTGGAATTAGAAATTAAAATAATATTTTGCTACTCAAGTCAACGAAACTGAATCCATTGAATGGTGGCAAGAGCATAAAAAAGTATTAAAATGAATACAATTGTAGCTCAACTGGCCAATGTTTGTTTTGGAATACCTGCAAACAGCGCTTCTTCGGAGTAAGCTTTTTCTGCAGCAGGGAACTGTTTGAATGAGAAAAGAAGTAGACTGAATCCTCTAACTTTACATAAACAATTATTTGTGCACGACAACAGGAACATAGTAAAACCGTTACTATCGACCTAAACTAATTCATTGTAGATTTCATTCAAACTAATTCATCGACCTAAACTAATTCATCGTAATGATATATTGTTATATACATATTTCTATTATAATCCCAGCAAGCTTGGCAATACGAAGAAAATTCCGCGATCATATTGCCAAGAAGAAAATATTGACGGCAATTTCAATTTCGTATTGCGGAAGTTTCCTCCGTCGGGAACAACTGTTACCCGAAAGCAATACTTCCAGGCAATACGAAAGCAATACCCCAGGAAGATAAACCGGCGATATAGCTAATTTCTCACTTGGAAGATAAAAAGGTGATATCGCCCAATAAACTCAGCGGCACAAAATAAACGATTTATTTTTTTCATTGCTAAATTTAAGCCTGAAAAAAATATCTGCATACATAATCCACTGACCAACACATTAATTTCAAAATACTACTTGATTATTTTCATTCAAATGAAAAATAGAAGATATCTTCCAAATGCTTACAGAGAATGCTATAAGCAATACAAGCCTGAATTTTTCTTTGTTTTACTCTTTTTAATAAATTAAAAACCTTATTTAAAATTTTTCAAAAAATGTCGGCTGCAGTCGACTATTAGCCGCCGCCGGCTATAATTATAGACTGCCGCCGCCGCTGACAATTTCTTATCTGCCTCGTTCTCTAGTCGAGTAGAGTTGTAAAAGTATTGAGTATTCCGGTACTGAGTACTCAATACTGCCATCTCCATACGGCACGACAGTGAATTTAACAAGATCCAAGTACTTGAGATAACAAGATCCAAGTAATCGTTTAACAAGAGCTAACAAGTAATCGTTAGTACTCGTATATAACAACTGATTTTTATGTAAATAACAGCAAACAAGCACGTGGTGGTTATAAATGAAAACAAAACGCACGTGGTGGTATAAATGTAAACAAAAGCACGTGGTATTTGAAAATTTTACCAAATAACTTAAAAATATGTATATATTAGGGCGGGTCAAATTGTATGGATAAAAATTTTTTGATATTGCGCACTCGATTTTTCGAAAGCTTTTAGCATGGGGAAAAAAAGTTCCACTACGACATATCAAAACTATCATTTTCGAGGCTCCCAAATTTAAATTTTTTGCAATTTTCTAATAAATCTAGATTAGCGCCATCTTGAGGTGGCTTTTTGAAACAACTAATAAAGTTGTAAACAATATAACATTACAACCTTTCCAGAAAGGTATTACTTATGAAAATCCGACAAGATTTGGTCCGCTGGGTTATTATGCACCAAAATAAAAGAAAAAAAATCATCTTTTTCAAAAATTCGTCAAAAATAGCGGGAGAGATGTAGAGCAGACCAAATCTTGTTGGCTTGTAGTATCACCCGCCAGATTATTTCAGGCATGTGTTGTATGTCCAGATTTAGGAAAATGTATTGGAAATTATTTCTGAAAATTTCAGACCTCAACATCTCTCCCGCTATTTTGACGAATTTTTGAAAAACATGATTTTTTTCTTTTATTTTGGTGCATAATAACCTAGCGGACCAAATCTTGTTGGCTTCTAGTTTCGTCTGCCGGATTATTTCAGGCATGTGTTATATATCCGGATTTATAGAAATGTAGTGGAAAATGACTGTTGAAAATTTCAGAGCTCTACATCCCTCCCGCTATTTTTGACGAATTTTTGAAAAACATGATTTTTTTTCTTTTATTTTGGTGCATAATAACCCAGCGGACCAAATCTTGTTGGCTTGTAGTTTCGTCCGCCGGAATATTTCAGGCATGTGTTGTATATCCGGATTTATAGAAATGTAGTGGAAAATGACTGTTGAAAATTTCAGAGCTCTACATCCCTCCCGCTATTTTTGACGAATTTTTGAAAAAGATTTTTTTTACTTTTATTTTGGTGCATAATAACCCAGCGGACCAAATCTTGTTGGCTTGTAGTTTCATCCGCCGGTTTATTTCAGGCATGTGTTATATATCATGATTTATAGAAATGTAGTGGAAAATGACTGTTAAAAATTTCAGAACTCTACATCTCTCCCGCTATTTTTGAGGAATTTTTGAAAAAGATGATTTTTTTTTTTATTTTGGTGTATAATAACCCAGCGGACCAAACCTTGTTGGCTTGTAGTTTCGTCCGCCGGATTATTTCAGGCATGTGTTATATATCAGGATTTATAGAAATGTAGTGGAAAATGACTGTTGAAAAGTTTAGAGCTCTACATCTCTCCCGCTATATTTGACGAATTTTTGAAAAAGATGATTTTTTTTCTTTTATTTTGTTGCATAATAACCCAGCGGACCAAATCTTGTTGGCTTGTAGTTTCGTCCGCCGGATTATTTCAGGCATGTGTTATATAGCAGGATTTATAAAAATGTAGTGGAAAATGACTGTTGAAAATTTCAGAGCTCTACATCTCTCCCGCTATTTTTGACGAATTTTTGAAAAAGATTATTTTTTTTCTTTTATTTTGGTGCATAATAACCCAGCGGACCAAATCTTGTTGGCTTGTAGTTTCGTCCGCCGGATTATTTCAGGCATGTGTTATATATCCGGATTTATAGAAATGTAGTGGAAAATGACTGTTGAAAATTTCAGAGCTCTACATATCTCCCGCTATTTTTGACGAATTTTTGAAAAAGATTATTTTTTTTTTCTTTTAATTTGGTGCATAATAACCCAGCGGACCAAATCTTGTTGGCTTGTAGTTTCGGCCGCCGGATTATTTCAGGCATGTGTTATATATCCGGATTTATAGAAATTTAGTAGAAAATGACTGTTGAAAATTTCAGAGCTCTACATCTCACCCGCTATTTTTGACGAATTTTTGAAAAAGATGATTTTTTTTCTTTTATTTTGGTGCAAATAACCCAGCGGGCCAAATCTTGTTGGCTTGTAGTTTCGTCAGCCGGATTATTTCAGGCATATGTTATATATCCGGATTTATAGAAATGTAGTGGAAAATAACTGTTGAAAATTTCAGAGCTCTACAGCTCTCACGCTATTTTTGACGAGTTTTTGAAAAATATGGATGAATTAGAATTTTATATTACCCTGTAAAACATTGTATGGAAAAATATATTTTGATATATTTTTTACAAAATGAAATATATTTTTGCGATTTTATTAACATTTTATGCGTATATATACATTAGAGTTGTCCAAAAAAACATGAAAGTTGGAATTCGCGATCTGCACAATGTTGCCCCTATTCCTTAATGTCTAAAAACTCTCTGTGCCAAGTTTCAGCTAAATCCGCTGTTATTTAGAGGTAGCACAAAATGTTGTCTTTTAAGAATTAGTAATTTATCTCTAGAGCAATATATACAAAAAGTAGGGTTGACTTTAAATTTAATTATTTCTTAACCTGTACGCTATTATTTAACAATTTTTTTTAAATCTGGACTTAATTAATGTGAATATAAGGAATTTGAAATCAAAACTTAAAAAAATTAAGTAACTTTTAAGTAATTCGCGGTTTTTTTTAAATTTATACAAAAAAATACATATTTTAGTCAAATTTTCGAAATTTTCCGAAAAGATGTAATTAAAAATTCAACTTGTTTTTGCCTTGTATGCGTAAATTTGTCAAATCTGATCTCTATTTTAACGAAGATTATGAATCAGCTATCGAAACTTAAAAAAAATTTACCAAAGACCTTCATTATATATAACACTGATTTTAATTTTAAAAAGGATAACAGATATCCTTGCAAATAATCTTAAAATTTGACATTTTTTAATATTTCGCTATTATTTAGCTTGCTATAATTTTATTGCTACCAAAAACCCTATCTCACATAATAGGACATTCCACAGATATATATTAATGCAAAAACGAAATTTTCATATTGGTAAATATAAGAAAACATCCTGATCGAAGTTGATAATTTTGTGTATGAAATTTTCAAATTTCGCGAAATCCGCGACTCTGATTTCAGTTTTGATTTCATATTCGTAATGTACACCTAAAATAGTATTAGATTTGATATGTCGCGATCGTAATAATTATATTTAATTTTTCTCATTTTTTCCATTATTTTTAATTAATTAAAAATAATAGAACAAGTACAACCTCGAAACTTCAATTGCGATGTGCTACCTCTAAACAAAACTTTTTTGGTGATTTTTTTGATCAGACCACATTTTTTTTCAAAGTGGCATATTTTTAGGGTTGTGGAGCGTGAAAATGCCAACTTTTTTTTTTTGGACGACTCTAATATACATATTTTTAAGTTATTTGGTAAAATTTTCAAATACCACATGCTTTTGTTTACATTTATAGCTCCACGTGCATTTGTTTACATTTATACCACCACGTGCGTTTTGTTTACATTTATAACCACCACGTGCTTGTTTGCTGTTTGTTATTTACATAAAAATCAGCTATTATATACCAGTACTAACGATTACTTGTTAGATCTTGTTAACACGAGTACTTGGATCTTGTTATCTCAAGTACTTGGATCTTGTTGAATTAATGGAGATAACAAACTACTACTTCAACCAGAGATCTCCGCCATCACAATTAATTGCCGCTCTTCCCTCACGAAAAAATTTGCGACGCGGCTTAACGTCAGCTCATACACAACCAGAGCTTTGAAGAATTAATTCCTTAATTCAATTTTTCAATTCTGAATTAAAAATTCGATTAATTAATTCACTAAGCACCATATATTGAATGGAATTAATTCATATTTGCTTTCGTTCGATTTCTTTTGTTACGAATTAATTCAATTGCAATAGTTCTTTTTATTAAATCAAATGAATTAATTCACCGGTGAACGCGTTCAATTTTATAAATCGAACGGAAAAAAAAGTGAATTAATTCCTCACTGAATTAATTCACTTTTTTTTCCTCACTGAATTAATTCACTACTGAATTCATTCAATTTCATTTTCATTCAGTGAATTAAAAAAAAATAAAATTACATTCAGTGCATTAAAAAAAAAAAATAAGTTCACTGAATTGAAAAAAAAATTCAAAGTCTGTTTTCTGCCATTCAGTAGAAGAAAACAATAATATACAAATAAAAGTTTTAAATAAGCAATTTTACAGCGTGTGCTAGTAACAAATTAGAAACCGGATGCTGTTTATCAACATACATGATTAAAAAATAAAGCCTTTTACTATTAAAAATAAAAAATTTACAGATATAGATAGATAAATTTGGAATAAAATATAACTATTAATTTTTCAAACTAGTTATATTACTGTTTCCAATTATTCGACATAGGCGGTTAACCGGTTATTGCATTATTCGAAAAATCACTAAAATTGATTAACCGGTTATTCGGGTCGGTTATTCGAGAAAATTGGCGATTAATCGATTAATCGTTTAAAGCAAAATTAATGTATTTCCTTAACTGTTTATCAACAAAGACACTAACAGCTTCCTGTTTTTGTTAAATATCAACATGACATATGAACACGATGTATTTAAAAAAAATTCAAATTAAAAAGCACATCTAATCGAGACAGAAATGCTAGAGATAAAACAAAAATCACCTCTAATTAGCTCTATTTTGAATGAGTTTAGCTATTTTGTAGTGTTTTTGCTCCATCTCTAGCACTCTTCTCTCGCGTGTAAATGTACCTTAAGGTTGAAAGTTTCGGAATCTGAGATTATCTAAATTGAAACATTTCTTATACTAATAGAAAAATTTATTTAAAAATATAGCTGAAGCTATCAAAAATTAGTTAAGAATGGCAAAAAAAACTGCTGAAACTAGATTTCTTTTCTAAAAATTAGTAAGTTAAAAACAGCATAACCTAAAGGTAGATTTTCCATTTCTTTACGAAATTTTTTTTTAATCTGTAAAACTTTGGATACAAAAATTCTTTAAATGCAAATTTAATCAATACTACAATAAATATAATATTGCATTTAAAAAAATTATTATCCAAAGTTCTCGCTCCTCCTCTGAAGAAATAAAAAAAAGATTTAGTTTGAGTAGGATATTAATTAATTGAAAATATCAATTTACTCTACAAAAATTTGCAAAAAAAAATTTCTGAATAGTAAAGTTAGAAGACTAAAGAATATCATAAACAATTGTTAAATTTCTCAGTCTTTTTTCCGTTTTTAAGGGCCATTGTCAATAAACAAAATTATCCAAAGTTTGAGCTAACATACGTACAGGGATCTTTATTATTCCAGATTTAATAAAAATTTTCACTAAACTAAAGCTGCGTTTACATCTGCACCGAAATCTCGAGATTTCGATATTCACCACTCTGAAAAAGCAATGAAGGAAAGCTTATAGATGTTCAATTTTGAGTAAAGTAAACATATTTAGTTCTAATAAATACATTTTTCAAAAAAATTTAAGTTAATACGCATATCTTCACTCTTCTTTCAGAGTGGTGAATATCGAAATCTCGGGATTTCGGTGCAGATGTAAACGCAGCCTAATCAAGTTTTTTTTTACAAAATGAATGGAAAGCTTCATAAAAATCTTCAATGTCCGAACTTCAGCGAAACTTCAATGAATCAATGTAAAAATTCATTGAAATCTCTCAGTGTAAAGTTACAAATGTCAAATGTTTTAATTTTGTGTTAACTTTAGGTTATTTCGTTATTATTAATGTCACAAATGCGAATAAAAATTGAATTTCAGTGAAACGGTTACGGGTTCCCTTGTATTCTACACCTTTTTCAGTTTTATTTCAGAAAATTCCAAATATATTTCATAATTGTTTAAAATTGTTTTTTGTTTTTAAATTGTCCAAAAACATTTTAAAATTGTCCAAATATATTTTAAAATTGCCTAAAAAGGTTTCATAATTGTCTAAAATGTTTCAAAATTATCCAAAAATGTTTCAAATTTTTCCAAAAATGTTTTAAATTTGTCCAAAAATCATTCAAAATTGTCCTAAAATGTTTTAAAATTATTAAAAAAATTTTCAAAATTGTCCAAACACTGTTTAAAATTGCAAAAAACGTTTCAAAATTCATTTCAAAATTGTCCAAAATGCATTTTAAAATTTTCAAAATGTATTTCAAAATTATACAAATATATTTTAAAATATGTATTATAAATATATTTTAAAATATTTTATTTGTATTTAAGAAAATTCTATTTGTATTTCAAAATTGTCCAAATACATTTCAATATTATTCATTTGTATTTCAAAATTTTAAATCTGTATTTCAAAATTGTCAAAATGCATTTCAAAAATTCTCTAAATGTATTTCAGAACTTTGCAAATGAATTTAAAAAGATTCTATTTGTATTCCAAAATTTTCCAAATGTATTAAATAAAATTCTACTTGCATTTCAAATTTTTCGAAATCTATTTCATTTCGTACATGTCTCATAATTCCTATAAAATTTTCATTATGAAAGAGAAAACAGGCATGTTTGTAAAAATGCTTTTAAAATGAAAATAGAAATTTCTGAAATACATTTGGAAAAATTTGAAATGCAATTAGAATTTTATTAAATACATTTGGAAAATTTTGGAATACAAGTAGTCTTTTGAAATACATTTGGAAATTTCTGAATTACTTTTGGAGAATTTTGAAATACAAATGGAATTATTTTAAATGCAATTTTACAATTTTGAAATACGATTACAAATTTTTAAATCCAAGTGAATAATTTTGAAATGTATTTGGACAAATTTAAAATACAAATAGAATTTTCTTAAATACAAATAAAATGTATTTGTGATTATGTTTCTTGTAATTTTTTAGCCAAAGTTAAGAAAATTATGAAGTTTTGAGAAAAAAATAAGGGATAAATTCCATATTAAAATTGTAACCGGTTCATCGACCTGTTTTAACCGATTATTCGGATCGAATAATTATTTGAGTTTTGAATTATTTGTTTCGACATTAACCGAAATAGAGGCGATTAATCGAGGAATCGGTTAATCGATTAACCGAATTGGAAACACTAAGTTATATACATCCTGATCTTTGTTTTTTTATGAAAGTTCAGTAACCTGTCCTAGGATTTGTCTTGTGACATGTCACAAGGGGTCAATTTCCCCCTTCTATGACAACGCTATGTAAAAGTGACCACTCTATTTCATATAAAGGGGCCAGTTCGGTGAGTTTGTTAAAATTTTCCGTAGGGTTATGTCAGAGACTATTAATTATAGAGATAGGAAATCAAAACTTACACTACTCACCAGTAGGGGGCGCTGAAATTTAGTATCACCTGAGCAACTATTTAGTATCAGCTGAGCCTATATTTAAAAACTCAAAAATTGCTGAAAACTCCGCAAAATAAAAAAAAAATAAAGCGCAAAATATGTTCAAATAATAAAATTTGAGAATTGCTTTTTTTTATTTGCTTTTTTGTTTGTTATTATTTCAATTCAAATAAAAAAAAGAAAATCGTCAATTTTTTGAACAAAGTGTCATCTAGTGATAACGATGTCGTTATAACTTTTGTATTTGGTCATTCCATACCCCTGGGTAATGTTAGCTATTTTTTAAATCAGTCTTCACATTTTTTTAGCATTTTTTACATTTATTTTCTTGACAGAATTTTTGAATCATTAAGCGGAAAACTTAAAAGTTCGAAAAATTTGGCGATGTATCGATAATTTTTTAAGAAGGTTTTAAGAAGTTTAAAAAATATAGTTAATTTTGTGAAATTTTTCAACAGAACTTGAAAAGTTCGTGAAATTTAGCGATTTTTAAGTTATATATAATTTAGAAATTTTCTAGTGATTTTTTAATTTGATTTAGCGATATTATTAAGGAAAGAAGTTGGCGGCAGTATTTATTCTTACAATTTTTCTGTTTGCGTACATTTTAAGATATTTTTCTTTTTGAGAGTAAATTTTGCCTTACTCTCTGTAAATTTGTTACTTGGTAATTTTTACTGGACTTTACTGGAAAAGTAACCAAACACACCTATCCGCTTTGTATAAAAAATAGGTTTTGCAATAAGTAATTTTTTAAGATTTTGTAATTAATTAACCGTTAGGTATTTAAATAACTATTCATTTTTCAAACTAGTTATATATGTAGTTATATTTTTTTCCAAATTTATCTATATCTGTAAAGTTTTTATTTTTAATAGTAAAAGGCTTTATTTTTGAATCATGTAGGTTGATATACAGCATCCGGTTTCTAATTTGTTCATTTTTACTAGCACACGCTGTAAAATTGCTTATTTAAAAATTTTATTTGTACATTATTGTTTTCTTCTACTGAACGGCAGAAAACAGGCTTTGAATTCAGTGAACTTATTTTATTTTTTTTTCAATTCAGTGAACTTATTTTATTTTTTTTTAATTCAGTGAACTTATTTTTTTTTCAATTCAGTGAACTTATAGTTTTTTTAATTCACTGAACGTAATTTTATATTTTTTTAATTCACTGAACGAAAATGAAATTGAATGAATTCAGTAGTGAAATAATTCAGTACGGAATTAATTCACTTTTTTCCGTTCGATTTATAAAATTGAACGCGTTCACTGGTGAATTAATTCATTTGATTTAATAAAAAGAAATATTGCAATTGAATTAATTCGTAACAAAATAAATCGAACGAAAGCAAATATGAATTAATTCCATTCAATATATGGTGCTTAGTGAATTAATTCATCGAATTTTTAATTCAGAATTGAAAAATTGAATTAAGGAATTAATTCTTCAAAGCTCTGCACGTGGTTATTGAGTATTTCACATTAATTAAGTCAATTAATTCTTTTTGTTTTCCTTTAAAATAAAATTTTTAAATAAGCAATTTTACAGCGTGTGCTAGTAACAAATTAGAAACCGGATGCTGTTTATCAACCTACATGATTAAAAAATAATGCCTTTTACTATTAAAAATAAAAACTTTACAGATATAGATAGACAAATTTGGAATAAAATATAACTATAAATTTTTCAAACTAGTTAAATAGTTATATTTTTTTTCCAAATTTATCTATATCTGTAAAGTTTTTATTTTTAATAGTAAAAGGCTTTTTTTTTAATCATGTAGGTTGATAAACAGCATCCGGTTTCTAATTTGTTACTAGCACACGCTATAAAATTGCTTATTTAAAAATTTTATTTGTACATTATTGTTTTCTTCTACTGAACGGCAGAAAACAGGCTTTGAATTCAGTGAACTTATTTTATTTTTTTTTAATTCAGTGAACTTATTTTATTTTTTTTCAATTCAGTGAACTTATTATTTTTTTTTTAATTCACTGAATGAAATTGAATGAATTCAGTGGTGAATTAATTCAGTAAGGAATTAATTCACTTTTTTTTCCGTTCGATTTATAAAATTGAACGCGTTCACCGGTGAATTAATTCATTTGATTTAATAAAAAGAACTATTGCAATTGAATTAATTCCTTGAATTTGTTGTTTGATGAACGCATTCAGTTGAACGAATTCAGTGAATTACTTAAGAAAAGGAATTCATTCAATTGAAGAGAAAATTGAATTCGATTAGTAGTGAATTCATTCAAAAAGGAATTAATTCTTCAAAGCTCTGTTGAGTAGTACCGTTTTAATATTGAGTACTCAAAAACACAGATAGTATTGAGTACTCAGTACCGGAATACTCAATACTTTTACAACTCTACAACAGTGCATTCGTCATATTTTTTCTTTGTTATTGTGGAAAAATATAAAATTTTAATAGTTAATTTAAGGGAACATTGTGAAATAATGGAGGAACTTTTAAATGAAGTAGTACCGCAAGATGAACTCGAGGTAGATTTACATTAATACTGGGGTTACACGTTCGGTTTTTGCCTTTCAAGTTTCAATGCACTCTCACTTTTCCAATCTTGTATATGGAAAAGTGTGTGTTAGTAAAAAATATTAAAACTTAAAGGCAAAAATTGAACGCGTAACCCCTATGTAAGGTAAAATATGTGTACAATAAAACGTAATTCTATTGTTGCAGAAATTCGAGAAAAAATATGCCCACGAACTTGAGTTGGATGGAGAAGTCTCCACAGAAACTAAATTTGAGTATGCGTTCTGTTTAGTTCGTAGCCGATACACGAACGACATAAGAAAAGTAAGTAATATGGTCCGATTTATAAAAAAATTGGTTGGAAATCGGCGATGAATCATGAATGTAATATATGATTACTAAATGTTTTATCTTAGGGAATTATGATGTTAGAAGATTTGGCTAGAGTGCATCCAGATGGTAAACGTGATTATATATACTATTTGGCATTTGGGAGTGCTCGCATAAAGAACTATTCTGAAGGTCTTAAATACTGTCGAGCTTTCTTAGAAATTGAATCTAATGATCAAGTACGCTCTTTGGAGGTTAGTTGGGTCAAATGGCTATTATGTATTACACTTCTATATTGTTTTTAACATATTTTGTTAAATAGGAATATATTCAAAAACAAAGTGACAAGGAAATGGCAAAGGGCATGGCCGTTGCTGGTGGAGCTGCTCTGGTATTAGGTGGAATTTTGGGACTTGGTATAGCTCTAGCAAAAAAGTAATAATCAGTAACGAATCTCCACAGTTATTAATCACAACATACATAACATATTCATCGCAAAAAATTTACATGCATACAAATTTTGTTTTTTTTTTATTTCATACATTCTCATACCCATTTCTGTTTATCGTTGGGCCGAGTTTTTAAGATGCCCAAGTTAAACTTGGTTTAGTTAAACAAATTTTCAACAACTTGCTCGTTTAGATTTTTGGTCTTTATTGAAATTAAAGGAACTGCTTTTCAAAAGCAGTTTATTAGTAACAAACTGTGTTAAACTAAGTTTAATGATAGTTTACTTCTTAAAAACTCGGCCTTAAAACTAATTGGTTTTAGATAAACGTCACAAATGTGATATAAAAACGTAATTTTTTAAAATGTTTTAATTTTTAGTTTAGCGTACAATTGGTTTAACTATATATTAATATATTTAATCTTGATGTATTTTCCTCTTTTGTAGTAAACAAAAACGCAATAAATAAATGCAGCCGTTTTTACTACATTCGAAAAGAAAGTATTGTATATCAATTCTCTCAAGACACTGGATTTCCAAAAAAAAAAAAATATAACAGAAAATTTAGCGCACCCTAACGTATCTCTGACGATGATATTTCTCACACACAAAAACTGTGTTTTTATTCATATTTGTATGAATATTTTGTTATTGATATTTTTTGTAATTATATATATGTACATAATATTAATTTATAATATGGTTATAGTATAAAGTGCCAGTATTATAGCCAGCAATTGCTACGAAATTTTGGTAAAATTATAATTAAATTTATGTAAAATATTCAACACTTAGTTTTTATACCACTTAAGTGAACTCTTAAAAAAAGCTGGATGGTCTTTAGAATTTTAAAAAAGTTTTACTTAAGTGTTAGATTTGACTTAAGTGTTCACTATAATACCGGCCCTAAATTCCTTAAGTAAAATTGTTGTAGTTTTTGTTTTGAATAAAGTTAAAATCAACATTAAAAAACCGATGTTTTTAATCGCAACCAACTCTGGGAAATTCCTTAAGTAAAATTGTTGCAGTTTTTGTTTTGAATAAAGTAAAAATCAACATTAAAAACCGATGTTTTTAATCGCAACCAACTCTGGGAAATTCTTTGACCCATTCAAATCGTTAACGGATTTACCACCTGTTTTTATAAAAAGGAAAGAATTTGTTAAAACATTTGCGTGAAAAACACAAACTTAAGAACATTGGCCCTTACTATAAAAGAGTATTTTAAATTTAAAATCGACTTTATTTTTAATCATACGGTTTTGTTCATTTTGTGTATGAACAAAAAAAAAAACTATTTGTATTTTGAAACATTTTGATTGGTTGAAAATAAATTAACCAATCAAAATGCTCCAAAAATAAACCAAGTCAAGGCATACTGCCACCCAATATTTTAACTAAAGTCGACTTTAACTAAAATATACGTTTGGGAAATTGTGATAGTAAGGCTGATTGTTTTTAAACTTTTTTAGCCTCATCTATTCAGCATAGATGTCCTAACAAATTTGTACAAAAATTAAAAAAAGACTCAAATTAGTGTTTTTCATACGAATTTTTTAACGAATTAGTCTGATTCTTTTTACAAAAACACCCGGTTAGTTTTTTTTATTATATTTTTTCATATTATGAATATGTGGGAGCGAATTTGCAGCAGCCATAACAACCAGTGCCAGTCAGGTGTAACATCTGCAATCAGTGGGTTCACCTCAGGAAGGACAGCAGTAGAAACTGCAGTGGGTTAAGAACCCATAGGGACTGGGACGGTAATTACGTGGCCCCATGCTGTATAGGCCAACGTAACAGCTCATCGTCATCGGAGTTGTCAACGTCGGCGACATCGTCGGCCTTGACATCTCCGGTCGGGGTGACCCCGATCTCGTCCCAACAGCAACAACCACAGCAACAACACCAGCTACAACACCAACAGCAGACACCACAACTAACACCACATGTGGCTGTCCCCCGACCTGAGGTGATAACACTTATGCAGTTTAACTGCAACGGCCTCCAAGGTAAGATCACGGAGATAACCCGATTCATGCAGCTCCACAAAGTCATGGTCGCTGCGGTCCAGGAAACTAAACTCAATGCCACCTGTAGACTCCAGAGTTGTAGTAATTACAACATTCTGCGCAAGGACCGCACACGGAGCGGAGGCGGGGGCCTCGCATTCATTATCGACAACACCGTGCAGTACAGAATGATCTCGCCTGACCCTAACGTACGTGACGTATACATGGAACATCAATGTATAGCAGTAAGGTCAGGAGCTGCCGAGATCGAGCTGTACAATGTGTATATTCCGCCAGTGGCCAGCTGCCCCGCAGGATATCACCCGGACATCAGATTCCTTCTGGTGGGTGATAACCGCATGGTGATGGGCGACTTTAACGCACACCATGAGCTCTGGCACTCCAATCTGGGGGAAGACCAGAGAGGGATAGCCTTGGCGGAACAGGTCGATGACTCCACATTCTGCACACTGAATGAGGACGCCCCCACCAGAATTGTAGGAAGTTGCACTAGCTCGCCAGACATAACAATTTCGAGTGCAGGTCTGATAAATTACGCCTCCTGGCGGCCGATTATATCGTTGGCCTCAGACCACCTTCCTATAGTTATCACGCTTGATAGACCAAATGACTTCATCGTCTCTGAACGCCGCACGTACATTAACCACAAGAAAGCTGACTGGTTAGCGTTCAGAGAGTTCACCAACCGCAAATTCAGTGACCTACCCACCCCAACCGATATGCGCTCCGCGGAAAGGAAGTTCCGTGAAATCGTCAACGCAGCGGCTGCTCGCTTCATTCCGGCTGGAAGGATCGCCAACATCAGACCAAATTTCCCAGCCGAAGCGGCAGAACTCGCAGATGAGCGGGACGAGCTTCGTTCGACCAACCCCAGCGACCCCAGGATCAACGAACTCAACCGGGAGATCAGCAAGTTGGTCAACGAGCATAAACGGAACAAATGGGTAGATCATCTGAAAACATGCAACCTCAGCACCGGAGCCAGCAAGCTATGGTCAACGGTCAAAGCTCTCTCGAACCCGTCCAAAAGGGACGACAGGGTATCGATCTCATTTGCCGACAGGACGATATCGGACCCGAAGAGGTGCGCGAGCTATTTTAGCCGGCAGTTTATAGAGCACCCCGAGAGAGACAAGGCGAAAAGGAGTGTCGTGAGGAAAATCCACGAACTCCGAGTCAATGACGAGCCATTAGCTTTTACGTCAACAGAGGTTGCCGAAGCCATCAATAGAGCCAAACCATCTAGAGCTCTAGGACCCGACGGAATTTCCATGCTGATGATCAAAAAACTGGAGATGCCAGGAGTAGAGTACCTGACAAAGGTCTTTAACCTTTCCCTATCCACCCTAATAATACCCGAGGTCTGGAAGATGGGCAGGGTGGTACCACTTTTGAAGCCGGGAAAGGATGCGAACCAGGGAGTATCGTACAGACCAATCTCCCTACTGTCACCGGTCGCAAAGATACTTGAGGCTCTACTCCTCCCCGGTCTCACACGGCATTTTCAGCTTGCCCAGCACCAGCATGGATTCCGGAAACAGCACAGCACAACAACAGCTTTAACCGCCATTGCCACACAGATAACCAGCGGTCTAAATCAGAGCCGCCCTTGCGAAAGGACGGTTCTAGTGGCGCTTGACCTATCGAAGGCATTTGATACGGTCAGCCACGCGACCCTCTTCAGAGACATCGCCGAATCCAGTCTCCCAAATGGCACGAAGAGGTGGATAGCGAATTATCTGTGTGGTCGCCAGTCGTTTGTGGAGTTTCGTAACAAAAGATCCAAACCTCGTAGGATTAAACAAGGAGTTCCTCAGGGTGGAGTTCTCTCCCCGATATTGTTTAATTTCTACGTTTCGAAACTCCCGGCACCACCAGAAGGGGTGGAATTGATTTCTTATGCCGACGACTGTACGATACTGGCGACGGGTCACGACATTGATGGCTTATGCGGTAGGTTGAACAGCTATCTTCATGATCTTACGAATTTCTTCACTGGAAGGAATATGCAGCTCTCCCCTGCAAAATCCTCGGCGACTCTTTTTACCACTTGGACGAAGGAAGTAAGGCTGGAACTGAATGTAGTAGTCGATGGCGTACGAATTCCGACACTAAACCACCCCAAAATTCTTGGGGTTACATTCGACAGCCTGTTCATGTCCTCAGCGCACACCACTGCAATTTGCAACAAGATGCAGAGTAGGAACAAGGTCCTCAAGTCGCTAGCCGGCAGCTCTTGGGGTACGGACAAAGAAACCTTGTTGGCAACCTACAAAACAATTGGTCGGTCAGTGGTTAATTATGCTGCGCCAGTGTGGTCGCCTAGAGTCAGCGATACCCAGTGGAGAAAGCTCCAAACCTGCCAAAACTCTGCCCTCAGGACAATAACAGGATGCCTACAAATGTCCTCGGTTCAACATCTTCACGAGGAAACGAAGGTCCTAACAGTAAAGGAACACTGCCAAATGCTCTCGAAGCAGTTCCTGCTGGGATGTCATCGGAGGAACCACCCGAATCACCATCTTACGGAGGTAGATCCCCCCCCGAGGCATGTCAGAAAGGACCTTCGTATCTTTGAGGGCACGGTCCAGCGTTATATGAGAGATCCGCTGGACGAAGCATCCTATAGGGCAGGTATAAACGATATTCATCGGGACACGGTAAATGACGCCATCAATTCTTACCGGATGAATATCGTTCTTGGAGGTCGCCCCCCACCTATTGCGGAGAACGAGGAGAGGACTCTCCCACGATCTACGAGAGTTCTCCTCGCGCAATTGCGTTCGGGATGGTGTTCACGCCTCAATTCATATTGGTCTCGGATCGAGCCCACCATCCCGAACACATGTCCCGCATGCCAGAGAGGTCCCCACGACGTGAACCACCTCTTTGGCTGCACGGCAAACCCGACTCACCTAGATCCCACGTCACTATGGACCCACCCGGTGGAGGCGGCCCGGTTCCTGGGTCTGGATCTAGCTGAGTCAGCAGAAGAAGATGAAGAAGAAGATTAATATTATATATGCTTACATATTTATTGTAGGAGGCGTTGCTACAACAACAACAACAACCAGTGCCGCGCGTTCCCGCGGCACTCGGTTCTTCGTACCGGAACGACTCGGAGCCCAACAAGCCTCGACCAAGGAGTGCCAACTCAACAAACCAACAATACGTATGTATGCCCTCTTCTTTTTTCTAACCTGGAGCAACTTTATCCGGCGAACTTGCTCCATATCCTTTTGGTCCGTGCCGGAATCGAACAAAATCCAGGACCATGGTTCTGCTCGGTTTGCCAGGACCGGTTACACTCTGGCGGAACATCAGTCAGGTGTAACATCTGCAATCAGTGGGTTCACCTCAGGAAGGACAGCAGTAGAAACTGCAGTGGGTTAAGAACCCATAGGGACTGGGACGGTAATTACGTGGCCCCATGCTGTATAGGCCAACGTAACAGCTCATCGTCATCGGAGTTGTCAACGTCGGCGACATCGTCGGCCTTGACATCTCCGGTCGTGATGACCCCGATCTCGTCCCAACAGCAACAACCACAGCAACAACACCAGCTACAACACCAACAGCAGACACCACAACTAACACCACATGTGGCTGTCCCCCGACCTGAGGTGATAACACTTATGCAGTTTAACTGCAACGGCCTCCAAGGTAAGATCACGGAGATAACCCGATTCATGCAGCTCCACAAAGTCATGGTCGCTGCGGTCCAGGAAACTAAACTCAATGCCACCTGTAGACTCCAGAGTTGTAGTAATTACAACATTCTGCGCAAGGACCGCACACGGAGCGGAGGCGGGGGCCTCGCATTCTTTATCGACAACACCGTGCAGTACAGAATGATCTCGCCTGACCCTAACATACGCGACGTATACATGGAACATCAATGTATAGCAGTAAGGTCAGGAGCTGCCGAGATCGAACTGTACAATGTGTATATTCCGCCAGTGGCCAGCTGCCCCGCAGGATATCACCCGGACATCAGATTCCTTCTGGTGGGTGATAACCGCATGGTGATGGGCGACTTTAACGCACACCATGAGCTCTGGCACTCCAATCTGGGGGAAGACCAGAGAGGGATAGCCTTGGCGGAACAGGTCGATGACTCCACATTCTGCACACTGAATGAGGACGCCCCCACCAGAATTGTAGGAAGTTGCACTAGCTCGCCAGACATAACAATTTCGAGTGCAGGTCTGATAAATTACGCCTCCTGGCGGCCGATTATATCGTTGGCCTCAGACCACCTTCCTATAGTTATCGCGCTTGATAGACCAAATGACTTCATCGTCTCTGAACGCCGCATGTACATTAACCACAATAAAGCTGACTGGTTAGCGTTCAGAGAGTTCACCAACCGCAAATTCAGTGACCTACCCACCCCAACCGATATGCGCTCCGCGGAAAGGAAGTTCCGTGAAATCGTCAACGCAGCGGCTGCTCGCTTCATTCCGGCTGGAAGGATCGCCAACATCAGACCAAATTTCCCAGCCGAAGCGGCAGAACTCGCAGATGAGCGGGACGAGCTTCGTTCGACCAACCCCAGCGACCCCAGGATCAACGAACTCAACCGGGAGATCAGCAAGTTGGTCAACGAGCATAAACGGAACAAATGGGTAGATCATCTGAAAACATGCAATCTCAGCACCGGAGCCAGCAAGCTATGGTCAACGGTCAAAGCTCTCTCGAACCCGTCCAAAAGGGACGACAGGGTATCGATCTCATTTGCCGACAGGACGATATCGGACCCGAAGAGGTGCGCGAGCTATTTTAGCCGGCAGTTTATAGAGTACCCCGAGAGAGACAAGGCGAAAAGGAGTGTCGTGAGGAAAATCCACGAACTCCGAGTCAATGACGAGCCATTAGCTTTTACGTCAACAGAGGTTGCCGAAGCCATCAAAAGAGCCAAACCATCTAGAGCTCTAGGACCCGACGGAATTTCCATGCTGATGATCAAAAAACTGGAGATGCCAGGAGTAGAGTACCTGACAAAGGTCTTTAACCTTTCCCTATCCACCCTAATAATACCCGAGGTCTGGAAGATGGGCAGGGTGGTACCACTTTTGAAGCCGGGAAAGGATGCGAACCAGGGAGTATCGTACAGACCAATCTCCCTACTGTCACCGGTCGCTAAGATACTTGAGGCTCTACTCTTCCCCAGTCTCACACGGCATTTTCAGCTTGCCCAGCACCAGCATGGATTCCGGAAGCAGCACAGCACAACAACAGCTTTAACCGCCATTGCCACACAGATAACCAGCGGTCTAAATCAGAGCCGCCCTTGCGAAAGGACGGTTCTAGTGGCGCTTGACCTATCGAAGGCATTTGATACGGTCAGCCACGCGACCCTCTTCAGAGACATCGCCGAATCCAGTCTCCCAAAAGGTACGAAGAGGTGGATAGCGAATTATCTGTGTGGTCGCCAGTCGTTTGTGGAGTTTCGTAACAAAAGATCCAAACCTCGTAGGATTAAACAAGGAGTTCCTCAGGGTGGAGTTCTCTCCCCGATATTGTTTAATTTCTACGTTTCGAAACTCCCGGCACCACCAGAAGGGGTGGAATTGATTTCTTATGCCGACGACTGTACGATACTGGCGACGGGTCACGACATTGATGGCTTATGCGGTAGGTTGAACAGTTATCTTCATGATCTTACGAATTTCTTCACTGGAAGGAATATGCAGCTCTCCCCTGCAAAATCCTCGGCGACTCTTTTTACCACTTGGACGAAGGAAGTAAGGCTGGAACTGAATGTAGTAGTCGATGGCGTACGAATTCCGACACTAAACCACCCCAAAATTCTTGGGGTTACATTCGACAGCCTGTTCATGTCCTCAGCGCACACCACTGCAATTTGCAACAAGATGCAGAGTAGGAACAAGGTCCTCAAGTCGCTAGCCGGCAGCTCTTGGGGTACGGACAAAGAAACCTTGTTGGCAACCTACAAAACAATTGGTCGGTCAGTGGTTAATTATGCTGCGCCAGTGTGGTCGCCTAGAGTCAGCGATACCCAGTGGAGAAAGCTCCAAACCTGCCAAAACTCTGCCCTCAGGACAATTACAGGATGCCTACAAATGTCCTCGGTTGAACATCTTCACGAGGAAACGAAGGTCCTAACAGTAAAGGAACACTGCCAAATGCTCTCGAAGCAGTTCCTGCTGGGATGTCATCGGAGGAACCACCCGAATCACCATCTTACGGAGGTGGATCCCCCCCCGAGGCATGTCAGAAAGGACCTTCGTATCTTTGAGGGCACGGTCCAGCGTTATATGAGAGATCCGCTGGACGAAGCATCCTATAGGGCAGGTATAAACGATATTCATCGGGACACGGTAAATGACGCCATCAATTCTTACCGGATGAATATCGTTCTTGGAGGTCGCCCCCCACCTATTGCGGAGAACGAGGAGAGGACTCTCCCACGATCTACGAGAGTTCTCCTCGCGCAATTGCGTTCGGGATGGTGTTCACGCCTTAATTCATATTGGTCTCGGATCGAGCCCACCATCCCGAACACATGTCCCGCATGCCAGAGAGGTCCCCACGACGTAAACCACCTCTTTGGCTGCACGGCAAACCCGACTCACCTAGATCCCACGTCACTATGGACCCACCCGGTGGAGGCGGCCCGGTTCCTGGGTCTGGATCTAGCTGAGTCAGCAGAAGAAGATGAAGAAGAAGATTAATCATATATATGCTTACATATTTATTGTAGGAGGCGTTGCTACAACAACAACAACAACCAGTGCCGCGTTCCCGCGGCACTCGGTTCTTCGTACCGAAACGACTCGGAGCCCAACAAGCCTCGACCAAGGAGTGCCAACTCAACAGACCAACAATACGTATGTATGCCCTCTTCTTTTTTCTAACCTGGAGCAACTTTATCCGGCGAACTTGCTCCATATCCTTTTGGTCCGTGCCGGAATCGAACATAATCCAGGACCATGGTTCTGCTCGGTTTGCCAGGACCGGTTACACTCTGGCGGAACATCAGTCAGGTGTAACATCTGCAATCAGTGGGTTCACCTCAGGAAGGATAGCAGTAGAAACAGCAGTGCGTTAAGAACCCATAGGGACTGGGACGGTAATTACGTGGCCCCATGCTGTACAGGCCAACGTAACAGCTCATCGTCATCGGAGTTGTCAACGTCGGCCTTGACATCTTCGGTCGTGATGACCCCGCTCTCGTCCCAACAGCAACAACACCAGCTACAACACCAACAGTAGGCACCACAACTAACACCACATGTGGCTGTCCCCCGACCTGAGGTGATAACACTTATGCAGTTTAACTGCAACGGCCTCCAAGGTAAGATCACGGAGATAACCCAATTTATGCAGCTCCATAAAGTCATGGTCGCTGCCGGCCAGGAAACTAAACTCAATGCCACCTGTAGACTCCAGAGTTGTAGTAATTACAACATTCTTCGCAAGGACCGCACACGGAGCGGAGGCGGGGGCCTCGCATTCATTATCGACAACACCGTGCAGTACAGAATGATCTCGCCTGACCCTAACGTACGTGACATATACATGGAACATCAAGGTATAGCAGTAAGGTCAGGAGCTGCCGAGATCGAACTGTACAATGTGTATATTCCGCCAGTGGCCAGCTGCCCCGCAGGATATCACCCGGACATCAGATTCCTTCTGGTGGGTGATAACCGCATGGTGATGGGCGACTTTAACGCACACCATGAGCTCTGGCACTCCAATCTGGGGGAAGACCAGAGAGGGATAGCCTTGGCGGAACAGGTCGATGACTCCACATTCTGCACACTGAATGAGGACGCCCCCACCAGAATTGTAGGAAGTTGCACTAGCTCGCCAGACATAACAATTTCGAGTGCAGGTCTGATAAATTACGCCTCCTGGCGGCCGATTATATCGTTGGCCTCAGACCACCTTCCTATAGTTATCGCGCTCGATAGACCAAATGACTTCATCGTCTCTGAACGCCGCACGTACATTAACCACAAGAAAGCTAACTGGTTAGCGTTCAGAGAGTTCACCAACCGCAAATTCAGTGACCTACCCACCCCAACCGATGTGCGCTCCGCGGAAAGGAAGTTCCGTGAAATCGTCAACGCAGCGGCTGCTCGCTTCATTCCGGCTGGAAGGATCGCCAACATCAGACCAAATTTCCCAGCCGAAGCGGCAGAACTCGCAGATGAGCGGGACGAGCTTCGTTCGACCAACCCCAGCGACCCCAGGATCAACGAACTCAACCGGGAGATCAGCAAGTTGGTCAACGAGCATAAACGGAACAAATGGGTAGATCATCTGAAAACATGCAACCTCAGCACCGGAGCCAGCAAGCTATGGTCAACGGTCAAAGCTCTCTCGAACCCGTCCAAAAGGGACGACAGGGTATCGATCTCATTTGCCGATAGGACGATATCGGACCCGAAGAGGTGCGCGAGCTATTTTAGCCGGCAGTTTATAGAGCACCCCGAGAGAGACAAGGCGAAAAGGAGTGTCGTGAGGAAAATCCACGAACTCCGAGTCAATGACGAGCCATTAGCTGTCACGTCAACAGAGGTTGCCGAAGCCATCAAAAGAGCCAAACCATCTAGAGCTCTAGGACCCGACGGAATTTCCATGCTGATGATCAAAAAACTGGAGATGACAGGAGTAGAGTACCTGACAAAGGTCTTTGACCTTTCCCTATCCACCCTAATAATACCCGAGATCTGGAAGATGGGCAGGGTGGTGCCACTTTTGAAGCCGGGAAAGGATGCGAACCAGGGAGTATCGTACAGACCAATCTCCCTACTGTCACCGGTCGCTAAGATACTTGAGGCTCTTTTCAGCTTGCCCAGCACCAGCATGGATTCCGGAAGCAGCACAGCACAACAACAGCTTTAACCGCCATTGCCACACAGATAACCAGCGGTCTAGTGGCGCTTGACCAATCGAAGGCATTTGATACGGTCAGCCACGCGACCCTCTTCAGAGACATCGCCGAATCCAGTCTCCCAAATGGTACGAAGAGGTGGATAGCGAATTATCTGTGTGGTCGCCAGTCGTAAACCACCTCTTTGGCTGCACGGCAAACCCGACTCACCTAGATCCCACGTCACTATGGACCCACCCGGTGGAGGCGGCCCGGTTCCTGGGTCTGGATCTAGCTGAGTCAGCAGAACAAGATGAAGAAGAAGATTAATCTTATATATGCTTACATATTTATTGTAGGAGGCGTTGCTACAACAACAACAACCAGTGATGCCGGGGGTCAGGGGAAATTACTTCCAAATGCTAACCTCACCCACAGTCCACCTGGACATGGTGTCCCCTGTTAACGCTGACGAGGCTCCGACGACCGAGTATGGGCGGTATAACACGGTTCCCACGGCAATCGGACTATGTGCCGGAACGATTCGGATGTATTCGAATTTTCGGATTTATCCGAGCAAGGATTGCCACTCCGGCTTAAAGGAGAATTATAAACTACATATTCTCATTTTGAAGCCGTTACAACAACAACAACCAGTGATGCCGGAGGTCAAGGGAAATTATTTCCAAATGTCAACCTCACCCACAGTCCACCTTGTACATGGTGTCCCCTGTTAATGCAGACGAGGCTCTGACAACCGAGTATGGGCGGTATAACCCGGTTCCCACGGCAATCGGACTATGTGCCGGAACTATTCGGATGTATTCTAACTTTTGAATATATCCGAGCAAGTATGGACACTCCGGCTTTAATTGAGAATTATTAACTACAAGTTCTTTTTTTAACCTTCATCTCACACTAGGAAAAACTTATGCTGTTTACCCTCGTGTGTGGTTTTCCACACATACGGTATGTACTAGCAACATAATTTTTTTGTAGTCAAAATCATGATTTACCATCTATAAAATATTTTTATATTTTCAGTGTGTTCCGGTACGTTCCCAAAGTTACCGAAATTTACCCAAAAGCGTTCCCGTACTCGAGAATTGGGTAAATGAGAGCGCTAATGAGAGTGTATTAGTGCTTCCCTTTTTACCAAAATTTACCCAGACTTTTTCTTCGGGTAAACTTTGGTAAAACAGCTGATGCAAATATAAACAAAAAACAATTGTGAAATTAAATTAAAAATTGTAATTAAATAAAGAAACAAGTAAAAGAAACTTGGTTTTTTGTTAAAATTAATTGAATAAAATCAAAAACAACTTTTAAATGCGAATAAATATGTCTATTTGTGCCGATTTGCAAACTGAAATTATATTATATGATGAGATTTTTGGCACAATCTAAGATTTATTGGTACAATGGCACAACCGATACTATTTTGGCACATTTTGGTTATCTAAAAAATTTAATAGAAAATGAATTTAAAAAATAACAATTCTTTAATTTTTAGTTTCTTAGCATTTATTGGTATTAAAATAATAATTTTCGAATAAAGTAAAACTAAAAAATGGCATTCAAGATATTACCGAATAAAGCACCGTAAGTTGTTTTTCACGTGAAAAAATTTCTCTCAGACTTTAAATGCTTTAAATTGCAATTTAAGTTAAAAAAAAATTAACAATATTTTAATTTTATAACAAAGCCACAATCACAATTAACACAAAATGTCACTTTTTCACCAGAAAAATAATAGTCTTGTACATTAAATTTGCGTGAAAACTAAGTTTGCACAATTTTCACGTGAAACTCATTGTCGTGAAAAATATTTTTTTTTTATATGGAGTATAATAGTTTTTTCACGTGAAAACTGAACAAATTACAGTGTTTAATCCATAGAATTTTAAAAATTCAAATGCTATAAATTTATATCAGAGCTTCGAAAGAATTAATTTAAGTTTAATTCATGAAAAAATTAATTCAGGTTTAGAAAATGTTTATATGTATACCATTCCGTGCAACCATTCCTAAAGAATTCATTCATTGGCTGCATTCCCAAATCTTTAATAAGAATCGGATGAATTTAATTTATCATTCATTTTTTATATGAAAGAAAATTTTAATTCATTCAAATATAATTAAGTCCATAAGAATTCAAGATAGAATTAATTCCATAAAAATGCATTTACAAAATGAAAGTTGAAAACACGGGTTCTAAGTGAAAATTGAGTTTTGGCACAATAAAGGCCCATTTGGCACATTTTAGTCACACACTTGGCACAAAACAAAATTTTTCAAGTCCCATCACTGTTTAACATTATTCTTTGAAATAAGTTTTTGGGCTAGAAAAGTGGTTTTTTGCGTTCCTGTACTATTGGGTAATTTTGTCATTTTGTGAGAGGATTTTGTGCTTACTCTCATTTTACCGAACTTTACCCAAAAAGTAAAGAAACACACCTTTTGTTAGCTGCTACATCAAATTAGTGTACATATTTCCTTCTTCTTTGACTTGTGCTCATACGTCATCAAACCGAATAACACGATTTATGTATCGAAATGTTTTGTTCGATATTATCGCTCTAAATTTGGGACGTCCACATTCACCATCGAAAAAATCCAATATTGTTTATTTTTTGATCTAAATTATTACAATTATAACTAAAACATAGGATTAATTTCAAACATAGACTTATAATAGGTTTGTTCCACGTAATTCTGGGTAAAGTCTGGTAAAATGAGCGTAAACAAATAATAATCTCAAAAAATGGTGAAATTGCTCACAATATGGTGAAACGCACAAAACCACATTTCAAGCCCAAAAATTAACGTCAAAGTTATTCATATAAACAAAAGCTATTTTTAAGAATAAAATATCGAAGGGAATAAAGAAAAAAATGTTAGAACGTGGTATTTGTTAACGATATTAGTTATTGTTTACAAGTTTTGTTAATATTTAAATTATTTTTACAAATTTAAAACAGCTGATTTACAAACAACTAGTGATTTGACAGTTTTACCATTTTACCCGCAAAAAAAGTACAGGTAACTTCTGGTAAAAAGAGAAACAAATTATTCTCTCATCAACGCTCTCATTTACCCAATTTTTAACAATAGAAACGCTTTTTGGTAAGATTGGGTTCCCGCGGGTACCCGCGGTAACGTACGTGGAACAGAGCTAATATAAACAATAGGTGTGTTTCTTTACTTTTGGGTAAAGTTCGGTAAAATGAGAGTTAACAAGAAATACTCTCACGAAGTGACAAAAATGCCCAAAAGTAAACGAACGCGAAAAACCATATTTAAAGCCCGAAAAACAAACGTCAATAGATTTGTGCATTATAGTTCGTTTTGGTGAGCGCTCTTTCTAGTTCTTGTTCAATTTGTTGTAAAAATCTAGATAGCTTTTCTAGTTAAACCCCTTTTTAAATCAAAAATTTAATAAAATTTTCCTTTTTAGGCATTTCTATTTACAAAAAGGGATACGTACTTTATTAAATTTGGTAAAGATTTTAATATTAAACAAAAGCTTCGATTTATTTACATATGTATCTCTTTAACACATTTAAACAAGCGTCTTCAAAAAATTGTCGGTAATTTTATGGAGTTGTAAAATCACCGATAGGCTTTTGCAACTATTATATGCATGTAACAAGTTTCAGTCGATTCCGATATAGTTTTCATCGTATTCCGCCTTTGCATATGCCTTTGATCATTTCAGAATAACTTTCTCAATTTGCGTCATCGATACGTGCTCTTGCATATACTTTTATGCCTGAATGTAAATTGATGACATTTTCGTTCCGTAATTTTCCAGCACGATCGTGAAGAACCTGCCTTTGCCAACTCATCTGCCCTCTCATTACTTAAAAGTCCCTATGGGCAGGATAAGACTATTGCTTCGACATTTTCATTTTGTTCCATTAGATTAAATTCAGAATCAACTTCACTATCCTCCGAGCCATTTTATTCCAGCGAGTAATTTTCATCACTATCGGAAAAACCTTCCTCATCAGAAACTTCTAAAATAGCTTCGTGAACAAGATATTTTGGTCTAGCTATGTTGTCCTATTTTATAATACGTACCTACATAGTTTGTCAGAATATCCAAAAACATGGACATTTGACTAGAAAAAATGCTGCTCCAGTGCCAAATACATAGAAATTGCATGTGTGGAAAATCACACACCAACTAACCTAAGCTGACCATACGTCATCTTTTTTGGAGGACGATCATCTATTTTCACTCGCTGTCATCTATAAAATTTGTGTCCTCTTTCTGCCATCTTTTTCATAATCGGTCACCTTTTGTCATCTTTATTTTTAAAAGCATGACTAATATTTTTTATTATTGCTCTTATATTATGCACAGTACAAGCACGGCACGAGGGAAGGTTCCCTTTAAAAATTACAACAAATTTTATTACTACCACTTCATTTTTCGCAGTATTTTTTAAATTTCTAAGCTTGTGTTTGGGTCACATGCAAAATTTTTTAAACATGGATTTTATTGATTGATATTAGCTTTATTCGGGTACTCAACATTCGGATCCCGCGGGATCCCAATTTTACCAAAAAGCGTTTTCTTACTACACGCAGAAAAAAACAGGGGGAATATTACCTAAGAGATATGTAATTATACAACTACATAATTTTTTAGTTAGTTTTACAAAGTTCTAGTAAAATATCCACATATTTTTGGAAAATATATACAATCCTTGCAAAATATATACATGTGTAGTGAAAAATATCCGAAAAATTACATATATTTTGCTAGAAATTTGTAATACTTACTTTGAACTTATGTAGTTGTATAACTACATAGCGCTTAGATAAAGTTCCACCTGCTTTTTTTCTGCGTGTACACAGTTGGGTAAATGAAAGCTGTCATGAGAGAGTAATATTCTTGTTCTTCTTGCACGAAAAAGCCCAGACTTTTTTCTCGTGTAAATTTGGGTGAATTGTTTTTATCAGCTGTTATATCATCAGTTGGGTGCAACTAGTTCAATTGAACTATTCACTAATTTGAACCAAAGACCTAGTTCACAACTAATAGCTCTTTTAGTTCAATTTCTCATTTTATTCTATCAGAAAATATGTTTATCATTTGTTACCGCTACCATAAAAATCAATAACCTTTTATTTATTACTTTTTTTTAATATTTTAGGCAAAAAATATTTTTTTCTTCATACATTTATTTTTACCGGCAAAACTGTTGAGTATATAGAAAAACGTTATATGAACAGATTAAAGGAATTGTAATTTTTAATTTTTTTAAAATTGTTTGAGCAAAATCGGACTAGTGGTTCTCGAGTTATGTCAAAAAAAAGACCACCAAAGGTCAAATCGATATATCTCGATTCCTAGGGGTGAGCCAGCGAAACGCCGGGACACGTATAACTTCTTTTTTACCGATATAACTTTCCCCGGTAGTTTGAACCCTTCCCGATCACTGACCCCTACCATTTGTCTCACACATAGATGGGCACAAGTACATTAAGTACAAGTATAAGTACCATGGTACTTGTACTTGAAATTTTTTAAGTACAAGTACCAAGTTTCAAATGTACTTTGTAATGAGTACCAATTACTAGGGAAGTACTTGATACTTAAGTACCAATACCTTTAAATGTACTAGGTACTTGCTAAGTACACTTGGTACTTGCTAAGTACTATAGGTACTTGCTAAGTACTATAGGTACTTAACAAGTACTATGGTACTCGCTAAGTACTATGATACTATATTTTGTCTGTTTATTAAAAAATACAAAAAAAATTAAAAATTTTAATAAAAGATTCAGGAAGAACCAGTTAACAAGCCTAAAAATGATTAGTGGGATTCATGTAGCGTCGTATATTAATGTTACATAGCGTAAACCTTGTATTTATACCAGGGATGGAAAGAAAGCTCGAGTGAGCCATAAATATATACATTTTTTTTAAAAAGCTCCGAAGCCAAAATTAAAAGAGCTGCTCAAATGAAAAAAGCTCGCAACTAAAAAAAATTAAGAGCTTATAAAAATGAAAAGGCTCGTTTATAAAACTGAATGAGTTTTTTAAATCGAGCAGCTCGTATAAAAAATTTCATAGAGCTTTTTTTATCGAGTAGCTCTTTAACGAAATTTAATTGAGTTTTTTGAAATCGAGCCGCTAAAAAAGCTTCTCCCATTAAAATAATTTATTATAAAAAACAAAAACGGTAACTTAGTTACACTATATCCAACAGTAATATTAGCTGTGTTTGTGTGACTCTCTATCAGTGTTATCAAGAACGATTTTGACAGTTTTTCAACGTATTCCGGCTTTCTACTGTCAAAATTGTTCGAGATATCATTGATAGGAATACCGCACAAACGCAGCTATAGTCCCTAGATTTTGAATTTTAAAAATTGAAAAAAACAGCTGAAATTGGAAAGTTACAAATATCAGAAAAAATCGCCAAAACAAAAAAAATGCAAAAATTTAAAAAAATGGCCAAAATTAAAAAAAAATCATCAAAAGTGAAAAAAAACTTTAAAATTAAAAAAAACGTCAAAAGTGAAAAAATCACCAAAATAAAAAAATTTAAAATTTTAAAAAATCGTCAAAAATTAAAAAAAAATCGGCAAAATTGGAAAAAATTAAAAAAAAATGGCAAAAATTTAAAAAATCGTAGAAATTGGAAAACAAATCTCCACATTTAAAAAATTTTAAAAATCGACAAAATAATAAAAAATCTTCAAAATTTCTCAACATCGTCAAAAATGAAAAAAATCGCCAAATTAAAAAAATCGTTAAAATTTTGAAAAAATCGCCCAAAATTTGAAAAATTGCCTACATTGAAAAATTTTGAAAAAATCGTCATAACTTGAAAAAATTGTCAATATTTGAAAAATTTTAAAAAAATCGTCAAAAATTAGACAAAATCGCCAAAATTGCAAAATGTTGTAAAAATTTTGAAAAAATCGTCTTGAAAAAATTGTCAATATTTGAAAAATTACCAAAATCGTCAAAATTTGGAAAATTGGAAAAAAATCGGGAAATTTTGAAAAATTGAAAAAAATTAAAAATTTTTAAAAAATTACCAAAATTTCAAAAAGTTGTCAAAATTGGAAAAAAGTGCAAAAATTGCCAAAATTGAAAAAAATTTAAAAATTTGTGAAAATCGACAAAAATTAGAAAAAATCGCCAAAATTGAAAAAATTGTCCAGGTATTAAAAAACGAAATTTCCAAAACTTATTTCTCGCATTTATTTTTCCTTGTTACAAAATCGTTGTCCGTTTGCATTTAACTAATTTGGTTTTAAAGATACTAGCGATATGACAAATAAAAGCCCTTTTCTCTCTACGAGCTTAGTTTTTGAGAGAAACGCCATCTTAAAATCTAGCAATGCAAGTCAAAATTTAGTTTCGTTATCGGGGTATTGGGGGTGGGTTTTGATCTCTGGTGCAAACATTTCTACCCTTGCCCTTCTAGTTTTCGAGATATGGACGACTTAAGTTTTATTTAAGCGATTTTCGCCTTAATTTTTTTCACAGATGACTCAATTTTGGAAGGAAGACATAATTTTGACTCGCATTGCTAGATTTTAAGATCGCGTTTTTCTCGAAAACTAAGCCTCCTAGAGAGAAAAGAGCTTTTATTTGGTATATCGCCCATATCTCGAAAACTGAATGAGTTAAATGAAAACGGACAACGGTTTTGGAACAAATTAGTGCGAAAATCGCTAAAATAAAATTTTAATCATCCATATCTCCCAAACTAGAAGAGCTAGAGGAAAAATGACTGCACCAAAGGTCAAAACCCACTACCAATACACCGATACCGAAACTAAATTTTGACTTGCAATGCTAGATTTTAAAATCGCGTTTTTCTCAAAAACTAAGCCTCGTAGAGAGAAAATTGCTTTTATTTGTAATATCGCTAGTATCTTTAAAACCAAATGAGTTAAATGAAAACGGACAACGGTTTTGTAACAAGGAAAAATAAATGCGAGAAATATATTTTGAAAATTTCGTGTTTTAATACCTGGACAATTTTTTTTTCAATTTTGGCGATTTTTTCTAATTTTTGTCGATTTTCACAAATTTTTACATTTTTTCAATTTTTGCAATTTTTTCCAATTTTTGACAACTTTTTGAAATTTTGGTAATTTTTTAAAAATTTTTAATTTTTTTCAATTTTTCAAAATTTCCCGATTTTTTCCAATTTTCCAAATTTTGACGATTTTGGTAATTTTTCACATATTGACAATTTTTTCAAAACGATTTTTTCAAAAATTTTACGATATTTTACAATTTTGGAGATTTTGTTTAATTTTTGGAAATTTTTTTAAATTTTGATAACATTTTTAAAAATTCCCAATTTGATACAATTTCAAAAATTATAATAAATTTTAAAATCTGCACTCGATTTTAAAAATGAAAATTGTATTTGTATTTACAGATGGTGGCCGACCTTCAAGAAAATAGTTTATCTTTTGACCATTCTTAATTTTGCCTGGAGTGGGTATTAAATTAAATATTTCCAGAAATCTGGGTTACAACACATAAACCAATTTTTGCTCTAAAACCTACATTCGATATTTGATAAGAAAATAGTTTCGGAATCTACGGTTTTTATCCTTCGATTCTATGCACAGTTCAATCCCTGACCATTCCTATATTTTCCTGGAAAGCGCACGTAAAATTTTTATTTCAAAATTTTTACCATATAAAAAACCAAATTTATGGATAGCTTTTATGGCCGGTTGTAAGGCCCCAAGGCGATTCGCCAAGATTAGACATACATAAAATTTTCTTGGAGTCAAGTAGATTCTATAGGTATGTGTCCCATTTTCCAAATCATCGGAGGAGCAGAAAAAATAATACTGCCATATTTTTCAAATTTGCCAAAAATTAAAATTTATGAATGATTTTGAAAGACCATTTATAGTACACAACGGCGATTCGCCAAAATGGGACATACCTTAAAATACTCTTGGAGTCAAGTAGAGTCCGTTGGTATGTGACTCATTTTCCAAATGATCGGACAAGCTAAGAAAATTAAGGCAACATTTTTAAAAATTTTCAATTTGGTACAATTTAAAAAATTACAATATATTTCAAACCCTGCACTCGATTTTTAAAACGAAACGTGTTTTTGCATTTACAGATGATGGTCGTCCTTTGAAGAAATAGTGTATCTTCTGACCATTCCTAATTTGACCTGGATTGGGCATTAAATTAATTGTTTTTGGAAATCTGGGTTCTAACACATAAACCATTTTTTTCTCTAAAACCTACATTCGATATTTGATAAGAAAATAGTTTCGAAATCTACGGTTTTTATCCTTCGATTCTATGCACAGTTCAATCCCTGACCATTCCTATATTTTCCTGGAAAGCGCACGAAAACTTTTTATTTTTTAATTTTTGCCTTATAAAAAACCAAATTTATGGACAACTTTTATGGCCGGTTGTAAGGCCCCATGGCGATTCGTCAATATTGGACATACCTGAAAATATTCTCGGACTCTTGTAGATTCCATGGGTTTGTGTCCCATAATACAATTCATCGGAGGAGCGGAGAAAATTGTACGGCCATATTTTTCAAATTTGCTAAAAATTAAAATCTATGGATGACTTTGGCAGACTGTAATTCATAGGTTCGATTCGCCAGTATGGGACATACCTTAAATTATTCTCGGACTCTTGTAGATTCTATGGGTATGTGTCCCATCATCCAATTCATCGGAGGAGTCGAGAAAATATTCTTGAAATATTTTTTTTATAAGGCCGAAATCCAAATCTACGGATGACTTTGAAAGACTGTTAGTACTGCACAGGTGCGATTCGCCAATATGGGACATACCTTAAAATTTGCTCGGACTCTTGTTGATTTGATGGGTATGTGTCCCATAATCCAAATCATCGGAAGAGCGGAGAAAATTGTACTGCCATATTTTTCAAATTTGCCAAAAATCAAAATCTATGGATGACTTTGGCAGACTGTTTGTAGTGCACAGGTTCGATTCGCCAATATGGGACTTACCTTAAAACATGCAAGGACTCTTGTAGATTCCAGGGGTATGTGGCCCAGCATCCAATTCATCGCAGGAACGGAGAAAATAGTACGTCCATAATTTTCAAATTTGCCAAAAATTAAAATTTATGGATGACTTTGAAGGACTGTTAGTACTGCACAGGTGCGATTCGCCAATATGGGACATAACTGCAAATATTCTCGCACTCTTGCAGATTGCATAGGTATATGTCCCGTTATACAATTCATCGGAGGAGTCGAGAAAATAATCTTGAAATATTTTCTTACATGGCCGTAATCCAAATCTATGGATAACTTTGGCAGACTGTTTGTAGTGCACAGGTTGGATTCGCCAATATAGGACATACCTTAAAATATGCTAGGACTCTTGTAGATTCCATGGGTATGTGTCCCATAATCCAAATCATCAGAGGAGCGGAGAAAATTGTACTGCCATATTTTTCAAATTTGCCAAAAATCAAAATCTATGGATGACTTTGGCAGACTGTTTGTAGTGCACAGGCTCGATTCGCCAATATGGGACTTACTTTAAAACATGCAAGGACTCTTGTAGATTCCAGGGGTATGTGGCCCAACATCCAATTCATCGGAGGAACGGAGAAATTAGCACGTCCATAATTTTGAAATTTGCCAAAAATTAAAATTTATGGATGACTTTGAAGGATTGTTTGTAGTGCACAGGTGCGATTAGCCAATATGGGCCATAATTGCAAATATTCTCGGACTCCTGCAGATTGCATAGGTATATGTCCCGTTATCCAATTCATCGGAGGAGTCGAGAAAATAATCTTGAAATATTTTCTTACATGGCCGTAATCCAAATCTATGGATAACTTTGGCAGACTCTTTGTAATGCACAGGTTGGATTCGCCAATATGGGACATACCTTAAAATATGCTAGGACTCTTGTAGATTCCATGGGTATGAGTCCCAGCATCTAATTCATCGGAGGAGCTAAGAAATTTGCACGTAAATTTTCCATTTGCAAAGTAAAGGAAAATAGTAAATATACACTTAACAGCACTTGCATTGTATTTAAATTAAAAGCCCGCTCGATGGTTTGTATAAGTCCCCAGGTGACTGGGAACTTATACAAACCAAAGATTAAATTCGGCTGTGCCGAGTCTTTAGATACCCTCCATCCTGGTGTTTTTATTCGGGGATTCTACTAAGTACAAACAAGTATGAATTATTACCCATTTTGTATTCGGTCAATCCACTGTGCAACAAATGTGTATGATTTTTTCCACCACTACAAGTAAATATTTCAGTTTAATCTTGTTTAATCTCAGTGCTGCCACAAGCAAGATTCAAAATTCCCAAAAGTGTAGACAAAATTACCCAAAAAATATGAAATTATAAATGACTTCAATTAACATATTATTACAATTTGAACTCCGAAAAAAGGTAATAACCTCATCAGTAAACTTAAAAAAAAAAGTGATTTGGCCATTTCAATTGTCCCATCGTTCTGGGCGTTATATTATTATAAAGAAAAGTTCCTTAAATATGCAGCATTTATGATGAACTTTTGAGTCTTATATGAATCTTCATATAATTTAGAGAAAAAATTAACTTTAGAACAAAACACTTAAAAATCTTGTAAATAAGAGTCAGTTATGATCACATGTGAACGATTTAAAAATAATCTTATTTTAGAGTCTTTCAAAAATCAAGTTTTATTTGCGTTTTTAAATACACACAAAAAAATCTTTGGCAAGCAATTGGGAGCACTTCAACTAAAATAATGTTTTTGTGGCATTCACAATATAATAAATTATTCGATAAAACTTTATTAGTTGAAATTTGCTTAATTACTTGGTAACGATTTTTTTGTGTACGTTAATAGCTTATTTGTATAACGAAAGAATTTCAAAGCATGTATAGATTAATACACTTTCCTGATGTATCGGTTTAATTCGTGGATGATCAGTCGCTGTAAATCAATTCATTAACTCGTATGAATAAAAAATAGATATTGGAATTTTTATGCAAACTTCACAATTAGATGTTAAGTCATTCATAAGCCAAAAGTAATTACATACATTGAGGCGGGGTTGGTAGGCTCTATCGCTAAAATACTGTTATAGATTCAAATATCGATACATTTAAAATACCAGTACCGAAATTAATCAAATACCATTATCCCATTATCCTTACAACACCATTATTTTTTAGTTTAAAATTTTTGTAATTCCACGTCGTAATTGTGAATTTTACATACACTTAGTTAATAAATTTATTTTACTTTACTTTGTTTTTTCATAAAAAAAAATTTGCGGAATGCACCGAAATACCGCTTATCTTAAAATACCATTATTGAAATAATTGCAATACAGTTAACCTTAAAATACCGTTATCGAAATACAATTATCCTTAAAATACTGTAACCGAAATAATCTATGATATCGTTACTTACCCTCACCGATAATCGCACCGTTTCTGCTACCAACAATGCTTTGAAGTAATTGCTAAGTTGTATTCATAGACCCACTATCTATTGGCTAGTTTATGATTTAAATTCTTTTTTTATGTATAATATATTTTGATAATTTGGTAACTTTCTCAATTCATTCATTTGAATTGAAATTTAAGTGAAAAACTAAACAATTTAATAATTGCTGTCATCCATGACCTACCCATAAAGTGGCAACACTGCTTATGTTATTCATATAGATGTATGCAGACCTTTAAAAATATAATTCCTTAATTCGTATCTTAAATCTCAATTTTGCAATAAGTTGATCTCATTGAATTTTTTTTACCCCGATGTAGTACTTTTCAAGCTGTTAAAAAAAAAATCCGCGGAAAGACCTCTGTAGGGAGCTTATTTCTGTGAAAAGTTTGAAAATGGACTTAGCTACATATATCTAAGTCATTATATCATTGAAAGATAGTAAAAATATCTTATGGACGACATTTTATTTTTTTTGTTTGTTTACCCATTACCGGCGAATGAGATTTATTTTTAAGATTTTTTAAAATAAACCGTTTTTATAAAAACCACCGTATACTACCACATAATTTTTTACTTATTAATATATTCTCAAGATTAAAAACTTTTAAGATGTAGTTCAAATTTTATCACTTCAAACACCGAAGATATTAGAAGTCAAGCCTATCTATATATCAAATAAAAGCTTTTCGTCTTGATAACATTCTAATAAGCACAATTTTTGTTCTTATATAGGATTTTTATGGAATAAAAACATTAAAAAAACAAAAAAATTAAAATTCCTACGCCGAATCATAATGGGTCAACAAAAAAATGCTACATCATCCTAGCACAACTATTTTGAGCGTGATCGTGATTTCAACAGACAGACAGACGGACACGGCTATTATATTTTCTTATATAGGTTTAAAAAAAAAAAAAACAAAAAAATTAAAATTCCTACGCCGAATCATAATGGGTCAACAAAATAATGCTATCCTAAAGATATTTTTATTACCTCTCCAATGGTGTACATATTGTTCCAAACCTATCATAAATGAAGAAAATATAGTTAAGTTAATTTTTAAACTTTAAACCGAAGTAACTCCCCATACAGGCTTTTCGCTGAAAAAAAAAATTTCTTCGGGCCCCCAAAGGAGAGTTATATCAGTAATAAAAATTTAGAACCAATCGGTGAGGTGCCTCTAAAGCCAACATACGTCCAAATTATTCAATAGAGTCGAAATTGAATCAACACAAATAGGAACAAATCTTATCTCACTTTATTCAATGTCCAATCATTGATTTAAAGGCATTATGAATTATTCAGTAATTTATAAAATGAATCCAATTTTATGCATATAAATTCAAAAAAAGAATTAACTCTTTCAAGGTCTGGGTGTGTATGTTTGTATTTTTTTCTTATTCAGTAACAACAACAACACACAGTTAATATATTTTCCATGTTAATATGGAAAATTCTAGAGGTGCTTCTACATTTTCTTTCATAACTTTTAAACGTCTGGACCAAATATGCCCATTTCCAATAGCAAACTGCTTAAGAAATTGGACCAAAATTTCAACTAAAAATTAACATCCTAGCACAACTATTTTGAGCGTGATCGTGATTTCAACAGACAGACAGACAGACGGACACGGCTATATCGGTTTCGCTATTGATAACGATCAGGAATATATATTTTTTCTATGTCCCAGATTTTTTTTTCGATGAGTTACAAACGGAATGACAAAATGATATATACCCTCCTGCACAGTGGGATGGAGGGTTTAAAAACGCTTTAAACATTAAAATTCATTTATTTTTAAGTAATTTTATTGACTAAATTCGACTATTTTAATTATTTTATTAAATAAAATTGTGTTCCACTTAAGTTCCACATGAGAAAAATCTATGGATAACTTTTTTATGGATAATTTCACACACATATATATATTATGTCTAGGGTTGTTTATGTCCCGGGACGGGATTCCCGGCAATCCCGCCCTTTTTTCAATCCCGCAATCCCGGGAATTTAAGGCGGGATTTCCCGGGATTTTTTTTTATTCTTCTACAGAAGTTTTAGCTAGTATATTAAAATTTTGGAAGCTTTATTTCAATTAAAAACATTGATTGTTTTAAAAAATAATTTAAATAAAAAATATTTAAAATTAAAGAATGCTATTTAAAATTTAATATATAATATAAAAAAATATTATTTAGGCCGAATTTTTTGGGTTTAGTTAAACTGAAAACAAATTTTATTAGACATTATCAAGTTTAAATACTAACAAAAATACTCGTCCTCGGAAATTTTATATTTTTTAATGATGGTATTTGTTCAAATAAAGCAATATACATACACAACATTTCAACATCAGAATTTCAACTCCAAATACCTCCAAAAAAACTCGGCATTAAAATAAAAAAAATGATAATAATGTAAGTGTTTTGAGTTTTTATTACCTACTTTAAATAATTACATTTAAATTTCAATTTCAGTTGTATTTTCAAATTTAATGTTTTTGTTAGATTAAATATTGTTGACCTTTGGTGTTGTTATATTTTTAGTATTGTTTGGCTTTAGGTCATAAATTTTTAAAAAATAAAATATTTTGTATTTTATTTTTTAATTTTCTTCCGATATTTCAATTTGCATCGCAAATCATCCTCTGGGACATTTAAAAAATACAATATATTAAAAAATATATTTTTGAACGGTACTGAGTTGAAAACTTCTCGCTGCACTTAATAAAGCTTACTATTATTTTTAAAATAATGCATCAGATACTTTTTCAAATTATTTTGGATTTTTTATATGTTAATTTAAAAAAAAAATGAAACAATGAAATTTAAATAATTTTTTTTAAGTAGTTGTGCCATAAAAAATTTCTATCCAAAAAATACCAATTAAAGTTATAAAACTATTTAATAATATTTTAGTGTCTATTTTTATAAAAATTTAGACAATTTGCCTAAAAATTTGTGTGAAAAATACTCACTTTTAAACTTTTTAATAAAAATAGACGAATACTTCTGAAAATCTGCATAGAAACAAAATATCTAGAAATGGAAGTTTTTGAATTCTGATTCTAAAGCTGGTCCGATACAAATTTGCACCCATTAACAATTCCATTATATCCTGAAAGAATTTACGATTCAATTTGTTTAACCGTTTAAACCGCGAATTAATATTTAATTAATGTATTTCTAGGAGTTGTTTTAAAATTAAGATGGCCTTCCATACAAATATATTACCTGCATATTAGTTCGCTATTTAAACTGTTAAACGAATTGATCTCGAAAAAGTGGAAGATATGGATATTTTATATTAAGCCCTTATTTCAGAATATATTAAGTAGATTTTATCATGACTGCAACCAAAAGATGAACTTTGTCGTAAGTTTTTTTGATAGATATCGAGTTTTTCAAGTAAACATACGTCGGATATATTCATTTTCTAACGAGCGGGAATTCTCGGGATCCCGGGAAATTCAGAAAAAAATCCCGCTGTCCCGGGAAATGAAAAAGTCCGGGAAAAGAAAAACCCTAATTATGTCCTATGGTTCCATTAGGAACAAAGGGCCACAAAAAACTACAATAGTACTTAGTAAGTACCATAGTACTTAGCAAGTACCAAAGGTACTTAACAAGTACCATGGTACTTAGCAAGTACCAAAGGTACTTAACAAGTACCATGGTACTTAACAAGTACCAAAGGTACTTAGCAAGTACCATAGTACTTAACAAGTACCAAAGGTACTTAACAAGTACCATAGTACTTAACAAGTACCATAGTATTTAACAAGTACCAAAGGTACTTAGCAAGTACCATAGAACTTAGCAAGTACCTATAGTACTTAGCAAGTACCACAGAACTTAGCAAGTACCACAGAACTTAGCAAGTACCCGTAGTACTTGTTAAGTACCTTGGTACTTAGAAAGTACCAAGTAATTAACCAAGTAATTGTACTTAAGTACAAGTACATTCAAAGTACTTGTACTTTACTAGTACTTAAGTACTGAGGTACTGAATACTTCCCGACTATGGTCTCACAGTGTTATGTATAGAGTTTGACATTAAACTCATAAACATACCAGGTTTACACCGTTTACGAGTAGAATACGAGTTTATATGAAAAAGGTACAGTCCAAATTGTTAAGTAATATTCCTTAATTGCAACATGTTGGTATTTATACGGCATGTTGTGTTAGGATGTTATACACAAAAATAAAACAACCGTTTAAAAGTTTCTTTGCTTTAGTTCTAATTTCTCTAAATAGAATTAAAAGCTTGAATGTTAAAAAGCACGAATCATTGCTTTACATATTGAAGGAACTTCAATGAAAAAGCACAACTACAACATAGGGAAAAATAATAGCTTTGTTAAAGACAAGTGGTTTTCGTTAGTTATAATAATGAAAAATGGATAAGTAAAAATGTTTGAATTTACTTCTCAAAATGCATTTCTTTGAAATTGAACATGTATATACAAAAAACTAAAATCTACATTATAGCCTAGAGAGGACCCCATAAATACAATCTGATGATAGTGAGCGGTGTCACTTGAAAATGCATTAATTGTCAACCATTGGTTCTAGGAAAGTTTTTTTCATAAGTTGGTTGTAAAATAAAAATTGTAAATTCTATTTAGAATTTGTAATATTTGATCTTAAAACCGAACAAAAATAACACTCATTGTAAAACATCTTCAGATCAACTAAAAATCTACAATAAAAAAAAAACAATTAAATTTTAAAAATTTGGCTACTAGCTCGGAAAAAATAAAAAGTGTATAATTATCGAAGTACTTACACTCTAAGAAATGCTTGTAAATTCACTTCTATAAAGTAGGTAAATTTTTGTGTATTATAGCGCAAAATGCCTAATTTTAGACACCTAATGTGTATAATTTTTGTATACACATTTTTGTATACAGAAATACACATAAAATGTATAAGCAGGTAATTTTTATTTATAATTACGCATATTGTGTTTAATACTATGAGTTTGTGCTTAAAAATATATATTAGGCACAAAGTGTGTAAATGTACAAACATATGAAAGTAATAAACAATTTGTCATTTTATTATTTATAAAAAAAAATAATAATAAAAATATAGGAATAAACACCAATAATTAATAAAAAATAAAGAATATCGCTATAAAAATATTTAGTATTATTTTGAATAGCTAAGCAGCGTTTGGCGCTTAGTATGGATCTATTTGAAGGTATGTGTGTATATTAAGAAATGGTTTCAATATTAAACATAAGCTCTCCTTATGAAATATAGATGCAATAACGCCCAATGTTACAAACAAGCTGTTATTACTTGTTTTTTACAATAAACGGTCGATTTTTGAGTGATGGTGAAACTGTGGCGTAAAATCCCATGTAAGTACCCTACAATTCTGAAAAATTTTGTGAACTTTCTAGTCTACTGAGACGTGGCTGGTAAATTTTTTACCATGCGGATCACGAAAACGAGGTCGATGTACACAAAATTCATGTAATTGACATTTTTAAGATCTTATATTTTGTATTTAAACCTATTGTGCTTGTAAATATCTCAAAGAAAAGTTGCATCGGTATTTAAAAGGCAATGCCTTTTAATTTCGGTACCGATATTTCAAAGATAATGCTATTTTACGTTTAGCAGTATTTAAGTTATTTTGATATTCAAATCGTATTCAAATGTTGGAAACTGCTCAATAATTACATGCAATTAACGAGAAGAGCGACTTTATATTCTAAGGGTAATGCTATTTCATTTATTTCGGATGTTATAAGAAAGATGTTGTAAGGATAACGGTATTCCAGGTGTTTTAAGGATAACGGTATTTTAGGGTTAGTTGAAAGGGGTTTGAACTGATAACCGACATTTTATAGCACATCATGTTTTAAATACATAAGACAAGTGATCAGGGGATCCGTGGTCAGCATAAAATATTAATAAAAAATAACTAGTCACGTTCCGGAGGCAGTACCGGTATTCTCAACCATTGGTGATCCTAAATAGCGTATATAAATTTTTTTAATGATACGGTTTTGGTTAAGTATAATAGGTAGGAAAAATTTAATTTTATTATAATTTCCAACTTTATAAAAATATTAACGATTTCGGTCTCTGACCACAATGTTTTCCCTTTCTACAGCCTGACATAAGTGAAATCAGCGGTATAAATGTTGACAGTGGCTTAAATCGAGTACACCAGGAAGTGATATTAGTGCCCTAATTGTGCAACTAAAAACAAAAATCTCTCAAAATTTCTAAAACAAAAGTTAGTTATCTAATACCATCTAAGCCAGAATAGATGCATGACGAATGCCAGAAGCCTACCAGAAAAAGAGAGAATTTGCAAAACACAGAAAACTATAGCAAAAATAATAATGATTTTAATTTCCTTATAATAAAGTTAGTATTAAAAACTAAAACAAGGTCTTGTGGTTTTATTAGAAACGGCATTTTTGTATTACTGAGCCCTTAAATATGCATCTTAAGGTATTTTGTATATTTTCACTTTAAAATGTTTTTATACGTATAAATATAAATGTTTTCATGTGTATAAATATTACACACAATGTGTGTAATATTTAAAGTTTACAACCATAGAGTAATTTTACCGACATTATAGTAGGTAAAAAGTTACCTACTATAAATATGGTAAATTTCAACTAAAATTTATTAGAGTGTAGGTAAAATACAACTTTAAAAGTATATTTTGTAAGTTAGTAAAAAAATACATGTAGATTTATCAATTTTTGGTTTTTGTCAACTTGCCTTAGTTTTTGACCTATTCCATTTTCACGCACTACAACAGGGGTGGCAAGACTTTTTTCGCTGCGTGCCAGAAACGGACAAATTTTTTTTTGTAAAAGTTTCTCGCGTGCCACCTTAATTTTATTTGTCTTTAAAAGTCCTTTTTAAAAATTTGGAAAACTTCTCTTAAAAAATCATCGCAGATGTACATAATTATCACCGCTACGGATAACCCCCAAAAGGAAAAATTAAATAATATCCCAGAAATTACGTAAAAATGTTTGAGGATTATTTAATTTTTTTGGGTTTATTTACGATGTTATGCAAAAAAAAACTTCTTAATTTAGCTTTAAAACATGAATTTGCTAAAGCATTCATTATCTCTATTAAACCTTTATTTAAAAATTGTATTTAAAAACATACAATAAAAGTATATTCTCTCTTTTTATTGTTAGTGATACATGAATTTTGTGAACGATTGACTCAGTAATTGTAGCTATATATATTTTTTTGTAAATTAAAATGTTTTATTACAAACCAAAACTCGTTAAAACCCGATTTTTAAACATTAAGCACCGTAAGTTGTTTTTCACGTGGAAAAATTTCACTCGAACTTTAAAGGCCTCAAATTGCAATTTAATTTATAAAAATGGACAATTTTTTAATTTTATAACAAAGATACAATCACAAAAAACTCAAAATGTCATTTTTTCACAAGAAAAATAATAGCCTTGTATATTAAATTTGCGTGAAAACAAACTCTACACAATTTTCACGTGACACTCATTGTCGTGAAAAATTAGATTTTTTATATGGAGTATAACAGTTTTTTCACGTGAAACTCAAACAACTTACGGTGCTTTACTGAGAAGTAATAATGGGAACAAATTTTGTTAAAGATATTTTTATATTACGAATACTGAAAGTATTCGAATATCGAGTATGGGTTTATTATAAATACATCACTATTTTATTGAATTTATTATACCCTACACCACTACGTGGTCAGGGTATTATAAGTTTGTGCTGGTGTTTGTAACACCAAAAAATATTGGTCCTAGACCCACCTTATAGTATACCGATCGGCTCAGAATTTTTTTTTATTTCGATTTAACGATGTCCGTCTGTCCGTCCGTCTGTCTGTCCATGCATTCTTGTGCGCACTCTACAGGTCGCAAATAATAAGATATTTTGATGAAACTTGGTACACCGAGTTATGTCCGCTCAAGGACGAAGCCTATTGATTTTGGTTAAAATCGGTCCATGTTTAGACCTAGTGCCCATATAAGGGTCCTACCTAAATTATATTGTTTATACGCTGCAGGTTGCAAATATTAAGATATTTTGATGAAATTTGGTACACAGACCTATGTATGTTGGCCCAAGGACGAAGCCTATTGATTTTGGTGAACATCGGTCCATGTTTAGACCTAGTGCCCATATAAGGGTCCTACCAAAATTATATTGTTTATACGCTGCAGGTCGCAAATATTAAGATATTTTGATGAAATTTGGTACACCGGCCTATGTCAGCCCAAGGACGAAGCCTATTGATTTTGGTTAACACCGGTCCATGTTTAGACCTAGTGCCCATATAAGGGTCCCCCCAAAATTATATTTTTTATACGCAGCAGGTCGCAAATATTAAGATATTTTGATGAAATTTGGTACACCGACCTATATCAGCCCAAGGACGAAGCCTATTGATTTTGGTTAACACCGGTCCATGTTTAGACCTAGTGCCTATTTAAGGGTCCCCCAAAATTGGCTTGGTTACAAACTGCAGGTCGCAAATATTAAGATATTTTAATGAAATTTGGTTCGCTGACTCACATTATAGAAAATTTTGACACAAGTCCCATTTTAACCCATTCGAATTTCGGATCCAAACATTAGTTGGCTTTTAACCAGACTGGTGTAGGGTATTGTATAGTCGGCATGCCCGACTTTAACCTTTTTACTCGTATTATCAAACAGATATTATAGGATATACCCTGCTTTAAGCGTTTAATAAATTTTTCTTTATTAATCATTTGTGAATATTCTTTTTGCCAAATTAGCCTAAAAATCTGTAATTGGGCTATTTGAAAAGTTTTTCGGTGGGTCTCATACTGTAGGTTTAACTTTAACTTAACTAAAAACAAAATAAAATGTCAAAAAAATTTACACTGTAAATAAAAGAATAATGTTTTTATTTATTTACTACTTTACATAGAGCGTATGAAACGCTCCCGTTGATTGTTAAGCAAAGAATCTCCTTTATTGTGTAAAATCGGACTTAATTTATAATACATTATTGCTTACTAAGCAATTCTATAGACAGTGGGAAATGTAGCAAATGGATTGAGAACTTTTGGTAAGATTCATAAAGTATGAATCAACGATAAATGTACAATACCATAAGTAATGACTGTTACAGTGGTTTGAGTCAGAGTTTGACTGAGTATTCTCAGTATAACTTACTGTAACTGCAATGGTCATTGTACAACACCAATAGTGTGTATCGTATGTATTATTGTTCTGTAATATGATCTTTTTAGTTTCAAGTACCCAAAATATTCTTGTGGGTAATAACGCATTTAATTCATGCTACATATGCTACACCTCCCTTTTACGGAAGAATGTTCATATAATAAAGTTGTATGGACATTCTTGTACAATAAAGAAATAAAATACTTAAAATTATGTTTACTTTATTTGGTATTTATTTTCTTAATTTTTGAATGTTATTATGTTATTAGATTTTTATTATAGTTTTCATATTTTATTGGTTATAAATCTTAAGTCTATTTTTATGAACCATTTGTTCTTTATTATTTTCCATATCAATTATTGTTATATTATTTCTTACATCTAGTTTTTTAATTTTATAAGGTCCTATATATTTAGGATCTAATTTATGCCCTGTATCATTTTTAAGCAAAACTAAATCTCCTATTCTAAAATTATAATCTAATATTCCCTTATCGTAATTTAATTTCTGCCTTAATTTAGATCGATCTAACATCTCGCGCGCTCTCTTATGTGCTACTTCTAATCTAAATTTTATTTCCTTAGCATAATCATCTATGTTATACAGTGGACTAACTCTATCTACTTCACTAAATTGTTGAAACTCATTTGGAAGGTTTCCAAAAACTAATTCATATGGACAATAGTCGTGAACTGATGATGGCGTGGTGTTAAAGCAGTACGTAAAGTACTTAAGCCAATCATCCCAATCGTCCCTATCTACAGAAATGTACGATCTTATATATTCATTAAAAGTTCTATGACTTCTTTCTATTGTGCCCATTGTTTGATGGTGATAAGCAGTGGAAGTGAGTTTCCTTACTTTAAGGAGGTTAAATAATTCCGTTAATAACGAATTTTTGTACTCTGTACCCATATCCGAAATGAACGTCTTCATTGGACCGTAGGTAAGAATAACATTTTCAAAAATTGCCTTTGCAATTGTTTTCGCACTTTTGTCTCGTACGGGCATTGTTACTAAGTATTTTGTCATGTCACAGATTATAGTGACTGCATATTCATTTCCATTGTAGGATTTTGGTAATGGACCTATAGTATCCACTAATACAATATCAAATGGTTTTGCCGGGGTTGGCGTTAATATCAATGGACCTTTCAAGTTCTTTGTAGTTTTGGCCGTTTGACACTTTTGGCATGATTTAACGTATTTCGTTACGTCTTTCGTGATATTCTTCCAATAGTAATATCTTTTAATTTTGTTTAATGTTCTTGAAATACCGCAATGACCTCCTTCTGCAGGGTCTTCGTGGTATCGTTTCATTATGTCTTGAATAGCTTTATCATTTTTATCAATTCGGGTCACCTTATTTAGTAGCGCTACTTTTATATGATTCAAATATTTATTGCCCTTTTGTTTGAATTCATTAATGGAGATAAATTCGAAAATTTTCTCACTAGGTGCCATTTGTAATTTCGTAATGCTATGTTTACCGGCCACTTCTTCGAGCCTTGGGAAGAATTGTCCTAAGTCAAGTTTTCCATTAGTAAACAAATCATCAATTGGTATATATGCCATTACAGATTTTCCTCTTTTGATGTAACATCTTCCGGGGGTAATCTTTAATTTATAGTATTTTCTGACGTCAGTGTTCTTAATCGGTACATATATACTGGGCTTTTCATTTTCTTTGAATTGATGTTGCTTATTCATTTCTTTATTTTCAGCCTTATTCTGTGTCTTTTTTGTCATTGATCTGGTTGTAACTTTTAATATATTATTATTTTGTATATTTAAATCTTTTAATTCGTCGATCGTTATACGCGATAAAGCGTCCGCGACGTAGTTATCTTTTCCCCTAAGATATTCAACAGTGAAATCATATTCTTCTAGATCAAGTCTAATTCTAGTCAATTTTGAGCTGGGATTCTTCATCGAAAATAGATAAGAAAGTGGTCTATGATCCGATCGAACGAGGAAATGTTTTCCATAAATATAGGGTCTAAAATGTTTTACTGCCCAATGTATTGCTGTCAACTCCTGTTCAATAGTGGATTTATTGCTTTCTCCTTTTGTGAAACTTCTAGAGGCGTATGCCACTGGTAAATGCTTTCCATCGTACTCTTGTGTGAGCACGGCACCACAAGCGTATTTGCTTGCATCTGTTGTTATACAGAATTGTTTTCCAAAATCTGGGTATTGCAATAATGTTGGTTTCATTAGTGCACTTTTAAGATGTTCAAAAGCAATATCGCATTCTTTTGTCCATTCAAATGGTACTCCTTTTTTCGATAATCTAGTAAGATGCCTTGAATATTCAGAAACATTTTTAATAAATCTCCTGTAGTAGTTACAAAACGCTACAAATCTTCTTGCGCTATCGGCATCAGTAGGCTTTGGGTATTTTTCGATTACTGAATATTTACTATCATCTGGGAGTATGCCCTTGTTGGTGCATATATGGCCTAGATATGTAACCTCGTGCATGAAAAATGAACATTTTTCAGGATGTAATTTGAGATTGTATCTGCGACATAGTTCGAAAACATCTGTTAAATTTGAAAGCATGTGTTTCTCTGAACAACCTAGAACGACTAAGTCATCCATATATAGGAAGGCTTGATCTGGTCTTAGACCACTAAAAGCAATTGTCATCATTCTTTGGAATGAATTTGGTGCCACTTTTAAACCATATGGTAATCGTGTAAATCTATACGCGCCTTTGTTAGTTGAGAATGATGTTAGGTTTCTAGAATCCTTCTCTAGTTCTATTTGATGAAATCCGGATATTAAATCTAGACAAGAAAAGTATTTTGCTCGGCCAAGTTGATCTAAAATATCATCTATTCTTGGCAATGGAAATTTATCTGCAATTAATTTCTTGTTTACTTGTCTGTAGTCTATCACCAGTCTCCATCTCTTTTCTTCTGAATTCGGTAAAGATTTCTTTGGAACCAATAAAATTGGACTATTATATTCGGAATAGGATGATTCTATTATACCATCATCTATCAATTTATTCACCCGCTCTTCGATTTCTTTTTTATGGGTATGTGGTATACGGTAGTTCTTGATGTACACAGGGTCCGTATCCGTTGTTCTTAACTTTTGTTTGTAAAAATTGTTAGTTGTAACTGTTTCTGATTCTAATCCAAAGATATCGCTATATTCGGTGCATATTTCTGTTAATGTTTCCTTAAAATGTATTGGAAAGTTCTTTTCCAATATATTTAAAATTTTATCTTTTCTATTTTTGTTGTTAGTGTTACACTGTACTATGTTATAATTATTGACATCTTCCGTTATAATTTTATCCTGTTTTAGGGTAATTACAGAATTGTTCGTATTAAGTATCCTTATAAATGCATTTTTAGTTTTCACTAGTGTACTAGCTATGAAAACTCCCGGTTGGGGTTCTTGATTAGTTACCAGTACTTCTTCATTGCATGATGAAAGTTTAATTTGTCGTATTACCTCGGATCTTGCTGGCAAGGTAATATCATCATCACAAGTATTGGTCATTGGTATTACTATTTGCTGTGTTAGATAATGTGGTCTTAGGATAAGATAATCCTGGTCTTGGTTAAATTCAAGAATACAATTAAATCTTTTCATAAAATCCATACCAATTATTCCATCACATGGTATTGGAAAATTGTCATCCACCACTTGGAAATTGTGGGGTATCAAAAATTCATTAGTCTTCAAATCAAAAAATGTTGTACCAATGGATTTAATTCTACCCTTTCCTATGCCAGTAAGTGTAGTAAAATGTGCCGTATTTATTTGCTTAAATGTGCATTGATGTTTTATTAAGGATATATCTGCTCCAGTGTCTACCAGTAAAGTTACATTAGTGTTAATTATGTCTATTTTGATTTGTATGAAACAACTAAAGTTAAGGTTAAGATTATATATCTTCCCATTTATTGGCTTCATCTTAGGGGATTGTTCGCGTTTTCCGAACTGTTTTCACTTGCGGTTATTGCTCTGGCGTGGTTTCTGTTTCCATTATAATTTCCACGTCCTCTTCTATTTCTGTAATTATTATTTGAATAATTGTTGTCATTGCCATTGTTGTTGCGGTAATTATTATTGTTATTCCTGGAGAAGTTACCTCTTCCACGGAATTTTCCTTTGTTCTTGCGGTAATTGCCATTATTGGGTCTTTGCCCATAGTACAATATTGTACTCTGTTGACTAGTTGCATCAGTGCAACTATTCATAAATTTGCTAATTGCCTCATTCATATTATTGAATTGGCCAGCTTCCATGATCAATTTTACCTTATCAATGTTACAATTTTTAGTGAGTGCCTTTACAGCAACTTGGGTTGAGTATTTATTTGCCAAATCGCAGGTCAAACCATCTGATATGTAGGCATTTTCAAGCGATTTAGTAAGTGATTCTATTTCACTACAATATGCAGTTGCTGTTTTACTGTTCTGTCTTATGTTCATAATTTTGGCAGAGACGACCTCTACTGATTCACCTTTTACCGAGTTAGTTAATTTCGAAATAATCTCGGCGATTGTTGATTCAGTGTTAATGAGGTTTCTCGCAGTACCTTTCAATTTTGTCCTTGTTAGAGATGCCGCCACCTGTTCGTGTGTATCCTTAAGTGAATCTACCAAATGTAGCGAATCCAAAAATGTTCGCAGATTTTCTGGTCTGCCGTCAAAGTCACAAATCAGCTTTGAGGCTGTATTAAGAAATTCTACTACCGTTTGTGGCATTTTGAAATCTTTTACGTCTTCAGACCGTTGTGTGTAGTTTTCAAAAAAATCTTTCATGTATTGAGGTAGGAATTTCAAGAACCAAATTCCTTCTTATTGCCACAGAAACAAGCTTTTCTCTAACATCTAAAAAAAAACTATCGGCTGCAGCTTTATGAGCTACCGTAAATCTTGAATAATGAACGTTGAACAAGACTCTAATTTTCTCTAAACAGTTAATCAATGTGTCTAAATGTTTCTGGATAGTTTCCTCTTTAGCAGGTCTATCAGTATTCAAACTTTTGTAGGATCTATCAAAAGTTTCTTTAATTGTTCTTGCCTTGTATATTATATTCTGCCACTCCATCTATTTAATATATACTATTTATATTGGTTGTTGATGTCTGTTACTTATTGCCCTACATATTATCCTTACAATATAAATGATCGCCACTATAACAATCATTATTATTGATATCATTTCTACATAATTCAATTCATTGTTCCCAGTAATGTTTGGTTCATTACTTTCTTTAATATTCCTTCTCAAAACTTCGATAAGTTCCCTATTATCAGATTCCTCTTGTGATTTACCTACTTCATATCCGGCGATGAGTAGTGGGATAGTGGATAACACTTTTTTCCACCAAGTCATCTTTCGAAAATCTATATTGTATTCTTCCCTATCAATACATGAAAAAATAAAAAAAAAATACTACTATGGCAAAAATAAGTCCAAAGCTACCTCACTAGTTACATTGGCGTTTGGTCTTGCAATTTCTGATCGCTGTCTATCAATGTTCAAAAAGTTTACTAATTATCAAACGAGTTTCTATTTCGGTTGCATTTAATGCATCCTTGTGCCCCCTATAACCAACAGATCTTCTAAATTCTTCTAACCATTTGGCCTCTCTTTCAGGGTTCAAAATTGGCTCTTTATAATCCCAATCTATCTTGTTCCTTGATCTATCCCCGTTTTTCCCTTTATCCATAATAAAAAGGACCATATAAAATGTACAAATTTAAATTTTCCTTTGCATAATTTTATTTTATTTCTGGTTTACAATAAAAATAATAGCCCTTCAGACAATTACAATTCCAGAGTAAAGAAAAAAATTTTCTTCTTCTTATTTTCTCATTTAATAATCACTTTGATCACAATAATTAGTTTGATTGTTTATAATCATTTTTGGGTTTTATCCCCGTTTTCAAAAATTTAAAAAAAAAGTTTTTGCCTCGAGCGATGACTCGCTTACAGGCCCTACGAGTGCGGATAGTACGCACTTCGTTTGTAGCTAAAGATTTTTTTCTTTTATACTTATTTTCCTTCGCGATGTTGCTCCAACAGAAATTCCAACTTATACACCTGTTTCCACAGTTGCGTTGCCCTTTCCCAGGATGGGGGTGGTTTGCCGTAAATTAGACGCAATATAACTGCCTTTTCCCTCTTTAGCTTTTGCGTCACTCCTCCTCTTCGTTTTCGGGTGACTTTGGCTGTAGTTGGCTCCTCTGGTTTTTCTTTTCTTCTCTGTTGTCGCTGCCTATATTCTTCCAGCGAGAGAGGTTGCGGTTGGGGTTTCATCCTGTCTTTCGGCCAGACAGGGAACTTCCTTCACGCAACTGGCGGATCTTTGTGGCTGACCCGCCAGGACAAAATTATATGTTTTCTTTTTTTTTTCTTTTTGGCTGTGCAATGAAGCACTAGTCCAAAGGGTTAAACTGGCACCGCTTATTTCTTTATCTTTTGGGTGCTTTATGTTGGAGCACTCCAAAAGACTGGCAGGATCGCCATGTAAATAAAAGAATAATGTTTTTATTTATTTACTACTTTGCATAGAGCGTATGAAACGCTCCCGTTGATTGTTAAGCAAAGAATCTCCTTTATTGTGTAAAATCGGACTTAATTTATAATACATTATTGCTTACTAAGCAATTCTATAGACAGTGGGAAATGTAGCAAATGGATTGAGAACTTTTGGTAAGATTCATAAAGTATGAATCAACGATAAATGTACAATACCATAAGTAATGACTGTTACAGTGGTTTGAGTCAGAGTTTGACTGAGTATTCTCAGTATAACTTACTGTAACTGCAATGGTCATTGTACAACACCAATAGTGTGTATCGTATGTATTATTGTTCTGTAATATGATCTTTTTAGTTTCAAGTACCCAAAATATTCTTGTGGGTAATAACGCATTTAATTCATGCTACATATGCTACAACACAAAACAACAACAAATTTTTGGGTTAAATATTACCCTAAGTTTAAACCTGCAGTATTAGACCCACCATTTGAATAACAAAGTTAATCTTTAAATATTGCGATTATTTCATTATGAAAAAATACCCAATGAAATAAAATTAAAACAGTTTGGACACTATTGCCTTTTAATTTTGGGGGGGGGGGGGGTTACTCTATTTTTAGAGGTTATTTGATTTTGTTAAAAAAAGTAAAATTTTTGGGCACCATTCATTATTTCAGTACGTAAAAAACTAGTTGAAAAATGTGCTTCGGGTAAAAATTTGATTTGGTTAAAGTAAATCGCGCTATTTTTATCATAATAATGAATAAATAGCGAATACAGTAGACGCTCGCAAATTAGAACCGCTTTGTTTTTGAGGCAATTCTAATTTCTGAATTATTCTAATTTCTGGACGTTTTTTTTCGTTTCGTTTCCAATGATAAAGTGTTTTTCTTTCACTTTCACTATTTAATAGAGACTGCCAAATAATATGTACACTAGGGCGGGTCGATTTAATAATCGCCCATGGCTCAGTGAAAATCGTATTCTAGGGATCAAAATAAGAAGGAACCATACCTCTAAAACGAATTCTACTACCCCCCAACTGTTGACTTTTGTCCCGTAGGGTCAAGTTTTGAAAAATCCAACTTTGACCCATTTAGAGTGCCCCAATCGAGTCCAAATGTATGACCGACCCCCACTAACTTTGGAGGGCCGATCCACCCATGCCAGTGGCACACCCCCTGGAACTCCCCTGGGGGGTTCCCCAAACAAACATTTTAAAAAATCACCATTTTTGGCACTTTATTTTATTATTTTTTATTTATTTTATTTATTTTTATTATTTTATTTATTTTTTCTCTTTAGAAATTTATTTAGTCAGAACATATGTAAATGAAAAAATTAATTTAACTTAGTAATAGAAAAGAAAATAAAAAAAATTACTGTTTGAAGTCTTTTTTGCTTTCAAGTCTGGGCAATTTCGCACGGCTCTCTAATGTCGTCACCATAACAGCCTCTACATTTTCCGGTATAACTCGTTTGGAAACGCTAGCTAGCGATTGAACGTGTCGTTCTGTTGCTGGTCGTCAAATAGGTTGTGTGGGTTTTTTAAGCCACCACAAGACACAGCTGCATGTCGTAAACTTACTTAAGCTAAATCGGTTACAGGTAGAATTGAGCATAAAATTATCATAAAGGATTTTCCAGAAGTAATAAAAGGCGCACTTGCTTAACAGAATTTGTGGTCAGATTAACGTTTAATTTACATGTAAGTACTTTATGGGCAGTTTTGACAACAAAATCGGTTACAGGTAGAATTGAGCATAAAATTATCATAAAGGATTTACCAGAAGTAATAAAAGGCGCACTTGCTTAACAGAATTTGTAGTCAGATTAGCGTTTAATTTACATGTAAGTACTTTATGGGCAGTTTTGACAACAAAATCGGTTACAGGTAGAATTGAAATTACCATTTCATTCTTATTACCTCGTCTCCTAGACCATATATAACGCAACAGTTTTTGTGAATGCATTAAGTCGTTGTGAAGAACTCGAAGTGTGAAGTGCTAATTTGAGATAAAAAAATATTTAAAAAAAAAATCATTCCAATTCAAGAAGTTTACAATGAATCCACCATCCTCTACACCGCAAGATGAAGCAATAACAACATCAACAACTATCGAAAACCCAATGAGTCATATACCCAGGCATGATGTTACTGTTTTTGGTGTGTCTACTGATTTGACTGATCTTAATTTACCAACCCATCTGGATATCTTGAGATATTATTTTTACTTGAGCGAACAAAAAAAGTTGTCCTATAAAGCATTCACTATTCAAGTATAAGATAAGTTGATTGGAATTTGGGAAAAACTTGGTATGGAAATAATGCTGAAAAAAAGTGTATGTAATAAATTGAATAGATTGCTTGACAAATATCAAGAGCAAATCAAGAGAAGAAACAAACCACAACAATTTACAGAGTATGTAAAATCTCTGGAAACAATTTTTTTCATTGGAACATGTAAATGCGATTTGAAGGCAGCTCCATGTGCATGCGGTTTGGTTCCCGAACGCCTCAAAGAGTTTATGCACGATCAACATAATCAGAGAAGTCTAACAATGGATGGATTTGCGATGGAAATTGAAGAGCAAGGAGCAACGTCTATGTCATCAATGCCAACATACCAAGATCCCGATGATTCAACATACGCACCGCCACCGGTTCAAGAAGATTTGGATATAAGCACAAGTTCACAATACACACAGAGATACGATTGTTTTAACTTTGCCTTGGTATGTGACAGATTTGGCGTGCCTGATAGAGTAGCATCAGCAATGGGAACAGCTCTTTTCCAAGATTTTAAAATGAAAGATATCCATGGCAAACCTCTCATCATGGATAAATCGAAAGTTCGCCGAGAAAAAGAGAAATGCAGACAAGAAGTGCTTCGCAAACGGTTAGATGATACCAATTTGTTAGCATTTTCATTCGATGGCAGAAAAGATGATACTTTAACGAGAGATACAATTGATGAGAAGTATCATACTAGAATGGTAAAAGAACCTCATCTTGTTATTTTGAGAGAACCGAATTCTGAATTGATTGGTTACGTAAGACTGGAACATGAAACCGCTGAATACAAAACAACCAAATTAAATGATTTTTTCAACGACAAAAATATATCACTGGATGCATTAATTGGCATATGCACTGACGGTGAGCCAACAAACACTGGCCCAAACGGTGGAATTATACGACGATTCGAATTGCGTTGAAGTGTAGAAGGCAAACGAACCATTGCATTGGTTCGTTTGCCTTCTACACTTCAACGAACTTCCGTTTCGGCATTTGTTTGAAGCTTTGGATAAATCAACCAGCACTGGACCAAGATCGGCAACCGGAAAATTGAGCCGTCAAATCGAAACTTGTGAAACTCTTCCGGTAAGTTATTGCTATCACTCATTTATTATAATTGTCAACCGTTTTTAATTGTTTTATTTTTATATATTTTCAGGTAGTGGACGGCTTTCAGAAAATTGAGTTGAAAAATATGCCCCCTTCTCCAGAAAAAATTGAATTTTCCACCGATTCCAAGTACGACATGGCCCATGCAATTTCTAGCGGCGTGGTTTCAGTGGATCTGGCAAACATCAAACCAGGGAAAATTGTACATTCTCGGTGGCTCACCAAGGCCGCTAGACTATTACGATTATATGTGACAACGGAAAATCCAGATGCAAATTTAAGAATACTGGTTGAATTTATAATTACATGTTATGTGCCAATGTACTTCAATATCAAGTACTAGCCGGCGCAGCCCGCTACGTTGTTAGCGTGCCTTAAAGTTTAAGGGGGGGGGGGCGCAGCAGGGTTGGAAAGCATTTTATAATATTAAAAAAAGCGGGCATAGCCCGCTGCGTTGTTAGCGTGTCTTAAAGTTTTTTTTTTAATTCCAGTTTATGTAAAGGTAGACCTGGCAATTCAAGTAAATTCACAAATTCAGTTGGAAAATTTACTGCGTCGGTTTCTTCCACCGGTGCTTCGTTACATGAAGTTTAAATATCGGAATATATAAGTTCCATTCCTTTTCTAAGGTTTTTTCTCTTTTAGAAAATTTGTTTAACTTTTTGGAGAGTATGTTTCTATGCTACATAAGTTTCATATTCCGTGGATAGTGTTTGAACAGGTAATTCCCTCTTCCAATCCATTTGCATTGTCTATAATTTCAATTCCACTCGTTCAACGTTTATATCCATTTCATTCCACTTGTGTAGTGTTTCAATTCCACTCGTTTCCTATTTAGTTTCTTAATTTAGGTGTTTCATAAACACTTGTTCTTTATGTTTTAGGTTTCTAGCTAAAGACGCAGACGTTAAGGGGGGGGGGGGCAATTTTCCGCTTTTGAACCACCATTTTTACCACGTTCCTGTCCAAAGTCCTAGAAATGCCTTGTCGATAAGTTAGCCCATACTCCAAGGAAAACATATTATATATTACAGGTTTCTAGCCGAAGGGTTCGGTTAGGCCATCAAGGGGGAGAATTATTCCGTTTTTACCCCTCCCGGTAGGAATTTCCAAAAATTCCGTCTTAGAGTACGTCTGCGTTGAAGGAGGAACCTACTACATACATAATTTTAGGTCTCTATATCCAGCAGTTTGGCCAGGCCGTCAAGGGGGAAGTTTTTTCCCTTTTTACCCCTCCCGGTATGAATTTCCAAAAATACCATCTTAGGGGACGTCAACGTTGGAGAAGGAACCCAAATACCGAATTTAAGCTCCCTTGTTCCAGCAGTTTGGCCAGGCCGTTAAGGGGAGACTTTTCCTGTTTTTGACCCTACCTGTAGAAATTTCCAAATATCTCATCTTAGCGGATGTCTACAATAGAGGACGAACTTTAATACCAAATTTCAACTTCCTACCTCCAGCGGTTTGGGCAGGCCTTTAAGCGGCACTTTTCGCTTCATTAATCCCCATTTTTGCAATGTCCCTGTCCAAAAAGCACCTTCCCGGTAAGTGAGCCCATACTCCAAGTAACATGTTTTACATTTCAGTTTTCTAACCAACTTTTACTATTTGTGCCCCTCTCGGTAGGAATTTCCGAAAATCCATCGACAGGGAATTTCAGCTTCCTAGTTTCAGCAGTTTGAGCAGGCTGTCAAGGGGGACACTTTTTCTTTTTTTGTCCCTCCCGGTTGGAATTAGGCTGGAAGAGGAACCTAAGTACCGAATTTCAGCTTCCTAGTTCCAGCAGTTTGGACAGGTCGTTAAGGGCAACTTTCCCTTTTTGAGCCCCCATTTTATAACGACCCTGTCCAAAATTCACAAAAGTATCTTTCTAATAAGTTAGCCCTTACTCCAGGGACCCACATTTTAAGCTTCAGGTTTCTAGCCGAAGGGGTTTTTACAGGCCCCCAAGGTGAGGCTTTTCTTCTTTTTGCCCCTCCCTTTAGGAATTTACAAAAATTCCATCTTCGCGGCTATCTGCGATGGATGAGGAACATTCATACCAAATTTCAACTGCATTGCCTAAGCGGTTTGGGCAGGCCGTTAGTGGGGACATTTTTCCCTTTCAACCACCATTTTTACTATGTTCCTGTTCCAAAATAGAAAAATTACGTTGCCGGTGAGTTAGTCCTACTCCAAGGAATACATATTTAAAATTTTAGGTTGGCCAAAAGGGATTGGGCAAGCCGTCAGGAGCAGACTTTTACCTTATTTCCCCTCCCGATAGGAATTTCAAAAATTCCGTCTAAGCGGACGCCTACACAGAAGGAGGAACTCACATACCGAGTTTCCTTTTGTGATATCCTGTAGGGAATTCCAAAAATACAAACTTAGTCGATGTCTACTACAGTGGAGGAACCTTTATACCAAATTTCAACTTCTTACCTCCAGTGGTTTGGGCAGGCACTTTTCCAATTTGTGAGACTGTTTATGGGGAGACTTTTCCCCTTTTTGCCCGTTCCGGTAGGAATTTCCAAAAATCCCGTCTTAGCGCACGTCTATGCCGAATATCAAGAAACCTTGTTTTAGTGGAGATATCCGTGGGGGGAGGAAAAAAAGTAGTTTTTTTGAAATTATATATTATTTTAAATGGTACTTTTTGGAAAAACGAAATTTTTTGGAAAAAGATACTTTGTTTTTACAAAGTACTTTATTTGTACTTTTTTTGGAAAAGGTATTTTTTTTTAAAAAGGTGGTTTTTTTGGAAAAATGTATGTTTTTTGGAAAAAGGTACTTTTTTTGGAAAAGGTACTTCTTTTGGAAAAGGAACATTTTTTTAGAAAAAGGTACTTTTTTTTTGGGAAAAGGTACTTTTTTTTGGAAAAGGTACTTTTTTTGAAAAAGGTATTTTTTTGAAAAAATGTATGTTTTTTGGGAAAAGGAACATTTTTTTTAGAAAAAGGTACTTTTTTGGGAAAAGTTACTTTTTTTTGGAAAAGGTACTTTTTTTGAAAAAGGTATTTTTTTGGAAAAATATATGTTTTTTGGGAAAAGGTACTTTTTTTGGAAAAAGGTACTTTTTTTTGGAAAAAGGTACTTTTTTTGGAAAAAGGTACTTTTTTGGGAAAAAGGTACTTTTTTTGGGAAAAGGTACTTTTTTGGAAAAAGGTACTTTTTTTTTGCCCTTCCCGATAAGAATTTCCAAAAATGCCGTCTCAACGGACGTCTACACCGGTCGAGGAACCTACATACCAAATTTCAACTTCATAGCTCCAGCAGTTTGAGCAGGCCGTCAAGGGGGAGACTTTTTCCGCTTTTTGCCCGTCCCTGTAAAAATTTCCAAAACTCCCGTCTTGGTGGATGTCTACGATAGTGGAGGAACCTTTATACCAAATTTCAACTTCCTACCTCCAGCGGTTTGGGCAGGCCGTCAAGGGGGGCCTTTTTCCCCTTTTTAACCCCCATTTTTACAACGTCCCTGTCCAAAATTCTAGAAAGTACTTTCCAGAAAAGTTAGCCCCTACTCCAAGGAACACATATCTTAAATTTCAGCTTTCTAGCCAAAGGGGTTTTGGCAGGCCGTCAAGGGGGACACTTTCCCCCTTTTTGCCCGTTCCGGTAGGAATTTCCAAAAATCCCGTCTTAGCGGACGTCTACCCCGAAAGAGGAACCTACATACCAAATTTCAACTTCCTAGCTTCAGCGGTTTGGGCTGGGCGATGTTGAGTCAGTCAGTCAGTCAGTCAGTCACGTTATTCTTTTATATATAGAGATTACAGCTCTGTCGTGTACGGTAGTAGATTATTTTTCAAATTGATTAGTTGGTCAAGATTTCTAGAACCTCGTTTACGCAAAATTGTCAATAAAGTAATTACAGATAATTCATATTATGCGCATTCGGAAAATATCTTGTTATCAATGTTGTTTGATGATAGCAAAGAAAAGCGCGACTGTGCTATCAAGATAATTCTACGCTATCGAACCGATGTTGACGACCCAACGGGACTTAGAGCTTATAAAAAACCAGATATAAACTTTTATTGCACAAGTTACACGGAAATGATCAATATGAATGACATAAATGACGTATTTGAACCACCATTCACGCGAAGCATTCCATACGATACTTTGAAAGAATATTTAAATCAAGATGATCCACCGTTTAATGATCCAAAAATTCCATCACACATACAAGAAACAGAACGACACGTTCAATTGCTAGCTAGCGTTTCCAAACGAGTTATACCGGAAAATGTAGAGGCTGTTATGGCGACGACATTAGAGAGCCGTGCGAAATTGCCCAGACTTGAAAGCAAAAAGACTTCAAACAGTAATTTTTTATTTTTTCTTTTCTATTACTAAGTTAAATTAATTTTTTCATTTACATATGTTCTGACTAAATAAATTTCTAAGGAGAAAAAATAAATAAAATAATAAAAATAAATAAAATAAATAAAAAATAATAAAATAAAGTGCCAAAAATGGTGATTTTTTAAAATGTTTGTATGGGGAACCCCCCAGGGGAGTTCCAGGGGGTGTGCCACTGGCATGGGTGGATCGGCCCTCCAAAGTTAGTGGGGGTCGGTCATACATTTGGACTCGATTGGGGCACTCTAAAGTGATTTTTCAAAACTTGACCCTACGGGACAAAAGTCAACAGTTGGGGGGTAGTAGAATTCGTTTTAGAGGTATGGTTCCTTCGGCAAAGTTTCTTATTTTGATCCCTAGAATACGATTTTCCCTGAGCCATGGGCCACTACTGGCACGCGTGTCATAGTTTTGAAAGTCCTGCACTACAAAATATGTTAAGTTACTTAAGTTTTTTCTTTTATAAATTGTCTTAGAAAATATTATATTTTAATTAAAGAATTGTCACGAAACCCTGGTCATAACGTACCGGAAATAACCCCTACTTGTCCAGCTAGCTCACGGACGACAGGGGAGGTAAGACCTGCTATTTCCGGCAGAGGGTCGGACACTAAAATTTATAAAAACTTACACAAAAACTACATAAAACTATACTCATAAAAAAAACTCAAAAACTAAAACAAAATACGAAGTAAACGTTCGGACAGAATCCCACAATTACTCCACAAAGATCCCCATTAAACTCTTGACGTTAAAACCTACACAAAACTAACAAAAAAGGTACTGCATATTTATAAAAAAAACAGACGGACAAAAACCTACAATAAACAGAACTGAAACAAAACATATTTCGAGGACAAAATATGGTAATTGTCCCCCCTAGCCTGCCCTCCCTGCCATGGCATATATTAGACGATGACTATGTTACCCCACAAACACTTACTGGTCACTTTAACACATACTTACGTTAACACACCATTTTGAACCTTTAAGGTGCTTTCACAATGGTGGAGTGGCTCTACTCTGCAACACAGATTCAAATTTAACTGTTCACAATGCAGAGTAGAGTTACTTCAAAAAAATATGTGACATTTCAGTACTCACGCAGTTTTTGCGAATATCGTGGCATGGCTTTCACTGCTATTATTATAAAATAATTTTTTATTCTATATATTATGTGCGTTCCCGTACGTTACCGCGGGTACCCGCGGGAACCCAAAACTGCCCAAACAACAACAATTTACACGCAATTTTGAGTACGGGAACGCCTTTGGGCTAGTTTGTGTAACTTCGATAAAGTACGGGAACAGACATATTATTACAAATTGAAACTATTTCCTTTTATTTTTCATTATTTTTTTATAATTTGTTGACAATTAGAGATGTGAACAAATTAGTGATGTGTTTTTTTAGTTATATTTGTCATGTTAAGCAGTTAACAGAGTGATGTTAACTCTAGAGTGCAACAAATCTGTACTCCAGAGTCAAACAAATTTAACTCTGGAGTGGAATAAAAAAAGATAGCCAAATACAAAAATGTATTAGTAAGAAAGAGAAAACAACTAAATTTGCTAGATTGGAGAACTCCATCATTGTAAATGCACCTTTAGCCAGACATTTTCTTATTAACGCTCAGCCAAGTGAAAACATGTAAGATTTATAATTTCTGTTAAAACAATAAATATAATTGAAATTTATTTATAATAAAATTTGGCAACTGTTTTTAATTACATTAAATTATATCCTAAAACAAACAGTAAGTAAATCAAATAATAAAAAAAAACTACCAAATTCTAAATTAATTTTATTTAAACTAACTATCCTAAAACAATGAACAAAAAAAAACCTAACACTAACAACAATCCCAAAATTACACCTACCGTATCTATCCTAATTTAAGGTTTTTTCATAATTAAAATTTAATCGTCCTAACCTGAGAGAGCTCTCTAAGGTAGTATTTTCTTTCTTTTAGGGCCAAAACTACCCAGAATAATCTCAAACAAACAGACACTTCACTGTACTTTTGGGCTAACAAATATTCACTTACACTAACACTATTATAAACTATTTAACATTATTCTAATTGCTGCACTAATTTTTATCTTTAAAGGTGCCTTCGCAATGATAGAGTAACTCTACTCTGCAGCACAGATTACAATGTTAACTGTTCACAATGCAGAGTAGAGTTACTTCAAAAAATACTTGACACTTAAATACTTACATTTTGTTTCGCGAATTCCTAGGCTTTATTCCATCTGAAATAGTTTGGAAATAATTTTTTTATTTTATTATAAATTTTCCAAAACAAATATTTTGTGTTGGTTTTTTTGTTTTTTAATATATATTTTTTAATTTGTTGACAATTAGAGATGTGAACAAAATAGTGATGTGTTTTTTTAGTTATATTTTTCATGTTAAACAGTTAACAGAGTGATGTTAACTCTAGAGTGCAACAAATCCGTACTCCAGAGTCAAACAACTTTGACTCTGGAGTGGATTAAAAAAAGATAGCAAAATACAAAAATGTATTAGTAAGAAAGAGAAAAGAACTAAATTTGCTACAGATTGGAGTACTCCATCACTGTAAACCAGGGATCGGCAAACATATACAACCTTATTTTGTGCTTGTATGAGTGAGTTGCAGCCTCTCACTCTCAATGCACTGACAAAGAACGTTTGTATAATAATTCGAAATGTTTATAATGGGAATATAAAATAAAAATTTAAAAGCAAACAACAACAAATATCAAAAAACAACAGCACAAAAAAAAATAAAACCAAAAAAATTTAAAAATAAATTACCAAAAAAATGTATCAATAAACATTATGCAGAGTGTAAAAAATCTGGCAAACAAGCGATGTGACAACCTACTTCATTGAAATCTTGTATGCGACTGATTATTTTTTTGTTCTATGTGTGAGCTTATGTAGGTGTGAGAGAGCGCCCATGGGCATTGGTGATGCCGACCTCTGCTATAAACGCACCTTTACTTTCTTTGAAAATTCTAGCAAAAATTCTTCTAATTTCTTTTTCTATTTTTTCTTTTTTCTATAATTAGCCAAATCTTTGCCTTTAACTTTTTTTTCAATTAATTAATAAAACTTCTTTTTTTTAGCCTTCAACTTTACTTAATTTTATGCCTTTTTTAAAGGACTCGCCATAATAATTATTGAGTCTTGATTTATTGAGCATTTGATCTCCATCAATATTAAATGGCCTCCACTCGTACATAAAAAAAAAACATGGATGCATCAATGATGCAATGGCGGCTTGATGTAGGCAATGGCGGCTACTACTTATCAATGAAAATTACCTCAACCGGTGGTTGGTAACGGCACGGTGAAAAACTGCTACACCAATTGGTGGTACAAAAAAAAAAACGGGTAACCAAAAATATGTCGGGGTAATCAAAAAATTCGGGAGTAACCAAAAATGTATTGTGGACCACAGTCTTCTTGGTCTTCGTGATATTTCCCAATACTGAAGACTGTAGCCCCACACTTCAAATACAGCAAGTAAAATATCCCCGGAAAATTACGCAAACAGTCCGAGGTGAATCTACTAAACAAACTTTACTTATAAGATATTCACTAATTTACAGATTTACCCTTTCCTTCTATTAAAACTGGCTTGGCGGTTGCTAAAAAAAAGGAAATTGCAAAAAGGATAATTCACAGCAGCGCACCAACTTTCACTTGCTTGGTTATATTGTTTAAAGAGCAATACTCATACTTACCGCCAAGTCGTTCTAACAAATCTCTCTGCTCCGAATTTACCTATAAGTAACCGCCACTGCAATTGCCATCCTATTCTTACCAACACCTATCTAGGCTTTAGCAATATTTACCTTTTCTTACCCGTTGAGTATGGATATAACTTATGCAGAATAAAAAAAGAGCCGGACTCGGGAGTAAATACGGTCATCCCTATTGTCTTAATAAAATTCATGGTTTGGCCATTTTCCAAGCCATCATATTACTTTTCACTTGGCTGAAATCAGGCTCTCAAACAAAAAAAATTATCACCATTTGTTTTTATTCTGGGATTCTTGCCATTTATTTTGCTCCCTTTCTATTTATTTTACATTTGCCTATTTTCATTTCTATTCAGCAAATCAGCTGTTCTACTACGTAAAGAATACAACCATTCACAACCGGTCTACCGCTACAGAATTGTGTAACTTATCAGAAAACTTTTGATGTTGTATTTTACCGAAGTACTTCGGCAATTATCCACTTTTTATATTTTGCGTGTATACTTATAAGTAAATGTAAATTTTTTTGTTTTTTTTTAAACTAATTTTGCATTTTTATATATGTGAATGTAAATTTTTCTGTAAAAAATGTTGAATTTTTTACTTTTTTTCTTAATGTCTTTTTTTCAAGATCTGGTCGCCTTAACTAACCACACCACAAACTAACGTCACTTTTTAAATGTCTCGTTATCAAAATATGTTTTTGCATCAATTAAAGCGTTTTCTGGGCTAAATTTATAAGTCAGGAAATGTCAAGAAATTTCATGAATATCGCTTACAAAATTTTTTTTAATGTATAAAAAAGTATGTGTGTGAAGTTATCCAAAGATTTTTATCCAAACATTTTTATTTTTTTATTTACATGAATTAATTTGTAAAAAAAAATTAAAAATATTAGAATTAACAAAAAATATTGTAAAAAAAACAAAATGGGTACGCGGAGTATATTTTTTAACAATGAAAATTTAAATATAAATATCTCTATTTGTGTTATTACAAGTTACCTGCAATTAACAATTGCAACATAAATTTATCGGGTTTTCTGATGATCTTGCAGATGAGACATGTACTATTCGAATCTACGTAATCTTCCGACAATTCTACGACATGTCTCATTTTGGGGAATACCATCGTTACCCTACAATTGGCCCCTGAATGTAGTCCAATAATTTGGATTTTGGTCAGCAACTGTTCAATTTTCTCAGCTCCCCTGATTATTTAAGTGACGGGACATACACCAGTAGAATCTACTTGAGCCCTAGAATATTTCAAGTCACACCTCATATTGGAGAATTGCCTTGGTGCCGTACAAATGGCCCCTGATGGTTATACAAAGATTTTGGTTAGTGCTAATTTTTAGAGATCCCCCGACGATATGGGAGACGGGACATATGCCAATAGAAACTCATTGAGGCCTAGCAAATTTTGAGACATGTCCGGTATTGGGGAATTGCCTTGATGCCCCACAATTGGCCCCTGAATATAATCCAAAAATTTCGGATTTAGCAAGAACTGTTAAATTTTCTCAGCTCTCCTGATGATTTGGGTAACGGCACGTACACCAGAAGATCTGCTGGAGCCCTAGAATATTTCAAGTCATGCATCATATTGTGGAATTGCCTTGGTGCCGTACAATTGGCACCTGATAGTTATCCAAAGATTTTGGTTAGTGCTAATTTTTAGTGATCCCCCGACGATTTGGAAGACGGGATATATGCCAATCGAAACTCATTGAGACGTAGCAAATTTTGGGATATGTCAGTAACTGTTCAATTTTCTCAGCTCTCCTGACGATTTGGGTGACGGGACGTACACCAATAGAATCTAATTTAGCCCAAGAATATTTCAAGTCATGCCTTATATTTGGGATTTGCCTTGGTGCCGTACAATTGGCCCCTGATAGTTATCCAAAGATTTTGGTTAGTGCTAATTTTTAGAGATCCCCCGACGATTTGGGAGACAGGACATACGCCAATAGAAACTTATTGAGACTTAACAAATTTTGAGGCATGTCCCATATTGGGGAATTGCCTTGATGCCCTACAATTGGCCCCTGAATATAATCCAAAAATTTCGGATTTGGGCAGTAACTGTTCAATTTTCTTAGCTCTCCTGATGATTTGGGTAACGGGACGTACACCAGTTGATCTGCTGGAGCCCTAGAATATTTCAAGTCATGCATCATATTGGGGAATTGCCTCAGTGCCGCACAATTGGCCCCTGATAATTATCCAAAGATTTTGGTTAGTGCTAATTTTTAGAGATCCGTCGACGATTTGGGAAACGGGACATATGCCAATAGAAACACATTGAGACCTAGCAAATTTTGAGACATGTCCGGTATTGGGGAATTGCATTGATACCCCACAATTGGCCCCTGAATATAATCCAAAAATTTCGGATTTTGTCAGTAACTGATCAATTTTCTCAGCTCTCCTGATGATTTGGGTAACGGGACGTACACCAGAAGATCTGCTGGAGCCCTAGAATATTTCAAGTCATGCATCATATTGTGGAATTGCCTCAGTGCCGTACAATTGGCCCCTGATAGTTATCCAACGATTTTGGTTAGTGCTAATTTTTAGAGATCCCCCGACAGCTATGGACATATAAATGGCACATTTTACCATGAATTCTTTCTTATGCTACTATATTGCAAATACTATTAACAACCAACAAGTTTTTGTTTTTTCCAAATGTTTATTATGCACATTTAATATTGCTATAAACTTTAATTGAAATTCATTAATGTAAATAAAAACTTATCATTATGAAAAAAAAACCCATTGAAATGAGCTGGACACATAAATGGCACAATCTTAAAAAAAGAGAAGATATGGTTTTAATATTGCATTTGTTAAATTTTTTGGTATGTACAAATATTTTACCGTTAATATTTAGTGCTCTGTCCTTTGTTTCTGATGACAGCTTCGCACCTGCGACCCATACTTTCCACTAGTTTTTGGCATTTTGTTTTGGGGATGGCGTACCAGGCTTCCTGTGCGGCCGACCACAGTTCGTCCATATTTTTGTAATTTTTCTTGGCGATTTCAACCTTGACTTTATTCCACAGTTTCTCTATTGGATTTAAGTCAGGGCTCTGGGCTGGCCAATCCAAAACATCAATCTTCTCCGCACAAAACCATTTTTTTTACTAGTTTGGAGGAGTGTTTGGGGTCATTATCTTTTATGAATTTCCATTTTATTGGCATGGAGTTGAAGACATATGGCTCCATATGGTTTTTTAAAATATCTAAATACTGAAACTTGTCCATTTTTCCATTGATTTTTATAAGCGGACCTATGCCATGCCAAGAAAATGCACCCAGATTTACCGTCTTCTGAGTGTTTTACCGTCTTCTGAGTGAACCGAGGATTAAACTTTTGGCCTTTAAGACGACGAACAAAGATTCTGCCATCTGGTCATATCCTGTTAATTTTTGTTTTGTCACTCCATAACACGTTTTTCCAAAAACTAATGGGATTTTCCTTATGGGTTCTGGCGAAGGTTAGTCGCTTTGAAATATTTTTTTTTGAGAGCAGGGGCTTTTTTCTGGAAATGCGCCCAAACAAATTTGCCTCGTTTAGTCTTCTTCTGACAAGTCTGCTTGATATTTCCATGTTAAAATTTTCATTAATATCCGATGCTATCTGCATTGATGACTTGAATGGATCAATTTTCACCATTCGTACTATAGCTGCATCCGTACGCTGATCTGTTTTTCGTGGCATTGGCTTCCGAATTTTACCATTAGTCAATATATCGGGATCCTCAACACAAGAATTAATTGCATTGTAGACTTTTTTGCGAGAAATTTGCATTATCTCAGCAATTTCCGCTACTTTTTTTTCCATATTCATACCTTTTCCATATGATCCGTCTTTCCTCACCTGTGGTATGTTTTCCTGATCCCATTTTAAAATTTTTTTAACTTTTTATTTTTGAACTACGAAAAATATTTATTGTTTTGAATTTAATCTACACGACTACTGCCTATTTTAAGTAAATTGTGCCATTTATATGTCCTCTTTAAATCAGCATTGTTAACGCAAAAATGATAACGGTAAATAATAAGCAAAACATAATGGAACATTTGAGCACTATTAAGACAAATATTTTTTTCAACAATAATCAGAAGAGATAAAATTTATGCGCAATTTAAATTTGTGCCAATTATATGTCCCTAGCTGTATATCACCATTATTATTGTTATGTGTAAGTGCTAAAATGATCGGATTATCCGTTTCGTTTCTACATCACTTTTAGCTCCAAAAATCTATGAAAAGCTACAAAATTTAACCTAAAATGGCTCTGGATAACAAAATAATAGTAGGATCTATTTAGCACTTACACACAATAAAAGTATTACTGATATATACCGATCACGCAGGACTGCAACTAATTATTTCTCAAACTGCGGATGTGCCCTCCAAAAAATATAAAATTTTATTTTCTTCACGCATAATAATAATAATTAAAAGTTTCTGAAATTACTCTTTACTCAAAAAACAGAGTTACAGATTTTAAAGAACTACTACTACTAATTGGGCCCCTATTTTTTTCAACAAGTGTGAGATTTTTCAACATCAGAATTATTATCCACCAAAGGTTTCAACCCAAAAGAGTTGAAAAACTTTTGAAAGTTACATGCAAAATTAGGGTAAATTAAGCCTATATGACATTTGCTAGTTTCTAGATTCTAGTTTTTTGCACCATCAATGCAAAACATATGAAGGGTACTGCATTACCAACATCAATTTGACAGTTTGATAGTTTTTGGATATAGTTGTTCTCTTCACACACATTATTTTTCACATAAGGAAATTCGTGCTCTCTTCTATTTTGGATTATTAATACTGAAACTAGCAAGTGTCTTATAGGCTTTAGGTCGGCTAACTTATCTAAAAGTACGCTGAATTTAAGACTATCCACAGTCATTTTAATGCAAATTTTATTCATGGTTAAGGTTAAAGGCCAACTTTACTACCTTAACCAAGAGTAAAATTGTTATCAACATAACTCTAAATAGTGCCAACATAAGCATTCTTTCAGATAAGTTAGCCGACCTAAGTGTAATTTTTAATTGAGTATAAACTGTATAAATATTAAAATTTAAGATGTCCGCCTGATTAAATTCGTTGCATCGAAAATGCTCTATATTGTACATCAAAAATATTATATATTGTTATTAAAATTGTTTAAATCCCGAGTTACATGGAATCGCCCGATTCCGTAGATTTGCCCATATACTACGTCGAGCTGGCCTTAGTTTATACGATAAACCCATATTTTGCAATTTACAAATACACTCCCAGAATGAACTGATGTCTGCTGATAGCCTTGGCAAAACCATATGCCATACGGTTGGATGAAAATTCTATTAAAACAGGTTTAGTGAAACTACGTAGTCGTGACACTTCTTTGAGCGAAACCATTCATATCAGTGATTTTCCAAATTATTTATTAAACATTTTTACACATTAAATGAAATTAATTTGAACTTACATAAAATCACACATATACTGACAAACATTAAAGCCAACAACTTTGGCATAACATGCCATACGGTTGGATGAAAATTCTATTAAAACAGGTTTAGTGAAACTACGTAGTCGTGACACTTCTTTGAGCGAAACCATTCATATCAGTGATTTTCCAAATTATTTATTAAACATTTTTACACATTAAATGAAATTAATTTGAACTTACATAAAATCACACATATACTGACAAACATTAAAGCCAACAACTTTGCCAATGTAAAGGACAAATTCCAAACCTACGGTACACTGAAGTCGAGCTGAACCTTCCATAACGTTATTTTCACCACTGACGAATCCTAAAAGTTTCAAGTGTACCAAAGTTGATATTTGCGATAAAAGATTGCAAGTCAATCCAACTTTTTCATCCAGTATAGCATAGAAGATAGCCAATAAACGATCAATGCTAAAAGATTTTGGACCCAATGATGTAGACATTTTTTCCGCCACCTAATTGTCCATAAAAGATTTATTTTTGTTTATAACATTATGTATTGATTGTTAAATAAAATACTTGATACACCATTTACAGCGATTATTTCAAAGAATCAAATTTTATTTTAAAATATATATGACAGCTTATTATTGGTTTGACCCACTGACTATATTTGGAAAAACTGAGTCAGGAATGGATCATATAACATATACTTTAAATACCCGCTTTCTCATTCCGAAACGCGTTTTTCGATATCTTGTTTCGCGTCTGAGGTATACAGCATTGACTTTGCTCTATATTCTCAATTTTAACTATTAATAAGCTTTATCTTGTTTTGCTGTATACATCACTTGCATATACAGCTAATTTTGCATAAAAAAATTACTTTATTATTGGTTTGCTGCATTAATACTGAAGTACATCAAGCGAAGCTGCTGCCAGCAGCAAAATCCTTGTTCTATTTAATTTTTCAGGGCTAGCAGCAATAATTTTAGCTGCCTGCATCTTGGCAGTAGTAAAATATATGGGGAAAAAAGATTTTGCTGCTGGCAGCAGCTTCATTGAATGTGTTCAGCAGAGTTCGTATTTGGACACCACGAAGTATTAATTTTTATTCTTTCTTGTATCAACGTACACGAAAGAAAAACTTCGAATATTCTTCTTTCTTATTTATTTTATTTATTTATTTACTTATTTATTTATTTATTTATTTATTTATTTATTTATTTATTTATTTCATTATTTATTTATTTATTTATTTATTTCATTATTTATTTATTTCATTATTTATTTATTTCATTATTTATTTATTTCATTATTTATTTATTTCATTATTTATTTATTTCATTATTTATTTATTTATTTATTTATTTATTTATTTATTTATTTAATTTATTTAATTTATTTAATTTATTTATTTATTTATTTAATTTATTTAATTTATTTATTTATTTATTTATTTACTTATTTATTTATTTATTTATCTATTTATTTATTTATTTATTTATTTATTTATTTATTTATTTATTTATTTATTTATTTATTTATTTATTTATTTATTTATTTATTTATTTATTTATTTATTTATTTATTTATTTATTTATTTATTTATTTATTTATTTATTTATTTATTTATTTATTTATTTATTTATTTATTTATTTATTTATTTATTTATTTATTTATTTATTTATTTATTTATTTATTTATTTATTTATTTATTTATTTATTTATTTATTTATTTATTTATTTATTTATTTATTTATTTATTTATTTATTTATTTATTTATTTATTTATTTATTTATTTATTTATTTATTTATTTATTTATTTATTTATTTATTTATTTATTTATTTATTTATTTATTTATTTGTTTATTTATTTATTTATTTATTTATTTGTTTATTTATTTATTTATTTATTTATTTATTTATTTATTTATTTGCTGGTCTTATCGAATTCTTTCAAAAAATTTTTATTCTTTGTAATTTACTTGTAAAAATTGTATCATCTTTCTTTAATTTGAAAATAATTTAAAGAGAAAGTGATATTAATTTATGATCTAGAGTCAAACTAAAAAGAACATTCATATATTTATTTATTTATTTTTATTTATTTATCACCATCTTATGAAAGAAATGTGAATGAGAAAAATATGAAACATTCAAATGATACTTCTCATGATACATCTCGTGATACTTTAAAACTCTTTGCGCCAAATGCTTTAAATCGGTAAAATCTAACTCTATTGCTTGTCATATTTGTAAAGCAAAATTTCATTTAATATGTGTCGAAATTGATGATAAAGTGTGTAACTTATTTAAAACATATAAAAATGTGGTTATTAATTGTAATGATTGCCTTAAAGCATCATGTGAAATGGTTTCTATCATCTCTTCGTTGCAGTGTTGCCACTTTTTGAATAATTATTCAAAAACGGGACTGTTTACACATTCGTTGGATAATTTTTGAATAATGACATTTTTGTGTAGTTTTTGTGTAATTTCACTTTTTATAGAAATTTCCGTAAATTTTTAAAAGTCCCGGAGCTTTTTAATAAATTAATAAAAATTAGTCGACATTTAGACGAAACCAGTTTATCAGTGAAATATTTACCACAAATCTCCATTTTCTGGTGAATTACTTTTGTAGATTTTTTCAACACTAAACCCAATTTAGAAGAAATAAAAAATGGTGTTATGTATTTTTTTGTTTTGTTTAAAGCACTGCCTTTTATTTATTGTTTGTGAAAATAATTGTCAAGCTTCTTTTAAAAATTCTCTTGGTTTGCAAGAACATTTAAAAATTTAGCGAAAGGGTGGGAAAGTTTGAGTTTGTTATGATTGTGAGTTTCTAATGTCTGAAAATTTGTTTGCTGTAGTTATCTTGATACTGGACTTTGACCATACAAAAATTTTGCTAACGCAGCGAGGTGGAGCCGAATCAGAATATTTTAGAATTCTTTAAATCCAACATGTTTCAGATTTCAACAGAATCGTATGAAAGTTTTGAAAAAATTTTATATTTTTATTTTTTAAAAGAAAATTTGTTGATACACATGCTGTAAAGAAATTTCAAAATTTTACAAATACGAATATAAATATTTTTAAAATTGTTCCTGTCTTGCCGACATTTAAAGCTGGGGTTGAACAGGACTTATGCCATCACATTACGGACGCCATGGAGGATCTACTCCAGCTTTTTTTTTTAAATTCCAGCTTTGAACTCAGAAAAAAATTGGTTTAATTTAAATATAAACCGTTAAATTTTGAGGAATATGGGAGAGAATAATTAGCAAGATATATTTTTGCATGCAGGGCATCTGAATGAAGTAGCCTTTCTGAAAAACATAAATACTTTGTTCTGAAAGAAACTTTTAATATGGATAAAATACCATTTTTGTAATATTCAAATTTAAAAGCACGCTATTTTAATCCTGAAAAAGATATTGCATTGAAATTACCTTTAGTTAATAGAATAATTTGTTATAATATTTTCTGAAAATTGGCCTGGATATGTTTTTGCAGAATGCAAAAACACGGAACAGGTTATAGCAAAAATGCTTAATTTTAGTTTTAAAATGCAAATAACTTTTGCACTTTGTAGATGATTGAAATTTTACGTCTTAAAAATCGGTTTGTAAATTGAAAAATGGCAAAACTTTGGAGTCGAATGGCATAGCTCTTGCAGTTTCGGCCATCCAAAACTTACAGTGTGAAATTTCATATCAGTCGGTAAGAAATGGCGAAAATATTTGTATTCTTCTCCACTGTGCCCAAGAGACTTTATTTTGAAATAATATGAAAAATATATTTTTTGTGTAATTTCATACTGTTTTGGATAATTTTTGATCTACAGCTGTGTAATTTTTTGCTTTACTGGTGGCAACACTGCTTCGTTGTCATCTGAATTGAGAGAAATTAAAGAAACATACATCTCAAATTTAATTACTGATGTAAAAGAATTGAAGTTAGGGTTCAATGATCTAACAAAGAACCTTGACAATACGAAAACAAAGCAAAACAAAAACTTTGCCAATCAACCTGCTAAAGTTAATAAGCAAAACAATAACAATGCTGATCAACGGTCATTTGCTGATGTTATTGCTGGAGTTTCGAATGTTTTGGGAAATAAATGTAATACCCAGTGTAGAAATGGTAGTGACATATCATTATTTTTTGGAGTACCAGTAATGAAACCTTACTTACCTTCTGCATTATTTTAAAACATATAATAATGAGTTACTGATAATGACTTATTTTTTATCATTATTTCATATAGAAAATAATTTTGTAGATTTTTTTGGAAATTTTTTGAAATCTATTTTTAGACTCAATATTTTTTAAACACTGGTAAGGATATATGTAACCACACATTTTTTGATTTTTTGTATGTTGGCGAGTAAGCTAACTTGTGTGCAGCAGGTCAATTATGTTTTTATCTATTAAATATTACATGTCGATATAGCTCAGATGGTATAGCTGTTGACTGGCAATCTGTAGACCCAGGTTCGATTCCCGTACCAGCAAATTTTATTAAAAAAAAAAAATACTATAAAAAATACTTTTTTTTATATAATTATTTTTTTTGAAAATCTATTTTTAGACTCATTATTTTTGTCAGTACTGGTAAGCACATAGGTAACGATATATTTTTTGATTTTTCGTAAGCTGGTGTGTAACGACAACTCATTATTTTTCGCGACATCGCCATATAAAGGTAATAAGAAATGTAATAACAAAAGTAAGTAGGTACCATTACCAAGTATGTACTTACATAACAACATATCTGGTAATGATTTTCTACACTGGGTAATGATGCTTTTTCTGTAACTTCATACCCTACTGCAGTTTCCGAAGTTGCATCAAACATGTGTGAGACTGATAACCAAGAAACTGGTTTTAAGAAAGTAGTACGTAGTAAAGGGCTGAACGATTCATCTTAAATGAGATTTCAAGGCACATGATAGCCTACAAGCCATAACGAGTTGTGTGGTTTTACTTTTTATAACGATTGAATCAGTACAAATAACAAAAAAAAAAAACAACATGGCAAAAAAGCATATGGATAGTGAGACGAATCACATCATGAATCGTTTATCACGGATGACAACAGTACATTACCACATCATATTATTGTGAACTTAAGCAACCAACACAATATCAACACCATCGTTTAAGTGTTACTGAAAACTTATGTATAACAGTGTTGCCAGTTTGGGGGATTTATCCCCAAATTGGGAATTGTATCATCAATGGGGATAAAAACTTCCGTTTGTAGAACTGGGGATTTATTGGGGATGATACGAAATTTTAGGGGATCATTTGGGGATAAAATATGTTATTGCTTTTTCATATTTTTGTGAATTTAAGAATTTAATCCTGATCATTTTTTTAAAGTTATTTAAATTTAATAAGAGTTATAAGAAGCTCTTCTTAAATTAAATATATACTTTACAAGTTACTCAATTGTCAAAAGTTTAATCCATCTGCTAAAATGCTAAAACTTTTTAATGCAGTAACATGCACAACAAAATGGCTGATGAATCAGACAATTTTTATTCTTAAATATTTAAAATGGTAAATTTTGGTTCAAATTTTCTTTGCTGTTATTTAAATTTATTTGTTCTTTTTTATAATTTGTTGCAAAAATGTCGAAAAAATAAACGAATTTTTCCAGAAAATAAAAGTTGGGGATTTTTTGGGATGGCAAATTAAAAATTGGGGATAAGGTATGAAAAAACTGGCAACACTAATGTATGTAACCGAAATACGTACCTACTTTGTTGAAAGCTATCATGCTAATGACGGAATATTTTTATTTGTTATTCTCTTAGTTGAGAGTTTTGTTGTCATTCGTGTTATGTACGTATGAAAAACCGATTATGATCGGCCACTAGTGGCTATGGGTGACGACCACTGATATATATATATAATGAAAAAACTAAAATAGACAAATGTCTACCCCCAAAAAATTCGTAATGAATATTTCAACTATTTAACATGTGAAAAAAGCTCTAAAGCGGCGAATACACTAAGGAACATTGAGTAGGGTTTTTAGCAAACTCTACTACGTATTGGTTTTATTATATTATTTATTTTTAATTTTATTTTTCAATATTGTTTAATTATACCACTGATTTTTTTTAAATGTTTTTTTTTGGAATGAATTTGGTAAATTTTATTTTATAGAATTTCGTTAGGTTACTTTAAGGTTATCGGTATTTTAAGTTATATCGTTAAGTTATTTTAGGGTTAACGGTATTTTAATTTATTTCGTTAGGATATTTTAAGGTTAACGGTATTTTAAGTTATTTCGTTAGTGGTATTTTAGGCTTAAAAATAGTTCGTTGAAAGGGTTTCGAATCGTTAACGGTATTTTACGGTTAGTGTTTGCCAACCAAGTTAAAAATTTTAAAACTTGCCAAAATTAAAAAAAATCGTTTAAATTTAAAAATTGTCAAAATTTGAAAAAATTATAAAAAACCGCAAAAATTTTGAAAATAGCAAAATTTAGAAAAAAAAAAAAAAATCGGCAAAATTAAAGAAATCGTCGAAAATTAGAAAAAAATCATCGACATTAAAAAAATCGGCAAAAAGTCGATTTATTTTTTATTTTTTTTTACTAACTTTTTTATATAATAATATAAAAATTGTAAAACAAACATTGAATTGAAAATAAAGAACAACTAACTACTAACTTTTTTATCTGAGTGTAAATTTATACTTTTTCGTTTTATAAAACCTACATATTATAACACAACACACCATCGCACCATAGCATTCATTGCGATACTTAAACACTAGTTCAAAGTACTAATTGCTATGTTATGTGTGTCACAACAATCACTTATTGTTTTTTTCGTTGCCATGTCTAATGCTTAAGCTCGCTTACGTTTTGATTTGTTGTCTAGTCGTAACAGGGTGGTTTAAATCGTAATGCACACACACTAGCACCATTTGATTTAATGACTACAACAAACCGATTGCACTCATGCAGCCCTTTAGTACGTAGGCGCAAATGTAAAAATCGTGTTCTTGCTGTTGGTGACAACAATACAAATGAACTTGGTGTTGTTGTTAAAAAGAAGTATGTGCATCACTGTTGGTAAAAGTGGCACAAAAGTGCCATTTGTGGCACTATTAAATGTTCAATGGCACTTGGCACTCTTCATAGAATTTTGGCACTTTTTAAGAAAATTTCTATATTATTTGATATCGCTGGTTTTTCATTAAAAGCCACGTCTACTTAGAACGGGTAGCAAAATTAAAAAACAAACGCCACACTAAAAATTTCTACAATTTTCTGGACCACCTTCCACTTCTTTGGGGACAATTTAATCATTATTTTGATCTTTAAAAATAAAAGCAATGGGGATAAAATTATAAAAACTTTAATTGATTCTATTGTATTGTCCGTCACCGGAATTTTTCAAAAATTTGTTATGGTATTCTGGTTTTTTTATGAGAAGCAAAATTTTTAAAAATTTCACCACACAATGGTGACAGCTTTATCTGCCAAAAATAATATAAAATGTTAAAAAAATTGTAATTTGTGAAAAATTACGATTTTTTCGATAATTTTATGAAATCTTAAATGAAATGAAAACTTAAAAAAATGTCCAGGAACCGCAGAACACGAGAGAACTAATTCTAAGCACTTGGAGTTTCCTTTAAATTTTAGCATCAAGTATTTTGAGCTTATTCCTAACAACTTTAGCCCCAAAAATCCCATGTTACTACGTAATCTTTTGGAGGAATTTGCAGGAATTTTAGAATCGGTAAAAGGTTCGATGCATCTTAAAAGAATATCTCAAAATATGAATGAAGTATTTCGTATTATATTCTGTGAAGAAAAATTATAAAATTCTTTAAAAGAAAATAAAACTTATATTTTAAATTATTGACGAATGAAAATATATGTGCTTTTTATTACATGACAATTTTGTCAAGGTTTTGCTGTGACAATTTTTCTTAGAATACCAAAATTATAATAATTTCCATTCACACCAGTTTTGTGACAATTTTGTTATTGTTATAAAGTTTATAATAAGGGTGTAAATGTATAAATATTTGAAATAAAAGCTGAACATATTTTTTGAAACATTTGCATGTTGCTTAATTTTTTTTTTTTTTTTGCATTTTAAAGCTTTTTTGGCATCATTTAGGCATTAAACGAAAATTCTCAAATACCATCACTGATGTGCATATTTCGTCTTTTAAACCTTCGGTAACTGCAGATAATATCATTGAGTATGTTAGCAAAAACTCTGATATTGGAAAGCATCACCTTGATTGTACGAGGTTAACTAAAAAAGATGTTGATGTTAATACCCTTAAACATGTCAATTTGAAATTGCGCCATATTTTATGAAAAAATTATAACACCATCTTTATGGCCAATGGATATAAAAATTCGTCCATTTATTTTTTATTTTCCAAGAAAAGCAGAAGGTCTAGAGAATGCAACATAGAAGATGACTTTATTGCATCGCATCCCAATAATTATCTTCGTAGATATCTTTCTCTTCATGATTTGCCCACAAATATACAACCATCAAGTAACTCATCTACACATTTTCATCCGTTCTTTTCTTCAATCACAATCAAATCAATTAACCGAGATTAAGTTCAATTATTCCGTATATTATCAAAATGCCAGTGGAATAAGAACCAAATCTATAGTTTTTATAGGTGTTCATTGATCGATTTTTGTCATTCAACAAGTGTCTCCGAGTGCAAATTGTCCAGAAAATATCAATTTATTTTGTTACGTTTGTGGCAAAAGAGCTTTTTCAACAAATACTGCATTACTCACTGAGCAAGTGGAGCGTGCTTTTAAACTTTATTTTGATTCCGAAATAATTCGCGGCGTTTCGTGGGCCCCAGACAAAATTTGTAAAACGTGCTACAATGCTCTTAACATGTGGATCCAAGGGAAACGCAGTTCACTTTCTTTTGGTGTACCAATGATTTGGACTGATCCAGGAGAGCACAATTCCGATAACTGTTACGCTTGCGCAAACAAAATATGTGGAGTAAATCGTAAAGGCCTTAAACGAAGAGTTTACATATCTGTTAGAAGTGCACAAATACCTCTACCGCATTCGGATGAAATACCAATTCCACCGCTTCCAAGTCCTGACAGAGAAACTTCTTTTGCTATTGAAACAATGGATCAATCGGATTTCACCTATAAACCAACACCAGAAGCCGGCCCATCGAACAAAATAATTCCAATATCACAAGCAAGAATGGACAAGATTGTTGCAGAATTAAACCTTTCTCAACGTGAAGCAGAAAAACTTGCCCAGCTTTTGAAAGAAGGCAACAATTTGGAGCCTAATGTCAAAGTCACCGGATATCGAAGACGACAATTGCTATTCCAACGGTACTACACACTCAACGAAGGGAACACATTTGTTTACTGCCACGATATAAAGGGACTGATGGAGGCGATGGCCATTAATTATGCCGCAGCTGATTGGCGAATGTTCATCGATTCTTCGAAATCAAGCCTGAAAGTCGTTTTGCTACATAAATATAATAAAAAACCAAGCATTCCCATTGGCTACAGCACAGACGCCGAAACGCCGGGACACGTATAACTTCTTTTTGACCGATATAACATTTCCCGTTGGTTTCATCCCATCCCGATTTTGACTGTCGCATAGTGTTATTAAATAAGCAATTTTACAGCGTGTGCCAGTAACAAATTAGAAACCGGATGCTGTTTATCAACCTACATGATTCAAAAATAAAGCCTTTTACTATTAAAAATAAAAACTTTACAGATATAGATAAATTTGGAAAAAAATATAACTATATAACTAGATGAAAAATTAATAGTTATATTTTATTCCAAATTTATCTACCCGGAGAAAAATGTTCATATACGCTCAAACATGTTCATATATGGTTTATGTATGGACACATATGAACAAATATGGATTTTTTATGAACATATATGGATTTTATATGAACATATATGGAAGTATATGTGATTCCATATATGGAAAAAATTTCATATACAGACATATATGGAAGCATCTGTTATTTCATATATGAAAATGACACTCATATATGGACAAATATGAAAGTATATGTTATTCAATTTATGCAAAAGGGACTTGTATATGAACATATTTCGAAGAATACATTTTTCCATATATGTAAAAGGAACTCATATTTGGATAAATATGGAATTATATTTAGTGCCATGAATAAAAAAAGGAACATATGTAGCGCCTAATTTGAATGTCATACATAAATTTATATCTATCGTACAAGCTTATAATAAAGGACAGCAACGTTCGCATGTATTTGCATATATTTAGTAAATGTATATGTTCATATATGTCCATATATATGTCCATATATGAACATATACTTAGGTGTTACCTCATTTTTCGGATCCATACATATATGGTTGAACCATAAATGTTCATATATGGACATTTTTCACTGGGTATATCTGTAAAGTTTTTATTTTTAGTAGTCGCTTTCGGACCTACCTCATGTGAATAATAGGAGCGAAATAGGCAAGGTCTTGTAACGCACAGTGGTTTGAAACAAAAAAAAAGTGGTAATAAATCTGTATCTTCTAAACTATAAGTCCGATTGCATCCGTATGTATGAGATAATTGTTAAGGAGCACCCAGGCTTTCTGAATTTTGGATTCATGGTTACCCTGTGTTATCACAGGGTGACTTATTGGGCGTCAAACTAGACCACCTCAAAAGTAAAATAGCTTTTGGACCGTGTAGCTCTTTCAATTATTGCCCAATATGGTTGATTTTTTTATATTTTGGAATGAGCTTGGAGAAATGAAGAAAAAACATGCTTACTTTACTATAATAACTGTTATGGGTTTTAAGTTATTTCTCTTCGACTTTTTTTAGTTTTTGGCCGATTGTGAATTCGATATTATGACGATAATTTTTTAAAAAATACTGACATATAGGCAACAGTTTAAGAAATGAAACTGTGAAAACCTTTTTTGAGTATCTTGAATCATTTAGTGTTGAGAAATTTCCAAAGACAAACATTTTTCGCTGATCGAAAAAATTGCATTATTTTCTCAAAAAGATGCTATCAATTTTTCACTTTTTACTGAGAAGTTATTTAATAAAAGTTAATGTTTTATTATATATTCGTAGAGAATGGTGTTCTAAGATGCTTTTACTCCAAATTTGAAGTTGGTATAACATTCAGCCTACGTACAGCATTGACCGAAATTGGTCTAATTTTTATAAGAATTTTTGAGTTTTCGATCATATAACAAAAAAGTCACGCCGATTTTGCTACTTTCTGAAATACTGTTATATAGCGCCATATATTCTGTTTAGATTTCAAAAATAAAAAGTAGCGCCAATTCATAAACGAATCCAGAAAACATGATTTTATAAAAAATGGGAAATTTCCATACACCATCATTTTAATTGCAAAAAAAGGATAGTTCGGTTTATATTTTTAATACTATTTTAATTGTTTTACATGAACAATAACCCTATAAACATTTTCACTGGAATTCAAGTTGAAATCAAGTTCAATTCCAGCCCTGTTTTCCAGTTTCAAGGCTTGAATTCAACTTTTATTACATTTTATTTCAATAGCATACTCCAGCAAAAGGGAAACAAAAATTCAAGTTTGAAATATTTTTGTTAAAAAAACAAGTGCTAGAACTTGAAATATACTTTACTTCAAGCAAAATTTAAGCACTTGAATTTTTAAAACCTATGTGCTTATTGGGTAAAATAGTCTTTATTGCTGCACAAAATCATTCACGTGCCTTGGATAGTTTTTAAGATATTGAAAGTCAATAGATTTTTCCCAGAAGTGTTAAAGGCTTTTTTGAATGTTACTTAAAAATTAACAGTGCAATAAACTAGACATGTTTTCCTTTTCATTGATGTATTAAACGTATATAAAAAATATTGATAACAGGTAAAGTTATTGCATTTAAAACACACACCTCAGGTCAAAAAATATAACCACATGCAAATATTGTGCAAACATTAACTTTTTTGTTTTTTAGTTTTTTCGTAAATTTTTCCCAGAAGTGTTAAAGGTTTTTTTGAATGTTACTAAAAAATTAACACTACAATAAACTAGACATATTTCCCTTTCCATTTCCCAAAAAATATCGTATGACTTTCTTCACTGCCCTCCACGCAAAGTAATCATTACCGTCTAAAGCACCTTTAAATTCCTTTGATTTCATGAGCTTTCGTATATCCGGCCCATTCAGAACACCTTCCTTCAATTTTGCTTCGCTGATTCGTGGGAAAATATTATTCAAACAATCAAGAATTTTCGGTTGCTTCACAATGGCCTTGATGAAATTTTTTACGATTCCCAGTTTGATATGGAGAGGGGGCATGAGGACGTTCTCCATTGGCACCAGTGGATCATTTACGCAGTTGTGCCCTTTCTCCGTTGGATCTCGAGGAAGCCAGTCATGCGTTTCGTATTGGTTTCCTTTAAATCGGGTATCCCAAAGACACAAGAAACACATGTTTTTCGTATAGCCTCCTTGGAGGCCTCTTAGCATCGCCACGACTTTCAGATCACAACTGATCCGCCACATGTGATCAGTGTAGCAAACTTTATCCAAAATTATTTTCATCGAATCGTATGTTTCGCTCATGTCTGTGCTGTAGCCAATGGGAATGCTTGCTTTTTATTATATTTATGTAGCAAAACGACTTTCAGGCTTGATTTCGAAGAATCGATGAACATTCGCCAATCAGCTGCGACATAATTAATGGCCATCACCTCCATCAGTCCCTTTATATCGTGGCAGTAAACAAATGTGTTCCCTTCGTCGAGTGTGTAGTACCGTTGGAATAGCAATTGTCGTCTTCGATATCCGGTGACTTTGACATTAGGCTCCAAATTGTTGCCTTCTTTCAAAAGCTGGGCAAGTTTTTCTGCTTCACGTTGAGAAAGATTTAATTCTGCAACAATCTTGTCCATTCTTACTTGTGATATTGGAATTATTTTGTTCGATGGGCCGGCTTCTGGTGTTGGTTTATAGGTGAAATCCGATTGATCCATTGTTTCAATAGAAAAAGAAGTTTCTCTGTCAGGACTTGGAAGCGGTGGAATTGGTATTTCATCCGAATGCGGTAGAGGTATTTGTGCACTTCTAACAGATATGTAAACTCTTCGTTTAAGGCCTTTACGATTTACTCCACATATTTTGTTTGCGCAAGCGTAACAGTTATCGGAATTGTGCTCTCCTGGATCAGTCCAAATCATTGGTACACCAAAAGAAAGTGAACTGCGTTTCCCTTGGATCCACATGTTAAGAGCATTGTAGCACGTTTTACAAATTTTGTCTGGGGCCCACGAAACGCCGCGAATTATTTCGGAATCAAAATAAAGTTTAAAAGCACGCTCCACTTGCTCAGTGAGTAATGCAGTATTTGTTGAAAAAGCTCTTTTGCCACAAACGTAACAAAATAAATTGATATTTTCTGGACAATTTGCACTCATTTCGGTTTTATGCTTTTATTACATTTTCGTCACTTTAAAAAATCGTACTTTACGCGTTCGGAGACACTTGTTGAATGACAAAAATCGATCAATGAACACCTATAAAAACTAGGTAAGTTTCAATATTTTACTGAGAGGTACTTATGAATTGGCGAATCTTTTAAGGGTGGCTATATACCTGATTCGTGTGCGTTTTAAATTTTTCGAAACGTTCTAAAACATGACCACTCACAAATGTGGGTGCAATTTGTGTAACAAAATCATGCAGGTAGCCAACGGAAAAAACCCAAATAATTAAAAAAGTGCACATTCCTTTTTTCCTTTTAATTGTCCACGCACATTTATGACCGTTTTTTAGTTTGTTACCGCTACCATAAAAATCAAATTGTGGGTGGAATTTGTGTAACAAAATCATGCAGGTAGCCAACGGAAAAAAACCCAAATAATTAAAAAAGTGCACTTTCCTTTTTTCCTTTTAATTGTCCACGCACATATATGACCGTTTTTTAGTTTGTTACCGCTACCATAAAAATCAAATAACCTTTTGTTTATTACTTTTTTTTAATATTTTAGGCAAAAAATATTTTTTTCTTCATACATTTATTTTTACCGGCAAAACTGTTGAGTATATAGAAAAACATTATATGAACAGATTAAAGGAATTGTAATTAATTTTTTTAAAATTGTTTGAGCAAAATCGGACTAGTGGTTCTCGAGTTATGTCAAAAAAAAAGACCACCAAAGGTGACAATTTCCCCTATATGATAGTTACTTAATTCAAATCGATATATCTCGATTCCTAGACGTGACCCAGCGAAACGCCGGGACACGTATAACTTCCTTTTTACCGATATAACTTTCCCCTTTCCGATCACTGACCCCTACCATTTGTCTCACAGTGTTATTATTCCATTAACAATACTTACATTTTTTAATAAATTAAACACTAAAAATTTGGTATAAAATAGTCCGAAGTGTCAAAGGTTAACATATTTCTAATTTCTTTGGCTTCGGAATTATCTTCTAAACTAATTTTTGGCAGCCATTTCGTTCTAATAGAATATATTACTGGATCTGAAGATATAAGTAAGTGGTGCATTAGATCAGAATTTTGGGCAGTTTTTGAATGTTTTCGTGTGTTAAATTTCCAATAGTGTTTAACGTCGCTGTTTCTAGCTTCCTGCGCTTCTTCTTTTAGCTCTCCTAAAGGAAGGATACTATTTTCTATTATTGTTTTTCCATGGGATAATATTTTGTGTACGGTTGGTGTTATTGGTCGCCAATAATACAAGCTACTTAATAATGATTTTGTTTCATTAGAAAAAATATGGAATTTATCAGAATTTATAGGTTTTTTGCTATTAATCACCGCTAACAATATTTTAAAACGGTGAAGAGGTTTATCCACAATTAGACCCAACTGTTGCTTAAATTCATTTTGAATTCATTTCTTTTCCTCCGATCGCAAGTTTTGCAAATCTGTGTTATTTTTTACACTTTTATTTTCATTTCCTGGAATTTGCCGATATTTTATATCATATGCTAAATGTAAACAATATTCCATAAATCGTATCCTTGCATGAAGAGGAGATATTCCAAATTTCAAAGCTTCTTCATTAACGACAGTTTCATTGACTATTTCGTGAAACTCTGAGCTTTTCGTTGCGCATATCTGTGACTGCATTGGCTATTTTCCTATCAATCATCGTAAATACTAGTTGAAATGAAATCTTTATGATACATCCATTTATTTCCACCTACAAAGGAGATAAGTTGGAAATTTCTAACTCTATTTTCTCCACTATGTTTTTTGTTGAGCTTACAGTTTCCTTGACATACTCAAAACGCACTGGCCGACATAAAAACTTAGAACCTGGTGTAAAATTTGTCCATAAGTCTTCGTAATTCTTATTTAATGCGGAGGAAGTTGATGGAGAGTGTCTTCCTTAAATAACCGCATTGAGCGGTACCAAAGATGTCATAAAAATACTTGAATAATCAACTTCTTCATTGCGTGTAGTTTGTTGTTTGTATTCAGTAAATCCAGACGTTCCATTGCAGCCCCATTTACATATCAACGTTAATTCAGAATTGTGGCATTTTTCTAAGTCTTCCTTACTAAAATCTAGCAATTGGGAAAGTTCAACACTTTTAGAGTTTACTCCTACTTCTTCTTGTCTTTTGTTGAACATTTTCGTAATCCTTTTTTGGCCGACCTACCCAGTCAGAAATCGCCAGTGGTACAAAAAATCTAGTACCACTGGGTAACCATGGTATTAAAAATAAATGACTGACAGAACACTCATTTGGGACGCTTTGCCAGCGTTTGCGAAAAGCGTGTTACCAGTATTTTTTTTACAAAAATTTCGGTGGTTTATAAAAAAAACCACTGGCAAAGAATTGGCTTAGAGTGATATGCCAAGGTTTGCAACCAGTGGTTATCCAGTGCTACCTAGCCAATGCTACCAGGCGTACAAAAATCAATTCACTGGAAAACCAATGATTTTATAAAAATGCTGACGCTTCGTTAAAAAATGTTTGTAGTAGGAAGGTTCCGAGTTCAAATCCGGTTGCAAGCAAAAAAATTTTTTGGGATTTTTTTTAATTTAAAATTTTTTTTGTTTTATAAAATCAATTTTTTTGTTTGTGGGAAAGCTCCTTCAAGACCAACTTTTTTTTGCCCTCCAAACACTGGGTTCAAATCACGGCAGGGTCAAAAAAATACATGCGAACTTTTTTTTAATTTTATTTTGGAAAATATATTTCCAGACCACCTATTTATTGGTTTTGCCAGCGTTTTGCCAACGTTTAAAAATTTTGTTCCTCCAGTGCTTTTCCGGCGCTTTTTGAACAGCCGGTCCTTTTGTCTAATGATGTTATCATTTTGGGAATGGGAAAGCACTTTTTGCCAATACTTGTACCACCTGTTAAAGTGCTTTGCCACCGCTTTCCCGTTTGTATTTTTCTGACTGGGTAGTATCAAGAAGTTTTGCTATTTTTTCCGCCTGTAAGGGTATATCTCCTAGATTTTGCCAAATGACCTCGCACAAGGAATAATGTTTTAATGTTATCTCCATGGTAGATTATACTTAATAAGTCAACTATTTAAACAATATCGAATAATAATTCTCAACAGCTAAAAATTTAGTCACGTATTAAGCTATTTTTAATAAAAGGGTTGCGCAGAATATCCTGAGAGTAAATCAATCACTAAGTAGTTATTTATATTATACTTTATAATAGGCCTTTTTTTTAATCACTGGATTTATTTTTGGATTTATTTTATTTTGCTTAAAAATCTACATTTTCTTAATGAATTTTAAAGATTTTATATTTTTATTCAAGTCTAACACTTATTCGCTACTATAATGTGAAAGACAAAATTTAAGTTTTGCGGGAATGCAATTTCTTGAATTAAATTAAGCTAAATCCGAAATGGATTTATTTATTTTATAAATCCGTTTTGAATTTATCTTAATTCCATTCCTGTGCTCACATTTTAACAAAATTTTATAATTTTCTTTCACATTATATTAGCGCATAAGTATTAGATTTTGCTAAAAATATTAAATTTTTGAAAATTAAATCACAAAATCTGGATCTTTTAACAAAATAAAATAAATCAAAAAATAAATCCAATTATTAAAAAAAGGCCAAATATGCACCTGTAAAATATTTGTCCCATGTTGAAAAATGTTTTTTTTTACCTGGGGTGTATGTTTTGAATGCAATAATTGTACCTGTCCCAAAATGAAAAATGATTTTTTTTTACTTGTGGTGTATGTTTTGAATGCAATAAGAAAAAAATATGTTAACTTTTGTATAACACTTCGGATTATTTTATACCAAATTTTTAGTATTTAATTTATTTAAAAATGTAAATATTGTTAATGGAAAAATAATAATAAATGCAATATTTGGACCTAAATAACCTTAAATAACATACATTTAAATTTAACGGTTCATTGTAATTCAAAAATCTGTGGTTATCAGACACAGAGTTGAATAGAATCAGCTGAGATATCTTAAGAATTAAGGTTCAAAGCAAAAAAGAGTAGTAATAACAAAGGATAAAAATAGCATTGTTAAATTTCGTTGATCCCGACTAAAAAAGATGTTATATAATCATATATCACCATATATAAACCCATATATATGTTCATATCTAATTTGATCCGAATATAGGAATATATAAATTTATCAAGCGAGATAAGTATGTTATCTAACCTGATACAATTTGATCCGAAAAATGGGTCTATCTAATTGCATCAAATTATATATAAAAACATATAATTTTATGAAAATTTTCAAATAAAATTTTAGTAAATATTGTTGAGATGACTTATTTTCATTCATATTAAATACCAAGGTTTGTTACCGTTTCAGTTTTAATATAACGGTAATTGTCAACTACGCCTAAACTAAACTCCATATCAACGTTTTAAAACCCTGATACCATTAAAAGTAATTGTCTTTATAAAGGGTTTTTCAATAGGGACGCTACAAAAGTAGAAAGACAGGGACAGCAAACGACGCCATATTTCTTGCCGCTCTTTTGACATTTCTCTTCAATAAGGTTTGCCATTTCATGATGGAAAGATATACGAGCCAACGTGTCGAAATTATTAAAATTTACTACCGAAATTTGGAGTCAGTGGCCTCAACGTTAAGAGCGCTGCGTCCAATTTATGGTCGTCATAATCGTCCTAGCAGATCAACAATTGAGCGTCTAGTGGAAAAATTTGAATCCACAGGCACAGTACGAAATGTTCCCGTGCCAGTGAGACAAAGAAGTGCCCGTAGTGTCGAGAATATTGCTGCCGCTGAGGCTTCAGTTGAAAAAAGCCCAAATGTGTCTCTCACACGTCGTTTTCAAGCGTTGGGCATCTCTGTGACGTCGTTGTGGCGAATTTTGCGAAAATATCTTGGCCTACATCCTTACAAGATCAAATTGACGCAAGAACTGAAGCCGCTTGACCACCAGAAGCGTCGTATGTTCGTGATTTGGGCTGAGCAAAAACTTGAAAATGATTCGGATTTTCATCGAAAAATCATCTTCAGCGATGGGGCTCATTTCTGGCTGAATGGCTTCGTCAATAAACAAAATATGCGTTATTGGTCAGACAGCAATCCACACGTACTCCATGAGTCATCATTGCATCCCGAAAAAATTACGGTTTGGTGCGGTTTATGAGCCGGCGGCGTCATTGGGCCGTACTTCTTCCGTGATGATCAAGACCGGCACGTTACTGTGAATGGGAATCGCTACCGTTGATAACCGAATATTTTTGGCCGCAATTGGATGATATGGACTTGGAGGACATGTGGTTCCAACAGGACGGCGCCACAAGCCACACAGCGAATGTCACAATCAATTTATTGCAAACCAAGTTTGGAGAACGTGTTATCTCACGAAATGGTCCAGTCGATTGGCCGCCTCGGTCGTGCGATTTGACGCCGTTGGACTATTTCCTGTGGGGCTACGTCAAATCTATGGTCTATGCCAACAAGCCAGCGACGATTGATGAACTTCGTACGAATATCGAACGTGAAATTGCAGCAGAATCGGCCGATTTATGCTTGAAAACCGTCGAAAATTGGGTTCAGCGTCTGGACTTCTGCAAGCGTGCCCGTGGTGGCCATGCAAAAGAGATCGATTTCCATACAGAATGGCATCGAACTTACTTTCACAGGAATAAAGAATTTCATTGATATCCAAAACCGTTTTTGTTTTATTTAAAAAAACTTTTGTAGAGCTCTTATTGAAAAACCCTTTAGTTACCCATTTTTATTTCGATATTTTATTGGTTTAATTGCGTAATATATGCATATTACCGTTATAATACCGCTAAAATGCCAAAACAGCTATTTATAACGGTAATTTGGGAATAATAAGAAATTGAAGCGGCAAACCAAGAAAATAAAAACGCCAAAATATGAAGACAATTGCCCTAACTGATATCAAGGATATAAAATATTCAAATCAATTTTAGTATCGGCATGGTAGATAATTACCGTTATTTTAAAAATGGTAATCAACCCTGTTAAATACTAATGCCCGACAGAACAATTTGGCTAAAAAAGTGGGTATTGGACGATCTTTCTTCGTATGTTGACGCAATACAGAAAAATTTTATTGATGGAAAGATGTATTAAATGAGGATTGAATGCGATTTAGGCCGTTTTTAGGACGCAAATTTTCCTTAAACTTAGAATAACGCAGCTTGTAACAGAAATCTTTTAAAATGTGGTTAATTTTATTTTATTTCAATAAAGACCAAAATTCAAAACGATAAAAAGTTGTTTAGACAAATTTTTTCCTAATAAACTTGGAAATAGCTGACAAAATAAATTTTCAGAATAACTCCACATTACAAAAATTTGGGCTCTCTTATAAAATGTGTGTCTTTCTTATAAAATATAAAAATTAACTTTCACAATTATTTTTTTTTTCACGGAAAAAATAACTGAACTTAAACCAACGACTAAATAATTAAAAGACTATCCAACTCTCCTTACCTCTGTTAAATGACTCTCTTCTTAATTTGTATCGAAAAATTCAGCCATAAGAATTACACACGGCAGCAAAGGCTAACATTTTTCGATACAAACAGTTATGGCGTTTTCCTTTCTGAAAAAAATGTTGCCTTTTTTTTGCACTTTGCTTTTGAATTGCCTTTTTTGTGTTCTTTTCTAAATTAAGGGTAACATTCTAAGAGGGCTAGGTGTTCTTTTCTAAAAATGTTGCCTAAATAAAGGGCAAAAGTGCAACATTTTTCGCCCTCAAAAAATGTACGGGGTAGAGTGTTGCCCTGTTTTTTTCTTTATGTCAACACCATGTGTATATACTGTAATGTTTTTTGCTAGCTAACTCGCAACTTGGTGGCCTAGGGGGTACTATCATGGCTTCTGATGCAGTAGATCGCAGGTTCAAACCCCGGTTGGATCACAATATTTTTTTCGTTTTTTTTTTGTTTTTATAAGATTTTAATTAGATTTTTATTATTTTGCTGTTATTTAGTATTTAGGCCAAAAATAAATAAAAAATTAAACAATTTGTTTTAAATATGAAAAAAAAAATTTAATTGAAAAAAGAATATACATAAAAAAATTTATTTTTTACTTTGGCTGGAATTTGAACCCGTCCAGCCCATGTCAAAGGCAGGCACCACAACCACTAGGCTACAATTAGTAATAGTTTGCGTAAACAATATTGCATACGAGTATACAATACACATACATATGTTTAGAAAAATGCAACAGTGATTTTATTGTGTTCTATTCTGATTGGAAAAATGTAACATTTTAATGGGGTGAGGGCAACATTTTTTTCCAGAAAAGAACGCCATTAATGTTCGAAAGAGGCGATGAAAACCGCCTGCTTAAACCGTATTTATTTCAACATAAGTTTGTCTAATTTTTCTTTTTAAATTTAAAAATAAAAATAGTTTTTTCGACCTTTAATTCCACAACGAAAAACAATTTTTTTTCCTTATTTATTTCTTTAAAATAATTTTTTAATAAATAGTATTTTGTCAAATATTTGACAAATAGATGTTAATTTTAATTATGTATACGTCAAAGTGCAAAATTCAAAACCAGATCCACAATTTCTAAGTTTTTTTCTTAATTTTTATAGTGCAATTAAACTTTGGATAATTAGATATCATTTCATATATAATTATATATAAAATTAATACAATTTTCTATTTACTTTGTTATATATTTTCATACAAGGTTGTTTATAGAAGCTTATACGCCATTATATATAAAATATATCGCAGATCTCTTAATACATAACATATATGGCTGGAGACCAAATCCTATATGATTATATATAACGTCATATCAAACATATTTATAAAACCAAAGTGCTAATATAAGCGTATATGGTTATATAAAGCCATGCATATAAACATTTGTAATCAAATCATATAAGATTATCAAATCATATAAGATTATATGAAAACTATTTTAGTCGGTATGTTAGTCTAAGTTGAGTTGTTGATAACAAATTCGATTTGCTTTCAACGGTCACATAAGTAGGCAATTATCAAATATTAACCCACTCAAGGCGAAAGACACTGATGATGGCTTTGTAGCGAAAGCCGAAAATGCGTATTCTGTCTTGCTGGTCTTATCGAATTCTTTCAAAAATGTTTATTCTTTGTAATTTACTTGTAAAAATTGTATCATCTTTCTTTCATTTGAAAATAATTTAAACAGAAAGTGATATTAATTTATGATCTAGAGCCAAACTAAAGAACATTCATTTAAATGAAATAACTTAAAACCCATAACAGTTATTATAGTAAAGTAAGCATGTTTTTTCTTCGTGTCTCCAAGCTCATTCCAAAATATCAAAAATTAACCATATTGGGCAATAATTGAAAGAGCTACACGGTCCAAACGCTATTTTACTTTTGAGGTGGTCTACTTTGACGCCCAATAAGTCACCCTGTGATAACACAGGGTAACCATGGATCCAAAATTCAGAAAGCCTGGGTCCTCCTTAACAATTATCTCATACATACTGGTGCAATCGGACTTATAGTTTAGAAGATACAGATTTATTACCACTTTTTTTTTTGTTTCAAACCACTGTGTAACGCTTCCGATTGATCCATTTCTATAAAACAGTCACGTGGTTCACTGGTCATAAAAATTGATTCCTGGAAAGCGCTCTCGGACCTGCCTCACGTGAATAATAGGAGCGTGTACATTAATCCAAAACTAGCAAAAATGTTGCTTGATTAGCTCTATATCGCTTAGTTTTCGAGATACTGTTCATAAAAATTGATTCCTGGGAATCGCTCTCAGACCTACCTCATGTGAATAATAGGAGCGTGTACATTAGACCGTACCTTAAAAAAAAAAGTTCGCCGTACACCCTCCAATATGAAGTATTTTTGCAAGGCAATTTGAAAAAAAAATTTTTTTGTTTGCCGAACTTAGGGGTCTCTTCCAATTTTTCGTTATAGCTTCGGCATTTAATTTTAAAGTGTGATATATCGATTTTTTTGCCTCGAGGAGACCAGTGTGTTGCAATGAAGGAAAAATCCAAAGAAAAAAAATTTAAAAAGGCGACCCCTACGTTCGGCAACCAATATATAAAAAAAAATTCTACTGGGTTTATCGAAAAACTTCCTTAACAAAAGTTTAATGATTTTTTGTGAGCTTTAATTTTCTGACATTAGGGTCGTACCTACATTAGGGTTGTAGCAACTGAGATCTGGTGGGTAACTACTAGAACGGGATACTTGAGCTCAATGGCCCTTAGAGCAAAACACTGGTCTCCTCGAGAGAAAAACATCGATGTATCATACTTTAAGATCCGACTGTAAATGCCAAAGATATAACGAAAAATGTAAAATGGCGACCCCTATGTTCGGCAAAAAAAAATTTTTTTTGGAACCTCCTTGCAGAAATACTTCATATTGCAAAATTTTTGTCCGTTTTGCTTTATCTCGCTTAGTTTTCGAGATACAAGCCATTTTGTTAAATGGCGATATTTTTAAAATGGCCGTATCTCGAAAACTAAGCGAGATAGAGCAAAACGGACGAAATTTTTGCTCCGACGGAGTATTAACACACATCGGTCACGGCGACTGTTCATAAAAATTGATTCTTGGGAATCGCTCTCGGACCTGCCTCACGTGAATAATAGGAGCGTGTACATTAGAGCGTACCACCTTACAGGCAAAAAAAAAGTGCGCCGTAAAACCAATATGAAGTATTTTTGCAAGGTTTCAAAAAAAAATTTTTTTTTGCCGTACGTAGCGGTCGCCATTTTACATTTTTCGTTATATCTTTGGCATTTACAGTCGGATCTTAAAGTATGATGCATCGATTTTTTTCTCTCGAGGAGACCAGTGCTCTAAGGGACATTGACCTCAAGTATCCCGTTCTAGTAGTTACCCACCAGATCTCAGTTGCTACAACCCTAATGTCAGAAAATTAAAGCTCGCAAAAAATCATTAAAATTTTTTTATATATTGGTTGCGAAGGGTCGCCTTTTGATTTTTTTTTTCATTGGATTTTTCTTTTATATTAAAACACTGGTCTCCTCCAGGCAAAAAAAATCGATATATCAAAAAAATCGATATATACTTTAAAATCCAGTTTTAAATGCCGAAGCTATAACGAAAAATTGAAAAAGGCGACCCCTGCGTTCGGCAAAAAATTTTTTTTTTAAATTGCCTTGCAAAAATAGTTTATATTGGAGAGTGTACGGCGAACTTTTTTTTTTTGCGGTACGGTCCTCTTGCACCGAGTACACTAACTCGGTGCAAGAGGTCATACACTAGTTCACTGAAGCGATATATATATTTATTCCCGTCGTTCCAAGTTGTAGCATAGGGCTGAAGCGGTAAAACAATAAAAAAGAAGCAAGTAATTGGTTATGATAGCGAACGATCGTATAGGAAACTAACATCATTCGTATTTTTTGTTTTCATATACCATACTAAAGTTCACTTTTGTTTTTGCCTGTTAAGTTGAACAGAGTAGTTATAGTTTTTAAAATACAGTTGAAGCATGTCATACGTGAAGACAAAAAAAAACGAATATATTTATCACAAATTATACCAGATATGAATCAGCTGATTTGGGCAATATGGCCGACAGAAAATGAGCAAAACAAAACGCAAAAATTTAAGAAAAACACAAAAGATAAAGCACAATAATCTAAAAAGAGACAGATATATACAAAAAATGCGCAATGCAAAATGTATGGAGTTTTTATTTTGTTATCTCCCTCTTGACTTGACTTCCATGTAAACAAAACCATACGGTTCGAGAATACTTTTTTGACACCTGTCATTAGTTTCACATCTGGTATTAATCTATGATATTTATGCAGGCCGTTAGTATTTAGCAGTATTCAAAATTTCGACCTAAATTTAGAATACCATAATTCTGAACTTCATAGAAAACTCTGCTGGCGCAAATACAGGAACTAGTTCCTGGTATTTTAGCAGAATTTTGAACTATTTATACGGGCTTTTTTATGAGTGTAATTGCAAAAAATCGAGACGATGTTATGGCAGTAAATTTAGGAAGTCACTTAGCGTCTTGACGAGACATTGATTTGTTTGCCCAAAAGCTAATCGTCAGCAGAATAACGGGAAAAAATTTGTCCATTTGTTTTGGGTGGAGAATACGTAATGGCAGACAATTCATTTTTTTGTTTTTTGTTGGATTAGGTCACAAACGAATCTATTTTTATGTTTTCAATGTGTTTTTCACTAATTTTTTTCCAATAATAAAAAGTAAATTGCATTAAATTCAATAATAATATTATTTACTGTTTCTTAACATTTTATTCATTTTCTTTTATTTTCTTTATTTTTTAGTAATGCCACTAAGTAAAAATTAGATCTGGCATAGTGGTTGTTGTTGCACATAGTTGTGAGAACAATTGTGCTGACAACGTTGTCTGAACAAGAACAAAACATGAACAAGAGTGGTCTACACGAGACAAATTCATGGGCGAACAAGGAATTGTTCGTTGGTTGAACAAATCGATGTCTCGTCAAGACGCTAAGTCATACCCGAATTGTTTGTTGTTTGAATTACGAAATAAAACATTATTTAAAAAAAAAAATTTATTCTGTCGTTAAGCTAATTTGACCTAATTCATTTAATGTAATTAAAAATGCAATAACATTACAGTTTTACCCGACGTTTCGGGAGCATTGCGTACCTAGATACCAGATTATATCGGAAGGATAATGCAATCAATTTTGACTGGTTTGCAAAGGAATCAGCCATCTGGTATTTTAATGAATTTTCATGCAACACAACCTAAAAATTATAAATACAGCAAAAAATTTCATTATCAGAGTACTCAAGATCAGCGATGAACAAAAAAAATAATAATAAAAATACTTAAAAGTAATAGTTTTCTGTACAAGATAATTAACACACTAATACATAATACAATGAAAGAAATAAAAAACAGTAATAGTACTGAACAACATATCAACCACAACAATGAGGAGAAAAAGTTTTACAGTGTAAAATACATACCTGGGCTGACTGACAACAGAAGCATGAAATCAACAATATATTTAAAAAACATATGTTTTGCCTACAAAGCAAACACGACAACAAGTGCAACATTCTCTAGAGTTAAGGCGCCTATTGACAAACAACAACAAAGCAATGTAGTTTACGAAATTAAGTGTAAGGGAAATGACAATCAAAAATGTGAGCAAATCTATATAGGCACTACAAAAAGAACATGGGAAACTAGAATGACAGAACACAAAATGGATATAACAAAACGAAGAGAAACAACAGCGCTATCACAACATATACTACAAACAGGTCCCTCAGCTGATTTTGATGAGGTTAGAATAATCGACAGGGAAAAAATAGAGAAGAAGAGATACACAATATAAAGTCTACGAATTCAAAAACAAATACAAAGAACGATGAATTTAAAGCAAGTCACGGACAACATAAATGCAAGCTACAGGGTTGCATTAAAATTAACTGTGATATTAAGTGTGTTTGGGTACCCAAAAATTTGTACAAATTCGTACAAATTTGTACAAGTTTGTACTGGAAGGTGTTTGTTTACACAATTACTCAGTAAGGAGAGAGGAAAAATAGAGAGTAAAGTGACAGTTCAATACCAGGGAACTTACAAGTTTTTACTGGATGAATTTTTGCTAGTAAGAATTTGTAAGAAAAAAACATATGGTTCAAAACATATGATTGAAGAAACAAAACATTTGTCTAAAAAATGTTTAAATAATTTTTTGTAAAAACAAAAAATATTTAAATATAAGCTTATTTACGATGGAAGAAGTAACTGATCATTTTATTAGGTTTTATTTATTAATCCAATAATTTGAATAGGTTCATTTCGCAATCAGCTATTTTAATAACTTTTGTCAATTTAGCTATTTTTTCGACAAATCTAGAGATATTTCAACTCATTTAGAGGGTAAAATATAATTTAGCTATTAGCGAGAAAACTAGCGATTTTTTTTTTAACAGTCTTGACATTTTCTTAGCATTTTTTTACATTTATTTCCTTGACAGAATTTTTGAATCATTATTATTCAGCGATTTATCGCTAAATTTTTATGAAAAACTTAAAAGTTCGAAAAGTTTGGCGATGTATCGATAATTTTTTAAGAAGATTTTAAGAAGTTTGAAAAATATATGTAGCTATTTTAGTGAAATTTTTCAACAGAAACTGAAAAGTTCGTGAAATTTAGCGATTTATCGCTTTTTTAAGTTTTTTATAATTTAGATATTTTCTAGTGATTTTTTATTTTGATTTAGCGATATTTTAAGGAAAGAAGTTGGCAGCATAATTTTACTAATTCTTACAATTTTTCTGTTTGCGTACATTTTTAGATATTTTTCTTTTTGAGAGTAAATTTTGCCTTACTCTCTGTACATTTGTTACTGAGTAATTTTTACTGGACTTTACTGGAAAAGTAAGCAAACACACCTATTAAGTTAATATGTGTCAGTGATGTTAGACGTACCAACTTGTTGGTACACATACCACTTTTCAGGGTCTTGTACCATGTACCAACTAAAAATTGTGTTGGTACGCAATAATACCAACTTCTTAACTTATGATTTCAATTTTGTTTTTTATTGCCTACAATCTAGTTTTTCATACAAAACATATTTGTAGTTGTAGCTTACCGGCTTAACTGTGACTTATATCCCATTTTTTGTCGTTTATAAGAACAGATGTTCTTTGAATGTAGATTTTTTTTCTTTTATGAGGAAATTTTTGTTAAAATGGCGCTTACCACTGTTATTGCAGATTATGTCTTCAACAGATGAAGAAAAAGAAAATGATGATTCTGATGGTCTTTAAACGCCGAAAAAACTTTGTATCGGTAGTGGTGATAAACAAAAACATCGGAAGCAAAACTATCGCTCTGAATGGGAGAAAAATCCTTTTTGTTCTCCTTGGCTTGGGCCAGATCCTAAGAATTCAACAAAAGCAATATGCAAGTGGTGCAAATCGAGTCTGGTTGCTGATATAACGCTAATTAAAAAACACAAGGATACGAAAAAACATTTAAAGGAATTAAATGCGAATGCGATTCAACAATATCTAAAGCCTCAAAATACAAATAGTTCTTTGGACACTAATGTACAAGAGGCAGAAATTAAGATCTGTGGTTTTATGGCTGCGCACAATATTCCTTTTGCGGTTGTTGATGATATGATTCCTTGCTTGAAATCTGCACTTCCAGATTCTAAAATACTAGACAATATCTATATGAAAAGAATGAAAGCCACTAAAATAGTGACTAACGTTATTGGTGCCTCTCATAAAGATGCCATTGCAGTGCAACTTAAAAATACTAAATTTTCAATTTTAACCGATGACTCCACAGACAGTTCCCATGTAAAGACGGCGTGTGTTGTAGTTCGTTATTACGATGAGAACGTTGGAAAAATTACTAGCAATTTTTGGGATCTCTCAAGTGTTTTACCAGAAGGTGACGCTGAAGCGGCTGAGGAAGGAGCCTCAGGTCGACGTCTTTATGATCTACTGATAAAGCCCTTCACGGAACGAGGTATCCCTTAAACTTATAATTACTTTTATGCTTAAACTACTAGACGTAGTTTATAATTGATAATTAAAGTTCAAATAAAAAATTTTGCGCTAATTGAATGAAAAATAAGTCGCCAACCTAAACATTTAATTATTATTTTTTAAAAGTTTTATAGGGAGATAATAATATAAAATCTCCATACATTTTCCGCATTTTTTGTATATATCTGTTCTTTTTAGACTATTGTGCTTTATCTTTTGTGTTTTTCTTAAATGTTTGCATTTCATTTTGTTCATTTTCTGTCTGCCATATTGACCAAATCAGCTGATTCATATATGTGTATAATCGAAATAAAGCAGTATAATATCATATTAAACATTTGTTGTGTATACCAACTTTTTGTTTCAAATACCAACTTTTGGCGACACCTATACCAGGTTTTTTTGGTCACTATCTAACATCACTGATATGTGTTCAATGCGAAAATTCGTAATTTTGTTTATTTATATTTCTTATGTTAAATATTGTAAGGGAAAAAATGTTTTTGATGTGAAATATTGTACTAATTTGTGTTTTATTGTTTTATTTTATTAAATAGACGAACCCATGAAAAAGTAGACAAAAAATCTACGAAACGTCGGGTAAAACTGTAATAGAATTGCATTTTTAATTACATTAAAGGAATTAGGTCAAATTAGCTTAACAACAGAATAAAAAGTAACAAATTGATATTGGCCAAAAAATTTAAAACAAATATTAAAAAAAATGTGTTTTTACTGACTGTTCAATGACATTACAAACTTAAGTTTTAAGGTAAATTATCTAAATAAAGGTTTCTAAAACTTGGCTTGAAAATATGAAGTAGAAATAAGCCCAACATTAATGAAATATGTGGTATTTTTTGCATAAAACAGTATTTCTTAATAAAACTACGCTGTTTTTAAACATTTTTGAATTGCGTATTTTGATGTCTCACGGCGGGAGCTAGGTTATTTTAAATCCATAGTTTCTTGGGGAAATTTTCGTAGAATTCTTCGTAGATTACGCTTTTGCTATACGCCTGTTGACGAAAAAAATTGACCCACCCTAGTGCATAGATCTCTTACTCTTTGACATTCGCTGTCAGTGCACGTATCTCATGAGAAAGTGTTAGACATACAAAAAAAATGTCAATGTAGTATGTGTAAAAATTTGTTTGTTGACAAAAGAAGAAGAAGAGTTAGATATCTATGTAATCTATGCCCTAGTGTACAAGTAAATTGTTATTGTATTTTTTCACAAATCAAATTTTATTTTTTTTTTTAATTTTTAAGTTGTTCTTTTCAGTTTTCAAATTGTTATTTTTGTAGTTTTTCAGATTTGAAAATGTAATTACATTTGAGTAATAGCTGTAAACGGTGCTTTATGAATGTATTTTATATATATGTACATATATTATAGAATATTACTATACCTTGGCTTTGGCATTGACAGCTTGCATCCGTTTGCGTTGTTTTCCATGATGTTTTACAAATAGTCGTTTGTCTTCTTTGGCCGAATTGTGACTAGCTAAGAAAGCAGCAATCAATAAATATTTTCCATAAAAGGGTAACTCTAATGATTGGGCCATTTTGCGAACACTTTGATCCGAACAAATGCCATCCATCACATCGCTAGCACCCTAAAATTAATTTTTAATATTTAGTTAGAACATACATATGTACATTAGACCGACTCACCTTATTTGGACAGAAAAAAAGCAAAAAAAAAGTGCCCCCCTCAAAATAAACCTTGGTTTGTTTTATGATTCCAAAAATATTTCGGGTCTAGGAATGAGATCTCACGAGCTGGACGTTTTTAAAAAAGGTCTTTTTTTAGTTTTCAGAATTCTGGTATTTATCTAAAGACAATATACACAATATTGGTATCATATGAAAATTTTTTTTTGGGCACGTCCAGCGGTATATATAACATGTTCAATCATTCCTAGAAATGTCCTGTTTGCAAGGATATTCTACAAAAAAACAAGTTTTTGACTCTTTTGTATGAAGAATTTTGTGATTTAAATGTCAATCTTCGATATCTTAATCTTTAGTCGATTTAAGTGAACACGTATTTCAGGTTTTTATCAGAAATTCAATATGGTGGAGAAAATATGTTTAAAATAGGGCAATATGGATATAAAAACTTTCCTTTTGATAAGTAAATAATCGCTAAGTGGATATAGTTTAGAATTTTGCTAATTTAATACATTTTTCACGGTGCTCTGGACCAAATTTTGATAAAATTTGGAGTTACCCCAAATCAATAAAAAAATTTTATGAAATTTTTTGAAGGTTTATTATTAGATAAAATATTTTATTAAAATACGCGTGTCTGTAATTTTTTTAAGAAAAATCTAAATATATGCTGACCCTAAATAAAATTTTATAATAATTTTTTTTCGCGAAAAAAAGATATTCCGGCAAAAAAAAAGCGCGTGTTGGGTTTTTTCTGTTAAGTTACATTTTTATCCTTACATCTACTAGAAACTGAATTAAAATTATTATTAAAATTTTATAAAAAATTTTTTCGCGAAAAAAGATATTCCTCCAAAAAAAAAGCGCGTGCTGGATTATTTTCTGTTAAGTTGCATTTTTATCTTAAATCAACTAGATATTGAATTCAAATGCAGATTGCAGTAACTCAAAAACTTTAACAAAATTTGGTCCACAGCATCACGCAAAATATATGAAATTTGCAAAATTTCGAACTAATGTATATCCACTTTGCGATGATTTACTTATCAAAAGAAAAGTTTTGGTATCCATATTGCCCTATTTAGAACACATTTTTTCCTCCACATTGAATTTGTAATAAAACGCGAAAAATCGCGAATTTTAAAAAAATATGAAACACATGTTCACTTAAATCGACTACAGATTATGATATGTAAGTTTGACATTTCAATAACAAACCTCTCCGCACAAAAGAGTCAAAAATTTGTTTTTTATAGAATATCCTTAAAAATAGGACATGTCTGGATACGCTTGAACATGTTATATATACGCGCCTCAAAAAACCCTTTCATATGATACCCATATTGAGTATGTTGTCTACAGCTAAAATGCAAATTTCTTACGAAAACTAAAAAAAATACCTTTTTTAAAAATGGTCCAGCTCGTGAAATCTCGTTGCTATACCCGATATATTTTGGGAATCATCATAAAACAAACCAATGTTTATTTTGAGGGGGGCACTTTTTTTACTTTTTTCGTGAGTCGGTCTAATGTACATGAAAATTTAGAAAGTTAGAAATAACAATTTTTGTACTTTCTGAATTAAATTAATTTTTCCCGGGTAATATTACATATGAATGGATATATTTGCAATATGTTACTGGATATAATTTCATCCGAAAAATGGTTTTATTAAATTCTATCAAATCGGATATAATTATATTTAAAAGGATAAAAGTTATATCAAATGATCTATTCATATCCGAGTTCTATCCAGATCAAATTGGATATTGGTTAATACAATGCGATATGATTATAATAAATTAAAATAAACATGCGCGAGCAAAAGTCCGCTGGCTTGTCCGGTGTCCCCAGATGACTGGAGTCTTATAAAAACAAGTGTGCGAAGTTAAATTCCATTTAACATAACACTGCTACCAGGGCTGTCATATAATTTTTATGAAAAATCGGCATTTTCGGCACTTTGATTTAAAAAATCGGCATAAAATCGGCACAATCAGGAGTGAGATCATAAAAATGTATAAGTAAAATTATTTTCTCCTTGTTGTCATCAACATCATTATCATCATTTCATCAAGCAGAAAATAATTTTACTTATATACTTTTACCTCTAGTTGCCACATTTTTTATCCGATTTTCAAAAGTAATACCTTTCTGAAAAGGTTGTAATGTTATATTGTTTATAATTTCATTAGTTGTTTCAAAAAGCCACCGTAAGATGGCGCTAATCTAGCATTTATTATTTATTTTAATGCAAGTCAAAATCTGGAAGCTCGATTTTCACCGTAGACATATGGTCTAGTGGACTTTTTTGCTCAGTACAATCCCAAGAATCAGAAACGCGAAGCGCCCATTAAGATGTTCAAATCGCCCCACCAGTGTTGCCACTTTTTGAATAATTATTCAAAAACGGTACTGTTTACACATTCCTTGGATAATTTTTGAATAATGACATTTTTGTGTAGTTTTTGTGTAATTTGGCTTTTTGCTGAAAAATTTACTAAATTCCATGCATTCAAGTCCCACAGCTGATAAAATGAGTTTGTTTGTATAACATTTACCAAAAATTTCAAGTCTCTGGTGAATTATTTTTGTAAATTTGTTCAAGACGAAACCCAATTTAGTTAGAAGTCAAAAATGTTGTTTTATTTTGTCAAAATTGTATTGTATATTGTTTTATATTATTTGTATACAAACCCGTATTTCGTTCCTTTTTTGAGAAAATATTTTTCAAAATGTATGCAAAATAAATATTCTTGTCTTGTGTGGCAAGACCATTTGAAATTAAGCAAAAGAAATTTGACCGAAAAAAACTATTCAGTCTTTATTAATTCGCAAAGGCTATTTTTACTAGGTAAACTGTGTCTAAATATTAACCGATTTTCTTGAAATTTAGCACATATTAATTAGTAGAATGTAATTCAAACACCATTTGCCAAATTTCTACCAAATGAAATTTATTGTTACGTTTTTAAAATCTGTTAATAAATCGAAAAATGGCAGGATTTCAAAATTTTTACATTTTAGAGGTGCCTTTCTTTGGAGATGAATAGCACAGCTCCCGTTAGGTATTTGTATTCGGGCCTCAAAACTTTAGCTCTATGACAGTGTGAAATTTCATAGTAATATAACCAGCCGGTAAGAAGGGGCTGCATCATTTCCAAATTATTTCGATTCTGGCCCGCTGTGCGCAAGAGAGTTTAATTGTGCATGCATTTAAACTAGTAAAAAATAAATATTTGTTTGTGTAATTCCATACGGTTTTGGATAATTTTTGATTTACGCCTGTGTACTTTTTCGTTTTACTGGTGGCAACACTGCGCCCAACCCTAATGTCCATGTTTGGTTTTGTTGAAAATATGTAATTATTTTTGAACGCACTTTTCTTTCATCGTCCATTCTGTAAAAAATTGCCAATTAAAACTCATGATGTAAATTAATTTATTAACTGACATATTTTTAAAATGTAAACTGCCGAAAAAAAAATATGAGAAGCTTCAAACCAGAGATCACTGTTGGTAAAAGTGGCACAAAAGTGCCATTTGTGGCACTATTGAATGTTCAATGGCACCTTGGCACTCTCCATAGAATTTTGGCACTTTTTACGAAAATTTCAATATAATTTGATAAAGGGTCGATATCGCTGGTTTTTCATTAAAAGCCACGCCTATTAAGAAGGGATAGCAAAATTAAAAAACAAATGCTACACTAAAAATATCTACAATTTTTTGGACAACCTTCCAGTTCTTCGAGGACAATTTAATCATTATTTTGATATTTAAAAATAAACGCAACGGGGATAAAATTAGAAAAACTTTTATTGATTCTATTGTATTGTCAAATTTAATTGTAAAATTTTTTGAAAGTCTTGGACCTGCTAACTTATCTTAAAATAACGTAAGTTTAGTGCTTTACTATAGTTAAGAATGGCATTTTTATATGAAAATATTAGTGGTAGGTAATGTTAAACTTTTAGATAAGTTGCCCGCCTTTTTTTTATCTTTTTACTTAACCCTTAAATGCATGATCTCTACAATTTTAACCATTTTTTTATATATGATTTCTAAAGGCGTGTACATTTCAAGAAAAATACCAAAAAATTGCCACATAGCTAAATTGTGATTATTTTAACGTGTATGAAAAAAAAGAAACAAAAAAAAAATATATGAAATATTAATTTTTCATTTATTGTTGCCAAAATTAATTTTATTGCGAGAATACCACTTTAAATATTTAAACAAACATTTTTGAATATTGCACTTTTTGTAAAAAAAACGCGTGTTTTAGATTTTTCACAAACATACGAAGCAAAACCAAGATTTTTCCTATAACTGTTTAAAAAATCTGAGTTATAGTTTATAAGAGCACTTTGTGCAGAAAGGGTCCCAATGCCCAAAAATTGAGTTTTATGCATCAAGTGGCGTTTTTTATTAAGAAACTGGTATGTTGCCAAATAGCTACACCATGCATTTAAGGGTTAAAGTAACTAAATGTATAAAGATTTGAAATAAAAGCTGAACATATTTTTTTTGAAACATTAAATGTTGCTAAATTTTTTTTTTTTTTTGCACTTTTAAAGCTTTTTTGGCATCATTGAGGCACCAAACGAAAATTCTCAAATACCATCACTGCCAGAGATCGGCATTTCTATGCACGCGTGCAACTCACTCACGCCTACATACGCTCACACATTGAATAAAAACAAACAAATTTATTCAGTCTCGTTTGAGCATTCGTTCGATGAGGTTGTGTCGACGCATGTTGCTAGCGTTACCCAGCAAAACCTTGGTAATGACTGGTCATTACTACATGAATTACTTAGATCTCATATCTCATTACCCGTTGAATTACTTTTAAACTGAATGTAATGGGTTACCGATAATTATACCCCACACATTACTATTTCACAATAGCTGAAACCAATAATATATGTTCTAAATCATTAGAAACCATAACTATGGCGTAGCCTAGTGGTAATTGTTTTTGCCTGACAGACATGAGGATCGCTGCTCAACTCGTGTTAGCTTCCATTGTTGTTTTTTTTTTTGTAATTTATATTAAACATCTATTTATAGAAATGTTGATGTTCATTAAGCAGTATTTAATAACAACAAGTTTTGTGAAAAATAGACATGTATAACAGTTGCCACAATAAATGTGTACATAAGTTAAAGCAATAGAAATCATAGTGATGTCGTGGTCTAATGGTTAGAGTGTTTGCCTGACAATCGTGGGGTACACTGATCAATACGTGTCAGCTCCTATTGGTTTTTAAATTTTTATATTTTTTTAAATCTATATTCAACATCTATTTATAGAACAGCTGATAAACTACTTACAGGTAACATCAGTGTAATGACTTTCCTCCAATGACATCACCATGTTAAAATAAGTAGTTTAGTAATTAAAAAGTAACTAGTGAACACTTAAGATTTCAATACCTAAAACTCATTACATGGTAATGAAAGGTTTTGCTGGGTACACTGAACGAAATGTTTGACGAAGAATTCAGTAAACGAAAATAGGTAATTTTTGTTGAAAAAAGGACAATCGTTGTGTTTCGCCATCTATGAACCGAGTTTAATTATATGTATATACCTTTATCGCCATGCTGAATAGCACAATAAAATTAAAATTTTTAACTGCGACTTTGCCAAGAATTCTAAAACGAGTTTTCTTTCAAAATCTCATTTTTAAATTATTTTCTATTTTGTTCTATTTTATTTCTATATTCTAATTGCACATAAATAAGTATGAGAAAATTATAAAGAAATTTCTTTCAGTGCATTGAGAGAGGGAAACCTTGTATTCAGCCTAGAACCAAATGTCTCTTTGTCAACACTCTTTTCTCTAGCGACAATTTCACTAGTTAAAATGTCGCCAGGTTTCCTTTTAAGCGCGAGTAGAGTTACGTTAGAGACAACCGTACTAGTGTATTTCTGCTGACATTGTCAACGAACGCGTCAACAGTTTGTTTTGTTTTATTACGCTGCGCAGTCAATATATGTACATATTGAGATTTTTGTTTTACAGTTGTTCTTTTTTATTGCATCACTTATTTTTGTAAGAGAAACACGTGTCTTGTGAAAAAAATTGTTTTGTGTTAAATAAAATTGTTTTATGTTTAATTAATTATTAAAATTTTTGTTAACTAAATAAAAAAAAGGTGATTTAAATTAATTTATATAAAAAAATGAGTAAAAGAAATTATAAAAGACTAGTTAAAAAACAAAGAATATTATACAAAAATAGAAGTTTGCAACGTGAGCAGGGAAACAGTGATATTAAAAATGTGGAAGAAAGTGAAGATTTTGTGGAGCATATGGAAGATTTTGCTGTTCCAAAATTGACGTTGCTAGATAAGCTAAAAAAGTGGTGCATCGAAACAGCTCCTTCTAGAAAATGTTTGGAGAAGCTGCTATTGATTTTAAAAGAAGAAGGTCTAGATGTTCCACACTCCAGAGAAACGTTGTTGGGAAAAAGAACACAGATTTTAGTAAGAAATGTCTCCCCTGGAAGCTACTGCCACATTGGTATTGAAACGCAGTTAAAAAAATTTGAAAACGATTTGGAAAACTATGACGAGGTAGTATTGGACATAAACTTTGACGGAATTCCACTGTTCAAAAGCTCGAGAATCCAATTGTGGTCAATTCTTTGCAAAATCATCAACGTACAGGAAAAAATACAACCTTTTGCAGTGGGAATATACTTGGGGAGTACTAAGCCATGTTGCATCAAAGATTACTTGAAAGATTTCATTGAAGAAGTAATTTCATTGCAAGAACAACTTGTGATAAAAGGAAAACAAGTTAAATTTAAGCTTCGTTGTTTAACGTGCGATACACCGGCCAAAGCTTTTGTTTGTGGCGTTCCTGGGCATACCTCAAAGAATGGCTGTACGAAGTGCACTCAAGTCACAAAAAAGTGAACAATGTACTCACATACAGCTGCGTTACAGGCTCTTTGGTTTCTGACGAGGATTTTACTTTAAGGAAGTATCCCAATCATCATTCCCAAATGTTCAAAGTGCATAAGACTCCCCTTGAAGAAATATGATTTGGTATGGTGTCTCAAACTCCGTTAGATAGTAGGCTCCTTATCGACCTAGGAGTAACGAAAAAAATGCTCATTCGAATAATACATACTAAAACAGAGGAAAAGACACCAAAAACAAATATTTCAAAAATATCTTCTGACCTTTAAAAATTAAAGAAATGTATTCCAAAGATGTTTCCTAGAAAACCTAGGTCTTTAGATGATTTGCCTACCCGAGTAAAAAAATTGATCTCGCGCAATATCTAATTATATCCAATTTGATATTGTTTAAGATCTGCTGTAATATCTAGCTGATCCAATTAGATCTCAAAATTGGGTGTATCCAATCATATCATATTAGATCCCATTGTATATATGGGGATAAACTAAGATCAAGTTATATCTCAAAATTGGGAGGTCCAGTGATATCTTTGGGGATAAACCTAGATCTATTTTGATCCGAAAATTGGCGGATCCAGCTATATATTTGCGGATATTTTTAGATCTAATTTGATCCGAAAAATGGCGGATCCAATTAGAACCAGCTATATATTTGGGGATAAACTTAGATCTAATTTGATCTCAATTTTGGCAGATCAAATTAGATCCCGCAATATATTTGTGGATAAACGTACATCTAATTTGATCCGAAAAAGTGGCAGATCGAATTAGATATAGCTATATATTTGGGGATAAACTTAGATATAATTTGATCCAAAAAATGGCACATCGAATTAGATCCACCAATATATTTGTGGATAAACTTAGATATAAATTGATCTGAAAAATGGCAGATCAAATTAGATCCAGCAATATATTTGTGGATTAACTTAGATCTAAATTTATCCGAAAAATGGCAGATCGATTTAGATCCAGCAATATATTTTGGGATTTAGTAAGACCTAATTTGATCCGAAAAATGGCAGATCGAATTAGATCCAGCTATATATTTGTGGATAAACTTAGATCTAATTTGATCCGAAAAAGTGGCAGATCGAATTAGATCCAGCAATATATTTAGGGATAAACATATATCTAATTTGATCTCAATTTTGGCAGATCTAATTAGATCTAGCAATATATTTGTGGATAAACTTAGATCTAATTTGATCCGAAAAAGTGGCAATATATTTGTGGATAAACTTATATCTAGTTTGATCCGAAAAATGGAAGATCGAATTAGATCAAGCAATATATTTGGGGATTAAGTAAGATCTAAATTTATCCAAAAAATTACAGATAAAATTAGATCCAGTAATATACTTCGGGATTGCGTAAGATCTTAACTTTTCCGATAAATTGCAGATCGAATTAAATCCAGTGATATATTTGGGGATTTGGTAGGATCCTAATTTATCCCATAAATTGCAGATCGAATTAGAAACAGCAATATATTTGGGGATTGACATCTAAAACTATCCAGAAAAATGACAGCTAAAATTAGATCCCGCATTATATTTGGGTACTACGTAAGATCTCCATTTATTTGGGATTAAATAAGATCCCAGACAGATATTGACAATAGTTCAAAAAATAATACACTGGAAGAGCACTGATTTTATAAAAATTACAATATTTTGTTAAAATAAGGTTTAAACTCAGAAGGTCTCGAGTTCGATACCTTTCACGGCTATGCATTTTTTTTATAAAAATGCGCATTCTCCTGCTGGTCTTATCGAAATTTTTTCAATAATTTTTATTCTTTGTAATTTACTTGTAAAAATTGTATCATCTTTCTTTGATTTGAAAATAATTTAAACAGAAAGTGATATTAATTTATGATCTTGAGTCAAACTAAAATAACATTCATTTACTTAAAAATAACAGATCAACTTAAAACATTTCCCCCATTCAAAAGAATTTCTTTTTATAAAATTATAATTTTATTTTCTATAAATGTTTTTATAAAATTATATTTTTTTTATTAAATTTAATTTTTTTTAAAAAATAATTTTATTTACATATTTTTAACGCTCTACACCATTTCCAATTGTATCAATTGTTTTTAAGATTTATCAATTGCATTTCAGAAATAATCAATTGAATTTCAGTTTTATCAATTGTATTTCAGAACTTATCAATTATTTTTCAGATTTATGAATTGTATTTCAGAACTAGTCAATTGAATTTCAGTTTTATCAATTGTATTTCAGAAATTATTAATTGTATTTCCGAAATTCACAACTGTATTTCAGAAATTATCAAACTGTATTTCAGAAATTATCAATTGTATTTCAGAAATTATGAAATGTAATTTAGAAATTTTTCTCTATTAACTATGATAAACCATCAACAAGTTCTGAAATAGAATTGATTATTTCTGAAATACAATTAATAAATTTCTGAAATACATTCCATAATTTCTAAAATACATTTAAAATTTCTGAAATATAATTAATGGCTTCTGAAATACAGTTAATATTGTAGTTGTTGATGAGTTACCATATATGATGGCACCATATATGACAATATATTGTTTAAATGGCACCAATATGGAGCTTTATATGGTAATATATAACTTAGATTCATCCATATACCATTTGATCCGAAAAATGGCCCGATAAAATTGTATCAGTTCTTATTTGTATCAGTTGTTATCTAATTGCATCAGTTTAATCTGACCTGATTAAATTATGTGTTAATCAGATGAAATTGTATCAGATTTTTGACCTGATACAATTTTATTGGTTTATATTACATGGTATCAGTTTAGGTCCGAATAGATATATTTGTATACAAAATTATATAGTTATATCCCAATTTTGACCTGATATCAGTTTAAAACTTTGATACAATTGTATAAGGTAAATGTCGTATACAATTATATTTTATTTATATAAAATTGAACCAATTACGATCATACCGATAAAATTGTATCAGGTCAAAAATCTGATACAATTTCATCTGATTAACACATAATTTAATCAGGTCAGATCTAAACTGATACATTTAGATAAAAATTGATAAACAATTGATAAAAATATATCGGACCATTCTTCGGATGAAACTGTATATTTATACAGATATAACTTAATCACATATATGACTATATGTAACTATTTTTCCTCGGGTTGTTTAAATGATACGATATATCAAAGTATATGGTACTATATATGGTAGCATATATTATCATATCTGCATCTGTATTAAAAATGTCGTTCATCAAGTACCATATATGAGCATATGTTGTTGAAATGGCACCATATATGACAATATATGGTTTAAATGGCACCATATATGCTAATATATTGCTTAAATAACACCATATATAAATATATATGGCACTAGATTTAGTGGCATATATTATCATATCTGCAACTGTATTAAAGATTTTCTTCATGAGGTACCATATATGACCATATATTGTTTAAATGCCACCATATATGATAATATATAGTTTAACTGGCACCATATGTAGTTATATATTGTTTAAATGATACCATATATAATTATATATTCTTAAAATTCCGCCATATATATTAAGATATAGCTCTATATACAACTATATATGCAATAAGATCAGCGATGCTATGTAATATATAATCATATATACCATATCTAATATTATAAAGGTCGATATCTAATTAGATGAAATTTTATATGGCATAATATAAGGAACAATTTTGGAAAAAGACGTCATATATAATTACTAGCGGGCGCAGCCCGCTACGTTGTTAGCGTGCCTTAAAGGTTAAGGGGGGGAGGGCTACGCCCTCCCCCCCGGGGGGCTGCGCCCCCCACAATTTTTATTAAATTCGTTTTTTTATTTAAAGCCTTCACCCAGCCACCACAAATAAATAATTCTGCACAACAATGGGTTTAAAATAAATAAATATTTGATCACTTTTGCTCATGAGAGTGGATTGTTAGTAATGAATCCATAATAATTTGCAATATACGTGTGTATGTCAAGATAATTTGGTAAAGTGCGAACTTACGTAGATAGACCCGTAAGTTGTTTTGTTCATTTGTGTTTTGAATGAAAATAAATAACGTAAAGCAGGGTTGAAAAGCATTTTATAATATTAAAAATAGCGGGCAAAGCTACGTTGTTAGCGTGTCTTAAAGTTTTTTTTTTTAATTCCAGTTTATGTGAAGGTAGACCTGGCAATTCAAGTAAATTCACAAATTCAGTTGGAAAATTTACTGCGTCGGTTTCTTCCACCGGTGCTTCGTTACATGAAGTTTAAATATCGGAATATATAAGTTCCATTCCTTTTCTAAGGTTTTTTCTCTTTCAGAAAATTTGTTTAACTTTTTGGAGAGTATGTTTCAATGCTACATAAGTTTCATATTCCGTTGATAGTGTTTGAACAGGTAATTCCCTCTTCCAATCCATTTGCAATGTCTATAATTTCAATTCCACTCGTTCAACGTTTATATCCATTTCATTCCACTTGTGTAGTGTTTCAATCCCACTCGTTTCCTATTTAGTTTCTTAATTTTAGTGTTTCATATACACTTGTTCTTTAAGTTTTAGGTTTCTAGCTAAAGACGCAGACGTTAAGGGGGGGGGCAATTTTCCCCTTTTGAACCACCATTTTTACCACGTTCCTGTCCAAAGTCCTAGAAATGCCTTGTCGATAAGTTAGCCCATACTCCAAGGAAAACATATTATATATTACAGGTTTCTAGCCGAAGGGTTCGGTTAGGCCATCAAGGGGGAGAATTATTCCGTTTTTACCCCTACCGGTACGAATTTCCAAAAATTCCGTCTTAGAGGACGTCTGCGTTGGAGGAGGAACCTACTACATACATAATTTTAGGTCTCTATATCCAGCAGTTTGGCCAGGCCGTCAAGGGGGAAGTTTTTTCCCTTTTTACCTCTCCCGGTATGAATTTACAAAAATACCATCTTAGGGGACGTCAACGTTGGAGAAGGAACCCAAATACCGAATTTAAGATCCCTTGTTCCAGCAGTTTGGCCAGGCCGTTAAGGGGGAGACTTTTCCTGTTTTTGACCCTACCTGTAGAAATTTCCAAAAATCTCATCTTAGCGGATGTCTACAATAGAGGAGGAACTTTAATACCAAATTTCAACTTCCTACCTCCAGCGGTTTGGGCAGGCCTTTAAGCGGCACTTTTCGCTTCATTAATCCCCATTTTTGCAATGTCCCTGTCCAAAAAGCACCTTCTCGGTAAGTGAGCACATACTCCAAGTAACATATGTTTTACATTTCAGGTTTCTAGCCAACTTTTACTATTTGTGCCCCTCTCGGTAGGAATTTCCGAAAATCCATCGACAGGGAATTCCAGCTTCCTAGTTCCAGCAGTTTGAGCAGGCTGAGAGGAACTTAAGTACCGAATTTCGGCTTCCTAGTTCCAGCAGTTTGGACAGGTCGTTAAGGGGCAACTTTCCCTTTTTGAGCCCCCATTTTATAACGACCCTGTCCAAAATTCAAAAAAGTATCTTTCTAATAAGTTAGCCCTCACTCCAGGGACCCACATTTTAAGCTTCAGGTTTCTAGCCGAAGGGGTTTTTACCGGCCCCCAAGGTGAGGCTTTTCTTCTTTTTGCCCCTCCCTTTAGGAATTTACAAAAATTCCATCTTCGCGGCTATCTGCGATGGATGAGGAACATTCATACCAAATTTCAACTGCATTGCCTAAGCGGTTTGGGCAGGCCGTTAGTGGGGACATTTTTCCCTTTCAACCACCATTTTTACTATGTTCCTGTTCCAAAATAGAAAAATTACGTTGCCGGTGAGTTAGTCCTACTCCAAGGAATACATATTTAAAATTTTAGGTTGGCCAAAAGGGATTGGGCAAGCCGTGAGGAGGAGACTTTTACCTTATTTCCCCTCCCGATAGGAATTTCAAAAATTCAGTCTAAGCGGACGCCTACACAGAAGGAGGAACTCACATACCGAGTTTCCTTTTGGGATATCCTGTAGGGAATTCCAAAAATACAAACTTAGTCGATGTCTACTACAGTGGAGGAACCTTTATACCAAATTTCAACTTCTTACCTCCAGTGGTTTGGGCAGGCACTTTTCCAATTTGTGAGACTGTTTATGGGGAGACTTTTCCCCTTTTTGCCCGTTCCGGTTGGAATTTCCAAAAATCCCGTCTTAGCGCACGTCTATGCCGAATATCAAGAAACCTTGTTTTAGTGGAGATATCCGTGGGGGGAGGAAAAAAAGTAGTTTTTTTGAAATTATATACTATTTTAAATGGTACTTTTTGGAAAAACGAAATTTTTTGGAAAAAGATACTTTGTTTTTACAAAGTACTTTATTTGTACTTTTTTGGAAAAGGTATTTTTTTTTAAAAAGGTGTTTTTTTTTGGAAAAATGTATGTTTTTTGGAAAAAGGTACTTTTTTGGAAAAGGTACTTCTTTTGGTACTTTTTTTTGGGGAAAAGGTACTTTTTTTTAGAAAAGGTACTTTTTTTTGAAAAAGGTATTTTTTTGAAAAAATGTATGTTTTTTGGGAAAAGGAACATTTTTTTAGAAAAAGGTACTTTTTTTGGGAAAAGGTACTTTTTTTGGAAAAGGTTCTTTTTTTGAAAAAGTTATTTTTTTGGAAAAATGTATGTTTTTTGGGAAACGGTACTTTTTTTTAAAAAGGTACATTTTTTTAGAAAAAGGTACATTTTTTGGAAAAAGGTACTTTTTTTGGAAAAAGGTACTTTTTTTGGAAAAAGGAATTTTTTTTGGAAAAAGGTACTTTTTTTGGAAAAAGATACTTTTTTTGGAAAAAAGTACTTTTTCGGAAAAAAGTACTTTTTTTTGGAAAAAGGTATTTTTTTTGGAAAAAGGTACTTTTTTTGAAAAAACGTACTTTTTTTGAAAAAGGTACTTTTTTTGGAAAAAGGTACTTTTTTTTTGGAAAAGGGTACTTTTTTTTGGAAAAAGGTACTTTTTTTGGAAAAAGGTACTTTTTTTGGAAAAAGGTACTTTTTTTGGAAAAAGGTACTTTTTTTGGAAAAAGGTACTTTTTTTGGAAAAAGGTACTTTTTTTGGAAAAAGGTACTTTTTTTGGAAAAAGGTACTTTTTTTGGAAAAAGGTACTTTTTTTGGAATAAGGTACTTTTTTTGGAAAAAGGTACTTTTTTTTTGGAAAAAGGTACTTTTTTCGGAAAAAGGTACTTTTTTTGGAAAAGGTATTTTTTTTGGAAAAAGGTACTTTTTTTGGAAAAAGGTACTTTTTTTGGAAAAAGGTACTTTTTTTGGAAAAAGGAATTTTTTTTGGAAAAAGGTTCTTTTTTTGGAAAAAGGTACTTTTTTTGGAAAAAGGTACTTTTTTTGGAAAAAGGTACTTTTTTTGGAAAAAGGTACTTTTTTTGGAAAAAGGTACTTTTTTTGGAAAAAGGTACTTTTTTTGGAAAAAGGTACTTTTTTTGGAAAAAGGTACTTTTTTTGGAATAAGGTACTTTTTTTGGAAAAAGGTACTTTTTTTTTGGAAAAAGGTACTTTTTTCGGAAAAAGGTACTTTTTTTGGAAAAGGTATTTTTTTTGGAAAAAGGTACTTTTTTTGGAAAAAGGTACTTTTTTTGGAAAAAGGTACTTTTTTTGGAAAAAGGTACTTTTTTTGGAAAAAGGAATTTTTTTTGGAAAAAGGTTCTTTTTTTGGAAAAAGGTACTTTTTTTGGAAAAAGGTACTTTTTTTGAAAAAAGGTACTTTTTTTGGAAAAAGGTACTTTTTTTTGAAAAAGGTACTTTTTTTGGAAAAAGGTACTTTTTTGGGAAAATTGTACTTTTTTGGGGAAAAGGTACTTTTTTTGGGAAAAGGTACTTTTTTGGAAAAAGTTACTTTTTTTGTCCCCTCCCGATAAGAATTTCCAAAAATGCCGTCTCAACGGACGTCTACACCGGTCGAGGAATCTACATACCAAATTTCAACTTCATAGCTCCAGCAGTTTGAGCAGGCCCTCAAGGGGGAGACTTTATCCCCTTTTTGCCCGTCCCTGTAAAAATTTCCAAAACTCCCGTCTTGGCGGATGTCTACGATAGTGGAGGAACCTTTATACCAAATTTCAACTTCCTACCTCCAGCGGTTTGGGCAGGCCGTCAAGGGGGGCCTTTTTCCCCCCATTTTTACAACGTCCCTGTCCAAAATTCTAGAAAGTACTTTTCAGAAAAGTTAGCCCCTACTCCAAGGAACACATATCTTAAATTTCAGCTTTCTAGCCAAAGGGGTTTTGGCAGGCCGTCAAGGGGGACACTTTCCCCCTTTTTGCCCGTTCCGGTAGGAATTTCCAAAAATCCCGTCTTAGTGGACGTCTACCCCGAAAGAGGAACCTACATACCAAATTTCAACTTCCTAGCTTCAGCGGTTTGGGCTGGGCGATGTTGAGTCAGTCAGTCAGTCAGTCAGTCACGTTATTCTTTTATATATAGAGATATATGGATATACATAACGACTAATACATGTCTAATTATATATTGTAATATATGCCACATATGATTATATATAATTTTTTTTACTCGGGTGGCCATATAATGTTTAAATGGCACCATATATAATAATATATGGTTTAAATGGCACCCCGGTGAAAAATGTTCATATACGCTCAAACATGTTCATATATGGTTTATGTATGGACACATATGAACCAATATGGATTTTTTATGAACATATATGGATTTTATATGAACATATATGGAAGTATATGTGATTCCATATATGGAAAAAATTTCATATACAGACATATATGGAAGCATCTGTTATTTCATATATGGAAATGGCACTCATATATGGACAAATATGAAAATATATGTTATTCAATTTATGCAAAAGGGACTTGTATATGAACATATTTCGAAGAATACATTTTTCCATATATGTAAAAGGAACTCATATTTGGATAAATATGGAATTATATTTAATGCCATGAATAAAAAAAAGGAACATATGTAGCGCCTAATTTGAATATCATACATAAATTTATATCTATCGTACAACCTTATAATAAAGGACAGCAACGTTCGCATGTATTCGCATATATTTAATAAATGTATTTGTTCATATATGTCCATATATGAACATATACTTAGGTGTTACCTCATTTTTTGAATTTCTTCATATATGTGTAAACCATATATGAACATATACGAACATTTTTCACCGGGACCATATATAATAATATATGGTTTAAATGGCACCATATATAATAATATATGGTTTAAATGGCACCATATATAATAATATATGGTTTAAATGGCACCATATATGCTAATATATTGCTTAAATAACACCATATATAAATATATATGGCACTAGATTTAGTGGCATATATTATCATATCTGCAACTGTATTAAAGATTTTGTTCATGAGGTACCATATATGACCATATATTGTTTAAATGCCACCATATATGATAATATATAGTTTAACTGGCACCATATATAGTTATATATTGTTTAAATGATACCATATATAATTATATATTCTTAAAATATATATGCAATAAGATCAGCCATGCTATGTAATATATAATCATATATACCATATCTAATATTATAAAGGTCGATATCTAATTAGATGAAATTATATATGGCATAATATAAGGAACAATTTTGGAAAAAGACGTCATATATAATTATATATGGATATACATAACGACATGTCTAATTATATATTGTAATATATGCCACATATGATTATATATAATTTTTTTACTCGGGTAGTTGGAAAGCGACCGAATTTCACCAGTTTCTTGCGTACACAGGTATAATTGCCCTTTATAATAACGTACACAAAGATATTTTTTGCGAATTTTTAACGTTACATTGTGCTTATCGACTGCTAAATAACCCACGACATGTGAGCCAAAATATTAATCCATTTACTTAAATTATTTGTCGAGAATTTCCCTACTGTATTCGGGTCAAACAGTGTTTCTTTTAATGTCCACAGTCTGTTGCATTTGGCATCTTGTGCAGAAACATATGGTCCACTTATTGCTTACGACTTTGAAAACAAACTGCAGATTTTGAAAAAACATGTTCGAAAACCTTCATTAATCCTTCAACAAATTGTACAAAAAGAAAAACACACAGCCTATGTCGAAACCAAACACGAAGGGATAAAGTACGAACGAAATGTCATTGTTGGAGCTTATGCAAATGATTGCTTTATTTCATGGAAAGAACCCAATAACATTTGTTCCGTGAAATCATTTATTGCAATAAAAATTGAAAATATAAAAAAAGAGGATGAAATTTATATTGAAGGACGGCGATTGTTGGTTTTAGAGAGTTTTTACCAAGAACCCGTAAATTCTTGTGAGCTAGGTATTTTTAAAACAAACCTAGCTTTAGGCGAAAAAGAGACATTTTCAATAAGAGACGTTCAGTTCAAATATGTATGCTTGCCATTTCAGTCTGATTTTGTAATTATACCGATTCTGCACTCCTGTCTCCCAGAAAAGTTTCACGCGAGCATTGCAAACTCATCAATACCATAATTCTTAATTGTAAAAATCAGTTCTTCTTAATAATTATCATTTTACACACCTGCCTTCCAGAAAAATCTCGAGCGAACAACACAATCCTTCAAAAGGACAAATGAAATATTTTTCTCCCTAAGGTAAGTTTAAATTTTTTAACCCATTTTGGGAAAAAAAATTATGTTTTTTTATTTTAAAAGTAGCTGATTTGAAAATGTCCAAAATGGGTTAATGTTAAAAATTATGTTCCTTTAATATTACAAATTGTACCGTTTTTTATTTGTTTAGCTAATCCGAAGTGTGCATCCTGTCAAGAAGTTTCAAAAAAGCTTGACACTGTTCTCGAAATTCTGGCTGAGCACAAATTTTTGCTTGATCGCCTTGTTTCCCAAAACGTTGTCGTGGAAAATATGATGTCCATTTTTCCAATAAAGACTAGAAAAGCTCAAAGAGTTTGACGATATTTTATGAACGCAATCAGATCCATATGTAAGTATTTTTGTTTTCTGAAATATACAATTTCTAATTAACTAATATTACCTTTATTCTTTGCAGATTCGACAAATGAAAAATCTCATCGGTGGCAACGTCGAACGAAATTTTCACCAAGTATTTGATCAAAACATTATAATGAGTTTTAATGTTGACGGAAATTTTGGAAAAAAGGACTACGGAACTATGGAAATGTGCTTGCAGCAATTACAGATAAAAGTTTCTTTAAAAAAAATCTTTTTCGTAAAAACTGTGAAATAAACTTTTTTTTCCTAATAATTAGACGTTATATCAACATTTAATGATTCACCTGATAAAACGTTAAGAGCAGCTTTCCAACGACAAAAAAGAAGTATTTTAAACAAAACAGCCGCAACAATACTAAAGGAGGCAAGGTGCAAAATGATGAGAATGTCGAAGAACAATAATTAATCATTTCAGAAAAATTGAAAGGTTTAGCCAGCCCCGAAGAAATTGAGCTTTAAAATTAATAATTAATTTAAGTTAAAATTTTATATATTCTTATTTATATAATAGAAAGGTTTAGCCAGCCTTGAAAGAAATACGCCCTTAAAGACTGTTGAATACAATTTTTATCATAATTTTTTGTTAATTAAAAATAATTAAAGATTTAGCCAGCCTTGAAAAAATTGTCCCTCAAATACCAAAAAAGACTGTGTACAATTTTTAGTTGTAATGTACTTATAGCAATACTATTTATAAAAATAAAATTTTTAGTTCTAATCTACTTTAAGTAATACATAATTTTTTGTTAATTAAATTTTTAGCTAGCCTTGAAAAATATATGCCTTTTTCAATATTAATAAATAAACATTTTGTCAATTCGCTAGCATTTTATATTATTGAAATTTTTATTCGAACACTCTCCAATCTAATCTACAAGGATAAAAAAGTTAAAGTCGACTTTAAATTTAAACATCCTTTTATGTATAAAAACCCTACAAAAATAATTTAATTTTAAAGCCTTCTGATTGGCTAGGAAAAAATTTACCAATCAGAATGTTTTAAATTCAAACCAAATCAATACAAACTGCCACCTAAATTTTTAAATTTAAAATAAAAGTCTATTTTAATTTTTTATAGCAGGGCTGATTATTTTTAAATTTAAAATGGGTTTTTTGAATTTTAAAAAAGTTATAAAATTGTAGACCAGGGTCAAAAAAATGTACTAGTGACTATTTGGTTCCATTGTCTCTATATGACCGCAAAAGAACTAGCTCGTCAATAGTGCTAAAGTCTACTGGTAGATTTTCAATGACAAGCATATGTTATTTGTCCATAGGCGATTACATTGGTTGGTCTACACTTGGTCAGTAGTACTATTGACAATATCACTAGTAAATCACTACAATTTTACTATAGACATTCCCTGCAGGGAAGTTACATCTCACTCATACAAGCACAAAACTAAGGTTGTATGCGTTTGCCGATTCCTGCTTTAAACCAAAGTTATAGACAAAAATGTGTGTTAACATTTTTATGATCTCACTCCTTATACTCTTAAAAATATATAAAAAGAACATTTCAGTGTAAAAAATATGACTTACACTGAAAATAAATTAAATTTAATAATTAACAATCACATTAAAATAAAGGTTTTTGAGATAAATTAAATAATAACAGATATTAACTTATGCTAATACTACATAAATTAGTTCCACAATTTTTAGAGATATTTTTTCTCTGAAAAACATAATTCTATTTTCAATCAATTCGCATAAAAAAGTTTTGTTTTTATGAATCAGTGAATAATTTATGTTATAATCAGTGGTGATTTAAGCACTATTTTTGGTGCTTTTTGATGACCCAAAACGCCAAAATTTTGCTCATGGTGCCAAAACAAAAAAAAGCACTAAAATAGTGCTTTTTTATTTTTTGATTAGTGCTTTTAGTGATCTTTTAACAATTTTTCATATTCGTGTTTTTGCATTTAAATTGTTCTAAAAAAGGTCACAATTTTTTTTAAGTGGAACATTTTATATGGCAACTTTTTTTAGGTTTTAAGACCGCTATAGGCAGTGCTACCAGATCAAATGTAAAAATAAATCATCAAAATCGTCAGCCATTTTATAAGAAATCGTTAGGAAATCGGCATCAGTTAAATATCATAAAAACACTAGTTTTATATATTTTTTTATTCTAAATTTAATTCATTTTAACTACTTGACTGCTCTTAAGATTGTAACGTGTCGTTACAAATAACCTACTTATTCATATACCTAATGGAAATGCTGATACCCCTAACCAACAATATATTTTCACTTGAATGGGCAAATATTCTTGTAATTCTTATTAGGTTAATAAAACCTATTACTTATAATGGAAAAGTTGTATGGCCTATGGGAGAGCTTGAATCCAGTTGGAGTTTTATTATACTTCGTCCCGTGGGCGAAGTATACACGAATAAGCCAGCCCGATTAAAGTTCCCAAATTAACCCGACTCACCTGCTTACTATTCTCGTGAGTCACTAATCGTATTTACCATATTCCCTCGTTTCCCCAAATTAACCCGACTCACCTGCTTACTATTCTCGTGAGTTACTTAGAAATATTTACTAATCGTATTTACATCTCCTCGTGTTCCCGAGGTAACCCGAACCCAGTTGGAGTTTTACTATACTTCGTACTTCTGCGAAGTATACACGAATAAGCCAACAAGGTCGGAGTTACCGAAATAACCCGACTCACCTGCTTACTATTCTCGTGAGTTACTTAGAAATATTTACTAATCGTATTTACCATATTCCCTCGTTTCCCCGAATTAACCCGACTCACCTGCTTACTATTCTCGTGAGTTACTTAGAAATATTTACTAATCGTATTTACCATATTCCCTCGTTTCCCCGAATTAACCCGACTCACCTGCTTACTATTCTCGTGAGTTACTTAGAACTATTTACTAATCGTAGTTACCATATTCCCTCGTTTCCCCGAGATAACCCGACTCACCTGCTTACTATTCTCGTGAGTTACATAGAAATATTTACTAATCGTATTTACAACCTTTTCCTCATTTCCCCGAAATAACTCGACTCACCTGCTTACTATTCTCGTGAGTCGCTTAGACATATTTACTAATCGTATTTACAACATCTCCTCGTTTCCCCGGAATAACCCGACTCACCTGCTTACTATTTTCATGAGATACTTATAAAGATTTACGGGTCGTATTTCAATACCTAATCATATCGAACCAGTGACAGAGCTATCGACGTTTGGAGGAACTGCAACCACTGCCAGAGTTGCCGAAGATCATCCTGTGCACCGAATCATCGACAACGTTTAAAGAATAACAGTCATTAGATTAAATAAGTAGTTTAAGTAGTTTAAGATCTTGGTAAATAAAACTGTGTGCGATACAGGATCGTACAATTGAATTGAACAAAAGAAACGATTGCTGTTTTATTTCAAAGGAGGCAGACCTTTGACGAACCTGGACAAACTGAGTTTTACCCCGGCCTCAGACAAAACTGCATCACAAGATAATTCATAGCTTTTATAAATTCGAATTTTATAAGTTAACACATCAAGTAAAACAATAACAACAACACCTTAGTTAACACTTGAAGTACGGTAACAACAACAACTACAGTAAGTAAAAACGTGCCAACACAAATCTACATAACTAAGCAAAAAGTTCTCACACGAAATTCGAATCTACACATGCAGCAAGGGCATAGACAACAACAACTGCAATAATTAAAACGCGCCAACATTAAATCTACAAACTAAACAGAAAGTCCCCAGACGAAATTTGAATCCACACACACAGCAAGTGCATGATGGCCTGATTGTGGGAAACACAACATCAGCGGTTTTTTAATTAAGACAAATGTATTTATTGATTTCTTAATTTGTAAATTCTTGCAGTCGTTCTTGTGAGTTTTCGAAATAAAGTTGGATTTGTTAACGCAAGTTAACAAATCAAAAAAATATTTTTTTTAAAATTCCAAACCTGAAATTAATTAATAGGCGCCCGAGCAGGGACCCTCTTTGGAAAAGATAAGAGGAGTCCTTTTTCGTAAAAAAGAAAAAATAATTTATAGATAGCGGAAATAGTGCGCCCGAGTAGTCTTTCTTGAAAGACAAAAAGGAGGTCCTCTTAAGGATCAGCGGCCGCGATAACAAAAAGATAAGAAATTAAAAAAAGAATGCAAAGAATTTTTTTTAAAGCTATAAGAATCAATTTTAAAATAAATCATTATATTAAAACCCAGATTTTTGTGACAACAAATACATTTAAATATTTAAAACAAGAAGAAAGAAAAGCTTTAATAGAGAAAGTTAGTAGAAGAAAACTTAATAAAACTAAAAAAATTATTAAAATAAGCAAAAGTAAAAATAGAAAAACAACAAAAACAAAAAATTCCTAATGAATGAAAATTAAAAATTAACAATTTTTTTTAAGTGAACAAAAATTTCTGAACAAAGAATAAAAACATACAATAAACTGAATAAACAAAATCAAAACTTTTTTAATCACTACATTGTGAACCATAAAAAGAATCAACCAGAAAGTGAAATCAGAAAATTTCTTTGCCACAAACTACAACCGTAGAAAACAAGCTACAACAACAAAAATTCCACCGACAACACGAGAACAGCAGCAGCCTAAAGATGACATTAGCAGCACTTATGTAAGATTTTTATATTATTAAGTAAATTACTTGCCTAAATTAAAACAACAATTTTATAATTATATTCCAATTAAATTTTTCTTGAATTCGTGATTTTTTATATTTCTTTTAGAATTGATTATTCGCGATCTGGAATTAATTCATTGTTTTTGTTTCTTAAATTGATTATTCTTGGTACCGACCAGGATTCCGCGAGATTAACTATTTCATACTCGGTTTTTGTGCTGACCCTTTTATTTTGAAATCATCTGACCGGTATGCCTGACGACGGTATTGAACAACTGACCGAAAGATTGAACAGGACACTGACTATGACTCAACCGACCGGAGCGACGGCGGGCTTTACCGCACCACAAAGGGAGCAGATAGCCCTCATGATAAAGGATGCGCTCAGGCCACCGTCCGACCATTTGCCGAATGAGGGCGCCGACCATCCTATTGGGACGGTTACTGCCAGATTGGAGGAATTGGACAAGGTTCCCGACATAGTTAGATCCCTGAGAGAGTTTTCCGGAAAACCGGGAGAATTCAACTCCTGGCGAAAGTCCGTGGATAGGGTTTTAAACCTCTACTATTCGGTAAAGAGCACTGGGAGGTACTACGCAATTCTACATACTATACGTACGAAGATCGTTGGCGACGCAGATACGGCCTTGGAGTCGTATAGGACTCCACTAGACTGGCCACGAATTAAGAAATGTCTTGCTATGCATTATTCTGATAAAAGGGACATCGGAACGCTAGAATTTCAGATGATGGTATTATGCCAGGGGAACAGGACCATAACGGAATTTTATCAAAGTGTTTACCAACACCTTTCACTGCTACTTGACAAAGTGTCTTGCTTGGAGCTGGAAGAAAGCAGCCTTCATGCCATGACAAATACCTACAGGGAAAAAGCATTGGACACGTTCGTAAGGGGACTAAATGGGGATCTGCCTAGACTGTTGAGTGTACGCGAACCAACATCATTGCCCCAGGCACTACATATTTGTCTTAAATTGGACAATATGACGTTTCGTAGAAATTACGCACATGGACAATCTGTCAAGAATAATGTTCAGAGGGACAAGACTGGTGCATCGAATTTCACAAATGGTCGATTCTACCCCGAACTCGCATATGTTGGTGGAACCCCGTCTATCAGACCACCAATACCCCCTCGGTATAATCCTGGTCCAAATTATAACCGTAGCCCGAACTTCCAACCAAATGTTAACCCAAATTACAATCGTGGTCCAAATTATGGTCACAACCCGAGCTTCAGTCCAACTTACGGTCGTAATCCCAATTATAGTCATAACTTAAATTTTCCTAGAAACGCTGGACCAAGTGCAGGATTTCAAAATAACCCCCAGCGTAATCGGGTGGAACCAATGGACATAGATAAATCTATACAAACCCGTCAGGTGGACTATGTTAATAGACCACAGAACAATCTACCAGTAGAGACCAACAACTGCGTCTTTTCAAGTTCCAGTAAATAAACTGCAACGCAACTTTCACATAGAGGCGGACTACATACCAGAGGACATTTTCCCATCAGAGGGAGGTCAAGTTGACTATTGTCCCGAGAATATCGAACCTGGATACGTTCAGGAATACTTTCAACAGATTCCTGAAGAGGTAGCTTCGCTAGGCAACCAGGAGGAGGAACTTGATGAGGTTCAACTTGCTGTACATTTTTTAGATTAAACTGTTCCTCATTACCCTATTTTGATGCGAAAATGGGGAACGATAGAATATTGAAGATATTATTGGACACTGGCAGCAACAAAAATTATATTAACCCCAAACTTGTAACAAATCCTGAGGAAAACGAAGAAAATTTTAGAGCAAAATCCGTTAGGGGATATATCGAAATCAGGCAGCACAAGATTTTAAAATTATTCGATGATACCCCCGAAAAGTTTTTCCTTTTACCAGGATTGGAAACATTTGATGCGATATTAGGAAACGATAGTCTGAAGGAACGTTCAGCTGTCATTTATACAGCGGAAGATTATTTTACCATTGACGGAGGGAGGAAAATCCCGATAAAACAACTTAGTTCCAAAAATGTTAATAATATCGAGATTAGCACAGACCATCTTTCAAGAAGTCAGAAAGTGGCATTGGAGGACATAATCGACTGCCATGGGAATTTATTTGCGGATCCTGATGAAAGCCTTACGTACACGACTAGGGTCGTGGGCGAGATACGAACGACAACTGATAATCCCGTATATTCAAGGAATTATCCCTATCCAATGGCCCTAAAGAGTTTTGTTGATGAAGAAATATCTAGATTACTGAAGGACCGGATAATCCGACCATCGCGTTCTCCTTACAACTCACCAATTTGGATAGTTCCAAAAAAACAGGATGCATCCGGAAAGGACAAATATAGAGTTGTGGTAGATTTTAGGAAACTTAATACGATAACTATTCCGGATGAATACCCCATCCCAGAAATAAATGACGTACTTTCTCATCTTGGAGGGAATAAATATTTTACCGTCATCGATTTGAAAAGTGGGTTTCACCAAATACCTCTCAGAATGGAGGACATAGAGAAACCAGCGTTCTCGATCAACAACGGGAAATACGAATTTTTGCGATTACCGTTTGGACTAAAGAATGCTCCATCGATATTTCAACGCGCTCTTGATGACATTCTGAGGGAACATATTGGTAGAAGATGTTACGTTTATATAGATGATATAATTATTTTCAGCAAGGACGAGGATTCACATTTGAAACACTTGGATGCCGTTTCCAAGACACTAAATGGTGCTAATATGAAGGTACAGCTCGACAAATGCGAATTTTTCAAGGAGGAAGTTGAATTCCTGGGATTTATCGTTTCTCATAATGGAATAATGGCCAACCCTAGGAAGGTTCAGGCAATTGTGGAATTCCCTTACCCTAGTAATATAAAGGAACTTCGATCGTTCCTTGGTCTTTCGGGATATTACAGGAGATTTATTAAGGGATATGCGGACATCGCCAAGCCACTGACGAAACTCTTACGAGGAGATGGAGGCTTGATAACCAGAAAAGAATCGAGCAAGAGGACAATTGAGCTGGATAACGAGGCAAGACATGCTATCGACAATTTGAAGAACACGTTAATATCAAAAGAGGTGATATTATCATATCCCGACTTCCGGAAGGAGTTCCAGCTGACTACAGACGCATCCAATGTCGCTATAGGAGCAGTACTAAGCCAGGACGACAGGCCAATTTCCTTCATTTCAAGGACATTAACGGAAACTGAGGAAAACTATGCGGCGAACGAAAAAGAAATGTTGGCCATAATCTGGGCTTTGACAAATTTAAGGAACTACCTTTACGGATCAGCCAAGGTTATAATTTACACCGACTATCAACCGCTGACGTATGCTCTAAGCAATAAGAACAACAATGCGAAGATGAAAAGATGGAAAGCGATACTGGAGGAGTACAATTATGAACTTCGATACAAACCTGTTAGAAGTAATGTTGTGGCTGATGCACTTTCCAGATCCCCTGGAACAAATATCAATTCACTAACGGGAACAGTGCATATTGGCGATAGCTCTCCAGAGGAACTCATAGCTAGTGTGGAAGTGCCCATAAACGCATTTAAAAACCAAATCTTTCTCCAAATCGACGATACTCCAGCATATCAGTTTCAAATAATTTTTCCTGGTTATCATAGACATCTAATAACGGAACCAGAATATGATACCGAAAAGTTAATCTCCATGCTGAAAAAACACTTGAATCCATCTGTCATAAATTGCATTAAAACTCCGGAGTTTGTAATGGGCAGGATTCAGGAAATTTACCCACATCATTTTAAGAATTTTAAAATTCGATTTACCCAGAATCTTGTCGAAGATATTATTTCGGAATCCGATCAGAGAACATTAATAATAGAAACTCACAACCGAGCACACAGAAATGCAATGGAAAACAAGTCCCAAATACTGGAAAAATCTTATTTCCCTAGCATGCTTTAGAAAATTTGGAGAATAGTAAAGCTTTGTTCCATATGCAAGAGGAATAAGTATGAGAGACATCCCAATGAATCAAAATTGAACGCTACTCCAATACCGAACTACCCCGGTCAAGTTATCCACATTGACATTTTTTCAACCGATAAGAAATTGGTATTGACGGCCATGGACAAGTTCTCAAAATACGCCCAAACGAGAATTCTACAGGGAAAATCAATAGAGGATATTAGGAGACCATTGAGAGATATTTTATTCTACTATGGAGTTCCCAAAACTGTTGTCATGGATAACGAAAAATCACTGAACTCCGCCACCATACTTTTTATGATAAAAGACGAACTGGGAATAGAGGTGTTTACAACACCACCGTACAGAAGTGAGGCCAACGGTCAAATTGAGAGATTCCACTCAACATTGGCCGAAATTTTAAGATGTCTCAAAGAAGAGGGCGTTTGCAGAAATTTTGAGGAACTATTGGAACGGTCCGTGAACGAATATAATCACTCCATACATTCCACGATAGGTAGGAAACCGGTGGATATGTTTTTCGGGAGGACTGTAGATTTTTCACCTGGAGACTATGAGAAGACTAGGGAAAATAACATCGCGATGCTGAAAAGGAAACAGGAAAAGGATTTGGGCTACCACAATAAAGGAAGGAATGAAGTTAAACAGTACATACCCGGACAAGAGATTTTTGTTAAAATAAATAGGAGACTTGGTACCAAATTAACTGGAAAATTCAAACGTGAACAAGTAAAGGAGGATAGACACTCTACGGTGGTGACCGAGAGTGGGAGAATTGTTCATAAGAAACATATAAGGAACTGATTTTCTATTGTATTTACTTGCAGGTTGCTCCTGATGCTTGGATCCTCCGGGGGCGAATTTCAGATCATGGATTGCTCCAACTCTAGACTAGTAGTGGTCAATATAGGTTCGGCGAAAATTCAGACCGGCGTGTTTAAACTGGTCCATACAATTGACTTGGGGGAATACGAGAACTTGATAGCTGACTTGGAGAGGGGAATTTACCTACACAACAATACTGACAACTCACTATTACCTTACCTATCCTATACCATATCCCAGATGAAATCCTGTTTATCTAGACTAAAATCTAAAACGAGGACGAAAAGGTCCCTTGACTTCATTGGTAGCGCTTGGAAATGGTTAGCCGGTAGTCCGGATCACCATGATTTTGAAATAATAAGGGATAAAATGAATAATGTTTTGACAAACAATAATAACCAGATCGTAATTAATCAGTTAACAATAGACAAAGTAAATAAAATCTCAACAGTAACCAATAATATTTCTAAATTATTAGAGAATAAAAGCAAGGAAAGAAATTTGTTAGATTTTAAGTATAAACTAGAAATCGTTTAAGAAGAATTATCCAATATTGAATATGCCATTCATTGGGCTAAATCAAACATTGTAAATTCATTTATTTTTTCTAATACTGAAGTTAATACTTTGAGAGATATTTTTTATAACGATAATATTCCATTCGACAACATGGATGAATTACTAAATTTTTCAAAAATTAAAGTTGCTTCAAATAATAATGAAATTATCTATATTGTTAATATTCCAACAACAGATAGTGAGAATTGTGACAATTTGTTAATTAAACCTGTAAGAAAAGATAATAAGGTAGTTAAGACAAACTTTAAGAATGTTTTGAAATGTAATAGTAAAATATTTGGTACCAAAAAAGACTGCAAGAATTATAACAAGATAAGTATTTGCGAAATTGATAACATCATAGACATAAGTAAATCTGACTGCATTCCCAATCTACTAAAAAGTAAACCATCACGATGCACAACAACTAACGATGAGCACGTAGCATCAGTGGAAGAGATAGATGAGAACATGATATTACTGAACCAGTACAAAGGACAAATCGAAATAGATAACTCAACAATTAAAATAGATGGCACATTCATAATTCACCACCTGAATTCTACAGTACGAATTGGAAATCAAACATATTTAACAACTCAGGTCACCCTTACTAAACCATTGCCGGCTTTACTACAACCAAGTAACTCTAGTATCCAGGAACAAATAATAACTTTGGAAAGGATGGAGGCAGTTAATGTCAACAACACTCACATAATCGAGAAACTACAATAAACCTAACCATCAACATTGGACTGGTAATAACTGTCATAATATCGATTATTATTATTATCTTCATAATTAACAGAAAGAAAACAAATAGAACTGACAAAATCGGAAGTAATTCACCCAAAAATAATACAAAATCCACAAAAACCGAACAAGAAATTGGAAAAGCGGAGGAAGATCAACCATCCACCAATTCTAAAATCTCCTTATCACTACCACCAAGGGGTTCCAAAAACCAAAGGATCCATGACCTTCCATTTTTCTGAAAGACGGTTATTCATGCGAGGACGCACGAATTTAAAGGGGGAGGAGTTAACACATCAAGTAAAACAATAACAACAACACCTTAGTTAACACTTGAAGTACGGTAACAACAACAACTACAGTAAGTAAAAACGTGCCAACACAAATCTACAAAACTAAGCAAAAAGTTCTCACACGAAATTCGAATCTACACATGCAACAATGACAACAACAACTGCAATAATTAAAACGCGCCAACATTAAATCTACAAACTAAACAGAAATCCCCAGACGAAATTTGAATCCACACACACAGCAAGTGCATGATGGCCTGATTGTGGGAAACACAACATCAGCGGTTTTTTAATTAAGCCAAATGTATTTATTGATTTCTTAATTTGTAAATTCTTGCAGTCGTTCTTGTGAGTTTTCGAAATAAAGTTGGATTTGTTAACCCAAGTTAACAAATCAAAAAAATATTTTTTTTTTAAATTCCAAACCTGAAATTAATTAATTTATATAACTGGACGTTATTTTTTACTTCACCTGTAAAAAGGTGGCATTTATGCTACGACTACCTTTTCCAATTGTATTTCAGAAATTATCATTTTATGTTATTAAATTATATTTTTGCACCGTGTCAATGTGTTTAAGATGAATGAGGGAAATGTTTTTAGTTGATCTGTTATTTTAAGTATAATTTATGATCTTGAGTCAAACTAAAATAACATTCATTTACTTAAAATAACAGATCAACTAAAAACATTTCCCTCATTCATCTTAAAAACATTATCATTTTATTTCAGAAATTATCAATTGTATTTCAGATTTATCAATTGTATTTCAGAAACTATCAATTGATTTTCAGTTTTATCAATTGTATTTCAGAACTTATCAATTGTTTTTCAGATTTATCAATTGTATTTCAGAAATTATCAATTGAATTTCAGTTTTATCAATTGTATTTCAGAAATTATCAATTGTATTTCAGAAATTATCAATTGTATTTCATAAACTACCAATTGTATTTGAGAAATTATCAATTGTATTTAAGAAATCGTCAATTGTATTTCAGAAATTATCAATTGATCGCTTGTTATGACTTGTTTCTGCACGTGTCATTTTAGGCGAAATATTTATTACCTCGTAATTTAAAAAATTTACAAAACATTTTATGACCTGTAGCCTCAGTCGGGTTTGGTGTGCCATTACATGCCACTGCTGCTATTATCCATGGATTTATGGCCGATCTTGTGAAGGCAGGCAGACCATATTCACTACACACTCAACTTGGGGCTCTTAAAAAAAATTGATTTTTTCTTCATAAATGTATTTTTAACTGTAAAATAATTTTTAAAATGTATTTTTAATAATAAAATAAAACAATGTTAAATAATTACAAATAATTCAATTATAAAAAATATAAAAACAATGAGAACAAGGTGGTCTCTTAAATGCTTCTCTCCTGTCCAAACAAGGAGTCGGGGCCCATTTTTTTATTGCTGATTCTTAAAGCAAAAATTATGAGGAATCCAAAAAAAAAAAAAAAAATTAGCCGGAAAATTTAGGAGCTTCTGTGGAAAATCGGAAAATTTAATTTTCATGGGAAAATTTAATTTTCATGGGAAAAAAGGTAAATTTCTGAGAAAAATAAGGAAAATTTTATTTTTCAATTAAAGCCTGATTCAATACCTTTCCAACGAGCTATCACTCGTTGCGATCGCTTTAGTAGTTTTTTTTTAAAACAACTTTCAATGAGGTCCCTTATGAAGAATTCTTCAATTTTGTCACATGACAGTGGTGTACACCACCACTAAACCAGTCACTATAAAAAAAAAAAATATGTAGGTACATTATTTTTTGCTGGGCAATCGATTAAGACTATTTATTTTAGAATCGGAGAGGGGTCGTCCAAAAGGTGATCGCTTTCATATGGAATTGCTCTATATAGAAACCTTTGTATGTGAACTGTTTATTTCTGTTTTTAGTTTTTAAATTAAAATATTCAGGTACATTACTTTTTTACTTTGTATAAATATATTTGAATTTTTTTATTAAAAAGGCGTAGTGCTTTTTTACGCTTTTTTAAGCGAAAAAAACAATGCTTTTTACGCTTTTTTTGCAAAACATTTGCGCTTTTTACACACCAAAAGTTAGCAACATTGGTTATAATAACTTTAAATCAATGATTTGATATTGAATAAAGTGAGATAATGATTTAGTACAATTTATATTGAATTAATATTGATTCGATTAAATAATTTATTTTATGAAATAATTCGCGAAGTACAAATCAATTTAACCATTTTTAGTTGAAATGATTTGTTAAAATTTTATTTATTTGCTTGATTATATAAAACTAGCGGGCTCAGCCCGCTACGTTGTTAGCGTGCCTTAAAGTTTAGCGGGGGGGGGGGGCGCAGCAACAATATTTTTTAAATTCGTTTTTTTATTTAAAGTACAGTTTTTAGAATAAAAGCCTTCACCCTGCCACCACAAATAAATAATTCTGCACAACAATGGATTTAAAATAAATAAATATTTGATCACTTTTTCTCATGAAAGTGGATTGTTAGTAATGAATCCATAATAAATTGCAATATACGTGTGTATGTTAAGATAATTTGGTAAAGTGCGAACTTAGGTAGATAGACCCGTAAGTAGTTTTGTTCATTTGTGTTTTGAATGAAAATAAATAATGAAAGCAGGGTTGGAAAGCATTTTATAATATTAAAAATAGCGGGCAAAGCCCGCTACGTTGTTAGCCTTAAAGTTTTTTTTTTTAATTCCAGTTTATGTAAAGGTCGACCTGGCAATTCAAGTAAATTCACAAATTCAGTTGGAAAATTTACTGCGTCGGTTTCTTCCACCGGTGCTTCATTACCTGCAGTTTAAATATCAGAATATATAAGATCCATTAATTTTCTAAGGTTTTTCTCTTTTAGAAAATTTTTTTAACTTTTTGGAGAGTATGTTTCAATGCTACATAAGTTTCATATTCCGTGGATAGTGTTTGAACAGGTAATTAAAAGGCGTTCTTCACCCCTTTTTGTTCCTCCCAGTAAAAATCCCAAATATATATAATCTTGCCTCAATCGCATGCGAAATTTCAAGTACCAAACTCCGGCAGTTTGAGTCATTCAAATTCCATTCCATTTTGTTTAACAATTTTAGTGTTCCAATGCAACTCCTTCCAAGATTCCATTTCGTTCACCATTCCATTGCATTTCGTTGCCATTATCTGTTATTCCAACTCTACTCGTTCCCCGTTTCATTCCATTTCGTTCCTACTGTCTTGTGTATCGATATTGATATCAGTCGCTTCACTTTCCATTCCATTTCTTTGCACTTTCTCCGTTCCATTCCTCTTTTAACTGCAGTGTTTCAATTCCACTCGTTCCCCATTCTTTGCCATCTCGCTCCTCATTCCATTTCGTTCTATAGTCCATTCCATTTCGTTCCCTCTTCTAATCCATTTCCATTGTCTATAATTTCAAGTCCACTCGTTCAAAGTTTATATCCATTTCGTTCCACTTGTGTAGTGTTTCAATTCCACTCGTTTCTTATTTAGTTTCTTAATTTTAGTGTTCCCACTTGTTCTTTAAGTTTTAGGTTTCTAGCTAAAGACGCTGACGTTAAGGGGGGGGGGGCAATTTTCCCCTTTTGAACCACCATTTTTAACACGTTCCTGTCCAAAGTCCTAAAAATGCCTTGTCGATAAGTTGGCCCATACTCCAAGGAAAACATATTATAGATTACAGGTTTCTAGCCGAAGGGTTCGCTTAGGCCATCAAGGGGGACGTCTTAGGGGACGTCTGCGTTGGAGGAGGAATCTACTACATACATAATTTTAGGTCTCTATACCCAGCAGTTTTGCCAGGCCTTCAAGAGGGAAGTTTTTTCCCTTTTTACCCCTCCCGGTATGAATTTCCGAAAATTCCGTCTACGTTGGAGAAAGAACCCAAATACCGAATTTAAGCTCCCTAGTTCCAGCAGTTTGGTCAGGCCGTTAAGGGGGAGACTTTTCCTGTTTTTGACCCTACCTGTGGAAATTTCCAAAAATCTCATCTTAGCGGATGTCTACAATAGAGGAGGAACTTTAGTACCAAATTTCAACTTCCTACCTCCAGCAGTTGGGCAGGCCTTTAAGCGGCACTTTTCGCTTCATTAATCCCCATTTTTGCAATATCCCTGTCCAAAATTCCACAAAGCACCTTCCCGATAAGTGAGCCCATACTCCAAGGAACATATGTTTTACATTTCAGGATTCTAGCCAACTTTTGCTATTTGTGCCCCTCTGGGTAGGAATTTCCGAAAATCCATCGACAGGGAATTTCAGCTTCCTAGTTCCAGCAGTTTGAGCCGGCTGTCAAGTGGGACTCTTTTTCTTTTTGTGTCCCTCCCGGTTGGAATTAGGCTGGAAGAGAAACCTAAGTACCGAATTTTAGCTTCTTAGTTCCAGCAGTTTGGACAGGTCGTTAAGGGGCCACTTTCCCCTTATTTTATAACGACCCTGTCCAAAATTCAAAATACTATCTTTCTAATAAGTTAGCCAGGGACGCACATTTTAAATTTCAGGTTTCTAGCCGAAGGGGTTTTTACAGGCCACGAAGGGGAGGCTTTCTTATTTTTGCCTCTCCCTTTAGAAATTTACAAAAATTCGATCTGCGCGGCTGTCTGCGATGGATGAGGAACATTGGTACCAAATTTCAACTTCATTGCCTCAGCGGTTTGGGCAGGCCATTATTGGGGACATTTTTCCCTTTCAACCCACATTTTTACTATGTTCCTGTTCCAAAATAGAAAAATTTAGTTGCCGGTTAGTTAGTCCTACTCCAGGGAATACATATTTAAAATTTTAGGTTGGCCAGAAGGGATTGGGCAGGCCGTCAAGAAGAATACTTTTCCCCTTATCTCCCTCCCGATAGGAATTTTTGAAATTCCGGATAAGCGGACGCCTACACAGAAGGAGGAACTCACATACCGAATTTCGGCTACATAGTTTCAGCAGTTTGGGCAGGCCGTCAAGGGGAAAACATCCCCCTTTTGGGATATCCTGTAGGGAATTCCAAAAATACAAACTTAGTCGATGTCTACTACAGTGGAGGAATCTTTATGCCAAATTTCAACTTCTTATCTCCAGTAGTTTGGGCAGGCAGTTAATGGGGACACTTTTCCAATTTGTGAGACCGTCTATGGGGACGTCTATGCCGAATAAATTTGGAAATTCCGGTAGGTATTTCCAAAAATCCCGTCTTAGCGGACGTCTATGCCGAATATCAAGAAACCTTGTTTTAGTGGAGGTTTTTTTTTGGAAAAATGTATTTTTTTGGAAAAAGGTACTTTTTTTTTGGAAAAAGGTAAATTTTTTTAGTAAAAGGTACTTTTTTTGGAAAAAGGTACTTTTTTTTGGAAAAATGTAATTTTTTTGGAAAAAGGTACTTTTTTTGGAAAAAGGTACTTTTTTTTGGAAAAAGGCACTTTTTTTGGAAAAAGGTAATTTTTTTTGGAAAAATGTACTTTTTTTGGAAAAAGGTTCTTTTTTTGGAAAAAGGTACTTAAGGTACTTTTTATGGAAAAAGGTACATTTTTTGGAAAAAGGTACTTTTTGTGGAAAAAGGTACTTTTTTTGGAAAAAGATACTTTTTTGGAAAAATGTACTTTTTTGAAAAAGGAACTTTTTTTGGAAAAAGGTCCTTTTTTTGTAAAAAGATCCTTTTTTTGTAAAAAGGTACTTTTTTCGAAAAAGGTACTTTTTTCGGAAAAAGGTACTTTATTGGGAAAAGGTACTTTTTTTTGGAAAAAGGTACTTTTTTTTGGAAAAAGGTACTTTTTTTGGAAAAAGGTACTTTTTTGGAAAAAGGTACTTTTTTGGAAAAAGGTACTTTTTTTTGGAAAAAGGTACTTTTTTTGGAAAAAGGTACTTTTTTTTTGGAAATAGGTACGTTTTTTGGAAAAAGGTACTTATTTTTGGAAAAAGGTATTTTTTTTGGAAAAAGGTACTTTTTTTGGAAAAAGGTACTTTTTTTGGAAAAAGGTACTTTTTTTGGAAAAAGGTACTTTTTGTGGAGAAAGGTAATTTATTTGGAAAAAGAACCTTTTTCCAAAAAAAGTACCTTTTTCCAAAAAAGGTACTTTTTTTGGAAAAAGGTACTTTACTTTTTTCCAAAAAAGTACCTTTTTCCAAAAAAAGTACCTTTTTCCAAAAAAAGTACCTTTTTCCAAAAAAAAAGTACCCCCACCCCGCTAAATTTTAAGGCACGCTAACAACGTAGCGGGCTGAGCCCGCTAGTTTTATATAATCAAGCAAATAAATAAAATTTTAACAAATCATTTCAACTAAAAATGGTTAAATTGATTTGTACTTCGCGAATTACTTCATAAAATAAATTATTTAATCGAATCAATATTAATTCAATATAAATTGTACTAAATCATTATCTCACTTTATTCAATATCAAATCATTGATTTAAAGTTATTATAACCAATGTTGCTAACTTTTGGTGTGTAAAAAGCGCAAATGTTTTGCAAAAAAAGCGTAAAAAGCGTTGTTTTTTCGCCTAAAAAAGCGTAAAAAAGCACTACGCCTTTTTAATAAAAAAATTCAAATATATTTATACAAAGTAAAAAAGTAATGTACCTGAATATTTTAATTTAAAAACTAAAAACAGAAATAAACAGTTCACATACAAAGGTTTCTATATAGAGCAATTCCATATGAAAGCGATCACCTTTTGGACGACCCCTCTCCGATTCTAAAATAAATAGTCTCAATCGATTGCCCAGCAAAAAATAATGTACCTACATATTCGGATTAAGGTACTTTTTATGGAAAAAGGTACTTTTTTTGGAAAAAGGTACTTTTTGTGGAAAAAGGTACTTTTTTTGGAAAAAGATACTTTTTTGGAAAAATGTACTTTTTTGAAAAAGGAACTTTTTTTGGAAAAAGGTTCTTTTTTTGTAAAAAGGTACTTTTTTTCGAAAAAGGTACTTTTTTCGGAAAAAGGTACTTTTTTCGGAAAAAGGTACTTTATTCGGAAAAGGTACTTTTTTTGGAAAAAGGTACTTTTTTTGGAAAAAGGTACTTTTTTTTGGAAAAAGGTACTTTTTTTGGAAAAAGGTACTTTTTTGGAAAAAGGTACTTTTTTGGAAAAAGGTACTTTTTTTTGGAAAAAGGTACTTTTTTTGGAAAAAGGTACTTTTTTTTTGGAAATAGGTACTTTTTTTGGAAAAAGGTACTTTTTTTGGAAAAAGGTACTTATTTTTGGAAAAAGGTATTTTTTTTGGAAAAAGGTACTTTTTTTGGAAAAAGGTACTTTTTTTGGAAAAAGGTACTTTTTGTGGAGAAAGGTAATTTTTTTGGAAAAGGGTACTTTTTTTGGAAAAAGGTACTTTTTTTGGAAAAAGGTTCTTTTTTGGAAAAAGGTACTTTTTTGGAAAAAGGTACTTTTTTTGGAAAAAGGTACTTTTTTTTGGAAAAAGGTACTTTTTTGGAAAAAGGTACTTTTTTTGGAAAAAGGTACTTTTTTGGAAAAAGGTACTTTTTTTGGAAAAAGGTACTTTTTTTGGAAAAAGGTACTTTTTTTGGAAAAAGGTACTTTTTTTGGAAAAAGGTACTTTTTTTGGAAAAAGGTACTTTTTTTTGGAAAAAAGGTACTTTTTTTTGGAAAAAAGGTACTTTTTTTTGGAAAAAAGGTACTTTTTTTTGGAAAAAAAGGTACTTTTTTGGAAAAAGGTACTTTTTTTGGAAAAAGGTACTTTTTTTGGAAAAGGTACTTTTTTTGTCCCCTTTTTGCTCCTCCCGATAAGAATTTCCCAAAATGCCGTCTCAACGGACGTCTACACCGGTCGAGGAACCTACATACTAAATTTCAACTTCATAGCTCCAGCAGTTTTTTTGGAAAAAGGTACTTTTTTTGGAAAAAGGTACTTTTTTTGGAAAAAGGTACTTTTTGTGGAAAAAGGTACTTTTTTTGGAAAAAGGTACTTTTTTTGGAAAAAGGTACTTTTTTTTGGAAAAAAGGTACTTTTTAGGAAAAAGGTACTTTTTTTGGAAAAAGGTACTTTTTTTGGAAAAGGTACATTTTTTGTCCCCTTTTTGCTCCTCCCGATAAGAATTTCCCAAAATGCCGTCTCAACGGACGTCTACACCGGTCGAGGAACCTACATACCAAATTTCAACTTCATAGCTCCAGCAGTTTGAGCAGGCCGTCAAGGGGGAGACTTTTCCCCTTTTTGCCCCTCCCTGTAAAAATTTCCAAAAAATCCCGTGTTGGTGGATGTCTACGATAGTGGAGGAACCTTTATACCAAATTTCAACTTCCTACCTCCAGCGGTTTGGGCAGGCCGTCAGGGGGGGGCTCTTTTTCCCTTTTTAACCCCCATTTTTACAACGTCCCTGTCCAAAATTCTTGAAAGTACTTTCTATAAAAGTTAGGCCCTACTCCAAGGAACACAAATCTAAAATTTCAGCTTTCTAGCCAAAGGGGTTTTGGCAGGCCGTCAAGGGGGAGACTTTCCCCCTTTTTGCCCGTTCCGGTAGGAATTTCCAAAAATCCCGTCTTAGCGGACGTCTACGCCGAAAGACGAACCTACATATCAAATTTCAACGTCCTAGCTTCAGCGGTTTGGGCTGGGCGATGTTGAGTCAGTCAGTCAGTCTTTCAGTCAGTCAGTCAGTCACGTTATTCTTTTATATATAGAGATGAGTCAACAAAAATCAAACTGATTCTTTGAATAAGATATTTATGGAATAAAGTAGCAAATAATTTAATCTATAAAATGATGATGTTGAGTCAGTCAGTCAGTCTTTCAGTCAGTCAGTCAGTCACGTTATTCTTTTATATATAGAGATGAGTCAACAAAAATCAAACTGATTCTTTGAATAAGATATTTATGGAATAAAGTAGCAAATAATTTAATCTATAAAATGATTAAATGATGCGAATCGTCCGGATAAAATTGAATGAGATTTCAAAATGAAATTAAAGAATTATGTTTTTAAATTTAGCAACATATCGTCCTCTTGCTACATATTGCAATAAGTTGTATAATACTTTCAGGCGGTATTCGTTGCTCTTTTTCGAAGATTGACAATTTATATCGAAAATGTTAGCCTTAACAGACGTGTGTAATTCTTATGGCTGAATTTTCGATATAAATTAAGAAGAGAGTGATTTAACAGAGGTAGGGAGAGTTGGTTAGTCTTTTAATGATATAGTAGTTGGTCGTTCATACTTTTACAAAATATGGCATATTGTTTTTTTTTACATTTTGCAATATGACATACAATCAAATGAATCTTTGCACGATGTCAAAAGTTGTATAAGAATATTGCGTGGGGTACATTTAGCTTCCAATTATGGAATTTCAGATTCATTTAGTAAAATAGAAAATTCTGTAAGAATTTCAAAGATAGAATTACTTTATTATTTATTAATAGGGCAAGGAATTTCATGCAAATGCATGTTTTTTCTCGATAGTCCAAAACTAACATGGACTAAATATTTATCCGAATCATCAAATTTAGAACAAAATGGCATCGATTTGTAGTTGCATATTTTTGCATATTTTGCCAAAAATGCATATTTTTGCATATTTTGACTATAAATCAATGTTGGCAACCGATACCATTATAATACCGTTATCCGTTTCAAAACCCTTCAAAATGGCAACCGATACCGGTACCAATACCGAAATTCTTGTTTTAAAAAAATACCGGTATTCAAAAACCTTTTCCCTTAATACCGGTGTCGTACCGGTATGGAATCGGTTTTAAAAATTGTTTTTTTTCACGTTTTTAGCAAAAATACAAATTTTTTTAATATAAAATTTCCAAAATTGTTAAACAATTAAACTTTATTATTCATTTTTAATAGAAAATCGTGTTATAAATTCAAAGTGCGGTTATCAGCCTTTAATTTGCATTGACAACATTGTTTTTAATTTATTTAACTTCGTAAATATTCTCTAACTTGTGACAAATTTAGTAAATATAATTTAATATATAAACTGGTTTCTTAAACCTTTAATTGAATTTACAGTTTCTTTTAGAGAATCCTTTTATTAATTTTATAAACTTATTTTTTTTATTTTATTATATGATCTCAATACAAATATAAAATATTTGTAGTGAATCAACTTGTGTTATTAATAGATTTAAAAAATTTTTTGTGTTTAAAAAATAATGTTCATATTATAAAAACATTTCCATAAACTATACTTATCCTTTATAAAAATTTAATAAAATTGAGTTTTTTTATAATTAAGAACGTTTTTTTATATTTTTGTAAATTTTTTCAATAATACCGGTATATAGCGGTATTAATGTTTCGGTATCCATTTCGATAACCATTCTAGACAATGTCCTCTTATTCCAATTTTTTCTAGCATTAGAATCAATTTTTCATGTGACAATGTGTCAAAAGCTTTACTAAAGTCAATAAACAACGTTAAGCAGTGATGATTTTTACTTAGTTGTTCATTGATGTAGTTTGCGAAATTGCCCAGTAACTTATTAATGCTTTTACCTTTTTGAAATCCAAATTGGTTGACGTTTATGATTTTATATTTATCCAGAAAATCTGTTAATCTTCTACTTACTATCTCTTCCATTATTTTTTCCAAAACAGACAAAATTGCAATTGGTCGATAATTGTTAACGTCAGATTTTTTTTCCACTTTTAAAAATTGGTCGAACACAAGATATTTTAAAAATTTCTGGTATTGTTGAGCTATCTAGTATAAGATTAATAAGTTTTGTTGTAATTGGTGTTAAAACCGAAGCGTTATTTTTTAAATCAATAGGTCTGATTTCAACATACCGAAATGATTAAAATACCGTTACCGATACCGAAACAAATAAAAAATCGATACCAATACCGATACCTATACCCTTATTCGTTTCGGTTGCCAATCTTGCTTTAAATGCATATTTGGTGCCTTTTTAATGCATATTTTGTACTTTTTAATGCATATTTGTGCATATTTTCAATTTTAGGAGCATTTTTTCTTTTGTAAAAAAATATCAAAAATTTATAGGTTTTCATATTTTGATTCAATCAAAATAATCATTCTTGAAAACCTTATTGACCTATGGGAAATCTTCGAGTTCTGTGTCTGTTTGCAAAATAACTAAATTAAATATATTTTTAAGTATTAAAGTGCATTATTTTTGCAAAAATAATAATTTTTAGTGCATATTTCTTATATTTTTAATGCATATTTTTCTTTTTTAGCCGCATATTTTAGGCGCATATTTTTTATTTTTAAGTGCATGATATTCCTTGCCCTATTTATGTATTAATATACACAAAAAATTAAAATTGCGTGTTTTTGAATTAAAAAAAATAGGCATTTTTCGACCAAAAATCGTCAAATCGGCATTTTGCATATTTTTCAATAAAAAATCGGCAAAATGCCGAAAAATCGGCAAATTTGGCAGCCCTGACTGCTACTTTAACAGTTTTTGTTTCTCAAGGGCGGATTATGGGACCGTAAACGTAAATGTGATGTAACTGTACCGTGCCGTAGCTAAAAAGTACACTTAAAGATTATCGTAAACGACATTACTATTTAGCATATATTTCATGTGGTTTTATATTTTATTCGAAATTTTTCCATTTATTTGTTAATTTTTATTCCTTATTTGTTGTTTGAATCAATTTTCTTTATTCATTTCATATTTTTTCCGACTAAAATCATTCAGCTGTTTCGATGCCGGATAGAAAATTCTGATTTCAACAGAATGATCCGGCAAGTTCGTTTACATTTACGTGTTAGTAAACATTCGTATACATTTCTTCTTGTGGTATCGAAACAGCTGATTCGTTACATATACGTCTACGGTTGAGTAACTCAGCCTTCACTCTCATTCAGTCTCAATTTTAATGTTTTCTGTAGCCTACTTTGCAGCGTCATATCCCAAAGTTAAATTCCATTAGCAGAACACCGCAAACATTAACAGAACTTACAAAATTGGTACCAAATGTAATATTTTTGTTTTTTTTATTTAGAAAAAAATGTATAAAATAGTTTTTTTTTTGTTTAACTAGAAAACATGTGAAAAATTATTTAATTATTTATTTATTATTTAAAATTCATATTACCACTGTGGTCAAGATAGACGAAACCACACCTAATACAGGTTGAATCTACTTAAATAAGGTGACCATATGTCATCTTTTTTGGAGGACAATCATCTATTTTCATTCGCTGTCATCTATAAAATTTGTGTCCTCTTTCTGTCATCTTTTTCATAATCGGTCATCTGTTGTCATCTTTATTCTTAAAAGTATGATTAATATTTTTTATTATTGATCTTATAGTATGAACAGTACAAGCACGGCACGAGGTACGGTTTCCTTTAAAAATTACAACAAATTTTATTTCAAGCCGGTGCGACCATCGTTTTTTTTTTGTGCAATCGTATGAAAAATGTCGTGCCGTGCTTGTTCTGTTCATACTCTTACTTAACTTTCGCTTTTGAAAATAAATTTTACCATTTATTTTCATGGATGGTAACCGAAACGAATGCGGTTATCGTTAGGGTAACGATCAGAGAAACAAGCCGATCAAAATAATCGGCGGCGGCGATTAAGGTTGAGCCGGATAAAAATCGGCGGCGGCGGCGGCTTGATCGGCTTGATAGAACATTTTACTCGTAATTTAAAGGTGTTTAAGGTTTTTTCCAAAATATAGCAGTAGAAAATTATACAAAAAATTTGAAATTATCAAATAAAAAATAATTTCATATATTTAGTTAGAATTTTCTTCCACCTCAAGTCCAAGTTAAATAAATTCATCGATAAAAATTACAAATTTAGGATTTTTAGTTTTTGAAATATATACATATGTTTATATATTTAACAAAATTGTGTGGAAATATTTTCAAATAAAACTGATTTTCTTAATTTTTTCTTATTTTGTTTAATTTTGACGGCTTTTAATTGCAATATTTTGTAAAAAAAAAAACAGTTTTTTATCTAATTTATTCTTAATTCAGAGTAAAATGGAGTTCTACTTTAATCGCTTTAAAATTGTCAAAGTTGTACATTTTTTTTATAAACATGGAATCTCTGCATTTATAAGAAAATTGAAAATGTCAGTTAACCTTAATTTATAGTCTTGACTAGCCATGGATTTGTGCGAACATGAAACAAATTGCACGTGAAACAACAACATATTTTATTTGTTGTTTTTGTTTTGCATGTAATTCGTTTCATGTTCGCACAAATCCATGGCTAGTCAAGACTATAAGTAATGAGTGTGCAAACAAGAACATCGAGTTGTCTTATATACCTGAAATTAAATGTTTTGAAAAATTACGATAACTTTTTCAATTAATTTAAACAAAAGAATCTGATTTTACTAAGAACTAAACGCACTTTCAGAATAAATTACAATAGTAAAGAATTTTTTTAATACAGTAAAAAAGCCGTCAAAGTATACAAATAAAAAAAAATAATTTTATAGGGGTTTTCATATAAACTCGCAAATGCCTTGTAAACCTTGTATAAATACAAACCATATTTTTTTATGTATGGAGTTTGATATTAAACTCATAAACATACCAGGTTTACACCGTTTACGAGTATAATACGAGTTTATATGAAAACCCCTAATATTAAAAAAAACTCAACATATTTCAGTTACAAATAAATTAGCATGTTCGTTTACTTACTGCAAGTTACTACTTTTACTACAGCTGGAAAAATTCAATACAAAAAGTAAACAAAACTTTCCAATTGTAGTAAAAGTAGTAAGAAATTAAAGTAAACGAACACACTGAATAATTCTATATATATTTGGAAAGCTAAGTTTTTTGTCTTTCAAAAAACGTTCCAAGATCGGTTGAAAAATTGCTGAATTTCAAATTGTTAAGTGCTTGAAGTCGCTCAAAACACAGAGTTTTGACACGATCACCCCTGTTCTGAATTCCGAAACTTTTTAATTAGAGTGGTTTTGTAAAATCACACAAAATTCAAAATGTCGGAAATTGACTGTTTCGAACAAATTTTAGCATACTGACAAATTTTAAAATAAATTTTAACATATTAATTGTTACAACAAAATATTCGTTTTACTTTCACCAAGCTTTTTCAACACGAAATAAAACGAAGCAAATAATTCGGATGTGGATCACAGAACAGCAAAAAATTTCGGAATGTTTCACTTTAGAATTTTTTTATGTGGACTCGGAACTTAGAAATAAACAAACTCTATTTTCACTCAAAATTAAATGTGTTTTTAGAATAACCTAGAAAGAAACATGGTTCGAAAAAAAATTATGCTCGAAAAGATATCAAAGTTGAAAAACTTAGCAGAAAAGTTAAAAAATTCAGATATCCACCCCTGTTCTGAGTACAGAAACTTTTTAATTAGAGTTGATTTGTAAAATCACACGGAATTAAAAATTTCGAAAATTTGCTGTTTATACCAAATTTTAATATTCATAGACTAATTTTCAAATAAATTATTATATAATAATTGTTGTTAAAAACTATATATTCGTTTCACTATCATCAAGCTTTTTCTACACGAAATAAAACAAAAAAATAACTCGGATGTGGATCACGCAACAGCAAAAAAATTTGGAATGTTTCACTTTAGAATTTTTTTGTGAATTCGGAACTCAGAACAGCGTCGATGATTGTAAATATCTCCCCAATTTTATAAGTCGACCGAGGAATAACTTACTTAACATGTTTTTCGTCCGCAATGTCTTAAAAATGTGTCTTTTGATAATAATTTGAGGTGTACTGAAATTTCTGAAAAATGTGATGTGTTCTACTTAACCAAACATACGACCATAGATTCGTATGAATTAATGCTTTAATTCACTTTTGGATTTTTAATTAAAATTTACTAATATATCATTCGTTTATACCATTCCTTATGAATTCATTCACTGGCTTCATTCTTTTAATTTTCATGCATAGTGAATGAATTCTTTCATGAATTCATTATTTTTATAATGATCTTTTACGTTGCATTCGGTTTGTAAAAGATTAAAACAAATGTTTGAGTTTTTAAATTTTGGTTAATTACCTTCATTATTTTTATGGGTTCTGTATATGATATAAATATTAAATCCCTTAAATAAGCCACATTTTTATTTAATTTGTAATTATAAACTAAAGTGTTGTCAGAATCATTAGTATATTCATACCTTAGATCTTTTACGGATTGAATAAAATGACAATTATGATAAGCCATTTTGTAAAAGATTAGAATTAATGAAAAAATTTATTTAAATTGATTGTAATTCTATAAGGAATGTATTCAATATAAGAATGCATTCTATTTAATATTAAACTTTGGGAATGAAACCTATGAATTAATTATAAAGGAATGTTTTGATGGAATGATATATATTCAATTTCTAAAGCTGAATTCGGTTTTGTGCGAATTAAGCTAAAATTGAATTAATTCCTTCGAAGCTCTGCCTACAATCTACACTTGGTCATTTGAAAAGTATATATATATTTTTTTTATTTTGTAACACTGTGTAATTTGTATCTGAAACTATGGGTACTAAAGACGTGTTCATTTGGATTCTCTACTCTATTGCATATCCAAATTTCAGCGAAATCTGTCAGAAGTTTTCAAGCAAATCTTCCAACTTAAGAAATATTTATGACAAAAATCCTTCTTAGCTCTGACTATAAAAGTGGTTCTTTTATTTCTTTTGAACTAAAAAAAATACTCTTGATGGTTCAGGAAATGATGAAGTAGAAAATTTGTTTTAAAAATGACATTTGTTTTTAATTTTTTTTATTTTGGAAAATTAATACTTCCAGCCGAAATGAGCCGAAAAAAATCGGCGGCGGCGGCTGAGGCAAAAATGACCGGCGGCGGCGGCTTAAACGGCTCACGGCGGCAGGCTTGTTTCTCTGGTAACGATATTTTAGGTTATTTCGGTAACGGTATTTTAAGGGTAACGCTATTTCATTTATTTCGGTATCGGTATTTTAAGGATAACGGTATTTGAGTTATTTCGGTAACGGTATTTTAAAGATAACGGTATTTGGATTATTTCGGTAACGGTATTTAAGGTTAACGGTATTTCAGTTATATCGGTAACGGTATTTTAAGGGTAACGGTAGTCAGTTATTTCGATGCATCCCGTAATTTTTTTTACAAAAAACAAACGAGATTAAAAACAAAACCAATTTATCAACTTAATGTACAAACGAGTAAAAAGGTTAAAGTCGGGCATGCCGACTATACAATACCCTACACCAGTCTGGGTAAAAGCCAACTAATGTTTGGATCCGAAATTCGAATGGGTTAAAATGGGGCTCGTGTCAAAATTTTCTATAATGTGAGTCAGCGCACCAAATTTCATTAAAATATCTTAATATTTGCGACCTGCAGTTTGTAACCAAGCCAATTTTGGGGGGACCCTTATATGGGCACTAGTTCTAAACATGGACCGATATTCACCAAAATCAATAGGCTTCGTCCTTGGGCCAACATATGTACCAAATTTCATCAAAATATCTTAATATTTGCGACCTGCAGCGTATAAACAGTATAATTTTGGTAGGACCCTTATATGGGCACTAGGTCTTAACATGGACCGATGTTCACCAAAATCAATAGGCTACGTTATTGGGCCAATATAGGCCTGTGTACCAAATTTCATCAAAATATCTTAATATTTGCGACCTGCAGCATATAAACAGTATAATTTTGGTAGGACCCTTATATGGGCACTAGGTCTAAACATGGACCGATGTTCACCAAAATCAATAGGCTGCGTTATTGGGCCAATATAGGTCTGTGTACCAAATTTCGTCAAAATATCTTAATATTTACGACCTGCAGCGTATAAACAATATAATTTTGGTAGGACCCTTATATGGGCACTAGGTCTAAACATGGACCGATGTTCACCAAAATCAAACTTCCCGGGTAAAAATCTTAATATGGTGTCATACATAATTATATCTTTTTTGCTAAATCCCCATATACAACGACATACTAATTGATCCGAAAAATGGGTCATCTACATGTGTCAAATTATATCAAATTAGATATAATTTGATACAGTTTGAACCGAGATTTGTCCATATCCAGGACATCAAATTATATCTAATTCGATATAAAAATATCTGATTTTATAAAATTTTGTCTGATAGTAGGCATACTTTTTATGCATACCAGCTATTAAATTGAGATTGAAATGTCTATGGTTTTAACAATTTTGAAGACCCAAATTTTAAAACATAAAATAAAAATTTATTTGAATACTTTTGTCTTCTAAATCGTACGCATCATTTTTTAATATGATTTTACATGCAAAAACATCACGTGGAAATTATTTTGCTATGGAGTAATTAACTCTGAATTTGCAGATAACTAAATTTGATGTTAAACTATATATTAATTTGTATGCGATTATATAGAAAGTTATATAAAATTAAAATATATTTTTAGTACCACGACACATACAGTGTTATAAAACTTAGTATCAAATCATATATAATCATATCGATCACTACATATAATTTGATTAGTTTTATAAGGCTTATGTAGTTATATATGGAGTCAGATTTGGGGATATGTAATAATATCAATTACCGTACAAAAAATTCGTTGAAAAAATAATATCAGATGTAGTTGTATATAATGATATGTGTCTTAATGTTACTCCATTCATTGTCAGATATAGCCCAATCACATTATATATGACAATATATAACTATTTTTACTCGGGTTGTTCGTCCTTGGGCCAACATAGGTCTGCGTACCAAATTTCATCAAAATATCTTAATATTTGCGTCCTGTAGAGTGCGCACAAGATTGCATGGACAGACAGACAGACGGACGGACGGACAGACGGACATCGTTAAATCGTGGGTATACGACCAATATTTTTTGGTGTTACAAACATCAGCACAAACTTATAATACCCTGACCACATAGTGGTGTAGGGTATAAAAATACTCAATAAAAAATTACCAAAAGCAGAAAATTAAAAATAACGGTAACGGTATTTTAGGGATAACAATATTTCATTTGTTTCGGTAATGGTATTTTAAGGGTAACTGACGGTAGTCAGTTGAAAGGGTTTTGAGTCGATAACGGTATTTTAGCGGTATTGCCTTCCAACCCTGCTTATTTTCTATTCGTAAGGGGGTGGGGGGCATTCACGATACTGCATGCTGTACAATTTGAAAATGCGATTTTAATCGTGTATGGGCTTGTTTAACGAGCATTACAAAAACAAAATGCACACGTCCATCCAGCAAGTTGGAGAACATGCAGTATCGTGTATGGGCTCCTGTAAGCTTTACGAGTACAGGGGTGATATATTGCAAACATTTAGTCATATTATCCTATTTTTAAGTTTCGTTATTTTTTTTAACTAACTTTATATATTTATAAGTACACAGAACCAAAATTGTTCATAAATAGTATGAATTGCTTTCATTGATTTCAATTCATAATATGTATGAACATATTCCTACTATGTATGATTTTTTTTATTTTTTTAAATTTGAAAATTTAGATATCTGGAAGAAAATTGTTTAAAATATTTTATTAGTTTTGTTGCGCAAAATAAAAAAAAATTAAATTATTGGTTTAAAACGCGACTTCGGTGGTTCCTTTAAGAAGTGGTTGTCGAAAATAAGGAGCGGTATTAAGCGGTAAATAAATCATTTTTAAACTAAAAAAAAAATAGTGTTTTATTTGTTGTTTTCAAATTTAAAAAAAAAAAATAATTTTAATTTGCAAATCTGCACAACTTTTGCTGAAAAAAGAAGTGGTTATTTTAAAATTCCTAAAGGATTAAAATACGAAGTGGTTTAAGTGCAGACAAATTTGTACAACTGTTAACCATTTAATTGCACACTTAAAAAATAAACATAATGAAAAAACTACTGGTGAGTTTTTTCGCATAAACATAACATGTGGTCAAATTTTTAACAACCCGAGTAAAAAAAATTGATCTCGCGCAATATCTAATCATATCCAATTTGATATTGTTTAAGATCTGCTGTAATATCTAGCTGATCCAATTAGATCTCAAAATTGGGTGTATCCAATGATATCGTATTAGATCCCATTGTATATATGGGGATAAACTAAGATCAAGTTATATCTCAAAATTGGGAGGTCCAATGATATCTTTGGGGATAAACCTAGATCTAATTTGATCCGAAAAATGGCGGATCGAATTAGATCCAGTTATATATTTGTGGATAAATTTAGATCTAATTTGATCCGAAAAATGGCGGATCGAATTAGATCCAGTTATATATTTGTGGATAAACTTAGATCTAATTTGATCCGAAAAATGGCGGATCGAATTAGATAGAGCTATATATTTGTGGATAAACTTAGATCTAATTTGATCTCAATTTTGGCAGATCGAATTAGATCTAGCAATATATTTGTGGATAAACTTATATCTAATTTGATCCGAAAAAGTGGCAGATCGAATTAGATCCAGCAATATATTTGGGGATAAACTTAGATCTAAATTGATCCGAAAAATGGCAGATGGAATTAGATCTAGCAATATATTTGTGGATAAACTTAGATCTAATTTGATCCGAAAAATGGCAGATCGAATTAGATCCAGCAATATATTTGGGGATTAAGTAAGATCTAAATTTATCCAAAAAATGACAGATCAAATTCGATCCAGTAATATAATTCGGGATTGCGTAAGATCTTAACTTTTCCGATAAATTGCAGATCGAATTAAATCCAGTGATATATTTGGGGATATGGTAGGATCTTAATTTATTCCATAAATTGCAGATCGAATTAGATCCAGCAATTTATTTCGGTATTAAAATGGCAGATCGAATTAGAAACAGCAATATATTTGGGGATTGACATCTAAAAGTATCCAGAAAAATGACAGATAAAATTAGATCCCGCATTATATTTGGGTACTACGTAAGATCTCCATTTATTTTGAATTAAATAAGATCCCCGACAGATATTTATAACAGTTAAAAAAATAATACACTGGCACTGATTTTATAAAAATTACAATATTTTGTTAAAATAAGGTTTAAACTCAGAAGGCCTCGAGTTCGATACCGTTCACGGTTATGCATTTTTTGTTTTTATAAAATGAATTTCTTTTTATAAAATTGTAATTTTATTTTCTATAAATGTTTTTATAAAATTATATTTTTTTTATTAAATTGAATTTTTTAAAAAAATAATTTTATTTACATCTTTTTAACGCTCTACACCATTTCCAATTGTATCAATTGTTTTTAAGATTTATCAATTGTATTTCAGAAATAATCAATTGAATTTCAGTTTTATCAATTGTATTTCAGAACTTATCAATTATTTTTCAGATTTTGAATTGTATTTCAGAACTAGTCAATTGAATTTCAGTTTTATCAATTGTATTTCAGAAATTATTAATTGTATTTCCGAAATTCACAACTGTATTTCAGAAATTATCAAACTGTATTTCAGAAATTATCAATTGTATTTCAGAAATTATGAAATGTAATGATATGATGTAAATGATAAACAATCAACAAGTTCTGAAATATATTTGATTATTTCTGAAATACAATTAATAAATTTCTGAAATGCATTCCATAATTTCTGAAATACATTTAAAATTTCTGCTTCTGAAATACAGTTAATATTGTATTTGCTGATGAGTTACCATATATGACCATATATTGTTTAAATGGCACCATATATGTCAATATATTGTTTAAATGGCACGATATATGGTATGTTCCCTATTAAAAAAAATATATAATATATAACTTAGAGTCATCCATGCACCATTTGATCCGAAAAATGGCCCGATAAAATTGTATCAGTTGTTTATCAGTTTTTATCTAATTGCATCAGTTTAGATCTGACCTGATTAAATTATGTGTTAATCAGATGAAATTGTATCAGATTTTTGACCTGATACAATTTTATTGGTTTATATCACCTGGTATCAGTTTGTATACAAAATTATATAGTTATATCCTAATTTTGACCTGATATCAGTTTAAAACTTTGATACAATTGTATAAGGTAAATGTCGGATACAATTATATTTTATTTATATAAAATTTAACCAATTACGATCAAACCAAAAAAATTGTATCAGGTCAAAAATCTGATACAATTTCATCTGATTAACACATAATTTAATCAGGTCAGATCTTAACTAACACATTTAGATAAAAATTGATAAACAATTGATAAAAATATATCGGGCCATTCTTCGGATGAAACTGTATATTTATACAGATATAACTTAATCACATATATGAGTATATGCAACTATTTTTACTCGGGTTGTTTAAATGATACGATATATCAAAGTATATGGTACTATATATGGTAGCATATATTATCATATCTGGAACTGTATTAAAAATATTGTACATAAGGTACTTTAAATCGAGCGTGTAATGATATTAATTCTATTAACGAGATTGCATTCAATGTAAATCCAAATCACGTAATTGAATTTTGCACATCGAAAGAAACTTTCAAATTGTTTCTTTTTGAAATTTTTAATTTATAAATTTTAATATTTCTGTTTTTGTAAATATATATATATATATATATTAATTTAATTTTTACTTAATCTAGTCTGTAAGGAATTTTGTATGTTCTATTGACTTAATAAACGAAATGAAATGAAATATATGAAATGGCACCATATATCATAATGTATAGTTTAAATGTCACCACATATGGTAATATATTGTTTAAATGATACCATATATCAATATATATTGCACTATATATAGTAGCATATATTATTATATCTAGAACTGTATTAAAAATGTTGTTCATGAGGTCCCATATATGAGCATATATTGTTGAAATGGCACCATATATGATAATATATGGTTTAACTGGCAACATATATAGTAATATATTACTTAAATAACACCATATATAAATATATGTGGAATCATATATTATCATATCTGGAGCTGTATTACAAATTTTGATCATGAGGTACCATATATGGCCATATATTGTTTAAATGGCACCATATACAATAATATATTGCTTAAATAACACCATATATAAATATATATGGCACTATATTTAGTAGCATATATTATCATATCTGCAACGGTATTAAAGATTTTGTTCATGAGGTCCCGAGTAAAAACAGTTACATATAGTCGTATAAAATGCGATGAGGTTATATCTGTATAAATATAATCTTTCATCCGAAAAATGGCCTGATGTAATTGTATCAGTTGTTTATCAGTTTTTATCTAATTGTATTAGTTTAGATCTCAACTAATGAAATTATACATTATTCGGATGGAATTATATCCAATTTTTGACCTGATACAATTTTACCGGTTTATATCTAAAGGTATCTGTTTAGATCGTAATTGGTACAATTTTATATAAATAAAATATATTTGTATCCGACATTTGCCTTATATAATTGTATCAAAGTTTTAAAGCAGATATAATTGCATCAGGTCAAAATTCAGATATAACTATGTAAGTTTGTATAGTAATGTATCTATTTGGATCTAAACTAATACCATGCGACATAAACCCATAAAATTGTATCAGGTCAAAAATCAGATAAAATTTCATCTGCTTAATATATAATCTAATCAGTTAAGATCTAAACTGATACAATTAGATAAAATATGATAACCAACTGACACAATTATATCGGGCCATTTTTCGGATGAAATGGTATATGGATCACATTATGTTATATATTATCATATAAAGCTCCATATTAATTTTTTTAATAGGGGTACCATATATGACCATATATTGTTTAAATGCCACCATATATGATAATATATAGTTTAACTGGCACCATATATAGTTATATATTGTTTAAATGATAGCATATATAATTATATATTCCTAAAATGCCGCCATATATATTAAGATATAGCTCTATATACAACTATATATGCAATAAGATCAGCTATGCTATGTAATATATAATCATGTATACCATATCTAATATTATAAAGGCCGATATCTAATTAGATGAAATTATATATGGCATAACATAAGGAAAAATTTTGGGAAAAGACGTCATATATAATTATATATATATAATGACATGTCTAATTATATATTGTAATATATGCCACATATGATTATATATAATTTTTTTTACTCGGGAATTTACATCGATATAAAAAACATTTAAATCTTCATGTTCGGAAGCCTGCTGAAGAGCTAAGCCGTACAGAAAAACAAGTAAATACTCATTCACAGTTTATGGAAGTAGCAGAAGATCTTAATACTGTTACCAATATCGATGACTCATCTGGAAATATCTATCAGATAACTGGGAATACCAAGGATACATTTTTAAATTCTGAACGACTAAGTTTGCAAAATGATTTAGAAACATTGGAACAGAACGCTCTTAATATGTTTTTTTATTTATTTATTTAGTTAAATCTATGGATTTTAAATCCTTACAGACTATATTATTTAAATTAATTACAAACAATATTATTTAATTTAATTACAAACAATATTATAAGGATATGTATTTAAAAACAAGATAATACTACGTTTAATGACACTAAAACTCAAAGAAAAGTCAATAAAATTATACATCTCATTAAAATCTCTGCATATTCTACGAAAAGGATCAGAATTTGCGTAATTTGTTTGAAAGACCTGAAGATACAATGGTGTAAAATTGCGAGTTGATCGTTGCGGAACGTTAAATTTAACATTATTAAGCAGGAATTCAGAACAAACATTACCATTAAGCAAATTAACTAAAAACGTAATGTTAAGCATTTTTCTTCGGCTTTCAAGTGTAGGCAATTTAACTCGTTCAAGTCTAACTGAATAGGATGGAAGAGCTTCAGAAGGGTTCCAAGTTGAGTTCCCTAAGCAGAACAATAAAAATTGTTTTTGGACAGATTCTATTCGATTTATGTGGACATCATAATCAGGATCCCAGATAATAGAACCTTATTCGATGATTGGTCTTACCAAAGATGTGTATAACTGCTTTGTAATTATAGGATCAGTGAACTCCTTTGCCCAACGCTTTATAAAAGCAAGTACTCCACGAGCTTTGTTTGACGTAATGTGTTTTATAAAATGTAATTTTGAATCAAGTAAAACACCAAGATCTAAAATCTCTTTGACTAATTCAAGTTGGCTGTCACCAAAAGTATAGAAACCAAAAGAATTCCATTTTCTGGAAAAACGCATGTGCTTGCATTTTGTTAAATTAAGTTCCATGAGGTTAATATTACACCAGTTATAAAACTTATCCAAGTCAAGTTGAAGATTGAGCATTTCCGAAGGTTTTTTGTAGCTTAAGAAGATTTTTACATCATCGGCATACATTAATACATTACAATTGTGTATTGCACACGGCAAATCATTTATAAAAAGTGAGAATAAGATTGGACCAAGGTGGCTTCCTTGCGGTACTCCAGAATTGACGATGATGCCCTTGGATGTTTTATTATTAAAACGAACACTTTGTTTCCTACAGATAAGATATGACTCGAGCCAGCGAAGACTGTTGTTAGTAAAACCCATTAGTGAAAGTTTACTAAGAAGAAGACTATGGTTGACCTTATCAAAAGCTTTACTGAAGGCTGTGTATATAACGTTACTGGAATTCCATAACAAAAGTAACCTTTCCAGGCAAAATGTTTTGGAAATAAAAGACACCATCAAAACGTTGTTGCTTAAACCACTTAATGACTTATATCAAAAAGTTTTAGGTGATTGCTTTGATGGAAAGCTAATAGTCCGGGAGGCAGCGACATGTTTTTGTGACTCATAGTGCAAGTCATCATTAACACTAATATTGTAGACAATTGTTTGTACATGCATAAACCAGTGGTCAGCCGGCGCACCCCGGTTGCTTTTAGCCCCTGGAGCCCTTCAAGTGTGTAAATTTTCAGTAAAATCAAAGTCATTTTGTTACTGCTGAAATTTTGTATGATAATAGCCAATATAGTAAACGAACAGAATAAAGTAGTCTGCCGCCCCAAAGTGGTTGCTTAAGGCGTCCGTCACCCCCATAAACATGTCAAATTTCACGAAAATCAAAGTCATTTTGTTACTGCTGAAATTTTATATGATACATATATGGAATCATATATACTTCCATATATGTTCATATAAAATCCATATATGTTCATAAAAAATCCATATTTGTTCATATGTGTCCATTAGAGTGGTCCAAAAAAACATGAAAGTTGGAATTCGCGATCTCCACAATGTTGCCCCTATTCCTTAATGTCTAAAAACTCTCTGTGCCAAGTTTCAGCTAAATCCGCTGTTATTTAGAGGTAGCACAAAAAGTTGTCTTTTAAGAATTAGTAATTTATCTCTAGAGTAATTTATACAAAAAGTAGGGTTGACTTTAAATTTAATTATTTCTTAACCTGTACGCTATTATTTAACAATTTTTTTTAAATCTGGTCTTAATTAATGTGAATATAAGGAATTTGAAATCAAAACTAAAAAAAATTAAGTAACTTTTAAGTAATTCGCGGTTTTTTTTTAAATTTATCCAAAAAATACATATTTTTGTCAAATTTTCGAAATTTTCCGAAAAGATGTAATTAAAAATTCAACTTCTTTTTGCCTTATATGCGTAAATTTCTCAAATCTGATCTTTATTTCAACGATGATTATGAATCAGCAATCGAAACTTAAAAAAAATTTGTGGTTTATGAATTATTCGCGGTTTTTGAAAATTCAAAAAAACTCAACGTTTTTGAGATATTTTCCTAATAACCTGTAAACGGTGTTCATCGAAAAATGCAATTTGTTATACTTTTGCAATTTACTTACCAAGGACCTTCATTATATATAACACTGATTTTAATTTTAAAAAGGATAACAGATATCCTTGCAAATTAACTTAAAATTTGACCTTTTTTAATATTTCGCTATTATTTAGCTTGCTATAATTTTATTGCTACCAAAAACCCTATCTCACATAATAGGACATTCCACAGATATATATTAATTCAAAAACGAAATTTTCATATTTGTAAATATAAGAAAATATCCTGACCGAAGTTGATCATTTTTTGTATGAAATTTTCAAATTTCGCGAAATCCGCGACTCCGATTTCAATTTTGATTTCATATTTGTAATGTACACCTAAAAATATATTAGATTTGATATGTCGCGATCATAATAATTATATTTAATTTTTCTCATTTTTTCCATTATTTTTAATTAATTAAAAAAAATAGAACAAGTACAACCTCGAAACTTCAATTGCGATGTGCTACCTCTAAACAAAACTTTTTTGGTGATTTTTTTGATCAGACCACATTTTTTTTCAAAGTGGCATATTTGAAGGGTTGTGGAACGTGAAAATTCCAACTTTTTTTTTTTTGGACCACTCTAGTGTCCATACATAAACCATATATGAACATGTTTGAGCGTATATGAACATTTTTCACCGGGAACATATACATTCATATTTGTCCATATATGAGTGCCATTTCCATATATGAAATAACAGATGCTCCATATATGTCTGTATATGAAATTTTTTCCATATATGGAATCACATATACTTCCATATATGTTCATATAAAATCCATATATGTTCATAAAAAATCCATATTTGTTCATATGTGTCCATACATAAACCATATATGAACATGTTTGAGAGTATATGAGCATTTTTCACCGGGATTATATTATATGTGCTTCTATGTTAACAATGATTTTGAACTAGTTTTAGATTTAGTAATTACTAGGGATTGGCGCGTGACTAGAAATGTTCGTGAGTCACGTTATTCACACGTGATCGTGAGTAATAATTACTATACTCAAGTGATTCGTGCGTGAGTCTGAGAATATATAATTCGTACTTGATTCGTGCGTGAGCGTGAATAAGAATATATAACCCGTGCATGATTCGTGTGTGAGATTCTTTTTTGCATCTTATGGCGTTTTCTTTTCTGGAAAAAAAATGTTGCCTTGTACATTTTTAAAATGTTGCCCTCACCCTACTAAAATGTTACAATCAGAATAGAACACAATAAAATCACTGTTACATTTTTCTAAACATATGTATGTGTATTGTATACTCGTATGCAATTATGTTTACGCAAGTTATTACTAATTGTAGTCTAGTGGTTGTGATGCCTGCCTTTGATATGGGCTGGACAGGTTCAAATTCCAACCAAAGTAAAAAATAACTTTTTTATGTATTTTGTTTTTTCAATTAAATTTTTTTTCATATTTAAAACAAATTGTATAATTTTTTTATTTATTTTAGCCTAAAAAATTGTTAAATCCCAGCTAAAAATCGACATATGTATATGAATACATACAGGTTAAATGTATGTTCATTCATGCTCATAAACATGCATTCATGTCCATATATGGATACATAAATCTCCATACATCCATCATATATGTCCACACATGTACATTATCGAAATTTGAGGTAATATATACAGTGGCTCACAGTGAAAATGGTCCACCTGTGACCAATCACTTCAAAATGTAATATGTCTATGAAATCAATATTAATAAAAAAGAAAAGAGGCTAAATTTGTTAGATTAGTGTAATTAAATAATAATAAATACATAAAAAAAAATTTTTAATTCAATTTAATTTTGTACAAATATTAATAGAAAGCGAAATAAGAGAAAAATTCATGTCACAGTGAAAATGGTCCACAACACTGTTGGTAAAAGTGGCACAAAAGTGCCATTTGTGGCACTATTGAATGTTCAATGGCACCTTGGCACACTCCATAGAATTTTGGCACTTTTTACGAAAATTTCTATATAATTTGATAAAAGGTCGATATCGCTGGTTTTTCATTAAAAGCCACGCCTATTAAGAAGGGTTAGCAAAATTAAAAAACAAATGCTACACTAAAAATATCTACAATTTTTTGGACAACCTTCCAGTTCTTCGGGGACAATTTAATCATTATTTTGATATTTAAAAATAGAAGCAACGGGGATAAAATTAGAAAAACTTTATTTGATTGTCAAATTTAATTTTAAAATTTTTTGAAAGTCTTGGACCTGCTAACTTATCTTAAAATAACGTAAGTTTAGTGCTTTACTATAGTTAAGAATGGCATTTTTATATGAAAATATTTGTGGTAGGTAATGTTAAACTCGGGTTACTTTTTAGATAAGTTGCCCGCCTTTTTTTTTTTTTTTTTGTCTTTTTACTTAACTCTTAAATGCATGATCTCTACAATTTTAACCATTTTTTTATATATGATTTCTAAAGGCGTGTACATTTCAAGAAAAATATCAACAAAATTGCCAAATAGCTAAATTGTGATTATTTAAACGTGTGTGAAAAAAAGAAACAAAAAAAATATATGAAATATTAATTATACATTTATTGTTGCCAAAATTAATTTTTAAACAAATATTTTTGAATATTGCACTTTTTGTAAAAAAAACGCGTGTTTTAGATTTTTCACAAACATACGAAGCAAAACCAAGATTTTTCCTATAACTATTTAAAAAATCTGAGTTATAGTTTATAAGATCACTTTGTGCAGAAATTGACCCAATGCCCAAAAATTGAGTTTTATGCATCAAATGGCGTTTTTTTATTAAGAAACTGGTATGTTGCCAAATGGCTACAGAATGCATTTAAGGGTTAAAGGTTTAAGGTTAAAGTAACTAAATGTATAAATATTTGAAATAAAAGCTGAACATATTTTTTGAAACATTAAATGTTGCTTAATTTTTTTTTGGCACTTTGAAAACATTTTTGGCACTTTTTTGGCATCATTAAGGCACCAAACGAAAATTCTCAAATACCATCACTGGTCCACAATGCAGAACTATTCAAAATAACGGAACTTTTTCATATTTTTCTTTTCTTTTGTTCTGTTTATTTTTATTCACACTTGTGCTTTGACACAAACACGGTTAAGACCGATCCCCTCAGTTGTTTATTTCTTATTTCCAAGATGGGACGTCACACTACACCGGAGCTGCGAAATTTAGTTATTGAGCACTATAAAAAAGGAAAAAGCCAGAGAGAAATCGCGCAAATTGTTAACAAAGCCCGCACAACAGTTGAAAACATCATTCACCGCTTTAAAAGTGAAGGTCGAATAATAAATAAGCCGAAAATAAGCCCAAAAAAGCTATTCAGCGTACGTCAAGAAAGGTGGATTGTCAACCAAATCAAGATTAATCCAAGGCTGAGTGCACCGAAACTACGGGATATGGTTCAAAAACACTTCAATATAAGCTGTAACGCCGAGACAATCCGCAGAGTCCTTCGAAAGAATGGACTAAATGGCAGAATTGCTCGTAAGAAGCCCTTTGTAAGCGCAAAGAATAAAAAAATCCGATTGCAGTTTGCTCACAGCTACGCTGGGAAAGATTTTTCATTCTGGAAGAACGTCTTATTTACGGATGAGAGCAAATATAATCTTTTTGGTTCAGATGGCAGAGTTAACGTTTGGAGAAAACCCAATCAGGAGATGAACCCGAAGAATTTGCGCCCGACAGTTAAACATGGTGGTGGGCATGTGATGGTCTGGGGTGCTTGTTCAGCTGCTGGTGTTGGCAAATTACATTTTGTAGAAGGAAATATGGAAAAAATACAATATTTAAATATTTTGAAAGCAAATCTTAAACAAATCGCTGAAAAACTCGGCATTCAGGACACCTTTCATTTCTATCAGGACAATGATCCGAAGCAGGGAAACAAGCCGATCAAAATAATCGGCGGCGGCGGCGCAAGCAAAAAATCGGCGGCGGCGGCGGCGATTAAGGTTGAGCCGGATAAAAATCGGCGGCGGCGGCGCAACCAAATAATCGGCGGCGTCGGCGGCTTAATCGGCTTGATAGAACATTATACACGTAATTTAAAGATGTTTAAGGTTTTTTCCAAAATATAGCAGTAGAAAATTGTACAAAAAATTTGGAATTATCAAATAAAAAATAATTTTAAGTTAAATTCATCGATAAAAATTACAAATTTAGGATTTTTAGTTTTTGAACGGAGCTACAAGGAGAGATAGTTGGGCTTTTCAAATATATACATATGTTTATATATTCAACAAAATTGTGTGGAAATATTTTCAAATAAAACTGATTTTCTTAATTTTTTCTTATTTTGTTTGATTTTGACGGATTTTATTTGCAATATTTTGTTTAAAAAACTAATTTTTATCTAATTTATTCTTAATTCAGGGTAAAATGAAGTTCTACTTTAATCGCTTTAAAATTGTCAAAGTTATACATTTTTTTATAAACATGGAATCTTTGTATATACATATAAGAAAATTTAAAATATTAGCCTTAATGAGTGTGCAAACAAGAACATCGAGTTGTCTTATAATAGCTGGAATTAAATGTTTAGAAAAATTACGATAACTTTTTCTATTTTCAATTAATTCAAACAAAAGAATCTGATTTTACTAAGAACTAAACCCACTTTCAGAATAAATTGCAATAGTAAATAATTGTTTAATACTGTAAAAAAGCCGTCAAAGTATACAAATTAAAAAAAGAATTAATTTTAATATTTAAAAAAAAAACTGTCAACATATTTCAGTTACAAATAAATAATTCTATATATATTTCGAAAGCTAAATTTTTTGTCTTTCCAAAAACGTTACAAGATTCAAAATCGGTTGAAAAATTGCTGAATTTCACCCACAATGACACTATCACCCCTGTTCTTAGTTCCGAAACTTTTTAATTAGAGTTGATTTGTAAAATCACATGGAATTAAAAATTTCGAAAATTTGTTGTTTCTACCAAATTTTAATATTCATAGACTAATTTTAAAATAAATTATTATATAATAATTGTCGTTAAAAAATATATATTCGTTTCACTATCATCAACACTCAGAAAAGTTCTGCAGTTATTACATGACAGTTATTTGTGTAGTAATGCGGTTGTAGTTATTTTAACTACAATTGTAGTTAATTTACTTAGAGCAAAATATTTCAATGTTTTTGACAGTTATTTTTTCAAACTAACTAAAAAAACTACCACACTGTAGTAACATTTATTTTATGAGGTTATTTTGAATTTTTTTTACAAATACTTATATTTTCAAGTGTGTGTGCACACACACGAAGCAATCAGGAGCATGTTTAGAAATTACTAGTGAAAGAATATGAGTAGAACATGTTTTCTCTTGTCTTAGTCATAAAACAACGCCAAAGAGTGAGGACGCGTAATACGGAAAAGTTTATATATTTTTTATTAAGTTATTAAAATAATAAGGTAAGTTTTATAATATAAATTTATTTACGGGATTATTAAAAATTATTGTATTTATATTCTTTCAGTTCTTTTATATTCTCATCTCTTTCTACCTGGAGAAAAAAAGGAAGCCAAACAACGCCATATTTCATCCCTCACAGACGGACATCTACAACAATATCTTACTAGTGAAAAATAAAAGTGACATTAGTGTAAATTTTGATTTCTCAATTTTAAATAGAATAAAATTAAATAAATTTGTTTTTTATTAAATTAATAATTTTTAAAATAATTTTTATTTATGTTTTTTAACTACATTTGCAGTTGTTTGTACAGTTTTACAATAATTTGCATGTATGTTGTTTCAATTGCATTTGTAGTTGTTTTTACTACATTTGTCAGTTGATTTTTAACAGTTAAAAATAACTTCATATTGCAGTTAATTTAACTGCAAATGTAGTCTACACCTTTTTAAGTGCAAATGCAGTTATTTAAACTGTCATTTGCAGTTGATTTTACCTACATAATTCCCTGAGTGAAGCTTTTTCTACACGAAATAAAACGAAAAAAATAACTCCGACGTGGATCACGGAATTTTTTTGTGGATTCGGAACTCAGAACACCGTCGATTATTGTAAATATCTCCTCAATTTTATAAGTCGACCGAGAAGTAACTTAACATTTTTTTCGTCCGCAATGTCTTAAAAATGTGTCTTTTGATAATAATTTCAGGTGTACTGAATATTCTTAAAAATGTGATGTGATCTACTTAAACAAACCTACGACCATAAATTCGAATGAATTCATTCTTTAATTCACTTTTGGAATTTTAACTAAAATTTACTAATGTATCATTCGTTTATACTTTTCCTTATGAATTCATTCACTTCATTCTTTTAATTTTCATGCATAATGAATGAATTCTTTCATGAATTCATTATTTTTATAATGATCTTTCACGTTTCATTCGGTTTGTAAAAGATTAAAACAAATGTTTAGTTTTTAATTATTTTTATGGGTTTTGTATATGATATCAATATTAAATCCCTAAAATAAGCCACATTTTTATTTAATTTGTAATTATAAACTAAAGTGTTGTCAGAATCATTAGTATATTCATACCTTAGATATTTTACTGATTGAATAAAATGACAATTTTAATAAGCCATTTTGTAAAAGATTAGAATTAATGAAAAAATTAATTATTTAAATTGATTGTAATTCTATAAGGAATGTATTCCACATAAGAATGCATTCTATTTAATATTAAACTTTGGGAATGAAACCTATGAATTAATTATAAAGGAATGGTTTGATGGAATGATATATATTCAATTTCTAAAGCTGAATTCGGTTTTGTGCGAATTAAGCTAAAATTGAATTAATTCTTTCGTAGCTCTGCCTACAATCTACACTTGGTCATTTGAAAAGTATATATGTATATTTTTTATTTTATTTTGTAACACTGTGTAATGTGTATCCAAAACTATGGGTGCTAAAGACGTGTTCATTTGGATTCTCTCCTCTATTGAATATCCAAATTTCAGCGAAATCTGTCAGAAGTTTTCAAGCAAAACTTCCAACTTAAGAAACATTTATGACAAAAATCCTTCTTAGCTCTGACTATAAAACTGCCCAGCCAGAAATTGACAAACATAAAAGCGTTCTGAAAGCACTTTGTATGGTGGTTGAACCGTTATCAAAGCAACATATTTTTGTGTTTTATAGTGTTCTCAGAACACTAAAATGATAACCATGATTTACGGTCTCATGATTGTATTTAGAGTATTTTAGAAACGTTGCAAAATCAAAAAATAAAGTGATTTTAAAGCGTTATAATTTTTGTTTATAGAACGTTTTCAAAACATTAGAAAAACGAAAAATAAAGTGATTTTAAAATGTATTAATACAAAAGTGGAGTGTCTTCCGAGAATTTTAAAAACGAAAAGTAGAGCAATTTTCCAGTACTCTAAATACAAAAAATAAAGTAATTCCTTAGTACTTAAAAAACATTTATTTTTTTATATATTTTATTAGAACTTAAATTAGTTTTAAATGACTATGTTGAAAAATTATAGGATATTAAGAGAAATGTAGATGTGTTCAAAACTGAAAAATTGGGTTGTAGGGAAAATCACAAACCTCTATAGACGAAATATTAATGGTACTGAGATTTGAAGGTTATACATACATCTCTTCCGAAATGTTCTAAAACTTTATTAGGAACTTCTACTTTGAGCGGCGATTCTATAGTGATGCTAGGTTTAGACGATACTTTGGGAAATTTTCAATATTTTGGAATAAAGTCTAATCTTGTATCACTTTTGATTCAAATCTTTATTATAATGAAAATAAATGGGAAATGGGTTTTCAACCGCATACATTATCAAGCCATTTTTGATTGGTCTCTATTATGGAAATTTAAAACCGCATTCGACTAAAAAATTTCTGGAAGAACTTGTTTTGGAAGCCAAGGTATAAATATTTTTTTTAGTCTCAAACTTCAGTAAGTAATCAAATTTTTATTAATTTAAGATTTTAAGAAAATTTGTGGAACTTATGCCACATTTTTATGGCTCAAGCTCAGTGACCATGAATATTTATAATCTAATACATATTTCAAATGACGTAAATAATATGGGGGCGCCTATATCACAATTTTCAGCATTTGATTTTGAAAATAGCTTGGGTTTTGTAAAAATTGTAAAATCGCCAACTAATCCCATTTCCCATATATGTACAAAGGAAATTGCATGTTTTTAATACCAATTCCCCAAATAATATTCCACTAGAATATCCTTTCAATAAGAGCAGCAACTATTCTCTGGGGAAACCTTTACACACTTCTGAATCTAGAGTTTTTTCTTTCGTAAACATTTATGGATTTCGAATTACATCTATTCATCCTGATAATATATGTATGTTTATTACACAATGGGAACATTATGATTGTGAAAGAAATTTTTATTACAAAACGTACGAAACACAAATACAGTGATATGCATTTGAAAGGCAACAATTTCAAGGAAACTAGAAAGGTTTTTGACTACCCGATCTAATCAAAGGAGATCGGATTATATAATGTAACGAATTTAGATGAAAACAACACTGAAATAGGTATACATATGATGGAAGCTAAATGCATTCTTACAACATTTTATAACGAATCAATTGCTATTTCCCTTTTACATAAATAGTTGCAACAAAATATTACAAAAGTAATAAAAATAATTTTTAGTACTAAAACACATACAATCTTTCTTTTAATCAACAGTTGTAAAATTTGTTAAAAATCGTTATCAAAGCATTTTAAATATGGTATTTTCCAAACGTTCTCAAAACGTGTTATTTTTGGTATAAACAATGCTTTGAGAGTACTTAGTTTTTAGTACCATCATCAATTTCTGGCTGGGTGGTTCTTTTATTTCTTTTGAACTAAAAAAAAATACTCTTGATGGTTCAGGAAATGATGAAGTAGAAAATTTGTTTTAAAAATGACATTTGCTTTTAATTTTTTTATTTTGGAAAATTGATACTTCCAGCCGAAATGAGCCGAAAAAAATCGGCGGCGGCGGCTGAAGCAAAAATGGCCGGCGGCGGCGGCTTAAACGGCTTACGGCGGCTGGCTTGTTTCTCTGATCCGAAGCATACGGCTGGAATTGTTAAAGAATGGCTGCTGTATCATTGTCCCAGAGTAATCAAAACTCCTCCGCAATCACCAGATTTGAACATTATAGAAAATTTATGGCAGAAACTGGAAATTGAAATAAGAAAACATGAAATTTCTAACAAAAATTACTTAAAAAAGGCACTTTTGGAGGAGTGGGATAAAATAAGTCCAGAATACACAAAAAAGCTAGTGGAATCTATTCCAAATCGTCTTAAATCCGTTATTCGCCAGAAAGGTTATCCAACAAAATATTAAAAACTTATTTTTTCGTACTTTACTTAACATAAGCTTAAGTGGACCATTTTCACTGTGAGATGAATTTTTCTGTTATTTTGCTTTATATTAATTTTTGTACAAATGTAATTGAAATAATTAACTTTTTTTATATATTAATTATTTAAATAAAATGAACTTACTAATTTAGCCTGTTTTCAATTCTTTTTATATTGTTTTCTTAGAATTTTTACATGTTAAATTGTTTGGACGTAGGTGGACCATTTTCACTGTGACCCACTGTACATGCATGATCATGCATGTTCATACGTGTTCATGCGTGTTTATGTGTGTTCATACATGTACACACATGCAGATATTACCTCAAATGTCGTTAATGCACATGTGTGGACATTAGGGTGGCATTGAAAAAAAAAATTCAAGTATCGCTTAGGTCTGGTCGGATTATTGTGCCACTTGGTCTAAAATATGTATGCTGAAAATTTGAGCGAAATCGGACCACTCTAAGCCGTGGACCCTAGGGGTCAAAGTTCAGATTTTCGAACAAATGTATATCTAGCTGTAATTGCTTGAAGAAATCGTATTTTTTTTTTAAATCTTGAAAGCATTAGTAAAATTGCTCTAATTAATGCAATAAATACCAATTTTAAATATATATAAAAAAAATTAACCTGTTAGTACCATGGGTGCCAAAATGACCCATTTTTAGAATCTTGAAAACATTAGTAAAATTGCTCTAATTAATGCATTAAATACCAATTTTAAATATATATATATAAAAAATTAACCCTTTAGTGCCATGGGTGCCAAAATGACCCATTTTTAGAAAAAAATGTAGTATATCCAAAAACACGTAAAAAGTAGTTCAGAGTTCAAATACTAATAGTTCTGAGCCATAAGATCTGAAATAACAAAACAAAAAATTTTAGATTTGCATATTGAAAATTATTTTAATAATTATTTTAAATAAATTATTAAGTTTTTAAATTAAATTTTTTTCAAATACACTTAAAGACAATACAAATTATTATAATTTTTACACCATTTCACTTGTTTTAATAACAATTGGAATTCTTTTAAATTACAAATGATGTTTTTGAATTTTAAATGGGGCTTTTTTAATTACATTTGCTATTTTTTTAAAAACAAGTGTGATATTTTGAAAAATGAATGTGATTTTTTGTTAATTTTTGAAAAATAAAATTTGAAAATACTCATTATTTAATTATAATCATTTCTTAAGTCGTTTAAATTTCCTGCTTTTGAATATTGTTGTCTATAATTTTGTACAACCTGAAAAATTAAAACATACATAAAACCAAGTTAATAATTTCGAATGAAATATTAATAACATTTTGTATTACTTTAAATAAATATTGCCTCTGATCTTCATCTTTTGTAATTTTTTCGTGGTAATCTTGAACTAGTTTTATTCCTCTCTCGGCGCAGTCATTTACAATTTTTAAGTTTTGAATAATTTCCTTTCCTTTTCTATACTCTTCCAAATCATTCCAAGTACTTGGGTCTCTTTCTAAAAAATCTGTTGGAATATCGAACCTATTCAAAAGCCTTTTAGTATTTTTGGAGAAGAAGTCATTTAGAATTAATGAATTGACTCTGTCAATGAATTCTTTTAGATTTTCCTTCTTGATAAGTAGCTTTTTTAAAATTTCTTCAACTTCTTCATTATTTTCTTCTTCAACATAACTCAAGCACATCTTTTCAGATAACTTGGCTTTCGCTTCGCAGTCAATTCTATCATCTAATAAAGCGAATCCCACACATTCTTCATTTAAATAATATAAGTGATTGATAAATTTAGATATAGCCTTTTCTGCTATATTTATATTAATAGTTTTGTAGCTTTCTAATTTTCTTAAAAATTCTAAATCATTTACAGGCGCTTGTTCTGCTTTGTCTGCATTGAACCAGAATTTCAAGTAAACCATTTATTTCTGATTCGGTTATTTCAGGGAATTGATCCCGAAAAATTAAAATTTTTAAAGAGTAAATAACTTTGGCCATCCACCTAGCATGGTGCATAGCTCCTGGGTTTGATTTTTAGTCCACGGGGAGGAACTCCACCCAAAAAGATTATAATTAACTCAACAAACTCTTGGTAATCACTCCGTGGAAAGTCCTCTCTAATCTTTTGCATTGCGAAGCTTAAAATCTCATCACTGTCATCACATAAAATAGTTTTAAAACGTGGATATGTAAATCCCGTCGAAATTTTGTTTTGATCTATTTTGGGCCAATGCTTTTTAAATTTTTTGAATATAGTGATTTCAGGGCCAGTTGAAACGCCCATTTCTTTCTCGAATACACCTGCTAACACAATTTCCAAAATGTGATGTCTGCAGCCAAGGAATAAAATGTCTCGTCCGATTCGCTTTTCTAAAATACTGCAGGCTCCTCTAAATTTGCCTGTGTTTGACGCTGTTGTATCAAATACAAAGGCCTCGGTTTTGTCTAAAATATTGTGGTCTTCAAGAGTGTCGTAGACTGCAGATGCAATTTCTAGGCCATTTCCCGATGGTATATCGGGAATATTTAATATTTGTTCTGTCTTTGAAGCAGTTGCTATTATGGAGAGACGGTCTTCGGATTTTCCTATTACGCTAGGCAAAAGTATTATATCCCAGTAAATTCCCTACGGGAAATTTTAACAAACTGTCACCGAACTGGCCCCTTTATATGAAATAGACTGGTCACTTTTACATGGCGTTGTCATAGGAGGTGGAAATTGACCCCTTGTGACATGTCACAAGACAAATCCTAAGACAGGTTACTGAACTCTCATAAAAAACAAAGTTCAGGAACCTGTCCTGGGATTTGTCTTGTGACATGTCACAAAGGGTCAATTTCCACCTCCTATGACAACGCCATGTAAAAGTGACCAGTCTATTTCATATAAAGGGGCCAGTTCGGTGACAGTTTGTTAAAATTTCCCGTAGGGTTGTTAAAGGTTGGGAGTTTTGTTTAAACGTTGATACAATGTTTGTGCTCTTTGCTTTGCGCAACGCATCCCTTTGCTGACGAATCGAATTACGGTTTATAATAAATTCGGATGAGCTGAGCCCAACTGCATCCAGAACAGCAACTAGTAAATGAACTGTATCTCTGGAACTTATCTTTAATTTATCCAAAACAGGTGCTAAAATTTCGTTGCGGGGTCTTTTTTTTTTTTTTTTTTGGTTTTGTGACATTTTCCGCTATTTGTGCATTTAAACCAAAATTATTATTCTCGTTTTGGATGGATTCTTCGTTGTCTGACTCATCCAAACATAAAGAATCGTAGGCAATACAATCTGTTAAAATCAGGTAGGTTAAAAAAAAATAATTTTGCTATCAAAGCCTCTGTACCCATTTTTAACCCATAACACTTTTGTTTTAACACACTCTTATAACAAATTTGGCTGCTGCAACCGATTTTCAATGGTTACCGCAAACTTGTAAATTCGGTTTTCACAACCGAATTTTCGGTGAGATGAAATCTTTCGATTTTTATATGGATGCAGTTTGGTTAAAATGGGTATACTTTTAAATATATATTTACCTTTTGAGGTTGATGGAGCTTCCAGAAGCTGTTGTCTTCTAAGTTCAAATACTTGTTGATGTTTTTCATGGTTTTCTTCCCTTTTTTTAAGTTTGCATCAATACCTATCATGCACCCTGGGCGGCCTTTTAATCTTTAGATGTTAGTTTAAAAATAGTTGCTTATTAATCGTATTTGGACAGAAAGGGTTTTAAATCGTGTTTAAAACTGGGTATTTTTGACCCGGGTGACACAAAAGGGTTAATTTTTTTTATAAATTAAAAAAAAAAATTCAGACTATAATTAAAAATAGTTGCTTAGTAATCGTATTTGGACAACAAGGGTTTCAAATCGTGTTTAAAAAATGAGACATTTTGACCCGGGTGGCACAAAAGGGTTAATTTGTTCATAAATTATTATAAAAAAAATGTCAGACTATAATAAAAAATAGTTTCTATTTAATCGTATTTAGACAATAAGGGTTTTAAATCGTGTTTAAAAAATGGGTCATTTTGACCCCGGTATCACCAAAGGGTTAATTTTTTCATAAAAAAATTCATATTGTAATTTAGAATATTAATTACAATAATTTTACAACTTTTTAGTAGGATACTTTGAAATATAAGTATTTCTACAATTAAATATAGGTAAAAATACAGTAATTCGTAAAATCTGAACTTTGACCCCTAGGGTCCACGGCTTAGAGTTATACGAATTAGCTCAAATTTTCACCATATGATATTTAGACCAAGTGTCATGATAATCCGAGCAGACCTAAGCGATAATCCAAAGTTCAAATTGCTCCATACATTTTAATGCCACCCTAGTGGACATATATGATGGATGTATGGAGATTTATGTATCCATGTATGGACATGAATGCATGTTTATGAGCATGCATGAACATACATTTAACCTGTATGTATTCATATATGTCGATTTTTAGCTGGGATACTAAATAACAGCAAAACTATAAAAATATAATTAAAATTTTATAAAAACAAAAAAAAAAACCTAAAAAATATTGTGCTCCAACCGGGGTTTGAACCTGCGACCTACTGCATCAGAAGCCATGATAGTACCCCCTAGGCCACCAAGTTGCGAGTTGGCTAGCAAAAAACATTACAGTATATACACATGGTGTTGACATAAAGAAAAAAATAGGGCAACACTCTACCCCGTAAATTTTTTGAGGGCGAAAAATGTTGCTCTTTTGCACTTTATTAAGGCAACATTTTTAGAAAAGAACACCTAGCCCTCATAGAATGTTACCATTAATTTACAAAAGAACACAAAAAAGGCAATTCAAAGGCAAAGTGCAAAAAAAAGGCAAAATTTTTTTCAGAAAAGAAATCGCCATTATATTTTTTAGTAAAGTTTACTATTTTGTAATATTTTACTACATATTTTTTTACTATTTTTCTTATATCTTGGTTGTATAACATAATCCTATTAACTTTAAAATTTCAGTCTTGTCAACTTTATTTTAAAATTACTAAAAATAAAGAAATTTTTGTTCATGTTTAATGCACTGTCATGGTAAATCTGGATAAAAGTAATGGAAGATTTATCGAAATTGTAGGATCTCCAGCAGACCTTTGGGTTAATCATTATATTTGGAAATTAATTACACATGCAATTACACAATTACATGTAATTGTAATTGAAAAAAATTCAATTACAATTACATATTATTTGTAATTGTAATTCAAAATTTGTAATTCAAAAAAACTCAATTACAATTACAAATTATTTGTAATTGTAATTCAAAAAAGAACAATTACAAGTAATTTGTAATTTGAAAAATGTCAATTACATTTTTTGGGAAAATAAATAATGACAAAAAGCACAAGTTAGGGGTAATCCCAACATGACGTATTCTTTTTATACGCATCCATGCCTATGCAACCTATCCCAGTCAAATTTTTATACAAAATTTTAACAAAAAACACTTTTTAATTCTAAATGTAATTGAAATCACTTTTAATTACAATTACTAGTGATTTGTAATTGAAAATTTTCAATTACAATTGCTTGTAATTTCAATTACAAGTAATTGTAATTGAAATCCCTCAGGTATGATCTCCAGATATTGTATATCTTTTTTTATTTAAAAATATAATTTTGTATATTGTTAGATATGGTCATATATATTATGGTAAAAATATAGGGTTAATATTTAGGTATAATTGTATCAAACTGTATAATTGTATCAAATTTTATACAAAAAGATATAATTTTATGTAATTGGATGAGGACAAAATTCGGATACAATTGTATCATATTGTATCGAATTGTATCAAATTGTACCAAATTGTATACAATTGTATACAATTCGATACAATATGATACAATTAGACGTTCTCATTTTTCGGATATAATTATATCTAATTACATAGAAGATTATATATAATTAAATATAACTTTATATGGCTCCATATCATTTTTTTTTACTTGGGATTGAAAAAATGTCAATTACAATTACATTTTTTCGGAAAAGAAATAATGACAAAATGCACAAGTTAGGGATCAGCCCAACATGACATGACGTATTCTTTTTATATTCATCCACGCCTATCCAACCTATCCCAGTCAGTTTTTTCTACAAAATTTTAACAAAAAACACTTTAATTCTAAATGTAATTGAAATTTGTAATTGAAATCACTTTCAATTACAATTACTTGTAATTGAAAATTTTCAATTACAGTTGCATGAAATGTAATTGAGTTTTTTTTAATTTCAATTACATTCAATTGTAATTGAAATCCCCCAGGTCTGATCTCCAGATATTGCATATCTTTTTTATTTAAAAAAATTATTTTTGTATATTGTTAGATGTGGTCATATATAATATGATCTAAAGTATGAAGTAAATTTTTTAGACATAATTGTATCAAACTATGTCCACTTTTATAACATTTTATATAATTTTATACAAAAAGATATAATTTGATGTAATTGGATGAGGACAAAATTCGGATACAATTATATCGAATTGCATAAAATTGTATCAAATTCGAACTAACATAAGCAAACGCCGCCATACGGGTCTTCTAGTTTAGCCTCTATTTTCAGCCCTCACTCTCAGAATCGACCTAACTTTTGCTAACCTGAATTTGTTCCACAGTATGATATGAATGGTACACTCAAAAAAATAAGTTAGTAGAAAAATTAGTAAAACGTCTTGAATATCAAGTGTAATAGTTTTCAGCAATTTTTTTGCTGAAATTCCGTTTTCAGCAAAAATTTTAGTTATATTTTTTTAGCACTAAACTAATTTTGAACTAATGTTATACTAATTTATTTTGCTACAAAAATTGTGCTGATAACCGCATTCATAGCGTGGACGACAACCAGGTAGACAAGATGTAGATGTCGCAGCTTGTCTGGAATTGACTAAAAATTTGCTGACACAGCAACATTTTTTGCTGACTTTACTGACTTTTTTTTTGAGTGTAAGTATAAGTGTGAGTAATATATTAGTTAGGTTAATAATAATAGTTGTAAGTGTAATAAGTATGGATAATAATTGTAATAAAAGTATAATATTATAATTGTAATAATCTATATACAGTGAGGAGCAAAATTGTAACAGGGTACACATTCTTCAGTTATTCTTCTTTATATTTTTAACTACGAAACCAAATCAAATAATTTTTTCTAAATTTATTTGTTTATTAACCTCTTCTAATTAGAAATCAATAACAATATTTAAAATATTTTAATTAACGAAGAAGATGAAGACATTTTTCTATATTATGACAAATGTTACACTTTTGCACCCTGTTAAGTTTTGATAAATTTCTTAAGAAATTTTTAATATTAACTTAAAAAATTATAACATTTTTGCAGCTTTTATGTCTAGTTGGGAAAATATTCCATTTATCTAATAAAAAAAGTGAGTATTAAGTAATATTTACCTATTATTCAGGTCGCAAGCCCTTTTTAGGTGCTGGCTATGTTTATCATACGGAAAATTTTCTTAAATCCAAAATTATTAACTATATTTCATGGCGGGTAATAGCACGGACTATTTTTCATTGAGAAATGTGCTGGTTGGGTTGATTTTCCTACTAAAAAAATTTTTTACATGACTTTTGAATTTTTGAATTTGGGCACAGTTCTACACTTTTTGCAAAAAATGTGATAGTTTTCTATGATAGCTAGTAAGTTCAGGTATTAAAGTTTGTGGCATTCATTTTCCTTTGATATACCGTCAATATAGAACATCATATGAAACCCATTTTACTAGGTAGCCACATATCTTGAAGTAGATTGCTACAAGTTTCTATGTTTGAAGACCTCTTTTTGGGGGAAACATCGTAAGGTCGATAAGCGAATTAAAAGCATATTATTTTTATATGTTTTATTTAAAAATGTGGCAGTAAATAATTTTTTACACAAAACTGGTTCATATTACTAGTTTAATAATAATTCTGATAACACTACCATATATGGAGCCCCAAACCATGAAAGCTGTTGACATGTTCATTACAATTTAAGGCGCCCTAATGAAAATGGGTTTCATCCGATGTTTTAAATTGACAGTATATTGAAGAAAAATTAATGGGTTAGAATTAGAGGATTGAATTTACTAACTATAATAAAAAAGAATTAATTTTTTACCAAAAATTTAGAATTTTGGCCAAATTTGCAATATACATAGTTTTCAAAAACATTTTATTTAATAGGAAAAGCAACCCAATCGAACAATTTTGAATACCAAACAGTCAATTCTACTGTCCGGTTGAATATTTTTGGATTTACTAAAAAAATCAGTATGGTTAATATTGTCATCAGAGAAACAAGCCGATCAAAATAATCGGCGGCGGCGGCGCAAGCAAAAAATCGGCGGCGGCGATTATGGTTGAGCCGGATAAAAATCGGCGGCGGCGGCGCAACCAAATAATCGGCGGCGGCGGCTTGATCGGCTTGATAGAACATTTTACTCGAATTTAAAGGTGTTTAAGGTTTTTTCCAAAATATAGCAGTAGAAAATTATACAAAAAATTTGAAATTATCAAATAAAAAATAATTTCATATATTTAGTTAGAATTTTCTTCCACCTCAAGTCCAAGTTAAATAAATTCATCGATAAAAATTACAAATTTAGGATTTTTAGTTTTTGAAATATATACATATGTTTATATATTTAACAAAATTGTGTGGAAATATTTTCAAATAAAACTGATTTTCTTAATTTTTTCTTATTTTGTTTAATTTTGACGGCTTTTAATTGCAATATTTTGTAAAAAAAAAAAACAGTTTTTTATCTAATTTATTCTTAATTCAGAGTAAAATGGAGTTCTACTTTAATCGCTTTAAAATTGTCAAAGTTGTACATTTTTTTTATAAACATGGAATCTCTGCATTTATAAGAAAATTGAAAATGTCAGTTAACCTTAATTTATAGTCTTGACTAGCCATGGATTTGTGCGAACATGAAACAAATTGCACGTGAAACAACAACATATTTTATTTGTTGTTTTTGTTTTGCATGTAATTCGTTTCATGTTCGCACAAATCCATGGCTAGTCAAGACTATAAGTAATGAGTGTGCAAACAAGAACATCGAGTTGTCTTATATACCTGAAATTAAATGTTTTGAAAAATTACGATAACTTTTTCAATTAATTTAAACAAAAGAATCTGATTTTACTAAGAACTAAACGCACTTTCAGAATAAATTACAATAGTAAAGAATTTTTTTAATACAGTAAAAAAGCCGTCAAAGTATACAAATAAAAAAAAATAATTTTATAGGGGTTTTCATATAAACTCGCAAATGCCTTGTAAACCTTGTATAAATACAAACCATATTTTTTTATGTATGGAGTTTGATATTAAACTCATAAACATACCAGGTTTACACCGTTTACGAGTATAATACGAGTTTATATGAAAACCCCTAATATTAAAAAAAACTCAACATATTTCAGTTACAAATAAATTAGCATGTTCGTTTACTTACTGCAAGTTACTACTTTTACTACAGCTGGAAAAATTCAATACAAAAAGTAAACAAAACTTTCCAATTGTAGTAAAAGTAGTAAGAAATTAAAGTAAACGAACACACTGAATAATTCTATATATATTTGGAAAGCTAAGTTTTTTGTCTTTCAAAAAACGTTCCAAGATCGGTTGAAAAATTGCTGAATTTCAAATTGTTAAGTGCTTGAAGTCGCTCAAAACACAGAGTTTTGACACGATCACCCCTGTTCTGAATTCCGAAACTTTTTAATTAGAGTGGTTTTGTAAAATCACACAAAATTCAAAATGTCGGAAATTGACTGTTTCGAACAAATTTTAGCATACTGACAAATTTTAAAATAAATTTTAACATATTAATTGTTACAACAAAATATTCGTTTTACTTTCACCAAGCTTTTTCAACACGAAATAAAACGAAGCAAATAATTCGGATGTGGATCACAGAACAGCAAAAAATTTCGGAATGTTTCACTTTAGAATTTTTTTATGTGGACTCGGAACTTAGAAATAAACAAACTCTATTTTCACTCAAAATTAAATGTGTTTTTAGAATAACCTAGAAAGAAACATGGTTCGAAAAAAAATTATGCTCGAAAAGATATCAAAGTTGAAAAACTTAGCAGAAAAGTTAAAAAATTCAGATATCCACCCCTGTTCTGAGTACAGAAACTTTTTAATTAGAGTTGATTTGTAAAATCACACGGAATTAAAAATTTCGAAAATTTGCTGTTTATACCAAATTTTAATATTCATAGACTAATTTTCAAATAAATTATTATATAATAATTGTTGTTAAAAACTATATATTCGTTTCACTATCATCAAGCTTTTTCTACACGAAATAAAACAAAAAAATAACTCGGATGTGGATCACGCAACAGCAAAAAAATTTGGAATGTTTCACTTTAGAATTTTTTTGTGAATTCGGAACTCAGAACAGCGTCGATGATTGTAAATATCTCCCCAATTTTATAAGTCGACCGAGGAATAACTTACTTAACATGTTTTTCGTCCGCAATGTCTTAAAAATGTGTCTTTTGATAATAATTTGAGGTGTACTGAAATTTCTGAAAAATGTGATGTGTTCTACTTAACCAAACATACGACCATAGATTCGTATGAATTAATGCTTTAATTCACTTTTGGATTTTTAATTAAAATTTACTAATATATCATTCGTTTATACCATTCCTTATGAATTCATTCACTGGCTTCATTCTTTTAATTTTCATGCATAGTGAATGAATTCTTTCATGAATTCATTATTTTTATAATGATCTTTTACGTTGCATTCGGTTTGTAAAAGATTAAAACAAATGTTTGAGTTTTTAAATTTTGGTTAATTACCTTCATTATTTTTATGGGTTCTGTATATGATATAAATATTAAATCCCTTAAATAAGCCACATTTTTATTTAATTTGTAATTATAAACTAAAGTGTTGTCAGAATCATTAGTATATTCATACCTTAGATCTTTTACGGATTGAATAAAATGACAATTATGATAAGCCATTTTGTAAAAGATTAGAATTAATGAAAAAATTTATTTAAATTGATTGTAATTCTATAAGGAATGTATTCAATATAAGAATGCATTCTATTTAATATTAAACTTTGGGAATGAAACCTATGAATTAATTATAAAGGAATGTTTTGATGGAATGATATATATTCAATTTCTAAAGCTGAATTCGGTTTTGTGCGAATTAAGCTAAAATTGAATTAATTCCTTCGAAGCTCTGCCTACAATCTACACTTGGTCATTTGAAAAGTATATATATATTTTTTTTATTTTGTAACACTGTGTAATTTGTATCTGAAACTATGGGTACTAAAGACGTGTTCATTTGGATTCTCTACTCTATTGCATATCCAAATTTCAGCGAAATCTGTCAGAAGTTTTCAAGCAAATCTTCCAACTTAAGAAATATTTATGACAAAAATCCTTCTTAGCTCTGACTATAAAACTGGTTCTTTTATTTCTTTTGAACTAAAAAAAATACTCTTGATGGTTCAGGAAATGATGAAGTAGAAAATTTGTTTTAAAAATGACATTTGTTTTTAATTTTTTTTATTTTGGAAAATTAATACTTCCAGCCGAAATGAGCCGAAAAAAATCGGCGGCGGCGGCTGAGGCAAAAATGACCGGCGGCAGCGGCTTAAACGGCTCACGGCGGCTGGCTTGTTTCTCTGATTGTCATACCCCAAGATGGGCTTGCGACCTGAACAATAAGGAAAATTTTATTTGACATCTAATTTTTTTTTTATTATTATTCTTTATTTCAGTCTATGGATACAATATTATCCTTACAGACTAGCAACTTATATCTAAAACTAATTATTTATAACAATTTATTTAGAAGAGTTTTAAACTTAAAATTAGAAATACTTAAATCTAAATTTTCACAAAGATTATTGAATAACTTCATTGACTTATGGCGTTTTCTTTTCTGAAAAAAATGTTGCCTTTTTTTTGCACTTTGCTTTTGAATTGCCTTTTTTGTGTTCTTTTCTAAATTAAGGGTAACATTCTAAGAGGGCTAGGTATTCTTTTCTAAAAATGTTGCCTAAATAAAGGGCAAAAGTGCAACATTTTTCGCCCTCAAAAAATGTACGGGGTAGAGTGTTGCCCTGTTTTTTTCTTTATGTCAACGCCATGTGTATATACTGTAATGTTTTTTGCTAGCTAACTCGCAACTTGGTGGCCTAGGGGGTACTATCATGGCTTCTGATGCAGTAGGTCGCAGGTTCAAACCCCGGTTGGAGCACAATATTTTTTTTCGTTTTTTTTTTTTTGTTTTTATAAAATTTTAATTAGATTTTTATTATTTTGCTGTTATTTAGTATTTAACAATTTTTTACGCCAAAAATAAATAAAAAATTATACAATTTGTTTTAAATATGAAAAAAAAAATTTTTAATTGAAAAAAGAATATCCATAAAAAAATTTATTTTTTACTTTGGCTGGAATTTGAACCCGTCCAGCCCATGTCGAAGGCAGGTACCACAACCACTAGGCTACAATTAGTAATAGTTTGCGTAAACAATATTGCATACGAGTATACAATACACATACATACCCTACGGGGAATGAGGAGTCAATTGCCCTCCAAGGACCTATCCCGTGACCGGTCAACCGAAGGCATATTACTAAATTAGTACAAATATGAACAAAATTAAATGAATTAATTTTCTAAGTATTTTCTGAACCGTTATTTTCACTGTTGCTTTTAAAAAAACTTGACCGATACCGAAATGAAAACAAAATTCGCGGCATATTTTTGAAAATATTTTTTATTTATTTTACTCTTTTATTTATTTTTAACTTTATTTTTTCACGATTTGCTTATTTTAGCTCTTATTTAAAATTTCTATAATGTTTTGCTAAGAAATTTTAAGTTTTGTATTTTCAACGTTTTTTTTAATGTTAAAGCTGTTTTAGTTTTAACAATTGGTATTTCATTTAACTTTTCTTTGTAACTTAAGGGGAATTTTTTAAATTTTTATTTATATTATCAGAGGTTTTGAGGTAATTTATTTTTTAATTTAATTTTGGCCAACGAAAAAAACAAGTCAACTGCCATTAAGGGACCTATCCCATGACCGGTCAATCGGGGGCATATTCAAGGCACTTCCACCATATTTGTGTGTGTGTTAATGTTGTTTTCTTTTCTATTTTTTTCTTTGCCATGTTTTTTTTATTTGCTGTGTGTGTGTTTGTTTTTCATTCTCTTTTTTATTTGAACATAAACGAAGAACATAACTTAACCATCAGTAAAACGTTGTTTTCCATACAAATTGTTTTTGTAATAATAACAATTTACACACAAATCAACGCAACGCAAGGCGTTGCGTTTTACAAAATAACCCACTTAAATTCCATGCAATATCCTTAACAGAACTAAAAACATTATGCAAAAGCTTAAAAGAAAGACCAGATTTCAACAAAGTTTCAATTAAGATAATCTTAGATAACTGGAACAGTGTCGGTAAAAATATGATTAATGTTATTAATAAATTCCTGGAAAATGGGGTTTTTCCTGAAAATTGGAAATATTCAATGGTAACTCCGGTAGAAAAAGTAGCTAAAACAAACAAATGTGATGAATTGCGCCCAATAAACACTTTAAAGACTTGTGAAAAAATTTTAGAAAAAATTGTAAAAGTTGGAACAATATATGGAAGTAAATAACTTATTCTCAAAATATCAGTCGGGATTCAGAAAAAAATATTCTTGTGAAACAACTGTTAACTATGTGATAAATAGATGGAAATGCAGAGACATAAAAAATAAAATAATGGCACTTTTCTTGGACTTTAAAAGAGCATTCGAGACTATTGATAGAGAGATATTAATTCAAAAATTATATATGTACGGGATAAGAGAAAATGAATTGCAGTGGTTTAAATCGTATCTTACAAATCGAAAGCAAATAACTAAAGTTAATGGTATTAAATCAGATAAAATTGATAATGAATTCGGTGTACCACAGGGATCAATATTAGGAGCATTATTATTTATAATATATATAAATGATATGTTCAACATTTTAGAAAAATGCGAAATTGTTTTATATGCTGATGACACATTGAGTTATGCTAATGGAATTATAGAGGGAGAGTGTGCAGATAATTTAAATCAAGACATGAAAAACATACTAGCATGTGATGAAAATAGAACGGTTTCAAATCGATCGTTTTTGAAATTTCAATCCTGAATATTTCGCATTATTTTTAATTTAAAAGCAATAAAAAGACGTAAATCGATATACCTGATACAACTAAAGCGGTTAAAAACAATTTCAAACCTCTTTGCCTTTTCTATTCATCATTTAATTTTTGATTTTTAACCAAATCGATCGAAATCAAAATCGATCGTTTTCCATCACATGCCAGATAAAAAATTGGCTCAAAATGAACAAATTAAAACTAAATGAAAGTAAAACTAAAATAATGGAAATTAACATGAACACCCGGTGAAAAATGTCCATATATGAACATTTATGGTTCAACCATATATGTATGGATCCGAAAAATGAGGTAACACCTAAGTATATGTTCATATATGGACATATATGAACATATACATTTATTAAATATATGCGAATACATGCGAACGTTGCTGTCCTTTATTATAAGGTTGTACGATAGATATAAATTTATGTATGACATTCAAATTAGGCGCTACATATGTTCCTTTTTTTATTCATGGCATTAAATATAATTCCATATTAATCCAAATATGAGTTCCTTTTACATATATGGAAAAATGTATTCTTCGAAATATGTTCATATACAAGTCCCTTTTGCATAAATTGAATAACATATACTATCATATTTGTCCATATATGAGTGCCATTTCCATATATGAAATATCAGATGCTTCCATATATGTCTGTATATGAAATTTTTTCCATATATGGAATCACATATACTTCCATATATGTTCATATAAAATCCATATATGTTCATAAAAAATCCATATTTGTTCATATGTGTTAATACATAAACCATATATGAACATGTTTGAGCGTATATGAACATTTTTCACCGGGCAGTAGCGTAATTTTAAAAATAAATAATCAAGTAATTGAAAAAGTTAACGAAATGAAATATCTCGGTTCCATAATCGACAAGGACTTAAAATTTAAACAGCACGTGAATATATATGTAAAAAAATTGGCAAAAAAAATCGGGTTCTTTAAACGGGTGCGAAATAAAGTATCGATAATAACTGCAATTAATATGTACAATACTATAATAAAACCGCATTTTGAATTCGGCCCCACAATAATATACACATGCTGCACAATAACCAAGGTTGGCAACCGATACCGTTATAATACCGTTATACGTTTCAAACCCCTTTCAAATTGACAACCGATACCGATACCAATACCGAAATTCTTGATTTCAAAAAATACCGGTATTCAAAAACCTTTTGCCTTAATACCGGTGTCGTACCGGTATGGAATCGGTTTTAAAAAAAATTGTTTTTTTTCACGTTTTTAGCAAAAATACAAATTTTTTTAATATAAAATTTCTAAAATTGTTAAACAATTAAACTTTATTATTCATTGTTAATAGAAAATCGTGTTATAAATTCAAAGTGGTTATCAATCAGCCTTTAGTTTGCATTGGCAACATTGTTTTTAATTTATTTAACTTCATAAATATTCTCTAACTTGTGACAAATTTAGTAAATATAATTTAATATATAAACTGGTTTCTTAAACCTTTAATTGAATTTACACTTTCTTTTAGAGAATCCTTTTATTAATTTTATAAACTTATTTTTTTTTTTTTTTTTTATTATATGATCTCAATACAAATATAAAATATTTGTAGTGAATCAACTTGTGTTCCTAATAGATTTAAAAATTTTTTTGTGTTTAAAAAATAAAACACTTACAATTAGAAATTTTTAATAACTTATTGTTTTTTGTTCATATTATAAAAACATTTCCATAAACTATAGTTATCCTTTATAAAAATTTAATAAAATTGAGATTTTTTATAATTAAGAACGTTTTTTTTATATTTTTGTAAATTTTTTCAATAATACCGGTATATACCGGTATTAATGTTTCGATATCGGTTATACCGATACCGAAATGATTAAAATACCGTTACCGATACCGATACCGAAACAAATAAAAAATCGATAACAATACCGATACCTATACCGTTATTCGTTTCGGTTGCCAACCTTGACAATAACACAATTAGATAGAATGCAAAAACTCCAGAATAAAGCTATGCGTGCAACATTAAAATGCAACAGATATACTCCAATACAAACAATGCTTGATACATTAAAATGGCTAAATATACAACAAAGATTGGCTTTAAATACACTGAATTTTGTCCAAAAAATGAAGACGGGAAATGCTCCTGAATATTTAATTGATCACCTAAACTATGTGGGAGAAGTTCAACCATATAACCTACGAAACGCAGACAACTTTAGACTACAAAGGGTGACAACGACAGCAATGCAAAGATCACTGTTCTTTAAGGGACTAATACTATATAATATGTTGCCTAGTTATATAAAATCAGAAAGAAACATTAACATATTTAAAAGAAATATCTCAATATTTATTAGAAATAATGGAAATAACACAATTCATGAAAATTTATAAAATTGTTAAATATTATGTCATAAAGTTCAATTAAAAGTATATTAAATACTACTACTACTACTACTAAAAAAAAAGATCATATATGCTCATATATTGCCATATATTGTGTCATGTATGATCATATATGAATGATATATGAACATATCTGACATATATGGGAGCATATATGGATAAATGCATCCAAAATAAAAGTTCATATATGGAAATGTATGACACCATATATGATAATACCTTGCATATATTGCTCCACATATGCCATACAGCTTCATATATGTATTCATGTATTGTTACATATATGATAATATATGTCACGTACGTCCATATATGGAGTCATTTAAATTATTTTTTATCCATATTTTACTGAATTAAAATCGGCATGAATTTTTAAGAGAAATTGGTATGAATGTATAAGTGAACGATATTTACAAGGATTCTTGAATGAATTGGACTTTATGTCTGTGCAATAAATAAATTATGATCACCAAATTGAATTCGTTTAAAAGCAATTTAAAAATTTTGAATTCAGAACATTTTCTTTTTGTTTATTAAGAGCATGTTATTTACTGGAGTGCGACCCAATTAAACTATATCCTATTTTGAGATAAGGACTTTTTTAAATTAATTTCTTGTTCAGACATATTCCTTTCAGAAGAAAAGATAAAGTCTTATAAATCATTCATTGAAAAAACATGTTGGGGGCAAACAAATTAAAACAATACAAATCTCTTAATTTAATTTCCAACAATTGTATTAAAATTTACTATTTTTTATTATAGCTGGCATTTGCAACTAATATGAAGAGCATGGCCAGAGTATCCTATTAAAATCTATAAAAAGTTGATACATTTTGAAATGCAAATGAAAACGTATGAGATACATCTGGAAAGTTGTCGAATAATCTCTACTTGAAGTACAATAATTTATGTTTATTAATTCCTTAACTTAGTTTAAAATGTCTAAATTGTTATTAGAGTGTAAATACATAGATTTTGAATTATTTGGACTTTAAATTAAAACAGATTTATGATATTGTTAATAATTTACTTTAACTATCAATTTCTCTAAAGTTTTTGTTGAAAAATAAAAAGAAATCGTATTTTTATATATAAGCGAAAGTAGGTATGAGCATATATGAACTCATATATGTCCATATATGATCATATACGGCCATATACCCTCAAATTACGGATCCGAGCATATATGGAATCATATATGAACCCATATATTTAGTCATATATCATCATATATGACCATTTTCACCCGGGAAATTAAACTTTCATTTATATAAGAAACTTTATGTGACAAAAAGATGACTTTTTTTCAAGGTTGGCAACCGAAACGAATAACGGTATAGGTATCGGTATTGGTGTCGATTTTTTATTTGTTTCGGTATCGGTATCGGTAACGGTATTTTAATCACATCGGTATCGGTATAACCGATACCGAAACATTAATACCGGTATATACCGGTATTATTGAAAAAATTTACAAAAATATAAAAAAACGTTCTTAATTATAAAAAACTCAATTTTATTAAATTTTTATAAAGGATAACTATAGTTTATGGAAATGTTTGTGTAATATGAACAAAAAACAATAAGTTATTAAAAATTTCTAACGGTGGGTCTCATACTGTAGGTTTAACTTTAACTTAACTAAAAACAAAATAAAATGTCAAAAAAATATACACAAAACAACAACAAATTTTTGGGTTAACTATTAACCTAAGTTTAAACCTGCAGTATGAGACCCACCGTAAGTGTTTTATTTATTAAACACAAACATTTTTTTAAATCTATTAGGAACACAAGTTGATTCACTACAAATATTTTATATTTGTATTGAGATCATACAATAAAATAAAAAAAATAAGTTTATAAAATTAATAAAAGGATTCTCTAAAAGAAACTGTAAATTCAATTAAAGGTTTAAGAAACCAGTTTATTATTAAATTTTATTTACAAATTTGTAAATTTGTGGCCCTTTGTTCCTAATGGAACCATATGACATAATATATATATATAAATTTGTCACAAGTTAGATAGTATTTATGAAGTTAAATAAATTAAAAACAATGTTGCCAATGCAAATTAAAGGCTGATAACCGCACTTTGAATTTGTAATACGATTTTCTACACACGATTTTTTTTGTAACACGATTTTCTATGAATAAAAAGAATTAAACTTTTTAACAATTTTGGAAATTTTATATTAAAAAAATTAGTATTTTTGCTAAAAACGTGAAAAAAATAATTTTTTTAAAACCGATTCCATACCGGTACAACACCGGTATTAAGGGAAAAGGTTTTTGAATACCGGTATTTTTTGAAATCAAGAATTTCGGTATTGGTATCGGTATCGGTTGTGAATTTGAAAGGGTTTTGAAACGGATAACGGTATTATAACGGTATCGGTTGCCAACCTTGCTTTTTTTTACTAACTTTTCATACCATTCACATATATGAACAATCCTGCAAATATGAATAGGCTTGGTTTTAATTAGTTCATATTATCGCGAGTTCACTGTATTGCATTAATTTTTTATTTTCGAGAAATTATTTGGTTAAGTAAATTATATTTAAAAAAAATCACCTTGATTTGGTCCCGCTATTCGAGAAAAACTGGACCTGAGTCGAACCAATTTTGGAGTTTCACATTTTTAAATAGGAATATATTGGGGAATTTATCGACAACTTCGAAATCGGGCTAGAGCTATGATTAGAAAGTGGAAAAAAGGCACTATGTGCGACTTTTTGATGTAAGTGATTCAAAAAAGATGTGGAAGGTTTTGCATAATGCAGATGCTTTAGGTGGCTCAGTTGATCAAATGCATGTTGATGTAAATCAAGTCAATAAAACGTTTATTGGTAATCAATTGTATTCTTTTGATGATGTTCTAGATTTTAGTAGTTTTGCTAATGCGCCTGATGCTTTTTCTTTTTCTATAATAACTGATTTGCACCAAGCCATGCTTAAAATTAAATCTTCCTCTATTGGTAATGATGCTATTTCAATAAAATTCTTGAAAATAATTTTTCCATATGTCAGTGGACATTTATTATATTTTGTGAATAACATTGTTACAACATCTGTATATCTAAGGGGATGGAAGGTGCTAAGTTGTCTGCCGACAATATGAGACCGATTAGTATTTTATCATCGCTATCGAAAGTAGTAGAACATGTTATCAACGATCAAATTATTAAGTTAATAGTTGATCGGGAATTACTGCACGATTGTCAATATGGTTTTCGACAGGGTCGTAATACTAATTTGCTCTTAACGGGTTTAACGGAAATGATTAGAAAATGTTGGAATGAAGGGAAATTGAGTATTTTAGTTTCTATTGACATATCTAAGGCATTTGATCAGATAAAGCTTTCTTTGCTGGTAAGAAAATTTAATAACACCTCCAATTTTTCTAGATCTGCTTGTCGATTAATGTGGTCTTATTTATCTAATCGTAAGCAGGTCGTATCTTTCAACGGTTCGAGTTCTTATCTACTGGATGTTAAGTCAGGAGTACCGCAGCGGTCGGTTGTTGGTCCTATACTATTTAGTTTGTTCTTGAATGAGTTTGTTGATTGTGTTAGTTATAGTCGTTGTAAACCAGCACCCCGTTTCTGTATTTCTCGCATCGAAAAAGTTTTCACAAAAAACATGTGAAATACAACCCTGCTCTCCTTTATATAAGGTGAGTCGCAGACAATAAAATATATATGGAATCAAATCAGCTAATAATGTGCTGCATGTAAGTTATTTCTAATTTAATTAGGTGTTTTACAAAACTACATATATCCACAGTTATAAAAGTTACAGCATCTGAAAATATTACGACAAAACCTAAAGTCCATTTTTTTATCTCTTCAATCGCCCTGTGATATGTAGGGTGACCATGCATTTCTCGACGAGAAAACTTCTCGCATTAGATACAGAAACGGGGTACAGAGTAGGAAAATAATCTCTAACGAACGGTACTTTAGCGTTTGCGTACCGCATACCTCGCAGACTGTACGCAAATACATTCCTTACAAAAAAAGACACATACGATATCTCTCTACTTAATGTTTGTGTGTATGCACACAACCTGAATACAGTACAGTAGGATTGAGAGATGACGAACGTAAGCGCTTCTGGTATGTACCGGTCTCTGAGCGCATACTTAACCCGAAGACAGTTCGTTTACCGTCTATTTCATAGATTACATAGAGATTTTACTCTTCTTCTTCTTTTGTCACAAACACATTTGTTCACATCCAATCAAATATTTTTTGTATAGGTATAGAACGTATGCCCAACACATTCTCATGAGTTACGTGCACTGACAGCAAATGTCAAAGAGTAAGAAATCTATGTAATCTATGGTCTGTTTGCCGCTTTGATTTTGTTTTTGTTGTTTTTTCTACAAAATGACAATACAGTGGTGCCAGACGTGATGTTTTTACGACATTTTGACGATTTTTTTTTTTTGAAAATATGCTGACCATTGGCAAAATCATAAATAAAAAGATTTTTGAAAAAATGGAAATGTTTAGTTGCACCGCTTTATGATAACTTAATACAGTGAATGGCGCTTTTGTTTTTAAATATTTATAAAATTTATTTAAAAATACGCAGAAAACATTTCCCCATAAATTCGGCAAAATAACTCTATCCAAATTGTGTGTTTATATGGTTTTAGATTTTTTAGCCAAAAACTTGGTAAACTTTCCGAAAAAAATCGTGGATATGTTACACAATTTGTTAGTAAACATTTTAGTAAAGGGTTCTTCAACAGGGACGCTACAAAAGTAGAAAGACAGGGTCAGCAAACGACGCCATATTTCTTGCCGCTCTTTTGACATTTCTCTTCAGTAAGGTTTGCCATTTCATGATGGAAAGATATAAGAGCCAACAACGAGTCGAAATTATTAAAATTTACTACCGACATTCGGAGTCAGTTGCCTCAACGTTAAGAGCGCTACGTCCAATTTATGGTCGTCATAATGAAATAAACAAAATATGCGTTATTGGTCAGACAGCAATCCACACGTAGTCCATGAGTCATCATTGCAACCCGAAAAAATTACGGTTTGGTGCGGTTTATGGGCCGGCGGCATCATTGGGCGTACTTCTTCCGTGATGATCAAGAGCGGCACGTTACTGTGAATGGGAATCGCTACCGTTCAATGATAACCGAATATTTTTGGCCCCAATTGGATGATATGGACTTGGAGGACATGTGGTTCCAACAGGACGGCGCCACAAGCCACACAGCGAATGTCACAATCAATTTATTGCAAACCAAGAACGTGTTATCTCACGAAATGGTCCAGTCGATTGGCCGCCTCGGTCGTGCGATTTGAAGCCGTTGGACTATTTCCTGTGGGGCTACGTCAAATATATGGTCTATGCCAACAAGCCAGCGACGATTGATGAACTTCGTACGAATATCGGCCGATTTATGCTTGAAAACCGTCGAAAATTGGGTTCAGCGTCTGGACTTCTGCAAGCGTGCCCGTGGTGGCCATGCAAAAGAGATCGATTTCCATACATAATGGCATCGAACGTACTTTCACAGGAATAAAGAATTTCATTGATATCCAAAACCGTTTTTGTTTTATTTAAAACAACTTTTGTAGCGCTCTTATTGAAGAACCCTTTATATGTAGTGTTCTTATATTAGCCTCGTTTTGTTCCTATACGTGTTACGAAATCCCATAAAAATTTTGACATTGGGCATATTAAAGCCTGAACCAGATAAAATCAGTGTCGGCAGTGTTTTGCTGCAGTGCCACGTTTTGTCGATAAAGAAGGTTTTTGTATTTTCATTTTTTGTCACTGCCGAGAAATTATAACATTTTCTAAATAAACAAGGGCTGCCGTCAAACAAAACTCAATAACAAATTTGTAAAAATAGTCAATAGTTTTCGCGAAAATCAAGAAACAAATTTGACAGCACTGCTGCAGTTCACTGGCACTTCGAGTATCTGGATTGGGCTTAAATGTTAACTCTTACAATTTTTTCAACGTCGATAATGTTCGGGCAACTGCCAGATTGTATACAAAAATATATTGTGGTTTTTTTCGTATTTTTCAATTTTCCGAATATTCTGAAGTACAACTCCATATGTGAATATCTGGAATTTGAAGGCTTGGATCAGATATCTGAAATTTGCGAATTCATTAAGATGACCGGCAGAAGACTTTAATGTATTAACGGATTATTTTTATGAATGCATGCTGGGATATGTTTGTCATGTTACTAAATTTTCATATTATAATTTTCTTGGAATCTGGGTCCAATACTGGACACTATTGGTGATGGCGATTTCATTGGCCAAATAAATCTTTATCAGTGGGTGTTACATTGCAACTGTTGGTAAAGTAACTTAAATATCAAACAAACAAAACAATTTTGCTGATGACGATTATTCAAAAAAAAATACGGACGATTTATTTTTACATTTTTGACCGAAAAAGTCTGGCACCACTGCCAGAATATACAATAGCTCTGTTCCACGTACGTTACCGCGGGTACCCGCGGGAACCCAATCTTACCAAAAAGCGTTTCTATTGTTAAAAATTGGGTAAATGAGAGCGTTGATGAGAGAATAATTTGTTTCTCTTTTTACCAGAAGTTACCCTATTCTTAAAAATAGCTTTTATTTATATGAATAACTTTGACGTTAATTTTTGGGCTTGAAATGTGGTTTTGTGCGTTCCAGGTATTGTGAGCAATTTTACCATTTTTTGAGATAATTATTTGTTTACTCTCATTTTACCAGACTTTACCCAGAATTACGTGGAACAAACCTATTATTAAGTCGCTGTTGCCAACTTGGCGCTTTTTCCGCTAAGCTGTCGTTTTTTATTGCTCATAGCGGGAAGATGTGTTTTATTAGTTAAGCCCGGTATTTTGTTCGTACTTTTGCGAAAAAAGCTGTCAAACTCCATATAAAAAAATGATTTTTCACTTGCGTGGAATTGTTGCGAAATTGCTGTGGAATTTTTTTCGCATCAATTAAATAGACATGACCATTTGAAAAGGTAGCGAAAAAGTGACATTTGGGTTAATTATGATTGTAACTTTTTATATACCATAAAAAATTTGTGCATTTTAAAGTTTTTATTATAGTGTTTGAGCTCCAAACATAGAGCGAAATTTTTTCGCTCTTTTGAAGAAAATACTGGGCTTTAGCGGGAATTCTATTGCTTTTCCAAATGAGAAAAATTTCAAATAAATGGAATTTTAAATTATAATCGGCACATTTTCCTTTACAATAAGAACATTTTCATTCCATTTCCATTATTTTTCATTCCCGTGTAGATGTGCCTTTAGAAATCCTGTGAAATTTTTTAATGAATTTAGTAGAATTATGCATTTATAATTAGAGTTTTCTCCAAAATATTTCTTTAAAATCCGAAATTTCCTGACAAATTGTTACCACCTTTTTTCTAAAAATATCGTTATAAAAAGCTTAGAATCGCTAAAAAAAACCGCTCTTTGTCAAAAATAATAAAATTCTAGCATATAATAGCAAAATTTTTGATACTTTTGAATTTTTTAATTACCCGGTGAAAAATGTCCATATATGAACATTTATGGTTCAACCATATATGTATGGATCCGAAAAATGAGGTAACACCTAAGTATATGTTCATATATGGACATATATGAACATATACATTTATTAAATATATTGCGAATACATGCAAACGTTGCTGTCCTTTATTATAAGGTTGTACTACCCGGTGAAAAATGTACATATACGCTCAAACATGTTCATATATGGTTTATGTATGGACACATATGAACAAATATGGATTTTTTATGAACATATATGGATTTTATGTGAACATATATGAAAGTATATGTGATTCCATATATGGAAAAAATTTCATATACAGACATATATGGAAGCATCTGTTATTTCATATATCGAAATGGCACTCATATATGGACAAATATGAAAGTATATGTTATTCAATTTATGCAAAAGGGACTTGTATATGAACATATTTCGAAGAATACATTTTTCCATATATGTAAAAGGAACTCATATATTGATAAATATGGAATTATATTTAATGCCATGAATAAAAAAAGGAACATATGTAGCGCCTAATTTGAATGTCATACATAAATTTATATTTATCGTACAACTTTATAATAAAGGACAGCAACGTTCGCATGTATTCGCATATATTTAATAAATGTATATGTTCATATATGTCCATATATGAACATATACTTAGGTGTTACCTCATTTTTCGGATCCATACATATATGGTTGAACCATAAATGTTCATATATGGACATTTTTCACCGGGTATAGATATAAATTTATGTATGACATTCGAATTAGGCACTACATATGTTCCTTTTTTTATTGATGGCATTAAATATAATTCCACATTTATCCATATATGAGTTCCTTTTACACATATGGAAAAATGTATTCTTGCAAATATGTTCATATACAAGTCACTTTTGCATAAATTGAATATCATATACTTCCATATTTGTCCATATATGAGTGCCTTTTCCATATATGAAATAGCAGATGCCTCCATATATGTCTGTATATGAAATGTTTTTCCATATATGGAATAACATATACTTCCATATATGTTCATATAAAATCCATATATGTTTATAAAAAAATCCATATTTGTTCATATGTGTCCATACATAAACCATATATGAACATGTTTGAGCGTATATGAACATTTTTCACCGGGTAGTTTTCGTAACTTTTGAAATTTAACTAAGAAATTTAGCTAAATTTTATTAAAAAAATTAATAACAAAGAAATTGATTTAAAAAAACTCAAATCGTTTTGCAAAAATCGCTACAAGATAAATCGTATTTTATTTATAAGTAGGGTAGAGGGGGGGATCCTTCGCCACTTTTTTTTCAAAGCACTGTCATTTTTTAACCACTAATTATTTTAAAAAAATTACTTTCAAATTGAAAACCTACATATCTTGGCTTTAATTTCTATGATTTTTATTGTAATTATTTGCATATTTTCTATTATTTTTTTAATGATTTTCAAAGTAACTCAATTCGGCGTAACTGCCCCAAACCTGGGGTATATTCGCCAAAAGAGCTAGATACAATTTCAACAAAAAAATTTGTTAATACAGCAAAGTCAATCTTTTAATGACTGAAATAAATAATTTATAGTAAGTTCTTTAAGATTTATGATTCTTTTTAATCAATAAATCTCCACTACATTGAAAAAAAAAATAATTTAAAACTATAATATAATGATTCGTCAAAATTACAAAAAACTGAATAATTAATATAAATTTAAGAATGAACACGATTGTTCTAATTTACTATTAAACATATTTTAAACATATAGAAAAGTCCTATAGAGCATTTTAGGCAGGGATGCACCAACTCTTTGTAGCTCCAGGGGTCATCTGGTGATTGTGCCCCAGAGACAGGCACTAACATAAAGTTAATATTTTTTGACACTTTTTAAGCATTTATTAAAATCAAATTATTATTTTTCGAAACCTTAGGATCGTAGGTCTAACATAATGAAAAATTATTTTCTTATCACACGATTTGAGGAAGTTATTGCAAAATGTAGTTGCTTCCTATTATTTTTCTGGCACCCCAAAAAACACAAAAACACGTCTGTCTGCGACCACATGTGATATAAATTCATCAAAGTGGATGTCAAGGAAAGGTAATTGAAAAATGCACAAAATATATTTTTTTCAATTTTTTATCTCCCTTAATAGCGGAGAAAAATGGAATTAGTGTATGTGCCCCACTGGCGAAGGATCCCCCCTCTACCCTATGTCTCAAACTGACGAGAAAATAGTTACATTAGCAACACCTATTGAAAGTGTTTTTGAAACAGGTACCGTTTTGAAACAGCATCAATTTTTATTTGTTATTGTTTTGCATGTAGTTTGTTTGCCGTTGTCATAGAACTAGAGATGGGCGCGTGACACGAAATGTTCGTGAGTCATGTGATTCATATAATTACTAATTTTAAAGTGGATTTTTGTAATAGCGTATATTTATAACTTTACCTGTTTATTTAAATGAACGCACCTTTTAAAACTATTCAGATCCCAATTTTGCATTTAGCCACTTTTTCAATCTTTTCATAAATTAAACATAGAATTTTTTAAATTTGTATTATTTAAAAACAAATAAAACAGAAAATAAAAAACAACATACAAAAAAAAATTCAAAATAATTTTATTTTTGACAATATTCAAATGTATGTATAAATACGAAAAAGTTTATACACAAAAATGTAAACGTATATTTACCAGGGCTCGTAAACTAGTTTCGACATTAATAGCGTAAACTTACAACATATATACAGTATTCGAGGCGTAAATACTTTAAATGAATACCTTTTATATTTTTACTTTTATTTACACGTGAATCGTGTGTGAGCGTGAGTAAGAATAAAAAAACTCATGCTAGGGTTTAGTCTTTTCATCAGATTTTAGGTAAAATCAAATTTACGTTCACTGAATTCAACAACATATTTTAATAGCTTGTAGAGTTCTTAGTATTGTAAAAACGTATAATTGAAATACGTCATAGTCAAGCATCTACATTATACGGGGAATCATAAGTTTGAAAAATTAATACAGTAGTCGCTCGGTTATATGAACTAATTCAAACAGAGCCTGTTCACTAAATGGAGAAGTTCACATAACCGAGAGAATATAAAATAAGTAATTCAAATGATTTTTATTATATTAAGTTTTTATTTTTAATAAGTTTTTTAATAATTAATGTACATGAAAGTAGTCGGTTATATTTTTTTGTACTTTTTTGCTTCAAGGGATTTCTGTAGTGCCTTGTCCCTGCATTTTCGCAATGCCAAAATATTATTAATATCAGATATATTATTTTCACTCCAAGAAATAACTTTATTGAATGCTTCGATTGCCTCCGTTGTGCTAAATTCAGCTGTTGTTACAATGCACTGCTCTTGATCATCATCTTCAAATTCGCTATCTATATCTTCGCTACCAATGTCTTGATTCCACGTCTGAATCTCTTCCCGTGAAAGCTGTTCACATAATAGAGATAGGCTGAGTTCACTGTTTAGAACCTCCTGTGTTTAAATTTTGTTGTTCACTATTCTGGAAGTTTACATAACTGGATATTCATATAACCGAGCGGCTACTGTAGTTATATTTTTTTCCAAATTCATCTGTATCTGTACAGTTTTTATTTTTAATAGTAAGGCTTTATTTTATTTATTTATTTTTAATCATGTAGGTTGATAAACTGTACCGGGTTTCTCCAACACTTAATATATAATTTACGGTATTAATAACAAATGTCTAAAAAATTTACCTAATAAAGGTATCAACTATCTAACGAACATCTTTAATGCTTGCCTTAAATTATGCTACTTCCCCAGTGATTGGAAAATCTCAAAAACCATTCCAATACTCAAGCCAAATAAACCTCCTGATTCTCCACTTTCTTATAGACCAATAAGTCTGCTCTCTTCTATAAGTAAAATCTTGGAAAAAATTATTAAGGAAAAGCTTATTAATTTTATCGATGCTAACCATATACTTCAATCGCAACAATTCGGGTACAGAAGTGAACATAATACGTCTCAACCCCTACTAAAAATCAGAAAATTAGTTAAAAATAATTTTCAAAACAGCAAATCAACTGGAATGATTTTGCTAGACATAAAAGCTGCGTTTGACTCCTTTTAGCATAATGGACTTATTTTTAAATTTAAAAAATTCAACTTTCCAATTGAACTCATAAAAATTATTCAAAACTTTCTTCAAAATAGATCGTTCAGCGTTTACTTGGGTAAAACCTGTTCACAACAAGTAAATATCATTGCAGGATGTCCACAAGGTTCTTGCCTGTCGCCAGTTCTTTACAACATCTTTACTGCTGACATTCCAACATTTTCCAATTGCATTACGTCTATATTTGCAGATGATACATCAATTCTTAGTTCTGATGTATATTCAGCTGATATTATTACAAACTTGCAGTCTGCTCTTACTGGGTTGAGTAATTATTTTGATAAATGGAAGATTTTGGTCAACCCTGAAAAAACGCAGGCTATTTATTTTACAAGAAAACGTAAGTCTTGTTTTATACCCCAGAGTTTACCTCGTTTCATGAACCATGATATTCCATGGGAAAACAACGTCAAATACTTGGGCGTAATGCTTGATACAAAGCTTAATTTTAATAATCATATACCCTATGTAGTGGATAAAATTAACAAAATTATTAGAATAATGTACCCAATTATAAACAGAAAGTCGGGAATGAACAATAAAAAACTCATCATCAAATCTATATTCCACCCCATGTTTTACTGTGCTCCAGTTTGGTACACGTCTGCAAAATGTTATACAAAAAAACTCCAAGTATCACAAAATAAGCTACTTGAAATGATATTTAAACTACCATGGCACTATTCCACCCGACGCCTACATAGTCTCGCTGGCTTTGAACTCGTTCTGGATAAAATCGAAAGATTGACTCTAAATTTTAATGGAAGATGCCAACTCTCACAACATGTACATATTAATGAACTCATCTCATCATAATTTTATCTACTTTTTCTCATTTTTATCTTATACCTCTGCTTTATAAAGGTTTTTGTAAATTTTTTCCTTCCGTTTAATAATAATCTACATAAGTTTCATAAATTAAAAAAATATATTTATATATCTACCCGAGTAAAACGGGTTATACATTATTTTATATTATTTAATACAATTATGTCTCGTTATATATTGCTTTGTATGGCACTATATATAATAAGACGTAATTTTCGTCTTTCGAAAAATTTTTATATGACCCAATATCTAAATATATCTTTTTACATATGTTGTCATATTTAATTTAATTTAATTTTATTTACAATTTCAAACCAAGCCCATAGGGCCAAATATGGCTCACAATACAACTCACTAAAAAATACTACTAAATAAAGTATATATAATTAACAACAAAGTAACAATAATTAATTTACAAAAAATAAAAATAAAAAAAATAAAAATAAAATAGAAATGTGTATAGAATTCTTTCACTTTATATTTACTTCTCCCTAATATGATTCCCTGTATAATATTGCGTTCAAATATATAAGATATAAATTAACAAATGCAACAATTAAACGTTATATAATTATTAAATTAATTTAAAGATTGTTACAGTAGGCATATTCTTTTAGTTTGGCTTTAAATACATTGACCGAAAAGTCAAAACTTCTAAGTAATAAGGGTAAAGAACTCCAAATTTTAGCTACCCTGTACTGAAATGATCGCTGAAGGATCGATGTGTTATAAAGAGGATAATTTAATTGAGGGTTCCTTAAGGAACCTGAAAGTATAAAAAGTTCTAGTAAATATTCCGGACATTTGGCCCTGAAAACTTTATAAAAATGTATTAACAACCGCGCGTGTATAAAACTTTTAAAATTGCTTCCTAGAAAGTCTACTACATAATATTTAATCAGATCTCGATCATGGAATTTAAATTGTAAGACCAACTACAGCCCAGTTTCATGTTCAATTTAAATTTCATTTAAGATTTTATCAAAATCAATTACAATCCATTTTTAATTGGAAAATATTATTTTACAAAAACAAATTTTGATATAAAGTTCAAGTGATTTAAAAAATAATAACATGAAAACGAAAAACCGGTAAAATATTTTTGAATAGAATCTGAGTGATATTATCTGACAGATGACCCATACATTATCGACGTTGAAAATATTATGTTAAAAGAGTTAATACTTAACATACACAGTCAGACTTTGTATAGGATTTCGTACCAGATATGTATAGCAACAAAACAAACCTATTGATTTACAAAAGAAACATTTATTTTCCCTATATAATCTATGGTATATTCTTGTTTTAAATTAACTCTTAATATCTTAGTAAATTGAAATTGAAATTCATTTTCATTTAAAATATTATAAATTTACATCGAAACAACAGATTATTTTATTTTGAAATTGAATATTTGGCCATATTAATAAAAGTTAGCCAATTCTTCGGAGTAATTATTTTGGTTTAGGAATAACGTAGCACCAAATTTATTAATAGGCTTGAAGGATATCATCAAATACAAATGAAAATTAAAACAAAAAATTTTTAAACGATTATTTCAAGACATTTAATTTTATTAAAAACTCAAATTTGTCAAATTTGTTATCACAATTTTAATGTATTTTTCTCATTTTAAAATGAGTAGCCCAAAAATTAAAGCTTCATTTGAACTATTCTCACTTTCAAAATAAAAATCTCACCTTCAGTGAAAAATCCAGTGATGTTTTATGGAAAATTGTTTGAACTTTCATTTTATTTAGAGAATTTTTATTTTATTGATTATTTTTGAACTATACTATAGCTGTATTTTCGACTTAACTATATCCGTTAACTCATAAAAAACCTCAAAGTGCATAAAAACGCTTTTAAGACAAAAACTAACACATTACTTTTCGTAATGTGTTAAAAACTCAACGTTTATACATTTTCACATCTAACGTAACTTATTCGCGTTACTTCCTAGGAACTTTTGCTGACGTACGTTCGATTATAACGGAAAAATTATAAACATAACCTGTTTAAAAAATTTTTATGCTACAATCGGTTTAACGTAGATTTGCTTTAAAGACTTAAGGTTCATAGGCATGAGACAAAATACAACTTATAGATCCTATAAGTACTCATTTCACATAAAGACTCTAAAAGTTACTAGATTTGCTTAGTTTACACAATACATGAAACCTTTCGTGAATCCCCTATTGCTTTTCAGTGCAATATTTAATAAAAACAAAAATTCCAAAATTTTGGTCAGATTGGACCTAATTGCATCAAATTTTAACTATTAAGATATTATTTAATATAATAATGTCTGGTCAAAATTCGGATTAAATTGTATATAATTTAAAGTAATTAAATCCAATTTGATCCACGTAGATACAATTGTATTCACCATTTTTCGGATTAAATTGTATCTGATTAGTTATTGTATTTCATCAAATTAGATATGTCACCATATCATCTTTTTTAATCGGGTAAGTAGAAAAGGAACGAAGTTGCTAAACTCTTTGCTTCTAAGTCAAATGTAAATAAAAAAATATTATAAGAAATAAATTGAATTGAATAATATATTATTTGTTTATTTTTACTAGCAAACGCTGTAAAATTGTTTAGTTACAAATTTTATTTGTAAATAAATGTTTTCTTCTACTGAACGGCAGAAAACAGTCTTTGAATTCAGTGAACGTATTTTTTTTTAATTCAGAGAACGTAATTTTTTCAATTCATTGAACGTATTTTTTTTATTCACTGAACGTAATTTTATTTTTTTTTTAATTCACTGAACGAAAATGAAATTGAACGAATTCATTAAGGAATTAATTCACTTTTATAAAATTGAACGTGTTCACCAGTGAATTAATTCATTTGATTTAATAAAAAGAACTATAGCAATTGAATTAATTCGTAACAAAATAAATCGAACGAAAAAAAATATTAATTAATTACATTCAATATATGGTGCTTTGTGAATTAATTCATCGAATTTTTAATTCAGAATTGAAAAATTGAATTAAGGAATTAATTCTTCAAAGCTCTGGTATGGAGTAGAGATGAGCGATCCGGTGATTTTTGAATAACGCTGCTACCAGTGATCGTGATTTTCAAATCACCGTTCTTTTAAACAGTGACCATGATCACGGGTTTGTAATAGAGATGGGCGATCCGGCGATTTTTCAGTAACATTGTTCTCAGTGAATGTGATTTGCAAATCGTTGCAAATGGAAAAGACTGCGATTTTCTGATAAATAAACGAAATAATATTTATGGCGAGTTTTTAAGATGTCAGTTAAACTTGGTTTAGTTAAATCGAAAACGAATTTTGTCAGCCATGTTTTACTTACAAAGTTTATTAACAAAAATTTGCCGGAAAAACTTTTTCTCGAGTATAATTTATTTCTTTATTGAAATAAAACAAAATAAACCACATTTTAAAAGTAGTATTCCAGTTACAAACTGCGTTAAACTAAGTTTAAATTCACTTCCTAAAAACTGGGCCTTAAAAGAAGAATAGTTGCGACCGGTAACAAAGACATGATAGAAGCGCAATTGCGTTCGGGATGGTGTTCACGCCTTAATTCATATTGGTCTCGGATCGAGCCCACCATCCCGAACACATGTCCCGCATGCCAGAGAGGTCCCCACGACGTAAACCACCTCTTTGGCTGCACGGCAAACCCGACTCACCTAGATCCCACGTCACTATGGACCCACCCGGTGGAGGCGGCCCGGTTCCTGGGTCTGGATCTAGCTGAGTCAGCAGAACAAGATGAAGAAGAAGATTAATCTTATATATGCTTACATATTTATTGTAGGAGGCGTTGCTACAACAACAACAACAACAACATGATAGAAGGAGACATTTTATTCAGAAGAGTGAGAAAGCAAGTCACTGTTATTGAAAAAAAACATGTATTACTGTGCACAACGAAGTTTGCAAGAAAGAATAGGACAAAAATATTAAAAGAACGACATTCCGAGTAACTGCGACTTGAAATATATGATCACTGCCGTTACCAGTGATTTATCAATAACTGTGATTAAATCACCGGTATGAAAATATCGCTCATCTCTAGTATGGAGTGATTATTTCTTTTTTATTCGTGAGATTGCGTGAGCGTAAGTCAGAAATCATTCACCCATCTCTACAACGAATCATTACTACGCAATATATGTATGTGTGAGTTAACAACAACAACAAAAACCCAAAAGCAAATAAACAAATCTATACGAAACGAAGCGTATTCGGGTAGTGCACGGAAGAAAATCTACAATCACCACAAGGAAGGGTATGTGTTGAAAGCACAGTACATGACCGTATGGTTTGCGTTCGTCATCAGACAAACGGAAACGCTACCACTCGGTTTGTGTACAAACACACAACCGCTAAATCGATAGATAGGGTATGTGTTCTTTGGGCGTACCGTACCCTATCTGTTGTGTACAGTTTATATTCCTACTCTGTTGTAAACCTTTTGCGTTTGCTGATGACATACAGTTATTATGGACAGGGGATCGTCAATTTATTGATACCCTAGAGGCAACCGTGATTTATGACTTATCTATTTTAGATGATTGGATGATAACGAATTGCCTTCATATAAATCCCTCTAAAACAAAAGCTTTGATTTTTAAATAGGACTGATATATTTAATTTGAATTTGAACATATGTAACGCTAATATTGAGAATGTTAGCAATTTACCTTGTCTTGATGTGCAAATTGATGATATAAATTTGTTCTCGCCTGTGTCCGTAAAGCGGTCTATTGCACATGCTTTGCTTATGTCTCAAGTAAATTATTGCTTTGAAGTATTTTCTGGTTCTTCTGAGACAAATAAGAGGAGCATTAAATATATTATTCATAAAATATTCCGATTTGTCAATGGCTTAAGATTGAGGGCTCATGTGTCCTTACATTTGAAAAATTTTCTGAATCTTACCTTTGATGATTATCTTAAATTTCGTTTATTATTATACCTTTATATGATTGTTTTTTATCGTGAACCTGAGTGTTTTTTGTCTATTTTCATTTTTACATTCTGATAGGAATCCTTACCGATAACCGCATCGTTTCGGTTACCATCCATGCTTATTTTGTATATAACTGTGTAGTTTCTTTGGAGTATTCGTAGGGATTTTTATTAGACATTAAGTATTTTATTCTCATAGTATTAATAGTACATGTAATATGATTATATTGGCCATTTAGGCTACTTATATTACAAATGAATAAATAAATGAAATGAATATCTCGGGAACTATAAAATATAACCCACACAAGTAAGCATGTTTTTTAGTGGCCTGTACTAGCAAAGTCTTTTTTTATGCGGTAGATGCATTCCAAAAAAACCGCATAAAATAAATCCGCATAAAAAAGAACTCTACTTCCATACAAAAATGGGAGATGCGTTCCGAACATTTCAAAAACCGCATAACTTTAAAATAAGGTGAGAAAATTGAACTAAAATCGCATAAAAAGGACTATAGAATAAAAAATTAAAAAAAAATTATTCATTTATTTTTACTTTTAACACAAAATAACACTTTTATTCATACAGTACATACAAAAAAAAAAATCAGTAAATCTACATATATGGATTCATACAAGTTTAATATATGTTCGTACATGATCATAAACATGAATGCTTTTCCATGGATACATAAATCTCCATACATGCATCCACATATGTCCACGATCGTATTCCCGAGAATTCGATGACAATGTTAAACTCAGTTGTGAGCCAGAAATAACAGATTTTCTAGTTTGAGACACATTTAATTTAATTGCGCTTATTGATGATTCCCAACTTTAAAATATTTTCCAATAGAGGCATATCTTTCACCAGTTGCTATGCGAATGGTTTTATTCATTTCTTTTAAGAAAACGGTTAAAAAATAAGACAAATTTTTTATTTTAAATTAAATAAAAAATGTTATAAAAGTTGTAAAAAACGCAACGCAAGTCGATTTAAAAACCGCATAACTTCAAATCCGCATAAAAAAACCGCATAAAAAGAAACTTGTGTATGTTAGTTTTATGAAAATCTGATAAGAAACCAAAAAATTGCGAGCGCTCAAAGTTTTTTATGGAAAAGGTACCCTATTTTGGGGGGTCATATTTCCGTCCCCGGAGGGTCTGTGAGGTCCAACATCTAAACTTAAGTTCGATATTACCTTTAAATTTTGTTGCAATCGGACCACTAAGAAATGGCCGAATTATTTCCACCAATTTTGTGAAATATTCCACTGTGCCCTGGTGGGTCAATTTGGGCTTTTAGACCACCAGTGGTTTTTTTCACCACATAGCTTTGTTTTGCAAAAAAAAAAAATAAATGAATAAGTTGGTTTACCTTAAATCTTTCGCTACCCTTGTACACTACAGTGTACACATCTTTAAAAGAATATATAATTTAATATATAAATTTAATAATGCAAAAAAAACTTGATACTTTTTACAAATAAGTTTATTAGAATCTTGGACTTCAAATAAAAATCATTATATGCATAAACAGTTCAACATGGCAATATGGTCGCGATATTTGTTAATGAAGTCTAATTTTTTTGAATATATATCTCCGAGAAAAGGGCGTTTTGGTGTTTCTCATAAACTAATGAAGACAGATAACTGAAATTTGGCATATAGCTTCGTTTTATGACGAAAAGACAACAAACCGAAGGATTTTTGGCTACTCGAATGTTTTAGGGGTAAAATGGGGCTCAGAAGTTTGAAAAATCGATTTTCGGACGTCATTTTTGGTGGGTAGGAGGGCGAGGGGGCAAAATATGTTACAATTTTTTTCTAATTTGTGGACTCTTAACAAGGATTTGAAGTCAAAATAACGATACATCCGCAAACAAAAAGTCGGTAGTGAAAGGGTTAAGTATGAATTTATCGATTAGCTTTTGTTGGTAAACTTCTTACGTTGTATTGTAACTAGGGTTTTTCTTTTCCCGGACTTTTTCATTTCCCGGGACAGCGGGATTTTTTTTAAGAATTTCCCGGGATCCCGGGAATTCCCGCTCGTTAGAAAATATATAAATTCGACATACGTTGTACTTGAAAAACTCGATTTCTATTAAAACACCGTCCGAAAAAGTTTATGTTTTGGTTGTAGCCATGAGAAAATGTATTTAATATATTCTGAAAAAAGGACTAAATATAAAATATCCTTCTCTTCCACTTTTTATACCCTCCATCCCACTGTGCAGGAGGGTATATATCATTTTGTAATTCCGTTTTGTAACTCATCAAAAAAAAATCTGGGACATAAAAAAATATATATTCCGCCGTGTCCGTCTGTCTGTCTGTTGAAATCACGATCACACTCAAAATAGTTGTGCTAGGATGTTAATTTTTAGTCAAAATTTTGGACCAATTACTTAAGCAGTTTGCTATTGGAAATGGGCATATTTGGTCCAGACGTTTAAAAGTTATGAAAGAAAATGTAGAAGCACCTCTAGAATTTTCCATATTAACATGAAAAATATATTAACTGTGTGTTGTTGTTGTTACTGAATAAGAAAAAAATACAAACATACACACCCAGGCCTTGAAAGAGTTAATTCTTTTTTTGAATTTATATGCATAAAATTGGATTCATTTTATAAATTACTGAATAATTCATAATGCCTTTAAATCAATGATTGGACATTGAATAAAGTGAGATAAGATTTGTTCCTATTTGTGTTGATTCAATTTCGATTCTATAGAATAATTTGGACGTATGTTGGATTTAGAGGCACCTCACCGAATGATTCTAAATTTTTACTACTGATATAACTCTCTGTTGGGGGCCCGAAGAAATTTTTTTTCAGCGAAAAGCCTGTATGGGGAGTTACTTCGGTTTAAAGTTTCAAAATGGACTTAAGTATATTTTCTTCATTTATGATAGGGTTGGAACAGTATGTACACCATTGGAAAGGTAATAAAAATATCTTTAGGATAGCATTTTTTTGTTGACCCATTATGATTCGGCGTAGGAATTTTAATTTTTTTGTTTTTTTTTTTTTTAAACCTATATAAGAAAATATAATAGCCATGTCCGTCTGTCTGTCTGTTGAAATCACGATCACGCTCAAAATAGTTGTGCTAGGATGTTAATTTTTAGTCAAAATTTTTGTCCAATTTCTTAAGCAGTTTGGTATTGGAAATGGACATATTTGGTCCAGACGTTTAAAAGTTATGAATGAAAATGTAAAAGCACCTCTAGAATTTTCCATATTAACATGAAAAAATATATTAACTGTGTGTTGTTGTTTTTACTGAATAAGAAAAAAATACATACATACACACCCAGACCTAGAAAGAGATAATTCTTTTTTTGAATTTATATGCATAAAATTGGATTCATTTTATAAATTACTGAATAATTCATAATGCCTTTAAATCAATGATTGGACATTGAATAAAGTGAGATAAGATTTGTTCCTATTTGTGTTGATTCAATTTTGATTCGATTGAATAATTAGGACGTATGTTCGCTTTAGAGGCATCTCACCGATTGATTCTAAATTTTTATTACTGATATAACTCTCTTTTGGGGGCCCGAAGAAATTTTTTTTCACCGAAAAGCCTGTTTGGGGAGTTACTTCGGTTTAAAGTTTAAAAATGAACTTAACTATATTTTCTTCATTTATGATAGGGTTGGAACAATATGTACACCATTGGAAAGGTAATAAAAATATCTTTAGGATAGCAATGACTTAGATATATGTAGCTAAGTCCATTTCCAAACTTTTCACAGAAATAAACTCCCTACAGAGGTCTTTCCGCGGATTTTTTTTAACAGCTTGAAAAGTACTACATCGGGGTAAAACAAAAATTCAATGAGATCAACTTATTGCAAAATTGAGATTTAAAATACGAATTAAGGAATTATATTTTTAAAGGTCTGCATACATCTATATGAATAACATAAGCAGTGTTGCCACTTTATGGGTAGGGCATGGATGTAGCAATTATTAAATTGTTTAGTTTTTCACTTAAATTTCAATTCAAATGAATGAATTGAGAAAGTTATCAAATTTGTAAATAAAAAAATATATTATACATAAAAAAAGAATTTAAATCATAAAATAGCCAATAGTTAGTGAGTCTATGAATACAACTTAGCAATTACTTCAAAGCATTGTTGGTAGCAGAAACGGTGCGATTATCGGTGAGGGTAAGTAACGCTATCATAGATTATTTCGGTTACAGTATTTTAAAGATAATTGTATTTCGATAACGGTATTTTAAGGTTAACTGTATTGCAATTATTTCGATAATTGTATTTTAAGATAAGCGGTATTTCGGTGCATTCCGGAAATTTTTTTTTATGAAAAAACAAAGTAAAGTAAAATAAATTTATTAACTAAGTGTATGTAAAATTCACAATTACGACGTGGAATTATAAAAATTTTAAACTAAAAAATAATGGTGTTGTAAGGATAATGGGATAATGGTATTTGATTAATTTCGGTACTGGTATTTTAAATGTATCGATATTTGAATCTATAACAGAATTTCAGCGATAGAGCCTACCAACCCTGCCTCAATGTATGTAATTACTTTTGGCTTATGAATGGCTTAACATCTAATTGTGAAGTTTGCATAAAAATTCCAATATCTATTTTTTATTCATACGAGTTAATGAATTGATTCACAGCGACTGATCATCCACGAATTAAACCGATACATCAGGAAAGTGTATTAATCTATACATGCTTTGAAATTCTTTCGTTATACAAATAAGCTATTAACGTACACAAAAAAATCGTTACCAAGTAATTAAGCAAATTTCAACTAATAAAGTTTTATCGAATAATTTATTATATTGTGTATGCCACAAAAATATTATTTTAGTTAAAGTGCTCCCAATTGCTTGCCAAAGATTTTTTTGTATTTAAAAACGCAAATAAAACTTGATTTTTGAAAGACTCTAAAATAAGATTATTTTTAAATCGTTCACATGTGATCATAACTGACTCTTATTTACAAGCTTTTTAAGTATTTTGTTCTAAAGTTAATTTTTTCTCAAAATTTTATGAAGATTCATATAAGACTCAAAAGTTCATCATAAATGCTGCATATTTAAGGAACTTTTCTTTGTAATAATATAACGCCCAGAACGATGGGACAATTGAAATGGCCAAATCACTTTTTTTTTAAGTTTACTGATGAGGTTATTACCTTTTTTCGGAGTTCAAATTGTAATAATATGTTAATTGAAGTCATTTATAATTTCATATTTTTTGGGTAATTTTGTCTACACTTTTGGGAATTTTGAATCTTGCTTGTAGCAGCACTGAGATTAAACAAGATTAAACTGAAATATTTACTTTTAGTGGTGGAAAAAATCATACACATTTGTTGCACAGTGGATTGACCGAATACAAAATGGGTAATAATTCATACTTGTTTGTACTTAGTAGAATCCCCGAATAAAAACACCAGGATGGAGGGTATCTAAAGACTCGGCACAGCCGAATTTAATCTTTGGTTTGTATAAGTTTCCAGTCATCTGGGGACTTATACAAACCATCGAGCGGGCTTTAGCCCGCTTGTTCTAGATCAATTCATTTAACAATTTAAACCGTGAATTAATATTTAAGTAATATATTTATATGGAAGGCCGTCTTAATTTTAAAAAACTCTTAGAAATATATTAACTAAATAATAATTTCGCTGTTTAAACGGTTAAACGAATTGATATAGAAAAAGTGAGTCACGAGTATTTTATTTTCATCGCTTTTTTAGAATATATTGGAATTGTTAATGGGTGCAAACTTGTATCGGACCAGTTTTATAGTCAGAACTAAGATACATTTTTTGCTTAAATATTCCTTAAACATGAAATCCAAAAATTACTATTTCTAGATATTTTGTTTCTTTCTATGAAGATTTTCAGAAGTATCGGTCTAGAATTATTTTTATAAAAAAGTTTAAAAGTGAGTATTTTTTACACCAATTTTTAGGCAAATACGCCTAAATTGTATTATAAAATTAAACACAAAAATATTATTATATATTTTCTTAACTTTAATTGATTTTCTTGAATAGAAATTTTTTATGCCACAACTTAAAAGGTATTTATTTAATTTTTAGTTGTATATTCATATCATATTTAGTTGTATTTTATATTTACATATAAAAAAATCCAAAATAATTTTAAAAAAGCATCTTATTTTAAAAATAAACAATATTTAATAAATACAAATGAAATAAAGGAATAGCAATTAAACTTCAAATGAAATTATTTGAAGTAAAAGAAACTAAAAATACGTATGTCAATTGAAAATACGAAAATATTAATAATTTTTTTAATTTTAATGCCTAGTTTTTTGGAGGTATTTGGAACTCTATAAGATTTTGGGTACGATTTTACTTTAGTACCCATGCAAAACATATAGGCAAGGCAAATCTTTCCGAAAATATTGTAATGTAAACCAGCCTATATAAATATTGCTTTATTTGAGCCAAGATAATTATAAAGAAAATTTTTCCGAAGTACAATACAAGTATTTTTGTTGGTAAACTTGGTAATGGTTGATAAAATTTTTTTCTCTTTAAGTATACCAAATGCAACTGACATCCAAAAACAATTTGGCCTAATTCAGTTTATTAAATTTTAAATCGTATTTTTTAATTTTAAATATTTTTTATTTAAATTCATTTCAAAAAATTAATGCTTTAAATTTAAATAAAGCTTCCAAAATTACAATAATACTAGCTAAAACTTGTGTAAAAGAATTAAAAAAAATCCCGGGAAATCCCGCACAAAATTCCCGGGATTCCGGGATCCAAAAAAGGGCGGGATTCCCGTCCCGGGAATTCCTAATAAACCCTAATTGTAACGGTATGGGTACATATCGATATTTTATTTATTTCGGTATTGTTATTTTAAGGATAACGATATTTCAGCTATTTTGGTAGCGGTATTTTAAGTATAACAGTATTTCGACAACAGTATGTCTGTTCCCGTACTCAAAATTGCGTGTAAATTGTTGTTGTTTGGGTTGTTTTGGGATCCCGCGGGTACCCGCGGTAACGTACGGGAACGCACATATTATTTTAATAGTAATGGTATTCAGTTGAAAGAGTTTTGAATCGATAATGGTAATTTAGCGGTATTGCATGATCTAAATATAGAGAAATTAAAACTATTAAACTTACGTTTTTTCCAGATTTATCGAAACGCATATAAACCTGAGACAATGCTGATCGTAATGGTACTGCTATGTTGCGCCACAGTTTGGATACATCTGTTATTTCTATACTTTCGTTTAAAACTGGTTCTATGTAGGTCATAAAACACTTACTGGCAGTAATTTTTAGTTCAGGAACATCGCGACACGCTTTGTAAAATACACTCAGAAAAATATTTAGATAATTGTTAAAGAACTCTGGTGTTATTTGATCAACAATAGCAAATTGTTTTGTCAATTCAACTTTATTTCCGTAATACGCAGATGTTGTTTCATCATATAGTTGTTGAAGTTCACATTTGACCATTTTGCGAGCAGTTTCGAATTGGTCACTTAAAATTCTCAACGTTTCGGCTTTAGAATATTGGGGACAATGTAGTATTAACACTTCGTTCAAACCCGTTTTCGAATGATATTTTTCGAACGGTACTTGTGATATCAGCAGCACACAAATGTTAAGTCCCGTTAGCTCCTGAAGTCGTAGCAGCGATGGCAAGATATTTCCATCCATATCACGTAGACGATCTGCATTATCGCAGGCGATGACATAGCTGCTGTTATTGTTTAAGTTTCTCAAGTTTTTCACAAATTCTGTTAGGGTATCACAACGCTTTAAATCAGAATTGGATTCGCAGCCATCAATTAATTCCTCCAAGGCATTTTCAAAAAGTATTTTTGGTGTGTAACATTCAATACAATTCACATACACAGCACGATAAGTTTTTTTCTTTTTATTTAGTCGTAAAAAATCCTTGACTATTGCAGTTTTGCCGGTTCCTGCGTGGCCATAAACAAAAATCGCAGAGGGGAAACATTCATCCGGTCTTGAGATCAAGTTAGATAAATTTTGTATAAAACTGAGACGACATGGATATTTTTTTGTCAATATTTGAAACATATTTATCAATTTCTATATTTTTTTATTATTTTATAAAAACAAATAATTTTCGCGGTATACACTGTAGCCAGCTTGGCGCTTTTCTTGCTAATCTAGCGCTTTATTATTGCTCGTAGCAGTGATGGAATTGAGGCACAATTGCAACATTTTGGTTGACTAGTACACTAGCGCAATAAACACTACACGCAAAAAATAAAAATGAGGAAATCACATAAAATAAGGGTATAATTACCTAGTTTTAGTATGTATTATAGCTCAACCCGCGTTTTAGTTATAACTTATATAAAGTTGCGATTACATCTGTTTTCAAATCCCGAGATTTCAATGGAAATCTCGACCCGAAATCTTGACCGTTTACATTTACACTTTATGACAGTAGCGAGATTTCGATTTGACAGCTGCACTTTTTTTGTAAACAAAGTACCATAAAAAAATAACCTGAAAATAAAAATATTTCTAAAAACCATTTTATTCATTGGCGGAGTACAATTTACATTATTTTATGTAAAGATCTAACGCTAAATATGTTAGTAAATTTGTTTTTTTTATAAGGACGGCAAGCTAGAACCCAGATTTTGCAATATTTTGGCGGAAGGAAGACATGCACTTCCCAAAGCTTTCTTCACAGTTATGCTTCGCGGGAAGCAAAAATTAGAACCACGCAACACTTCTTATAATCATTAGTAAATTTCCATTGGGTCTAAAGTCATATTTATTAAATTAATAATAATTTTTTTATTTCATTATTTTGTGTTATTTTTTTAGTCAGATGTTGACCATCGTTGCCAGTTTTTCATGCAAAAACTCTACAAATTAAGCGAAACACAGTGTTGTGTTCTGCAAAAGTCTCCAGATTTGTGAGATTTTCATGAGATTTCTTCGAAATCTCGCAAATTTACGGGATTTCCTTTGTATGGGGAATCTCGGGATTTCACATGAGATTTTCACTGAAATCTCAATTTTAGTCGAAATCTCGGGATTTGGGTGCAGATGTAAATGCAACATAATATGCTTGGTAGAAAATAAGAAAACAATAACTATACAAAACAAAACTTGGTAAATATTTCTTATTCTGTTTTTGGAATTTTTAGGACTAATTTATTAAACTTAAGCTTTATTTTATTATTAAAACAATTTGTTTAATTTAATTGGTTATTTCTTTATTTAATTTTACAATTATTACTATTATATTACATTGCACGCTTATTATTGTATATTATCCTCTCAATTCATAAATCCTTTGTAAAATTATAGCAGGTTTACAAAACGTCATTTTCATAAAAAAATTTTTCAATAAACCTCCTATAATTTTACAAAGCGTTTATGAATTTAGGAGTATAAATATATATTGTACTAAATCTATATATATAAAAATAAGTTGGTATATGTTCGTCATTTTATAACTCGAGAACCACTCAACCGATTTACAAACCAGGTCTACTTTTACTGATGGTTCTTAAAAAAAAAATGATGAACTTTTTTTTTGGGGAAACTTTTTTTTTTGTGCAAACACTTTTTTTTTGTGGAAACAATTTTTTTTGTGGAAACTTTTTTTTTTTGTTGAAACACTTTATATATATATTTGTTCCTTTTACTCCTGCAAGGAGCATAGGGCCTAAACACTTTATTTGTGGTATTTTTTTTTTTTTTTTTTTTGTTGAGGAAACTTTTTTTATTTTTTTGTGGAAATTTTTTTTTGTGCAAACATTTTCTTTTTGTGCAAGCACTTTTTTTTTTTTTGTGGAAACACCTTTTTTTTTGTTGAAACATTTTTTTTGTGGAAATTTTGTTTTTTTTTTTTGTGGATACTTTTTTTTTGTGGAAACACTTCTTTTTTTGTGGAAACACTTTTTTTTGCGAAAACTTTTTTTATTGTGGAAACTTTTTTTTTTTGGTGGAAACACTTTTTTTTTGTGTAGACTTTTTGTTTTGTGTAAACTTTTTTTTTTGTGGAAAAACTTTTTTGTGGAAACACTTTTTAGTGGAAACACTTTTTTTAGCAGCACTGTGGTTTACTTGTAATAAAATTACAGCACAGTTTTTTATTTTGTGGAAATTCGTTTTTGTTGTGGAAACACTTTTTTTTGGAAACACTTTTTTTGTGTAAATTTTTTTTTTTTTGTGGAAACCCTTTTTTGTGGAAACACTTTTTTTGTGTAAACATTTTTTTAACACACTTTCGGGAAAGAAAATTTGTCCACGGCCACTTTTTTTAACACTGTTTCGGGAAAGAAAATTTGTCTACGCGCACTTTTTTTAAACACATTTTTTTTGTTTTTAAACACACATTTTTATTAAGGAAAGTAATATAGAGTTTGTTTACGACCCTTTTTTTTGTTTTTTTAACACTTTTTTTAAGACACTTTCGGAAAAGAACGGGGAAATTAAACGGGGAACAAGTGGAATTGAAACTCGAGAAAATGGCAATGGAACAGAGAACGAAATGGAATGGAAAGCGGAACGAAATGAAACAGAACGGGGAACGAATGGATTCGCAATGATAATAAACAAATCGCAAAGAGAGTCATAGTGTTTACATATAAGAGTGACTGACTGACTTATTTTACCCTCTAACCGGCCTATGCTTTTTCACCAAAGTATAAATAAAATACAAAAATGAAATTTTTTGTGCCTTTGATTAAGAATGGTTTAAAAGTAACTTAAATACATTTTTCAATTTTTGAAAATTGTGTTAGTTTCAGAATATTAGTTGGCGACATTTTGTTGAGGCTGTTTATTTCATAGCCCTGGGGGGTTATTATGTAATTCGATTCGAAACGGAAATGCTTTCGAACAGAATTTTCACATTGAAAATAAAGAACCAAAAAACAGTTTTCAATGGGGTAAAATATTGAAAACCTGTATGAGATTGTCCAGCATACACTTTTTCAATGTTTTCCCCCATTAAAAACTGGGTTTTGGTACTTGATTTTCAATGTGAAAATTCTGTTCGAAAGCATTTCCGTTTCGAATCGAACTACATAATAACCCCCCTGTTATATTATTTTACTTCGGTGGGGTTAAGTGCCATGGGATTAGTGAAGGAGGACACTGTATTAAGGATAAAAAAATCATACACATTATTTTTCCAAATTGATGTTGCGGTCGCTGGGGATCGAACCCGCAACCACATGTGTAACCGTTCAACGCGCTAACCATTACACCACAGCGTCATCGTTATTTATTGTTTATTATTAAGTGTGTCTATTTGTTTTTATTTTTACTTAAAAAGTAGAAAATTTGTTTTAACCTAAGCTTCCTCTGAATAATAATTTTTGAAATTATTTATTTTTTATATAAGCTCCTAATAAGCATTCTCATCGATGGGGGCTTTTATTTTAAAGATTTTTACATTAATAAAAAACATTGTATTTTATTTTCATAAAAATATTTAATTCCTATACAAAAAAAATTACATTTTAAACTTAAAGGTACGCTAACAACGTAGCGGGCTTTCCCGATACGACAAAATTCATTTTCGGTTTAACTGACATCCCAAAAACTAGGCCTAAGGCACGCCGCTAAATCTAGCTAGTATACTTATAATAAGAAAACTATATTAATTACTTAACGTGTTGGCCGCAATGAATTTCTTGTACGACAGCTTCCTTCCTTCACATCTTTTTTATTTATTTATTTATTTAGTTAAGTCTATGGATTTTAAATCCTTACAGACTATATTATTTAAATTAATTACAAACAATATTATTTAATTTAATTACAAAAAATATTATAAGGCTATGTATTTAAAAACAAGATAATACTACGTTTAATGACACTAATGCATTAAACACATAGACGACTGCAGCTACACGACTACACGACTACAAATGCTGCTGGCTGCAATTGTAGTCGTGTAGTCAGCTACTTAATTTTTTTGAAAACGACAGCAACATGTAAACAGATAATCCTAAATATTTGACATTTTGATAAATATTAATCTTTTTTGGTTTGTGCTTCTAAAATAATGGCTGAGTAATATTTTGTTAATTTTGTAAGATCCATTTTTTTTTACAAAACATCACAATAAAGTTATTTCCAAATATAAATTAATGAAACCTTCAAACAATTATAAAATATAAACACCTGTTTCTTCAGTGTTCCCAAAACGGTGATTTTCTAGTCAGAACTAGCGATTTTATTTCGCCTCTAGCGGGAAAAATTGTCCTGTTTTACATATTTTGTTATATTGTCAACACTATTTTTGTTTTGTAGCCAACAAAAATAGAAATTATCCTAAGTTGACTACAGCGGCAAAAGTAGTCGTGTAGCCGTGTAGCTGTGTTGGTGTCAAAATAATCGTTTTCATATAAACGTGTGTATTTTATTTTTGACAGGCTGTAGTCGTGTAGCTGCAGTCGTCTATGTGTTTAATGCTTAACACTCAAAGAAAAGTCAATAAAATTATACATCTCATTAAAATCTCTACATATTCTACGAAAAGGATCAGAATTTGCGTAATTTGTTTGAAAGACCTGAAGATACAATGGTGTAAAATTGCGAGTTGATCGTTGCGGAACGTTAAATTTAACATTATTAAGCAGGAATTCAGAACAAACATTACCATTAAGCAAATTAACTAAAAACGTAATGTTAAGCATTTTTCTTCGGCTTTCTAGTGTAGGCAATTTAACCCGTTCAAGTCTAACTGAATAGGATGGAAGAGCTTCAGAAGGGTTCCAAGTTGAGTTCCCTAAGCAGAACAATAAAAATTATTTTTAGACAGATTCTATTCGATTTATGTGAACATCATAATCAGGATCCCAGATAATAGAACCATATTCGATGATTGGTCTTACCAAAGATGTGTATAACTGCTTTGTAATTATAGGATCAGTGAACTCCTTTGCCCAACGCTTTATAAAAGCAAGTACTCCACGAGCTTTGTTTATCATTGACGTAATGTGTTTTATAAAATCTAATTTTGAATCAAGTAAAACACCAAGATCTAAAATCTCTTTGACTAATTCAAGTTGGCTGTCACCAAAAGTAAGGAAACCAAGAGAATTCCATTTTCTGGAAAAACGCATGTGCTTGCATTTTGTTAAATTAAGTTCCATGAGGTTAATATTACACCAGTTATAAAAGTTATCCAAGTCAAGTTGAAGATTGAGCATTTCCGAAGGTTTTTTGTAGCTTAAGAAGATTTTTACATCATCGGCATACATTAATACATTACAATTGTGTATTGCACACGGCAAATGATTTATAAAAAGTTAGAATAAGATTGGACCAAGGTGGCTTCCTTGCGGTACTCCAGAATTGACGATGATGCCCTTGGATGTTGTATTATTAAAACGAACACTTTGTTTCCTACAGATAAGATATGACTCGAGCCAGCGAAGACTGTTGTTAGTAAAACCCATTAGTGAAAGTTTACTAAGAAGAAGACTATGGTTGACCTTATCAAAAGCTTTACTGAAGTCTGTGTATATAACGTCCGTTAATTGACCATTATTAAATCCATTATTTACAATAGTGGTAAGTTGTAAGATATTCGTCATTGCTGAGCGACCTTTTCTAAATCCATGCTGGAAAGGTGACAGTAATGAAGATGATCTTCCTTGGAATGCAAACCTTTTATGATTTAGTTTATTTATTACAAGTAAATTTTCATGTTTTATATTGTTTTCAATACTTTTTCACTTTTGGCATCTATTTCCAGCCAACTTTGGCTATTTTAATGAAATTTTTAGGAATTCTACACATTTTGTAACCATATGGCAACAAATAAATGAATTGCAAAAATTCCTAACCTAGTGTCTTCAAATGCAATGAATGTGCAAAGAAATTTTAAAATAACACACAAAGGAACAACAAAATTATTTTAGTTGTTGTTGTTTTGTGTGTTATTTTCAAATTTCTTTGTACATTTCATTGCATTTGAGCCGGTGTCTTCAAATGCAATAAATTATATGATATGAAATGTCAAAAACATTGCAGCGAAAAGTCAAAATGATATCAATTGCAGAGTGGTGGAGAACACTTGACCATTTCATGGATAATAGGTCATTCACATGAACGAGATAACTGAATCTCACATCATATATTAACATTATGTGGTAAAAGAATAAAGAACACAAATGAGGAGATTTAGTTATCTCGTTCATGTGAATGACCTATAAGAAATATCATAGATTTTTCTCCGAAAAACACCAAATTTTTCTAATTTGTTTATTTTTACTAGCACACGCTGTCAAATTGCTTATTTAAAAATTTTATTTGTACATTATTGTTTTCTTCTACTGAACGGCAGAAAACAGGCTTTGAATTCAGTGAACTTATTTTATTTTTTTTCAATTCAGTGAACTTATTTTATTTTTTTTTTTAATTCACTGAACGTAATTTTATTTTTTTTAATTCACTGAACGAAAATGAAATTGAACGAATTCAGTAGTGAATTAATTCAGTAAGGAATTAATTCACTTTTTTCCGTTCGATTTATAAAATTGAACGCGTTCACCGGTGAATTAATTCATTTGATTTAATAAAAAGAACTATTGCATTTGAATTAATTCTTTGAATTTGTTGTTTGATGAACGCGTTCAGTTGAACGAATTCAGTGAATTACTTAAGAAAAGGAATTCATTCAATTCTATAGAAAATTGAATTCGATTGGTAGTGAATTCATTCAAAAAGGAATTAATTCTTCAAAGCTCTGGCTACACCCAACGATGCCAGCCAAATAGTTAAGCGCGTAGCTGTCAAGGTTCCACCATTTTGGCCGGACCACGCTGGGATATGGCTAGCTCAAACGTGGGATGGAATCAAAAAGTCCGAAGATGAAATGTATGCCCAAAGACAGGTATTACCATGGGAAACACATTTACAATGCGTGTATATGGTTTCCAGGACAGGATTTTTTTTAATCTTTGAATTTTGTTTAGATTAAAAAAAATCTTCCTGGCCAGACTGTGGGATGGAATCAAAAGTCCGAAGATGAAATGTGTGTCCAAAGACAGGTATTATCATGGGAAACACATTTACAATGCGTGCATATGGTTTACAGGTCAGGATTTTTTTAAAGTTTGAATTTCTGTTTAGATTCCTGGCCAGACTGTGGGATGGAATCAAAAAGTCCGAAGATGAAATGTATGCCCAAAGACAGGTATTACCATGGGAAACACATTTACAATGCGTGCATATGGTTTCCAGAGGGGCAATTCTGTAACTATTTAACGACAAAATTCGGTAGTTAAATTGACAAGTTTTCATAGTAAACTCACAACCTAACAACCGAATTTTGTCGTTAAAAAGTTAGAGAATCCCAATACAGAGGGGCAATTCTGTAACTTTTTAACGACAAAATTCGGTAGTTAAATTGCCAAGTTTTCATAGAAAACTGACAACTTAACTACCGAATTTTGTCGTTAAAATGTTAGGGAATCCCACTACAGATCAGGATTTTTTTAATCTTTGAAGTTCTGTTTAGATTAAAAAAAATCTTCCTGGCCAGACTGTGGGATGGAATCAAAAAGTCCGAAGATAAAATGTATGTCCAAAGACAGGTATTACCATGGGAAACGCATTTACAATGCGTGCATATGGTTTCCAGGTCAGGATTTTTTTTAATCTTTGAATTTCTGTTTATATTAAAAAAAATCTTCCTGCCAGACTGTGGGATGGAATCAAAAAGTCCGAAGATGAAATATATGTTCAAAGACAGGTATTACCATCGGAAACACATTTACAATGCGTGCATATGGTTTCCAGGTCAGGATTTTTTTTAATCTTTGAAGTTCTGTTTAGATTAAAAAAAATCTTTCTGGCCAGACTGTGGGATGGAATCAAAAAGTCCGAAAACGAAATGTATGTCCGAAGATAGGTATTATCATGGGAAACACATCTACAATGGGTGCATATGGTTTCCAGGTCAGGATTTTTTTAAATCTTTGAATATCTGTTTACATTAAAAAAAAAATCCTGCCCAGACTGTGGGATGGAATCAAAAAGTCCGAAGATGAAATATATGTCCAAAGACAGGTATTACCATGGGAAACACATTTACAATGCGTGCATATGGTTTCCAGGTCAGGATTTTTTTAATCTTTGAATTTCTGGTTAGATGAAAAAACATTTTCCTGGCCAGACTGTGGGATGGACTCAAAAAGTTCCAAGATGAAATGTATGTCCAAAGACTTGTATTACCATGGGAAATACATTTACAATGTGTGCATATGGTTTCCAGGTCAGGGTTTTTTTTAATCTTTGAATTTCTGTTTAGATTAAAAAAAATCTTCCTGGCCAGACTGTGAGTTGGAATCACCACTTTCGAAGATGAGAGGTATGTCCAAATGTAGGTATTAATATGCGGAACATAATTCCAATGCGTGCAATTTGCGTGCACGTCAGATTTTGGAATGATCTTTGAATTTCTGTTTTGGTTAAAAAATCTTCCTGGCCAGACTGTGTGTTGGAATCACCACTTTCGAAGTTGAGAGGTATGTCCAAATGTAGGTATTAATATGAGGAAGATAATTCCAATACGTGCAGTTTGCGTGCACGTCAGATTTTGGAATGATCTTTGAATTTCTATTTTGGTTAAAAAATCTTCCTGGCCAGACTGTGGGTTGGAATTACCACTTTCGAAGATGAAACGTATGTCCAAATGTAGGCATTAATATGCGGTACATAATTCCAATGCGTGCAATTTGAGTGCACGTCAGATTTTGGAATGATCTTTGAATTTCTATTTTGGTTACAAAATCTTTCTCGCCAGACTGTGTGTTGGAATCAACACTTTCGAAGATGAGAGGTATGTCCAAATGTAGGCATTTCCTTCATTGTTTTTTCGGAGTGGTGAATATCGAAATCTCGGGATTTGGGTGCAAGTATAAACGCACCTTTAGGAAGTTTTTTACAATTCATTTACTTGTTGCCAGATGGTTGTAAAATGTGCAGAATTCCTAAAATTAGCATTAAAATAGCCAAAGTTGAAAACTGTTAAAAAAAAGATAAAACGTGGACACAAATTGCACGTATTGGAGTTATGTTCCTCATATTAATACCTACATTTGAACATACCTCTCATCTTCGAAAGTGTTGATTCCAACCCACACTCTCACCAGGAAGATTTTTTAACCGAAACAGAAATTCAAAGATCATTCCAAAATCTGACGTGCACGAAAATTGCACGCATTGGAATTATGTTCCGCATATTAATTCCTACGGACATACCTCTCATCTTCGAAAACTGTTAAAAAAAAGATAAAACGTGGACACAAATTGCACGTATTGGAGTTATGTTCCTCATATTAATACCTACATTTGAACATACCTCTCATCTTCGAAAGTGTTGATTCCAACCCACACTCTCACCAGGAAGATTTTTTAACCGAAACAGAAATTCGAAGATCATTCCAAAATCTGACGTGCAAGCAAATTGCACGCATTGGAATTATGTTCCGCATATTAATACCTACATTTCGACATACCTCTCATCTTCGAAAGTGGTGATTCCAACCCACAGTCTGGCCAGGAAGATTTTTTAATCAAAACAGAAATTCAAAGATCATTCCAAAATCTGACGTGCACGCAAATTGCACGCATTGGAATTATGTTCCGCATATTAATGCCTATATTTGGACATACATTTCATCTTCGAAAGTGGTGATTCCAACCCACAGTCTGGCCAGGAAGATTTTTTAACCAAAATAGAAATTCAAAGATCTGTACTGTCAGCTGTTGTTAAAAGGTTAAAAAGTGGCCAGATCGCTGGCATGCCCGCGTTATGCTCGGCTAGAGCTCGTCGGACGGGGTGGTTCTTTGCCAACACCTCTGTACCTTGACAGAACAAGAAAAAAAATTCATGCCAGCTGTTCAAAAAAAAATAAATAAAGGGTTCTAAAAAGTTCGATAAAAAAATTGCAAGTCCCGAAGCAAGACGCAAAAGCAAAAATAATAAAAAACAAAAAAATAACACAAACACAAGTCTCCCTGTCGTCCATTCAAAAATACAAGTTCGGCCGGTCTTATGCCGAACATTAACCCTCCCACTTGAAATCCATTTGGATTTCACCATGACATCTGATGTAGAAGTTTTGATGTCCCAAATCTTCCTCCACAGACATTTTAAACTTCCCTACTTACCGCTTTAAAAAAAATCTAGCACTTCATTCTAAATGATAACATTCTCAAATTTTCATGTAAACGTTATAAACATTTTTATTTTTATTATAATAAAATTTAATTTAAATTTAAATATTTCATTGAAAATCTCGGTATTTAATTTATGGTTTATACGCAAAAGTTTTATAAAAAAAATTTTAATTTACAGCCAATAAAAAAAATTCAATAGAAATCAATGTTTTTTTATATTAAATAATTAGGGGTTTGACTTTAAACAAATAAAAAAAATTGCAAATGGATGTAGGTTTCAAAATGGCTGCCAAAAAAAATATTTAATACAATTTTTCAAAAATTTTCTTTTTACATTAAACAAACCAAAATTAAATTTTTAATTAAAACAATATTGCTTTAAATTTTCTTGATTTCAACAAAAATTCGTAGAAAATTTAACTAAAACTTTGTCTATTTTTCACTTTTCCATTAATTTTATATTTAACTATATTTCTTTTCAGGTTACTGTGAACTGGGGCAGCTTTTAACAATTTTTCATCCCTAGTTTCTCCTTTCTCTTTCCTTGCAGGTTTTTCTTGGATGCAGCGGTGTTATTTGACTTTGTTAATAATTTTAGGTTTACCCGAAAGGTTTGGTCGGTCCGTTTTTCAGTCTAAGGTCTGGGTTTTCCGGTAAGTATATTTATTTTTTTTATATAAATATTTTTTTTATAATTTATTTCTTTTTTTTTCTTCTATGAATTTTAATTTTATTTTATCTTTTCTTTACTTTATTTTATTTTCAATGTAGGGTTAACATTTGGGTTAAGTTATAGGGCAATTTATCCCGGATTCAACAAACGATTCCCTAGGTCTGAGCTCACCCTAAAGTTTTCCGCGCACCTTTCTCTAAACTTTTAAAAGGGACTGGGTTATAAAATACACACAGGAAAGTACAAATGTTTTCCCTAATAAAATCTTTATATATATTTATATATTTGTTTTGCAATATAATTTCTTCTTTTTTTTGTTTTATTTTATTGCAGTCCGTCAGTAATGTTGTCTAGTTGAAAAATTGCTTCCCTGTACAAAACCTTTGTAGGATATACCTAGCACCCCAGGATGGATGGTGCTTAAGCTGCTTCTCCAACGATGGGACTGGCTAGAGGTGGTAGAGTTGTGTGGCTGTAGCTGGATTTTCTTGTGGTGGTAAGGTTGTGTGGCTAACTTCCTTCTTGTTGTCATATATTTTGTTGATTTTGTAATATATTTTGTTGATGTATTTACCGTGTATCAAAATAAACGTTAAATAAAATTATATAAAAAAAATTATGGTTGTTGCTCTTAATATTTTTCGCTGCAGACCACTTAGCCGTCCATTTTCCTCGAAACCCAAATTAGAAAAGGAAGTTTCAATCCCTCCATTTTCCTGACCATCTTTTTTTCATTTTCTATTGACATTAGCCTTGTCAAAAATAAATTTATCTATAATACCCATAGTTGTCTTTAGGGTTGTTTTGTATGCAATTCTGTGTGTCGATTTAACATATTCCCTAATAACATTTCTACACCTCACCCTCTAATACCCACACACGACAGATCATTCCAAAATCTGACGTGCACGCAAATTGCACGCATTGGAATTATGTTCCTCATATTAATACCTACATTTGGACATACATTTCATCTTCGGAAGTGTTGATTCCAACCCACCGTCTGGCCAGAATATTTTACATAATTAAATAAAAATTGCAAATTTTGTTTTTCCCTAATAATTTTATTATTTATTAATTAAATTGCATATTATTTGGTATGAAAGTGCGGTAGTTTCAACAATCCAGTCCAGTGGAGTCACTCCCATACAAATTGGAATTCATTTGTAGGAGTTTTGGATGTAAGGTAAGTAGCTGTCAAAATGAAGATATTACAGCATTGCCAGTTTAAAAAAATCGAAGCTAACTTGTCGATGCTAACTGCACGCATGTTAAGGTTCAATTAGACGTGCCATATCGCAATAGCCGTAACCATATCGCCATAGCAGAAAACCAAAATTCAATTGGTATCTACGGCTATGGCGTTATGGTATGTCACCAATAATCGAATACATTGTAGCCCATAAGATTGGTTTGAACAGCTGTTTTATATGGTTTTGGTTATGGCACGTCTTTGTTGGTTTGAGGTAGTGTTTCCAATTATTCGACATAGCCGATTAACCGGTTAATGCATTATTCGAAAAATCACTAAAATGGATTAACCGGTTATTCGGCTCGGTTATTCGAGAAAATTGGCGGTTAATCGATTAATCGTTTAATGCTAAATTAAGGTATTTCATTAACTTTTTATTAATTAAAACACAAAAAGCTGACTCTTTTCATTAAATATTAACGTCATATATGAATACGATGTATTTAATAAAAAGGTTTTCATATTCGAAGGTTGAAAAGTTTCGGGTTCTAAGATTTTTTTAAAAAAAGGTCTGTAAAAATGTTGCTAAATCTACTAAAATTTCGTTGAAGATGGCATAAAGAACTGCTGAAACTAACAAAATATTAGTAAGTTAAGAACAGCAAACCTGAAACTGTTACATATCGATTACTTAACGTAGATTTTTTATTTAGAAAAAAATTTAAAAATCTGAAAAGCTTAGATACAAAATTTCTTTGAATGTGATTTTTAATCAATACTGACACTATAAAATTTAATATTGCATTTAACTTTTTCAGACCCAACTAGCTTGCAAAAATGTATTAATTTTATAACTTTAAGGTAAAATGGTCAGTCTGTCATTATCATTTGATGTGTTAAGTCATAGTTTATTCTGTTTCCTTAAAGTGTAATAAAAGTTTACGGTTTATTTTTTTCTTTATTTCTTGTTGTTATTGTTTGTTAACAATATCTAAATATTAAAAAAAAAACAAAATTAAACGCAATCGCGAAGAAGATGTTGATGCCTGCTCTGGGTATAACATGAATAGAAAAAAAATGGTCACAAACAGCTCTCAGGGAGCTAGCAATTCAAATTATTTTGCACCTCTGCAAACTATCGATGATGACGATAATGAAGAAACAATTATCGAACCAGCTGTTAAAGTTAATATACCACCAATAACAATATTAAAATGTAAAATTGAACAAGTTCATGAAATATGTAGAATATTAAAAATCAAAGATTACTCTATACGTAATATTTCCATCGGTCTAAAATTGTTTTGCACAAATAACGTAGATTTTACTACCGTTTGTGACTCTCTCACTAAGAAGTTTCAGCTCGAATATTTCACATATGCTGCTAAAAACGAAAAGCCTTATAAGGCTGTACTATTAGGTCTAGATAAAACAGACCCATCAGTTGTTAAGTCCAGACTTTTAGACATGGGCCTTAAATGTATCGATGTTAAAATTGTTACTAGAGCCTATGCTGGAGCTAGGGACAGTAACAACGAACAAATTATATTCATTGTCTACTTTGAAAAAAAGTCAATCACATTAAGAGAATTAAGGCAAAATTACTCAGCCATCAACTACATAAAAGTCAGGTGGGAATACCAAAAACCCAACAAAACAAAACTGACCCAATGTTATAATTGTCAGATGTATGGACACGATGCCAGCAGATGCAATGTTAAAACATTTTGTGCCCATTGCGCCGGGAATCACAAAACTGAAGAATGCAAGTCAACCATTGTAAAATGTGCTAATTGTAAAGGCCCCCATAAGGCTATGTCCCCTGACTGCCCTAATAGGGAAACATAAAAGCAAATAAGGCAACGTGCTCAACCAAAGAGTACCAGACAAAGAAGCCAACAATTCAACAACCAATCAAATTACAATGTTAATTTTCCAAATGCTTTAAATCAGAGCGAAACACCAAATCCATCTAGAACGGGTTATAGCCAACCATTCACCCAAAAAAACGATAATAATAATTTGTTCTCTTTAGAAGAATTAAAAAATCTTACCTTTGAATTAATTTCAAATTTAAAAAAATGCAGGTCTCGTGAAGAGCAATTCGAGGTTGTTACAAACCTTGCATGCAAATTTTTGTACCAATGAACAGCAACATAACGTTATTACAATGGAATGCTCGTAGCATTCGCACTAAAAAAGACGAATTATTCCATTTCTTGGAAAAAACCAATATTGACATTTGTTTACTTTGTGAAACCTGGCTAAATAAAAAAATTACAATAAAACATCAGACTGCTACAGATACGATCGACAACGTGGTGGAGGAGGTGGAGTAGCTATTTTAATTAAAAAACACATTCAGCATCAACTTATACCTCCTATTAACACAGAACTGATTGAAAACATAGGTATTAAGGTAAAATCTGGTAATGACTTTATAAATATTTATTCTTGCTATTATCCTGGTGGGTCAACAAACAGGGACCCTAGAAGAAAACAAAAATTTGCGTCAGATATTCGTAAACTAACGAGCTCAAATAAATACATATTAGGAGGAGATTTTAACTGCAGACATAGTTATTGGGGATGTCAAAGAATTGCTGGGGTAACATATTATATGAGAAACTCCAACTAAACCAAACACAAATAGTATTTCCCCATGAATATACTTATATTCCGGTTGAACCAAGTAAACAACCGTCAACTCTAGATTTTTTTCTAACATATCTCAAAATAAGTCCGCAGTAAAAGTTATAAATGACTTGAGTTCTGACCACCTACCAATCATTAGTAAAATTAATTTAAATTATGAAATGGTAGACAATTTATGCTACGCTTTCAGCAAGGCAAACTGGCCGCATTTTATGAAATTCATAAACAGGAATCTTCCTGTGGCGGATAGCGTTAATGAAATAAACAACAGCTCTCAAATTGACAACATGATAAATGTTTTCAATAATGTAGTAAAAATGGGAATAGATGAAAGTGTGCCCAAACGTAGAATTGCACCAACCTCTAAACCCTAACCAAACAACATAAAAATTATGATACAATTAAGGAACGTATTTAAAAGGAACTGGAAGCGTTACAGAGATGTTAATGATCGTCGAGCTATGACACGTTTAAATAAAAATATTACGAATGAAATAAACCACTTCAGAAACCAAACTTGGAATAACATGTTGTCCAATTTGGACAAAGCATCTTCCCCTTTTTGGAAAGTTTCAAAAATGTTAAAGAAGAAATCTAGCAATATTCCAATTTTAAAACACAACAATGTAGTATGTTTCACCCGGCAAGAAAAGGCTGAAATTTTGGCTCACAACTTTAATTTGAACCACTGTATTTCATCAAATTTAAGTGATACTACTACGATTACTGAGGTTAATGGTGTTGCCAACCTTATTCGTAATATTAACCCAATCCCACAAAACTGTTACTTCACTACTACTGAAAAAGTTGGTGTAATTATAAAAAAATTGAAAAACAAAAAAACTCCAGGTTTAGACGGTATTAATAATAAATGTCTAAAAAATTTACCTAATAAAGGTATCAACTATCTAACGAACATCTTTAATGCTTGCCTTAAATTATGCTAGTTTCCCAGTGATTGGAAAATCTCAAAAACCATACCAATACTCAAGCCAAATAAACCTCCTGATTCTCCACTTTCTTATAGACCAATAAGTCTGCTCTCTTCTATAAGTAAAATCTTGGAAAAAATTATTAAGGAAAAGCTTATTAATTTTATCGATGCAAACAATATACTTCCATCGCAACAATTCGGGTTCAGAAGTGAACATAATACGTCTCAACCCCTACTAAAAATCAGAAAATTAGTTAAAAATAATTTTCAAAACGGCAAATCAACTGGTATGATATTGCTAGACATAAAAGCTGCGTTTGACTCCGTTTGGCATAATGGACTTATTTTTAAATTGAAAAAATTCAAATTTCCAATTGAGCTCATAAAAATTATTCAAAACTTTCTTCAAAATAGATCGTTCAGCGTTTACTTGGGTAAAATCTGTTCACAACAAGTTAATATCATTGCAGGATGTCCACAAGGTTCTTGCCTGTCGCCAGTTCTTTACAACATCTTTACTGCTGACATTCCAACATTTTCCAATTGCATTACGTCTATATTTGCAGATGATACATCAATTCTTAGTTCTGATGTTTATTCAGCTGATATTATTACAAACTTGCAGTCTGCTCTTACTGGGTTGAGTAATTATTTTGATAAATGGAAGATTTTGGTTAACCCTGAAAAAACGCAGGCTATTTATTTTACAAGAAAACGTAAGTCTTGTTTTATACCCCAGAGTTTACCTCGTTTCATGAACCATGATATTCCATGGGAAAACAACGTCAAATACTTGGGCGTTATGCTTGATACAAAGCTTAATTTTAATAATCATATTCCCTATGTAGTGGACAAAATTAACAAAATTATTAGAATAATGTACCCAATTATAAACAGAAAGTCGGAAATGAACATAGACAATAAAAAACTCATCATCAAATCTATATTCCACCCCATAATGTTTTACTGAGCTCCAGTTTGGTACACGTCTGCAAAATGTCATATAAAAAAACTCCAAGTAGCACAAAATAAGCTATTTAAAATGATATTTAAACTACCATGGCACTATTCCACCCGACGCCTACATAGTCTCGCTGGCTTCGAACTCGTTCTGGATAAAATCGAAAGATTGACTATAAATTTTAATGGAAGATGCCAAATCTCACAACATGTACATATCAATGAACTCATCTCATCATAATTTTATCTACGTTATTTTTTTTCTCATTTTTATCTTATACCTCTGCTTCATAAAGGTTTTGTAAATTTTTTCCTTCCGTTTAATAATAATGTACATAAATTTCATAAATTAAAAAAATATATTTATATATCTAAGTAGAAAAGGAACGAAGTTCCTAAACTCTTTGCTTCTAAGTCAAATGTAAATAATATAAATATTATAAGAAATAAATTGAAATTGAAATATAAAAGAAAATAAAAATTTATATCCAAATTTAAAAAAAAAAGGTAAAACTATTAAAATTTCCTGGTGTCAATTCATATTTTATGAAATATAATTTAGCTAAAAGTATAACGGAAATTTTTTATCTAAATAAACCTATTAGTATTGAAAATATTTGTAATTTTAAGAGAGAAAACATCACATCTCATAATCGTGTATGCTGGGTCTGAAAGGGTTAAAGAAATGCTTTACCTCAAGTTTTTTAAATTTTAATAAGATTCTTCCTACAGCTACGAAATTTTCATTAAAGTCATCGATAAAAAAATTTTAGTTCTCTTTGAGATTAATTTCAGTTAATTGAGAATACCAATTTACTTTGTTTCTCAGTATCTTTTTCGTTACTAAAGGCCATTAACAGTAAAAAAAATAACCTAAAGTTTGAGCGTACTTACTCTAAGAGAATTTTATCGGACGAGCTGTAAACAAAATTTTCAATAAGCTAATGAAGTTTTCTTCAAAAAGTAAAAGCCAAATTTATTAAATTTTATGAAAAAGCTTCACAATTTTTATGAATCTCTTTCTAAAACAACTTTTTTGGAGTATGACATTTTTAATAAATAATATGAAATTCTTCATAAAATTTTATGAAAAATTGCATCAATTCAATTAAAAGTTTCAATAGACGAATTCCAGCGAAACTTAATTGAATCAGTGTATAAATTCATCAATAGCATATAGACAATTCACTGAGTGTGCAGTTACAGAAGTCAAATTCTATATAAATTAAAATTTTTTAACTTTAGGTTGTTTGTTTTAATTCGATTTTATATTCCTTGAAACGGGTTCGGGTTCAATGTTGCTCTAGTGGAACATGTTTTAGAATTGATGTGGTTTTGAACCGATGTGTATGTACACTTTCTTAGGAAAAATAAGAAAAGTTAAAGTTCTTACAGAATTAACACGTTAATTGTGTAATAGTTTTAAAACAAATGCAGCCTTGTCTTAAAGGACATGGAGATATAATTTATATTAGTTTAAATTTTTAAAAGAATTAAAACAGTAATGCAAAATTGTCTATTTTATTTCATAAAGCATCCTTCAGCCAGTCGCGTATTTTGTGTGTTTTGTGAAGTTTTAAAAAACACCTTCATTTTGGCCTTTTGCTATGTTCTTAAGGCTTTTTTACTTTGATACATATTTTTTTTAAAACATTTGCGCAAAATTTTATTAAAAATTGGGAGTCTGATTTCACAATGTCGACTTGTTTGCGGTTGCTCGAAAAAGGTATTTAAGGACATATTTCACACGATTTTTAAAGAATTTGATGCTATTTTAGTTAGTATTTGTTTTTTCTAAGCTTTTCTGTTAATTTTGTAGCCCAGATTAAGAAAATTGTATATTTAAGTTGTATCTTAACTGTACATAGTTGATTATCTAACAATACATAAATAATTGGCCATGAAGGCTTTCTTTGTATTGATATTAAATAAAAATAAAATAAAATTGTGAAGTTTTGGGAAAAAATTAAGGAAAAATTCCATATTAAAAATGTAACCGGTTAATCGACCAATTTTAACCGATTATTCGGGTCGAATAATTATTTGAGTTTTAAATTATTTGTTTCGACATTAACCGAAATAGAGGCGATTAATCGAGGAATCGGTTAATCGATTAACCGAATTGGAAACACTAGATGATATATAATTATAGATGATTTTATAAAGAATGTTTTATCGTTATATATTAAAGAAATCATGAAATATTGTAGATATGGAACCATATTAAGTTATATATGGGTTCGTATTCGTCAATATGTAACATAACTAACACAAATTATAAAATATTTCTTATACGGCACCACATATAGTTTTATGTTATTATGTATAGTGTCATACTAAATTATATATAAACGTATATGTAATTATATCTTTTATATGTTACTTTATGTACTTATATATAGCACATACAATTATATGTAGGCCAGTATGTAATAATATAAAATCATATATGTCTCCATATTAAAACCTTTGAGGAAAAAATATCTAATATATGACTATATAAAAGTATATATGATTGAATATAAAAGCATATGTGGCCATACGTAACTTTAAGTTACTATATGCAATTACATAAAAAAATATATGATTATATCAAAACTTTTTTACTCGGGTAATTAATTTTTTATCGATTTATTATTAATTTTTAGACTTATATTTCATTATTTTTTTATATTTCACCAATTTCAATTTTTTTATTTTATTTAAATTGATTGTAATTCCATAAGGAATGTATTCAACATAAGAATGCATTCTATTTAAGTAATATTAAACTTTGGGAATGAAACCTACACCGAAAAAAATACGTAGTGGCATAGTCAATTAAATCCATAGTGAATTTATATTTTATAAAATCAACTATCTTAATTATGAACAACTATGAACAAAGTCGAAAAAATTGTTTTTAGGTTGCCCTGTGATCTAAAACTTCAAAATATTATTTCTTTCAATAACAAAAAATAAAATATTAACATATGTAAGTAAATATATTTATGGCTTTAATTACAAAATATCTCAAAATTTTCTTACATTTTACAGATGAAGACTTCACGCAAATTTTTAAAATAACATAACTAGCAAAAGCCAGTTTTTGCAATATGTGGAAGAAGCAGAAAGCAAAGGAGTAGTAGTATAATAATTATGTAAATATTGTAAATGTTAATAAATTTTTATGAAAGGTTGAAGTTGTGTTTTTTTTTTGGGAAAATAACGTAAAATGGCAAGTTACATGGTTTATATTCACTATTTTTGAATTGCCCATAGTTGACCCTTACTACCTTTAAAAAAGTATATTACTTTAACCACACTATCATCGTTGGCATTGACTTTATCCATAGTTGAATTCTATATTTCAATTGAATGTAGTTGTACTCCACTATTTCATATTGACTATGTGGTAGTGAGGGTTATTTCACCTATGACTAGTGTTTCCAATTATTCGACATAGGCGGTTAACCGGTTAATGCATTATTCGAAAAATCACTAAAATGGATTAACCGGTTATCCGGGTCGGTTATTCGGGAAAATTGGCGGTTAATCGATTAATCGTTTAATGCTAAATTAATGTATTTCATTAAATTTTTATTAATTAAAATACAAAAAGCTGACTCTTTTCATTAAATATTAACGTCATATATGAATACGATGTATTTAATAAAAAAGTTTTCATATTCGAAGGTTGAAAAGTTTCGGGATCTGAGAATTTTTTAAAAAAAGGTCTGTAAAAATGTTGCTAAATCTACTAAAATTTCGTTGAAGATGGCAGAAAGAACTGCTGAAACTAACAAAATATTAGTAAGTTAAGAACAGCAATCCTAAAACTGTTACATATCGATGTCTTAACGTAGATTTTTTATTTATAAAAAAATTTAAAAATCTGAAAAGCTTAGATACAAAATTTCTTTTGATTTTTAATCTCAGTATTGACTATAAAATTGAATATTGCATTTAACTTTTTCAAACCCAACTAGCTTGCAAAAATGTATTCATTTGACAACTTTAAGGTAAAATGGTACTAAAACTATTAAAATTTCCTGGTGTCAATTCATATTTTATGAAATATAATTTAGCTAAAAGTATAACTGAAATTTTTTATCTAAATAAACCTACCCAGGTGGAAAAATACGATCGTGAAAACGTTTTAAAAGCATTTTAAAAGGTGGTACAAACGTTTTCGGAATATATCGATTTACAAGTTTAAAGCGTTTTGACAACACCCCAAATGATAACCATGATTTACGGTGTGAGGGTGGTATTTTATAACGTTTTCAAAGCGTTAGAGAAAAAAAACTTTAAAATGCTTTTTCAACCGTCAAACTAGCGTATGTAGAACATTCTGGTTTACAATTTCAGAGCATTATGAAAACGGCCCAAATGATAACCATGATTTATGGTCTCAGGGTGGTATTTTATATCGTTGTCAAACGGTTCCAAAAACAAATTTCAAAGTACTATCTCGACGGTCTATAAACGTTATTGCATCATACCAATTTTAACGCTGTCATATCGTTAGAAAATAAACAAATGATGTACTTGCCATCGTTTTAAATACAAATATGGGAATCATTTTTTAAAACATCTTTATATATCGTCACCTAAAATGCAAAAGTTAAGTGTATTCTTACAAATTTTCATAATAAGACAATTGCTATAACTCTTTTACATAAATAATGATTGCTATAATGATCAAACACTTTAAAAAGGGGACTCTGACATTGGAATGCACTTTTTCGAACATTTTGAAGGCGCTTTAAATCAATGTTTTGACATTTTATATTTTTATGTTTTATATATTCTTTAAAAGTACTGCTAAAGTACTTTTTGCAAACGTTAGAAAAACGCTTTAAAGCAATGTTTTAACAGTGTTTTTATTTCACAAACGGTTGTAAATTTGGTATGAAAAGCGCTCCTAAAATACTGTTTGTGAACGTTGGAAAAGCAATCCAAAATAATGTTTTTCAACGCTGTGAAAACGCTTTTTTTTGTACCATTGACAACAAACGCTATCACAGCGCTTTGTTTTTTGTACCGTTTTCAATTTCCACCTGGGTATTAGTATTGAAAATATTTGTAATTTTAAGAGAAATCATCACATCTCACAATCGTGTATGCTGGGTCTGAAAGGGTTAAAGAAATGCTATACCTAAAGTTTTTTAAATTTTAATAAGATTCTTCCTACACCCAGGTGGAAAAATACGATCGTGACAACGTTTTAAAAGCATTTTAAAAGGTGGTACAAACGTTTTCAGAATATATCGATTTACAAGTTTAAAGCGTTTTACCAACGCCCCAAATGATAACCATGATTTACGGTGTGAGGGTGGTATTTTATAACGTTTTCAAAGCGTTGCAGAAAAAAAACTTTAAAATGCTTTTTCATCCGTCAAACTAGCGTATGTATAATATTCTGGTTTACAATTTCAGAGCGTTGTGAAAACGACCCAAATGATAACCATGATTTACGTTATCAGGGTGGTATTTTATATCGTTGTTAAACCGTTCCAAAAACAAATTTCAAAGTACTATCTCGACAGTCTATAAACATTCCCAGCAAACAATTCATTCCGTTTACGCACCGTTTTCGGTCCGTCATAAACGGAATCCAACTCCGTATACGTACCGTTTTCTGGATCCGTATACGGACCAGAAAACGGAACATAAAGAACATCGAAACTGAATCGAATCCGTTGAAAATCCGTCAATGACGGACCGTTTACGGACCGGTATGTCGTGTTAAAAACGGACGAGTCCGTTTAAAGTCCGTCAATGACGGACCGTTAACGGACCGTTATGTCATGTAAAAAACGGACTAGTCCGCTGAAAGTCCGTCAATGCCGGACCGTTTCCGGACCGTTATGTCGTGTAATAACGGAGTATTTCCTTGTCCATATCCTACCGATTTTTTTAAAAAAATAGACCATATGTTTATTATTTTCAATACAAAGTACATTTTTTTCTTTTTTATAAATTCATTAATAATTATTATTTATAATTACAATATTTAGCACATCCAGCTCGGTCCACCTATCTATTCAGCGCTTAGCGACCCGGAGTAAAATCCGACATCTATATGGAAAAGAGACAATAAATTAGTTATGGTTTAATTGACTGTGTACACGATGCAAATTCTCACATGTTATACACAAAACATTGTGAAACATTAAGTTTTATAAATCTTACCTTGTTACTTGATGTTGTTTGATTAATGGTGTGATAGAAAGAATTCCCCCTATTGGATATTCTCCATATATTCCCATTATAATAATATTTTCACCGACTTAACAAAAATTTTTTATTTTGTAAACAAACCGATGAAATCCGTATTTAAAGGTACGGCAACGGATACACCAATACGGAGTTAAAACGTATTTGTGTTCGAAAATCCATTTATACGGTCCGTTAATGTTCCGTATACTTACAAGCATTGACGGATACCTACATTACGGACAGTTAACGTGCCGTAAAAGCCGGATTCATGAATCCGTACGTGCCAGAGAGTCCGTAAAAATGTTTCTTGGGTTATTACATACCAATTTTAACGCTGTCAAAGCGTTAGAAAATAAACAAATGAAGTACTTTGCCATCGTTTTAAATACAAATATACGAATCATTTTTTAAAACATTTTTATATATTAACATTTTTTAATAAATTATATTTTATTAAATTTGAATGAAAATTAATTGTAAAGTTATGAAGTTATGAAAAATAAACTTAAACATAAAAAGTATTTTATTCAGGATTTTGAATTATTTAAAATATTACACAGAAAAAAATGCTTGTACTTGTAAATTTTATCATATTAACAAACAAATCAGTTGTATGTACACTCAAAAAAAAGTCAGTAAAGTCAGCAAAAAATGTTGCTGTGTCAGCAAATTTTTAGTCAGGAGCGTGCTTGCAAAAAAGTTGGTAATTTCAGCAAAAGGTTTGCTGAAAATCAGCGAGCTGATTTTTACCAAAAAAATAGTAATCTTCAGCAAAAATTTTGCTAACACTTAGTCGACTGCAAATGAAAAAAATCCTTGCTAAAATCACTAAACTTTTTGCCGAATATTAGTAGACTGAAAAAAACTCAAAAAACTTGTAGCGAAATTTTACTTTAGTTAATTTATTTGCTGAAAATTTAAATATAGAAATTGTGTAGAGTTGTTTTTCTTTTTTTGTCATTTCCGTTTCCAGACAAGCTGCGACATCTACATCTTGTCTATCTGGTTATCGTCCACGCTATGAATGCGGTTATCAGCACAATTTTTGTAGCAAAATAAATTAGTAAAACATTAGTTCAAAATTAGTTTAGTGCTAAAAAAATATAACTAAAATTTTTGCTGAAAACGGAGTTTCAGCAAAAAAATTGCTGAAAACTAGTACCCTTGATATACAAGACGTTTTACTAATTTTTCTACTAACTTATTTTTTTGAGTGTAGCAACATTTAACTTATTGTAAAACAATATTTATACCAATTGAAATTGCGGAAACTACGTAGAAAATTAAACATTTAAAATTATCAATTAAATTGTTAATTTTTTTTTTAATTCACTTCATCTCACTCTGACAACGTATGCCTACTCAGTAATGGAAATATTCTAGTAATTAAAGAAATTACTAATAATTTTTAGCATCAAACATTGTAAACACAATTGTGATAAATGGCCAAATTTATAATGAAACAACTGATGTTTTCAAGTATCCACTTTCATCAGCAGAAATTGGATTGTATAATGTAAAAAAATTTAATGAAAATTATGCTGATATTGGTATAAAATTAGTGCAAGTTAAGTGTATTCTTACAAATTTTCATAATGTGACAATTGCTATAAATAACTCTTTTACATAAATAATGATTGCTATAACTCTTTTTACATAAATAATAAAATATAATTAAAATTATATATATGTATATATAAAAAAACTTTATCATTTTGATCAAACACTTTAGAAGGGAACTCTGACATTGGAATGCACTTTTTCGAACATTTTGAAGGCGCAAATCAATGTTTTGACAGTGTTTTTTAAATAATCGGTTATATATTAGCTGTGTTCGGGTACTCAACATTGGGATCCCGCGGGATCCCAATTTTACCAAAAAGCGTTTTCTTACTATACAATTGGGTAAATGAGAGCTGTCATAAGAGAGTAATATTCTTGTTCTTCTTGCACGAGAAAGCCCAGACTTTTTTTTCGTGTAAATTTGGGTAAATTGTTTTAATCAGCTGTTATAACATCAGTTGGGTGCAACTAGTTCAATTGAACTCTTCACTGATTTGAACCAAAGACCTAGTTTACAACTAATAGCTCTTTTAGTTCAATCGATCATTTCATTCATTCAGAAAATGTTTATCATTGGATGCGTTCGGCAGATACAACATAATAGACAACAGTTCTACAACAGTTGTACAACTATCTGCTGAACGGCCTGATCACTATTCGCTCAGTCTGAGCGCTCAGGTAGCGCTGTCACATTTTGGTAGCGTAAAAAATGTTTGCTACTTTTGATCAAATAGTGATACATTTGTTGTTGTTCATTTACAATAAAAATTGTTTTGTAAGAATGACAAATAAAAACATACAAATATAATTCGAAAACAAAAATTTTAAAAAATAAAAGTAAACTGTAGAAAAAGTGTTTTTAAAAACAAAACAAAGAAAACATCGTTCGGCAGAGTAAGTAATCACAAAGCGTTACAAGTCACCGGTATCAGTTTAAGGTTTCTCTGCCGAATGCTACCATTTACAAAAATTAGTATAATAGTTGCAAAAGACTATCGGTGATTTTACAACTCCATAAAATTACCGACAATTTTGTGAAGACGCTTGTTTAAATGTGTTAAAGAGTTAAATATGTATATAAATCGAAGCTTTTGTTTAATATTAAAATCTTTTCCAAATTTAATAAACTATGTATTCCTTTTTGTAAATAGAAATGCCTAAAAAGGAAATTTTTATTAAATTTTTGATTTAAAAGGTGGTTTAACTAGAAAACCTATCTAGATTTTTACAACAAATTGAACAAGAACTAGAAAGAGCGCTCACCAAAACGAACTATAATGCACAAATCTATTGACATTTGTTTTTTGGGCTTAAAATGTGGTTTTTCGCGTTCGTTTACTTTTGTGCATTTTTGTTATTTCGGGAGAGTATTTCTTGTTAACTCTCATTTTACCGAACTTTACCCAAAAAGTAAAGAAACAGAGCTATTCTTTAAAAGTACTGCTAAAGTACTTTTTGCAAACGTTAGAAAAACGTTTTAAAGCAATGTTTTAACAGTGTTTTTATTTCACAAACGGTTGTAAATTTTGTATGAAAAGCGCTCCTAAAATACTGTTTGTGAACGTTCGAAAAGCAATCCAAAATAATGTTTTTCAACGCTGTGAAAACGTTTTTTTTGTACCATTGACAACAAACGCTTTCACAGCGCTTTGTTTTTTGTACCGTCTTCAATTTCCTCCTGGGCAGCTACGAAATTTTCATTAAAGGCATCGAAAAAAAAATTTGAGTTCTCTTTGAGATTAATTTTAGTTAATTGAGAATACCAATTTACTTTGTTTCTCAGTATCTTTTTCGTTACTAAAGGCCATTAAGAGTAAAAAAATAACCTAAAGTTTGAGCGTACTTAAGGGCGGATTATGGGACCGTAAAAGTAAATGTGATGTAACTGTCCGTGCCACAGCTAAAAAGTACACTTATAGATTATCGTAAACGACATTACTATTTAGCATCTATTTCATGTGGTTTTATATTTTATTCTAAATTTTTCCATTTATTTGTTAATTTTTATTCCTTATTTGTTGTTTGAAGCAATTTTCTTTATTCATTTCATATTTTTTCCGACTAAAATCATTCAGCTGTTTCGATGCCGGATAGAAAATTCTGATTTCAACAGAATGATCCGGCAAGTTCGTTTACATTTACGTGTTAGTAACCATTCGTACACATTTCTTCTTGTGGTATCGGAACAGCTGATTCGTAACAGATACGTTTACGGTTGGGTAACTCAGCCTTAAAGGGCGGATTATGGGACCGTAAACGTAAATGTGATGTAACTGTACCGTGCCGTAGCTAAAAAGTACACTTATAGATTACCGTATACGACATTACTATTTAGCATCTTTTTCATGTGGTTTTATATTTTATTCTAAATTTTTCCATTCATTTGTTAATTTTTATTCCTTATTTGTTGTTTGAATCAATTTTCTTTATTCATTTCATATTTTTTCCGATTAAAATCATTCAGCTGTTTCGATGCCGGATAGAAAATTCAGATTTCAACAGAATGATCCGGTAAGTTCGTTTACATTTACGTGTTAGTAACCATTCGTATACATTTCTTCTTGTCGAAACAGCTGATTCGTTACAGATACGTTTACGGTTGGGTAACTCAGCCTTTACTCTGACAGAATTTTATCGGACGAGCTGTAAACAAAATTTTCAATAAGCTAATGATGTTTTTTTCAAAAAGTAAAAGCCAAATTTATTAAATTTTATGAAAAAGCTTCACAATTTTTATGAATCTCTTTCTAAAAAAACTTTTTTGGGTGTATGACATTTTTAATAAATAATATGAAATTTTTCATAAAATCATGAAATCAAAATTGAAATCGGAGTCGCGGATTTCGCGAAATTTGAAAATTACATACAAAAAATTATCAACTTCGATCAGGATGTGTTCTTATATTTACCAATATGAAAATTTCGTTTTTACATTAATATATATCTGTGGAATGTCCTATCATGAGAGATATGGTTTTTGGTAGCAATAAAATTATAGCAATCTAAATAATAGCGAAATATTAAAAAATGTCAAATTTTAAGTTAATTTGCAGGATATCTTTTTAAAATTAAAATCAGTGTTATATATAATGAAGGCCCTTGGTAAGTAAATTGCAAAAGTATAACTAATTGCATTTTTCGATAACACCGTTTACAGGTAATTAGGAAAATATCTCAAAAAACTTGAGTTTTTTTGAATTTTCAAACACCGCGAATAATTCATAAACCACAAATTTTTTTTAAGTTTCGATTGCTGATTCATAATCCTCATTAAAATAAAGATCAGATTTGAGAAATTTGCGCATTCAAGGCAAAAACAAGTTGAATTTTTAATTACATCTTTTCGGAAAATTTCGAAAATTTGACTAAAATATATATTTTTTTGTATAAATTAAAAAAAACCGCGAATTACTTAAAAGTTACTTATTTTTTTTAAGTTTTGATTTTAAATTCCTTATATTCACATTAATTAAGACCAGATTTAAAAAAAATTGTTAAATAATAGCGTACAGGTTAAGAAATAATTAAATTTAAAGGCAACCCTTCTTTTTGTATAAATTACTCTAGAGATAAATTACTAATTCTTAAAACACAACTTTTTGTGCTACCGCTAAATAAAAGCGGATTTAGCTGAAACTTGGCACAGAGAGTTTTTAGACATTAAGGAATAGGGGCAACATTGTGGAGATCGCGAATTCCAACTTTCATGTTTTTTTGGACCACTCTAATGTACACTTTCTTAGGAAAAATAAGAAAAGTTAAAGTTCTTACAGAATTAACATGTTAATTGTGTAACAGTTTTAAAACAAATGCAGACTTGTCTTAAAGGACATGTAGATATAATTTATATTAGTTTAAATTTTTAAAAGAATTGAAACAGTAATGCAAAATTGTCTATTTTATTTCATAAAGCATCCTCCAGCCAGTCGTGTATTTCGTGTGTTTTGTGAAGTTTTAAAAAACACCTTCATTTTGGCCTTTTGCTATGTTCTTAAGGCTTTTTTACAAATAGAAACTTTGATACATATTTTTTTAAAAACATTTGCGCAAAATTTTATTAAAAATTGGGAGTCTGATGGTACAATGTCGACTTGTTTGCGGTTGCTCGACCTATTCACACGATTTTTAAAGAATTTGATGCTATTTTAGTTAGTATTTGTTTTTTCTAAGCTTTTCTGGTAATTTTGTAGCCCAGATTAAGAAAATTGTGAAGTTTTGGGAAAAATTAAGGAAAAATTCCATATTAAAAATATAACCGGTTAATCGACCAATTTTAACCGATTATTCGGGTCGAATAATTATTTAAGTTTCAAATTATTTGTTTCGACATTAACCGAAATAGAGGCGATTAATCGAGGAATCGGTTAATCGATTAACCGAATCGGAAACACTACCTATGACATAGTGAAAAATGTAGTAATCAGCAACTATGTATTATTTTGGGTGTATGAATTAATTCTAAAGGAATAATTTTATGGAATGATATATGTTCAATTTCTAAAGCTGAATTCGGTTTTGTGCGAATTAGGCTAAAATTGAATGAATTCTTTCGAAGCTCCGCCTACAATCTACACTAGCCCCAAAATTCATAAACGCTTTGTTAAATTATAGGAGGTTTATTGAACAAATTTTGTATGAAAATAACGTTTTGTAAACCTGCTATAACTTTACAAAGCATTTATGAATTGAGGGGTAGGACATTTGAAAAGAATATATGTATATATATATTTCTTTTATTTTGTAGCACTGTGTAATTTGTGTCTAAAGCTATGGGTGGTAAAGACGTGTTCATTTGGATTCTCTCCTCTACTTCATATCTAAATTTCAGCGAAATGTGTCAGAAGTTTTCAAGCTAAATTTCCAACTTAAGAAATATTTATGACAAAAATCGTTCTTAAGGCACATATACACGAGAGAGAAAACTGATAGAGATAGAGCAAAAAGTAACCCCGAATAGCTTAAATCATTCACAATAGAGCTATTTAAGGGTGTTTTTTGCTGAATCTCTAGCAGTTTTCTCTCGCGTATAGATGTGCCTTCAAATAAAAAAAAATTTATGATGAAGTAGAAAATTTATTTTAAAAATGGCATTTGTTTTTAATTTTTTTTATTTTGGAAAATTGATACTTCCAGCCGAAATGAGCCGAAAAAAATCGGCGGCTGAGGCAAAAATTACCGACGGCGGCGGCTTAAACGGCTCACGGCGGCTGGCTTGTTTCTCTGGTCCTCACTCTTTGGCGTTGTTTTATGACTAAGACAATAGAAAACATGTTCTACTCATATTCTTTCACTAGAAATTTCTAAACAAGCGCTTCATACACATGCTCCTGTTTGCTTCGTGTGTGTGCAGTGCAGTGCACACACTGTGCACAGACACTTGAAAATATAAGTATTTGTAAAAAAAATACAAAACAAAATAAATGTTACTACAATGAGGTAGTTTTTGTAGTTAGTTTGAAAAAATAACTGTCAAAAACATTGAAAAATTTTGCTCTAAGTAAATTAACTACAATTATAGTTAAAATAACTACAAAAGCATTACTACACAAATAACTGTCATGTAGTAACTGCAGAACTTTTCTGAGTGTATGTTTACCTAATGCTCCTAGGTATAAGGATTCAGATTAGACTTGCCAACCGTCCAGTTTTCGTCGGAACAGACCAGTTTTAGAGTGAAATGTCCCGTGTCCCGGCGATATCCTGAACGGGACGCTGTTTGTCCCGTTTTGAGAAAAAAATATCTATATATATAAAAATGAGTTGGTATATGTTCGTCATCTTATAACTCGAGAACTACTCAACCGATTTATAAACCAATACATGCGTTGGAAAGGTCTACTTTTACTGATGGTTCTTAAAAAAAATGACGAAAAATGTCTATGCGTACGCGCTATACGCACACTTTTGTGATGGTGTGTTTTTCCCATATAAAATGTGTGATCGATATACAAATTTTTATTTTTCAACGGATTTCTGTCAACCGATTTCCAAAATTTCAGGGTACGTTGGGGATGGTCTGTAGAAGGTTTATGTGAAGTTTGCACGAAATTGGCCCATTGGTTCCGGAGATATGGCGTCCCTACATATAAAATTTTCGTGTTGCTATGGCAACCAGGCAGCACTTATAGCATCTCATCTCAATTTTTTTTGTGGAAACATTTTTTTTTGTGGAAACTTTTTTTTTTGTGAAATATTTTTTTTTGTGGAAAAAGTTTTTTTTTTTTTTTTGGAAACACTTCTTTTTTTTGTGGAAACTTTTTTTTTGTGGAATTTTTTTTTTTTTGTGGAAACTTTTTTTTTGTGGAAAAGTTTTTTTTTGGAAACACTTTTTTTTTTGTGGAAGCTTTTTTTTGTAAATTTTTTTTTTGAGGAAACTTTTTTTTGGGGAAACTTTTTTGTGGAAACTTTTTTTTGTGCAACTGCACTTTTTTCGTGCAAAAAAATTTTTTTTTTGTGGAAATAGGTTTTTTTTTTTGTGGAAATAGGTTTTTTTTTGTGGAAACACTTTTTTTGTGTAAACTTTTTTTTTGTGGAAAACTTTTTTTTGTGGAAACACTTTTTTGTGGAAACATTTTTTTTAACACACTTTTGGGAAAGAAAATTTGCCCACGGCTACTTTTTTTAACACTCTTTCGGGAAAGAAAATTTGTGTACCCGCACTTTTTATTTAAACACATTTTTTGTTTTTGTTTTTAAACACACATTTTTATTAAGGAGAGTTTGTTTTTTTAAACACTTTTTTTAACACTCTTTTGGGAAAGAACGGGGAAATTAAACGGGGAGCAAGTGGAATTGAAACTCGAGAAAATGGCAATGGAACAGAGAACGAAATGGAATGGAATGCGGAACGAAATGAAACAGAACGGGGAACGAATGGATTCGCAATTATAATAAACAAATCTCAAAGAGAGTCATAGTCAGTGTGTTCGTTTACTGGAAATACTTACTACTTTTACTACAATTGGAAAGTTTTGTTTACTTTTTGTATTGAATTTTTCCAGCTGTAGTAAAAGTAGTAACTTGTAGTAGGTAAACGAACACGCTTTGTTTACATATAAGAGTGACTGACTGACTTAATTTACCCTCTAACCGGCCTATGCTTTTTTACCAAAGTATAAATAAAATCCATAATAGAATTTTTTTGTGCCTTTGATTAAGAAGATGTAACGATTTTCGTTTTTTGGAAACTACGAAATTGAGCGAAAACGGGTCTTAATTTTAATAAATATTGGTACTAATACTAAATTTATTCTTTTTGTCAAATTTCATAATAATTCGTTTTCAAGTTAAGACGATATCCCAGAAAGGTATCCTGATAGAATCCTGAATGTGCTCCGACATAGACATCTATAAGACGGAATTTTTTGACTTTTTAACGTAGAGGCTTAGACCTGGCTTTTACGACCTGCACAAAACCCCATCGACTAGAAATCCAAATGTATGTATGCGATGTGGGGTAATGCGCGTGATGTTGAATTTTAGAACAGTTGTTGCGCGCCATTTGATGGTGAGTTGGCGAACTTTTGTTGAAGCTGTTTATTTCATAGCCCTGTTATATTATTTTACTTCGGTGGGGTTAAGTGCTATGGGAATAGTGAAGGAGGACACTGTATTAGGGATAAAAAATCATACACATTATTTTTCCAAATTGATGTTGCGGTCGCCGGGGATCGAACCCGCAACCACATGTTTAACAGTTCAAGACGCTAACCATTACACCACAGCTCTCACATCGTCATCGTTATTTATTGTTAATTATTAAGTGTGTCTATTTGATTTTATTTTTACTTAAAAAGTAAAAAATAAGCTTCCTCTGAATAATAATTTTTGAAATCCCAACAAACAATTCGTTCCGTTTACGCACCGTTTTCGGTCCGTCATAAACGGAATCCAACTCCGTATACGGACCAGAAAACGGTACGGAACATCGAAACTGATTCGAATCCGTTGAAAATCTGTCAATGACGGACCGTTTACGGACCGGTATGTCGTGTTAAAAACGGACAAGTCCGTTTAAAGTCCGTCAATGACGGACCGTTTACGGACCGTTATGTCATGTAAAAAACGTACTAGTCCGCTGAAAGTCCGTCAATGCCGGACCGTTTCCGGACCGATATGTCGTGTAAAAACGGAGTATTTTCTTGTCCATATTCTACCGATTTTTTCAAAAAAATATACCATATGTTTATTATTTTCAATACAAAGTACTTTTTTTTCTTTTTTATAAATTCATTAATAATTATTATTTATAATTACAATATTTAGCACATCTAGCTCGGTTTACCTATCTATCCAGCGCTTAGGGACCCGGAGTAAAATCTAAGATCTATATGGAAAAGAGACAATAAATTAGTTATGGTTTAATTGACTATGTACACGATGCAAATTCTCACATGTTATACACAAAACATTGTGAAACATTAAGTTTCATAAATCTTACCTTGTTACTTGATGTTTTTTGATTAATGGTGTGATAGAAAGAATTCCCTCTATTGCATATTCTCCATATATTCCCATTATAATAATATTTTCACCGACTTTACAAAAATTTTTTATTTTGTAAACAAACCGATGAAATCCGTATTTAAAGGTACGGAAACGGATACACCAATACGGAGTTAAAACGTATTGTGTTCGAAAATCCATTTATACGGTCCGTTAATGTTCCGTATACGTACAAGCATTGGATACGTACCTTACGGACAGTTAACGTGCCGTAAAAGCCGGATTCATGAATCCGTACGTGCCGGAGAGTCCGTTAAAATGTTTCTTCGGATTATTTATTTTTTATATAAAGTCCTAATAAGCATTCTCATCGAAGGGGGATATTATTTTGAAGATTTTGAAATTAATAAAAACATTGTATTTTATTTTCATAAAAATATTTAATTCCTATCCAAAAAAAATTACATTTTAAACTTTATGGTATGCTAACAACGTAGCGGGCTTGCCCGATACGACAAAATTCGTTTTCGGTTTAACTGACATCCCAAAAACTAGGCCTAAGGTATGGCCTAAGGCACGTCGCTAAATCTAGCGGGCTAAATCCCGCTAGTATCAAATATAAGTGAATCGGTATCAACACCGGAAAAGCAAAAAATTGCACATTTTAACCAGATTGGTTAAAATTACCAGATTTCCAGAGTTGGTTAAGGAATGCGCCGGATGATGAAATGAATGCTTATTGTAATATTTGCGCAAGCTAATTTTTGCAGTAAAATTTTAAGGAGTTGCAATGATAAACATGGAAATTCCAAAAAACATACACTGTTTATAATTGCATATTCCCTTTTGATGTTGATCTTACTGCAGTGGTTTTTTATATTCGTCAAGTTTTTTATATTAAAGGACAGTTGCTTCTTATGTTGCATTTACATCTGCACCCAAATCCCGAGATTTCGACTAAAATTGAGATTTCAGTGAAAATCTCATGTGAAATCCCGAGATTCCCCATACAAAGGAAATCCCGTAAATTTGCGAGATTTCGAAGAAATCTCATGAAAATCTCACAAATCTGGAGACTTTTGCAGAATACAACACTGTGTTTCGCTTAATTTGTAGAGTTTTTGCATGAAAAAGTGGCAACGGTGGTCAACAGCTGACTAAAAAAATAACCTAAAAATAACACGAAATAATGAAATAAAAAAATTATTATTAATTTAATAAATATGACTTTAGACCCAATGAAATGTACTAATGATTATAAGAAGTGTTGCGTGGTTCTAATTTTTGCTTCCCGCGAAGCATAACTATAAAGAAAGCATTGGGAAGTGCATGTCTTTCTTCCGCCAAAATATTGCAAAATCTGGGTTCTAGCTTGTCGTCCTTATAAAAAAACAAATTTACTAACATATTTAGCGTTAGATCTTAACATAAAATAATGTAAATTGTACTCCGCCAATGAATAAAATGGTTTTTAGAAATATTTTTAATTTGAGGTTATTTTTTATGGTACTTTGTTTACAAAAAAAGTGCAGCTGTCAAATCGAAATCTCGCTACTGTCATAAAGTGCAAATGTAAACGGTCAAGATTTCGGTTCGAGATTTCCATGGAAATCTCGGGATTTGAAAACAGATGTAAACGCAACTTTATGTGTTATACTAATAAGAATTTAGTTCTTTGTTTTTTTAACATTGTTAGTAAAGTCAGTTTGTGAGGGAAAAACACTGCGGTAAGTTCAACGTAAAATATTTTATTGTACTTTTTGGAACATTTATTATTTTGTAGAAATAAACGCACTCGTATATATATTAATACACACAAATTAGACAACATTGTGGTTCTTTTTTGGAAACGTATTTTTGTTTGGTGTTGTCACAGTAAGTTTGACAAATTTTATTTCGCAATTTTCGTGCGAAAATTTGTGTGTTACAAATGGAACGATCGCCTGTAAGAAGAAGTCCACGTAACCAACCAACCGTACAACAATCGATGATGCATCAACCAAGTGGTTCCACGTCTGCCGGAACTAAAAGTGTCTTACAACACACTGCTCCCTCTGCTGCCGGAGTGCCTTCATTGCCTGCTGGTTCCACTGCCGTTGGAACAACTTTGAAAAAAAATGTTGCTGCCTCTGCCGCCGGAGTGCCAATGAGTTTCACTTCTGCCGGAAGTACCTCTGTCATAGCCACCGCCACTACAACTGCTACAACCACAACAACTGCAAATTTACAGAGTATAAATGAAATTAATGCTTTGTTGCAGCCGTTGGCATCATCGAGTGCAGCTACTGGTACAGAGTTGGAAGGCCTTCAAAACCAAATTAATATTCTTCAGGCCCAACTGGTAAGTGCCCAAAGAGCCTTGAAAGCTGCTTTAAGCAACAACTCGTCCGCTGCTTCGAATTATTCTGCTGCCCTGCCACAGACATCAAATATCACGCCGCCAGCATCAGGGGTAAGTGAAATTGAAAACAATTTACCCGCAGTCAACGCCAATGCTGCCGCTGCCAACGCCAATGCTCCCACTGGCAACACCAATTCTGCCTCTGCCAATTCTGCCGCTGCGAACGTTGATTTCGGTGAACGCCATATTCAGACGCCATTTTCTGGCACGAGTTATTCTGATGCAAATCATGTTTACGATATTTATGCTAGGCAACCGCCATTATCAAACATGATGCCGTCAAATGCCCAGAATTTGTTTCAAAATGGCGGTTCAATGCCAATGCATAGGAAAACGGGGCCGCTGTGCATCAACAATAAAGCCGTATGCAACCCTATTGGATTTTAACATTTGGCTCAAAGGTGTCGCAGATTTGGTAAGAATTGTGCTAAATACCACTGTACCTCAAAATAGTGAACCAAAACGAAAGGTTGTCCTTCATGCCGATGATGGGCAACGTAAACAACCAGAATGCCCTGTGTGCCAAGCAGGTCATACAATCAAAAAATTTCTTTCATTGAGTGTGCCAAGTAGATGGAATGAAGTGAAAAAATTAAGGTTATGTTTTGCTTGTCTTCGTGTGGGGCATTCAAGTAGAATGTGCCATCGCAAAAAGCAGTGCCCAGTCGACGATTGCCAATTTATCATAACAAATTATTGCACGATACAAAGAAAAATACTGAGGCAGCTGCTCTGAGTGGTTCTGTAAATAGTAACGAGTCGGTTCTTAACTGTGTATCTAGTAATGCTGACAAAGGTGTTGTGCTATTTCGTGTGGTTCCAATCGTTTTGTATGGGCCCAATAGTCAAATTGAAACTTATGCTATATTGGATGATGGTTCTTCGGTGACTATGGTGGACAGTTCGCTGGTGCGACAGCTGGGTCTTCAAGGTCATCAAAGTAAATTAAAACTTCATTGGTACGCTGGCAACGCAGCTAAAGAAACGGCATCGGTTGTTAATCTGCACGTAAGTGGTATGGTGTTGCAAATTTGAAGCTGCCGGCTCAAAGTTTTAATATGGATTTAAGTGAGCATCGTGGTCTGCCCGTAAGATTATACAACAATGTGGTTCCAAAGGTCCTTCTTGGGTTAGACCATTGCCATCTTGGTCTTCCAGATGTAATAGTGCCGCTGGAAGAAAATGGTCCTTATGCGGCCAGCACCCCTTTAGGCTGGGTTGTGTTTGGCCCAATGAAAGGTAGCTTATCAACAAATTCGTGTTTGTTCACGGTTCACCCAGAACACAATCTTTATGACTTGGTGGCAAATTATTTCGAGACTGAAAATTTTGGTGTAAAAGTCATAGAGTCCCAAGATGATTTGCGTGCTCGTGAAATTTTGAAAAATACCAAAATGCTTGATGGGAGGTTCCAAACCCGGCCCTTGTGGCGCTGTGATGACATTGTGTTGCCAGATAGCTATTCCATGGCCCTCAATAGACTTCGAGGAATCGAGCGTAAAATGAAAAGGAACCCCGAATTTGTTGCTGCATATAAAAATATTATCAACAATTATGTTTCTAAAAGGTATGTACGTAAATTGTCAGCTGATGAAGCATCTGTTGTCCGTCCTAGAACCTGGTATCTTCCCCATTTCGGAGTGGTCAACCCCAATAAGCCGGGGAAAATTCGTTTGGTATTTGATGCGGCCGCATCCGTTGAAGGAGTCTCTTTAAATTCAAATTTGCTAAAAGGCCCTCAACAATATAAGCCTTTGCCATCTGTATTATTTAATTTTCGTGTTGGTGCTGTGGCTGTTTGTGGGGACATCAAAGAAATGTTTCACCAAATACTTGTGGCTCCTGAAGACAGATGTTCTCAAAGATTCCTTTGGCGCGATGATGAAACCCATTTCCCAGATGTTTATGAAATGCTTGTGATGACCTTTGGAGCTGCTTGTTCGCCTTGTGTGGCCCAATATGTCAAAGAAAACAACGCTTTAAAGTTTCGAAGTGAATACCTACGTGCCGTCAAATCTATAGTGGATCACCATTATGTTAATGACTTTGTAGATAGTTTTCCAACGCCATCAAGTGCCATACAAATTGCCAAACAAGTGCGGGACATCCATAAATCTGCTGGTTTTGAGTTGCGTAATTTTTCATCGAATTCTCCTGAAGTGGTTGTTGCTCTTAAGGGCAATGTGGACCAGCCGGTTAATTTTTCAAGTGATGTCATTGAGTTACAATCGGAAAAGGTGCTCGGTATGTATTGGCAACCAAAAGATGATACATTTAGGTTCAATTTAAAGTTCCATAATGTGAAAGCTGACGTTATGGAAGGAAGAAGATATCCTACAAAACGTGAGTTACTAAGTGTGGTTATGTCCGTTTTTGATCCTCTTGGCTTTTTGAGCAATTATATGGTTACGGCTAAATTATTGATGCGTAAAGTATGGAGACACAATATATGATGGGATGAAGTGCTACCTGATGAAATTTGCGACTTATGGAATAATTGGCGTCAGGAGCTAAAAAATGTTGTAAATGTTAATGTACCACGATATTATTTTAAAAATGGTGCTCCCAGTCACCTGGAGCTACATGTGTTTGTCGACGCCAGTGAAGACGCCTTTGGGGCCGTGGCAAATTGGAGGTCAATAAACGCTGATGGGAAAATAGAACTGTCCTTTGTTGCTGCCAAGACAAAATGTGCACCTTTAAAATCGATGACAATTCCACGACTTGAACTACAGGCAGCCGTTTTGGGAACTCGTTTAATGTCTACAATTTTGAAAGAACATTCGCTAAAAATATCACGTTTTATTTGCTGGAGTGATTCTACAACTGTCATAAGTTGGATTGGTTCTGAAAGCCGCAGATACAAACCATGTGTTGCTCACAGAATTACAGATATTTTGGATTCTACCAGCCCAGCCGATTGGAGGTGGCTGCCAACGAGTCTTAATGTTGCCGATGAAACTACAAGAATGAAAAGCCAGGTACAATTTTTAAATGATTTTCGTTGGTTTAAGGGTCCCAGTTTTCTATATGCTGATGAACATGAATGGCCACAGTCAGTTTCTGCAAGCAATTGTGATCCAAATGATGAAGAACTTCGTCCAAAGTTTACTCTATTCATAAACACGCCTACAATTTTTGAATACGGAAGATTTTCGTCATTTCTAAAATTAAAACGTACTGTTGCTTGGGTGTTTCGGTTTATAAATCGCTGTCAAAAGAAATCACCACTTGGAGAAGAAAATGGTTTAACGGTCACCGAACTAAAAACTTCTGAAGTATTCCTTTGCCGTCAAGCACAAAAGGATAATTTTTCATCTGAAATAGAAATTATAAGAAATGCCGGTAATTTACAAAAGGGAAGTGAATTGTATACATTGTCGCCCTACATTGATGAAGATTCATTGCTTCGAGTTTATGGACGTGTTGATGCAGCTAGTTGGTTACCTTTGGACGCCAGACGCCCGATAATTTTGCCCTCTCTTCATCCAGTCACCCAGTTATTTGTGACGCATGTTCATGAAAAAATGAAGCATCAAAATTTTGAAGCCACAATTTGTGAAATTAGAAGATCATTTTGGATTCCGCGCCTTAGAAGAATTTTACGTAAGTGTATTTCTAATTGTTATATTTGTAAATTTCGTCGTTCAATGCCAGTGCCACCACTAATGGGTTCATTGCCAAAAGACCGATTAACACCATATATTCGTCCTTTTTCCTACACTGGTTTGGATTATTTTGGGCCCGTCACAATAACAATTGGCCGTCGCCATGAAAAACGCTGGGTGGCACTATTCACTTGTCTCACCATTAGAGCCATTCACTTAGAGGTGGCGTTTTATTTATCTACAGATGCATGCATCCTTGCTTTACGAAATTTTATTAATCGACGTGGTGCGCCAACTAAACTTAAGAGTGACAAGGGGAAAAATTTTGTTGGTGCTGACCAGGTTTCCAAGCAGTTTCATGAAGTTTTTGATATGGCTCGAATACAAGATGAGCTGTCTACTAAAGGTATTGATTGGCAGTTTAATTGCCCGCATAATCCGGCTGAAGGTGGTGCATGGGAGCGCATGGTCCAATGTGTGAAGCGGGTGCTGCGATCTACTTTAAAGGAATCCAGCCCACGTGAGCATACTCTACAAAGTTTCTTAATTGAAGCAGAAAATATTATAAATTCACGCCCATTGACGCATTTACCCTTAAGTCACGAGGATGAAGAGACACTAACTCCTAATCATTTTTTGCTGGGAGCAGCAAACACTGCTCAAACTCCTGCCGGCGCCATATCAGATAAACCGGCTGTATTGAGAAAACAATGGCGCATATCCCGTCAATTGCATGACCATTTTTGGAATCGATGGATAAACGAATACTTGCCCACTTTGACCAGGCGTTCCAAATGGTGTCAATGCACAAGGCCAATTGCCATCGGTGATTTAGTTCTCATCTGTGACCCGGCTGTTTCTCGCAGAGATTGGAGGCGAGGTCGGGTTGAGCAGGTGATGGTGTTATCCGTCGGGCTGATGTTAGAACGAGTACGGGTGTTCTTAAGCGTCCAGTTTCCAAGCTTGCTGTCCTTGATTTGATGTAGTGAATCGTGACCGAACCACGGGGGTGGGAATGTCGCTCAATGGCTCATAATAAATTTGTCCATTTAAATATTTTTGAATTATGTTTCAATTTGTTTTATAATGATCTGTGAAGATCCCTAATGTCCAATTTAAAGTAACGTTTTGTTCTGCGCATATTGTTATTGTTTATAATTGCATATTCCCTTTTGATGTTGATCTTACTGCAGTGGTTTTTATATTCGTCAAGTTTTTTATATTAAAGGACAGTTACTTCTTATGTGTTATACAAATAAGAATTTAGTTCTTTGCTTTTTTAACATTGTTAGTAAAGTCAGTTTGTGAGGGAAAAACACTGCGGTAAGTTCAACGTAAAATATTTTATTGTAATTTTTGTAACATTTATTATTTTGTAGAAATAAACGCACTCGTATATATATTAATACACACAAATTAGACAACATTGTGGTTCTTTTTTGGAAACGTATTTTTGTTTGGTGTTGTTAAATTCGCTCCTCGCAAACGACCGTCACAGTAAGTTTGACAGCACCCCCTGTTTTTTTTCTGCGTGTATACAACTCATAAATACAATGAACGTTAGTACTAGGCTGACAAAGTTCTTTACAAACCCCTATACAATTGATGAGGATAAAGCTAAAATATCTGAAATAGCATTAACGTGGTATAAAACCTATTTAAAATAATATTTACGGTGGGTCTCATACTGCAGGTTTAAACTTAAGTTAATAGTTAACCCAAAAATTTGTTGTTGTTTTGTGTACATTTTTTTGACATTTTATTTTGTTTTTAGTTAAGTTAAACCTACAGTATGAGACCCACCGTTAGTGTTTCGAAAAAAGCCAACGTTTCTACTGCGGCCGAACGAAGGCTGAGGCAATTGTTGTTAAACAAGGGAAATCAAAAACTGTTTCCTGTTCCAATTCGTTATTTTTGAATTAAGAAAGGGTCAACAACATTTTATCAGAAGCCATAGCAGCGAAGTTGATTGAGTGCCTAGAAAAATCTGGAATGTTGCCTAATAATAAATTAGTAGCATATGGAGCAAATAATGCATCCGTAAACTATGGAAAATTTAAATCAGTATTTCAACATCTGAAACGATCACTGAATTTACCGAATTTAATTGCTGCTCATTGTCATGTTCATATTTTACATAAAGCACAAAAAACCTTATCGTTCAATGTAGAAAGTTTTGTTATTGAAGTTTTCAGTTAATTTTCTTCAAATACTAAAAATCTGGCAGAACTGGAAACTGATTATAATTGGATATAACCATTTTCCAGAACATTCACATCGTAAATTTCTTAAATTATTTCCAGCTGGTGATGGTATTCTTCAATCTTGCCCTGGTTTAATATCGTATTTTTTAAGTAAAGTAAAGAAGAAAGAAAAAGTTAACACAGACTGAAAGTTAAAAAATTCAAATTGTTAATGACCCTAAATGAATTTGTTTGAATTTTTTATGTTTTTTTAGTGGTGTCCCGTTTTGGAAATTTCAAAAGGTGGCAAGCAGGCACCCGATATTAATACTTTTAAAACGTTTTATTTTGTTTTTTCCTCAATAAAAAAAAATCACTTGTGTACAAATGAATTTATATTTCTTGATGGATATTTTGTTTTCATCAATTTTTTTATTTTTTGTTTTCTTTTCGAAAACAAAATTTAAAAAATATCCGTACTGATATTTTCAGGAAAGTTGAGAATTATTTTTATTTTGTACTGAGGAAAAAACAAAAAAAAAACGTTTTTTTGTATTGAGGAAAAAACAAAATAAAACGTTTTAAAACGTTTTTTTTAGTTTTTTCTGATTACAATTACATATAAATTTTGTAAAAATTCTTAAAACAACATTCATATAGACACATTTCTGCATCCAATAGTTATTAAAAAGTAATAAAAATTTCAGCCGAAAAGACTTCTACAAAGCATGATAGGCTGAATAATTTTGTGCAAAAGACAAACTGTGGTCATTAAAACAATAGGATTTGTGAGCAACTAACCACAAAAACTGCACTTAAAAAATTGAAAAATAATGGCGGAATGCGAAAAAAGACTTTATGGTACAAAATTTTAATTTTGATATTTAATCAGCGATTAACATTCTGCAAGCAAATATATTGATGCAAAACTATTCCTTTTTGCAAAAATTTTTGTCGTGATTTTTTTTTTTGCAATCTAACTAGCTAATTTTGGTATAGGATATATGTCTTATAGTCCCTAGATTATGGATTTTAAAGAACCCCACTTAAAAAATTGCAAACTAATATCGGAACGCGAAAAAAAACTTTATGGTACAACAAATGAATTAAAAATTCTTATCAGAAATTTACATTCTGCAAACAAATACACTGATGCAAAAAATTTTCTTTTCGGAAAATTTTTTTCGCGAATTTTTTTTTGCAAACTAACCACCAAACTTTGATATGAGAATATTGGTATTATAGTCCCAAGATTATGAATTTTAAAAATCCGCACTTAAAAAATGGCAAAAAAATCGCGGAACGCGAAAAAAAGCTTTTTGGTACAAAAAATAAATTAAAAAACTCAGTCAGCGATTTACATTCTGCAAACGAAAATTTTCCTTTTTGCAAAATTTATTTTTCGCGAAATTTTTTGCGTGAGAACTACCAAACTTTGGCATAAGATATGGGTATCATAGTCCCAAATTTATGAATTTTAAAAAACCGCACCCAAAATTGTTTAAACTTAATCAGCGATTAACATTCTGCTATACATATGTTACATACATATACATATGTATATTGATGCAGAACTATTCCTTTTTGGAAAATTTTTTTTCCCAATTTTTTTTGTTTTTGCAATCTAACCAGATAATTTTGGTATAGGATATAGGATATCCCTAGGTTGTGAGTTAAAAAAAAACTGCGCTTAAAAATTTGTAAAATAAAAAAAGCTTTATGATACAAAAAATAAATTAAAAAACTCGGTCAGCGATTTACATTCTTCAAATGAATATGTTGATGGAAAAATTTTCCTTTTTGCTAAATTTTTTTTCGCGAAACTTTTTGCATACTAACCACCAAACTTCGGCATAAGATATGGGAATTATTGTCCTAAGGTTAAAAATTTTAAAAAACCGCACTCAAAAAATTGTAAAATATTGGCGGAATGCGAAAAAAGCCTTTATGATACAAAAAAATAGTTAAGAAACCTAATCAGCAATTTATATTCTGCAAGAGAATACATTAATGGAAAAACATTTTTTTTTGCAAATTTTTTTTGGCAATTTTTTTTTGCGAACTAATTACCAAACTTTGGTATGAGATATGGGTATTATGGTCCCTAGGTTATAAATTTTAAAAATCTGCACTTGAAAAATTGCGAATTAATGGCGGAATGCGAAAAAGGTTTCATGGTGCAAAAATTTAATTAGAAAACTTATACAGCGATTTCATTCCGAAAATGAATAATATTAGTGCAAAATGTTGGTCAATTGGCAAACATTTTAGCAAAAAAAAAATATTTGCAATATATGTTTGTATGTATATACCACTCAACAGTTCTCTCCAGGGTATTATATAATTTTCTACAGATTTGAAACCAAAAACCAGAATAGTATCTCCACCATAAAAATAAAACAAAAATTTTAAAATTCTATTCATATTTTTGTACTTAGTACAAAGATGAAAAACAAAAAAAAACGTTTTTTAAAACGTTTTAAAAAGTTTTATTTTTTATCAATTTTTTTATCTTTGATATTTATACCTAAAGATATTTTTGGAATTTCAACTTGAGGGATATTTTTGTTTCAAAGTACATTTGAAATTTTTTGTTTTCGATTGAGAAATAAAAACATTTTGAACTTTAGTGATATTTATTTTTGATAAAAACAAAAAAAAAAAACGTTTTCTGGTGCCTGGTGGCAAGTTTACTTCAGATATCACTTTATTGCAAAATAATTGTTGTATTGGAGACAGTTTTTTATATAAAGCTGACCAACCTTTTCCCAAGAAGTGGCTTCATCCTCCTCCAACCAGTTCGCAGCTATTGATAAAATATATTTTTTAGAGCGTTTTTTGCATTCAGAAAAGTTCTGCAGTTATTACATGACAGTTATTTGTGTAGTAATGCGGTTGTAGTTATTTTAACTACAATTGTAGTTAATTTACTTAGAGCAAAATTTTTCAATGTTTTTGAGTTATTTTTTTTAAACAAACTACAAAAACTACTACATTGTAGTATCATTTATTTTATGCAGTTATTTTGAATTTTTTTTACAAATACTTAAATTTTTAAGTGTGTGTGCACACAGACGAAGCAAACAGGAGCATGTATATGAAGCGCTTGTTTGGAAATTTCTGGTGAAAGAATATGAGAAGAACATGTTTTCTCTTGTCTTAGTCATAAAACAACGCCAAAGAGTGAGAACGCGTAATACGGAAAATGTTATATATTTTTTATTAAATTATTAAATTAATAAGGTAAGTTTTATAATATAAAATATAAATTTATTTACGGGAATGTTAAAAAAATATTGTATTTATTTTCTTTCAGTTCTTTTATATTCTCATCCCTTTCTACCTGGAGAAAAAAAGGGAGCCAAACAACACCATATTTCATCCCTCACAGACGGACATCTAGAACAATATCTTAATAGTGAAAAATAAGTGACATTAAGTGTAAATTTTGATTTCTCAATTTTAATTTTTTTATAGAATAAAATTGAGTTCGGAGTGTTTACATAAATTTGTTTTTTATTAAATTAATAATTTTTAAAATAATTTTTATTTATGTTTTTTAAATACATTTGCAGTTGTTTGTACAGTTTTACGATAATTTGCATGTATGTTGTTTCAATTGCATTTGTAGTTGTTTTTACTACATTTGCCAGTTGATTTTTAACGGTAAAAAATAACTTCTTATTGCAGTTAATTTAACTGCAAATGTAGTCTACACCTTTTTAAGTGCAAATGCAGTTATTTTAACTGTCATAAACTGACGACATAAAGTCATAGTCGTATGTTCTAGTTTTTGATTATATTAAGTTGTAATTACATATTTGAATTTAAATAAAGAACAATTAACTAACTGTCATTTGCAGTTGATTTTACCTACATAATTCCCTGAGTGTGGAAATAACAATTTTTGAGGTTTCTTGAAAAGAATAATATTTAATTAAATCCAAAAATCATTTAAAATACATAATACGTATATTGATGTATTCAGTTTGTTATGCACTTTGTTTAGCAAAAGACATTTACTAACCTCCTCAAAGTTATCCAAAAGATCTTCACTAGGTATTGATTCACTCTGAACTTCCTGCTCCATTAGAAAATCTAACGGCTAAACTCTAGTTTGCGGGCATAACTCCGATTTGTTTCAAATTTTCACGGACGATAGAACTTTCAATGCCGAGTTCAACGTAGGGTTGCCACATGGCCTTGAATGGCCTTGATTGTCAAGTTAATTTAGGTGTTGTCAAGTGCCAAGGTCAAATTTATTTTGTCAAGTTAAATAGAATTTTTGTCGTATCAATAGTTAAAAACGAGTAAAAAGGTTAAAGTCGGGCATGCCGACTATACAATACCCTACACCAGTCTGGTGTATTGTTTGGATCCGAAATTCGAATGGGTTAAAATGGGGCTTGTGTCAAAATTTTCTATAATGTGAGTCAGCGCACCAAATTTCATTAAAATATCTTAATATTTGCGACCTGCAGTTTGTAACCAAGACAATTTTGGGGGGACCCTTATATGGGCCCTAGTTCTAAACATGGACCGATGTTCAACAAAATCAATAGGCTTCGTCCTTGGGCCAACATAGGTCTATGTACCAAATTTCATCAAAATATCTTAATATTTGCGACCTGCAGCGTATAAACAATATAATTTTGGTGGGACCATTATATGGGCACTAGGTCTAAACATGGACCGATGTTCACCAAAATCAATAGGCTGCGTTATTGGGCCAATATAGGTCTGTGTACCAAGTTTCATCAAAATATCTTAATATTTACGACCTGCAGCGTATAAACAGTATAATTTTGGTAGGACCCTTATATGGGCACTAGGTCTAAACATGGACCGATATTCACCAAAATCAATAGGCTACGTCCTTGGGCCAACATAGGTCTGCGTACCAAATTTCGTCAAAATATCTTAATATTTACGACCTGCAGCGTATAAACAATATAATTTTGGTAGGACCCTTATATGGGCACTAGGTCTAAACATGGACCGATGTTCAGCAAAATCAAACTTGTTCGTCCTTGGGCCAACATAGGTCTGCGTACCAAATTTCATCACAATATCTTAATATTTGCGACCTGTAGAGTGCGCACAAGATTGCATGGACAGACAGACAGACAGACAGACAGACAGACAGACAGACAGACGGACGGACGGACAGACGGACATCGTTAAATCGAAATAAAAAAAAATTTTGAACCGATCGGTATACTATAAGGTGGGTCTACGACCAATATTTTTTGGTGTTACAAACATCAGCACAAACTTATAATACCCTGACCACATAGTGGTGTAGGGTATAAAAAAACATGTAAAATTACAAAACTGATGAAATTTATTAGTGTTTTAATTTTTTTAAGTAGCATTTATTTCTAAACAATAAGAAAAGAAAGATTAACTCCTAAATTCATAAACGCTTTGTAAAATTATAGGAGGTTTATTGAACAAATTTTGTATGAAAATGACGTTTTGTAAAACTGCTATAACTTTAGAAAGCATTTATGAATTGAGGGGGAAGTCTGCAGGAAGTCGTTGAAATGTTCAAACTTTAGGCCAAAAAAAAACATATAAATTTTTCATAATTCTCGCAACGCCATTTTAAAATTTTAGCATATTTTCTTTTCTGAAACGTAAAAAACCAAAATTTTTTTTTTCATAAATTTATTAAATTGATGATATATTATCAAAATAAAATGGCGCTTAAGGTATATCTTTGGTTTTGAGAGCGCGAGTGGAGATTTACGAAAGACGATTTTCCTTAAAAATCGGTAAACAATAATTTTACTGGGACAAGAAAAACCTTAAGTGCTATTTTATTTTGATTATATATCATCCATTTAATAAATTTATAAAAAAAAAGTTTTGGTTTTTTACGTTTCAGAAAAAAATATGTTAAAATTTCAAATTGACGATTCGAAAACAATGGAAAGTTTATATATTTTTTTGGCCTGAAGTTTGAAAATGTCAACGACTTCTTGCAGACTTGATCTTTTTCTTCTTATTATACAATAATAATTGCTACAAAAGAAAAAATAAAACATTAATAAATTTCGTCAATTTATGTCCAAACTTCAATGGCTGGTAGCACTATCGAGTTTGTCCCCGAAAATTCAAAAAAAACCGAAATTTTTTTTATGAATCTTAATAAAATGGCGAGTGTATTCAAAAATTATAAATTTTTGTATTAAGAATGACCCTACTGCACACATATGCGCATTAAATTTTTTATTGTCAAGTTTTTTTTTTTAAATCAAGTTATTTTTTGCGAAGTGTCAAGTTATTAGACTTTTGCGATGTGGCAACCCTAGTTCAACGATGCATGTTTTTTTTTGCCGGCGACCCCCGGTTCCCGAGTTATGGACCCCCAAAGTTTGAATTTGAATTCTTTGTATCTTCTCTATTTATTATCGGATAAAAACATATATCGTTAAAAAGGCTATTGAAATACCTTTAATGTGAGATATAATACTCCTGAATCCATTAATCCATTAAGCGTCAAATCGTAAAAGTCTGTTTTTTATCCATACTTTTTAGAAAAAAAAACGCCCATTATCTCAATATTTCACCAATAGGTTTGTTTTTTTCGAATTTTATATAAATATTCCATACAAATTTAAGCATTTATAAACATTTTAAGTAGGTATAAATTTAGCTTCTTAAAAATTAAGTAGTTATAAAAATGCTGCCAAGTCTTGAAAATTCTTGGCCTTTCTCTTTTAAGGCACATCTACACGAGAGAGAAAACTGCTCGAGATAGAGCAAAAAACACCTCTAATTAGCTCTATTGTGAATGATTTAAGTTATTTAGATTTGTTTTTTGCTCTATCTCTAGCAGTTTTCTCTCTCGTGTAGATGTGCCTTTAAATGTAAACAAAAATAATTGTCATAGAAATTTTTGAAATTTTAGTATTTTAAAATTGATAAAATATTAAAAACAATAAATGCTAACAAATGAATTATATGGTTGTTAGTAAAGGAAGACCATGCCACTCAAGGTAATTGCTCTATTTCGCGTCCCGGGCAAGCCCATATACGAAAACAGATTTCGTCCAAAGGCGGCCCCAAATGTTTAAATTTTATTTGTTTACAAAAAATAAAAACAAGTCACGTAAGTACGGATAGTCGTTTTTTTACAAGTACCCTACGGGAAATTTTAACAAACTGTCACCGAACTGGCCCCTTTATATGAAATAGACTGGTCACTTTTACATGGCGTTGTCATAGGAGGTGGAAATTGACCCCTTGTGACATGTCACAAGACAAATCCCAGGACAGGTCCCTGAAATTGAGAGTTCAGTAACCTGTCCTTGGGTCAATTTCCACCTCCTATGACAACGCCATGTAAAAGTGACCAGTCTATTTCATATAAAGGGGCCAGTTCGGTGACAGTTTGTTAAAATTTCCCGTAGGGTAGTTATAGATATATGTGCTTATTCATAAAAAAAATTATTTGGTATTTGAAGCTTGCTATAGTTAAAGTACATATTTCGCTTAATAAAGAGTTATTAGAAATCTTGATTCATAATCGTATTTTAACTATAAATTAATTTTTCGCTTTGATACTGGCAACACTATTGTTTATTGTCTCTCTTCTCCCAAATAAGTCGTAAGTGATGTACAAATTTAGTAAACGATTGACTCGGTAATCGGAAGTGAAAATGTATTTTCTTAAATTAGAGAACTATTGATGTGCTAAGATAAATTTAAAAGGCATTAAAAATATTTTTTTTTATTTACAAAGCAAATCAATGGAAATGTGCGTAAAAAAGTAATTTTTTAGAACATATTATTCGAAGCATACAAAAGTATACGAATTTCGAATAATGTTTTGACAGTCTGTACATCACTATTGTTTTGTTTTTCTTTTTAATTTTATTTTTACATTTTTTTTGAAATTTTTTCGAAAAATGTCATTTGCTACGCAATTGTTGTAGCTTTTTTCAGTTTGATGGATGCAAGTTGTTGGAAGTCACACATTCTAGGGTGGCTTTAATAAATCATTTCATGCCTGAAAATGAAATAATTAATAAATAAATGGTGACTTCCTCACTCCAAACTTTATAAAAGGTTTAAAGTTAGTGAGTATCGACTATAAACCTATATTATTTTTTTCGTTATTAAGCAAATATGAATACTGTTTTTTACAAATTAGCTTAAAATCCTGCAATAAGACTTTTGTAAAAGTTTATGAATTAGACCAATAAAATTCGAAAAAAACAAACCGAATATAAAATACCAAGGTTGGTTACCGAAACGAATAACGGTAAGGGTAAGGGTAACGGTATTTAATTCCATTTGTTTCGGTAACGGTAAAGGTAACGGTATTTAAGACTGTTTTGGTAACGGTATACCGTTATCGAAACAGCAATACCGGTACGTACCGGTATTATAAATTATGTTAAAAACATATAAAAACAAGTAAAAACTTATGTGCTAATTCATAAAAAAAATTTATTTGGTATTTGAAGCTTGCTATAGTTAAAGTACATATTTCGCTTAATAAAGAGTTATTAGAAATCTTGATTCATAATCGTATTTTGACTATAAATTAATTTTTCGATTTGATACTGGCAACACTATTGTTTGTTTTCTCTCTTCTCCCAAATAAGTCGTAAGTGATGTACAAATTTAGTAAACGATTGACTCGGTAATCGGAAGTGAAAATGTATTTTCTTAAATTAGAGAACTAATGATGTGCTAAGATAAATTTAAAAGCTATTAAAGATAATTTTTTTTTTATTTATAAAGCAAATCAATGGAAATGTATGTAAAAAAGTAATTTTTTAGAACATATTATTCGAAGCATACAAAAGTAATCGAATTTCGAATAATGTTTTGACAGTTTGTACATCACTATTGTTTTGTTTTTCTTTTTAATTTTATTTTTACATTTTTTTTGGAAATTTTTTCGAAAACGGTCATTGGCTACGCAATTGTTGTACCTTTTTTCAGTTTGATGGATGCAAGTTGTTGGAAACCACACATTCTAGGGATGGGATGGCTTTAATAAATCATTTCATGCCTGAAAATGAAATAATTAACAATTATGTTGTGATTTCCTCACTCCAAATTTTATAAAAGGTTTAAAGTTAATGAGTATCGACTATAAACCTATATTATTTTTTTCGTTATTAAGCAAATATGAATACTGTTTTTCACAAATTAGCTTAAAATCCTGCAATAAGACTGTTGTAAAAGTTTATGAATTAGACCATTAACATATATTTAATTTTACGTATTAAAAATACATATTATAAGCTTTAAATTCAATGCTGGTAGTTTTAATAACTAAAATTATTATCAATAAATTTTTTGTAGAAATATAAATTATATAAATTAATAAATACCGGTAAAATACCGGTAACTACCATTAAAAATAACGGTATCGGTAACGATAACGGTATTTGAAAAAATTTTTAGAGGTATTGGTAACGGTAATGGTATACAATTTGAAACGGTATTTTAGCGATAACGGTATTATAACGATAACGGTAAACAACCTTGTAAAATACAAAATAACTATTATTTAGTTGTAGTTAAGGCTCTCAGCTTTAATTTAAGATATAATTTATACCTGTAACCCTAAAGGCACATCTACACGAGAGAGAAAAATTCTAGAGATTTGAGAGCAAAAAACACCTCTAAACAGTGTTGCCATTTCAGTGCTTTTGGGGTATTTTTTGGTGCTTTTTTCCTTCCCGTACCCGGTAATTTTTTTCAAATACCCGTTTAAAAAAAGCGGGTATTTACAGTGCTTTTTCAGATTTCTGGCAGTGCTTTTAGTGCTTTTTGTACATTTTATATTTTTGGTATTTGTTCTCGTTTTTTAAATTTTTATTGAATTTTCTGTCAAAGTTGAAAAAATAATACGAACTATACAAAAAATATATTTTTTCACAGTGTTTGTAGTACAAATTTAAACAGCAACTTCGTTATATTTAAACCTAAAAATTTTTAAATATTAGTTTGGTGCTTTTTTAGTTAATTTTTGAAACTTTTTTACACGATTTTACAAAGCTAAAATGTGTTTTTAAATTCTTTATTAAAATTTTCTAAAAAATTAATATCGTGCTTTTTTACCCCATTTTTGGTAAATTTTTACCCTTTTTACCCGTTTTCATAATGCTCACGGTGCTTTCCTGCCTTCAAGAGTTGGCAACACTGCCTCTAAACAACTTAAATCATTCACAATAGAGCTAATTAGAGATGTTTTTACTCTATCTCTAGAAATTTTCTCTCTCCTGTAGATGTGCCTTAATAACACCGCAGATATTAACAGTTAAATATCATATTATTTTTTTTTTTATTTTTGTGCTTATATACATAAATAAATAAACGTCAAATTCTTAAAATAAATATATTAATTAACCCAATGCAAACCACAACTGCGAGTGGTTTGCATCAGGCATATGCCTGATTTTCGGCGCGCTCGCTTCGCTCGCGACATTGTTGATTCAAATATTTACGAAATTAAAAAACGCAAACGCTACATAGGGGTAGCCCCTAAGCCCGGCCCTAGGCCGGTTACACGGAAAACCTTTACTCAGCGAAGCCACTAAACTGCCTATCACATAGGAAAAACCCCTAAGCCCGGCCGAAGGCCGAATACACAGAAAAAGTTTACTCAAATCAACTCAAAAAGTTCAACATTGTGCAAAGTTTAAAAATAGAAAAATTATATATCAAATTTAACTCTTAATATCTGCGCTGTTCGAAGGGTTAAAGGCTTAAATTATACCTTATATTAAAGCTTAAAGCCTTAGCTACAAATAAATATTAGTTATTTTGTACATTAAATAGGCAAAATATTGAGAAAACAGCGTTTTTCTTGGAAAAATTCCATTTCAAAAACAGAAAATCATGTGCTGGGCCGCAATGGGTTAATAGTTTCGAAAATTTTTTATGCCGGGTTAAAGGTGCTTGAATAAGATATTTAATGACAGCCATTACGTTCCGTTCAGATAACGCATGCCGAAGTTAAAAATATATAAATTAAATGATATATCCAAACTTAAGAGGCCCATAATTCGGAAAATATAGGCCGCCGACAAAACAAATTTTTTTCTGAACTTACCTATTTTACCCCTAATTTCGGTTTTTTTTGAGCTATGCCCGTAAAGTAGATGTGTTCCAATCTAACAGTTCAAAGTACCATATAGTGGGTTTATATACCTCATCTTCCCCGCAACCAGACTTTTCCCTCTCTTTTATTTTTTTCAGCTCTCTTCGGTATCCACCCAGGTAGAAAAATACAAACGGCAAAACGTTGGCAAATCACTGTATATGGTGGTACAAACGCTGGCAGAGCGTCCGTTTTTCGAAAATTAAAACGTCGATCTTCGGTTGGCCGTTTATCTTTCCGAACGTTGGCAAAGCATTGGTAACAATGCTTTGCCAACGTTCGGCCGTTATCTCGTAGCCGTTAACAGTTGATGTTTATCTTAAATTGTGCTCCGTGCTTTTAGTCAGAAATTAGTGTATTAAAGTACTTATAAATTTGTGTTTAATACTAAAAAAATCCGTTTAAATATTTCCAGTTTATCTACAAAAAATCAATTTAAAAAGTTACTCGAAAGGTCGCTTTTTTTAGATATTTGTTTTATAATTTTTTACAATACATAAAATTACCAACAATAAACTAAATTATCAAACTCAAAACATTTTTACAACAATAAAATATACCAAATAGAAATTACATCTAACTCAATAGAACCTAGCATAAAAAGAAAATACAAAAAAGAAAACAATAACAATAATTCAAGTAACTTAGAACAAGTGCCGTACTCTTTTTTGTTTAAAAAAAAAAAAAACAACAACAACAAACATTTGTGTTAAACAAATAAGTGTTGCCAGTTAATTAAAAAAATTTAAATTCCCAGAAAAACAATATTAAATCGCTCGAAAATGTCATGTTTAAAAAAAGGCTGTTCTTTAGAAGGTCATGATGAGAGAATGATAATGTGCTGGCTTTGTCATGGTTTATGTCACTTTAAATGCAGTGGCTTAACTGGTTTAGTGGCTGAATCTGTATCGAAGCATAAAAACTTGCATTGGCGCTGTAATGGCTGCCAAAAAATTGGCGCAGATTTTTACCGTTTCTTCCAAAGCACTAAAAATAATTTTTTGCAAATTCAAAACAATTTAGTTAATTTATCCGAGCAAATAAACTCTTATGGAAAGCTTTTCGATGATTTTAAATCATTAGAGGGACTCCAATCACCTCAATTACCTTCTCCAAATCGCCGTAAATCACCCAGAATCATGAATAGAGAAAACCCTGATTATACTACTGTTTCTTTGACCCATACAAATGCTAATAATAACGCAAATACAGCTCTTACATTGCCTTCAACTGCTAATAATACGGCTTTAAATTCTGCGAATATGCATACTACAACTACTACTCTTTTGATGCCTCAAAATGCTGTCCCACCATCTTTTAATAATGCTTCATCAATAATCCACAATGAGTCTACGATGCCTACAACTGCTAATATACCATCCTTTACTAATGCTCATAATTTGATAGTAGATACTCAAAATTCTACTAGATTAATTAATTTCGATGCGTCATCTCCAAGGCCGCCTGCTTCATCTATTGGCGATAATCCCAACACTATAAATACTCCTTATGCCAACGTAATTGCTAAAATAGCATCATCGTCTCAACTTACCTCTGCACCGAGGGAACTCCGAACTATACCACGTTTACCACCCAGAAAAACCATCTTCGCTACACGTTTTCTCCATGATACAACTGTCGAAGAAATGAAATACTACTTGCAGTCTCAGTTCAATAATGCACTTCCTGATAATATAGCTGTTTATAGAATTAATTCAAGAAATAGAGCTTCTTTTAAAATAATCGTTCCTGAAGAGCTGTTTGAACAAATGGTAAACCCCTCCTTTTGGCCTGAAAATGCTGTGGTACGAGAATTTGTATATCGAGATGAAAATGCAGCTCGTTTACCCAAATCTGCTAATCAGACTCCAAAAAACTAATATCTATAATTTATCAAAATGTTAATGGTTTAAATACTAAATTACCGTCGCTATTTTCCAAAAGCTATGATTTCAACAACCATATAATAATATTTACCGAAACTTGGCTCAATAAAAAAGTTAATAATTCCGAAATTTTTTGTTCCAAATATCAAATCTTTAGACAAGAAAGAGAAAACAAAGGTGGTGGTGGTGTGCTAATTGCCGTAACAAATGATTTTTCATCTGAACAAATTATATTAAATGATTTTTTGCATATTGAGATTATATGTGTATTGGCAAAAATAAACAAAAAATGTCTTTATATAATCTGCTCCTACATTCCGCCTCGTTCTCCCGATTATGTCTACGATGATCACAAAAAAGCAGTTGATTTCATTTTAAAAAAAATTAAATCTTCGGACTTGGTTATGTATGTTGGTGATTTTAATATGCCTTCAATATTTTGGGAAGAGATCCCAGATTCCAACTATTTGATTTCGTCTCGTTCATCTAGCTCATCAGCTGATTTTATTGATGGCTTATCTAGTAACTGCCTTTTCCAAATTAATCCTGTTACTAACTCTAATCGTAAACTACTGGATCTTATTTTTGTAAATGAGCCATCAGAGTTTTGTGTCACGCGCCATTCTCCAATTTCAATTCCTGAAGACAGATATCATCCCACAGTTGAAATAACCTGCTCTTCCTCCTATCCTACGCTTGGTAATAATACGCAAAAGAAAAAAGTTTTTAGTTTTAATAGAACAAATTATGAAGAACTTTATCGTCAGCTGTCTCGAATTGACTGGATCGACGTGCTGTCTCGTTATAATAATGATTTTGACTTGTGTCTGAATAAATTTTATCAAATTTTATATGAATGTTTTGAAACGTCTGTACCAAAAATGATGCCTTCTAAATCTATTGGTCCTCCTTGGAATACGAAATATCTTACACGTCTAAAAAATAAGAAAAATAAAATGTTTAAAAATTATAAGAAAAATGGAACGTCTACAGATTACATGAAATACTCAGTATCAAGATCCGAATTTAATATGGCAAATCAAAATGCCTATAAAAACTATCTAATTAAAATTAAGAACAATCTAAAAAGTGATCCAAAATCATTTTATAAATTTGTGAACTCCAAAAGACGTTCAGTTGACTTTCCGTCTAATATGAAGTTTGGTGATTCTGAGTCTACAGATGATTTGTCCATAAGTAATATGTTTGCTGACTTTTTTGCATCCACTTATTCCTCTTCAACGTTTACTAATCCAAATCAATATCCATATTCAATTCCTGAATCATCAATGATTATTATTCCACCCATCAATGAAATAACAGTCCGAAGCCAATTAACCAAATTGAAAATGGCTTTTACTGCGGGTCTAGATGGAGTTCCGAGCTGTATTTTGAAGCGATGTTCACATCTGTTATGTATCCCTCTGACTTATCTTTTTAACAAATCCCTTAAATTGGGGTATTTTCCGGCTGTTTGGAAACAATCATTTATTACTCCACTGTTTAAATCTGGCTCTAAATCGGATATTTCGAATTATAGAGGTATCGCTAAATTAAGTACTATTCCAAAATTATTTGAAAAACTTGTATATGATGTGATGTCACACCAAGCCTCTTCTATTTTATCTTCAAAACAACATGGATTCTGCAAATCCCGTTCTACTGTAACAAATTTATTAGAGCTTACAACCATTGTTAATGAAGGTTTTCTCAACAGAAAACAAACTGATGTTATATATACGGATTTCAGTAAGGCGTTTGATAAAGTAAACCATGATCTTCTTTTGTTCAAACTTGGCCGAATAGGCTTTAGTGCTACGCTTTTGAGCTGGATTAGTTCGTACCTTAATGATCGTCAACAATGTGTCAAATTTCGAAATACTTTTTCCAGTATGATAAACGTAACATCTGGAGTTCCACAAGGTAGTCATCTAGGACCTCTGTTATTCACTCTCTTTATAAATGATCTCCCTTCTGCTATTCAACACTCTAACATTTTAATGTATGCAGACGATGTTAAACTATTTATTTCATTTAATAATACCACTGATCAAGTACTTTTGCAAAATGATATTAATTATTTTACTTCCTGGTGCAATACAAATTTGATGGATCTCAATGTTAACAAATGTAAATACATGATTTTTACAAGATCAATTCCCATTAATGGCTCTTATACAATGAACAATGCTGACCTGGAACGAGTGGACTCGTTTAATGATCTTGGTATTCTATTGGATAAGCAGTTAAACTTCAAATCTCACATTTCATTAACAGTTAATAAGGCAAAAGGTGTCTTAGGATTTATTAAACGTTGGGCCAAAGAATTTTCTGATCCTTATACTACGAAACAGCTTTATACTACTTTAGTTAGGCCAATTCTTGAATATGGGTCAGTTGTTTGGGATCCACAGTATGTTGTTCATTCAAACTCTATTGAATCCGTACAAAAACAATTTTTATTATTCTGCCTTCGTGGTCTTGGGTGGGCTGCTAATGCAGAACTTCCCGCTTATGAAAATCGCCTTGCTCTTATAAAATTACCTACTCTAAAAAGTCGCAGACGCATGCTGAATGTTACTTTTTTGTTTAATTTGATCAATGGTGATGTCAACTCTGAATTCCTGCTCAGCAAAATAAACATATTTATTCCATTTCGTTCATCAAGATATATTGATTTCCTCAGTATAAAATATTATGTTACAAACTACTCCAATTTTGATCCATTTCGTCGTATTTGTGATGAATTCAACATGCTATACCCCTACATTGATTTTAACAAAAGCTTGCACATCATAAAAAGGGATATTATACTACATTTGAACAATTTAAGATAAAATCTTTAATTTTAATATTTTATATGTTGTATTTTATTATTATTCTACATCTGGGTATAATTCTCTGTAACTAGTCTGTAAGGAAAAATCCATAGACTTAAATAAATAAATAAATAAATAAATAAATAAATAAAAAAAAATAAATTTTATGTAAAAAAAAAAAAAAAAAAAAAAAAAAACAATAGTAAAATAAGTGCTCTGCCAATCGGTATTTTAGATCAACTGTTTTTTATTCAATTCTTTATGAAAAATTCTGTAAAATCCCAATCCCGAAAAGAAAGAGAAACGTAAATTTTAGTATAGCAGCACTGTATCTAATAAGCGAATACATCTCTGCTTAAAACTACCCAGGTGGAAATTATGTTTGGTAACAAAATAGAAGCACTGGTAAAGCGCAAGTAGACCGCGGTCTTACAAAAAGAAGTACTGGCAAAGCACTAAATTGGGACGCTTTCCCAACGCTTGAAAAGGATGAATTCCCAGCGCTTGTTTTCCTATAACATTATTTTGTTTTTGAAAAAGAAACTCTAAGAGTAAATATTTAAATAATTTTTGACTCCACAATATAATAACTCCAAGAATCGTCTATTTTTAGAGTAATTTAAAATTCTTCAGTGATGAGGGCTCATAATTTGGTGGAAAGGAAAAAAAACACTTGATTTTTATGTTTTTTGGTGCTATCATTCAGTGATGAGGGCTCATAATTTGGTGGCAGGGAAACACTTGATTTTTATGTTTCTTGGTGCTATCTCAATACTTTGCAAAGCATTAAATAGATCGGTGTTATCATTTGAGTGTCAGGAAAGCACTTTAATTTTTTTATTTGAGCGTTGGCAAAGCATTTTATTTTTATGTTTATGCGTGCTTTCCCAGGGCTTGGTAAAGCATTGGCACCACCGTGGAACGGTGTTATCATTTGGGCGTTGGGAAAGCGCTGTTAACAAGCACTCATACAACCTATTTCGGTGCTTTGCCAGTGCTGGTAGAAAATTACAAAGGGGCCAGCACTGGCAAAGCACCGAAACGGGTGGTATGAGTGCTTCTTAACAGCGCTTTCCCAACGCCCAAATGATAACACCGGTCCACGATGGTGCCAATGCTTTACCAAGCCCTGGGAAAGCACCCATAAACATAAAAATCAAATGCTTTGCCAACGCTCATATAAAAAAATTAAAGTGCTTTCCTGACACTCAAATGATAACACCGATCTATTTAATGCTTTGCAAAGTATTGAGATAGCACCAAGAAACATAAAAATCAAGTGTTTCCCTGCCACCAAATTATGAGCCCTCATCACTGAAGAATTTTAAATTACTCAAAAAATAGACGATTCTTGGAGTTATTGTATTGTGGAGTCAAAAATTATTTAAATATTCACTCTTTTGGAGTTTCTTTTTCTAAAACAAAATAATGTTATAGGAAAACAAGCGCTGGGAATTCACCCTTTTAAAGCGTTGGGTAGGCGTCGACATTTAGTGCTTTGCCAGTACTTCTTTTTGTAAGACCGCGGTCTACTTGCGCTTTGCCAGTGCTTGTTTTTTGTTACCACACATAATTTCCACCTGGGCAGTTTATGTATATTTTACATACAGTCATAAGTTTCGTAAAACAAGTACTGGTAAAATACTTTTTGCAAATGGTGGCAAAGCGCTGCAATCCAATGTTTTGCCAGTAGTATTTTTTCATGTACAGTCGTAAATTTTGTGAAACAAGTACTGGCAAAGTCCTTTTAGCAAACGTTGGCAATTCGTTTTAAGCCGAAGTTTTACCAGTGGTATTTTTTATATACGGTTGTAAATTTTGTAAAACAGGCACTGGCAAAGTCCTTTTACCTAACGTTGGCAAATCGTTTTGAACCGATGTTTTGCCGGTGGTTTTTTTTCATAAAGAGTGGTAAACTTTGTAAAACATGTATTGGGAAAGCACTCTTTCCAAAGGTTGGCAAAGCGTTCTAAATTAGTGCTTTTGCAATGCTTTTTTTTGTACCATTGTAAAGCAACGCTTTGCCAGTGCTTTGTTTTTTGTACCATCGGCAATTTCTACCTGGGCAGTTCTTAAAATATTTATTTTTTTTTTCACACATTCCAAAGTGGCATTATCTTAATTTCTTTATACACTCAGGGAATTATGTAGGCAAAATCAACGGCAAATGACAGTTAAAATAACTGCATTTGCACTTAAAAAGGTGTAAACTACATTTGCAGTTAAATTAACTACAATATGAAGTTATTTTTAACTGCTAAAAATCAACTGACAAATGTAGTAAAAACAACTACAAATGCAATTGAAACAACATACATGCAAATTATTGTAAAACTGTACGAACAACTGCAAATGTAGTTAAAAAACATAAATAAAAATTATTTTAAAAATTATTAATTTAATAAAAAACAAATTTATTTATTCTATAATAAATGAGGGATGAAATATGGTGTTGTTTGGCTTCCCTTTTTTTCTCCAGGTAGAAAGGGATGAGAATATAAAAGAACTGAAAGAAAATAAATACAATATTTTTTTAACATTCCCGTAAATAAATTTATATTTTATATTATAAAACTTAACTTATTATTTTAATAATTTAATAAAAAATATATAACCTTTTCCGTATTACGCGTCCTCACTCTTTGGCGTTGTTTTATGACTAAGACAAGAGAAAACATGTTCTTCTCATATTCTTTCACTAGAAATTTCTAAACAAGCGCTTCATACAAATGCTACTGTTTGCTTCGTGTGTGTGCACACACACTTGAAAACTTAAGTATTTGTAAAAAAAAAATTCAAAATAAATGCATAAAATAAATGTTACTACAATGTAGTAGTTTTTGCAGTTTGTTTAAAAAAAATAACTGTCAAAAACATTGAAAAATTTTGCTCTAAGTATGCAATTGTAGTTAAAATAACTACAACCGCATTACTACACAATAAGTGTCATGTAGTAACTGCAGAACTTTTCTGAGTGTATTTATTTAAAAGAAATTGGTAGCCTTTATTTTTAATTAAAATTTTTTAATTAAAATTTTTCACTTTATACTCAGAAAAGTTCTGCATAGGGTTTGGGATTTCCCGGACTTTTCTATTTCCCGGGAAACGGGAATGAAAAAATTTGATTCCCGGGAATCCCGGGAAATATTTTTGAACAAAATTGTTAATGAAAACCACCTATATAAGTAATTTTTGTTAAAAAAAAACACTATTTCAGTACAAATGCAGTCTGTGTAGTGAGAATTCAAAGTAAAAAATATCAGAATGTTAAACATTTGATTTCAAATAAATTACTCGCAGCACTGCCAAATGAATTGCATGATTCCAGCAGAAAGCGCCTACTATTGGACTGTCGGAAACAAACCGTTTCATCACACTTGGCCCATTAGATATGGTGGCCACAATGTTATTTTCCAAAGACAAATAAAACTCTTCTAGTACATCTTCCAGATATATAAACCAACCCCAGGTTATAAAATGAATTATTTCTGTTTATACATATGTATGTTCAAATATCCCTTTTGTGATATTCTTCTCCATTCATCTAAGATTATAGTAAATCTCCTATTGTTAGAAATATTGCTCGATATTTCTTTTATCATGATATCTCTTTTACATGATTGTAGTAATTTAATATAATGTTCTTTACATCGGTTTCATTTTTTTGCAATGCAAGGTTTTTATTATAAAAACTTTCTCGAATAAACGAAGATCTAGTTATGGTGCGGATTGACTGCGGCTAATTTAGATACCATTTCAGGAAATGTTTGCCCTACCATAAAACCTTTAATGCCTATTCAGCTTACACTTTTTTCTTCGGGTACTTTGCTAATTTTAGCTGAAACGTTATTCTTGTTGTTGTTTCCTTCAAGAGAAGTTGCATGACCATCAATTTTTTTTTTTTTTTTGTGAACCAAATTTAGATGTCGGATAATCAAATTTAGATACCACCGCTAACCATTAGTGAAGGAGTATTTTAAATTTAAATTCGACGTTATTTTTAATCAAACGGTTTTGTTCATTTTGTGTATGAAAACCTTACAAAAATATTTATATTTTCAAATATTTTGATTGGTTGAAAATAAATTAACCAATCAGAATGCTCCAAAAGTAAACCAAATCAAGGTATACTGCCACCCAATATGTTAACTAAAGTCGACTTAACCTAAATTATACATTTGAAAAATTTAGATAGTAAGGGCGATTATTTGTAAGGTTGCGTTTACACTTGCATCGAAATCCCGAGATTTCGCTATTCACCACTCTGAAAAAACATTTAAGAAAAGCATATAAATGTATAACTTTTAAAAAAGCACACATAGTTAGCTCTAATAAATACATCTTATAAAAATTTAACGTTTATATGTTTTCCTTCATTGTTTTTCGAGAGTGGTGAATAGCGAAATCTCGGGATTTCGATGCAAGTGTAAACGCAACCTAAGAAACAAAGCTTTTTTTTATATTTCTTTTAAACATTTTACCAAGTTCTTAGGTTTTAATACTTTAGTTTTGAATAAGTTATGCGAAAAATCTTTATTAGTTGAAATGCTCCTAATTACTTGGCAAAGATTTTATTTGTGTGTCAAATAAATATATTCCCTTTTAAAAGATTTTAACAATGACATTTTTGTTTTGGTATTTAAAATTTGTTTATGACTAAAATTAAAAAATCCTATTCCAAACAAAAACAATTTAAAAAATTTAATATTTTTAAAATTTCCCGTTTTCCCGGGAAAAATATATTATTTTCCCGGAAATTCCCGGCAAATTTTTCCCGGGAATTCCCGAACCCCAAACCCTAGTTCTGCAGTTACTACAGAACAGTTATTTGTGTAGTAATGCGGTTGTAGTTATTTTAACTACAATTGCAGTTAATTTACTTAGAGCAAAATTTTTTAATGTTTTTGACAGTTATTTTTTTTTTAACTACAAAAACCACTACATTGTAGTAACATTTATTTTATGCAGTTGTTTTGAATTATGTTACAAATACTTCAATTTTCAAGTATGTGTGTTCGAAGCAAAGCACACAAAAATGATATGGCGCTTGTTTAGAAATTTCTAGTAAAAGAATATGAGATAAACATGTTTTCTCTTGTAAATTTAGTTATAAAACAACGCTAAAGAGTAAAGACGCGTGATAGGGAAAAATGTTATTTTATTAAATAATTAAAATAATATGGTAAGTTTTATAATATAGAATATATATTTTTACGGGAAAATTAAAAAAAGATTGTATTTATTTTCTTTCAGCTATTCAATATATTCGTCACTTTCTACCTGGAGAAAAAAAGGAAGCCAAACAAACAATATTTCATCCCTCACAGACGGACATCTAGAACAATATCTTAATAGTCAACAATAAAAGTGATAAGTGTAAATTTTGTTTTCTCAATTTTAAATTTATTTGAGAATAAAATTAAGAGTATTTACATAAATTTGTTTTTATTAAATTAATAAATCTTACAATAATTTTTGTTTATGTTATTTTAACTACATTTGCAGTTGTTTATACAGTTTTACATTAATTTGCATATATGTTGTTTTACCCCCCGTTTCCACATGCAAGTGCAAGTTCGAAAAACTCAATACACTCACACTTTTTCACTAATACTATCACACTTATACGACTTGCGGCTCAACTTGCAAGTAAATTTAGAACACAACGGCATATCTTAAGGTAATTTAAAATATAAATTTTAAAAGTTTTTGAAAAAAAAATTGTTAAGAACAAATTTTTTCCCAGCTTTGTTAGAATATTGAATACTTGGCAATACTGGAGTGCTATTTAGTGACAACCTATGCCTTCGACGACATTTTAAATATGAACTTGCAGCAAGTAGTGTGGAAACATGTAAAATTTTCATGTTTTTTCGGTAATTTTCGAAATTTTCGCTGATAATATGTATTCTTAACTTGCAACCATTTACTTGCATGTCAGTTGATTTTTGACAGTTAAAAATAACTTCATATTGCAGTTGATTTAAATGCAAATGTAGTCTACACCTCTATAACTTCACATGCAGTTATTTTAACTGTCATTTGCAGTTGATTTTACCTACATAATTCCCTGAGTGTATATTTATCACTTTTTATTTGCCACAACTCAGGCCAATCTCGATAAAGATCGATAAAGTCTTCCCAAAAAGTTTGGTTTTAAAAAGACGCCATTCCTTTTCAAATTTTTTTAAATGTTAAACAAATTGTTTTAATAAGGGAGAAGGCAAGAGCTAAATAATTTAAAATAAATTAATAAATAAAATATGGCTTAAGTTTAATAAATTAGTGCTAACAATTCCAAAAACAGAATAACAAATATTTACCAAGTTTTTTTTGTATAGTTATTGTTAGTTTTTGTTTTCTTATTTTTTACCAAGCATATTATATAAGTTATACCAAAAACTTGGGTAGAGCTATAATACATACTAAAACTAGGTAACTTATACCCTTAATTTATGTGTTTTCCCCCTTTTTATTTTTTGCGTGTAGTATTTTTCCTCTGCAGAAATTTTACAATATCATTTGAGATAGGAAATCAACAAAGATGTCAAATATAAAGATATAAAAAAATTGCCAATATTACACACCAGATGGCAGGCATTTCCAAATAACGCTAACGAGTACTATTGAATAACGCTTATGAGTACTACCGGAAGTCGTTATTAAAATAATTTGACAAGATAAAAATAAACACCCTACACTATAAATTTAGTTAATATAGATTTTATTCCTCCGTTTGCAACATTAAAATTTAAATATGAAAACAAAATAGTCGCACAAACTAATTAACAATTTGTAACACAAAGTAACTGAATATCAATTTTCCAGTTTTTTGAATTCAATATAGAAAAAACGATTTGCTTTTGCATTTAAATAAAATTCAGAATCCCGCCGACCGGTTTCGGCAAAAACCCTCTATTTGGCAACTTTTCGGAAAAATTGTGGCCGAAACATTTAAAATTGTTTTAAATATAATTTAGAGAAAAATAGTAGCGGTAAATCAGAAACACATCTACAAAAACTAGATTGTGAATGATTTCTGCTATTTGGAGGTTATATCCCATCTCTGTTTTCTTCGCTCATCTAGAAGTGGCTTAACATAACGTCTTTTGTTAATTTTATTTTCATAATAAATAGAATTGATCTCATTTAAAATTTAAGATCTTATTTTCAGTTTTTTTCTAATTACGTAATTTTAAGGAAAATGTTAAAAAAACTTTCGGTTTCTTCCGAATAAAGCGAATATTCGGTTTTGTTTTTGGTACTGACAAAAGCCAGATTTCAGTCGGGATTTAAAAATTACACTGAAATAGTAATTAGAATATTATCAGGCATGTTATAGGTTTTTCGGAATAGATTTGATTTTGCAATTTAACTTTCGCAAACTTTTTTATAAAACAGTTCAAAACAATTTTTTCTTTCGGAATTTGAGGTTTAAATTGTTATAGACAATTTTGTGTTGAAAAGAAAGATTTTTTTTTTAAATATCGACTATGCTACGGGCTTTATAGTGGTAATTAGAATGTTAAAAAAAAGAAAGAAGACGTAAAACAAAAAAATACTTTTTTTTTACTTTCGGAAACCAAAGTGGAATTGATATTTAGAGTAGCTTTAACTCACAAAAAGTATTTAAAGTGCTTTGTATATACATATACCCTAAAATGTCTTTAACTCTTTTACTTAAAAAAATATATTTTAAAAAAGTTTTTATTGGTATTTTTTTCTGAAAAATTAAAAAAACTTCACTCTGATCGGCGATCCCACTTTTCTATCAAAACTAGCAATTGAAACACAAAATTACCACCAACATTTTTTCTTACCTTTTAAGAATTTAAAAGGTAAAAACCATTCGTAACATGTAATTGGCTATGATTATCTTTTATATTTGGTATAAATATGCAAAAATATCATTTATTTCGGGAGAATCAATTTGCGTTTATTTATATATTTTAATATTAATATTTTAATATTAATTTTACCAACATAATTCTCCGAGTTCCCCTAATAAAAGCTTTTATGAACTGAGATATTGTTGGATAGAAAAATTTTTTTTAATGTGTAATAGTATATAAATGTGAACATTTAGCTGAAACATAAAATTCAAATTTCTATCACTACTTCGATAACTTAATTAGGTTGTTCATAAGGGGCGTGCTATCTGTTGTATCGTTGTATCGTCCTAACAAAAAACAGAGTTGTTAAAATTTTTATTTGTGTTTAACAACGATTTTCTTTTCAGTTTTCTATCGGTTAGCACACTCAAACATAGGACACTAAACATACGTAAAAATGTTGTATCGTGCTATTCTCAAATGTTGTATTTTTTCAATTTAGTTTTTAACAACTCTGTTTTTTGTTAGGACGATACAACGATACAACAAATAGTACACCCCTTGTGAAAACCCTTAATATTTTTTGATTTTCACTCCCTATAACAAATCCTTAACACAAAAATTTAAAAAATGTTTCGACTGAAATAATTTTAGTTCAACCTAAAGACCAAGCCAAACAATGAATGGTGTAGGGTAACATATTTTTTATTTCAACAAAAAGAAATTGTTTAATTTTTGTACAAATACATTTCAACACTTTGATGGTTATATATTCTTTTATGGTACAATTATTATTTATCTACACGAATTTTATAATATAAAGATGTAACAAAATGCATCCCTGTTTAGTTCTAAAAATTCCCAACAGATGGCGATATTAGCTGTGTTTGTGCGGCATTCCTATCAATGATATCTCGAACAATTTTGACAGTAGAAAGCCGGAATACGTGGAAAAACTGTCAAAATCGTTCTTGATAACACTGATAGAGAGTCACACAAATACAGCTATTGTCACTGCATTTTTGTGTCATTATTTTGAAAATTCTCTCTAAACAAATATGGCTGTTAATCAAAATATCAAAATCAAAACAAAAAATAAAAATTTAAATAAAATTTTAAATTTTGAAAAATATTCATAGTTTTGTAGTGTTTTTGCAATTTTTATAAATAAAACACATAGTTAAAATTCGTGTAGATAAATAATAATTATACCATAAAAGAATATATAACCATCAAAGTGTTAAAACGTATTTGTACAAAAATTAAACAATTTCTTTTTGTAGAAATAAAAAAAATCACAACAAATATGTTACCCTAAACCATTCATTGTTTGGCTTGGTCTTTAGGTTGAACTAAAAATATTTCAGTCGAAACATTTTTTAAATGTTGTGTTTAGGATTTGTTATAGGGAGAGTAAAAGAAAACTTTTTGGTGGTAATTTTGTGTTCCAATTGCAAGTTTTGATAGAAGATCCCATTTTTAGTTAAAAAAGTAGGATCGCCGATCAGAGTGAAGTTTTTTAATTTTTCAGAAAAAAATACTTTTCACTTATCAATCTGAAAATGATTTAATTTACTAATAAAAAGCTTTTTTAATATATATTTTTTTAAGTAAAATATTTAAAAACATTTTAGGGAATATATACAAAGCACTTTAAATACTTTTTGTGAGTTAAAGCTACTCTAAATATCAATTCCACTTTGGTTTTTGAAAGTGAAAAAAAGGATTTTTTGTTTTACATCTTCTTGAGAAGCTTTTAACATTCTAATCACCACTATAAAGCCCGTAGCATAGTCGATATTTAAAAAAAACATTTTTTTCAACACCAAATTTTCTTTAACAACTTAAACTTCAAATTCCGAAAAAAAAAAATTGTTTTGGACTGTTTTAGAAAAAAACTTGCGGAAGTTAAATTGCGAAATCAAATCTATTCCGAAAAAAACCTATAACATATCTGATAATATTCTAATTATGATTTCAGTGTAATTTTTAAATCCCGACCGAAATCTGGCTTTTGTCAGTACCAATAAACAAAACCGAATATTTGCTTTATTCGGAAGACACCGAAAGTTTTTTTTTAACATTTAGAATTACGTAATTAGAAAAAAAACTGAAAATAAGTTCTTAAATTTTAAATGAGATCAATTCTATTTATTATGAAAACAAAATTAACAAAAGACGTTATGTTAAGCCACTTCTAGATGAGGGAAGAAAACAGATATGGATGGAATATAACCTTCTCTAAATAGCAGAAACAATTCCCAATCTAGTTTTTGTATATGTGTTTTTGATTTACCTCTAGTATTTTTCTCTAAATTATAATTAAAACAGTTTTAAATGTTTCGGCATTCGTTGACCACAATTTTTCCGAAAAGTTGCCAAATATAGGTTTTTTTGACGAAACCGGTCGGTCGGATTCTGAATTTTATTTAAATGCAAAAGCAAATAGTTTTTTCTATATTGAATTAAAAAAACTGGAAAACCTACGTTTTGTAAAAAAATTGATTTTCAGTTACAATAACATACTTTGTCTTACTTTGTGTTACAAAATGTTAATTAGTTTGAGCGACTATTTTGTTTTCATATTTAAATTTTAATGTTGCAAACTGAGAAATAAAATTTATATTAACTAAATTTATAGTGTAGGGTGTTTATTTTTCTCTTGTCAAATTATTTTAATAACGATTAGGTTGTTCATAAGGGGTGTGCTATCTGTTGTATCGTTGTATCGTCCTAACAAAAAACAGAGTTGTTAAAATTTTTATTTGTGTTTAACAACGATTTTCTATTCAGTTTTCTATCTGTTAGCACAATCAAACATAGGACACTAAACATACGTAAAAATGTTGTATCGTGCTATTCTCAAATGTTGTATTTTTTCAATTTAATTTTTAACAACTCTGTTTTTTGTTAGGACGATACAACGATACAACAAATAGTACACCCCTTGTGAAAACCCTTGATATATTTAAATATAATTTAGAGAAATATACTAGAGGTAAATCAAAAACACATCTAAAAAAACTAGATTGTGAATGATTTCTGATATTTAGAGAAGCATATATTCCATCCAAATCTGTTTTTTCCCTTATTTAGAAGGGAACGTCTTTTGTTAATTTTGTTTTCATAATAAATAGAATTGATCTGATTTAAAATTTAAGAACTTATTCTCAGTTTTTTTTTCTAATTACGTAATTTTTAGGAAAACGTTAACAAAAACTTTCGGTGTCTTCCGAATAAAGCGAATATACGGTTTTGTTTATTGGTACTGACAAAGCCAGATTTCGGTCGGGATTTAAAAATTTCACTGAAATCATAATTAGAATATTATCATGTTATAGGTTTTTTCGGAATAGATTTGATTTCGCCATTTAACTTTCGCAAATTTTTTCTAAAACAGTTTAAAACAAATTTTTTCTTTCGGAATTTGTTTTGAACTGTTTTTAAATATATAACCTAGGGATTAAATTTTTGTACCATAAAGTCTTTTTTCAAATTCCACTATTATTTTGCTATTCTTTACGTGCGTTTTTTTTTAATTTATAATCTAGGGGCTATAATACACATTTCAGACAACAAAGTTTGGTGGCTAGTTGCAAAAAAAATCGCGAAAAATAAAATTTGCAAAAAGGAAAATTTTTGCATCAATATATTTGTTTGCAGAATCTAAATCGCTGATTACGTTTCCTAATTAATTTTTTGTACCACAAAGTCTGTTTTCGCGTTCCGCTTTTATTTTGCAATTTTTTAAGTACGTTTCTTTTTAATTTATAATCTAGGCACTATAATACACATTTCATATAACAAAGTTTGGTGGCTAGTTGCAAAAAAAAAATAGCGAAAAATAAAATTTGCAAAAAGGATAAATTTTTTCATCAATATATTTGTTTGCAGAATGTAAATCGCTGATTAAGTTTTTTATTTAATTTTTTGTACCATAAAGCCTTTTTTCGCTTTCTGCGATTATTTTGTAATTTTCTAAGTGTGGTTTTTTTAAATTTATAATCTAGGGTCTATAGTACCAATTTTATACACAAAAGTTTGGTGCTTAGTTTGCAAAAAAAAAAAAAAAATAAATCGCGAAAAAAATATTTGCAAAAAGGAAAATTTTTGCGTCATTGTATTTATTTGCAGATTGTTAATCGCTGATTGATTTTTTTAATTATTTTTTTCTACCACAAAGTCTTTTTTCGCGTTCCTCTATTATTTTGCAATTTTTTAAGTGCGGTTTTTTAAATTTATAATCTACGGAGTATAATGCCCATTTCATAAAACAAAGTTTGGTGGTAAGTTGCAAAAAAAGAAAATTTTGGCATCGTTTGCAGAATGTAAATCTTTTAATTAATTTTTTGAACCCCAAAGCCTTTTTTCGCATTCCGATATTATTTTGCAATTTTTTACGTATGGTTTTTTAAAATTCATAATCTAGGGCTATTATACTGTTGAAATATAATTCCATAGTATAGTTCCATTCTTGATTTTTATAACTAAATTATTATTTTCCATCCCTGGTTACAATCGATGTTTTGAGTCATACAAAGAGCGCACATAATGACCCTGCAAACATTTAAAAGATACCTTCCAATAAGATATTAAAGCGATATCATCTATTTGTCATTTGAATGAAAATAATCAAGTGGTATTTACTTTGAAATTGTCTTCCTTTTATGACTTGGAAGATAATTCGGCGATATTTGAAAAAAAATAATTCAGAAATTTTATCTTTTGTCATAACTTTTTATGACAATATTTCGGCAATATCATCTTTGTATCATTTGGAAGATAAAGCAAATTTGTTTGAAATCTTTTATCAATTTGGAAAAAATTAAAACTAAATTTGTACAAAAACAATCAAAAGATATATAGGAAATAAACTCGTGAAGAGTTAAGATTAATTGCGTGGGAAAAATCGGCTAAGATGAAATCAAAATAATTTATAAGTTGGTCAATGGATTATGTATGCAGATATTGTTTTTCAGGCTTAAATTTAATAATGAAAAAATTAAATCGTTTTTTTATTTTACTGGGAGTTTATTTAGCGATATACCTTTTATCTTCCATATGAGTTATTGCTTTCATATTGCCTGGAAGTATTATTTTATTGTAACAGTTGTTTCCGACGGAGGAATGCGAAATTGATATTGCCGGCAAGAAATGTTTTCTTCCTGGCGATATATTCGGAGAATCTTCTTCGTATTGCCATGTTTGCTGGGTGATATTGGTTTGAGTATGTTCCTGTTCCAAGGCACATAATAGAACAAATGCTTTCTCAGTCATAGAGAGTCCCCCAATCTCTTTATTATGTATTCTCTTTGATATTACTCTAAAAGCTGGTACGATAACTAAAGCGTTCCCAAACTCTAAATTGTTGTTGTTGGGACTATTTCGGGTTGTTTTACCGCGGTAAAGTACGGGAACGGGCATAATAGAATATTTAGCGCCTTTGTCTTAGTCCTAATTACAGGTTTAAATAAAATATTGAGATTGTATGTCAAAGAATAACCAATATATTTATTATAAGTTCTTATTAATTTATAAACAATACTTTTTCTTAAATATAAATCATGAAGAATTTAAAACACATTGCTCTTGAAATTAACTTCAACATCGTATTATAATGAACATAACTATTGAAAATGGATAAAGAACTAATTAGCAGTATTTTTTCTATAAATTCACACACATTTAAAACTAAGTAATATACAAACAAAAACATGCTAAAGATGAACACCACGATATACATAATGACGAAATTCACGAGCTTCAATTTATCGCAAATCCTAAAAAAGCAAAATAACTATTACTCAACATTTTGGAAAAATTTCCAATTTAAATATTTTTAAAAATCTGGTTTAATAATTGTAATTAAAATATACAATTTTTTGCATCTATTTTAGTATCGAGAAAATTTTCAGTGAAATTCAACTAATCAGTATTCACAAATTCCATGGGATTTAAAAAGAAATTGACCGAGGATCTCCCGTTTTTTCTTATGTTTTTCATACAAATACTCTATGGAGCCGTTTGGATAAATCCAATTTATTTCCACAAAATTCCAAAAACTTCAGGATATTCATTAAAAAAAAAATGTTTCTACCTTTCAACACCTCCCACAGTTTTCATTGTTCTTGTCACATTCAAATACATAATTCCAAAAATATTTTGATTGTACAGTCCCCTACATTTGTATTTAATTAGCTTCAATAATAACTTTGGTTCAGAAGGGAATTATGTAAGTAAAATCAACTGCAAATGACAGTTAAAATAACTTCATTTGCACTTAAAAAGGTGTAGACTACATTTGCATTTAAATCAACTGCAATATGAAGTTATGTTTAACTGTTAAAAATCAACTGACAAATGTTGTAAAAACAACTACAAATGCAATTAATACATCATACATGCAAATTATTGTAAAACTGTACAAACAACTGCAAATGTGGTTAAAATAACATAAATAAATAATATAATAAAAATTATTTTAAAAATTATTAATTTAATAAAAACAAATTTATGTAAACACTCTTAACTAAATTTTATTCTATAATAAATTGAGAAATCAAAATTTACACTTAATGTCACTTTTATTTTTCACTATCAGATATTGTTGTAGATGTCCGTCTTTGAGGGATGAAATATGGTGTTTTTTGGCTTCCTTTTTTTTTATAAAAAAGAACTGAAAGAAAATAAATACAATAATTTTTTAACATTCCCGTAAATAAATTTATATTAAAAAACTTACCTTATTTTAATAATTTAATAAAAAATATATAACCTTTTCCGTATTACGCGTCTTTACTCTTTGGCGCTGTTTTATGACTAAGACAAGAGAAAACATGTTCTCATATTCTTTCACTAGAAATTTCTAAACAAGCGCTTCGTACACATGCTCCTGTTTGCTTCGTTTGTGTGCACACACTTGAAAATTTAAGTATTTGTAAAAAAATCAAAATAACTGCATAAAATAAATGTTACTACAATTTAGTAGTTTTTGTAATTTGTTTAAAAAAATAACTGTCAAAAACATGGAAAAAATTTTCTCTAAGTAAATTCACTACAATTGTAGTTAAAATAACTACAACCGTATTACAACACAAATAACTGTCATGTAGTAACTGCAGAACTTTTCTGAGTGTCGGGAAAAATACAGTTATTGGCATACTTAAATATTTCCTGCAGTACAATTTTTAAGTACGCCATATATTTTTCCCGCGAGGAATATTTTTGGGTTCATATCTTTTATTTTCCATAAAATTCGAAAATTCAATTAACACAAAATTTTACAGACATGACTCTTCAAGAAGATTTTTGCTTTGTACGCAAAATTGTTGGAAAATATCTTAAAAATAGAATCAAGAAAATCAAGCGTTTACGTTTCACGGTTTGTAAAAATTTACTGCTTTGGGAGATGTCACTGTGTATATATTAAATTCTTTCCAGATATATTTACCTAAACGAATAACAAATAAATAGAGGAATAGTTATTTTAGTTTTCCTTTGAACCTAGTTTTCTAATAATTTCTGACTATAAAATTTTGTATTGAATGTATCAAAAAACATCAAAAATCATCTTATCCTTCAGAAATATTTCCTAATAAGACCTTCCTAGACTAAAAACAAATTTATAATTAAAATGTGTTTAATGAAAAAGTTAAGATATGCATGTAGCATGCAAAAGGACACTTCCTATTTGACACATTTAGCGATTGATGATGTGAAAAATACAATAAAAAACTCTTATTTCGCGAGTTTTCAAACTTTTTTTTATTTTCTTTTATTTCTTATTCGTATTGTCAAATGAAAATATATAAAATTAACAAATCATTGATTCAATTTTTATAAGTTACCGATATTACTTTAAATAAGTTTAAGGGGTAATCAAAGATTAAAGTAAACTAATCATTGGATATAAGATACCAGCCTTAGTTGCTAATGCAACTGCAACTTTTGAATGCATTTTTCAAATTTATTATTATGGTTGTAAAATAAAAATTGTAAATTCTATTTAGAATTTGTAATATTTGATCTTAAACCGAAAAAAAATAACACTCACTGTAACAATCTTCAGATCAATTAAAAATCTACAAGAAAATACCGACAGACAAGGTACAGTCCAAATTGTTAAGTAATATTCCTTAATTGCAACATGTTAGTCTTTATACGGCATGCTGTGTTAGGATGTTATACACAAGAACAAACAACCGTGTAAAAGTTTCTTTGCTTTAGTTCTAATTTCTATAAATAGAATTAAAAGCTTGAATGTTAAAAAGCACGAATCATTGCTTTACATATTGAAGGAACTTCAATAAATAAGCACAACTACAACATAGGTAAAAATAATAGCTTTGTTAAAGACATGTGGTTTTCGTTAGTTATAATAATGAAAAATGGATAAGTAAAAATGTTTGAATTTACTTCTCAAAATGCATTTCTTTGAAATTTAACATATATATATATATACAAACGAGTAAAAAGGTTAAAGTCGGGCATGCCGACTATACAATACCCTACACCAGTCTGGTGTATTGTTTGGATCCGAAATTCGAAAGGGTTAAAATGGGGCTTATGTCAAAATTTTCTATAATGTGAGTCAGCGCACCAAATTTCATTAAAATATCTTAATATTTGCGATCTGCAGTTTGTAACCAAGCCAAATTTGGGGGGACCCTTATATAGGCACTAGTTCTAAACATGGACCGATGTTCACCAAACTCAATAGGCTTCGTCCTTAGGCCAACATAGGTCTATGTACCAAATTTCATCAAAATATCTTAATATTTGCGACCTGCAGCGTATAAACAATATAATTTTGGGGGGACCCTTATATGGCACTAGTTCTAAACATGGACCGATGTTCACCAAAATCAATAGGCTTCGTCCTTGGGCCAACATAGGTCTATGTACCAAATTTCATCAAAATATCTTAATATTTGCGACCTGCAGCGTATAAAGAGTATAATTTTGGTAGGACCCTTATATGGGCACTAGGTCTAAACATAGACCGATGTTCACCAAAATCAATAGGCTGCGTTATTGGGCCAATATAGGTCTGTGTACCAAATTTCATCAAAATATCTTAATATTTGCGACCTGCAGCGTATAAACATTATAATTTTGGTAGGACCCTTATATGGGCACTAGGTCTAAACATGGACCGATGTTCACCAAAATCAATAGGCTGCGTTATTGGGCCAATCTAGGTCTGTGTACCAAATTTCATCAAAATATCTTAATATTTACGACCTGCAGCGTATAAACAGTATAATTTTGGTAGGACCCTTATATGGGCACTAGGTCTAAACATGGACCGATGTTCACCAAAATCAATAGGCTGCATTATTGGGCCAATATAGGTCTGTGTACCAAATTCCATCAAAATATCTTAATATTTACGACCTGCAGCGTATAAACAGTATAATTTTGGTAGGACCCTTATATGGGCACTAGGTCTAAACATGGACCGATGTTCACCAAAATCAATAGGCTGCGTTATTGGGCTAACATAGGTCTGTGTACCAAATTTTGTCAAAATATCTTAATATTTACGACCTGCAGCGTATAAACAATATAATTTTGGTAGGACCCTTATATGGGCACTAGGTCTAAACATGGACCGGTGTTCAGCAAAATCAAACTTGTTCGTCCTTGGGCCAACATAGGTCTGCGTACCAAATTTCATCAAAATATCTTAATAGTTGCGACCTGTAGAGTGCGCACAAGATTGCATGGACAGACAGACAGACGGACGGACAGACGGACATCGTTAAATCGAAATAAAAAAAAATTCTGAACCGATCGGTATACTATAAGGTGGGTCTACGACCAATATTTTTTGGTGTTACAAACATCAGCACAAACTTATAATACCCTGACCACATAGTGGTGTAGGGTATAAAAAACCAAATTCTACATTATAGCCTAGAGAGGACCCCATAAAGACAATCTGATGATAGTGATGCGGTGTCACTTGAAAATGCATTAATTGTCAACCATTGGTTCTAGGAAAGTTCTTTTCATAAGTTTTTTCTCTATTGGTTGTAAAATAAAAATTGTAAATTCTATTTAGAATTTGTAATATTTGATCTTAAACCGAACAAAAATAACACTCATTTATTATCCCCTTCAATTTTTTGAAAATATTTTTATTTCATAGCCTAACATTTTTACTCTAAATTTGTATCCTTCATTTCTTATATAGCAGATGTGAAATAATTTAAATACTTTTTTAAAGGCACCTTAACCCTTTGAGGACCATACATTTTCTGCCGAAGCGATTTTGAAAATTTCCAGTTAATTTAGCTCTCAAGACTATCGAAATCAAATGGAACATTATAGAAAAACACACAACAATTTCAAAACAACTGTTTATGGATATTCTTGCCTTTTGTATTAAAGATACACGTTACTTTAAATATGATAATTATGTTAATGAACAAAGAAAAGGAATGCCAATGGGGTCACAAGCATCCCTAGTCATTGCTGATATAGTAATGGAAGAGTTACTAGATTATTCAATTGAAGTGATGCAAACTAAACCGAGAGTCTTTACTAAATACGTGGACGATTTGTTCTGCATTTTAAAAAGAGAGAAAGTAGAGGAGACTTTGAAAATATTAAATTCATATCACCGCCAAATCCAGTTCACTAAGGAGGCGGAAATTGATAATCAACTACCATTTTTAGAATCTATTGTTATCAAGAAGGATAACACACTTAAGTTAGATTGGTACCAAAAACCCACCGCGTCGGGAAGATTAATTAATTTCTATTCTAAACATCCTAGAAAGGTAATTGTGAACACGGCTACCAATTTTATACGAAGAGTTCTGGAGATAAGTGATGAAGTTTTTCACAAGGATAATAAAAACAAAATCATTCACATCCTAAAGCAAAACGATTTCCCTAAACAAAACGATCCTAGATCTCATAAAACACGTAAAAACTAAGAAAATTTATAATAAAGACGATAACCCACATAAAATATACAAATCAGTAACGTACATCCCAGGTTTTTCAGAGAGAATTAAACACTCAAACATTTATGAAAAAGAAAAATTCGAAATTGCACTAAAAACGTACAACACTGTAAATAAGTTATTCAGCAAAACCAAGACAAAACTGGAAAATGAAGAAAAATCCAACCTAATATATAAAATCAATTGCGAATTCGACGGGTCCAATATATGCGATCAAGAGTATATTGGCACTACAAAAACAAAATTAAAAACACGACTTTCTTCCCATAAGTCAGACCAAAAAGCTCTACATAAACCACTTGAGCAAAAAACTGCACTCGCGGCCCATAGTTCGATTACTGGTCATAAACCAAATTTTAAAGATGTGAGCATTTTACAAGAAGAGAGTAACTACGCAAAGAGATGTACCCTTGAAATGCTACATATAATTGATGTACCACCGACAGTGTTGGCAACTCCTGAAGGCAGGAAAGCACCGTGAGCATTATGAAAACGGGTAAAAAGGGTAAAAATTTACCAAAAATGGGGTAAAAAGCACGATATTAAATTTTTGAAAAATTTAAATCAAGAATTTAAAAACACATTTTAACTTTGAATAATCGTGTAAAAAAGTTTCAAAAAATTACCTAAAAAGGGATAAAAAAGCACCAAACTAATATTTCAATATTTTGAAGTTTAAATGTAACGAAGTTGCTATTTAAAATTGTACTACAAACATTGTGCAAAAATGTATTTCTTGTATAGTTCGTATTATTTTTTAAATTTTGACAGAAAATTCAAGAAAAATGTAAAAAACGAGAACAAATACCAAAAATATAAACTGTAGAAAAGCACTAAAAGCACTGCCATAAATCTGAAAAAGCACCGTAAATACCCGCTTTTTTTAAACGGGTATTTGTAAAAAATCACCGGGTACGGGAAGGAAAAAAGCACCAAAAAATACCCGAAAAGCACTGAAATGGCGACACTGACCACCGAACAAAAGACTCAACTATAAAACGGACACTGATAAATGTGTTCAATTATATCGACACACAGTAAACAAATACCGACGGCTTAGACATTAAACTAGTTGAAAAGAGATTGTAAACAAATAAAGACGCTTTCAACTCCGTGTTTAATAATCAGTTTATTAAATGTATGTTTTCATTGTTTTTAATTAATTTATAAAAAACTATATTATTTTTTGTCTAATATGTACTAATTAAATTTGTAATAAATTTGTTATAATGTATTTCTGTTTAGATTCTCCTGAGGATGAACAACGATGCTTGTTCGAAATATTGAGAAGAAAATAAACATTTAAAAATAAAATACAAAACTTGATTTTTATTTTTATTATGGTTAATATGATATCTCTTGGACTTTATACGCCAAACACTTGCACGCCTACACATTTTACATCAACGAATAATACGTTACTTGATCTGTTTCTTGTCAGTAGGTAATCTGTCTGATGTTTTACTTTATGATCAACTCTCTGCATCTTGTTTCTCCAGACACGATCTTATATTCATGGCATATGATTTTAGATTACAGGTACCTGAGCAATTGATAACATACCGTGACTTCAAACACTTAGACTATCAAATCCTTCAGGATGAATTCATCAAGATAGATTGGAATAGTTTGAATTATATGGCATCAGTTGATGACCAAATTTCTTTTCTTGAATTAAACCTTACTAGTCTTTTTAATCTTGCTGTTCCACTCATAACGAAAACCTTTAGTAAACAGAGAAAGCCATGGTTTTCTTCAGATATTAAACGAGCTATTAATTGTAGGGATTTGTCTTTTTCACGATGGAAGCGTTTTAAAACTGACCAATTACATGAAGAATATCGTATTGCCAGAAGGGAAACGAACAGAATGATTAAAAAGGCTAAATCAGATTTTTATTCTGCCAAATTCTCTTCCGCCTTAGGTTCTAGGAGAACATGGCAAACTATTCGTGAAATTGGTATTGGTAAAGTCACTAGTCAGGAACCGTTTTCTGTGGATGTTGATTCAGTTAATGAAAATTTCCTGAACATACCCATGGTCGAGGCTGACTAACTATTACCATGACTACAATGTTGTTCATGAAAGTGACGAATTTATGTTTAATGTCGTGGACCAATGTGATGTACTATCTAGTTGTCTATCTGTTAAGTCCAACGCTGTTGGGGATGATGGTATACACCCAAGATTCATAAAAATCCTTCTTCCTAGTCTACTTCCTTTTATTACATTAATTTTTAATAACATTCTTACCTCCAGCCTATATCCTATCAAATGGAAAAATGCTAGGATAATTCCTATTCCTAAAACGAAATCTGAATACCGTCCAATCGCGATTTTGCCATACCTCTCTAAAGTTTTTGAAAGGCTTATTCATATCCAAATAAGTACATACTTAGACAATAATAATTTGTTAACTGATCGACAATCCGGCTTTCGTAAAAACATAGTTGCACAAGTGCTCTAGTGGATGTTGCTGAGGAAATTAGAAAAGAGATTGATAGTAAGAATATCACTCTACTAGTACTTTTGGATCATTCAAAAGCGTTCGATACCGTTGATCATAATATTTTATGCTTCAAATTAAGAAGAATGTTTAATTTCTCCCAAGCCGCTACGAACTTAATTTCAACGTATCTTGGAGGTAGATCTCAATATGTTGAGTCATCCAATGTTAAATCTAACCCACTCCCGGTAATTCGGGGTGTGCCTCAAGGGTCGATTCTTGGACCTCTTCTGTTCTCAGTCTACTCAAATGATCTTCCGGATACACTTGAGATATGTAAGTCTAGGATGTATGCGGATGATGTCCAACTTCACGTTAGTTGTAAGGTCACTTCCATTGATTTATGTGTGAACAATCTGAATCGTGAATTGCATCGAATTTTTATATGGGCCTCGGCAAATGGTCTTAGTATGAATCCGAGGAAATCTAAATGCCTAGTTATTAGAAAGCGTTCAACAATAGTTAATGTTGTACCTGTCATAACCCTTAATGATCAAGCAATTGAAATAGTTGACTCCGTGAAGAATTTTGGAGTATATTTCAACAATACTCTCACGTGGTCTGACCATATTAATTATGCTTGTGGTCGTACCTATTCTATGTTGAGAACACTTTGGCAAACACAACACTGCACGCCAATAAATATTAGGATACTTCTTGCCAAAACCTATTTAATACCTATTCTCTTATATGGGTGTGAAATTTTTGCTAGTTGTGACACACATAGTAAAAGGAAACTTAACGTCGTTTTTAATAATATCGCTCGATATGTTTATGGTTTGAAACGATTTGATAGGGTTTCAGCGTTTTCAATAAGATTGTATGGCATAAGTTTTGATAATCTCCTTAAAACTAGAATTTTACTATTCCTACATAAGATTATATACACCCAACAGCCACAGCATTTATACGAACGATTGAGATTTTCGAGATCCAATAGGGGGAAAAGATTGATACCTTTTAGACATCATAGTTTGATATCCGAATGGCAGTTCTTTTTATACGCCACCCGTCTCTGGAATAATCTTCCATATAACTCTCAAGTTATAAGTAATGCACTTCAGTTCAAAAATAAAATTATGAGCTTATTCGAATTAGGAAACTATATTTGATTTAGTCTGTTAATTAATTATATGAGTATATACTTTGAATGTTTAATTAATTTTTTATGATATTTTTTATGTTTTTAATTTGACTATAACCCTTTTAGACCCAGCATACACGACTGTGTGATGTGATGTTTTCTCTTAAAGTTGCAAATATTTTCAATATTGATAGTTTTACTTAGACAAAAATCACAATTATACTTTTACCTAAATTATGTTTCATAAAATATGAATTGACATCAGGAAATCTTAATAGTTTTAATACCATTTTACCTTAAAATTACAAAATCAATAAATTTTTGCAGCTGGTTGGATCTGAAAGGGTTAATTTGATACATGTTATAAAGTTATTATATTTTATTATTTTTTAGTTTTAAATTTTTAATAACAATTTCTGTAATTCTACAAATAATCAGTTCTGTACTGCAATATGAGACTCTAAGTCTTGTGTACGGAACTTCAAATTAATAAATAAATAAATAAATAAAAATAAAATTTTATAAAATTTTGTCTGATAGTAGGCATACTTTTTATGCATACCAGCTATTAAATTTACATTGAAATGTCTATGGTTTTAACAATTTTGAAGACCCAAATTTTAAAACATAAAATAAAAATTTATTTGAATACTTTTGTTTTCTAAATCGTACGCATCATTTTTTAATATGATTTTACATGCAAAAACATCACGTGAACATTATTTGGCTAGGGAGTATTAACTCTGAATTTGCAGATAACTAATTTTGATGTTATATTAAATTAAATTATATTTTTAGTACGACGACACATACAGTGTTATAAAACTCAGTATCAAATCATATATAATCATATCGATCACTACATATAATTTGATTATTTTTATAAGGCTTATGTAGTTATATATGGAGTCAGATTTGGGGATATGTAATAATGTCAATTACCTTACAAAAAATTCGTTGAAAAAATAATATCAGATGTAGTTGTATATAATGAACTGTGTCTTAATTTGACTCCATTCATTGTCAGATGTAGCCCAATCACATGATATATGACAATATATAACTATTTTTACTCGGGCTTCCATAAATGAAAACTTGAGAATTTTTTTTGGAACTTTAAGCTTTTTGTATAAAAAAATTAATATTAATTCATTTCCCCTGCACAAAAAATGGAAGATATACAGTGTGTTCGTTTACTCGAAATTCTTACTACTTTTACTACAATTGGAAAGTTTTGTTTACTTTTTGTATTGAATTTTTCCAGCTGTAGTAAAAGTAGTAACTTGTAGTAAGTAAACGAACACGCCTATAAATTTATGTAAAAATGTTAAGCTTCCAATAAAAATACTTTAAAAAAAATTTAAGGGGATAATAAAATTGAAAAATGCATTCTGAAATTGCATTTGCGAATTAAATATATTTTTTTTTATGAATTTTTTTTTTCTAATAAGGACAAAAGTAACATTCATACACCGTTTAAACTATTGAGATACAATAAGCAGTCTAAAATAAATGGCGCTCCAAAATTATGTAGAATTTTTAAAATTTAAGCATTTTATGTTGAAAAATAAGGTGACTGTTAAAAAAAAATTAAAATTATTGCAAAGACGCGGCCTGAATCTGACAAGAACTGTGGAAACTGTGGGCAGAGACAATTATTTATAGAGATAGGAAATCAAAACTTACACTACTCACCTGAGCAACTATTTAGTATCACCTTAGTATCAGCTGAGCCTATATTTAAAAACTCAAAAATTGCTGAAAACTGCGCAAAATAAGAAAAACTCAAGCGCAAAATATGTTCAAATAATAAAATTTGAGAATTCCGTTTTTTATTTGCTTTTTTGTTTGTTATTATTTCAATTTAAATAAAAAAAGAAAATTGTCAATTTTTTTAACAAAGTGCCATCTAGTGATTACGATGTCGTTATAACTTTTGTTTTTGGTGATGCCATACACCTGACTGTGGGTGTTCAAAGTCAGACAAATCAAACTTTTTTTTTTGATTTTTTAAAATTAAAATCGTGAATAATTTTTGGAATTTTAAGGAAATAAAAATGGATTTGGATTTGCATTTGATGAAAATCAGAAAACATGAGGTCAAAAAATGCTGTTTTTATGATCTTTCCGAGAATTTATGTATTTCAAGGTAACTGAGACACAGCAAGGGATACTTCGCCTGAAAGACAGTTAAAATCATAAGTAGTCATTCAAATATAAAATGTTCGACAGGCTTGTAAATTCGCTCAACTATTTTTAGAGAATCCCAAGATATTATTATTAATATTTTTAAAAATTTCCCTACACTATTCAAACTTAAAAAACAAACTGTGTCCGCTCTTGTAATAAGATATTGAACATAAAAAACATATCTATGTTTATTAGGGTGATCAAATTAGGAGTTTGGAGGAATAGATGCATAAAATATACATATGTAGAAAGTTTCAGCTAACTCGGAGTTGATCTTCTTGATCTGAAATTTTCGAATAAAGTAAAACTTGTTTAAACTTTGTTTGAAATCGAAATTCAAACTAACTCACAGTGACAAAAATTACTTCTTTTCGAACGATTAGCTGTCAACGATTAGATATCAAATTTTGTCTAATCGAATTTTACGTTTTTTTCTCGTTAACAGAAATAATAGGTCTGGTCGACGTAGTTACCGCGGATATCCGCGGGATCCCAATTTACCCGAAACAACAACAATTTACACATAATTTTGACAATAGAAACGCTTTCTGGTAAAATTGGGTACCCGCGGTAACGTACGTGGAACAGAGCTAATGTTTCCGCTGTGTTAATAATTTATGATTTTCAGATGAAAAGCGCAAGTTGAAATTCAGTTCCGATTTGACTGGAACTTAAAAACAATTTTTACAACTATTAAGAAGTTGTCTTTTCAGGACCTAAGCGCAATACTATAGTCCTAATTCAATCCACCCTGACGTACATACCAAACTATGTTCATTCATATGGTATAAGTTAAAAAAGGGCACATTTTATTTAATTTTTTTTTTATCAATTTAACTTAAATGCTGGTAAAAATAGAGGAAAAATATGAAAAACTATAAACTAAAAATTAAAGGGACCCACACACATCATTTCTTACAATTAAGATTAATTTAAAATAATGAAAATCCTATCCATCCCCAATGCGGTGTAGTTGCATGACGTAGCGCGCGAGGCACTGAGGGCAGTAAGGACACGCTTACTCAACTAATACCCGTAGACAAGTATTGACTTTTGTAATAGTATGCACAAATGCCAACAAGAATGGAAAATGCTGTTGTAACCATAAACGACTTTGGTGTCAATAGTTGCGGCAGCCAATGGTTTAGTAAATAATTACCATTGTTGCGTGAATTTCGTGCGATCTTATTGCGCCTTTCCGCAATAAGTTTTTCTTCTAGTTGCCGTTGTTGTTTCCTGTGGATAAAAAAAGACAAATATAATAATAAACAAAAAATAATTCGAATAATGGTAAAAAGTAAAAAAAAAACTTACTCTAATTCTATAAATTTTTCCACCTCCTTTTCAATAACTTTTAAAGGATATTTTTCATACAGTCTACTTGATGTTTTTAAGAGTTTCTCAAATGGCAAATCATCGGGTAACTAGAAGGATATATATAAAAACGGGTTGAAAATTAAAGTCGGTAAAGGCTGAGTTTTTGAAAACAATTAAAATTTTATCTTAAAATCCAAAAAATCATATCAAAAAATATTTTTAAAATATAATTTTCTCAAAAATTAGCAAATTGACGCTGCACAGTGGGTGATTTTGGAAAAAAATGGAAATAATTCTGGATTTTCTAAACGGAATAAAATTTAAATTTAATTAAGGACTTGTATTCGAGTTTAAGTTATGAATTTGGGGTCTATAGACCTATCAGGAGGTCTAGGTCCCCAAAGTCGGGCACCTCGGGTATTACAAAAATTAAAAACGATGCAGAATTCTTCATTTTGTCCCGATTTAAAAAAAATTTCATTAGTAGAATGTACTAGTCGGTAGAATGTACTAGTTCTACAAAAAAGGTTAGCGACTTGCAAGGCTTATCTCTTATAGTTTACGAAATATCCGACTTTGAAAATTTGCTGATTTTTACATATCTTGGTGTAGTATTTTGTGAATATATAAAATTCAAAATTCTCTTGAATTTTTTGAAGTATTTTTATGATTTACTAACAAACTGATAAACATTCTACAGAAAGAATTTTGAAAACCCCTTTTGTAATTAAAAAGTTATATGCATTTAAAGTTAAAATTTAGAAAACAGTTTTTTTTCCCATTTTTTAGCTAAAAAAGTATTTCAATTCTTTTTATTTACAAAAAATAATTGTTAAATAACATACACTTGCTAGACAAAGTATCCGTACATTTCAAGATAAATATTTTAAACGTCTAGAAAAATTTTAATAAAAGATTTCGGCTAACTGTATTTTTAATATTCTTATGTCATCCATTTTACTAGTTTTTCAAAATAATTTCGAAAGTTTGTTAAGCCTCATTCATACTGAACCAAAAACTAGAAGTTTTCGTTTTTTTAGTTTTCGATTTGAAATTTGTATGGGATTTGAAAATCGAAAACAAAATAAATTTGAAAAATTTTGGGTTCAGTATGAATCATAGATGGGCACTTTGCAGTACCAGTAAAATTTCAGTAAAAATTTGTTTTTACTGATATTGCAATTTATTTTTCATTACCAGTAAATTTTTACTGATTACTGAAAAAAATTTAAGTAATCAGTAAATTTTTACTGATAATGAAATTTAATTTGCATAACCAGTAAATTTTTACTGATTACTGAAAAAATTTCAGTAATCAGTAAATTTTTACTGGTAATGAAATTTAATTTGCATTACTAGTAAATTTTTACTGATTACTGAAAAAATATCAGTAATCAGTAAATTTTTACTGAATACTGATATTTTTTACAGTAATTCAAACCCTGACTACCATTACCCTTAAAATACCGTTAACAAAATAATCAAAATACCTTTATCAAAATAACTTAAATACCGTTATCCTTAAAATACCGATACCAAAATGTATGAAATATCGATACCCATAAAATACCGTTACCGAAATAAATGCAATACCGTTACCGAAATAAATAAAATGCCCTTATCCTTAAAATACCGTTACCGTTATTTTTAATTCTTGGTAATTGTACGTGGTTATTTAAGTATTTCACATAAATTAAGTCCATTAATTTATGTGAAATATTATTATTTATTTACTTTATCGAAAATTTTTATCGAAATAACTCAAATACAGTTATCCGTAAAATACCGATACCAAAGTAAATAAAATAGTGTTACCTTTAAAATACCGCCATTGAAATAATGTGCAATAAAATAGCGTTACCCTAACGATAACCGCATTCGTTTCGGTTACCATCCATGAAAAAATATGCCTAGTTGCTTCTCTGAAACACACGTAAGTGCAAAGTGTGCTTCCAGTGATTCGGGAAATTATCTCCAGGAAACAATTTTATACCTGGCCGAATGAGACATAACGACAAATTGTCTAAAAGCTCACAATGCTATTAGAAACGTATTTCTAAAATTCAATACCCCATTACCCTCATCTGCACCTGTAGAATGATTATTTTCAAAAAACTCAGCGATGTAAATTTTGAAATGCTAGTGTTAAGAAAAGCTAATAGTGTATAATATTATAAAGCTTTGCTTTGCGGCAAAAAAAGAATAAATATTTGGAAACAAAATCGTAATATATTTTATTAAAACTTATTTATTGAAATAAAAAAAGTGAATGATTTTGAAAAGACTCCAAAAGTGCACATAATTTGTTTATGCATTATGACTAGGGAATGCATCCCGGGAAATTAAGCATTTTTTCAATTCTCCCATTCCCAGGAATTCAAAAAATGCCGTTAAAATAATAAAGTTAATTATTTCGAATTTTCTTAAGTAAAATTTTCAAACGTTTTGAAAATAGTAATGGTAGTAATTTGCTACAATTTCCTACTTTTACCACAACTGGAAAAATTCTGAAAGTAGACAAAACAACTATTGTAGTAAAAGTAGTAAAATTTTCGAGTAAACAAACACACTGATTAATTTGTGTACTTGAACGAACTTTTTAAGTTCCGTTTAGTGCCTCTTAAAACAGGCACTAAAAGGAACTTAAAAAATATATCTTTTAAGAAAATAACTCAATTAAATAGTGTTTGTATATACAATTTTGAATCGCACTTATTCTATATAATTAAATATACAATTAAAGACAAATTTGTCCACGATTTTTAAAAAATTTCAAACAAGTTAAAATTTGTTCCCATATTTGTAAAAAATTTTCCTATTTCCTAAAATTATTTTCTATATTAATTGTTTAATTTTTTTTTTGACGGACAAGTTTTTAGTCTAAAAATTATTCAATTTTTAAAAATATATAATTAGACTTACGAAAATGAAAATGCTGCCTTTCGGCGTAAATATAAATCGCCTTTATGTCTGCAGGATGCTGGTTTTCAAAGTAATGAACCATTTTATATCAACGAAAATCTTACACCGCATAATTATAAAATATTTAAAACTGCACTAAAATTAAAACAAGATCATTTATTGACTGCTGCTTATACTCAACGTGGTATTGTGTATGTTAAAAAACTTGTTGATGATGAGCCGCAACCAATTGAGATGCCAGATCAACTAAAGCAGTTTTTCTAATAGCTCGGATTGCCCTTAAACATTTATTTTTACAATTATTTTATTTATTTTTATATTCGTATTTATATTTGTGTTATTTTGGTTCCTTTTTTATTAACATTTATTCCAATGACACTCAAATGTGTTGCTTTTCAATCTGTAATATATGATCTGTGATATTAGTTATAGTTCCAAAGACAATGTGTTTAATATGATTAGAATTCTTGCCAAACAAAAATCCTCACTCAGCATAGTCCATATAAATGCGCAAAGTCTCAACAATAAGATGGATGAGTTTAGGTACATTTTTGTGGACTCTGGAGTTGACGTTATCTGCGTTTCTGAAACCTGGTTCGATCCATCCATTAATGATGCCATATTTAATTTGCCTGGTTTCAAATTGTTTCGAGCCGACAGGAAAGCTCATGCAGGTGGTGTAGCAATTTATGTAAGAAATGGTATTAATAGTTTCATGAAACTTAGATCAGAGCCCAATAGTCAAATTGAATACTTATTCTTGGAGATAGTAACGAAGGACAAACAAAAATTACTTTTTGCCTGCGTATATAGACCAAATAGTGGTATTGATATTAACGATTTGCTAGGTAAAATAGAATCTTTATCGTTATTATATAATGATGTAATTATTGCTGGTGATTTCAATAGTAATCTGCTCATTGACAATTCACTTTCGGAGCCTATGCAAACGCTCGGCCTTCTGCCTATTAACACAACAATTCCAACACATTATCCAAATGGTACAAATAGTTTACTTGATGTATTCTTTGTTAATCATAATAACAAAATACTGCTCTATGATCAGATCTCCGCTCCTGTGTTTTCAAGGCATGACCTTATATTTACAGTATATAATGCTTATACTAACACTGACGATATTCATTATACATATCGTGATTTTCAAAATATTGACTGTGTGGCACTAAACCAGCGACTCGATAGCATTAACTGGAACTTAATTTACGACTTTGAACATGTCAATGATCAAGTCGCTTTTATCCAAAATAATCTCCTTGAAGTATTTAATGAAACTGTTCCAGAAAAGACTAAGACTATCAAGGCAAAACAGCCTCCGTGGTTTAATTTAACTATAAAACGTTTAATTGATATACCAGATTTAGCTTATAAAAAATGGAAAAGATATAAAACCCCTGAATTGCAATCTTTGTTTAAATCAGCTAGAAAAGAAGTTGTCAGTAATATTAATACGGCTAAATCCACGTATTATCAGCGAAAATTTTCATCAGCTATAGACAGCAAGAAAAAATGGAAAGAAATTCGTGAAATAGGAATTGGTAAAAGAAGTGTTTGCACTGCTGGTTCTGACGTTGATGTTGATAATTTAAACAACCAATTTGTTGAAATTCAAGTTGAAAGGCCAATTGGAAATGAATATGAGAAAATCCATACAGTGCCTATTGAGAACTGTTTTTATTTTCGATGTGTTGATCAATCAGAAGTTCTCAAAAGCTTAACATCGATTAAGTCAAATGCTGTGGGTTTGGATGGAATAAATCCTAGATTTTTAAAACTTGTCACCCCTAAACTCCTGCCCTTCTTTACGTATATTTTTAATACAATATTAACCAAGTCAATTTACCCTGATATGTGGAAAGAATCGAAAATAATTCCGATTCCCAAGAACAACAGTGAGTTTAGACCAATTGCCATACTACCATTTTTGTCCAAAGTCATGGAAAATCTTATGCAGCATCAAATTAATGAGTTTTTAAAAGAGCGTAATCTTCTAACCGCAAAACAGTCTGGTTTTAGAAAGGGACGAAGCTGCATTACAGTGCTAATCGAAGTAGTTGAGGAACTAAGATCCAAATTGGATAATGATATGGTATCTTTTCTTGTACTACTGGATCACAGCAAAGCTTTCGATACAGTTGATCACTCAATACTTCTAACAAAACTGCAAAAGCTTTTCCATTTTTCTAATTCTGCAATTAAACTTATTTCATCATATCTTTTAAACCGCAAACAAGTTGTCTCCTTGAATGGCTTAACTTCCAATGCTGTTGATGTTGTTAGAGGGGTCCCACAGGGCTCTATTCTTGGTCCACTCCTTTTCTGTATATACATTAATGATCTTCCTAATGCTCTGAATCACTGTGACATTCAAATGTATGCAGATGATGTACAGCTGTACTTAAGCACCAAAATGGAAGATTTGCGTCATTGCATTGAATGCATTAACTATGATTTGAATAAAATTCATAATTGGGCGACTGCAAATGGTTTGTGTATAAACCCAACAAAATCAAAATGTATATTCTTATCAAAAAATAATAGGAAAAGACTTGCAAATGATGATCTGTTGATGATAAATGACAATAAAATCGAACTTGTTCCATCATCAAAAAATCTGGGAATAACGTTTAATACTGAACTTTCTTGGAAAAATCATATTAACATTTCGGCTGGGAAAGTTCATGGAATGTTGAGAAACCTGTGGGCTGTTAAAGCCTCGACGCCCTTTGAAATACGGATGCTTCTGGCTAAAACATATTTAATACCTGTTCTACTATATGGGTGTGAAATATTTGCCAATTGTGACTGTATTGACTATTATCGACTTGAGGTCACGTACAACAACATAGCCAGATATGTATTTAATCGTGGTAGAAGGGATAGTATTTCATCATTTTCGTATCAGTTAAATAATATGTGTTTCAAAGATTTGTTAAAATATAAAAGTCTCATGATGATGCATAAGTTAATTTATATAAAGGAACCTGAATTTCTCTACAGAAAACTTACTTTTACCAAATCTCCACGTGGAAGAAACCTGATTTCCCAAAAATATAAATATCTTTTGTCTACAAGACAATTTTTCAATTATACAATCGGTCTTTGGAATGATTTACCCTCATATGTTCAATTGCTTAGCAACACATTATGTTTTAAAAAGGAACTTTTAAATTTGTTTAAAATTAATTAAATATATTTATTTTATTATGTTTTATGTTTATTTTGAATTTATATTTAACTATGTTTACTTTTAAATTTTAATTTAATAATAAATGCTATTGAATGACTAATATTAATATGAAAATTTGATTTGCTATCACTGTAATTTATAAGATTTATTCTTGTTGTGATAGCTATTGAAACAATAAATAAATAAACTAAACTAAACTAAACTAAAACCCACTTCAGCTTTTCACGATCATGAAAATTTGAGTTATTTAAGACATTTTATTTATAAACATTTTTAAATTATTATAAAATATTTTCGAATTTATTTCCCTTGCGGGATCCCGGAACCCCGGAAATTCAAGATACATTTCCCGGTAAATCAAAAAGTTTGGGATTTTGCATTACCTAATTATGACATATACACAAGTCTGTTTTAACCCATTCAAATTTCGGATCCAAACATCAGTTGGCTTTAAGTCAGACTGGTGTAGGGTATTATATAGTCGGCATGCCCGACTTTAACCTTTTAACTCGTTTTTAAATCAAAACTGTAATGAAATAATAATTTTTACTGATATTCCAATTTACTTTCCATTACCAGTAAATTTTTTACTGATTCCTGAAAAAATTTTAAGTAATCAGTAAATTTCATTACCAGTAAAACTTTACTGATTACTGGTAATGCAAATTAAATTTCATTACCAGTAAAAATTTACTGATTACTGCATTTTTTTCAGTAATCAGATCTTACAAAGATCTTAGAAGCACAAACCAAAAAAGTTTAATATTTATCAAAACGGCAAATTTTTATGATCATCTATTTACTATGTTGCTGCCATTTTCAAAAAAATTAAGTAGCTGACTACACGACTACAATTGCAGCCAGCAGCATTTGTAGTCGCGTAGCCGCAGTCGTCTATGTGTTTAATGCATTAGAGCGTAAAAACTAGTGTTTCCAATTATTCGACATAGGCGGTTAACCGGTTAATGCATTATTCGAAAAATCACTAAAATTAATTAACCGGTTATTCGGTTCGGTTAATCGAGAAAATTGGCGATTAATCGATTAATCGTTTAATGCAAAATTAATGTATTTTCTTAACTTTTTATCAATAAAAATACAAATAGCTGACGTTTTTAACATTAAAAACTAGAAGAGCCTTTTACATTGAATGTTAAGCTTTATTTGAAAGTACATACCAATTTACTCTGCAAAAATCGGAAAAAATTTTACTGAATATTAGTAGTCCGAGAATATCATAAATAATTGTTAAACTCTCAGCCTTGTATTCAAAAAAATGTTTTGAATTTTATTGCAGTTTAATAAAACAAATTAACATGCAAAACAACAACAAAAATCGTACATTAGCCTCTAATAAGACAAAAAGTTTTTTGTGAATAATCATGTCTGTCTTTTCGGTTTTTAAGGATCATTAACAATAAACAAATTTTAAGCTAATTAACGCAGACAGAATTTAATTGGACGAGTTTTAATGAAAGTATTCACTAAACTAATGAAGTTTTCTTCACAAAGTTAATGCAAAATAAATTTTACGAAAAAGCTTTTTCATTGGGTGTATGTAATTTTCAATAAATAATACGAAAATTTTCATAAAACTGTATCAATTCAGTGAAAAATTTAGTACAGTGTTGTTTTAACGTCCTATAGACAGCTGCAATTAATATTGTAATTAATATGCAATTTTAATTAATAGATTTGAGGTTAAGAAGCAAAAATAATTTTCAGATCAGACTAGATCTAGTTTCTGCATTTTTTTGTATGGGCAGGCGTCGTCAGTAATTTTCCATTAAATTATGTTAATTATTTATATGTTTTTATTGTCAGATTGTCTCTATATGATAATTTTTTTCAACAACCCGTCACCCAAGTAAGGCCTTCAATGCAATGTAACTAATTCGTTGTTTTCTTTCCTATTCAGCTTTCTGTTATTGTTTTTACTCAGAAGTGATCAATACAAACACATACAAACATTCCGTTTTTATATTTTTGTTTATTCTCCAATCACCTCCGTGTTTCAATGGACGAATTCCAGCGAAATTTCATTGAATCAATATAAAAATTCATAAAAAGCATGTAGATAATTCCCTCATTGTGCAGTAACAGATGTCAATATTTTAAACAGATTTGTTTGTTCGAAGTTTATAACAGATTTTCGAAAGAGAGCAGTTTTTCAGCATTTCAAAATTCTATGTTTGCAATAATAAAATTTTAAAAATTAATACGCACTGTTTTTGGTAAAATAAATATAAATAAAATCATCGACTAGAGGCTGAAAAAACTGCTCTCACTTTTCAAAATTAAATAAAAAATTGTCTATTGTATTTCCTAAAGCCTGCTCCAGCCAACACATAGAAACTTTGTTATTTTGTTAAAAAAAAAAAAACAAAACGAAATTTATTAAAAATTAATTGCGACAATGTAAAACAAATCCGTTTTAAGAGTCTCTTAAAACCCATAACGTGTCTCGCTGCTTCAATGACGACTTGCTTGGAGTTGCTCAAAAAATGGTATCTAAAGGTTTTTCTTTCAATCGATTTTAAAACAATTTGATCGTATTTTAGTTAGTATTTGTTTTTTAAGCGTTTCTTGCAATTTTTTAGCCAAAGTTAAGAAAATTATGAAGTTTTGGGAAAAAATAAAGCAAAAAATTACATACCAAAAATTTAACCGGTTAATCGACCTATTTTAACCGATTATTCGGGTCGAATAATTATTTGAGTTTTAAATTATTTGTTTCGACATTAACCGAAATAGAGGCGATTAATCGAGGAATCGGTTAATCGATTAACCGAATTGGAAACACTAGTAAAAACCCAGTATGGCAACTTAATGCACCAGAGAAAGTATTCGTACATTTACAAATAGGGGAATCCCACTTATTATGTGGGTAACATGTGTGTTACACTGATTTTTTTTTATTACAAAGCAAACTTGGTTGCATACAGTTCATTTGGCTGACTTATTTTTCTTTTGGAAGCTTTATTTTGAGCTGAGTCCAAAAACTAAGGAAATCGGGGCTGACGAGCGAAAAATTATACTAAAGCTAAGAGATGAAGGAAAATCGTGAAATAGCTCGGACAACAGGCAGAAGCCACTCCTCAGTGCAGTACGTCGTTCAGAACTTCAAATCCACCAATTCTATTTTGTCGAAGCCTCGTTTTGGACGACCTGCTAAACTTACTGAGCGTGAGAAGCGAACAATTTTGGGGTCAGTCAAACATAATCCTAGAATAACCGCTTCCCAAATCAGCTCTAATGTCAAAGAATCCTTCGGCAAATAAATTCATGAAAATACAGTCCGTAAAATATTAAAAAAATCTGACTATCATTTCAGTGTAGCACGTAGAAAGCCATTTATTTCTGATATAAACAGGAAAAAAAGTATGGACTAAACAAGCCTCCAGAGTTTTGGGAACATGTTTTATTTCCGGATGAAAGCCAGTTTTGCATTTTTGGCATAAAAGGAAAGAAGTTAGTTTGGCGAAAAACTGGTACTGCGTTAAATAAAGAAAATCTTGTGCCAACGGTTAAACACGGTGGAGGATGCATAATGGTTTGGGGTGTATGGCTGGCAACGGGGTTGGTAATCTCGTATTTATAGAATCTATAATGAATAAAATTGGATATTTAAACATTCTAAACACCTACAAAAAAATTTTGTTGTCTCAACCGAATTTGGTTCCAACTAGGGTTGCCACATCGCAAAAGTCTATTAACTTGACACTTCGCAAAAAAAACTTGATTTAAAAAAAAAACTTGACAATAAAAAAATTCAATGTGCATATGTGTGCAGTAGGGTGATTCTTAGTACAAAAATTTATAATTTTTGAATACACTCGCCATTTTATTAAGACTCATAAAAAAAATTTCGGTTTTTTTTGGAATTTTCGGGGACAAACTCGCACTACCAGCCATTGAAGTTTGGACATAGGGGTTAAATTGAACAAATAAAAAAAAAAACACGTAAAATTACAAAACTGACGAAATTGACTAGTGTTTTATTTTTTTTTTGTAGCAATTATTCCTGTATAATAAAAAGAAAAAGATGAAGTTTGCAAGAAGTCGTTGACATTTTCAAACTTTAGGCCAAAAAAATATATAAACTTTCCATAGTTTTCGAATCGTCAATTTGAAATTTTAACATATTTTTTTTTCTGAAATGTAAAAAACCAAAACTTTTTTTCATAAATTTATTAAATGGATGATACACTTGTGCTCACGAAATTAAGTCAATTCAAGTTTTTTTAAATTTTATTGTTGTTGCCTTTATTTTTAAATTTCAAAATAGTGGCTAAATTCGTCACGAAAGGCAAGGAGATGGTTCAGAAAATTATACAGAATTTTAACGTAATGTTTGTTTTTTCATTTTGTTACTTCTTTTAAGTGGGCGTGGCTTTTAACGAAAAATTAGCGATATCAACCTTTTATAAAATTACATAGCACAATTTAGGCAGTACTGATCCGTTCTGTACAAACTGTATATTTTTGAAATTCCTATAAAATTTCCTTAAGTCTTGCATTATTCTTATCTACCAATAGTCGCCAGACTTAAAATTGCAGCACTTTAACATGACCAAGTTTTTCTTTGTTTTTAGCGATTTTAAAAGAAAGTTAGTAACACTGAAATTTTAGCATGAACTGCTTTTTACTATAACGTAAAAAAAATCTTGACTGATTTGTTATATTGTGGTAAGAAAAGCATAAAACTATTCACTTTAAAATTTCAGTGCTGTTAACTATATTAAAAACGCGGATCAGTACTGCCTAAATTTTACTATGTAATTTGATAAAAGGTTGATATCGCTAATTTTTCGTTAAAAGCCACGCCCACGTAAAACAAGTGACAAGATGAAAAAACAAACTTTACGTTAAAATTCTGTATAATTTTCTGAACCATCTCCTTGCCTTTCTTGACGAATTTAGCCACTATTTTGAAATTTAACAATAAAGGCAACAACAATAAAATTTAAAAAAAACTTGAATTGACTTAATTTCGTGAGCACAAGTGTATATAATCAAAATAAAATAGCACTTAAGGTTTTTATTGTCCCAGTAAAATTATTGTTTACCGATTTTTAAGGAAAACCGTCTTTCCTTAAGCGCCATTTTATTTTGATAATATATCATCAATTTAATAAATTTACAAAAAAAAAAGTTTTGGTTTTTTACGTTTCAGAAAAGAAAATATGCTAAAATTTTAAAATGGCGTTGCGAGAATTATGAAAAATTTATACATTTTTTTTGGCCTAAAGTTTGAAAATTTCAACAACTTCCTGCAGGCTTCATCTTTCTTTTCTTTTTGTTTAGAAATAAATGCTACTCAAAAAAATTAAAACACTAATAAATTTCATCAGTTTTGTAATTTTACATGTTTTTTTTAACTACTGATACGACAAAAATTCAATTTAACTTTATAAAATAAATTTGACCTTGGCACTTGACAAGACCTAAATTAACTTGACAATGAAGGCCATTCAAGGCCATATGGCAACCCTAGTTCCAACCGAATCGCTCGGTTGCTGCAATTGATAAATCGGTTGTCACAACCCTATTTCTGTTGTTTCAACTGAAATAGGGTTGTGACAACTGAAATAGGGTTGTGATAACCGAATTTTCAGTTGCAGCAACCGAACGATTCGGTTGGAACCAAGTTCAGTTGGGACAACAAATTTTTTTTGTAGGTGAAACAAATATTAAAGCAAAGCGCTCAAAAATTGGACCTTGGAGAAGACTTTTGGTTCCAACAGGATAATGATGCTAAACATACAGCGCAAAATGTCAAGCTTTGGTTTCTCTACAATACCAAAAATCAATTGAAATCACCCTCTTAGCCACCCGATCTCAATCCCATTGAGCATTTCGTCACCTAAAATGCAAAAGGGCGTAACAACAAAAAAATTTAAGCCGATTTTCTGATTGATTATGATGCACTAGACTAAATTACATTTCCGTGCAAAATTTTAAACTTATATGTCGAAATAAGTCTATAGTCGTGTTCTAAACAAGAGAAGAAAATATAGAATATCTTTAATTCTACAACGTTTTTTTTTTGGTTCTAGTGTAAAAAAGTAAAAAGTGTTGTTACGCCCTTATGCATTTTAGGTGACAATTTATGGCATTTACTGGAGCACAGAATCCGCCAACACAAAATAACGTCCAAGGAAATGCTGAAAAACGTCATACGTTAATGTGCTACGTTGTTAATGTGCCTTAATGTTTAGAATTAAATTTATTTTAGATAAAATAAAACACAATATTTGTTGTTAAGGTAAAATAATTGTTAAGGTAAATTTATTGTAATGTTTAAGTACAAACACTATTTTTTTCCTCTTCATTTTTGTATAAATAAATCATTTAGTATACCAACACGTGAGCATGTAACAACTAATTGTCTGTTGTTCAACCATCGGCGTAGATAGGTCGTATTCGTATTCGCTGCGCCCCCCCCCCCCCCACCCTAATTTTTTTAAATTCGCTTTTTTATTTAAAGTACAGTTTTTATAATAAAAGCCTTCAACCAGCCACCACAAATAAATAATTCTGCACAACAATGGGTTTAAAATAAATAAATATTTAAGTAAATGAATGTTCTTTTTTAGTTTGACTCTAGATCATAAATTAATATCACTTTCTGTTTAAATTATTTTCAAATCAAAGAAAGATGATACAATTTTTACAAGTAAATTACAAAGAATAAAAATAAATTTGAAAGAATTCCATAAGACCAGCAATACAGAATACGTATTTTCGGCTTTCGCTACAAAGCCATCATCAGTGTATTTCGTCTTGTGTGGGCTAATATTTTAATGTAGTCTACTTATGCGACCGCTGAAAGAAAATCTAATTTTATAAATAATTTAAACAGAAAGTGATATTAATTTATGATCTAGAGTCAAACTAAAAAAGAACATTCATTTACTTAAAAATAAGAGATCGACTAAATATTCCCCCATTCATCTTAAATAAATATTTTCTCACTTTTTCTCATGACAGTGGATTGTTAGTAATGAATCCATTATAAATTGCAATATACGTGTGTATGTCAAGATAATTTGGTAAAGTGCGAACTTAGGTAGATAGACCCGTAAGTAGTTTTGTTCATTTGTGTTTTGAATAAAAATAAATAACGTAAAGCAGGGTTGGAAAGCATTTTATAATATTAAAGATAGCGGGCAAAGTCCGCTACGTTGTTATGCGGCCTATAGACTACTCAAGTTACTTGCACAATAATGAGTTGGTGCAGGTCAGTTGATTTGTGTACTTGTACAAGTATATCTTTAGACTTGAGTAAAAATCAAAACGATTTTGATTTTTACGCAATATTTTAGAACTTGTGCAAGTCATTTGCGCAGTGTATGCTGAAATTATAACAGTTCAGCAGTAATTTTTGAAGAGTGAACATCATAAATACGGATAAAAAAAATTAAAAGTATGATAAACGTAAAGTAACAAAATGTCAATATAAATTTATTAACATCGCCAACGAATTTCAGGTATTTTGGCCTGCACAAAGTGTGAAATAAAGCTTTTAAAGACTAATATTTCCTCATAACAATAACAATCCGCTACATGTTTCTGCTGCTATGTGTAAATTAAAGTCAGGGTTCGTATAAGCATGCACATGTGCGCACATTTTCGCACATCTTGCACTAGCACATGTGCATGTGCAAATTTCTGTTTATACATCGCACATGCACATGTACACGTGCAAATTTTTGTTTATACTTCGCACTTGCACATGTGCATGTGCGCATTTGACTTTATACTTTGCACTTGCACATGTGCATGTGCGAAAATATTTTGCACTTCGCACATCAAGATGTGCAAGTGCAAATACTATTCGCACATGCACATCAAAATGTGCATGTGCAAGTGCAAACTGGTACTTGCACATTACACATCAAGATGTGTATGTGCAAAATGTGCACACATGTGCGCGCACATGGATTCAAAAAATCGCTGATATTGAAAAGAATTTCAATATCAGAAAAAAACGCCAAAACAAGAAAAAAAAATGCAAAAATTTGAAAAATTGCCAAAATTGAAAAATTTTGAAAAAAATCGTCATAATTTGAAAAAATCGTCAATATTTGAAAAAATTCCCCAAATAGTCAAAATAAAAAAAAAATCGTCAGAAATTAGACAAAATCGCCAAAATTGCGAAATATCGTAAAAAGTTAGAAAAAATTACCAAAATCGTCAAAATTTTAAAAAGACGTCAAAAATTGGAAAAAATCGGAAAATTTTGAAAAATTGCCAAAATTGAAAAATTTTTAAAAAATCGTCGTAACTTGAAAAAATCGTCAATATTTTAAAAAATTGCCCAAATATTGCGAAATATCGTAAAAATTTTAAAAAATGACAATATTTGAAAAAATTACCAAAATCGTCAAAATTTCAAAAAGTCGTCAAAAATTGGAAAATTTTGAAAAATTGCCAAAATTGAAAAAATTGTCAATATTTGAAAAAATTGCCCAAATAGTCAAAATTTAAATAAATTGTCATTATTTGAAAAAATTACCAAAATCGTCAAAATTTCAAAAAGTCGCGAAAAATTGGAAAAAATCGGAAAATTTTGAAAAATTGCCAAAATTGAAAAATTTTTAAAAAATACCAAAATTTCAAAAAGTCGCCAAAAATTGGAAAAAATTGCCAGAATTGAAAAATCGTCCATATCTCGAAAACTAGAAGAGCTAGAGGAAAACTGACTGCACCAAAGTTCAAAACTCACCACCAATACCCCGATAGCGAAACTAGATTTTGACTTGCATTGCTAGATTTTAAAATCGCGTTTTTATCGAAAACTAAGCCTCGTAGAGAGAAAAGGGCTTTTATTTGGAATATCTCCCGTATCTCGAAAACTAAATGAGTTAGATGAAAACGGACAACGGTTTTGGAACACGGAAGTCATAGTGAGTCATCTGTAAAAATTAGTGCGAAAATCGCTTAAATAAAATTTTAATCGTCCATATCTCGAAAACTAGAAGAGCTAGGGGAAAACTGACTGCACCAAAGTTCAAGACTCACAACCAATACCCCGATAGCGAAACTAGATTTTGACTTGCATTGCTAGATTTTAAAATCGCGTTTTTCTCGAAAACTAAGCCTCGTAGAGAGAAAAGGGCTTTTATTTGGAATATCTCCCGTATCTCGAAAACTAAATGAGTTAGATGAAAACGGACAACGGTTTTGGAACACGGAAGTCATAGTGGGTCATCTGTGGAAAAATAAATGCGAAAATAGCTTAAATAAAATTTTAATCGTCCATATCTCGAAAACTAGAAGTGCTAGGGGAAAACTGGACGAAGGGAAGACTCACCACTAATAACCCGATAGCGAAACTAGATTTTGACTTGCATTGCTAGATTTTAAAATCGCGTTTTTCTCGAAAACTAAGCCTCGTAGAGCGAAAAGGGCTTTTATTTGGAATATCTCCCGTATCTCGAAAACTAAATGAGTTAGGTGAAAACGGACAACGGTTTTGGAACACGGAAGTCATAGTGGGTCATCTGTGGAAAAATAAATGCGAAAATCGCTTAAATAAAATTTAAATCGTCCATATCTCGGAAACTAGAAGAGCTAGAGGAAAACTGACTGCACCAAAGTTCAAGACTCACAACCAATACCCCGATAGCGAAACTAGATTTTGACTTGCATTGCTAGATTTTAAAATTGCGTTTTTCTCGAAAACTAAGCCTCGTAGAGAGAAAAGGGCTTTTATTTGGAATATCTCCCGTATCTCGAAAACTAAATGAGTTAGATGAAAACGGACAACGGTTTTGGAACACGGAAGTCATAGTGGGTCATCTGTGGAAAAATAAATGCGAAAATCGCTTAAATAAAATTTAAATCGTCCATATCTCGAAAACTAGAAGAGCTAGAGGAAAACTGACTGCAGCAAAGTTCAAAACTCACCACCAATACCCCGATAGCGAAACTAGATTTTGACTTGCATTGCTAGATTTTAAAATCGCGTTTTTCTCGAAAACTAAGCCTCGTAGAGCGAAAAGGGCTTTTATTTGGAATATCTCCCGTATCTCGAAAACTAAATGAGTTAGATGAAAACGGACAACGGTTTTGGAACACGGAAGTCATAGTGAGTCATCTGTAAAAATTAGTGCGAAAATCGCTTAAATAAAATTTAAATCGTCCATATCTCGAAAACTAGAAGAGCTAGAGGAAAACTGACTGCACCAAAGTTCAAGACTCACAACCAATACCCCGATAGCGATTTTGACTTGCATTGCTAGATTTTAAAATCGCGTTTTTCTCGAAAACTAAGCCTCGTAGAGAGAAAAGTGCTTTTATTTGGAATATCTCCCGTATCTCGAAAACTAAATGAGTTAGATGAAAACGGACAACGGTTTTGGAACACGGAAGTCATAGTGGGTCATCTGTGGAAAAATAAATGCGATAATCGCTTAAATAAAATTTAAATCGTCCATATCTCGAAAACTAGAAGAGCTAGAGGAAAACTGACTGCAGCAAAGTTCAAAACTCACCACCAATACCCCGATAGCGAAACTAGATTTTGACTTGCATTGCTAGATTTTAAAATCGCGTTTTTCTCGAAAACTAAGCCTCGTAGAGCGAAAAGGGCTTTTATTTGGAATATCTCCCGTATCTCGAAAACTAAATGAGTTAGATGAAAACGGAAAACGGTTTTGGAACACGGAAGTCATAGTGGGTCATCTGTAAAAATTAGTGCGAAAATCGCTTAAATAAAATTTAAATCGTCCATATCTCGAAAACTAGAAGAGCTAGAGGAAAACTGACTGCACCAAAGTTCAAGACTCACAACCAATACCCCGATAGCGAAACTAGATTTTGACTTGCATTGCTAGATTTTAAAATCGCGTTTTTCTCGAAAACTAAGCCTCGTAGAGAGAAAAGGGCTTTTATTTGGAATATCTCCCGTATCTCGAAAACTAAATGAGTTAGATGAAAACGGACAACGGTTTTGGAACACGGAAGTCATAGTGGGTCATCTGTGGAAAAATAAATGCGAAAATCGCTTAAATAAAATTTAAATCGTCCATATCTCGAAAACTAGAAGAGCTAGAGGAAAACTGACTGCAGCAAAGTTCAAAACTCACCACCAATACCCCGATAGCGAAACTAGATTTTGACTTGCATTGCTAGATTTTAAAATCGCGTTTTTCTCGAAAACTAAGCCTCGTAGAGCGAAAAGGGCTTTTATTTGGAATATCTCCCGTATCTCGAAAACTAAATGAGTTAGATGAAAACGGACAACGGTTTTGGAACACGGAAGTCATAGTGAGTCATCTGTAAAAATTAGTGCGAAAATCGCTTAAATAAAATTTAAATCGTCCATATCTCGAAAACTAGAAGAGCTAGAGGAAAACTGACTGCACCAAAGTTCAAGACTCACAACCAATACCCCGATAGCGAAACTAGATTTTGACTTGCATTGCTAGATTTTAAAATCGCGTTTTTCTCGAAAACTAAGCCTCGTAGAGAAAAAAAGGGCTTTTATTTGGAATATCTCCCGTATCTCGAAAACTAAATGAGTTAGATGAAAACGGACAACGGTTTTGGAACACGGAAGTCATAGTGAGTCATCTGTAAAAATTAGTGCGAAAATCGCTTAAATGAAATTTTAATCGTCCATATCTCGAAAACTAGAAGAGCTAGGGGAAAACTGACTGCACCAAAGTTCAAAACTCACCACCAATACCCCGATAGCGAAACTAGATTTTGACTTGCATTGCTAGATTTTAAAATCGCGTTTTTCTCGAAAACTAAGCCTCGTAGAGCGAAAAGGGCTTTTATTTGGAATATCTCCCGTATCTCGAAAACTAAATGAGTTAGATGAAAACGGACAACGGTTTTGGAACACGGAAGTCATAGTGAGTCATCTGTAAAAATTAGTGCGAAAATCGCTTAAATAAAATTTAAATCGTCCATATCTCGAAAACTAGAAGAGCTAGAGGAAAACTGACTGCACCAAAGTTCAAGACTCACAACCAATACCCCGATAGCGATTTTGACTTGCATTGCTAGATTTTAAAATCGCGTTTTTCTCGAAAACTAAGCCTCGTAGAGAGAAAAGTGCTTTTATTTGGAATATCTCCCGTATCTCGAAAACTAAATGAGTTAGATGAAAACGGACAACGGTTTTGGAACACGGAAGTCATAGTGGGTCATCTGTGGAAAAATAAATGCGATAATCGCTTAAATAAAATTTAAATCGTCCATATCTCGAAAACTAGAAGAGCTAGAGGAAAACTGACTGCAGCAAAGTTCAAAACTCACCACCAATACCCCGATAGCGAAACTAGATTTTGACTTGCATTGCTAGATTTTAAAATCGCGTTTTTCTCGAAAACTAAGCCTCGTAGAGCGAAAAGGGCTTTTATTTGGAATATCTCCCGTATCTCGAAAACTAAATGAGTTAGATGAAAACGGAAAACGGTTTTGGAACACGGAAGTCATAGTGGGTCATCTGTAAAAATTAGTGCGAAAATCGCTTAAATAAAATTTAAATCGTCCATATCTCGAAAACTAGAAGAGCTAGAGGAAAACTGACTGCACCAAAGTTCAAGACTCACAACCAATACCCCGATAGCGAAACTAGATTTTGACTTGCATTGCTAGATTTTAAAATCGCGTTTTTCTCGAAAACTAAGCCTCGTAGAGAGAAAAGGGCTTTTATTTGGAATATCTCCCGTATCTCGAAAACTAAATGAGTTAGATGAAAACGGACAACGGTTTTGGAACACGGAAGTCATAGTGGGTCATCTGTGGAAAAATAAATGCGAAAATCGCTTAAATAAAATTTAAATCGTCCATATCTCGAAAACTAGAAGAGCTAGAGGAAAACTGACTGCAGCAAAGTTCAAAACTCACCACCAATACCCCGATAGCGAAACTAGATTTTGACTTGCATTGCTAGATTTTAAAATCGCGTTTTTCTCGAAAACTAAGCCTCGTAGAGCGAAAAGGGCTTTTATTTGGAATATCTCCCGTATCTCGAAAACTAAATGAGTTAGATGAAAACGGACAACGGTTTTGGAACACGGAAGTCATAGTGAGTCATCTGTAAAAATTAGTGCGAAAATCGCTTAAATAAAATTTAAATCGTCCATATCTCGAAAACTAGAAGAGCTAGAGGAAAACTGACTGCACCAAAGTTCAAGACTCACAACCAATACCCCGATAGCGAAACTAGATTTTGACTTGCATTGCTAGATTTTAAAATCGCGTTTTTCTTGAAAACTAAGCCTCGTAGAGAAAAAAAGGGCTTTTATTTGGAATATCTCCCGTATCTCGAAAACTAAATGAGTTAGATGAAAGCGGACAACGGTTTTGGAACACGGAAGTCATAGTGAGTCATCTGTAAAAATTAGTGCGAAAATCGCTTAAATGAAATTTTAATCGTCCATATCTCGAAAACTAGAAGAGCTAGGGGAAAACTGACTGCACCAAAGGTCAAGACTCACCACCAATAACCCGATAGCGAAACTAGATTTTGACTTGCATTGCTAGATTTTAAAATCGCGTTTTTCTCGAAAACTAAGCCTCGTAGAGAGAAAAGGGCTTTTATTTGGAATATCTCCCGTATCTCGAAAACTAAATGAGTTAGATGAAAACGGACAACGGTTTTGGAACACGAAAGTCATAGTGGGTCATCTGTGGAAAAATAAATGCGAAAATCGCTTAAATAAAATTTAAATCGTCCATATCTCGAAAACTAGAAGAGCTAGAGGAAAACTGACTGCACCAAAGTTCAAGACTCACAGCCAATACCCCGATAGCGAAACTAGATTTTGACTTGCATTGCTAGATTTTAAAATCGCGTTTTTCTCGAAAACTAAGCCTCGTAGAGAGAAAAGGGCTTTTATTTGGAATATCTCCCGTATCTCGAAAACTAAATGAGTTAGATGAAAACGGACAACAGACAACGGTTTTGGAACACGGAAGTCATAGTGGGTCATCTGTGGAAAAATAAATGCGAAAATCGCTTAAATAAAATTTAAATCGTCCATATCTCGAAAACTAGAAGAGCTAGAGGAAAACTGACTGCACCAAAGTTCAAGACTCACAGCCAATACCCCGATAGCGAAACTAGATTTTGACTTGCATTGCTAGATTTTAAAATCGCGTTTTTCTCGAAAACTAAGCCTCGTAGAGAGAAAAGGGCTTTTGTTTGGAATATCTCCCGTATCTCGAAAACTAAATGAGTTAGATGAAAACGGACAACGGTTTTGGAACACGGAAGTCATAGTGGGTCATCTGTGAAAAAATAAGTGCGAAAATCGCTTAAATAAAATTTAAATCGTCCATATCCCGAAAACTAGGAGAGCTAGAGGAAAACTGACTGCACCAAAGTTCAAGACTCACCACCAATACCCCGATAGCGAAACTAGATTTTGACTTGCATTGCTAGATTTTAAAATTGCGTTTTTCTCGAAAACTAAGCCTCGTAGAGAGAAAAGGGCTTTTATTTGGAATATCTCCCGTATCTCGAAAACTAAATGAGTTAGATGAAAACGGACAACGGTTTTGGAACACGGAAGTCATAGTGGGTCATCTGTGGAAAAATAAATGCGAAAATCGCTTAAATAAAATTTAAATCGTCCACATCTCGAAAACTAGAAGAGCTAGAGGAAAACTGACTGCACCAAAGTTCGAGACTCACCACCAATACCCCGATAGATTTTAAAATCGCGTTTTTCTCGAAAACTAAGCCTCGTAGAGAGAAAAGGGCTTTTATTTGGAATATCTCCCGTATATCGAAAACTAAATGAGTTAGATGAAAACGGAAAACGGTTTTGGAACACGGAAGTCATAGTGGGTCATCTGTGGAAAAATAAATGCGAAAATCGCTTAAATAAAATTTAAATCGTCCATATCTCGAAAACTAGAAGAGCTAGAGGAAAACTGACTGCACCAAAGTTCAAAACTCACCACCAATACCCCGATAGCGAAACTAGATTTTGACTTGCATTGCTAGATTTTAAAATCGCGTTTTTCTCGAAAACTAAGCCTCGTAGAGAGAAAAGGGCTTTTATTTGGAATATCTCCCGTATCTCGAAAACTAAATGAGTTAGATGAAAACGGACAACGGTTTTGGAACACGGAAGTCATAGTGAGTCATATGTGGAAAAATAAGTGCGAAAATCGCTTATATAAAATTTAAATCGTCCATATCTCGAAAACTAGAAGAGCTAGAGGAAAACTGAGTGCACCAAAGTTCAACACTCGCCACCAATACCCCGATAGCGGAACTAGATTTTGACTTGTATTGCTAGATTTTAAAATCGCGTTTTTCTCGAAAACTAAGCGTCGTAGAGAGAAAAGGGCTTTTATTTGGAATATCTCCCGTATCTCGAAAACTAAATGAGTTAGATGAAAACGGACAACGGTTTTGGAACACGGAAGTCATAGTGAGTCATCTGTGGAAAAATAAGTGCGAAAATCGGTTATATAAAATTTAAATCGTCCATATCTCGAAAACTAGAAAAGCTAGAGGAAAACTGAGTGCACAAAAGTTCAAAACTCACCACCAATACCCCGTTAGCGGAACTAGATTTAGACTTGTATTGCTAGATTCTAAAATCGCGTTTTTCTCGAAAACTAAGCCTCGTAGAGAGAAAAGGGCTTTTATTTGGAATATCTCCCGTATCTCGAAAACTAAATGAGTTAGATGAAAACGGACAACGGTTTTGGAACACGGAAGTCATAGTGAGTCATCTGTAAAAATTAGTGCGAAAATCGCTTAAATAAAATTTTAATCGTCCATATCTCGAAAAGTAGAAGAGCTAGGGGAAAACTGACTGCACCAAAGGTCAAGACTCACCACCAATAACCCGATAGCGAAACTAGATTTTGACTTGCATTGCTAGATTTTAAAATCGCGTTTTTCTCGAAAACTAAGCCTTGTAGAGCGAAAAGGGCTTTTATTTGGAATATCTCCCGTATCTCGAAAACTAAATGAGTTAGATGAAAACGGACAACGGTTTTGGAACACGGAAGTCATAGTGGGTCATCGCGTTTTTCTCGAAAACTAAGCCTCGTAGAGAGAAAGGGCTTTTATTTGGAATATCTCCCTATCTCGAAAACTAAATGAGTTAGATGAAAACGGACAACGGTTTTGGAACACGGAAGTCAGAGTGAGTCATCTGTGAAAATCGCTTAAATAACATTTTAATCGTCCATATCTCGAAAACTAAAAGAGCTAGAGGAAAAATTACTGCACGAAAGGTGAAAATCCACCACCACTAAGCCTCGCAGAGAAAAATAAATGCGAAAATGAATTTTGACGATTTTTTTGAAATTTTCACCATCTAATTTTTCATCATTTCTAATTCTAAAGATTTTCAAGATTTCGAATTTCTGACAATTTTGCCATTTTTGCAATTTTCGATTTTTTTTTCAAATTTTGACTTTTTTTTTCCCAATTTTAGTGTTTTTTTCAAATTTTGGAAATTTTTTCAAACTTTGACGATTTTTTCCATTTTGGCGATTTTTTTGAATTTCGAATTTTTCAATTTTGGTAATTTTTTTTAATTAAATTTTTTTTATGATTTTTTTAAATTTTTGACAATTTTTCAAATTTTGACGATTTTTCAAATTTTGACGATTTTTTTTGAATTTTTGAAGATTTTGTAAAATTTTTCACAATTTTTCGATTTTGTCGAATTTTTAACGATTTTTTCAATTTTGGCAATTTTTTTAAATTTTGCAGATTTGTTAAGATATTTAATTGACCTGTGGTGCTTTTATGTGGTGATTTTCGTTTGGCTTAAGGTCATTGGTTGTTGATTAGAAAATAAATAAAAACTACAAATACTTTATGTAAAGTTTTTTCAATTTTTATTGCATTTATTGTTCTCAATATTTCGATCTAAGTTTTAAATCATCTTCTGGAAACTTTAAAAAACAAAATTAAATTTTGCTGAGTTGCAACTCCTTAACTTCACTGTCAGTTTTTGTCAACTTTTTGACGATTTTTCAAATTTTGACGATTTTTTCCAATATTGGCGATTTTTTTAAATTTCGTCGATTTTGTTAAAATTTGATAATTTTTTTTTTAAATTATGTAATTTTTTAAAATTTTAAAGATTTTGTAAATTCGGCGATTTTTTCATATTTGTCAATTTTTTTTTTAATTTTTGGCGATTTTTTAAAAATTTTGACAGTTCTTTTTTAATTTCGGCGATTTTTTTCAATTTTGGCGATTTTGTATACATTTTTGCATTTTTTTAAAATTATTATCGATTTTTTTTATATATTGGCGATTTTCGACAATATTAGCGTTTTTTCCTAATGTTAGCTGTTTTTTTAATGCACGTGCATATGCACTTGCACTCGCACATGTGCATGTGCGAATTTGTATTCGCACATGTGCATGTGCGAATTTGTATTCGCACATCGCACATGCACATTTTGATGTGCATGTGCGAATAGTATCTGCACTTGCACATCTTGATGTGCGAAGTGCAAAATATTTTCGCACATGCACATATGCATGTGCTAAATATGAAGTCAAATTGGCACATGCACATGTGCAAGTGCAAAGTATAAACAAAAATTTGCACATGTGCATGTGCATCTTTTGTCTGCACATCAATTTTTGCATATGTGCATGTGCGTGCATTACGAACCTTGATTAAAATGAATATTGCACAGTTTACTTGAATGGTGTGTGGGGAGTAGGGATACCGATCCCGAAATCCCGATCCCGAAAATCCCGGGATGTTCGGGATTTAGAAATTCCGAAATCCCGGGATTGGTCTTGAAAAAATCCAAATAAGTGGTTATATAATAGAAATTCATAGCTCCGCACAACTTATTTTTTGGCGTCTAAACTCATTATTTTTGTTTGGCGTGGTCGTTTTTATAAGTAGTCACGCTTACCCGCTCGCTTACGAAAAAATGAGAAATAAGTAGTTATGAGGTTTTGAATAATAAGTGGTTACACACATGCTTACAAAAAGTTGAATTATAAGTGGTTATCAGATTGCTTACTTGATTCTTAAAAATAAGGCAAATACTATTAGCTTAAGGAAATAAATTCAGAAAAATTTAAGTTTTAGTTTTAGGACACGTCATACAAATTTAAACATAAACGAATAAAAAGGTTAAAGTCGGGCATGCCGACTATACAATACCCTACACCAGTCTGGTTGAGAGCCAACTAATGTTTGGATCCGAAATTCGAATGGGTTAAAATGGGACTTGTGTCAAAATTTTCTATAAAATTATAGAAGAGAAAATCATAAATATAGCCCATATGGGCGATAGGTCCAAATATGGACCGATTCTATCTAGAATCTATTGGCTTTGTTCTCGGGACCATGTGAGTCAGCAAACCAAATTTCATTAAAATATCTTAATATTTGCGACCTGCAGCGTGTAAGCAAGCCAATTTTAGGGGACCCTTATATGGGCTCTAGGTCTAAACATGATCCGGTGTTAACCAAAATCAATAGGCTTCGTCCTTGGGCCGACATAGGTGGGTGTACCAAATTTCATCAAAATATCTTAATATTTGCGACCTGCAGCGTATAAACAATATAATTTTGGGGGGACCCTTATATGGGCACTAGGTCTAAACATGGACCGATGTTAACCAAAATCAATAGGCTTCGTCCTTGGGCCAACATAGGTCTGTGTACCAAATTTCATTAAAATATTATAATATTTGCGACCTGTAGAGTGCGCACAAGAATGTATGGACAGATAGAGAGACAGACGGACGGACAGGCGGACATCGTTAAATCGAAATAAAAGAAAAATTCTGAGCCGATCGGCATACTATAAGGTGGGTCTAGGACCAATATTTTTTGGTGTTACAAACATCAGCACAAACTTATAATACCCTGACCACGTAGTGGTGTAGGGTATAAACATATTTACATATAATAAATAAAATTTTTATAAAATTTAACTGTGTAAAAAGTATTTATTTAAACTATTACGAGTAAGTCATTATTTTATATTTAGAAACAATGAATACAGTAGGCCCTTATTAGGAAGTCATTATTTTAAATTATATAATAATGCAAAAGGTAATGATTCATCATTTTGGGTAATGCAGATAGTAATGAGGTGTCATTACCAATATTTTGCTGGGAATAGATTAACATATATTACAGATTAAACAAATCTGAATAAAAACCTTAATAATTTAAAAACTTTTATTCAGCTGTGAAACTTTTGAAAATCGTAATTTAGCTTTTAACGGACATGTTTTTATTTATTTTATTGATGATTTGCTAAAATCATAACTTCATGCAAAATAATTTTGTCGACTAAAAACAGCAAATTTTTGTTAAATAAGAAAAATCTAACAATCTGTCTTTCTGAAATCAGCAGAGGTATGTGTTTAATATTTTTTGTTAGTTGATTTAAAAAAAACTAATAGTCACTAAATATTTCTGATGATTTCAGCAGAGTAGTTTGTATTTGCATTCAATTAATTTTAGCCAAATATAACTAAAAATTTGTAGATATAGCAGTGTTTTAGCTGCTTTTGGTTAAAAAGTTTCTTCAGAGGTAAAATGTGGTTTGCAATTTGCTTGAATTTAAATCAATAGTATATTTCTTATATTTCGGAAATTTAACAATTATTTAGTAAACAAGTTCTGTTGATTTCAGTAATTTTAATCGCGGAACCTTTTTTGCTAAGTTTTGATATATTTGATCTGCTATTTTTACATAAAATTTATATGAGTGTAGTTTCTGTTTAAAGTCAGATTCACATTACTGTAGTACTCCACTCTGAGTGGATTTTGTTCCTTTCTTTTTTGCACTTATATATTTTTTGTATCATGCTATCTCTATTTTACGCACTCCACTCTGCAGCGTGCAGTACTCAAGCATTGTGAATCCGGCTTAATTTGTTTATTTTTTCATACTCTAAAAAATAATAAGTAGATTTATAATGAATTATTTAAATTTTTGGGGTTAAATTCAGCTATTTACTTTTAAAATTAAAATTATGATGAAACAAGAAAATCCCGAAACCCCGAAAAATCCCGGGATTTAAATTTTCAAAATCCCGAATCCCGGGATTTGTAAAAACCAGTCCCGTTCGGCATCCCTAGTGGCGAGTAAGGTGACTTGAACAAACTCGTTATTGTGCAAGTGACTTGCATAGTCTATTTGCCGCATTAGCGTGCCTTAAAGTTTTTTTTAATTCCAGTTTATGTAAAGAAGACCTGGCAATTCAAGTAAATTCACAAATTCAGTTGGAAAATTTACTGCGTCGCACAGTGCTTCGTCCGCATATAGTCAATCGGCAAAATTAGAGGAGTTATCGCAGAAGAATGAAATTTGGCGTGCTGGTTTACAACATATAAATTAAGAAAAATTCGAAGTTTCGGAAAAATCGGTGCAAGGACATGACTACCTCCCATACACCCTTTTTCACAAAAACCATATATTGACTACATTTATGATCAGAATGCACTAAAAACTTAAAATGGTTTGTAAAATAATACTTTTTAGCTCTGTGGAAAACCTATTTTCATTCGGTGCAAGGACATGACTACCTCCCATATATCCTTTTTCTCAAAAACTATATTTTGGATAGATTTATGATCAGAATGGACTAAAAACTTAGAACAGTTTATAAAATTATACTTTTTAGCTCTGTGGCAAATTTCCTTTCATTCGGTGCAAGGACATGACTATCTCCCATATATCCTTTTTCTCAAAAACTATATTTTGGCCAGATTTAAGATCAGAATGCACTAGGAACTTACAATAGTTTATAAAATTATACTTTTTATCTCTGTGGCAAATTTTGTTTCATTCGGTGCAAGGATATGACTATCTCCCGTATATCCTTTTTCTCATTCATTATCAATTTTAAGGGCGCCACAGGCGAGCAGTATGATTGCTCAATTTTTACAAGTTTTTTATGGTGCAATATTATTTTATTTTAGCAAAATCTTCAATATGACACACACATGGTCAAAAATATTGGGAACTTGGTAAAATTTAGTGAAAACAATTTTTGACAAAATAATCAATTTTCATAAAATGTCCCGGAAAGGAGTTGCTCCCCACACAAAACCCGAATTATCATTTTTTTAATTTATTATTTTTCTTTAATAATAACTAAAAAAAAAAAAAATTGACAAATAAATAAAAAAAGCCATTTTTTTATTTCTATTAAATTTATGGGCATTTCGGTTCTAGGTTAAAGTGGGTTAATGATATCCAGCGAAACCAAAATTCCGTATCTGAATAATTTTAAGTATATTTAATGATGAAGTTAAATAAAAAACTAGTGTTTGCAAAAATTTCGAATTTTGTATTGATATGCTATTTTCTTTTTCAAAAATGGGCCATTTTCGGCCGCAATTCAGCAAGGAAGTCGGATTTGGAGCCCCCCAAAATTTAAAAATAGATATTTTTCCATATATACATCCCGAGTAAAAATGGATATATATTGTCATATATAATGTGATTGAGCTATATCTGACAATGAATGGAGTAACATTAAGACACATATCATTATATACAACTACATCTGATATTATTTTTCCAACGAATTTTTTGTATGGTAATTGATATTATTACATATCCCCAAATCTGACTCTATATATAACTACATAAGCCTTATAAAACTAATCAAATTATATGTAGTGATCGATATAATTATATTTGATTTGATACTAAGTTTTATAACACTGTATGTGTCGTCGAACTAAAATATATATTTTAATTTTATATAACTTTCTATATAATCAGATACAATTTAATATATAGTTCAACATCAAATTTAGTTATCTGCAAATTTAGTTATCTGCAAATTCATAGTTAATTACTCCATAGCCAAAAAATTTTCACGTGATGTTTTTGCATGTAAAATCATATTAAAAAATGATGCGTACGATTTAGAAGACAAAAATATTCAAATAAATTTTTATTTTATGTTTTAAAATTTGGGTCTTCAAAATTGTTAAAACCGTAGACATTTCAATGTCAATTTAATAGCTAGTATGCATAAAAAGTAAGCCTACTATCAGAAAAAATTTTATAAAATCAGATATTTTTATATCGAATTAGATATAATTTGATGTCCTGGATATGGACAAATCTCGGATCAAACTGTATCAAATTATATCTAATTTGATATAATTAGACACATGTAGATGACCCATTTTTCGGATCAAGTTGTATGTCGTTGTATATGGGGATTTATCAAAAAAGATATAATTATGTATGACACCATATTAAGATTTTTACCCGGGATAGAATAATTTAATTAAATTCGCCATAAAATCGGATAGAATTATAGTAGATTTCTTAATCTGGGCTTGTTTGAAAGGTATTTTTATCACCTTTCAGAATCTGTATTGATACCAATATTTTTTTTTTTTATTTTTAGTAGAGATATTAGGAATTTTTTTGTCGAAAAATAGCCTAAAATGAACTTTTAACTAATAAATTCGGAATTTTCTTCGATTTTTTTCGAGTTTTTTTTTTGCAGATTATGAAAGTTCAGATAATTTCCAACAAGTTTTATAACGATAAATTTTTTTGTTTTCGAACTCCTTTTTGTAGGAAAATCGATCTGAAAAAAATCAACATTTTCAAGGTTTCAACAAAAAAACACTATTTTTACATTTTTAATTCAATTTATTTTTAAATATTATTCTCGACCTACAATTTAATGTTTTAACATGGTAATATTATTTTTTAAAGTCCTTTTTACTTTCCATTCGAGGAGTTTTCTTACGACTTTCTAATGTCACTGCCATAACTCCTTCACGATTCTTTTCTATAACTCGTTTTGAAATACTCGTTAATAATTGTACATGTCTTTCTGTTCCTTGTATGTGCATTGGAATTTGTGGATCAGCCAGTGGTGGTTCATCGAAATCTAAGTATTCTACCAAGTGATCATATGGAATCTGTCGAGTAAATGCTGGTTCAAATAATATATCGTCGTTATTCATATCAACCATATCGACATAATCGGTAGCATCGAAATTTAATATATATTTTTTGTAAACTCTGAGTTTAGTTGGATCGTACAATTTTCTCGATAGTGTAAAATCTTTTTGATAGCTCTATCCCGTATTGCTTTCCGATCATCAAATAACATTGTTAATAAGATATTTTCTGGATGTGCGTAATATGAGTTATTTTGAATTACACCATCTACAATACTACGTAAGTTTGGTTGTAAGTATTGTGTCCAACGTATAAATTTTAATAAAAGTGCACTGCCGTACACAACAGAGTTTAAAACTTCACATTGAAGTACATTGGCACATAAACTGTAATAATATAAACTGCCAAAGTTTTTAAATTGGTCGATGGTGTATTAGTTGTTACATATAATCGTAGTAATCTACTTGCTTTGGTTAACCAACGAGAATGTGCAATTGGTCCTGGTTTAATGTTAGCAAAATCAACTGGAACAATACCATTCGAAATTGCTTTAGCTATTTGATATAATTATTTAACATCTGTTGATAGTTCGAGCTCATGTTCATGATCCATCATTGCAGGCATATTCTCCAGTGGTATTGGATCAAAATCAGCTACTACCTGAAAAATGAAATGTTTAGATCAATTAAAATGCAATTATTTTATTTTAACTTTATTCCAATCGAAAAACTAAAATAATGACAATAAATAATGATAATAAATGATGATATTAAATAAAATAAAGTGTTACATACCTGCAATTTCTCACATTCTTGAATAGCTTTGAATAACTTTCCACTTGCAGCTCGTGGTCCACTGGTGACTGTTTTGTCCAATGCTTCATATAAATGACGAAATGCCAGTTCATTGAAATGAAGCAGACATATAAACCAGTGAATTGGTCTATTTAATTGTTTTTCAAATAATCGTAAAACACCATTTTCTGTTCCAGTATTTGCTGGCTCACCATCACTGCATATGCCAATTCATTGATCAACTGTTAATGTTTTATTGTTGAAAAATTCATTCAGTTTTCTGTGTTTGGTTTTTGCATCTTCTTGACTACCCAAATTTACATATCCAAGTAACTCATTATAGGGCTCTTTCAGAACAACTAAATGCGGTTCTTTTACCATAGTGGTATGAAATTTGTCAATAATTTTCTCTGTAGTTAATGAGTCATCTTTTCTACCATCGAAAGAGAATGCAGTTATGGAAGAATTTGTATGTCGTGTACGAAGCACTGCATCTCTAGATTTAACTTTTTCTCTAGCCACTTTTGATTTATCCATAATAACAAGATTGCCATGAACATCTCCAAAATTTATATCTTCGAATAAAGCTGTTGCTAAACATGAAGCGACTCTGAAACACTGAATCTATCACACATCATAGCAAAATTTAGGGCATCGTATCTTTGAGTATAACGACCTCGTCTCATTTGAAGAGTTGCTTCTGGAACTTCTGTTGTTGCTTCATTTTCATCCATGTGTAATTCAGGTGGTTCGTATGTTGGATCATCGGTACCAGTTGTAAGTGTTGGTATTGTTGTAGCTACTTCTTCAACGTCTTCCGTATATTCAGGTATTTGTGGTCCATCATAAATTCTTTTAGATGTTCTGGAATCAATCCACACGAGCATTCTGTTGTTTTGAATTTGCAATTACATTTGCCAATATAAAATAATTCGTTTATTGAATCAACAAATGCTTTAAATTCATCTCTTTTGTTTCTATGTTGTACATGTTTCTGGTATTTATTAAGCAAACCAGTTAATTTTTTGAAAACACTCTTTCTATTAATGCTTTCAATATTTAATTTACACCAAATTTGGAACAATTTATCTGTTACGTTAGGAGTAAAAGTTTTATACGAGACATGTTTTCAAATTTAGCACGATCACTTAAAAAAAATAATACTTTAAAATGTCACATTTAGTAGACAAAGTAAGATCATTTAAATCACTTGATAAACCAAAAACAACAATATCTTGCTGAGGCATGTTAGTCAATCTAGAGTCAAAACTTGTTGATGTTGTTGCTTCCATTTGCGAAGACAACGCAGACGATGTTGATGGTTCTTGATTATCCATATTAACTTTGATATTATCACTGCACTCTTTGATTGTGTCACACTAAATTTAAAAATTAAAAAAAAATATTGGTATTGTGATAACCGAGTTTTTATTTAAGTATTTTGGCAAACTGCGTGCGCATTGCACGATGAACGATTAGGGAAGAAGGAAAAGCAAGCTTGGCAACGTTTAGTGTTGGTAAACGTCATAATTTTGTAACGTCATTATTCAGTGTAACAAAGTTGTTCAATTGAACAATGCTGCCATTGACGACTTATTCTACAGCAGGGATGATAAAGTTAGTACTATAGTACTTTTTATGGTACTATTAGAACCTCAAAAGCACTATGGTACTCCCATGACTCATTTAGTACTATTTACAAATTTTCAGGTTTTATATTTTTTTTTAATATTCATACCAAATATTGTATTTAAAATGAACAAATTAACTTTCGGAGTTTAAAATACGTAAATAATTCAATGAAACAAATTATTAAAATACCCAGTGTAGAAACGGTAATGACATATCATTATTTTTTGGACTACCAGTAATGACACCCACTTACCTTCTGCATTATTTTAAAACATATAATAATGAGTTACTTATAACGACTTATTTTGATCATTATTTTAAATAGAAAATAATTTTCTAGATTTTTATGAACATTTTTTGAAATCTATTTTTAGACTCAATATTTTTTAAACACTGGTAAGGATATATGTAACCACATATTTTTTGATTTTTTGTATGTTGGCGAGTAAGCTTACTTGTGTGCAGCAGGTCAATTATATTTTTATCTATTAAATATTACATGTCGATATAGCTCAGATGGTAGAGCTATTGACTGGCAAGCTGTAGACCCAGGTTCGATTCCCGCACCAGAAAATTTTATAAAAAAAAAAAAAATACAATAAAAAATATTTTTTTTTATATAATTTATTTTTTTGAAAATCTATTTTTAGACTCATTATTTTTGTCAGTACTGGTAAGTACATAGGTGATATATTTTTTGATTTTTCGTATGCTGGTGTGTAACCATAACTCATTATTTTTCGCGACATCGCCATATAAAGGTAATAAGAAATGTAATAACAAAAGTAACTAGTTTCCATTACCAAGTATGTAGTTACATAACCACATATCTGGTAATGATTTTCTACACTGGGTATGCACACAAAAATATTAAAAATAAGTAGAATTAAAATTTTTCTAAAATTTAGTAATCGTAACTTTGAATTGTTGTGATAACCAAGAAGTTGCGCTCATCGAGGATTATGTTAATTGAGGTGGTACTTAATTTAATTGTTAAATAAATCAAATAAGCTGAATTGATTAAATCTCTTTAAAATGATTTTAACCTTCCAACGAAATTTAATACGACTTTCAGGGACTTCATTCAAACAAAAATCTGAATCAAACTTCAGCACAAAGTTATTATATTCCATACCAAATAATTCTAATATTACGTTTAATATTCTAGTTTCCGAGTTGTAAATATCGGCTCGACAGTTAGCGAGATAAAGCCAAAACAATTATCTTGATTTTTTCATGAAAAGAAATAAAATAATGGTAATTTTTCGGACTTTGCCGAACACAAAACGCTGTAAAAAGAGCCGGGAGGAACTGAGCCAAATTTGATGCATGGTCTTTGCCCGGAATGATCACTACACTCATAAAAAAAAAATTAGTACAAAAGTCTGTTAAACGCGTTCTGATTAAATTGAACTAATTTTTCTGTTATTTTCACTAAAAAAGCCCGTACAAATAGGTAAAAATTCTGCTAAAATAACAGGAAATAGTATATGTATCAGTGATGGTATTTGAGAATTTTCGTTTGGTGCCTAAATGATGCCAAAAAAGCTTTAAAAGTGCCAAAAAAAATAAAAAAATTTAGCAACATGCAAATATTTCAAAAAATATGTTCAGCTTTTATTTCAAATATTTATACATTTATACCCTTATTATAAACTTTACAACAATAACAAAATTGTCACAAAACTGGTGTGAATGGAAATTATTATAATTTTGGTATTCTAAGAAATATTGTCACAGCAAAACCTTGACAAAATTCGCATGTAATAAAAAGCACATATATTTTCATTCGTCAACAATTTACCCCTAAATTCATAAACGCTTTTTAAAATTATAGGAGGCTTATTGAACAAATTTTGTATGAAAATTATGTTTTGTAAACCTCCTATAACTTTACAAAGCGTTTATGAATTGAGGGGTTAAAATATAATTTTTATTTTCTTTTGAAGAATTTTATAATTTTTGTTCACAGAAATATAATACGAAATACCTCATTCATATTTTGAGATATTATTTTAAGATGCATCGAACCTTTTACCGATTCTAAAATTCCTGCAAATTCCTCCAAAAGTTTACATAGTAACATGGGATTTTTGTGGCTAAAGTTGTTAGGAATAAGCTCAAAATACTTGATGCTAAAATTTAAAGGAAACTCCAAGTGCTTAGAACTAGTTCTCTCGTGTTCTGAGGTTCCTGGACATTTTTTTTAAGTTTTCATTTCATTTAAGATTTCATAAAACTATCGAAAAAATCGTAATTTTTCACAAATTACAATTTTTGATAATTTTATTTTATTTTATTTTTGGCAGAAAAAACTTTCACCATTGTATGGTGAAATTTTTAAAACTTTTTCTTGTCATAAAAAAACTAGAATACCATAATAAATTTTTGAAAAATTCCAGTGACGGACAATACAATAGAATCAATTAAAGTTTTTCTAATTTTATCCCCATTGCTTTTATTTTTAAAGATCAAAATAATGATTAAATTGTCCCCAAAGAACTGGAAGGTGGTCCAGAAAATTGTAGAAATTTTTAGTGTGTCGTTTGTTTTTTAATTTTGCTACCCGTTCTAAGTAGACGTCTCTTTTAATGAAAAACCAGCGATATCGACCTTTTATCAAATTATATAGAAATTTTCTTAAAAAGTGCCAAGATTCTATGAAGAGTGCCAAAGTGCCATTGAACATTCAATAGTGCCACAAATGGCACATTTGTGCCACTTTTACCAACAGTGATATGTATTTGCGCCAGCACAATTTTGACCTATTTGTACGGGATTTTTTTTATTATTGTACCTCACTAACGAATAAAATTAAATAGGTCCGGTAAAAGAAATCAAATAAAATTGCTTTGATTGGGATATACCATTAAATTCATCAAATTATCTTTTAAAATGCGACCTGTAGTTTGATTATAAGGATCGATCGTTCATTTTGTACGGACAGACAAACCGACATCATAAGCACCAACTCAATACACCCAAGGAGTGGTGTAGAATACAAAAAATATTTTTTGGTACTATGGAGGTCGAAAAAGTACTATTTTTTAAGCAGTTGGTACTATTTTGAAAGTCCCATTTATCATCCCTGTTCTACAGGTATCAATACAGATTCTGAAAGGTGATAAAAATACCTTTCAAACAAGCCCAGATTGAGAAATCTACTATAAATTCTATCCGATTTTATGACGAATTTAATTAAATTATTCTATGTAAATATGGAAAAATATCTATTTTGAAATTTTGGGGGGCTCCAAATCCGACTTAGAGCTATGGTCTCTTAAGCAAAATTCCATATAATTTGACCCGCCCTAATACATATATATCTACATAAAATTGAAAAATTGGGATATGTAGAAAAAGTTAAAAATTTAAAATTTGCGGTTCAAAATTTTATTTTTTTTTTTACAGAAAATTATACATCCTAATGGACTATCTAAATCATAAAAAAAATTATTAAAAATTAATCTCGTATTTATAGAATCTATAATGAATAAAATTGGATATTTAAACATTCTAAACACCTACAAAAAAATTTTGTTGTCTCAATCGAATTTGGTTCCAACCGAATCGCTCGGTTGTTCCAACTGAAATAGGGTTGTGCCAACCGAAATAGTGTTGTGACAACTGAAATAGGGTTGTGACCATGGATGCCAACTTAGTGCTTTTCGCGCTAAATCTGGTGCTTTTTGATGTGCCAAAACGCGAAAAATATTATTGAAACGCGTAACTGAAAAAAGCGCTAAATTGGTGCTTTTCCGAAATTTATTTAGCGCGTTTTGCGCTTTTTACACATTTTTTGTGTTTTATTGTTGTTATGGCAATATCAGGAAATCTATCAATATTTGTTGTTATTTCAATAACAATAAATTAAAATATCAAGGAAAAGTTATAAATGGCATGCTATTCGAGCTAAGTGCAGTGTTGCCAGGTTAATTGGGCACAGAATCGTCAAATATTTTTGAAAAAATCGTGATTGCGTTTTGAAATATCGTCAAAATATTGTTAAAAATCGTCAAAACTTTAATAATCAAATGATTATTATAACCCTAAAATCATAATATAAAATTTAAAAAATAACATGGTTTTCGGTGTCAGCTGTAATTTAACCCTTAAATGCATAGTGTAGCCATTTGGCAACAAACCGGTTTTTTCATAAAAAAACCCACTTGACACACAAAACTGCATTTTTGGACACTTCTGTACATAGTACTCCTATAGGTTAGCGCAGAATTTTTAAACAGTTAGAGTAAAAATCTTGGTTTTGCTCTGTATATTTGTGAAAAATCTAAAACACGCGTTTTTTTTTACAAAAAGTGTAATATTCAAAAATATTCGTTTAAATATTTAAAGTGGTATTCACGCAATAAAATTCACTTTGACGACAATAAATGTATAAATTATAGTTTATAGAATTTTTTTTGTTTTTTTTTATACACGTTAAAATAATCACAATTTAGCATATTTTTCAATTAAAATCACCTTTTTTTAAAAAATAATTTTTTTTTGGTATTTTTCTTGAAATATGCACGCCTTTAGAAATTATATATAAAAAAATTGTTATAATCAAAGAGATCATGCATTTAAGGGTTAAGAAAAATCATAAAAATTTATGTTTTTATTTGCTTGGTAGAAGTTAAGGAAACTTTCAATGTAAATTGATTTTGTAACAAAAAGAATTTCTATAGAAATGACGCAACACTTCACCGAAGTCTTAGAATATTTTTTTATATATGTATTGAAAATTTACCATATACTGAAATTAATTGTTCGAAAGAAAAAGTTCACTTTAAAAAAATTTTCAATATCGAAAAAACTTTAGATTTTAATGTTATTAGTCTAGAGATATTTTACAGGTACCTACTAAAGAATTTACATGAAAGACAGAGTCCGATAAGACATATACATCCCTTAGAAAAACACATTACATTTATTAAAGATTTAGGAAAAAATATTTTAAGTAAAAATAATTACCAGATTCTGTGTTAGTTTTCCTATAAAACACCATCAGATTCTAAAATGACTACCTTAAATAAAAATTTTATGATAAATATTTATAAATTAGCTGACTAAATTTTCAGATTTATTGATTTAGATCATGGAAAAATAACGTACTTTTGAACAATTGTTGCTATATTTCCTCTTGAAAAAAATCGTAATTTTGAAGAGGAAAATCGTCATTTTGCTATTTTCGATAGTAAAAATCGTCAAAATGACGATGAATCGTCAAAACTGGCAACATTGGCTAAATGTAGTTTTGTTTGATGTGTCAAAACGCGAAAATTCTCAATTTTGCATATTAAAAAAAAAAAAACTTAGTTATGGTCATATGTATATAATCGTTCTTAGTTCTGACTATAAAACTGGTACTTAAATTTTAAAAAATAGTAATTTTTCTTAAATTATTATATTATAATCACAAAACATGGAATAAAATTCAAAAATTTTGCGAAAGTTATTCGTTTTTATTTTTTTTTACCCCCGGTCGACGTATTTACTGACGAACGCTTATATTACAATTTTATTTATTTCTAATTAAACTACGTATGTGAAACACGACAAATTTTTTTAAAGGTCGTAAAAAATGTTTAGTGCTTTTTACCCGTTTTTAAGTAGAAATTTGCGCGTTTTTACCCTTTTTTGTATATTTTTGCGCTTTTTGCTATGAAAAAGTTGGGATCTATGGTTTTGACAACCGAATTTTCAGTTGCAGCAACCGAACGATTCGGTTTGAACCAGATTCGGTTGGGACAACAAATTTTTTTTGTAGGTGAAACAAATATTAAAGCAAAGCGCTCAAAAATTGGACCTTGGAGAAGACTTTTGGTTCCAACAGGATAATGATGCTGAACATATAGCGCAAAATGTCAAGCTTTGGTTTCTCTACAATACCAAAAATCAATTGAAACCACCCTCTTAGTCACCCGATCTGAATCCAATTGAGCATTTGTGGGATTTACTGGAGCACAGAATCCGCCAACACAAAATAACCTCCAAGGAAATGCTGAAAAACGTCATAAAGGATGTGTGGAAAACGTCAATTAAGCCAAGAGAAAACAGTAAAGTTGGTTAAGTCAATGCCAAATCGACTTGCAGAAGTTTTCTTGTGAATTTTTCGATTTTTTAGTTTTGTTTCTGTTATTTTTTTATAAAATAACTAGTGGGCGAAGCCCGCTACGTTGTTAGCGTGCCTTAATGTTTAGAATTAAATTTATTTTAGATAAAATAAAACACAATATTTGTTGTTAAGGTAAAATAATTGTTAAGGTAAATTTATTGTAATGTTTAAGTTTTGCCTCTTAATTTTTATATAAATAAATCATTTAGTATACCAACACGTGAGCATGTAACAACTAATTGTCTGTTGTTCAACCATCGGCGTAGATAGGTCGTATTCGTGGTTGGCTGGGGGGGGGGGGGGGGGGGCTGCGCCTCCCACAATTTTTTTAAATTCGCTTTTTTATTTAAAGTAAAGTTTTTATAATAAAAGCCTTCAACCAGCCACCACAAATAAATAATTCTGCACAACAATGGGTTTAAAATAAATAAATATTTTCTCACTTTCTCATGACAGTGGATTGTTAGTCATGAATCCATTATAAATTGCAATATACGTGTGTATGTCAAGATAATTTGGTAAAGTGCGAACTTAGCTAGATAGACCCGTAAGTAGTTTTGTTCATTTGTGTTTTGAATAAAAATAAATAACGTAAAGCAGGGTTGGAAAGCATTTTATAATATTAAAGATAGCGGGCAAAGTCCGTTGTTATGCGGCCTATAGACTACTCAAGTTACTTGCACAATAATGAGTTGGTGCAGGTCAGTTGAACAGTGTGTGGCATGGTTTGTGTACTTGTACAAGTATATTTTTAGACTTGAGTAAAAATCAAAACGATTTTGATTTTTACGCAATATTTTAGAACTTGTGCAAGTCATTTGCGCAGTGTATGCTGAAATTAAAACAGTTCAGCAGTAATTTTTGAAGAGTGAACATCATAAATACGGATAAAAAAATTAAAAGTATGAATAAACGTAAAGTAAAAAAATGTCAATATAAATTTATTAACATCGCCAACGAATTTCAGGTATTTTGGCCTGCGCAAAGTGTGAAATAAAGCTTTTAAAGACTAATATTTCCTCATAGCAATAACAATCCGCTACATGTTTCTGCTGCTATGTATAAATTAAAATGAATATTGCACAGTTTACTTGAATGGTGTGTGGCGAGTAAGGTGACTTGAACAAACTCGTTATTGTGCAAGTGACTTGCATAGTCTATTTGCCGCATTAGCGTGCCTTTAAGTTTTTTTTAATTCCAGTTTATGTAAAGGTAGACCTGGCAATTCAAGTAAATTCACAAATTCAGTTGGAAAATTTACTGCGTCGCACAGTGCTTCGTCCACATATAGTCAATCGGCAAAATTAGAGGAGTTACCGCAGAAGAATGAAATTTGGTGTGCTGGTTTACAACATGTAAATTAAGAAAAATTCGAAGTTTCGGAAAAATCGGTGCAAGGACATGACTACCTCCCATACATCCTTTTTCACAAAAACCATATATTGACTACATTTATAATCAGAATGCACTAAAAACTTAAAATGGTTTGTAAAATAATACTTTTTCAATGAGTGTTATTTTCGTTCGGTTTAAGATCAAATATTACAAATTCTAAATAGAATTTACAATTTTCATTTTACAACCAATAGAGAAAAACTTATGAAAAAAACTTTCCTAGAACCAATGGTTGGCAATTAATGCATTTTCAAGTGACACCGCTCACTATCATCAGATTGTCTTTATGGGGTCCTCTCTAGGCTATAATGTAGATTTTAGTTTTTTGTATATATATGTTCAATTTCAAAGAAATGCATTTTGAGAAGTAAATTCAAACATTTTTACTTATCCATTTTTTCATTATTATAACTAACGAAAACCACATGTCTTTAACAAAGCTATTATTTTTCCCTATGTTGTAGTTGTGCTTTTTCATTGAAGTTCCTTCAATATGTAAAGCAATGATTCGTGCTTTTTTTAACATTCAAGCTTTTAATTCTATTTATAGAAATTAGAACTAAAGCAAAGAAACTTTTACACGGTTGTTTTATTTTTGTGTATAACATCCTAACACAACATGCCGTATAAATACTTACATGTTGCAATTAAGGAATATTACTTAACAATTTGGACTGTACCTGGTCTGTGGGTATTTTATTGTAGATTTTTAGTTGATCTGAAGATGTTTTACAATGAGTGTTATTTTTGTTCGGTTTAAGATCAAATATTACAAATTCTAAATAGAATTTACAATTTTTATTTTACAACCAATAGAGAAAAACTTATGAAAAAAACTTTCCTAGAACCAATGGTTGACAATTAATGCATTTTCAAGTGACACCGCTCACTATCATCAGATCACTATCATCTTGATAAATAATTATTCCAAAAAAGACTTGAGAAATCTTGTAAAAATACAACTCCAACAAAATAACAAATTTTCACCAAACATGCACTACAAACTGATCAATCCAACGCTACTTAGCCCAATATACCCAAATACCTTCACAAGGAAACAACAAAAATACTTTATCAGACTTAGAATGGGTCATACCAAGCTCACCCATGAACTTCTTCTGCAAAGAAATACAGCACCACCCACATTCCCAAACTGCAGCGACACTCTAGCAATGTTCCACATATTATCCTATTTTAACAACAACAACAAACCTACAAGACTAACCAAAGCTATAAGGACCCCTTATTTAATCATAAAAATTAAATGTATATAATTCAATATCAGCATTTAAAAAAGAGGCGAAGGCCCTAGCAGCCAGTCCTCACTAAATTAATATTTTTGGTAAATTAATTTGCACTAAATAATAATAATAATAATAATAATACCCAGCAAAATATTGGTAATGACACCTCATTACTATCTGCATTACCCAAAATGATGAATCATTACCTCTTGCATTATTTTATAATTTAAAATAATGACTTCCTAATAAGGGCCTGTTGTATTCATTGTTTCTAAATATAAAATAATGACTTACTCGTAATAGTTTAAATAAGTACTTTTTACACAGTTAAATTTTATAAAAATTTTATTTATTATATGTAAATATGTTTATACCCTACACCACTACGTGGTCAGGGTATTATAAGTTTGTACTGCTGTTTGTAACACCAAAAAATATTGGTCCTAGACCCACCTTATAGTATACCGATCGGCTCAGAATTTTTTTTTATTTCGATTTAACGATGTCCGTCTGTCCGTCCGTCTGTCTCTCTGTCTGTTCATGCATTCTTGTGCGCACTCTACAGGTCGCAAATATTATAATATTTTAATGAAATGTTGGCCCAAGGACGAAGCCTATTGATTTTGGTTAACATCGGTCCTGGGACAGGTTATTGAACTCTCATAAAAAACAAAGTTCAGGGACCTGTCCTGGGATTTGTCTTGTGACATGTCGCAAGGGGTCAATTTCCCCCTCCTATGACAACGCCATGTAAAACTGACCAGTCTATTTCATATAAAGGGGCCAGTTTGGTGACAGTTTGTTAAAATTTCCCGTAGGGATGTTTCAAGGGTTTTGGCAACGATGGCACCAGGAATATCTTACGTCTCTGGCTTTACAATCTCGTAGTCATAAATAATATTAAGTTTCATGGGTCTTTTCTGACCCCAGCCCACTAAGGGTTAAATATTTTTTAAACAAATGTAAAGATAATTATATTCTTACCAAATTTAAGTGTTGTTTTTCCGAAAACTGTGTAAAATTTGAAGAAAACATTTAAATTTTGTTTAGTTTTTGTAAAATGTCCTGGAAAGCAGTCGCTCCAAACACAAACTCGAATTATCATTTTTCCAATTTTTTTTTTTTTTTTCTTTAATACCTACTATTATGTGGCACAACTAACTATCGACATCTCCAAATTAGGCATTTTAAAAAATCTTTAAAATTTATTTTAAAAAAACACGTTTTTGCATTTTTATACATACATTTCGTCGGTCATTTTGGATTCCAGGCTAAAGTGGGTTAATGATATCCGATGAAGTCCAAATTCCACGTCTGAATCATTTTGACTATATTTAATGAATAAATGGAATAAAAAATATTTTTTTTCCAAATTTCGAATTTTGGGAATTTTTAATAGTAATACACTTTTCCAAAATGAGCCATTTTCGTCCAACTTTCAGCACGAGTTAACGTTTTCCAAAAAAAATAAAAAATCGATTTCTTCCATTTGGGACCATTTCCAATAAAATTGGGGGGGGGGGGGTGTAATGAACGAAAATCGACAAATAGCTATTTTAAGGGACAGTCTAATGTACAGGCGTTAGTATAGTGAAGTGATTTTGCTCGCGAATAAAGTGACGCTTCTATTAAAAGAAAAAATAAAATTACCTTATGTTGAAATAAGAAAATAAAGAAAAAGCTTTGTTTTATTTCTCAACACATATGTATGTGCTTACCAGTATTGACAAAAATAATGATTCTAAAAACAGATTTTGAAAAAAAATATTTTTTTTAAAAAAAATATTTTTTTATTGTAAAAATTTTTTTTAATAAAATTTTCTCCTGCGGGACTCGAACCTGGGACTCCAGATTGCCAGTCTATAGTTCTACCATCTGAGCTATCTCGACATGTTATATTTGATAGATAAAAACATAACTGACCTGCCGCGCACAAGTCAGCTTACTCGCCAACATACAAAAAATCAAAAATATGTGGTTACATATATCCTTACCACTGTTGAAAAAATATTGAGTCTAAAAATAGATTTCAAAAAAAGTTACAAAAAAAGTCTAGAATATTACTTTATGTTTGAAATAATGATAAAAATAAGTCATTATTGGTAATGCATTATTTTTTATTTTGAACTTGTGGAAAAAGAAACTAGTTATTAGTAGCTCATTATTATATCTTTTAAAATAATCCAGAAAGTAAGTCGGTGTCATTACTGGTAGTCCAAAAAATAATGCTATGTCATTACCGTTTCTACACTGGGATCTTAAAAACTAAGCGAGATAGAGCAAAACGGACAAAATTTTGGCACTTTGGTATTAATATACCCCTAAAACTTACATACAATGACCCGATCAGGCCTACCTTAGCTACATTTGAAAATTGCCAATATCTTCTAAACTAAGCTAGGTAGCAACAAAAGGACGTTATTTTGGTACTTTGGCTATATCTTAAAAACTAAACGAGATAGCGTAAAACGGACAAAATTTTGGCCCTACGGGTATTAATATACCTCTAAAACTTATATGCAATGACCAGGTTAGGCCTAACTTGGCTAGATTTTAAACTAAGCCAGATAGCAACATAAGGACGTTAATTTGGCAATTTGACTATATCTTAAAAACTAAGCGAGATAGAGCAAAACGGACAAAATTTTGGACCTTTGGGTATTATAATACCCCTAAAACTTATATACAATGACCAGATCAGGCCTACCTTAGCTACATTTGAAAATTGCCAATATCTTCTAAACTAAGCTAGGTAGCAACAAAAGGACGTTAATTTGGTACTTTGGCTATATCTTAAAAACTAAACGAGATAGCGTAAAACGGACAAAATTTTGGCCCTACGGGTAATAATATACCCCTAAAACTTATATGCAATGACCAGGTTAGGCCTAACTTAGCTAGATTGCGAATATCTTCTAAACTAAGATAGCAAAAAAAGGACGTTAATTTGGTACTTTGGCTATATCTTATAAACTAAACGCGATAGAGCATAGAGTACTTCTTTGAAATATTTCACTTTTTTTACTTTTTTAAAAATGGTAAATTTTTTGTAAAATACCTACACTCAAAAAAAAAAGTCAGTAAAGTCAGCAAAAAATGTTGCTGTGTCAGCAAATTTTTAGTCAGGAGCGTGCTTGCAAAAAAGTTGGTAATTTCAGCAAAAGGTTTGCTGAAAATCAGCGAGCTGATTTTTACCAAAAAAATAGTAATCTTCAGCAAAAGTTTTGCTAACACTTAGTCGACTGCAAATGAAAAAATCACTAAACTTTTTGCTGAATATTAGTAGACTGAAAAAAACTCAAAAAACTTTTAGCGAAACTTTACTTTAGTTAATTTATTTGCTGAAAATTTAAATATAGAATATGTGTAGAGTTGTTTTTCTTTTTTTGTCATTTCCGTTTCCAGACGAGCTGCGACATCTATATCTTGTCTATCTGGTTGTCGTCCACGCTATGAGTGCGGTTATCAGCACAATTTTTGTAGCAAAATAAATTAGTAAAACTATAGTTCAAAATTAGTTTAGTGCTAAAAAAGTATAACTAAAATTTTTGCTGAAAACGGAATTTCAGCAAAAAAAATTGCTGAAAACTAGTACACTTGATATACAAGACGTTTTACAAATTTTTCTACTAACTTATTTTTTTGAGTGTACTGTCCGTTTTTGAAAAATTTGTACTTTTTTTAATTTAACGTTTTTTGAAAAATAATACTTGTTTTGAAAAATAGTACTTTTTTGAAAAATAGTACTTATTTTGAAAAATAGTACTTTTTTGAAAAATAGTACTATTTTGAAAAATGGTACTTTTTTGAAAACTGGTAGTTTTTTTAAAAATGGTGGTTTTTTTCGAACAATAGTAGGGGAAGTGCGACACACTTGATCCGGAAAAAGTTGAAGTCGAATATCTTCTAAACTATATTTTTTATTGTTTTAATATTTTTCTGAAAGCTTTCTGAAATAGGTATTTTCTATTCTGAAAAAAATATTCTGGCTTTATAACTTTTTGAGTAATAATTAAAAATATAAATCGCTATAAAAGGATCAAGTGTGTTATACCATGAATACACTTGATCCCTATATGTAACACACATGATCCCGGGGATCAAGTGTGTTTACGAAGACATTTGATCCCGGGTATCAAATGTATACAAGAAAAAAGTATTTATTAAAATTAGTAGGGGAAGTGCGACACACTTGATCCGGAAAAAGTTGAAGCCGAATATCTTCTAAACTATTCAATAATTTTTTTTGTTTTTTTTTTGAAAGCTTTCTGAAATAGGTATCTTCTATTCTAAAATAAAGATTCTGTGTTTATAACTTTTCGAGTAATAATTAAAAATATAAATCGCCATAAAAGGATCAAGTGTGTTATACCATGATTACACTTGATCTCTATATGTAACACACATGATCCCGGGGATCAAATGTATACAAGAAAAAAGTATTTAATAAAATTAATACATCAGATTTAAATACTTCAGTTAAAGCGTTTTATTAAAAAAAAAAAATAAAAAAAAAATAATTTTTACTATGTCTTTACTTATTTGCGGCCTTTAGCCCCTATATTGGCTATGGACAGTATCGTATTTTTAAAATCTAATTGCTTAAAAACATCTTATGATATTGTTGCGATTCCTGAACTGTTTGGTTACATACACACAGAGAAAAACTATGCCATTTTCCAACTGAAATTCGGTTACATCTACTAAAATAGATCGGTGCAACTGAATATTGGTTATCACAACAAAATTCGGTTTATACAACTGAATTTTAGTTGCAATACCCAAAATATTTAGGAATAACATTCCAATATGGTTTCACAAATCGTATTTATTGGTTGTAGCAACCAAAATAGACCTAGCAATTCGGTTTGCAATTTTTTTCCTGTTTGTATATGTTTTCGAAAATAAAATTGGTTTAAGATTGAATTGAATTTTTATGTTTTTGGGTTCCTTTAGATTTAGATAAAATTATGATTTGTGATACAACTTACAAAAAAAATTTGTTGTCCCAACCGAATTTGTTTCCAATCGAATCGTTCGGTTGCTGCAACTGGAACTTCTGTTATTTCAACAATATTTTGGTTGTCCCAACCCCATTTCGGTTTCCAATCGAATCGTTCGGTTGCTGCAACTGGAACTTCTGTTATTTCAACAATATTTTGGTTGTCCCAACCCCATTACGGTTGCCACAGCCATATTTCAGTTGGAACAACAGAAATTGGATTATGGCAACAGTATTATCGGTTGCCGCAACCGAATGATTCGGTTGGAACTAAATTCGGTTGCGACAAACAAATTTTTTTGTAGGTGCAGGGACTAAATTAAATAAATTTCGGTTCTAAACATATCGGCTCAAATTGATATTTAAGGGGGTAAAAGTGAGTTTCAAAGCTGGTCGAATCATTTTTGTTTGAAACTTTTTAGTAATTTTAGTACACTATTTCACAGATCCAATTTGTATACATTTCCTTGTATACATGAAAAAAAACCCTAAAAACGAAAAACCGGGAAATTTTTACCCCACTTTTTAACTCTTAAATATCAGATTTGATCGCTAAAAAGGTTCACTTGCTTAGTTTTCCGTCTTCTCTACCACATATCCAAATTTCATCCTAATCTGAGTGAGCCACAGGCACAGACCTTCCTTGTAAGCGATTTTTTTAAGCGAAATTAGCTTAAAAATAATGCATGCAACTAATACTTATAACAAATTATTTACAATATACAGTTTATTTGTCCAATAATATTCGTTTAATTAAAAGCATTTTTATCAACAAATACACACTTGATCCCTGGGAACAAGTGTATTAAAAAACGAGTAAAAAGGTTATAGTCGGGCATGCCGACTATACAATACCCTACACCAGTCTGGTGTATTGTTTGGATCCGAAATTCGAATGGGTTAAAATGGCGCTTGTGTCAAAATTTTCTATAATGTGAGTCAGCGCACCAAATTTCATTAAAATATCTTAATATTTGCGACCTGCAGTTTGTAACCAAGCCAATTTTGGGGGGGCCCTTATATGGGCACTAGTTCTAAACATGGACCGATGTTCACCAAAATCAATAGGCTTCGTCCTTGGGCCAACATAGGTCTATGTACCAAATTTCATCAAAATATCTTAATATTTGCGACCTGCAGCGTATAAACAATATAATTTTGGTGGGACCCTTATATGGGCACTAGGTCTAAACATGGACCGATGTTCACCAAAATCAATAGGCTGCGTTATTGGGCCAACATAGGTCTGTGTACCAAATTTCATCAAAATATCTTAATATTTGCGACCTGCAGCGTATAAAAAGTATAATTTTGGTAGGACCCTTATATGGGCACTAGGTCTAAACATGGACCGATGTTCACCAAAATCAATAGGCTGCGTTATTGGGCCAATATAGGTCTGTGTACCAAATTTCATCAAAATATCTTAATATTTGCGACCTGCAGCGTATAAACAGTATAATTTTGGTGGGACCCTTATATGGGCACTAGGTCTAAACATGGACCGATGTTCACCAAAATCAATAGGCTGCGTTATTGGGCCAACATAGGTCTGTGTACCAAATTTCATCAAAATATCTTAATATTTGCGACCTGCAGCGTATAAAAAGTATAATTTTGGTAGGACCCTTATATGGGCACTAGGTCTAAACATGGACCGATGTTCACCAAAATCAATAGGCTGCGTTATTGGGCCAATATAGGTCTGTGTACCAAATTTCATCAAAATATCTTAATATTTACGACCTGCAGCGTATAAACAGTATAATTTTGGTAGGACCCTTATATGGGCACTAGGTCTAAACATGGACCGATTTTCACCAAAATCAAACTTGTTCGTCTTTGGGCCAACATAGGTCTGCGTACCAAATTTCATCAAAATATCTTAATATTTGCGACCTGTAGAGTGCGCACAAGGTTGCATGGACAGACAGACGGACGGACGGACAGACGGACATCGTTAAATCGAAATAAAAAAAAATTCTGAACCGATCGGTATACTATAAGGTGGGTCTACGACCAATATTTTTTGGTGTTACAAACATCAGCACAAACTTATAATACCCTGACCACATAGTGGTGTAGGGTATAAAAAAGGGATCAAGTGTATAGTTTTTTGTTATAGTGAAAAATTACAAGATGAAATACGGATTTTTTTAAAACGTGGAATAACACTTTACACAATAATGTTTAAAATTACATAACCAAAATTTTTGTATTTTAAATAGGAACTTCAGAAATTTTTGCTAAGTAAGAGCACAAAATAGCAGAAATGAGAAAATACAGGTGATGGGGCCCAGAAGTTAAAGAAACCTAAAAAAAAAATAAAATAAATATTAGTGTAAAGTGATGAGCGCAATATTTGGAACAATCAATAGAAGAAAATTTTTTTCTATGTTATGTACTTTCCGAGATAGTAGGGGGGGGGGGGGGGGGGTCAACAAGTCTTTTAAAGGATCAAGTGTGTCGCACTTCCCCTACTTTTTTTAAAGACTAGTACTTTTGTCAAAAAATAGTACTTTTTAAAAAAAAAAAGTAATTTTTGAAAAATTGCACTTTTTAAATTTGTATTTTTTTTTTTTTTTGAAAACTAATTTTTTTTTTTTTTGAAAAATCTAATTTTTGTTTACCTTTTTGAAAAAATTTAATTTTTTTTTGAACATAATTTTTTTTTAAAAAAAAATTGTAGGTACTTTTTTTGAAAAAAAATCTGTGTTTATCATACACAGAGTTGATTAGAATCAGCTGAGATATCTTAAGAATTAAGGTTCAAAGCAAAAAAGAGTAATAATAACAAAAGGATAAAAATAGCATTGTTAAATTTCGTTGATGTTAGTCTAAGTTGAGTTGTTGATAACAAATTCGATTTGCTTTCAACAGTCACATAAGTAGACGATTATCAAAATATTAACCCACTCAAAGCCGAAAGGCACTGATGTTGGCTTTGTAGCGAAAGCCAAAAATGCGCATTTTGCCTTGCTGGTCTTATCGAATTCTTTCAAAAATTTTTATTCTTTGTAATTTACTTGTAAAAATTGTATCATCTTTCTTTGATTTGAAAATAATTTAAACAGAAAGTGATATTAATTTATGATCTACACCTTTTGCAACTGTAATTCAGAAAATATCAATTGAAATTCAGAATTTCCATTTGAAATTCAGAAAAGATCAATTGAAATTCAGAATTTCCATTTGAAATTCAGAAAATATCATTTGAAATTCAGAAAATATCAATTGAAATTCAGAAAATATCATTTGAAATTCAGAAAATATCATTTGAAATTCAGAAAATATCAATTGAAATTCAGAAAATATCAATTGATGGAGGAAAATAAATTTTTAGTTTTTGACCGTGCTACCCCCTAGAAATATTTATTTGGGTGTAAAACTACGTCCCGCAAAAAATTAGGATAACACCGTGGAACAAATTCAGGTTAGCAAAAGTTAGGTCGATTCTGAGAGTGAGGGGTGAAAATAGAGGCTAAATTAGAAGACCCGTATCACGGAGTTTGTTTATGTTAGTTCGAATTTTTTTTTAATCGACCTTCGAACTTTGCAGTCAAATGCCGATTTTCAGCATATTGTTTATATGGTTTTTTGGCTATAACTTGTCGACTAATTGATATTTTTTAAATCTGTAAAAACCAAATTATTGCTAGAGACCTGTGCAACAATTAAATTTTTTTAAAAAATTGATTTAGAAAATTTTTGCGGTGCTTATGAAGCAAAATGTTGGAAAAATTATTTTTTTTTCATGCTTTTTGAAAATATTTTCCACAAAACTAAGTCTTTTTTGCTTTCTGTTTCAAAAAAATATAATTTTGAAATGTTAGTTAGGAAAAGTTTTAAGTAAAAAAATTAAATAAATTAAATTAATGATTTGGCCAGTTGCTGTTTAGCAGGCGGCTGTGGATCAACATCACTGCTCTCTCTAATATCTTGGTCACCGTCATCATCATCAGAAAGGTCGATAATTTCGTCCAACAGATATTCTGGAATTTCATCTTTGTCTTCCCCTTCTTCCTCTTTTTCTTCGTCTTCCTCTTCTTCAAAGGTGTTTTTATACCACCAACAAATTTCAGCGAGTATTGCATGTGGAGATTTCTTTCCTCTGTACCTGAAACAAAAATAGTTTTCAATCGTTAACATGTTTAAATTGTGCACTCTGACAAAGATATTAGAAAAATCTAGGAATTCAAAATATGCACACTCTATAGTTACCTTATTTCAAATGGAAGCGCAGTTTGGTGATAACGTTCGCCTTGCTCATCAGATTCAGTTAGCAACTGTTGAGCGAGTTGATCAAGATGCTGATGCAAGAGATGAATTTTGTACGACATATTAACCCCAATTTCATCGAAAGCTGCCAACATGTTTACAACAGATTGCCTGTAGTTGTCTTTGCGTTCTTTACCCAAAATTCCTTTAATGACTGCTTTCAATGCGAGCCATGCATTTAATTCTCGGTCTGTCAGAAATTGGTCAAAATCTTGACAACTCATTAGTTTCCGTACGGCGGGACCATCAACAACCCCTTCCTGAATTTTGGCGTTACTTAGTCTTGGGAAAATGTCTTTTAAGCGGTTGAATACTGCTGGTCTTTTTGCGACACATTTCAAAAAAATTTTAGCAATGCCAAGTTTAATGTGGAGCAACGGCAACAAAATTTTCCTTTCAGGAACAAGACTTTCGTATAGCCTATTGTCTTTAGGCCATTTCCGTCCAATGCGACTATTCCAGTTATGCTGTTTGTACTGGTTTCTTCCTTTAATACCTTCTCCGTATCGTGAATCCCAATCGCACAAAAAACACGGATATTTTGGACGCCCAGATACTGTTAAGCCTGTAATCAATGAAACTATTTTGAGGTCGCAGGAAATGCGCCACTGGTGTTCGTTATATTTGACTACTTCCAGAATGTGTTTCAAACAGGGACGTAACAGTTATAACTTTTATTCAAAAAACTGATTGTTTTACAATTATTTCTTGTTTGAATATTTTTAATTTTCTGTTTATTTGCTCTGTTTGATTTTTATTTTTAATTCAAACAAAAACAATCCAAATACGATTTTTATTTTTTCAAAAATAATAAAAGTTATTTTGTGAGATTTTTTCTTTATCAAAAAATAACAATTAAGAATATAAATCAAAAGCCAAAGAACCAATGACTTCAACAATTATAATATCCTGATGATGTCAACTAGTGTTAATAAAATATTGAACAGTGATTTAAAGTGAGTAAATATGTATATTCCAGCAACTTCCGGCATTCAATTTAGGTCAATTTTTATACCCTACACCACTATGTGGTCAGGGTATTATAAGTTTGTGCTGATGTTTGTAACACCAAAAAATATTGGTCGTAGACCCACCTTATAGTATACCGATCGGTTCAGAATTTTTTTTTATTTCGATTTAACGATGTCCGTCTGTCCGTCCGTCCGTCTGTCTGTCCATGCAACCTTGTGCGCACTCTACAGGTCGCAAATATTAAGATATTTTGATGAAATTTGGTACGCAGACCTATGTTGGCCCAAAGACGAACAAGTTTGATTTTGGTGAAAATCGGTCCATGTTTAGACCTAGTGCCCATATAAGGGTCCTACCAAAATTATACTGTTTATACGCTGCAGGTCGTAAATATTAAGATATTTTGATGAAATTTGGTACACAGACCTATATTGGCCCAATAACGCAGCCTATTGATTTTGGTGAACATCGGTCCATGTTTAGACCTAGTGCCCATATAAGGGTCCTACCAAAATTATACTTTTTATACGCTGCAGGTCGCAAATATTAAGATATTTTGATGAAATTTGGTACACAGACCTATGTTGGCCCAATAACGCAGCCTATTGATTTTGGTGAACATCGGTCCATGTTTAGACCTAGTGCCCATATAAGGGTCCCACCAAAATTATACTGTTTATACGCTGCAGGTCGCAAATATTAAGATATTTTGATGAAATTTGGTACACAGACCTATATTGGCCCAATAACGCAGCCTATTGATTTTGGTGAACATCGGTCCATGTTTAGACCTAGTGCCCATATAAGGGTCCTACCAAAATTATACTTTTTATACGCTGCAGGTCGCAAATATTAAGATATTTTGATGAAATTTGGTACACAGACCTATGTTGGCCCAATAACGCAGCCTATTGATTTTGGTGAACATCGGTCCATGTTTAGACCTAGTGCCCATATAAGGGTCCCACCAAAATTATATTGTTTATACGCTGCAGGTCGCAAATATTAAGATATTTTGATGAAATTTGGTACATAGACCTATGTTGGCCCAAGGACGAAGCCTATTGATTTTGGTGAACATCGGTCCATGTTTAGAACTAGTGCCCATATAAGGGTCCCCCCAAAATTGGCTTGGTTACAAACTGCAGGTCGCAAATATAAAGATATTTTAATGAAATTTGGTGCGCTGACTCACATTATAGAAAATTTTGACACAAGACCCATTTTAACCCATTCGAATTTCGGATCCAAACAATACACCAGAGTGGTGTAGGGTATTGTATAGTCGGCATGCCCGACTTTAACCTTTTTACTCGTTAATTTTTATTTTATTATCAAATAAAAAAGTTATTGTTTAATTTTTTCAAAAAAATCATTCTGTAACTTTTATAAAAAGTTTTAAAATAAAAATCAAAAAACAACAGAAAATTATAGAGTAAAATATAAAAATTGAAAAAATTAAAATCTTTGCCAAACTTTGTAATTTTTTTGTGCAATATGATTTATAAAATATAGTGCATTATTGTAATATTATAATTAAATAAATTTGGGTGGTGACTTTTTAAGAAATATAACAGTTATTTTGGGTCTCTGGTTTCAAATTATCTAAATTTTCACTAGTGTCAGTGCTATACGCAATCGGAACAGAAGGCATTCTATTTGTCTTGTGCAAAAGCACAACTTTTAAGCTGATTAGTGAACTATCGACGAATAAACGCCAATCATCTTTTTTATAGGTTAACCCTATCGTCTCCATTAACTTTTCAATATCGTTGCAATAAGCGAAATTTTTTGCATCATTCACATTGAAGAACTTTTCTAACTCTCTTTGGCGTTTTCGATATGCTGTTGCTTTGGTACCTTTCGCCAGCAAATTATTTCCTTTCAAAAATGAAGCCAGTAGTTCTGATTTTTTCTGAGTCAAACACAAATTTGCAACAATTCCATCCAATTGTTTTTGTGTGACTAGGATTGGGTCCTTTGATGTTTCAGAGGATGTACCTTCACCAGGGTCGTATTCTGAGAAGAAATCCATGGATGTAGCAGCGGCGGTTGTAGTACTGATATCTGTTTGAAGATCAATACTTCGGTTTGTTGGTACTGGAACGAATTCTGAGTGCGGTAATGGTAATTGGATACTTGGCACTGCTACATAAGTTTTATTCTTTACTTTCCTTCTATTTAAAGTTTTATGGTAGTTGATACATCCATAGCAATTTTCTTCTTGATGCGGGCTGTTGTCTAACCACATCATTGGTATACCAAAAGGCATAGCCTTCTTCTTTTCACTTTTCCATTGCATAAGAGTTGAATAGCAATTAAAGCAAACTTTTTTAGGGGCATAGTTTACGTCAGTGATAAACTCTTGCGAGAAATATTGTTTATAGGCTTCCAAAAAAAAATCACTCGCATTGCCACATTTTTCATCGCTTGCTCTGAAACGTCCACAAACATTACAAAAATGGTCCATTTTACATTTTGGTTCCGACATTTTTAATACAATATTTATATACAATGTTTTTTTTTTGTTATTTTTATGAAACCGATGCACCTAACTTAAATGACTCACAAAATGAAATAAGTTCCAAAAAAATTAATAGCGAATTTTATCGCGACCGAGCGAAAATTAAAAGACATCAGCTTCGGCTGAGTTCCGAGTCTTAACTGAATCTTTATTTTTGAAATTAGTTCGCTTGTACGAAATAAAAAAAAAATCGCTGCCTGTGCGGTGGTTGAAAACAAAAAAGTTGTTTTGTTGGTATAAAAACACCTTTAAAGAAGAGGAAGACGAGGAAAAAGAGGAAGAAGGGAAGACAAAGAAGAAACTGAGAAGCATATTATAGATCAAACAGAAAGCAAAAAAGACTTAGTTTTGTGGAAAATATTTTCAAAAAGCATGAAAAAAAAATAATTTTTCCAACATTTTACTTCATAAGCTCCACAAAAATTTTATAAATCAATTTTTTAAAAAAATTTAATTGTTGCACAGGTCTCTAGCAATAATTTGGTTTTCACAGATTTAAAAAATATCAATTAGTCGACAAGTTATAGCCAAAAAACCATATAAACAATATGCTGAAAATCGGCATTTGACTGCAAAGTTCGAAAGTCTATTAAAAAAAAATTCGAACTAACATAAACAAACGCCGCGATACGGGTCTTCTAATTTAGCCTCTATTTTCACCCCTCACTCTCAGAATCGACCTAACTTTTGCTATCCTGAATTTGTTCCACAGTGTAATCGGACATCGGGAAGACGTGCCGCATCGGCCCTGAAGTTTGAAACACGGATTACAAGGGAAAAATATGACTTTTTGTGTATTTTCTCGAAAACATTGATATTTTAAAACTAATTCGAATTAAAAACACTAGGGAATCGTAATTTAGAGTGAATTCTCTTTATAATAAAGCAATAAAAACTTAAATCGGTTAAAAATCAGCCGAGTTATAACAATTTTCCCTGTCAGCTGATGTGTCGCAGGCCATTTAATCAAGAAATTCGGGTCCAAATTTTAAAATTTATTGAAATAACCTACTACAGAAAAATTTTTTTATATTATAAGTTCCACGAACTCAGATAAGAATTATTTTTTTCTATTGTGTTTTGCTAAATCGTTTTAAATTAGTGCTAAAGAAGGTCGCAATTCTTAAACACACTAAAGAAATTTTAAAAAATCAACGATTGAACTTTAAGGTTTTATTAAGAACATATTGGAGATTAAAAACTACAAAAATTGTAGGATTTCTTTTTTTAATTTGGCTGCTGCAGAGATTTTCTTTGAGCGGATTTCGAGAAAACAGCGATTTTTGACATTTATTTGGCTTTTAGGCAACATTTTCTTTTTTCTTCTTTTAATTTCACATGATTTTGGCCGGAATATAACAACACAAGATTAAATATTTCAATCCGGAAAATTAGGGCAAAATATAAATACATTAAATTGCCCCTGTGTAAGGTCAAAGGTCAAATTTAAGGAGATTTAAATTTTTTTTAAACATATTAATATAACTGATATTCCTGAGCTAATATTAATTAACCTTCTTGATATTATTTTTCTAGATCTAAAAATAATATTCTTAATTTAATTTCAGAAAAGAAATACATGCACGCAGTATGGTATTATATGAAAGTCTAAAGATTTATGAGATTTTCATGAGATTTCTTACATATCTTGCGAATTTACGGGATTTCACATGAGATTTTGATTGAAGTATAAATTTTAGTCAAAATCTCGGGATTTGGGTGCAGATTAAAAATGCAACTTAAAAAAACTTAAAATGCAACTTTACCTCCTTGTTTTTATAAAGCGAGCGGAATAATTCCGCCAGAGGAATGTGTGTATTTTGTTATTGTAAGAATCATTTCAAAGGGAACCGGGACACTTATCGGAAGAAGGTCTCTGGATTTGGACAAAATTCTGTTTGTAGATCGTCATGAGGATCACGAAATTTACTGTTTTTAAATTTTTGTAAAATTCGTCTTATTTCGCTTTTTTCGCTGTTTTAGTTGATTTTTTTCAGTAAATTTTTGAAAAATACATAATGTTCAACTATTACAACTTTTGAACGCGTTATCCGATTGTTATACAATTTTCACCTAGCAATGCTTATATAATCTACTTTCAAAATAATTTGCAAAAATAAAATCTGTAATGGAAAAAGGATAATACAATTTGAAAAATATCCTTAATTTGAAAATCTCTCAAAAACCCCATTTTTAATTTTCTTTAAATTATTGAAGCAGATAACTCAATATTTCAGCTACAGACCGTGCAAATTTCAAATTGGAACGCCAATGGGTTCAAAAGAAAAACGCTATTTTTTAACAAAGTTTTTTGAATTTTCACAAATAAACATAACACTACATGACAAAATCTTGACTTTTAAAAACTAATAGAGCTCTGACCATAAATTCTATATATTTTGGACATGCTTATTACAAATGCAATCAATATAAATTTTTTGTGGTGAAATGTAGGCACAGGACCTGTATTCATATTTAGGCTTAAAATCTGATGCATAAAACTTAATATTAAAACCACTGTTAGCGTTTTATATTGATTTTTACGGTTTTTTAAGGTTTTAGCCAATTGAATCGCTGAAAGCAAAATCGGCCTTAATAAATGATATTGCTTAGTAAAGAAGTAATTAAAAGGAAATAGTTCAACAAAAAAATGTATTCATCTGTAGCGGCCTATACGTTAAAATCGCGACTTTTGAAAAATTTTATATGGCAGCATAGTTTTCCAAGTTGTCCCCAAAGTCCAATTTTTAGTATAATATGGGGTGACCTCCAAAAACTGTTTTTGCAAAATTTCAAGCAAAACAGTTTCCATTTGCAAAAGTTATCGCAATAAATACATTTTTTACTAACCCATACAGAAATTGCCAACTGTACCAAAAACAAAACACTGGGAGAGCACTTATTTTATAAAAATTACTACGCTTCGTTAAAATAATGTAATGTCAGAGGGTCTCGAGTCCGATTCCGGTCACGAACAATCAATTTTTTATTTTCTTTTTTTTTCCTTTTTTATATTTTTTTTTCATAAAATTAATTTTTTTTTTATTAAATTTAATTGTTTTTTATAAAATAATTTTTCTTAATTTTTTTCAACCATCTATATTTTGGTTTTCCTGACGTTGTGTCAACGTTGTCAAGTGAGTTCTAGCAGATGTTATGCCAATGTTTACATATTAGCCATTGTTATCATTCATTTATTATTTAAGCTATGTTGTACTACATGTCTCGTTAGCTTAGTGTGTAGAGCGACAATCTGACGGCCCGGGTTCGAGTCACAACAGCCCGACTATTTAAAATAAATTATAATTAACATTTTTATTGTAAAAAAATTTTTTTTGGCAAAAAAAAGTTTTTTTTTACGTTTTATAGACCATAAATTTTTTGGTTTTTCCAACAACATGTTAATGTTGGCCGCTTAGTGTCAACCAACCTTTTGCCGACGCTTATAAGTTAGCTACAACTGCTGTTATCAGTGATCTAATTTTTTTAGCTATTGGATATTACAAGCCTTGTTAGCTTAGTATGTAGAGATCGCGGCTGACAACCTGGCGACCTGGATTCAATTCCCATCAGAATCATGTTTTTTAAAAAAATACTAAAAACAATTTTTTTTAATTTTTTTCAAAGAAAATTTTTTGAAAATCTATTTTTAAATCACCTTTTTCAATTTTGACAACGTTGTAAAAACTTTGGTAAGTTAGCGCCAACCAACGGTTGGCCGCTGTTATCAATCGGGTAACACGACAATACTGTCAAGATTGTTAATCCCACGTTCTGCCAACGCATAATTGACCATCGCCAATGCTGTGCCAACCTTGTGCCGATCGTATTTTTCTGCCTGGGAAGGTTAGTATCGTACTAAAGACATTTAGTAAAAAATGTATTTATTGCAATAACTTTTGCAAATGGAAAAGGTGACACGGAGGAAATAAGATAAACAGAGAAAATCTGAAGTAGAATGTTTGTATATGTCTGTTTGATCACTTCTGAAATTATTCATATAGAGGCAATCTGACAATAAAAATATGAACAATAATACAATTTAATGGAAGATCACCAATGAAGCCTGTCCATAAAAAGGCAGAAACTAGATCTAGTCTGATTTGCAAATTTTTGAGGAAGGTTTATTCTTCTTTTTAACCTCAAACCTACTAAATTAGAATTAATAAAAATACATATTAATGACAATATTAATTGTATTTGGTCTATACGACGCGTTTGAAAAAACAACACTTTACTATAAAGAATAAAAATGCCCTGTTGGCTGTCCGTCTCCAATATACACAAATTGCCTGCACTTGTACGTAGAAACCATACGTCAATGTGGCAATATTTGTGAAAAGGTGACACGGAGAAAATAAGAAGATAAACAGAGAAAATCTGAAGTAGAATGTTTGTATATGTAGGGATTCCAAAATACAATTTTATACTTGTTTTTATACTTTGTAATTATTTGTTTTAAGTTTCTGTTTGAATTTGTGAATTTGAGTTTTCAAAAATACTGTCTAATATTTTCATTATAAAATAGATTTGGTTGAAAAAATATCAATAAAGATTATTTAAAAATATTCTACTAATACCTACAATTGGCGATCCTGCAAACTCGAATCGATTGCATTAATATATATCAAAAACAAATTTTCGCAAACTATTCAACAATTAAAAAAAAAAAAAAATTTGAGGAAAAACAACAAAGAACCATCAGTTTTGAAAAATCAGCATTAATCTCCGTTAAAATCAAACCTGGTATTTGAATCCATTTTCATTATTTCAACCAGACTTGGGTCTGAGTTCAACAAACAAGCTAAATATTTGCTACCAAGATCCAGATTTAATAAACTAAATATTCTGTAATCAAGATAATATTTTAATTTTATAAATCATCAATTTTGATCTGTCAAGTTCATCTAAAGAATCAACTGTCGCAATATTCATAAGTATTTTATTTTATTAAATACAACGTATTCATATTCCCACATACATATTTACATTATTAATTTGTTTTCGTTACTTGTTTGTTGTTTGTTTCTTTTTGGTGTTGATTGTTAACCTTTCCTCTGGGAACAAAATGGTTCTCTCACCCACACGTACAGTTACACAAACAGGACATACTGCGGACAATGATTCCAATTCAGACAATTTGAATACTAATACGCAATCCTATTTAAGTAATCAATCATTGAATAGTCCTCATGTTTCTGGTTCATTTCTTTCACCAAATATTGAAATTTGTGCCACCTCGGTTAAATTGCCCCAATTTTGGACAAGCTGTCCAGATGCATGGTTTATTCATGCTGAAATGCAATTTGCTTCAAAAGGGATTACTCAGGACAAAACAAAGTATGAGTATGTTATTACAGCTTTACCTCAGGATATTATAATGACAGTACTCGACATTATACAGAATCCTTCTCCAGGTGAGCGTTATGTTCATTTAAAGAACACATTGATAGAACGTCATTCAATGAGTGAAAATAGAAAATTAGATAAAATTTTCTCTGACTCTGAAATTGGAGATCAAAAACCATCAGAATATTATCGTTCATTAACGTTACTTGCCGGTTCGAATTTTAGCTCTGATGTTTTACGAAAGTTATGGTTGAGGAAATTACCAAAGGGTTTAAATATAGCATTGACTGGATCAAATTTGACAGATAATAATGAATTAATGCGTTTAGCGGACAATCTTTGGGAGGTATTTCGTACTGAAGAAGTTGCTAGTGTACAATCTAATGTTACAATACAACCAAATTTGGAAAAGGTGGTTGAAAATCTAGTTCAAGTAACATCTAATATCTGTGATGGGTTTAAAACATTATCATTAGAGGTTTCTTCTATAAAAAAAACAATTTGAAGGTGAGCAGAATCGGAATAAACGATTACTAAGAAGTCGGTCTCGTTCCCGAGGTAGATCGAATAGTAAAGATTGGGTTTGTAGGTATCACTTTAGATATGGAAGTAGGGCAAGAAACTGTGTACAACCTTGTTCATATTCAGAACGTGCGTCAACAAACTAAATTCTCCCATTGTCGAAGCGACAGACAATGGGAATTCGAATGGATCTTCTCGTCGCCTATTTATTTATGATAAAAACAACAAATTAAAATTTCTAATAGATAGTGGCGCTGATATATCAGTATTACCTTCATCAAAATTCAAAAATCACAAAAGAGTTTCGGACATAATTTTAACGGCTGCAAACGGTTCGACCATTTCAACTTTTGGCAAAAAAATGCTAAATGTAGATTTAGGATTACGCCGCGAATTTCCTTTCATTTTCACTGTTGCGAATATAGGAAAACCAATTATTGGTGCTGATTTTTTAGACAAGTATGGACTGTTGACTGATATAAAGAATAGACAATTAATTGACCCTCTCACTAAATTATCAATAAATGCTTTCTCACATTATTGCAAAATTTCTCTTCCAAAAATTTTTTCAGTTGAAAATCAGTACACAGTTTTGTTGAAACAGTATCCTTCTTTAATGTCGGAACCAGATTATTCAAAACCAGTAAAACATTCGACTGTACATCGGCTAGCAACCAATGGCTCTCTACCTTTCACTAAACCCAGACGCCTAGATCCTATCAAATACAAGGCTGCTAAAACCGAATTCGATTTTTTGGTTAAATCCGGTATATGTAGGCCCTCCAATTCATGTGTTGCATCGGCCTTACATTTAGTTCCCAAAAAGGACCCAAATGATTGGCGTCCTTGTGGTGATTTTAGGAGATTAAATTTTGTTACAGTTCCCGATAGATATCCTTTACCACACTTACAGGACTTAAATATGAATATGAAGAACAAGCGAATATTTTCTAAACTAGATTTAGTGCGCGCATACCATCAAATTCCTATGGCAAAAGAGGACATTTATAAAACCGCTATTACTACACCATTTGGTATGTTCGAATTTATACGCATGCCATTTGGATTAAGGAACTCTGCTCAAACATTTCAAAGGTTCATTAATGAAGTTTTCAACGGACTTGATTTTGTTTTTATCTATATCGATGACGTTCTTATCGCTAGTGAAAATGAGGATGAACATTTAGAACATTTGAAGTTAGTTTTTGAAAGGTTGGAGGAATATGGATTGAACATTAAACCCGGTAAATGCACTTTTGGAGTTTCGAGTATAAATTTTCTTAGCCACAATATCTCAGAACAAGGAATTCAACCATCAAAAGAGAAAGTCTCAGCCATTCATAGTTTCGAACGACCAATATCTGTTAAACAGATGCAAAAATTTATAGGAATGGTAAATTACTATCATAGGTATTTTCCTAGGTTAGCAGAGATGTCTAGTCCTATTCATATAATGATTTCACATGCTTTAAAAAACAAGAAGAAGATTTTAGAATGGAACGATATGGCAGAAGTTGCATTTGAACGTATCAAGAATTGTTTTTCTTCTAAAGTTCTACTAAATCATTTTGATATCAATGCAAAATTGAATTTAACAGTAGATGCTTCCAATACTGCGATTGGAGGAGTTTTGCATCAAGTTCGTGGCAGCATGTCTGAACCCTTAGCTTTTTTTTCTAGAAAACTATCTCCTTCAGAATCAAAATACAGTGCATTTGACAGAGAGTTGCTTGCAATTTATATGAACGTTAAACACTTTCGATATATGTTGGAAGGAAGAGAATTTACGATTTATACGGATCATAAACCGTTGATATTTGCACTAAATTCTAAAACCGAAAGAAGTCCCAGGCAAACTAGACATCTCGAGTACATTTCTCAATTTACGAATGATATTCAACATATAAGTGGTGCCTCCAATGTTGTAGCTGATACTCTTTCAAGAGCTTTCGAGGTAGATGCGTTTCGGAACACAGATTTAAATTTGAAGTTATTATGTAAAGAACAACAGAAAGATTTGGAACTTAAGGAGATTTTAGGAAACAAGGACATACACCTTAATTTAAAATTGATAAAAATTCCACTTTTTAATGAGGAGTTATGGTGTGAAATTTCACAGGATTCATCCAGACCCTTCGTACCAAGCAATTTACGTAGACTGGTGTTTGATAAATTACATTCAATATCACATCCGGGTATCAGAGCCACACGTCGACTTATTTCTCGCCGTTATTTTTGGCCAGGTATGAGTAAAGAACTCAATACATGGTCTAAGGAATGTATTAGTTGTCAGAAATCCAAGATTAGCAAACATACTAAATCCCCAGTAACTAAAATAGAAATTCCTAGAGGCAGATTCGAACATATTCATCTCGACATAGTAGGTCCTCTTCCTCCTTCACGTAACCATCGATATATTTTAACAATAATTGATAGATTTACACGATGGCCAGAGGCATATCCTCTTAAGGAAATTTCGGCATCCACTGTAGCACAAACATTTTTCACAAATTATATAAGTCGTTTCGGTGTACCTCTTAGGTTAACGAGTGATCAAGGGGCACAATTCACTTCAAAATTATTTACGGAATTGACGAAGTTACTAGGTAGTCACAAAATAATTACTTCACCATATCACCCACAGGCCAATGGCATTATAGAACGATTTCATAGGCAGTTAAAAGCTTCAGTTATGGCAAAGAATAATACTGAAAATTGGCACGATATTCTTCCGATAGCGTTACTTGGTCTTAGGTCAGTTTTTAAAGAAGACCTCCAGTCAACTCCAGCCGAAATGGTTTATGGACAAGCCTTGCGTTTACCTGGGGAGATCATTGTTTCGGATTGTAAAGATCCAACATCTGATTTTATTAGTAAATTAAAAGAACACTTTTCGGATATTCGTTCTAATTTATCTCATCATAGGAGTAAGAATTCTGGCGTATATGTTCCTGATAATCTTTTTAGTTGTAAATATGCATTTGTACGCAGGGAACAAAAGAGATCATTACAACAACCTTATGAAGGACCGTACAAAGTAATTGAAAAGAATAAAAAATATTTTAAATTGGAAATTGATGGTAACATCAGGACGATTCCAATTGATAGGCTTAAGCCAGCATTTGTTGAACACACTGACATCAATCCTACTTCCACTAAAATTAAAAAAAGTGTTACATTTAATTTATTAAATATTAATTCTCCCGGAGGGGGAGTATTGTAGGGATTCCAAAATACAATTTTATACTTGTTTTTATACTTTGTAATTATTTGTTTTAAGTTTCTGTTTGAATTTGTGAATTTGAGTTTTCAAAAATACTGTCTAATATTTTCATTATAAAATAGATTTGGTTGAAAAAATATCAATAAAGATTATTTAAAAATATTCTACTAATACCTACAGTATATGTCTGTTTGATCACTTCTGAAATTATTCATATAGAGGCAATTTGACAATAAAAATATGAACAACTAGCGGGCGCAGCCCGCTACGTTGTTAGCGTGCCTTAAAGTTAAAGGGGCTGCGCTCCCCCCCCGATAATTTTTTTTAAATTCGCTTTTTATTTAAAGTACAGTTTTTATAATAAAAGCCTTCACCCAGCCACCACAAATAAATAATTCTGCACAACAATGGGTTTAAAATAAATAAATATTTGATCACTTTTTCTCATGAAAGTGGATTGTTAGTAATGAATCCATAATAAATTGCAATATACGTGTGTATGTTAAGATAATTTGGTAAAGTGCGAACTTAGGTAGATAGACCCGTAAGTAGTTTTGTTCATTTGTGTTTTGAATGAAAATAAATAACGTAAAGCAGGGTTGGAAAGCATTTTATAATATTAAAAATAGAGGGCAAAGCCCGCTACGTTGTTAGCGTGTCTTAAAGTTTTTTTTTAATTCCAGTTTATGTAAAGGTAGACCTGGCAATTCAAGTAAATTCACAAATTCAGTTGGAAAATTTACTGCGTCGGTTTCTTCCACCGCTGCTTCGTTACATGAAGTTTAAATATCGGAATATATAAGTTCCATTGCTTTTCTAAGGTTTTTTCTCTTTTAGAAAATTTGTTTAACTTTTTGGAGAGTATGTTTCAATGCTACATAAGTTTCATATTCCATGGATAGTGTTTGAACAGGTAATTCCCTCTTCCAATCCATTTGCATTGTCTATAATTTCAATTCCACTCGTTCAACGTTTATATCCATTTCATTCCACTTGTAAAGTGTTTCAATTTCACTCGTTTCCTATTTAGTTTCTTAATTTTAGTGTTTCATATATACTTGTTCTTTAAGTTTTAGGTTTCTAGCTAAAGACGCAGACGTTAAGGGGGGGGGGGGCAATTTTCCCATTTTGAACCACCATTTTTACCACGTTCTTGTCCAAAGTCCTAGAAATGCCTTGTCGATAAGTTAGCCCATACTCCAAGGAAAACATATTATATATTACAGGTTTCTAGCCGAAGGGTTCGGTTAGGCCATCAAGGGGGAGAATTATTCCGTTTTTACCCCACCCGGTAGGAATTTCCAAAAATTCCGTCTTAGAGGACGTCTGCGTTGGAGGAGGAACCTACTACATACATAATTTTAGGTCTCTATATCCAGCAGTTTGGCCGGGCCGTCAAGGGGGAAGTTTTTTCCCTTTTTACCCCTCCCGGTATGAATTTCCAAAAATACCATCTTAGGGGACGTCAACGTTGGAGAAGGAACCCAATTTAAGATCCCTTGTTCCAGCAGTTTGGCCAGGCCGTTAAGGGGGAGACTTTTCCTGTTTTTGACCCTACCTGTAGAAATTTCCAAAAATCTCATCTTAGCGGATGTCTACAATAGAGGAGGAACTTTAATACCAAATTTCAACTTCCTACCTCCAGCGGTTTGGGCAGGCCTTTAAGCGGCACTTTTCGCTTCATTAATCCCCATTTTTGCAATGTCCCTGTCCAAAAAGCACCTTCCCGGTAAGTGAGCCCATACTCCAAGTAACATATGTTTTACATTTCAGGTTTCTAGCCAACTTTTACTATTTGTGCCCCTCTCGGTAGGAATTTCCGAAAATCCATCGACAGGGAATTTCAGCTTCCTAGTTTGAGCAGGCTGTCAAGGGGGACACTTTTTCTTTTTTTGTCCCTCCCGGTTGGAATTAGGCTGGAAGAGGAACCTAAGTACCGAATTTCAGCTTCCTAGTTCCAGCAGTTTGGACAGGTCGTTAAGGGGCAACTTTCCCTTTTTGAGCTCCCATTTTATAACGACCCTGTCCAAAATTCAAAAAAATATCTTTCTAATAAGTTAGCCCTTACTCCAGGGACCCACATTTTAAGCTTCAGGTTTCTAGCCGAAGGGGTTTTTACAGGCACCCAAGGTGAGGCTTTTCTTCTTTTTGCCCCTCCCTTTAGGAATTTACAAAAATTCCATCTTCGCGGCTATCTGCGATGGTTGAGGAACATTCATACCAAATTTCAACTGCATTGCCTAAGCGGTTTGGGCAGGCCGTTAGTGGGGACATTTTTCCCTTTCAACCACCATTTTTACTATGTTCCTGTTCCAAAATAGAAAAATTACGTTGCCGGTGAGTTAGTCCTACTCCAAGGAATACATATTTAAAATTTTAGGTTGGCCAAAAGGGATTGGGCAAGCCGTCAGGAGGAGACTTTTACCTTATTTCTCCTCCCGATAGGAATTTCAAAAATTCCGTCTAAGCGGACGCCTACACAGAAGGAGGAACTCACATACCGAGTTTCCTTTTGGGATATCCTGTAGGGAATTCCAAAAATAGAAACTTAGTCGATGTCTACTACAGTGGAGGAACCTTTATACCAAATTTCAACTTCTTACCTCCAGTGGTTTGGGCAGGCACTTTTCCAATTTGTGAGACTGTTTATGGGGAGACTTTTCCCCTTTTTGCCCGTTCCGGTAGGAATTTCCAAAAATCCCGTCTTAGCGCACGTCTATGCCGAATATCAAGAAACCTTGTTTTAGTGGAGATATCCGTGGGGGAGGAAAAAAAGTAGTTTTTTTGCAATTATATATTATTTTAAATGGTACTTTTTGGAAAAACGAAATTTTTTGGAAAAAGATACTTTGTTTTTACAAAGTACTTTATTTGTACTTTTTTTGGAAAAGGTATTTTTTTAAAAAGGTGTTTTTTTTGGAAAAATGTATGTTTTTTGGAAAAAGGAACATTTTTTTAGAAAAAGGTACTTTTTTTGGGAAAAGGTATTTTTTTTGGAAAAATGTATGTTTTTTGGGAAAAGGTACTTTTTTTAGAAAAAGGTACATTTTTTGGAAAAAGGTACTTTTTTTAAAAAGGTACTTTTTTTTAGAAAAAGGTACTTTTTTTTATAAAAAGGTACTTTTTTTGGAAAAAGGTACTTTTTTGGAAAAAGGTACTTTTTTTGGAAAAAGGTACTTTTTTTTGGAAAAATGTACTTTTTTTGGAAAAAGTTACTTTTTTTGAAAAAAAAAGTACTTTTTTTGGAAAAGGGTACTTTTTTTGGAAAAAGGTACTTTTTTTGGAAAAAGGTACTTTTTTTTGGAAAAAGGTACTTTTTTTGGAAAAGGTACTTTTTTTTGGAAAAGGTACATTTTTTTAGAAAAAGGTACATTTTTGGAAAAAGGTAGTTTTTTTGAAAAGGTACTTTTTTTGGGAAAAGGTACTTTTTTTGGGAAAAGGTACTTTTTTTTTTTGGAAAAAGGTACTTTTTTGGAAAAAGGTCCTTTTTTTGGAAAAAGGTCCTTTTTTTGGAAAAAGGTACTGTTTTGGAAAAAGTTCCTTTTTTTGGAAAAAGGTACTGTTTTGGAAAAAGTTCCTTTTTTTGGAAAAAGGTACTTTTTTGGACAAAGGTACTTTTTTTGGAAAAAGGTACTCTTTTTGGAAAAAGGTACTTTTTTTGGAAAAAGGTACTTTTTTTTTGGAAAAAGGTACTTTTTTGGAAAAAGGTACTTTTTTGGAAAAGGTACTTTTTTTGGAAAAAGGTACGTTTTTTGGAAAAAGGTACTTTTTTTGGAAAAAGGTCCTTTTTTTGGAAAAAGGTACTTTTTTTGGAAAAAGGTACTTTTTTTTTGGAAAAAGGTACTTTTTTGGAAAAAGGTACTTTTTTGGAAAAGGTACTTTTTTTGGAAAAAGGTACTTTTTTTGGAAAAAGGTACTTTTTTTGGAAAAAGGTCCTTTTTTTGGAAAAAGGTACTTTTTTTGGGAAAAGGTACTTTTTTTGGAAAAAGGTATTTTTTTGGAAAAGGGTACTTTTTTTTGGAAGAAGGTACTTTTTTTGGAAAAAGGTACTTTTTTTTGCAAAAAGGTACTTTTTTGGGAAAAAGGTACTTTTTTTTGAAAAACGTACTTTTTTTTGAAAAAGGTACTTTTTTTGGAAAAAGGTACTTTTTTTTGGAAAAAGGTACTTTTTTTGTCCCCATTTTGCCCCTCCCGATAAGAATTTCCAAAAATGCCGTCTCAACGGACGTCTACACCGGTCGAGGAACCTCCATACCAAATTTCAACTTCATAGCTCCAGTAGTTTGAGCAGGCCGTCAAGGGGGAGACTTTTTCCCCTTTTTGCCCCTCCCTGTAAAAATTTCCAAAAATCTCGTGTTGGTGGATGTCTACGATAGTGGAGGAACCTTTATACCAAATTTCAACTTCCTACCTCCAGCGGTTTGGGCAGGCCGTCAAGGGGGGCCTTTTTCTCTTTTTAACCCCCATTTTTACCATGTCCCTGTCCAAAATTCTAGAAAGTACTTTCCAGAAAAGTTAGCCCCTCCTCCAAGGAACACATATCTTAAATTTCAGCTTTCTAGCCAAAGGGGTTTTGGCAGGCCGTCAAGGGGGACACTTTCCCCCTTTTTGCCCGTTCCGGTAGGAATTTCCAAAAATCCCGTCTTAGCGGACGTCTACCCCGAAAGAGGAACCTACATACCAAATTTAAACTTCCTAGCTTCAGCGGTTTGGGCTGGGCGATGTTGAGTCAGTCAGTCAGTCACGTTATTCTTTTATATATAGAGAAAGATAATACAATTTAATGGAAGATCACTGATGAAGCCTGTCCATAAAAAGGCAGAAACTAGATCTACACTTTTTCCAATTGTATTTCAGAAGTTATCATTTGTATTTCAGATTCAATTGTTTTTCAGAAATTATCAATTGATTTTCAGTTTTATCAATTGTATTTCAGAACTTATCAATTGTTTTTCAGATTTTTCAATTGTATTTCAGAAATTATCAATTGAATTTCGGTTTAATCAATTGTATTTCAGAAATTATCAATTGTATTTCAGAAATAATCAATTGTATTTCAGAAACTACCAATTGTATTTCAGAAATTATCAATTGTATTTCAGAAATCGTCAATTGTATTTCAGAAATTATCAATTGTATTTCAGTAATCGTAAATTGTATTTCAGAAATTATCAATTGTATTTCAGAAATTATCAATTGTATTTCAGAAATTATCAATTGTATTTCAGAAATTATCAATTGTATTTCAGAAATATACAAATATATGTTCTGAAATAAAATGATAATTTCTGAAATACAATTGGAAAAGGTGTAGTCTGATTTGCAAATTTAATGTGTTTATAACTTTTGAGGAAGGTTTATTCTTCTTTTTAACTTCAAACCTACTAAATTAGAATTAATAAAAATACATATTAATGACAATATTAATTGTATTTGGTCTATATGACGCGTTTGAAAAAACAACATTTTACTGGAAATTGTTTTGCTTGAAATTTTGCAAAAACAGTTTTTAGAGGTCACCCCATATTATACTAAAAATTGGACTTTGGGGACAACTTGGAAAGGTGCCATATAACATTTTTCAAAAGTCGCGATTTTTAGGTATAGGCCGCTACAGATGAATACATATTTTTAGTTGAAATATTTCCTTTTAATAGCTTCTTTACTAAGCAATATCATTTATTAAGGCCGGAATTGCTTTCAGCGATTCAATTGGCTAAAACCTTAAAAACCGTAAAAATCAATATAAAACGCGAACAGTGGTTTTAATATTAAGTTTTATGCATCAGATTTTAAGCCTAAATATGAATACAGGTCATGGCCTACATTTCACCACAAAATATTTATATTGATTGCATTTGAAAATTTTTGTATATAAAAAAACTAAATGGAAAACCGCTAAACTTTAAAGGCATTTCGCGGAAAATATGTACCTTAGATCGAAAAATAAAGTACGCCATTGTGATCAGCATGTCCAAAATATATAGAATTGATGGTCAGAGCTCTATTAGTTTTTAAAAGTCAAGACTTTGTCATGTAGTGTTATGTTTATTTGTGAAAATTCAAAAAACTTTGTTAAAAAATAGCGTTTTTCTTTTGAACCCATTGGCGTTCCAATTTGAAATTTGCACGGTCTGTAGCTGAAATATTGAGTTATCTGCTTCAATAATTTAAAGAAAATTAAAGATGGGTTTTTTGAAATATTTGCAAATTAAGGATATTTTTCAAATTGTATTATCCTTTTTTCACTACAGATTTTATTTTTGCAATTTATTTTGAAAGTAGATTATATAAGCATTGCTAGGTGAAAATTTTATAACATTCGGATAACGCGTTCAAAAGTTGTAATCATTTGAACATCATGTATTTTTCACAAATTTACTGAAAAAATCAACTTAAAACAGCGATAGAACGCGTATCAAAATGAATTTGGGAAAAAAATTTACGTTTAATATCGCGACACTTAGCAGAATGTATGTACCAAGTTTTGTAAAAATCGAAAGGGGTCATGTCCAAAATCTTCTATTTTTGTACCCATTTAATATGGAATGATACGTAACAAAAATAAAATTCATTCCTCTGGAAGAATATTTCCTTTCGCTTTAGAAAAACAGGGGATTGATTGTTGAGAATATTGTAAATTTTCTAAGTTTTTCTCTGTTTCTAGCGTTTTTTCCGTGTTTGTAACGATTTTTAATAATTTTTAGCGATTTTCCGTTTTTTTATAAATTATATTTTTTAATCTCTCTAATATTTGTTGTTTCATTTCATCAATCATATATCCATTCAATACAAAATTAAGCAAGTGTCATACGGGTTTAAATAAGTCTATTCTTCACACACAATATAAATCAATTGGAAATCGACCTACACTACTATTGTATTACCTCTGCAACTACATACATTTCTATTATAATAACACAAAAATAATTGTATTAGTAAACTATTGGCTTTAATAACTAAAAATTGTAAACTTTACTATCAAAAGGTTACTACTACCTCTACAAAAATCTGCTACCCCAACCAATTTAAACTAAAATAAAATTGTGTAATTTTATTCGGTAGTGGTAACCATCTATAAATCTTAAAATTTTACATTTTCCCTCATAAATTAGTAATATACATATTATGTTAATTGTACCAATCAAATTTTGGAAATATTTCTTTACTAACGCAATACTAATTATTTTCTACCATCTGATAGTTGCATGTACTGATTTAAAAAATAGTTCTGTCAGTATTTGGTATTTTTTGAACTTCAAAAGACATTTTTTCATTTAATATTGCTACACTCAACCAAAAAAGTCTGTAATGGCTACTGAAAATTTTGCGGTTATTACGGGAAATTTAACTGTTATGAGGCCAGCGGTATTTTTTGCTAATTTTAGCAACACATGTCTGCTGATCTGTAGTACAACAAAATTAGTAGAAGAAATAAGTAGCCGCTACTAAATTTTAGTAAAATTTCTGTAAACTGCAATTCAAAATCGATTTGCTAAAGTGTAGTTACAAAATACAAAAGCTGTTCTTTGGTTATTATTTCAAATAAAGCTTTAAAAAGTAATTGCAATTTTGTAATTTGCAGAAAGAATCATTTGAGTTTGATTTCCATTTTGAAATTAATTGTTATTTTTTTGATAACAAGTATTGTATTATTTTTAGGTTTTTTCAGTTACAATAGAACAGAGATGAAAAATTAGGAAGTTAATTTTTGTTTGAAATATTTCCTTTTATTTAATTCTTAAGTATTTGGTATTTACTTTCCCGCAAAATGAAGAAAATTTTTTAAAAAATTAAATTAATTAATAACAAATTAATAGCAAAAATTTCATCTCTGCAATGAGGCAATACTATTTAATTTGTTTGCTATTTTGATTTCCTATATTTTGTAGTCAAATTTTTTCTTAGATTTTACTTACTATGACTATAAATTATTTACTGATTCATATAATGAATACATTTTTATACGAATTGATTAAAAAAATAAATTTTTCTTGCAAGCTCTAGCCTTATTTATTAGTAATGTGCAGTTGTTTTCTTCGCACAATATGTTTTTGTATGTATGCGTGTTTTCTCTGCAACATTGTGTTTTTTTTTATTAATTTGTTCGCAACAAATTTCAGCTCATTTCTAACATACATATATTTGTGTTTTGTGCGTTCCCGTACGTTACCGCGGCTTCCCGCGGGAACCCAAAACAGCCCAAACAACAACAACTTCCACGCAATTTTGAGTACGGGAAAGCCTTTGGGCTAGTTTGGGTAACTGCGGTAAAGTACGGGAACAGACATTATGTTGCTCAACAAATATTTTTTCTTAGTAGGACTGTGCTGTTAATTTTGTTGAACAAATATTTCTTTTGCTTGTTACTACTACTACCACAGTAGTAATAACATTTATTTTCGTAGGAACATCTGTGTATGTAGTCCAGTGAAGCCCAAACCACTGTTGGTAAAAGTGGCACAAAAGTGCCATTTGTGGCACTATTGAATGTTCAATGGCACCATGGCACTCTTTATAGAATTTTGGCACTTTTTAAGAAAATTTCTATATAATTTGATAAAAGGTCGATATCGCTGGTTTTTCATTAAATGCCTACTTAGAACGGGTAGCAAAATTAAAAACAATCGCTACACTAAAAATTTCTACAATTTTTTGGACCAGCTTCCAGTTCTTCGGGGACAATTTAATCATTATTTTGATATTTAAAAATAAAAGCAATGGGGATAAAATTAGAAAAACTCGAATTGATTCTATTGTTGTCACTGGAATTTTTCAAAAATTTGTTATGGTCTATGGTTATGGTCATAGTTATGGTATTCTAGTTTTTTTATGACAAGCAAAAGTTTTAAAAATTTCACCATACAATGGTGAAAGCTTTTTCTGCCAAAAATAAAATAAAATTATCAAAAAATTGTAATTTGTGAAACATTACGATTTTTTCGATAATGTTATGAAATCTTAAATAAAATGAAAACTTAAAAAAATGTCCAGCAACCGCAGAACACAAGAGAACTAGTTGTAAGCACTTGGAGTTTCCTTTAAATTTTAGCATCAAGCACCCTGAGCTTATTCCTAACAACTTTAGCCCCAAAAATCCCATGTTTATACTTAATCTTTTGGAGGAATTTGCAGGAATTTTAGAATCGGTAAAAGGTTCGATGTATCTTAAAATAATATCTCAAAATATGAATTAGGTACACTCTAATTAAATTCTGTTGAAATTTACCCAACTTATAGTAGGAAACTGAACTCCTACTATAAATTGGGTAAATTTACTCTATGTGCGTAATTGAAAAAAAAATACGCACATTGTGTTTAAGTTGGTGCACAAATAATTTGTAATTTTAGATTGAAAGTGCGTAAAAATTAAATAAAATTTTGAAATTAGTGTGTTAATTTACTAAATTTGTGTGTAAAAAAGCACGTTTCACGTGTAAATGTACGCATAAAATGCGTAAAAATCCACAAAAAATGCGCAAAAATCCACAGAAAGTGCGTAAAAATAAAATATAATGCGTACATTTACAACAGGTGTGATAACTTTAAGCACCACCCAAAAATTTTTTTAAATAAAATAACAAATTAATTTTTAGTACGTATTTTATTAATAATAATATCCGAGTCATTCTCTCATAATCGTTTATGTCCAAATTAGTCGTTTTGGGATCTTAAGGCATTTGTATAAAATTCGTATAAAAATTTGTTATAACTATTGAATGGGTGCGATGACTCCTGCTCAACAAAATGCCTTCTTTGAAAGGGGGGCAGTAACCGTCAACAATAATGGGAGAAAACGCCTTAAGAGCAAGGTTGGTTACCATTATCGTTATAATACCGTTATCGCTAAAATACCGTTTCAAACTGAATACCGTTACCGTTATCGATACCTCTAAAAAATTTACAAATACCGTTATCGTTACCGATACCGTTATTTTTATGGGTAGTTACCGGTATTTTACCGGTATTTGCTATTTCATATAAATTTTAAAATTTTTTTATTTTTTATTTTATAATCTGGAGTGGTTTTTTACAAAAAAATTTAAGATAATAATTTTACTTATTAAAACTACCAGTATTGAATTTATGGCTTAAAATCTGAATTTCCAGTGCTTAAAATTCAAAATATGCCATGTTTTTACTTGTTTTTATATGTTTCTAACATCATTTTTAATACCGGTATGTACCGGTATTGCTGTTTCGATAACGGTATACCGTTGCCGAAACAGTCTTAAATACCGTTACCTTTACCGTTACCTAAACAAACGAAATCTGATACCGTTACCGTTACTCTTACCGTTATTCGTTTCGGTAACCAACCTTGCTTAAGAGAGATATGGCCTATGCAGGAACAACTGAGTGCAATGACTCCTGCTCAACAAAGTCAGTATTCATTGAGTACTGCCTAACTTGCAAAGAAAGCATTTTGTTGAGCAGGAGTCATTGCACTCAGTTGTTCCAGCGTAGGCCATATCTCTCTTAAGGCGTTTTCTCCCGTTATTGTTGACGGTTACTGCCTCCCTTTCCAAGAAGGCATTTTGTTGAGCAGGAGTCATCGCACCCAGTTGTTTTACCTAGGCCGTATCTCTCTTACGGTGTTTTCTCCCGTTATTGTTGACAGTTGTTGGTTGACTGCCTCCCTTGCAAAGAAGGCATTTTGTTGAGCAGGAGTTATTGCACCCAGTAATTCCTGCGTAGGCCGTGTCTCTCTTACGGCGTTTTCAATTTTGAAATGAGGTTCAGACTACCACATGCGTTAATAATAATTACCAAAAACAATTTCATGCTTATGTTGCTACTTCCAGACTCTAATGTGTTTGTGGAAATGTTGTAATTCACAAAACATAATCCGTTTTCGCTTTTATTTATTTATATTTAATATATATTTACCAACTTTGTGCGTAAAAGTTTTATTTAACAAAACAATAGTAATTTTAGGCACAATGTGTTTATTTATAAGCACATAATGTCTAAAAATACTCTGTGTGTGTATTATTGCGTATGAAAGTGTGTACAAAAAGAGTTTACGCATTTTTTGTTTATATTTACCGAATTTTCGTAAAATTAAACAAAATTTTACCCATTTTATAGTAGTAAATTTACAAACATTTTTTAGAGTGTATTTCATATTTTATTTCTATGAAGCAACATTATAACATTCTTCAAAAGAAAAGAAAATTTTTATATTTTAAATTGTTGACAAATGAAAATATTTGTTTGTTATGTGGTTTTTGTTACATGATAATTTTGTCAAGGTTTTGCTGTGACAATTTTTCTCAGAATACCAAAATTATAATAATTTCCAAGTTTGGAATAAGGGTGTAAATGTAAAAATATTTGAAATAAAAGCTGAACATAATTTTTGAAAAATTTGCATGTTGCTTAATTTTTTGGCACTTTTGAAGCTTTTTTGGCACTTTTTTGGCATCATTTAGGCACCAAACAAAAATTCTCAAATACCATCACTGGCCCAAACACTTGTTAGAACGACGAAGATTAATCGGCTTTTTACACGTACACAACACGAACGCAAACGAAACAAAAAACAGAGAACGTAAAAAACAACAAAAAAACATTTAGTTGCAGGTCGACATTCAACAGAGTAGGTTGATGTCGCTTTGTTTGATGAAATAAGCACACTGCAAATATTTTAGAACAACCTATGAAATTAAAATATATGTATATATAAAGTTTAAAAATCTTTGAATTATAATTGTTTATATTAAAACCAATTACAACGCAGAGTTTTTTAACTTTGTTGTATTTAATAAGAATAAATATAAAATCATTATTTTGGTTTTTTTTTCTTTTTGGTTTTTAAATTTATTAATATTTATAACATTATTTGTCTATTTTTTTTACCCAAAACGGTATTGCAAATAACTCGTGTACCAATTTTCTTAAAGAATATCTTTTTTATTACCTTTTAATTGATTTTATGTTTATTTCTTTTTTCATTCGCTCATTGCTAAAATTTAACACATAAGAACATTAATAGTAAAACAATCCAACAAACAAAACCAAGTGATTTTGTTCGGTGCAATAGTTACCAATACATTCTCATTTTTTTGTAACATAACTAATACATTCTCATTTCTCTTTGTGGGCACCACTGATGTAGTCTTGAACATCGTGTATGTATACAAAATACATCACAACAGTACACGATCTACTTAATATAAATACAGTAAGTGACTGATGTGCGGAAATATTATAGAACCCTGGAAAAATTTATAAAAATTTTAAATTTACAAACATGTGAAATATTTTTAAGGTGTGCAGAGAACACCTCCGCACATTAGAGGGAACATTCATTACTGGTTAAATGTATTTTCATGCATGCTCATAAACATGCATTCATGTCCATACATGGATACAAATTTGAGCTAATATCTATATGTGTGTACATGAATGAACACACATGAACATGCATGATCATGCATGTAGATATTACCTCAAATTTCGTTAATGCACATTAGACCTGGCGTAGCTAATATGTGGTTTTTTATATTTTGGAATTTTGATTGCGGGTAGCGATGAAAATATGCGATTTGATGTCAAAATTGATGTAGCAAATTTTCAGGTTGATCGGATGGTGCCAACCCGTGCCACAATGAAGTCAAAGGTCAAAATTTTTAAAAACCACCAAAATACTCTATTTTTTTTGCATTTTATAATTTTTTTTTATTAAGAAATACCAAAAATAAAACTTCTTTAAATTAGAATATCATTTATAACTTGTAAATTAGTTAATAGTAGTATTAATGCTTAAGTATATAATGGCACCAGAAGCAAAAACAAATATATGTATGCATTATAGTTTTTATTTAAGCTCTCAGTTGTAAAAATGTATGGTGTTTCTGCTATTATAGTAAGAAAAAAATATTTATAGAATTCAAAATATGCTTAGGTACAATATATATCGTTACCTGAAATGGAAGAAGGTGTAAGTTTTTGACTGATTATGGTGCACGACATTAAACTACGTGTCCTCACAATTTTTTTGCTTTCTGATATCAAAAATAAAGAATTTATAAGCGAAATTCTAAACAACCAACTTTTCGCTCTTCTTCTTAATTTGGTTTTACTGTAGAAAATTTTAATTTTTTTTTCATTGTTTATGAAGCACATAATTAAGCTTCCTTTCTCCGCAAAATTATAGCCTTCTACAATAAAAAGTTTTGATTTCATTACTTAATTTCGTAAAATGTCGGAAATTTTTTTTTTCCTTTTCTTGTAAAATAATTAATATGTTTGTTACGCCCTTTTGCATTTCAGATAACGATATGTATTTCTACCAACAACTATTATTGAAAAAACGGTAAATTTTTTTTTCGTCGCTGTTTTTTAAACATCCTCAATATTCCTAGCTTTGAGCTGTCGTCAACTGCATTTTTGTCTAAAAGAACCGTTTTTTCCGCTCTGCTACTGAGCACATAGCAATGCTGTTGATATAAATATGTAAAATTTTGTCATTGAGAATTTAAATATTGTTGAGAAAAGTAAAGTTTATTGTAAAATAAAATATTGTGTAACTTTACGTAATTCCATGGCTCAGAAGAAAAATTTATCGTTGGAACGGCTTCGATCTGCTGACACAAATGTGTATTTGATTGGTAAATGTGTACCTAAAATAGTTGGTGTGAAATTACCATTAAAGCAGCAAGTGCTTCAGTGTTTTTTTTTATAATGTGCGTTGTGAAAAGAAAACAGTTAAAGAAAGTGCAAGATTAGTGTTTAATGAAATATTGCCTTTTTGGGAAAAAGCTAGAATGCCAACGCTAGATCAAAGAACATGTGCTGCAAAAGTCATTAAACTTTATGAAGAGTGGAGAACAGTCCAAAAAGTATGTAAATCTCCGTTCCCAAGTCATCGCAAAAAAGAAAATTACTTTAAGGAAAATTTAAACAATTTATTTGACATTGCCCACGTTGACGCTCTGAAGCTTATAAGTATACAGGAAGATAGAGACTTCTTAATAAAGCAGCGAGAAAATGGGCGTGTTGGTAGCATGACTTGTGTCGATCAAAATGTCACAAATAAAGAAAAAAGAAAGGCACAAAGATTGGAAGATGAAAAACGTCGAAAAGAAAATTATGAAAAAAGATAAGGCACTTCAGGTAATTATTATGTAGTATTTGGAAGCAAAGTGTCAATTTTTTTTGCTGTTCACTTAATTTCATATGTAGACTTGACTATGGAACATGTTGAATTTGAGAGTGATGAATCGGGAGATGATGTGCAGGCGATGGATGTAGAACAGACTGACAACATTCCAAGTTGCTCCAGTAAGCCAATTCGAAAACGTGGAAAAAAGAATTTTATTGACGACAGAATGCTGGCTTGTATGGATGCTGGCAATATGTCATCTCCATTAGCTATACACTTTATCAGTGCAACTGCCAAAGCGTTGGGTCACAATATTGAGGATCTTGTCCTGAATTGCACAAGTTTGCGTGAACAACTTAAAAAATATCGTCGGCGTCATGGCAAAGAAATTGTTGAAAATTTCAAGGTAAGTTTTTTTATTTTGACCAAGTTATAAATTTTGCTTTGAGCTTAAGATTTTTTTAGATACCTGAAACATTTGTTTTGCATTGGGACGGAAAGCTACTTCCCGCAATTGCTGGAAAAAATAAAGTTGATCGCTTGGCTATTGTGATCACGTCGGAGAACGTTGAAAAATTAATAGCTATCCCCATCATTGAAGATGGAACTGGTGCTGTAGTCGCTCAATCAGTCTACGACTATTTGTTAAAAATTAATATGCTGAATTCATTAGAAATGATATGTTTCGATACAACTGCTGCAAATACTGGCTCTCATAGTGGTGCTGGAACTTTATTGGAACGCAAACTGGAACGCTTATTGTGGTTACCATGTCGCCACCATATTGCAGAAATTCTCTTAAGAGCTGTATTTGAAATCAATTTCGGAAAATCAAGTGGTCCAGAAGTGGCGATTTTTGAACGTTTTGCACGGGAATGGAGCACACTAAATTCAAAGGGATACAGCACTTGTATGCAGGATGAACAAGTTTTGAGTGTCATATCTGTCGAGGAACGCGAAACAAGGAAACACTTTTGTCTTGAATATTTAGCGAAAGTCCACATTCGGCATGATTATAGAGAACTCTTACAACTTGCATTTATTTTTCTTGGTGGTAGCATTCCCAATTTCACATTTCGTGCACCTGGAGCGACATCTCATGCAAGATTCATGTCCAAGGCCATCTATTGTCTCAAAATGTATATTTTTAACGAGCACTTTAAAATGTCTGCGAGTCAGTTGAATGGAATTCGTAATACGTGCATTTTCTTAGTAAGTCTCTACATCCACTACTGGTTGAATGCAGTTGAAGCGCCAAATAGAGATATGCAACTAATAAAGGGGATTATTGGGTATTTTGATAAAAAAATATCTACAGTGCTTTTGAAAAAAATTCGGAACCACCTGTGGTATTTATCAGAGGAAGCAGTTGCACTTGCCTTTTTTGATCCACATGTAGACTCAAAAATAAAGGAAAAGATGGTTTTGGCGTTGCAAATAGATTCCGATGAAGACAATCATATCGGTGATGATGTTGATATTTTCCCTTCTAAAAAAGTGTGTGCAAGCGTTGATGAATTACTATTATTCACATCCAAAGATTTAAGCTCTTTTGTAACTCCTAAAACAAAAAAATTTTTTTCTCGTCTGGAAATTTCTACGGATTTCTTACGCTTTGATCCGTCAAACTGGCCTAAAAGCGAAGCATTTTGTAAAGGGGACAAATCGTAAAATGCATTACTGTTGTGAATGATGCCGCCGAAAGAAAAGTCAAACTAATAACTGACTATAACAGATGCTTAACACACAACGAAGACGATAAACAGTACTTGATACACATTGTAGAGGGCTACCGTAAGGACTTCTCAGCCTATACAAAATCTTCAATGATTTAAAATAAAAATAATAAGCCTATTAAATAAAAATTAATGAAAAAACATTATATTTACAGTATTTCTTATTACAAAAATTTATAAAATGCAAAAAAAAGTATTTGTGTGGTTTTTCAAAATTTTGACTTTGACCTCATTGTGGCACTGGTTGGTACCCTCCGATCAGCCTGAAAATTTGCTACATCACTTTTGGCATCAAATCGCATATTTTTATCGCTACCCACATTCAAGTTTCAAAAAAAGTTTTTAACGCCAGGTCTAATGCACATGTATGTATATGATGCATGTATGGATATTTATGTATCCATGTATGGACATGAATGCATGTTTATGAGCATTCATGAACATTAGAGCGTACCACCTTACAGGCAAAAAAAAAAAGTGCGCCGTACACCCTCCAATATAAAGTATTTTTGCAAGGAGGTTTCAAAAAAATTTTTTTTATTTTTTTTGCCGAACGTAGGGGTCGCCATTTTACATTTTTCGTTATATCTTTGGTATTTACAGTTGGATCTTAAAGTATGATACATCGATGTTTTTCTCTCGACATTTTGCTCTAAGGACATTTTGACCTCAAGTATCCCGTTCTAGTAGTTACCCACCAGATCTCAGTTGCTACCACCCTAATGTACCACCCTAATGTCAGAAAATTAAAGCTCGGTTTTTATCAGTTACCAATATTTTTATCAGTATCCATTGACCTTCTTGCAAAAATGATATTAAAAACAAAATCATATTAAAAACTGATTTAAAAAAAATTTGAATTTTGTTTAATTCTGGATTTTTTTTGTTCGGCTTTTAGCTTTTTGGCGATTTTTTTAATGTCGATGATTTTTTAATTTTGATGATTTTTTTCTAATTTTCGACGATTTCTTTAATTTTGCCGATTTTTCTAAATTTTGCTATTTTCAAAATTTTGGCGGTTTTTTATGATTTTTTCAAATTTTGACAATTTTTAAATTTAAACGATTTTTTTAATTTTGGCAATTTTTAAAATTTTTAACTTGGTTGGGAAACACTAACCGTAAAATACCGTTAACGATTCGAAACCCTTTCAACGAACTATTTTTAACCCTAAAATACCACTAACGAAGTAACTTAAAATACCGTTAACCTTAAAATAACCTAACGAAAAAATTAAAATACCGTTAACCCTAAAATAACTTAACGATATAACTTAAAATACCGATACCCTTAAAATAACCTAACGAAATTCTATAAAATAAAATTTACCAAATTCATTCCAAAAAAAAAAACATTTAAAAAAAATCGGTGGTATAATTAAACAATATTGAAAAATAAAATTAAAAATAAATAATATAATAAAACCAATACGTAGTAGAGTTTGCTAAAAACCCTACTCAATGTTCCTTAATGTATTCGTCGCTTTAGAGCTTTTTTTTTGTATCATTAGAGTATTTCACATATTAAATAGTTGAAATATTCATTACGATCAACTAAAGAATTTTTTGGGGGTAGACATTTGTCTATTTTAATTTTTTCATTATACCATTGGCCGATCATAATCGGCTTTTCATACCTACACAACACGAATGAAAACAAAACTCTCAACTAAAAGCATAACAAAAAAAAATACTCCATTCATTAGCATGATAGCTTTCAACAGAGTAGGTACGTATTTCGGTTACATACATCAGTGTTGCCAGTCTTTTCATACCTTATCCCCAATTTTTAATTTGCCATCCCAAAAAATTTCCAACTTTTATTTTATATAAAAATTTGTTTTCGTTAATTTTTTCGAAAAATTAGTGGAAAAATACCATATTCGTTTAGTTTTTGCGGTAAGTTGTACACTCAGACTCAATAAATTTGTGCTTACAACAAATTATAAAAAAGAACAAATAAATTTAAATAACAGCAAAGAAAATTTGAACCAAAATTTTTCATTTTAAATATTTAATAATAAACAGAGATTTAATAAATAACAGACATTTTGTTGTGTATGGTACTGCATTAAAAAGTTTTAGCATTTCAGCAGATGGATTAACTTTTGACAATTGAGTAACTTGTAAAGTATACATTTAATTTAAGAAGAACTTCTTATAACTCTTATTAAATTTAAATAACTTTAAAAATTTTAGAACCAAAACGAATTCGAATTTTCACCAAGAGGAATTATAGTTTCTACGAACATTACCTTGCCAGACTCAAATTTTTTTAGCTAAAAATCATTCACTATTATTATCATTCTTAGAAAAAAATATAAATATTTAGAATTATCAGGATTAAATTCATAAAAATATGAAAAAGCAATAATATATTTTATCCCCAAATGATCCCCTAAAATTTCGTATCATCCCCAATAAATACCCAGTTCTACAAACGGAAGTTTTTATCCCCATTGATGATACAATTCCCAATTTGGGGATAAATCCCCCAAACTGGCAACACTGTTATACATAAGTTTTCAGTAACACTAAAACGATGATGTTGATATTGTGTTGGTTGCTTAAGTTCACAATAATATGATGTGGTAATGTACTGTTGTCATCCGTGAAAACTGTTTATGATGGGATTCGTCTCACTATCCATATGCTTTTTTGCCATCGTGTTTTTTTTTTGTTGTTTGTACTGATTCAATCGTTATAAAAAGTAAAACCACACAACTTGTTATGGCTTGTAGGCTATCATGTGTCTTGAAATCTCATTTAAGATGAATCGGTCAGCCCTTTAGTATAAACCATATAATTTTAGTAGGACCCTTATATGGGCACTAGGTCTAAACATGGACCGAATCAATAGGCGTCGTCCTTGGGCCGACAGAAGTCGGTGTACCAAGTTTCATCAAAATATCTTAATATTTGCGACCTGTAGAGTGCGCACAAGAATGCATGGACAGACAGACAGACGAAAGGACGGACGGACAGACAGACGGACATCGTTAAATCGAAATAAAAAAAAATTCTGAGTCGATCGGTATACTATAAGGTGGGTCTAGGACCAATATTTTTTGGTATTACAAACATCAGCACAAACTTATAATACCCTGACCACATAGTGGTGTAGGGTATAAAAATTTCTCCAGGACTCACAGGATAACACCAGGATACGTTTTACAAATATCTCTCTAACTCAAAAACTAGCCAACAGATTTTCTTGAAATTAAACACAGATTATAGACTCAGAGGTAGTAGTAAGCAGAACATCAAAATTTATTGATGTTTAGTGCCAAATTCGCCAAATTTCGTAATTTTCAAAAAGCGAAAATCGCCGTAACTTTTGAAATAACAACAATTGATCAACAATTTTCGGTACGTGATTTTATTTTATTGATAGTGTTATTTACAGCAAAAACCGAAATTATTTGACTACTGGGTTTCAAGATACGTCTTCAACCTTTGTTGTGCTATATCGCCTAAATAAAGCGATAAATTAAAATTTTAATATTTGTTCCATAGTAGATTTTCAACGCCAAATATATGGTTTAAATATTATTGTAATCAGAAGAAAGAACATTAGAGGGTTAAGTGTGTATCAATATCTCAATAACTTTTCTAAATATAGTTGCTCAAAGTCAAAATTTAAAAATTTTTTAATTTGGAAAGAAAAAGGTCCAAAATTTATATATACAGCTATGGACATAGAAATAGGACACTTCATACAAAATTATCTTCTCTTAATAATTATAAAGCAATAATTATATTTCTTTTCTATTATAGTAAACTGTAATCAAGTAGTCTCAGATTATATATAAAACTTTGCAATTTTTAAAACATGCAAATATTTACAACAAAATTGCTTTACTTTGTTCATATTTGACTTGGACATAAAAATAGGACACTTGCAATAATTGTCAAAATTTTACTCGATGTACTTAGTAAATTCTTTTCTAATTGTACCAATATGGGACGTGGAAAACATTGTAATCCAGAAAAACGAAGACTTATGTTGTAATCATCAAACTTCTTTATTTTAAAAGCTCAAATGTCTATCTAATACAATTAATACTATATACAACTACTATTACATGTTCACATGATTCTATGTGTTTTAGGAAATGTTCGGAAAATATGATTATATAGGGTTACCATCCAACACCTCCCCTGTTGAGTGTTTAACTTGGGCTGAAACGGTTTACAGGACGTCGTTGTCTCTGAGATCTTCTAGGCGTTGAAGTGGATACCATTTCCCTGAAATTTTGAGAAACTGGTGTTACTACTGCTGCATTTATACCCGAAGAATTGGTAACTGTTGTGGGATCCGTAGCTTGAATATTTTCTTGTGAAACTTGATTTTCATAAACATCTAAAGCCATGTCCCAATCTCTTTCATCACTTTCATTATCGTCTTCATGATATCTTCTTCTTAATTGGTTTACATGCGTGCGAATTAGCTTACCATTATTTAATAAAACGTTATACATTACATTACCAATATTTTCAATTATTTTACCAGGACTCCAACAAAAGTTGTTGTTTCCTTTGTACACTTTAGCATACACATAATCTTGTTCATCGAAGGATCTTAGTTTTGCACCATGTTTATTGTTGAATTGTTCAGCAATTTTATATTTGTAAGTTGATTGTACATCTTTGTTATTCTTACACGGTTTCAATAGATATAAGATGATGCGCATTTTCCTACCAAATATTACTTCAGCTGGTGATTTCTGGTCTGGTGTATTTGGGTTTGATGTCGACCGGTAATTTTGTAAAAATGTGAGTAAATTTTCACATACTGTCCCCTCTCCTTTTAATTTTCCAACCATTCTTTTAAAGGTGTCGACAAATCTCTCTGCTTGTCCATTGGACATTGGGTAATAAGGGCTGGAACAAATGTGTTTGATTGCATTAAAAACTCTTCAAATTGTGCGCTTTTAAATTGCGTTCCGTTGTCGGATACAACTAATTTCGGTAGTCTGAAACGAACAAAAACTTCTTGGAGAATTTTAATTGTTTGTTGAGTAGTTATTGTTTTTGTTGGAATTATTTTAGGCCATTTGGATAGTGCGTCAACTATCACCAAAAAATATTGCCCATCAATTGGACCAGCATAGTCTATATGCAGACGTCCCCACGGTTCCGACGGTATTGGCCAAGGATGGAGGGTTGTTTTTGTTGGCATTTTAGCGACAACTGCACAATTGTGGCAATTTTGAATCAAAACTTTAATTTCGTTGTCTATAACTTCTCGCAATTGTCTTCGATCGTTCTATACCGGGATGTCCATAATGAATTTGTTTCAACACCCTTTTACGGTATATTGATGGAATAACAACTCTGTTGCCCAACATAATAACTTCATCTACTATAGATAAATCATCTTTTCTATTAAAATATTGTTTTAATTCCATATTTGGTATATTGACTGGCCAATTATTTTTAATAAATTGATAAATTTGTTTTAGAATTGGATCTTTTTGTGTTTCATACTTTACCATCTTGTGTGTTACTGGAAATTTACCTAAATTGTCATATAAAATTTGTTTAACTTCTTTTTCAAGTTGAATTGAGGCAATGACATATTCTTCTGTATTTTTTTTTATTTTTTTTTTTTATATTTTATTTATTTAGTCTATGGAATTAATCCTTACAGACAATAATATTAAAATTTACATGATTTTTAAAAAATTTACATAATTTTTAAAAAATTTAAGCGAACTATGTATTCAGAATTAAAATGATGCTACGTTTAATGCAATTAACGTTATTTGAAAAATCAATATAATTATAAAATTCATTAAAATCGTTGCACATTCTTATAATAGGATCCGCGTCAGCATAGTTTTGACGGAAAAAGGGAATATAAAGCGGATTGTAGTATCTTGTTGGACGTTGAGGGACATTAAACACCAGGTTACTGACAAGAAATTCAGAGCATACATCACCATTAATCAGCTTGAATAAAAACGTAACATTCATAATTTTTCTTCGGCTTTCCAAGGTAAGTAACTTGATGCGAGCCAGTCTGGTCGAATAGGATGGAAGTTCGGCCACAGGCCCCAAATAAAAACTACGCAAACAGAAGAGCAGAAATTGTTTTTGGACGGATTCAATCAATTGGACACGAACATTTTGTTGAGGATCCCAGATAATGGAACCATATTCTAGAATTGGCCTCACAAGGGCAGTATAAAGTTGCTTTGTGACATTCGGTTCGACGAATTCTTTGGCCCACCGTTTAATGAAAGAAAGTACGCCACGAGCTTTATTTACAGTCAAAGTAATATGTTGTATAAAAGTAAATTTGGTATCCAAAAGAACACCAAGATCATGAATTGTATCTACTAACTCCAACTTGTAGCAACCCAAAGAGTAGTAATCAGGATCACAAAACTTTCTAGAAAATCGAATGTGTTTGCATTTTTTCAGGTTTAACTCCATTAAATTCAAACAACACCATTTATAGAAGCTATCCAAATCCTGTTGAAGACATGTGTGATCAGAAAAATTATCGAAGCTATGAAAGATTTTCACATCATCAGCATACATTAAGACATTGGAATATTTTATCGCTAACGGTAGGTCATTAATGAAAAGAGAAAACAAAATTGGTCCAAGGTGGCTACCTTGGGGTACTCCGGAGCCAACAGTAATATTCTTAGATACTGCATTGTTGAATAAAACACGTTGTTTTCTGCTGTTCAGGTATGATTTAATCCAGTTCAAACAGTTTTTGGTAAATCCCATTAAATAAAACTTTTTAATAAGGAGATTATGATTAACTTTATCAAAGGCTTTGCTAAAGTCTGTGTATATAGCATCAGTATGTTGACCATTATTAAATCCCCGGTTAACTACAGTGGTAAGGTGTAACAGGTTTGTAGTGGTAGAGCAACCTTTGCGGAAACCATGTTGAAACGGCGACAGTATAGGAGAGATTTTATGACATAGTTGTTCTGTTAAGCATTTCTCAAACAGTTTAGGTATTATACTCAGTTTAGCAATTCCTCTGTAATTTGTCACAACTGACTTATTACCAGATTTAAATAAAGGTACAATATAGGAATCCTTCCAATGTTTAGGAAAGTACCCATATTTGATAGATACATTAAACATGATACATAAAGGAGTAGCCAAGGCATTATTACAATTAGTTAGTATGCAGCTGGGTACGCCATCAGGTCCATGATAAAATGAAGATTTGAGGCTTTTAAGACATTTTTTAATATCTGATGTAGTAAGAAGTGAAAAAGATATAGATTGTTGTTCAGTCAGAGGAATTGGATAATTATCAGAATCATCATAGCGAGCATCAGAGTACGTAGTTGCAAAGAAGTCGGCAAACATGTCACTTATAACCAAATCATCGCTAGATTCTTTTGTTAAATATTTTATGACAGCTGGATATCCACTGCATTTCCTCTTTGAATTTACAAATTTATAAAAAGTTTTCGGATCACGTTTAAAATTTAGTTTCACGTTGTTTAGGTAGTCATTATATAAATTCATGTTGAGTAAATTATATTCAGCACGTACAATAGAATATTTACCATAATCACCAAGTGAACCAGATTTCTTATAATTTTTATATCGTTTGTTTTTTAAATTTTTAAGCATGGATAATTGTTTAGAGCTCCACGGAGGGCCAGAGTGTTTCCGTACAGTGTATTTTGCGATACATTCCTCCATATAATTTAAAATTGTTGCATAAAAAGTGTCGACCATTGCATCAATAGCATTTGGATCGCCATTGGAAACAGATAACAATTGTAGCCAGTTTGTATTACACAGAAGAAAATTTAAATCATTATAATTAGCACGTTTAAAACAGAAAGTTTTTACGTTGTCTATTAGATTAGACAGCAGTGGTAAATTACAGCTTACTTCAATAGTAGGATGATAACGGTCCTCAGGTTTAGTAATTGGATATGTACGTTTTAAAGAGCAGTCTGCAGGCTCATTTACAAACACCAAATCAAGCAGTCTTCCAGTTTCGTTGTAAATATTATTTATTTGAAAAAGGCATAATTCCGATAAGAGTTCTAAAAATTCATCAATCCATTCATTTGATTTAATTGGGGCATAATAGAAGGAATCCGATAAAAATGTCCAAGAAATTAATGGTAAATTAAAATCACCAAAAACAAAAATTGAATCTTCAGGTTTTGCTCTTAAAACGACTGATTTTATAGATTTCAAATGTTTATTATATATTGATCTATCAGATTTTGGAGGAAATAAAAAACAAAATTCTCGGCATATTTTTAAAAAATATTTTTTTTTCCTCTTTTATTTATTTTTAACTTTATTTTTTCACGATTTGCTTATTTTAGCTCTTATTTTAAATTTCTATAATGCTTTGCTAAGAAATTTTAAGTTTTGTATTTTCAACGTTTTTTTAATGTTAAAGATGTTTTAGTTTTAACAATTGGTATTTCATTAACTTTTGTTTTTAACTTAAGGGGAATTTTTAAAATTTTTATTTATATTATCAGAGGTTTTGAGGTAATTTTCTAATTTTTAATTGATTTTTTAATTTAATTATGGCCAACGCAAAAAACAAGTCAACTGCCATTAAGGGACCTATCCCATGACCGGTCAATCGGGGGCATATTAAAGGCACTTCCACCATATTTGTGTGTGTGTTGATGTTGTTTTCTTTTCTATTTTTTTCTTTTCCATGTTTTTTTTTATTTGCTGTGTGTGTTTGTTTTTTCTTTCTCTTTTTCATTTGAACAGAAACGAAAAACATATAACTTAACCATCAGCCAGCCATCACGCATAAGCAACATTAGCTCAGACGGTAGAGCGTTTGCTTTACAAGCAGAAGGTTGTGTTATCGAGCCCTACTTCCACGCCAAGTAGATTATTTTTAATTCTTAATTTTTTATTAGTTTATTTGAAAAGCTATTTTTAGACACACCACCTTACTGACACAATGTGTCTAAACTGTGGCAATTAGTCATTTCCAATGACAACGCCATGTTAAAGTGATATGTCTCTTTCAAACAAAAAGACCGATCAACGACCGGTCTCCGCCCCCTTGGGACCTATCCTGCGCGTCATCTGGGACCGGTCCCTTTCCCCGTAGGGTAGTATCTCCGTGTTAAAGATTTTGTCATTCAACCAGGTTTCCGTAAATATAATCACGTGTTGTTCAAAATCGAATAAATAATTTAGACAATTTAGATTTTATTCCATTTACATTTTGATAGGTTAAGCACAGCTGATTATCAGAGTTAAAATTTAGTTTTTTTGATTATTTGGCATACCTGATTGAACTGTTGTTTATCAATAAGACGTGATAAAACATCGGCATAACCAAAACTATTCGTTGAAATAAAACTGATATCAAAATCGTATGCTAAAAGTTGAACTGCCCATCTCTGTAGTCTATTCGCTTGATGTACTGCTATACCAGACTTTCTACCAAAAATTGCAAGTAACGGCTTGTGATCAGTATGGAGCTTGAACCTTCTCCCAAATATCATTTTATGAAACTTTGTTACTGCGAAGACCAAAGCTAAAGCTTCCTTTTCCCCCAGTCCATAGTTTGAGGCATCAGCTGCGACTATAATGCTTTTTGATGGATCATAGTGTGTTAAAAGTAATTTTGAAGAAAGAATATCTTTTAACTTTAAAAAACATTAACTATGATTTTGTGTCCAATGCCATTTAATATAGGATTTTAGCAATTCATCCAGAGGACCCCTTAGAGGTCGCATGTTTTTAACAAAATTGCCATAAAAATTTATAGCACCAAGAAATGAACGTAGTTCCGTAACATTACTTGGTTCAGGCATTCTTTGAACAATCTCCGATCTGAAGCGGTTTTGGGACACATGTGATACAATTATGTAATCTACTATTTCTGCGCCTTAATCTGAAGTAGAAGTGGTTACCCCACCTCTTCCCGTTTTGACCACATGGGTCATGTGGTTCCACTATATTTTTTAAAGTAAATTTAAATTTATCCATTTTTTAAAAAATTTATATCTCCAATCTGAAGCGGTTTTGGGACCAGAGAAACAAGCCAGCCGCCGTAAGCCGTTTAAGCCGCCGCCGCCGGTCATTTTTGCTTCAGCCGCCGCCGCCGATTTTTTTCGGCTCATTTCGGCTGGAAGTATCAATTTTCCAAAATAAAAAAATTAAAAGCAAATCAGAGAAACAAGCCGAACAAAATAATCGGCGGCGGCGGCGCAAGCAAAAAATCGGCGGCGGCGGCGCAAGCAAAAAATCGGCGGCGGCGGCGGCGATTGAGGTTGAGCCGGATAAAAATCGGCGGCGGCGGCGCAACCAAATAATCGGCGGCGGCGGCGGCTTGATCGGCTGAAAACAACATTTGTAATGTGATTTGAAAACGTTTATGTTTTTTTACGAAAGATAGATATTTTACTATCTCTCTATATGCCTTTACGTTTTTTGCCATTACTCTTACCTGAACATCTCTCAAAGATTTGTACGAATAATCTTCAAGGTTTACTATTTTTGAAAAGTTATTCATCATCGCTCTTATATCTGAAACATTTGGAATAATTATTGGAGGCGGTTTTTCTTCAGAAAGCTCTTTGTTTGCATTATCGTAAATATAATTATCATCATCATTATTATCTACATCAAGTGCAGCAAACATGTTGTTGCTAGTAGGTACTTGGTATATCATCATTAGGGCAAGGAATTTCATGCACTTAAAAATGAAAAATATGCGCTTAAAATATGCGGTTAAAAAAGAAAAATATGCACTAACAATATAAGAAATATGCACTAAAAACTATAATTTTTGCAAAAATAATGCACTTAAAACTTAAAAATATATTTAAGTTAGTTATTTTGCAAACAGGCACAGAACTCGAAGATTTCCCATAGGTCAATAAAGTCTTAAAAATGTTTATTTTGATTGAATCAAAATTTGAAAACGTATCAATTTTTTATATTTTTTTACACAATAAAAAATGCTACTAAAAATGAAAAATATGCACAAATATGCATTAAAAAGCACAAAATATGCATTAAAAATCCACCAAATATGCATTTAAAGTCGAAATATGCAAAAACACGCATTTATGTCAAAATATGCAAAAATATGCAACTACAAATCGATGCCAGTTTGTTCTAAATTTGATGAGTCGGATAAATGTTTAGTCCATATTAGTTTTGGACTATCGAGGAATAACATGCATTTGCATGGAATTCCTTGCCCTAATCATCATTGTTGGTAGTTTTTGTTATTTTGATTGCATGCTTAACTAATTCTGGTGATCGATTTTGTCGTTGTTTCATTGTTTTGTTTTCAGCGACTGTCTACAAGACAATTAGCGTGTTTTTTAATCGCCTGGATTTAGAATTTTTCATACAAAAAATGGATTTATTAAATCCAAAAAAAAAGTGGATTTAATAAATCCACAATAAAAGCACGAATATATGAAACAGCCTATTAATTTAATGTCAGAAAAAAATACGAATGGAAATTAAAAGAAAAACAAAAAAATTTAAAAACTAACAAATAAAAGGTTTTTCTTAATTTTTTTTTTATGAAATATGTTTAGAAAAAAAAACTACACCTCACCAAATACATAGTTTTCATCTTGGACATGGAAAAATAGCTCAAATAAAAATGACAATTTTTCACTCTACAGTAAGTAATTTAATTAAATCCAATTAGTGAATATTAAATATTGCAATGGAATTTTTCAATTGTGTAAAAATATAAATTCAAGTGATAAAACTGAAAAGGCAGACTGTTTATCGCTGTTTTATGTAAAATATAATTATAAATTAAAAGTTAAAGTAGAATCCTTCAGCATCGAATTCGGTATTAAAAATTAGGGTGAAAGAAGTGTCGGACAGAAAATTTTTTTAAAATAGGAAAAATCTAACCCCATCTGTTGAGCACTTTTAGAAATACCTTTTGGATTTATTAAATCCAAGTGATTAGAAAAAACGGCTAATATCGCTTTCTTCAGTAGACTCGCTGCTACTATCCATTCTGCTGTAACAGCAGAGGATTAGTATAGCAGAATATTAATCCCTTTGTTTACTACTTAATAATAAGTAATAATTTGTTGTTGATTTCAATATACAATGTATTAAAAAAAAGTTTTTTCTTAAAACAATAACAAATGTTATTGCTTTTAATTTTAAATAGAATTATAGAAAAGAGATCACAATTAACTTCTGCACTTTATCACGGTCAGAAAATCACTCGCAAAAAAAAATATATAAAATCAATTTATATAAGATTTGTTGTTGGTTCACGTGTGATTTTTTTCATGTTCGCACAGATCCATGGCTAGTCAAGACTATATCTAACAAATGGTCCTAAATATTTAATATAACATACAAGTTTTATTTAATAAATTATAAACATACCCTTTTAGGGCTACAAAGTAATCCCAACATTGGGAAAATATAACCCCCTTGGAACTCAAAACAATTTTTGCCTCTTATAGAATTTTCAGACAATTAAAGCATACTGGGAATCAATTTTTTTTTATTTATTCTTTTTAATTTTAACAAATTAAGGAATAAATAAAGACCATAGAAAAAATACATATCGATTGATTTAAGAAATTAAACTTGTTTGAAGACTTTTGAATGGAGGCTTTGTTAGAAAGTTTGGGCAGGATGCACATATCTTGTAGGGACCCATTTGAAGTAGATGCCCAATCAATAATGTCCTTAAATGATGAAATTATGTGATCAATTCGAACATTGGTTTGAGCATTTTATCCGTAAAAGTGTCCTTTTCTAAATATTATAGAATTTTACAATATCTTTTATCTTTACCTTTTCAGTTATTTGTTACAAGATGTTTAATTTATCCAAAATATTCAACTGGACCATTTTTAAAAATGTATTTTAGAATTGAAAAAATATATATGGGAGATTAAAAAAATGTGATAATAACCATGTAACCAGCTAATTTCAAATGCATGGATTACATTTGAGTTATATATTTCGATATATATCAGCGCATTGTCACATGTTTTACAAAATTTATAACAATCTGACCAATTTTTGGTTAGTACATAAAATTTGTAACCAATTATAGGCCAAATGTAAACTCCGTAACCAGTAACTCATAAGGTGTTTTAACTTTAATGGCTTATATTTTAATAACCAATGAAGCTAAACACTAACTGTAAGAATTTATATGAATAGGAGAAGTAACGCTTTTAACAAAAATTAATACATTTTACAAACTTTTTCGTATATCTATGCTAACACGACTTCAACTCTGTAACGATTTTTCGTCATAATTTTTGATAAAAATGCATACACGAAATACATATATTGAGTTTTAAATGCAAAGTTAAGCAGTTAAAATTTTTTATTAATTGATTTTTTACACATCTGCAAAGAGTTGCAATCTGAAGTATCCCTATAAACATTTTCACTGGAATTCAAGTTGAAATCAAGTTCAATTCCAGCCCTGTTTTCCAGTTTCAAGGCTTGAATTCAACTTTTATTACATTTTATTTCAATAGCATACTCCAGCAAAAGGGAAACAAAAATTCAAGTTTGAAATATTTTTGTTAAAAAAACAAGTGCTAGAATTTGAAATATACTTTACTTCAAGCAAAATTTAAAGCACTTGAATTTTTAAAACCTACGTGCTTATTGGGATTATATTAACCCATTAAGAACTTTTTTTTTTAATTTTGTTCACAGTATAAATTTACATAAGCTTTTATAGCTTAAAAAAATTATATTTATAAAAATTTAATATTTAGAAGATTTTAACTTTTTTCTTTTCATATAAAAAAATTATTTTTAGCTCTGGTTGTTCAAGTTTAATGAATTAGTAAATTCTTTTTAAAAAATATATTTATTTTAAAATTTTTTATATTTGAAAATTGATACTTCCAGCCGAAATGAGCCGAAAAAAATCGGCGGCGGCGGCTGAGGCAAAAATGACCGGCGGCGGCGGCTTAAACGGCTCACGGCGGCTGGCTTGTTTCTCTGAAGCAAATGTGTTTTTTAAAACAAATTTTCTACTTCATCATTTCCTGAACCATCAAGAGTATTTTTTTTTTAGTTCAAAAGAAATAAAAGAACCACCCAGCCAGAAATTGATGATGGTGCAAAAAACTAAGTACTCTCAAAGCATTGTTTATACCAAAAATAAAACGTTTTGAGAACGTTTGGAAAATACCATCTTTAAAATGCTTTGATAACGATTTTTAACAAATTTTACAACTGTTGATTAAAAGAAAGAGTGTATGTGTTTTAGTACTAAAAATTATTTTTATTACTTTTGTAATATTTTGTTGCAATTATTTATGTAAAAGGGAAATAGCAATTGATTCGTTATAAAATCTTGTAAGAATGCATTTAGCTTCATATGTATACCTATTTCAGTGTTGTTTTCATCTAAATTTGTTACATTATATAATCCGATCTCCTTTGATTAGATCGGGTAGTTAAAAAACTTTCTAGTTTCCTTGAAATTGTTGCCTTTCAAATGCATATCACTGTATTTGTGTTTCGTATGCTTTGTACTAAAAATTTCTTTCACAATCATAATGTTCCCATTGTGTAATAAACATACATATATTATCAGGATGAATAGATGTAATTCGAAATCCATAAATGTTTACGAAAGAAAAAACTATAGATTCAGAAGTGTGTAAAGGTTTCCCCAGAGAATAGTTGCTGCTCTTATTGAAAGGATATACTAGTGGTATATTATTTGGGGAATTGGTATTAAGAACATGCAATTTCCTTTGTATATGGGAAATGGGATTAGTTGGAGATTTTACAATTTTTACAAAACCTAAGCTATTTTCAAAATCAAATGCTGAAAATTGTGATATAGGCGCCCCCATATTATTTACGTCATTTGAAATATGTATTAGATTATAAATATTCATGGTCACTGAGCTTGAGCCATAAAAATGTGGCATAAGTTCCACAAATTTTCTTAAAATCTTAAATTAATAAAAATTTGATTACTTAATGAAGTTTGAGACTAAAAAAATATTTATACCTTGGCTTCCAAAACAAGTTCTTCCAGAAATTTTTTAGCCGAATGCGGTTTTGAATTTCCATAATAGAGACCAATCAAAAATGGCTTGATAATGTATGCGGTTGAAACCCCATTTCCCATTTATTTTCATTATAATAAAGATTTGAATCAAAAGTGATATCAACCCAGTGTAGAAACGGTAATGACATATCATTATTTTTTGGACTACCAGTAATGACACCCACTTACCTTCCGCATTATTTTAAAACATATAATAATGAATTACTGATAATGCCTTACTTTTATCATTATTTCAAATAGAAAATAATTTTCTAGATTTTTTTGAAAATTTTTTTAAATCTATTTTTAGACTCAATATTTTTTAAACACTGGTAAGGATATATGTAACCACATATTTTTTGATTTTTTGTATGTTGGAGAGTAAGCTTACTTGTGTGCAGCAGGTCAATTATGTTTTTATCTATTAAATATTACATGTCGATATACCTCAGATGGTAGAGCTATTGATTGGCAATCTGTAACCCCAGGTTCGAATCCCGCACCAGCAAAAAATACAATAAAATATATTTTTTTTATATAATTTATTTTTTTGAAAATCTATTTTTAGACTCATTATTTTTGTCAGTACTGGTAAGCACATAGGTAACGATATATTTTTTGATTTTTCGTATGCTGGTGTGTAACCATCTCATTATTTTTCGCGACATCGCCATATAAAGGTAATAAGTATGTAGTTACATAACTACATATCTGGTAATGGGAAGATTAGACTTTATTCCAAAATATTGAAAATTTCCCAAAGTATCGTCTAAACCTAGCATCACTTTAGAATCGCCGCTCAAAGTACATGTTCCTAATAAAGTTTTAGAACATTTCGGAAGAGATGTATGTACAACCTTCAAATCTCAGTACCATTAATATTTCGTCTATAGAGGTTTGTGATTTTCCCTACAACCCAATTTTTCAGTTTTGAACACATCTACATTTCTCTTAATATCCTATAATTTTTTAACATAATCATTTAAAACTAATTTAAGTTCTAATAAAATATATAAAAAAAATAAATGTTTTTTAAGTACTAAGAAATTACTTTATTTTTTGTATTTAGAGTACTGGAAAATTGCTCTACTTTTCGTTTTTAAAATTCTCGGTAGACACTCCACTCTTGTATTAATACAATTTAAAATCACTTTATTTTTAGTTTTTCTAATGTTTTGAAAACGTTCTATAAACAAAAATCATAACGCTTTAAAATAACTTTATTTTTTGATTTTGCAACGTTTCTAAAATACTCTAAATACAAATATGAGACCGTAAATCATGGTTATAATTTTAGTGTTCTGAGAACACTATAAAATCCAAAAATATGTTGCTTTGATAACGGTTCAACCACCATACAAAGTGCTTTCAGAACGCTTTTATGTTTGTCAATTTCTGGCTGGGCAGTTTTATAGTCAGAGCTAAGAAGGATTTTTGTCATAAATGTTTCTTAAGTTGGAAGTTTTGCTTGAAAACTTCTGACAGATTTCGCTGAAATTTGGATATTCAATAGAGGAGAGAATCCAAATGAACACGTCTTTAGCAGCCATAGTTTTGGATACAAATTACACAGTGTTACAAAATAAAATAAAATACTTTTCAAATGACCAAGTGTAGATTGTAGGCAGAGCTACGAAAGAATTAATTCAATTTTAGCTTAATTCGAAATTGAATATATATCATTCCATCAAACCATTCCTTTATAATTAATTCATAGGTTTCATTCCCAAAGTTTAATATTAAATAGAATGCATTCTTATGTTGAATACATTCCTTATAGAATTACAATCAATTTAAATAATTAATTTTTTCATTAATTCTAATCTTTTACAAAATGGCTTATTAAAATTGTCATTTTATTCAATCAGTAAAATATCTAAGGTATGAATATACTAATGATTCTGACAACACTTTAGATTATAATTACAAATTAAATAAAAATGTGGCTTATTTTAGGGATTTAATATTGATATCATATACAAAACCCATAAAAATAATTAAAAACTCCAAATGTTGAGGTTTTAATCTTTTACAAACCGAATGAAACGTGAAAGATCATTATAAAAAGAATGAATTCATGAAAGAATTCATTCATTATGCATGAAAATTAAAAGAATGAAGTGAATGAATTCATAAGGAATAGTATAAAGAATGATACATTAGTAAATTTTAGTTAAAATTCCAAAAGTGAATTAAAGAATTAATTCATTCGAATTTATGGTCGTAGGTTTGGTTAAGTAGATCACATCACATTTTTCAGAAATTTCAGTACACCTGAAATTATCAAAAGACACATTTTTAAGACATTGCGGACGAAAAAAAATGTTAAGTTATTTCTCGGTCGACTTATAAAATTGGGGAGATATTTACAATAATCGACGCTGTTCTGAATTCCGAATCCACAAAAAAATTCTAAAGTGAAACATTCCGAATTTTTTTGCTGTTTCGTGATCCACGTCGGAGTTATTTTTTTCGTTTTATTTCGTGTAGAAAAAGCTTGATGATTGTGAAACGAATATATATTTTTTAACGACAATTATTATATAATAATTTATTTTAAAATTAGTCTATGAATATTAAAATTTGGTAGAAACAACAAATTTTCGAAATTTTTAATTCCGTGTGATTTTACAAATCAACTCTAATTAAAAAGTTTCGGAAATAAGAACAGGGGTGAATATCTGAATTTTTAACTTTTCTTCTAAGTTTTTCAACTTTGACATCTTTTCGAGCATAATTTTTTTCGAGCTATATTTTTTTCTAGTTTATTCTAAAAATACATTTAATTTTGAGTGAAAATATATATTGTGAAAAGGTGACACGGAGGAAATAAGGAGATAAACAGAGAAAATCTGAAGTAGAATGTTTGTATATGTCTGTTTGATCACTTCTGAAATTATTCATATAGAGACAATCTGACAATAAAAATATAAACAATAATACAATTTAATGGAAGATCACTGATGAAGCCTGTCCATAAAAAGGCAGAAACTAGATCTAGTCTGATTTGCAAATTTAATGTGTTTATAACTTTTGAGGAAGGTTTATTCTTCTTCTTAACCTCAAACCTACTAAATTAGAATTAATAAAAATACATATTAATGACAATATTAATTGTATTTGGTCTATACGACGCGTTTGAAAGAACAACACTTTACTATAGAAAATAAACAATGCCCTGTTGGCTATCCGTCTCCAATATACACAAATTGCCTGCACTTGTACGTACAAACCATACGTCAATGTGGCAATATTTGTGAAAAGGTGACACGGAGGAAATAAGGAGATAAACAGAGAAAATCTGAAGTAGAATGTTTGTATATGTCTGTTTGATCACTTCTGAAATTATTCATATAGAGACAATCTGACAATAAAAATATAAACAATAATACAATTTAATGGAAGATCACTGATGAAGCCTGTCCATAAAAAGGCAGAAACTAGATCTAGTCTGATTTGCAAATTTAATGTGTTTATAACTTTTGAGGAAGGTTTATTCTTCTTCTTAACCTCAAACCTAGAAAATAGAGTTTGTTTATTTCAAAGTTCCGAATCCACATAAAAAACTCTAAAGTGAAACATTCTGATTTTTTTGCTGTTCTGTGATCCACATCCGAAATATTTTCTTCGTTTTATTTCGTGTTGAAAAAGCTTGGTGAAAGTAAAACGAATATTTTGTTGCAAAAATTAATATTTTAAAATTTATTTCAAAATTTGTCAGTATGCTAAAATTTGTTCGAAACAGTCCATTTCCGACATTTTGAATTTTAAAAAAATTAAAAAGTTTCGGAATTCAGAACAGGGGTGGGTGAAACTCAGCAATTTTTCAACCGATTTTGAATCTTGTAACGTTTTTGGAAAGACAAAAAATTTAGCTTTCCAAATATATGTATATAGAATTATTTATTTGTAACTGAAATATGTTGACAGTTTTTTTTTTAAATATTAAAATTAATTATTTTTTTTAATTTGTATACTTTGACGGCTTTTTTACAGTATTAAACAATTCTTTACTATTGTAATTTATTCTGAAAGTGAGTTCAGTTCTTAGTAAAATCAGATTCTTTTGTTTGAATTAATTGAAAATAGAAAAAGTTATCATAATTTTTTTAAATATTTAATTCCAACTATTATAAGACAACTCGATGTTCTTGTTTGCGCACTCATTAAGGCAAATATTTTCAATTTTCTTATAAATACAAATATTCCATGTTTATAAAAAAATGTATAACTTAAAGTAGAACTTCATTTTACATTTTTTAAATTAGATAAAAATTAGTTTTTTTATACAAAATATTGCAATTAAAAGCCGTCAAAATTAAACAAAATAAGAAAAAATTAAGAAAATCAGTTTTATTTGAAAATATTTCCACACAATTTTGTTGAATATATAAACATTAGGGCGGGTCGATTTAATAATCGCCCATGGCTCAGTGAAAATCGTATTCTAGGGATCAAAATAAGAAACTTTGCCGAAGGAACCTTACCTCTAAAACGAATTCTACTACCCCCCAACTGTTGACTTTTGTCCCGTAGGGTCAAGTTTTGAAAAATCACACTTTGACCCATTTAGAGTGCCCCAATCGAGTCCAAATGTATGACCGACCCCCACTAACTTTGGAGGGCCGATCCACCCATGCCAGTGGCACACCCCCTGGAACTCCCCTGGGGGGTTCCCCATACAAACATTTTAAAAAATCACCATTTTTGGCACTTTATTTTATTATTTTTTATTTATTTTATTTATTTTTATTTTTTCTCTTTAGAAATTTATTTAATCAGAACATATGTAAATGAAAAAATTAATTTAACTTAGTAATAGAAAAGAAAATAAAAAAAATTACTGTTTGAAGTCTTTTTTGCTTTCAAGTCTGGGTAATTTCGCACGGCTCTCTAATGTCGTCACCATAACAGCATCTACATTTTCCGGTATAACTCGTTTGGAAACGCTAGCTAGCAATTGAACGTGTCGTTCTGTTGCAGGTCGTAAAATAGGTTGTGTGGGTTTTTTAAGCCACCACAAGACACAGCTGCATGTCGTAAACTTACTTAAGCTAAATCGGTTACAGGTAGAATTGAGCACAAAATTATCATAAAGGATTTTCCAGAAGTAATAAAAGGCGCACTTGTTTAACAGAATTTGTGGTCAGATTAACGTTTAATTTACATGTAAGTACTTTATGGGCAGTTTTGACAACAAAATCGGTTACAGGTAGAATTGAAATTACCATTTCATTCTTATTACCTCGTCTCCTAGACCATATATAACGCAACACATCAACAACTATCGAAAACCCAATGAGTCATATACCCAGGCATGATGTTACTGTTTTTGGTGTGTCTACTGATTTGACTGATCTTAATTTACCAACCCATCTGGATATCTTGAGATATTATTTTTACTTGAGCGAACAAAAAAAGTTGTCCTATAAAGCATTCACTATTCAAGTACAAGATAAGTTGATTGGAATTTGGGAAAAACTTGGTATGGAAATAATGCTGAAAAAAAGTGTATGTAATAAATTGAATAGATTGCTTGACAAATATCAAGAGCAAATCAAGAGAAGAAACAAACCCCAACAATTTACAGAGTATGTAAAATCTCTGGAAACAATTTTTTTCATTGGAACATGTAAATGCGATTTGAAGGCAGCTCCATGTACATGCGGTTTGGTTCCCGAACGCCTCAAAGAGTTTATGCACGATCAACATAATCAGAGAAGTCTAACAATGGATGGATTTGCGATGGAAATTGAAGAGCAAGGAGCAACGTCTATGTCATCAATGCCAACATACCAAGATCCCGATGATTCAACATACGCACCGCCACCGGTTCAAGAAGATTTGGATATAAGCACAAGTTCACAATACACACAGAGATACGATTGTTTTAACTTTGCCTTGGTATGTGACAGATTTGGCGTGCCTGATAGAGTAGCATCAGCAATGGGAACAGCTCTTTTCCAAGATTTTAAAATGAAAGATATCCATGGCAAACCTCTCATCATGGATAAATCGAAAGTTCGCCGAGAAAAAGAGAAATGCAGACAAGAATTGCTTCGCAAACGGTTAGATGATACCAATTTGTTAGCATTTTCATTCGATGGCAGAAAAGATGATACTTTAACGAGAGATACAATTGATGAGAAGTATCATACTAGAATGGTAAAAGAACCTCATCTTGTTATTTTGAGAGAACCGAATTCTGAATTGATTGGTTACTGGAACATGAAACCGCTGAATACAAAACAACCAAATTAAATGATTTTTTCAACGATAAAAATATATCACTGGATGCATTAATTGGCATATGCACTGACGGTGAGCCAACAAACACTGGCCCAAACGGTGGAATTATACGACGATTCGAATTGCTGTTAAAAAGACCATTGCATTGGTTCGTTTGCCTTCTACACTTCAACGAACTTCCGTTTCGGCATTTGTTTGAAGCTTTGGATAAATCAACCAGCACTGGACCAAGATCGGCAACCGGAAAATTGAGCCGTCAAATCGAAACTTGTGAAACTCTTCCGGTAAGTTATTGCTATCACTCATTTATTATAATTGTCAACCGTTTTTAATTGTTTTATTTTTATGTATTTTCAGGTGGTGGACGGCTTTCAGAAAATTGAGTTGAAAAATATGCCCCCTGCTCCAGAAAAAATTGAATTTTCCACCGATTCCAAGTACTTATACGACATGGCCCATGCAATTTCTAGCGGCGTGGTTTCAGTGGATCTGGCAAACATCAAACCAGGGAAAATTGTACATTCTCGGTGGCTCACCAAGGCCGCTAGACTATTACGATTATATGTGACAACGGAAAATCCAGATGCAAATTTAAGAATACTGGTTGAATTTATAATTACATGTTATGTGCCAATGTACTTCAATATCAAGTATTACAGCTCTGTCGTGTACGGTAGTAGATGATTTTTCAAATTCATTAGTTGGTCAAGATTTCTAGAACCTCGTTTACGCAAAATTGTCAATAAAGTAATTACAGATAATTCATATTATGCGCATTCGGAAAATATCTTGTTATCAATGTTGTTTGATGATAGCAAAGAAAAGCGCGACTGTGCTATCAAGATAATTATACGCTATCTAACCGATGTTGACGACCCAACGGGACTTAGAGCTTATAAAAAACCAGATATAAACTTTTATTGCACAAGTTACACGGAAATGATCAATATGAATGACATAAATGACGTATTTGAACCACCATTCACGCGAAGCATTCCATACGATACTTTGAAAGAATATTTAAATCAAGATGATCCACCGTTTAATGATCCAAAAATTCCATCACACATACAAGAAACAGAACGACACGTTCAATTGCTAGCTAGCGTTTCCAAACGAGTTATACCGGAAAATGTAGAGGCTGTTATGGCGACGACATTAGAGAGCCGTGCGAAATTGCCCAGACTTGAAAGCAAAAAAGACTTCAAACAGTAATTTTTTATTTTTTCTTTTCTATTACTAAGTTAAATTAATTTTTTCATTTACATATGTTCTGACTAAATAAATTTCTAAGGAGAAAAAATAAATAAAATAATAAAAATAAATAAAAAATAATAAAATAAAGTGCCAAAAATGGTGATTTTTTAAAATGTTTGTATGGGGAACCCCCCAGGGGAGTTCCAGGGGGTGTGCCACTGGCATGGGTGGATCGGCCCTCCAAAGTTAGTGGGGGTCGGTCATACATTTGGACTCGATTGGGGCACTCTAAATGGGTCAAAGTGTGATTTTTCAAAACTTGACCCTACGGGACAAAAGTCAACAGTTGGGGGGTAGAATTCATTTTAGAGGTATGGTTCCTTCGGCAAAGTTTCTTATTTTGATCCCTAGAATATGATTTTCCCTGAGCCATGGGCGATTTTTTTGCCTCCCCACAAATCGACCCGGCCTAATAAACATATGTATATATTTGGAAAGCCCAACTATTTCTCCTTGTAGCTCCGTTCAAAAACTAAAAATCCTAAATTTGTAATTTTTATCGATGAATTTAACTTAAAATTATTTTTTATTTGATAATTCCAAATTTATTGTACAATTTTCTACTGCTATATTTTGGAAAAAACACATTAAACATCTTTAAATTACGTGTATAATGTTCTATCAAGCCGATTAAGCCGCCGCCGCCGCCGATTATTTGGTTGCGCCGCCGCCGCCGATTTTTATCCGGCTCAACCTTAATCGCCGCCGCCGATTTTTGCTTGCGCCGCCGCCGCCTATTATTTTGATCGCCTTGTTTCCCTGTTTGGGACACATGTTATACAATTCTATAATCTACTATTCCTGCGCCTTAATCTGAAGTAGAAATGGTTACCCCACCTTTTCCCGTTTTGGCCACATGGGACATGTGGTTCCACTACATTTTTTAAAGTAAATTTAAATTTATCCATTTTTTCAAAAAATTGTATCTTTGATCTGAAGCGGTTTTGGGACACATGTGATATAATTCTGTATTCCACTATTCCTAGACTTTAATCTGATGTAGGAATGGTTACCCCACCTTTTCCTATTTTGATCCAATTGGTCATGTGATTCTACCATATTTTTTAGATGGAAATTAAGTCTAGTACACTTTTTAGAAAATTCATGTCGTTGATCTGGATTGGTTTTTGGAAATATGTACCACTTTATTAGTCTACTATTCCTTAGACTCCTTTTCCGTTATAAATGGTTATTTCACCTTTCCCATCTTAATCACATTTTTTTCGAATTATTTGCTAATTTAAAATAGTTACGGGCTGTCAATATATGATTATACATTTTTATCTGTTAAAAAATTAAGTTATCTCTGTATGACCTTTAAAACATTCTTTCCGATTTAAAATAGTAATAATTGCATGCATAATAGCAGATAACAGTTTAGGACATCAACGTATGACCAGCGGTTTCAATTTTTCCAATAATTTACTAATTAAAAATATTTTCGCAAAGAAAATATAAATAAGTAGGTACACTTTTTACAGCTTCTGTTAACACCTTAACATTTTTGTGGAACGTATTTAACTTTCGTAGCTATCTTCACATACATTTAGAAAAATGTTTAATAGAGTTAAGAAAAAAAATTTCTTTGAAAAAAAAACAAAAATCGCGAAAAAAAAAAATTTCTGGGGGAAAAATAGCGAAAAATTGTATTTAACAGGGTTGGATTGATTGAAATTCAAAAATGATCCCAAAAGTATAAAACATATTGCTTTATGGTACTTTAATATTAAAATTTTAAATCAGCATGCCCGGCTTTAACTTTTTTACTCGTTTTACTTTTTTTGTTGTTATGATGAAGGAGTGATTTTGCACAAAAATACTCCAATTTTTGGTAAAAAAAAAAATAACAATAACTTAAAGAATAGAGTTTAAAATAGAATTAATAGAATTGCAAAATGTTGATAAGGTTCGTTTTTAATCTTTGCAATTTTTATTGATTTTTTTTAGGTTTGGGTCATAGAGTCTAATGTGGATAGCGTTTGTGATAAATTCCTATCTTTTAAGAATTTCAGTGAATTTTGATTTTTTTACTGTAACACCTGTACACTTTTTCATTTAATCATACCAAAAATCTTAGAACGGCAACCAACACCACAAAAAGTATTAACTCTGATCGCGAAAATTATTTTTTTAAAAAATTTCATGCAGGTAAGCCCAAAGATGCAGAAATTTGAAGACGGTAAACAGAACGTGCAATAAGAACCATTAAATTAATTTGGAGTAGATAAATTAAGGCAGAATGGGAAATTCATATTACCCGCCAAAGTATTCCCCATTACCACCTATTTTAGAAATACAACATTTTGGGGTACTTTTGTTTATCCGCCTTTAACTTTTTGAGATAACATATTTTCAGTGACACAGTTGGGAAATCAAATAATTATAAATTCATTTCAAAGGATTTTTGAACTTTTTTACAAGAATTAACTTTTGAGTTGTTTTTAATTTTTCTTTTATATAATTTTAGTTAATAAAATGAACTGAATTCATAATTAGAGATGACTTATTTTCAGTCTAATTGTAAAAAGTCACTAAAATAGTATTTTTTTAAACAAATTGAAAAATTTTTTTAGCATATTTTTTCTAGCATATTTTTTTAGTTTTTAGAATTTTTTAGCATTTTTATGCAACAAATCTAGCATTTTTTCCTAAATAAGTTTTGGCAACACTGATTGCAATGGAATTAATTCTTTGAATTTATTGTTTGATGAACGCGTTCAGTTGAACGAATTCAGTGAATTACTTAAGAAAAGGAATTAATTCAATTCTAAAGAAAATTGAATTCGATTGGTAGTGAATTCATTCAAAAAAGAATTAATTCTTCAAAGCTCTGCATAGCTGGCAAGATGCTTATAGGTCTCAAATTATCAATGTAGTTATTTGTTGTGAATACTTGAATAACCTATTTATACCAAGTAGAGATGGGCACGTGAGCAGAATATTGCGTGATTCACGTGAATCACGCGTGATCACGCGTGAGTGTGAGTAAAACATTAATTTATTCATGTGAACGTGAGTGAGTGTGAGTAGATTAAAAATGTTCGTGAGTGTGCGTGAGTAAAATTTTTGCGTGAGTGAGTGTGCGTGAGTCGAATTTTAACGACTCACGCTTTTTTTGGGCTTTTTATTCATATTTTCAGTAATTGTTTTAGGCGACTTTATATTTTTAGGTATTTTTAATACAAAATAAATGGCAAAATTTCATACTCGTCTAGGGTTTCCCGGAAAATGGGAATGAAAATCGAAAAGTATCAGTTTTTTGGTAACATTTTTTTTTTTATTTTGATTTGTTTTATTAATATAAAAACCAAAATAAATAATTTTATTTTTTCAGAATTTATAGCTTGTGAAATTATTTTTTTTAATTCAAGTTATTTCTTCTCTAATGTCAAGGTTTTTGACTTTAATAATATTGCAATTATAGTCACAACTTTGAATAGGCACGTAAATATTAATAGGCATATCTAAAACATACCCAATTTATTGCTTGCCAATGTCATTTGCTCCATTAATACTTCTAAATTATCCTTCTAATGCCCAAGGACTCTAAAAAGCGGTCTTCAGATCTTAAAAAAATTTCAGGCTAAATAACAATTTTTATAAAATCAATTATGTCAATAGAAAACATAATTTACTTCGTTTGTTGCACAACATACGGTTTTGAAGCGAGACCCAGCATAATCTCAGCAATGGGTGCTCATTTCTAATACCTAAATAATAAGCAGTAGAATTATTGTCTTCTGCATATAATTCAGTATCAAAACTCATGTTTATTCGACAAGGTCGTTTTTGTTAGTATTTGTCTATATTCGCTAGCAAATAATCTAAAATTTTGGGGTCTGAAGCTGTCGAATGCCCCATTAGTGCTTCTCAATCATATTTTTTAATATGTAAATTAAATGGATGAAAAAACATCGGTTGCCATTTTATAAATTAATGATAATGATTTCGGCCCATCTCTATGCTCCTTCCCTACACTTAAAATAATACGTCGGTAGAAAAAGCTGCCAAACGGGTTTGGAGTCGAAAATTTGTTTAAAATTAATTTAACAAACACTAATTTTTAATATAATTTCATGTTTCTGTTAATACCCGGTAGATGGCGAAACCAATGTGTCCCAAGTTTTAAACATAGCGCTATTTCTTTCCCTCCCGATTTTTTTAAATGGCCCATATATCCAAAACTAAGAGATAGAGCAAATTTTACGAAAATTTCGGCTACCCCTTGCTACGTAATAGTCCCGTGAAAATTTTATTTCTATCCAAAAATGGCCCTTGGTAGGGCCTTCTGTCCTTAGAAATTTAAAACAAAAATTCCATTTAATAAAATGGCGCATATCTCGAAAACTAAGCGAGATAGAGAAAAACGGACAAAATGTTTGCTACTTTGGAGTATCCTTACGTAGCCTTAGATGATATGGACCAGGTCCGGGGAGCGTCCCGAGACCCTATAATTTGAACAAATTTTGCCATCAGTATAATTACAAATAAAACTGTAGTTTCACTAATTTTTTACTTAAATTTAGATGACAAATTTAGATAAACAAAAAAAATCTAAAGTAGAATGCTTGTATATGTCTATTTGATCACTTCTGAAAGTATTCATATAGAGACAATCTGACGATAAAAATATAAACAATAATACAATTTAATGGAAAAAAAGGCAGAAACTGGATCTAGTCCGATTTGCAAATTTAATGTGTTTATAACTTTTGAAGAAAAGGTTTATTCTTCTTCTTAACCTAAAACCTACTAAATTAAAATTAATAAAAATACATATTAATTACAATAATAATTGTATTTATTTGGTCTATACGACGAGTTTGAAAAAACAACACTTTACTTAAGATGTGTTAAATTTAAAAAATCAACAAATTTTATATTAAGCTAAAAAACGGAAATTAATTTTGTGAAAGTAAAAAATTTTTCTGTTCAACTATTTCATAAAAAAATGCCGATTATAATCTATTTTGGCATAAAAAGGGTTTTGAATTTTTTCGCAAAACTGGTATCAAAAGTTACTCAGGAAAAATTTTTTACAATCGGTAGCCAACCACATTTATTCCACAACTGGTTCCACTGCAACCGATTTCATGGAACTGGTTCCGGAACGAGTTCTTGGGATCCCATATGAAAGGTATGACTGAAGTAGAATCAGTTCTAAAACTAGTTCCAGAACTGATCCTAAGGCAACCGGTTCCACTTTGGAGCTATGGAAGTGGTTGCTTTTGGGACAATTTCAAACAAAAATAACACTATGCGACAGTCAAAATCGGGATGGGATGAAACCAACGGGAAATGTTATATCGGTCAAAAACAAGTTATACGTGTCCCGGCGTTTCGCTGGGTCACCCCTAGGAATCGAGATATATCTTTTTTTTGACATAACTCGAGAACCACTAGTCCGATTTTGCTCAAACAAAAAATTAAAAATTATAATTCCTTTAATCTGTTCATATAACGTTTTTCTATATACTCAACAGTTTTGCCGGTAAAAATAAATGTTTGTTACCGCTACCATAAAAATCAATAACCTTTTGTTTATTACTTTTTTTTAATATTTTAGGCAAAAAATATTATTTTCTTCATACATTTATTTTTACCGGCAAAACTGTTGAGTATATAGAAAAACGTTATATGAACAGATTAAAGGAATTGTAATTTTTAATTTTTTTAAAATTGTTTGAGCAAAATCGGACTAGTGGTTCTCGAGTTATGTCAAAAAAAAGACCACCAAAGGTCAAATCGATATATCTCGATTCCTAGGGGTAACCCACCGAAACGCCGGGACGCGTATAACTTCTTTTTTACCGATATAACTTTCCCCGGTAGTTTGAATCCTTCCCGATCACTGACCCCTACCATTTGTCTCACAGTGTAATCGGTGTTAGAATCGATAGTAGAAGGGGTTGCAAATGAAAAGTAGATATTCTACAACCGATTCTTGGGAACAGAAAATTTTCCTGGGTATGTAACGACAATCTTGCTGAAACAGAAGCAGTTAAGTACGTCATTGCATTCCCGAGATGCAAATTTTGACCTTTATGCCAAAATAGGTCTGAAAAGTTTATCGTTAACAGACGTATTAATATTGTATGATCTATGGAATAATATCCCACTAAAATCTTTCATTACCCAATAAGTGGTTAAATAATGACACTAACATGAAACCCTATATAGGATGCGATTTCGAGTTTAATTTTTAATATTATGTTTTTCTGGGAAGTTTTTGTTTCGTGAATTTGCGTGATTCACGTGAATCACGCGTGAGTGTGACTGAAAGTTCAATTCACTCACGTGAGTGTGAGTAGTAATTTTTTTACCGTGAGTGATTGTGCGTGATTAGAATTTTTTTCTCGTGAGTGTGAGTGAAAATTCACTCACGTGTCCATCTCTAATACCAAGTAGTCAGTAGTTTATATCACTATGTAATGAACTATTCATGTTTTAATAAAATGCGCTGTTCTTTATAAATTCGTATAACAACATATTATGGGCCCAGGGACGCGCAAGAATTGTTAGAACATTCGAGTTCATTTTAAAGTAAATTTTTTTTAATTTATTGAATTCTTCGAGATTTCCTATCTAAACTGCAATATGACAATGGCTTCAAACAATTTGTCGTATCCATTTGACAAGTTGCGTGGGCAAAAAATTTCGACGTTTGGAGACGCCATGCAAAATCGTATTTGGTCCTAAAAGGTTGTTGGAAAATTGTTGATGTGGGCCTCGTTGGAACTCCTACTGATAAACAACTGGAGATAAATGATCGCGCATTTGCCGAAATTACTCTAATGATAGAGCCAGCAAATTTTGCTCACATAGCTACGGCGTGGGACGCACTGTTAAATGCCTTTGAGGATACAGGTCTGACATGAAAGGTCGAACTTCTAAAGCGTTTGGTTCAGCTGAAGTTATCTGATTTTGATAGTGTACAGGGGTATGTGAGTGAAATGATAATGATGTCGCTTAAAGTTTAGCAGACTGGTTTAAAACTGGACGATGAGTTAGTTGCTTCACTTATGCTAGCTGGATTTCCAGAGGAATTCGTACCTCTTGTAATGGCAGTGGAAAATTCAAAGGCAAAATTAAGTGTTGATATGGTTAAAAATTTGCTGTTGCAAGATGCAAAGGTGGAGAAAAAGGCTTTAGTGTCTAATAGGAGACATAACACCCGTAAACCCAAGTGCTATGCATGCAAAAGAGGAGGGCATATCGCGAAAAATTGTCCCCAAAAAGCGAACGCATCAAAAAAGAAAAATCTGGAAGAGAAAACTTCGTTAGCAGCCTCTTTGCTTTCATCATCTTCTTTACTTGAAAAGCAACAACATTAAAGAGTGGTTTATAGATTCCGGTGCTACTTCGCACATGACAAATACGAAGAATATTTTGCGCAATTCAAAGAAAGTAAGTGATAAACATGTGGTAATTGCAAACGATGGGAAAATGGCCATTAAGTGTGCGGGAGATGTAAGTGTTGTTTTGCATTCAGGCGAGAAAGATACAAATGCATTTTTGAAAGATGTTGAATATGTTCCTGAAATGTCGGTTAATTTGATTTCCGTGAGGCAAATGACTTTAAAAGGCAATAAAATAGTCTTTCAAGATGACAGATTATAAATTTTTAATAAAGGCGGCGAATTGCTCGCAACGCCAAAAGCTTATGCCAACTTATACAAATTACATTGTGATGTGAATGTAAGCAAATGTGAAAACGCGCTGATTGCTTCAAACGATTTTGAATTGTGGCACAGAAGACTTGCACACATTTGTGAGAATAATTTAAAGAAAGTGATGGGTGCATCTAATGGGGTACAATGTGATGGTGTTGCTATAGACGGGAAATGTGTGGTTCGCATAAAAGGTAAGCAACCACGCGCATCGTTTAAAGAGCCAGGTCATCGTGCCAAAGGTTTACTACAAATTGTGCATTCGGACGTTATGGGTCCCCTCAGAACAAAATCTTTTTCCGGAAACCGTTTTCTTTAACTTTCGTAGATGACTACTCACGTAAGGTATTTGTGGTGCCAATAAAACGCAAATCTGACGTTTTTGAAGAGTTCAAGCGGTTCAAAATGTTTGCCGAAAAGCAGTGTGATGCAAAAATAAAAATTTTGCAGTTTGAAAAATATCTGGCAGACTGTGGCATACAGCATCAAAAAACAGCGCCAGATACGCCAGAGCAGAACGGCGTGGCTGAACGTATTAATCGCACAATTATGGAACGCGTAAGGTGTATGCTGTTTAACGCAGGTTTAGATGATATATATTGGAAAGAAGCTGCGGTGACCTCAGGTAGAAAACCCAACTTGAAACATTTGCGTGTTTTCGGCAGCAGAGCATTCGTGCATATACCAAAGCAGAAACGTAATAAGCTAAATGAAAACTCAACAGAATGTATTTTAATGGGGTATAGCAATGAGAGTAAGGCGTACAGGATGCAAGATCCTATTACTCGCAACATTATCATAAGTCGTGATGTCGTTTTTATAGAAAACAATAATAAGGTATGTGTCACTGAAAATATTTCTACTAATTGTAACTCTCCCGTAGTATTGGTGGGGAACACGAAGTTGCCAATACAGGGGAGGAAGGTGATATAGAATTGTCAACTGAAGAAGAAGACTTTATTTGCTTCGACAGTGACGAGTATCATGACGCATATGACAACAACAGTAGCAGCGATGAGCACAACAACGATAACGTCATTGAAAATGAAATCAGTACACCTCGTTGTTCAGAACGTATTGCAAATAAACCTCGTCGCAGATACAACTTTTGTGTGACACAAACTGAGTGTGGTAGCAAGCTGGGTAATGCCGAAACATTTGATGTGGCTATTTCGTCATCACAAGCTGATTTATGTAAGGTGGCGCAATTTTGTGGTGCACTGGGCGACATCGTACTGTGACACTCTCCTCAACTGAGGGGGAGTACATGGCAATGGTATCAGCTATTCAGGAGTGCATATGGTTACAACGATTACAGCAGGAACTTGTCCAAAGTCAACAAGAGCAGATGTCACTGTATTGCAACAACAAAAGCGCGATTCTCATAGCGCAAAACAATTCATTTTCCAATAGAACTAAACATGTTGATCTTAAAGTTAAAGTTGTCAGAGAAAAATTGGATAATAAGGAAATTATTATTTAAAGTATGTAGATACTAAGAATATGTAGATACTAAGAATATGATAGCAGACTTTCTTACTAAGGCTGTTAGTACTGATAAGCTTAATACATTTACTGGCAAATCTGGTTTGAAATAATCTTTTCATAATAAATTGTATAAATAATTTATTCAGGGGGAATGTTGTTAATACTTGAATAACCTATTTATACCAAGTAGTCAGTAAGTTTATATCACTATGTAATGAACTTCATGTTTTAATAAAATTCGCTGTTCTTTATAAATTCCCTACGGGAAATTTTAACAAACTGTCACCGAACTGGCCCCTTTATATGAAACAGACTGGTCACTTTTACATGGCGTTGTCATAAGAGGGGGAAATTGACCCCTTGTGACATGTCACAAGACAAATCCTAGGACAGGTTACTGAACTCTCATAAAAAACAAAGTTCAGAGACCTGTCCTGGGATTTGTCTTGTGACATGTCACAAGTGGTCAATTTCCCCCTCCTATGACAACGCCATGTAAAAGTGCCCAGTCTATTTCATATAAAGGGGCCAGTTCGGTGACAGTTTGTTAAAATTTCCCGTAGGGTTCTTATAACATTATTCGATTTAGCAATCGGTACTACACGACCTAATTTCCACGCATATGGAAATTTAGAAACTGTAAATATAGTATTAATAAGTTGAAGAAGCAAACTTGAAATCAGCAGGTATATAATTTTTAAAAACTTTATTGGGACCATGTCATAACCAGCTGCATTAGACTTTATTGAGTTAATGGCAATAAGAACATCATATTCCGTAACCGCATTAAAAGAAAAGGAGTTTTGGCCATCAATAAAGTTTTCAAAATCATAATTACCCAGGTGACTTGGATTCAGGTTATTTAAAACCCCAGTTGCAATCTATTCAACGTCAGCCTTATCAAATTCAGGACTCTGACGACCAACGCAACCCAACCTACAAATGTTACTCCACATCTGAGTGTTATCAACACCAGTAAGTAAACTCCTACCATAATTTCTACGAACTTCTCTAATGACCGATTTAGCCTTATTTCTAAGTTTACAAAAAATGGTCCAGTTGTCATCAGTGCGATCTCTAAGGTACGTTCCGTATGAAGTGTCCCTCAGCGATCTGGCTTGAGTAATTTCCTTAGAATTCATCCCCTTATTATCATTTGAAAAGGGTTTAGTCCTAAAAGTAGGGACTAAATTATGTAAACCATTTACCAAATCATTTAATGTAGAAAATTGCAAATCTACATCATTGGTACAATAAACAAGGGATGTGTCAAATCGATTTACATATTGACCAAACTCATCATAATTTATGCGTTTATAATCCTTAAGTTCAATTTCATTTTCCAATCAATATAAAACTATGATGGGAATTGAAAAAAGGAAACAAAATTTGACCCTTGTGCTCTACTAGGGATGGCGGGCTGAGCATGAAGTAATCAATTAAAGAAGTACTGTTGTTTCGTACACACAAGTGTGTAGCAATTATGTAAACACGTCAGACCACATCTAGAGCTTAAAGAACGAACTGTTTCAGAAATCGAAACATCAAAAAGATTACAATTGAAATCCCCCATAGTAATAATATTAGAAAAACGATCAAATAAATCACCATGGGGTTCTTCAAATAAATTTATATCGCCATTTGGCAGACAAACGATCTCTACTACAGCCGAAACTCCATTACCAAAAACTTCAACAAATAAAGACTCACAGCGATGGTATTGTTCACCATAACAAATTATTCTATAATGCAACTTATCTGAAATGTACAAATAATGGACATGGACATGTTTGAGTTTTCATGAGTCAATCAGCTTGATGTCTACTATATTTGTACTCAGATAAAATCCAATACCATAGGATATGATAATATTCATCCCAAGTTTATAAAAGTAATCTTGCCATCTCTATTACCTTATATTACTCATTTATTTAACACTATCATCACAACTAGCTGTTTTCCTTCGAAATGGAAGCATGCTAAGATAATTCCAGTCCCAAAATCGAACACTGAGTATCGGCTAATAGCTATCTTAAGTTTTCTTTCAAAAGCCTTGGAGACAATTTTTCTCCGCCAAATAAGTGTTTACGTACATGACAATAAATTGCTGTCTGGCTCTAATTGATGTATGTTAACTTTCTTTTAAAATCGCTAAAAACAAAGAAAATTTGGTCTTGTTTAAAGTGCTGCAATTTTAAGTCTGGTGACAATTTGTAGATAAAAAATAATGCAAGACTTAAGGAAATTTTATAGGATTTCCAAAAATATACAGTTTATACAGAACCGGTCAGTACTGCCTAAATTTTACTACGTAATTTGATAAAAGGTTGATATCGCTAATTTTTCGTTAAAAGCCATGCCCACTTAAAACAATTAACAAAATGAAAAAACAAAACATTACGTTAAAATTCTGTACAATTTTCTGAACCAGCTCCTTGCCTTTCGTGGCGAATTTAGCCACTATTTTGATCTTTAAAAATAAAGGCAACAATAAAAGTAGAAAAAACTTGAATTGACTTAAATTCGTGGCCACAACTGTATATATATATATATTTATTTTTTTTTTGACTAATTTAAACTATTAAAAAAATGTCCAAATTTGTCCAGCTTAAAACCAACACTATAAAAAACATGTGATCTGTAGAATCATATTATGTGCGTTCCCGTACGTTACCGCGGGTACTCGCGGGAACCCAAAACAGCCCAAACAACAACAATTTACATGCAATTTTGAGTACGGGAACGCCTTTGGGCTGGTTTGTGTAACTTCGGTAAAGTACGGGAACAGACATATTATTTTATTACTTTCTGCATAAACTTGCATACTTTGAAAATATATGTATTTTTCTAGACTCCTTCACTGCAAAAACAATCAAAAACAATGATCTACAGTAGTTTTGATTTAACTGCCTTTTTCTTAAGTGCACATTTGCTATAGCTGCACAAAATAGTACCTTTGGCTTTTGTTTTTTTGGAGATGATATTATTTCCTTAACAATTTTCGACTCATCTATTTTTCCAGCAGCTCTCAAGCTCATTTGTGTGGCGTAAGCCAAAACAGGCAAAGAAATTTGATCTCTTATGTCTTTACATTTCTTAACTTTTGTTTTTTCTTTGCACTCTTCAAATGAGAGATCATTGCGACCTCTTTTTTGTTGTGGTTCTGGTGGTTGACTGAATGAGATTGAGGCATCCAGCCAATTCTTATTATTTTTTACAAAAATTTCATTCTTTCTATGACATTTTTGCCACCGAATCTCATAGCTAGAGCAAAAATTATGAAACCTTGTCATAAAATCTACCATATCCGAAGGGTCGACACGTTTTATTACTTCCCATCTCAAAAGTTTAAATTTATCCTGAAGTGATTTAGGTTCTGCACTCCTCATAAAATTATGCAACTCATGACGAGGAATGAAAATTGTTTTGGGACATGTTCCTAAAATTAATAAGATTTCTATTCGTTTAAAATTTGCAAAAAGTAATTCCTTTAACCCTGTACCGAATAATTTACACTTTCACAACACTTTAAATATGTAACATCACATCACAAAACATTGACAGCTAAAACAATAAATAAACGTGTCAGTACCGAATCAATAATACCCTACGGATGGATAGAAATTTTTAAAAATGTATTATCATTATATTAGTAGATTGATATCACCAGCTTAAAACAAAATTAAAACTTTACTCGTATGATGCATGTATATGACCAACAGTTATTATGTAGGACTCAAATAAATGACAATAATAAATAGGGATGGGAGCGTGACCTCCTTCAATTTTTCAAAATAGTGCACTTGTGCCATATACAATTTTCTAATAATTTAAAATTAACAAATGTTTAAGTAAAATTCATTGAAATATCATAAACACATGTAAAATAATTTAATTAGTTTTATTCATAGTAAATAAACCCAACATACGCAATCACGTGAGCATGCGTGAATTAAAGTTACTCACGCCCCCATCTCTAATTAACAACACATTTTTTTAGCTACAATAACAACTACTATAACGAAAATAATGACAAAACAAAGTAAAAACAACTTGATGTTTTTTTTTTTTTCATATTTGTGGATTTTTAGCATCTTGAGTTATTTCACAAAAACAAGCATAACTCAAAAATCGCAAAAAATCGCAAAAAAATATTTTGGGGTTTATTAGTTGAGATCTGATATTATAACACTATATAGACGATTTTACGCAAGCTCACGAACAAAGTTGTTGAAACTCCATATATAAATCAAAAATAGCCAATTTTTGGGCTAATTTTATTTTATTAACATTTAATATTTTTAAAACATTTATTTAAACAAAAAAACATGTACTATATAGTAAACTACCTGAAGTTGACGGTTCCATTATAAAAATTTAACTTTTAGAAGTATTAATAGAAAAAATTATCAATTGAAATATCAAAATTTTCACTTTTTTTCAATATGCACAAAAAAAATAACAATTATTCAACTTTAAGTGCTCACTTCAACTAAAGCAAACAACTTAAAAGCATAATTTTTGCAATTAGTGATGCAGAATTTTATCCACTTTCACCCGGTACCAAACACGATCATGAATTTTAAAGTTCATATTTTGAATTAATCGCCACTTTTCATTCATTTGGCCCCAATGTGCAGCGGTTTGGGCAGGTCGTCAAGGGGGGCCTTTTTCTCTTTTTAACCCCCATTTTTACCATGTCCCTGTCAAAAATTCTAGAAAGTACTTTCCAGAAAAGTTAGCCCCTACTCCAAGGAACACATATCTTAAATTTCAGCTTTCTAGCCAAAGGGGTTTTGGCAGGCCGTCAAGGGGGACACTTTCCCCCTTTTTGCCCGTTCCGGTAGGAATTTCCAAAAATCCCGTCTTAGCGGACGTCTACCCCGAAAGAGGAACCTACGTACCAAATTTCAACTTCCTAGCTTCAGCGGTTTGGGCTGGACGATGTTGAGTCAGTCAGTCAGTCACGTTATTCTTTTATATATAGAAGAAGATAATACAATTTAATGGAAGATCACTGATGAAGCCTGTCCATAAAAAGGCAGAAACTAGATCTACACCTTTTCCAATTGTATTTCAGAAGTTATCATTTGTATTTCAGATTCAATTGTATTTCAGAAATTATCAATTGATTTTCAGTTTTATCAATTGTATTTCAGAACTTATCAATTGTTTTTCAGATTTATCAATTGTATTTCAGAAATTATCAATTGAATTTCGGTTTAATCAATTGTATTTCAGAAATTATCAATTGTATTTCAGAAATAATCAATTGTATTTCAGAAACTACCAATTGTATTTCAGAAATTATCAATTGTATTTCAGAAATCGTCAATTGTATTTCAGAAATTATCAATTGTATTTCAGAAATCGTAAATTGTATTTCAGAAATTATCAATTGTATTTCAGAAATTATCAATTGTATTTCAGAAATTATCAATTGTATTTCAGAAATTATCAATTGTATTTCAGAAATAATCAAATGTATGTTCTGAAATAAAATGATAATTTCTGAAATACAATTGGAAAAGGTGTAGTCTGATTTGCAAATTTAATGTGTTTATAACTTTTGAGGAAGGTTTATGCTTCTTTTTAACCTCAAACCTACTAAATTAGAATTAATAAAAATACATATTAATGACAATATTAATTGTATTTGGTCTATACGACGCGTTTGAAAAAACGACACTTTACTATAAAGAATAAAAATGCCCTGTTGGCTGTCCGTCTCCAATATACACAAATTGCCTGCACTTTTACGTACAAACCATACGTCAATGTGGCAATATTTGTGAAAAGGTGACACGGAGGAAATAAGAAGATATACAGAGAAAATCTGAAGTAGAATGTTTGTATATGTCTGTTTGATCACTTCTGAAATTATTCATATAGAGGCAATCTGACAATAAAAATATGAACAATAATACAATTTAATGGAAGATCACTGATGAAGCCTGTCAATAAAAAGGCAGAAACTAAATCTAGTCTGATTTGCAAATTTAATGTGTTTATAACTTTTGAGAAAGGTTTATTCTTCTTTTTAACTTCAAACCTACTAAATTAGAATTAATAAAAATACATATTAATGACAATATTAATTCTATTTGGTCTATATGACACGTTTGAAAAAACAACACTTTACTGGAAATTGTTTTGCTTGAAATTTTGCAAAAACAGTTTTTAGAGGTCACCCCATATTATACTAAAAATTGGACTTTGGGGACAACTTGGAAAGGTGCCATATAACATTTTTCAAAAGTCGCGATTTTTAGGTATAGGCCGCTACAGATGAATACATTTTTTTAGTTGAAATATTTCCTTTTAATAGCTTCTTTACTAAGCAATATCATTTATTAAGGCCGATTTAGCTTTCAGCGATTCAATTGGCTAAAACCTTAAAAAACCGTAAAAATCAATATAAAACGCGAACAGTGGTTTTAATATTAAGTTTTATGCATCAGATTTTAAGCCTAAATATGAATACAGGTCATGTCCTACATTTCACCACAAAATATTTATATTGATTGCATTTGAAAATTTTTGTATATAAAAAAACTAAATGGAAAACCGCTAAACTTTAAAGGCATTTCGCGGAAAATATGTACCTTAGATCGAAAAATAAAGTACGCCATTGTGATCAGCATGTCCAAAATATATAGAATTGATGGTCAGAGCTCTATTAGTTTTTAAAAGTCAAGATTTTGTCATGTAGTGTTATGTTTATTTGTGAAAATTCAAAAAACTTTGTTAAAAAATAACGTTTTTCTTTTGAACCCATTGGCGATCCAATTTGAAATTTGCACGGTCTGTAGCTGAAATATTGAGTTATCTGCTTCAATAATTTAAAGAAAATTAAAGATGGGTTTTTTGAAATATTTGCAAATTAAGGATATTTTTCAAATTGTATTATCCTTTTTCCACTACAGATTTTATTTTTGCAATTTATTTTGAAAGTAGATTATATAAGCATTGCTAGGTGAAAATTTTATAACAATCGGATAACGCGTTCAAAAGTTGTAATCATTTGAACATCATGTATTTTTCACAAATTTACTGAAAAAATCAACTTAAAACAGCGATAGAACGCGTATCAAAATGAATTTGGAAAAAAAATTTACGTTTAATATCGCGACACTTAGCAGAATGTATGTACCAAGTTTTGTAAAAATCGAAAGGGGTCATGTCCAAAATCTTCTATTTTTGTACCCATTTAATATGGAATGATACGTAACAAAAATAAAATTCATTCCTCTGGAAGAATATTTCCTTTCGCTTTAGAAAAACAGGGGATTGATTGTTGAGAATATTGTAAATTTTCTAAGTTTTTCTCTGTTTCTAGCGTTTTTTCCGTGTTTGTAACGATTTTTAATAATTTTTTAGCGATTTTCCGTTTTTTTATAAATTATATTTTTTAATCTCTCTAATATTTGTTGTTTCATTTCATCAATCATATCTCCATTCAATACAAAATTAAGCAAGTGTCATACGGGTTTAAATAAGTCTATTCTTCACACACAATATAAATCAATTGGAAAACCACCTACACTACTATTGTATTACCTCTGCAACTACATATATTTCTATTATAATAACACAAAAATAATTGTATTAGTAAACTATTGGCTTTAATAACTAAAAATTGTAAACTTTACTATCAAAAGGTTACTACTACCTCTACAAAAATCTGCTACCCCACAACCAATTTAAACTAAAATAAAATTGTGTAATTTTATTCAGTAGTGGTAACCATCTATAAATCTTAAAATTTTACATTTTCCCTCATAAATTAGTAATATACATAATATGTTAATTGTACCAATCAAATTTTGGAAATATTTCTTTACTAACGCAATACTAATTATTTTCTACCATCTGATGGTTGCATGTACTGATTTAAAAAATAGTTCTGTCAGTTATGTAATAGATTTTCGGTTGTAAGTAGTACCCAAATACATCTGTATTGGTCACCATACCCAAGATAATTTAAATACAACTGAAACACATTTGCATTTTAGTGAATTGGCTTTAAATATTTAATAATAGCAAATGAAATTAAAAATAAAACAACCCAGTGTAGAAACGGTAATGACATATCATTATTTTTTGGACTACCAGTAATGATACCCACTTACCTTCTGCATTATTTTAAAACATATAATAATGAGTTAGTGATAATGACTTAGTTTTTATCATTATTTCAAATAGAAAATAATTTTCTAGATTTTTTTTTAAATTTTTTGAAATCTATTTTTAGACTCAATATTTTTTAAACACTGGTAAGGATATATGTAACCACATATTTTTTGATTTTTTGTATGCTGGCGAGTAAGTTTACTTGTGTGCAGCAGGTCAATTATATTTTTATCTATTAAATATTACATGTCGATATAGCTCAGATGGTAGAGCTATTGACTGGCAATCTGTAGACAGACCCAGGTTCGATTCCCGCACCAGCAAATTTTATAAAAAAAAAAAAATAAAATAAAAAAAATTTTTTTTAATATAATTTATTTTTTTGAAAATCTATTTTTAGACTCATTATTTTTGTCAGTACTGGTAAGCACATAGGTAACGATATATTTTTTGATTTTTCGTATGCTGGTGTGTAACCATAACTCATTATTTTTACCGACATCGCCATATAAAGGTAATAAGAAATGTAATAACAAAAGTAACTAGTTACCATTACCAAGTATGTAGTTACATAACTACATATCTGGTAATGATTTTCTACACTGGGAATATAAAAGAAAAAGAGTGAAATCGTAAAAATAAAATTATTTAATTACAGTGGTGCATACACACAAAAAAATATTGTTCAACTTTTTTCAATTAAAACGATTTGTTAAATTATTTCAAAAGGTGTCAATTAAAAATTAATCCAATGGATTAAATAATTGCTCAAAACTGCAATTTACTTGACATTTTTTTTTATTCTACCACTCAAAAGCATTTCATAAAACAAGAGAAAAACATCAGCATATTGTTGTTGTTTTTCTTTTGTTTTATTTATGTAGTTGTTTTTATAAATATTAATGTATTAGTAACAGGGATGATAAAGTTGGTACTATATTACTTTGTATGGTACTATTAGAACCCCAAAAGTACTATGGTAATCCTTAGCATTATTTGATACCATTTTAAATTATTCAAAATAAATAGTAAAAAATCGTAAGAAACGTAATTCAAAGGAAATGTTTCTAAAAGTTTGCAAAAAATATTAAACATTTATTTGAATTTAAGAGAAAATCTTTAAATTGTTGTGTTTTTTGTTTAGTTTTATTTGATTTAGTTTTCTCAATTGTGCGGTAACTTAATTTTTAGTAAATTGGACATGTTCGGACATTTTGTTTGTTTTAATACCCAGTTTTTTTAATTATAAGAAATATATTTAAAAAAAAAAAAATATTAAAATTTTATAATTTTTGGCCCCGCTTTTTAAATATTAAAGATGAGACTGGGACGCTAAAATAATAGTCAACGCTGAAGATTGGATGCAAGAACAAAAGCGATATAATAATATAAAAAAGGTAATTGCGAAGAAGAAAGAACAAAATACACTATACAGAGTGGAGTGGATCTATATTATATTTTGAAACTTGTTTTAATGTACAAAAGCACTTTCATATATGTACGTTTTTTTTTTGTTAATTTATAATAAAAAATTAAAAAAAAGTACTTTGCGGGTCGAAAAAGTACTATTTTTTAAGCAGGTTGGTACTATTTTAAAAATCCCATTTATCATCCCTGATTAGTAACTAGTATTTTAAAATATTTTTTATAAAATTTTATAGATTCTCGTTGAGTTTATTATTTTATTTAGTTAAATATTTCAATTTTGCCATATTAAATCTGAATATTCATTTATTCTAAAATATTACTATAAAATAGTAATATAATTTTTAAAATTTTTTGTTTAAAAAAATTAAAATTTTTTTGAACAAAAAATCTAATTTTTTAAATTTTTTGTTTAAAAATTTAAAAGTTTACAAAAAATCTAAACACAAATTAAAAATTATTTTAAATCAAATATATTTTTATTTAGTTTTAAAAAAATGTTTCTATAACAAATTCAAAAAATTTTAATTTTTGAAATTTTGTTTAAAAAATTTGAAATTTTTTTTAAACAAATTATTTTAAATCAAATATATTTTTTTTTAGTTTTCAAAAAAATTTTAACAGAGGCCTTATGCTTCATAAAAAAGAAAAAAACTAATTTCTACGAGAGAACTTTTCACATAAGTATAAATAAATCTATCAACTGAATGAAAATTGCATGCAGATTTTATTTTAATGAAATTCAAGCTAAAAATAAAGAAGTATATTTTTTTATAGTTGGCATGGCAACCACCACTTTATCCAGCTGATAGTCTTATTTAGAAGTTATACAATATTGATCAATTTTTAATCCAATTAATTACTTTTAAATCAAACTCATATAAAAAACCAATAAAAATCCTAATCAAATATATCACTATTTTATTGAAAATTTATTCAATTAAAAAGCTACAAATTTTTAATTGAATGAACAATTTTCGTGATTGGAGGAATTTCAACGATAAAATTTATTGAATAAGCGGTTTTCATGATTGAAATTAGTTTTTATTTTTTTGTGTGTAGGTACGTGTTATTTTCATTGTTTCAATTTTCGGCGATATAGGGAAATTAAGGTATACAACTTCAAGAAAAACTCTTTTTTATATATTTTAAATATGTTTTTATATCTTTATATTCCACAGTTCTACAGTAAACTTCAAAATTACAAGAATATTTAGCAAACTAAAGCAGGAATTTAAAGCTAAAGTGAAGTCTATTTTCCAAATAATCAATCCTTCTCTCTGGTTTGGAATATTTCTTCATTTCGAAAAAGATCAGATTCTGAACATATTTTACTGCGGAAAGCCCTTTAAAATTTCAAGACTCTCTATTAAATTTTCAAGACTCTCAGGTTATGTTTATGTTTTTTGTACTTTTGTAATATTTGTCTTTTTTGTTCACTTTATCTACTTATTAATAAAAAAAAAAATAAAAAATAATAGAAACAGTGTTTTTTTTAAATTCGATTGCAGTTTCTATAAAAATTCGGTTGCATCTACTGAATTTCAAATTCCATCAGGTAGTACTAAAGTAAATCGGTTGTACCAACTTTTTGTTTTGTTCTCACATAGTAAGTACAATTGTAAATATCGGTAGCTGCAACCGAATAATGTGATATTACATGGTACTACCAAAATTCGGTTGTCGACAAATTCGGTTGTCACAACGAATCTGTTCTGTGTGTGTTGGTTTCTTCTAATACCAATACCAGATCGTTAATGGGGTGCCGTTTTTTTCTTCTTTTAATTTATTTTTATTGTTTTGTTTTATTTTTTACCTTCCATTTTTTATGTTTTTTAATTAGATATTTTTAAATTTTTTTACATTACAAAAAGTACGATTTTATAATGAAATTTTTAAAATTCAAAACCTGAAATTCATAAAATTCAAAAGCTACCGTTTGAAATTCAAGAAATATCAAATAAAATTTAAAGGTAAAAACTAACAAATAAAGCCAAAAAAATTCCAATTGACATTAAAAAAGAAATCGAAATAAAAAAGCTCAAAAAATTCTTAATTAAATTCAGTTTACATTTATTTAATTTCAATTGCTATTTTTTATTTAATTTTGTATGTTTTGAATTTAAATGTATTGATATATTTTTTTGAATTTCAGTTGTTATTTTTTTAATAGCAAAATTGATTTCGAATTGATATTTTTTTAATATTAAACAGTATTGGTATTTTTTTTACTTCATTTAAAATTTTGTGAATAAGAATTTGTATTTTTTAAATTTCATTTGTGTTTTTTTATTCCGTATTTTTTTTTAATTTCAAATGGTGTTTTTTGAATTTGAAATAATATTTTTTAATTTCAATTTGGTATTTTTTGAACTTCAAAAGACATTTTTTCATTTAATATTGCTACACTCAACCAAAAAAGTCTGTAATGGCTACTGAAAATTTTGCGGTTATTACGGGAAATTTAACTGTTATGAGGCCAGCGGTATTTTTTGCTAATTTTAGCAACACATGTCTGCTGATCTGTAGTACAACAAAATTAGTAGAAGAAATAAGTAGCCGCTACTAAATTTTAGTAAAATTTCTGTAAACTGCAATTCAAAATCGATTTGCTAAAATCAGTTAAAAAACTTACTAAATATCATAATTTTAATACAATCAAATTAGTATAAATAATTAGTTGCAGCTACTAAATTTCAGTATATTGCTGTAAACTGTAATTTAAAATCAATTTGCTGAAATTAGCAAAAAATTGTACTAAAAAATAAAAAAAACTGTAAAATCTAAAAAATTTTTTTTTTCTTTCGATTGTAACAAGCGTATAATTACTTCATCGTACTTGAAATTTGGAGTCAAAATTGCAAACAGTTCTCCAGTTATTGCCGTTTTATGCATTAGAGATGCAATAAAATTTTCTGTGTAAATTAAGAATATATCAATAGTAACAAATATAAACTAAACAAGAATTGTAAAAAATCAAAAAAAAAAAAATATTTTTAAATTAGTATATTTTTCTGCTAAATTTAGCACTCGGGTTTGAAAAATTAGTAAAATATTTTGCTGAAATCAACAGCGAAAATTAGTAAAAAAAATCCGTAATTTGTAATAAGAGAATAGCAAAAATGATTACTAAAAATAAAAATTGTACTAATAATCAGTATAAACATAGTATAGTGCGATTGGAAACTGTTTACAAACTTTTTTATCTGAGTGTAGTTACAAAATACAAAAGCTGTTCTTTGGTTATTATTTCAAATAAAGCTTTAAAAAGAAATTGCAATTTTGTAATTTGCAGAAAGAATCATTTGAGTTTGATTTCCATTTTGAAATTAATTGTTATTTTTTTGATACCAAGTATTGTATAGAACAGAGATGAAACATTAGGAAGTTAATTTTTGTTTGAAATATTTCCTTTTATTTAATTCTTAAGTATTTGGCATTTACTTTCCCGCAAAATGAAGAAAATTTTTTAAAAAATTAAATTAATTAATAACAAATTAATAGCAAAAATTTCATCTCTGCAATGAGGCAATACTATTTAATTTGTTTGCTATTTTGATTTCCTATATTTTGTAGTCAAATTTTTTCTTAGATTTTACTTACTATGACTATAAATTATTTACTGATTCATATAATGAATACATTTTTATACGAATTGATTCAAAAAATAAATTTTCCTTGCAAGCTCTAGCCTTATTTATTAGTAATGTGCAGTTGTTTTCTTCGCACAATATGTTTTTGTATGTATGCGTGTTTTCTCTGCAACATTGTGTTTTTTTTATTAATTTGTTTGCAACAAATTTCAGCACATTTCTAACATACATATATTTGTGTTTAAACTATATGTGCGTTCCCGTACGTTACCGCGGCTTCCCGCGGGAACCCAAAACAGCCCAAACAACAACAAGCCTTTGGGCTAGTTTGGGTAACTGCGGTAAAGTACGGGAACAGACATTATGTTGCTCAACAAATATTTTTTTCTAGTAGAACAGTGCTGTTAATTTTGTTGAACAAATGTTTCTTTTGCTTGTTACTACTACTACCACAGTAGTAATAACATTTATTTTCGTAGGAACATCTGTGCAGGGTTACCGCTGAGAATTTTGAAAAAGTAGCACAAAAAGTCGTTTTTTCAAAATAAAGTCGCACAAAAAAGTAATTTAAAAAAAAAAAGTAGCACACTTTTTTTAACGGTTTTTATTGTAACAAAACACATCCAACGAAAAGAAATAACAATTTAAACAATAAAAATAAGAAATCCACAGAAAAATTTATTATTTTGAAAATTTCTGTGTTTTTTACAAGTTCATTAATGGGAACTCAGTCTTCTATTTCGGTATCTGGCAAATTCGGAGTTGATAGCATCGAGTCACAGGTTTTGACTTTTAACTTACTGGTTAAATTCATTTTCATTAAAAATGCGTTCTTATTCCATTGAACTAATTTTTATGTTATTTTGTCTTAAAATTTAGGATTAAACTAATATTTTTTATAATTCCAATTTTGCATAGCTATTAATTTCATTCGTATTTGAACTAATTTTGAAAGCTAATTTTTATTAATCTGTGTTTCTTAATTTTAAAATTTTGCTAGTTAGTACAAATAATATTTGTTTTTAAATCATTGATGGAACTCACAGTGCGCTATACATATTAAGTTTTAAATTAGCATTTGTCGTAAATTTGTCATATTTCTATGGATTAAACTTCAAAAATCTTACTACACTGAGAGAATTATCTGCATGATATCGATGAATTTTTGCATTAGATCTATAAATTGTCACTGGAATTCGTCCATTGAAACTTTTCATTAAATTAATGCAATTTTTCATAAAAGTTAATGAAAAATTTCATATTATTTATTAAAAATTTAATACGACTAATCAAAAAGTTTCATTAAAAATATTTTCATTAAAACTATGAAGCTTTTTCATAGAGTTTAACAAATTTTTCATTCCTATTGTGAAGAACACTTCATTAGTTTAGTGAAAAAATTTCATCAAAACTCGTCCAAGGAATTCTCTCTGTGTATTTTAAAACGATAGCACATTAACACTAAACTTTGAATTCCTTTATTATATTTTAATGTCTCTGCTATCAGGGTCACATATGGGTGGCGCTATTTCCCAAATTTTTAATTTCATAATCATGAAAGAAAATACCTTTTTTCTCGGAAGCTAAGCGAGATACAGCACAGTGGCCAAAAATTCGTCCCTCCGTACCTATAAATTTCTCCTTAAAATACATTTACACACGAGAGAAAACTGCTAGAGATAGAGCAAAAAACACCTATAATTTGCTTAAATCATTCACAATAGAGATATTTCGAAGTGTATTTTGCTATATCTCCAGTAGTTTTTTCTCGCGTGCAAAAGTGTCTTTATAATCTACTACTCTCAATAATAAATATGGTGATATCTTGGGTTGGATCCGGAGTGAAATTTTTACAAATTTTTTACACCAAGTAAAATTTAGCCAAAATTTTTTACTTAAATTGTCCATATATTTAGCAGCTTGCTAAAATTTAGTCTACACGTGTGAAAAAGGTTAGATTTGACCTGATCTGTTAGATCAAATTAGATATCATTCTATATAATTATTTTATTACTGACTTTACAAAAAAGGGGAAAAAAGTCGCACAAAGTTAGGAAAAGTGGCAAAATTAGGCTGGTTTGAAAAAGTCGCACATAAAGTCAAAGGCCGTCAAAAAGGTTGCAAATTGCAACTTTAGTCGCACAACGGTAACACTGCATCTGTGTATATAGTCCAGTGAAGCCCAAACACTTGTTAGAACGACGAAGATTAATCGGCTTTTTACACGTACACAACACGAACGCAAACGAAACAAAAAACAGAGAACGTAAAAAACAACAAAAAAACATTTAGTTGCAGGTCGACATTCAACAGAGTAGGTAGATGTCGCTTTGTTTGATGAAATAAGCACACTGCAAATATTTTAGAACAACCTATGAAATTAAAATATATGTATATATAAATTTATAAAGTTTAAAAATCTCTGAATTATAATTGTTTATATTAAAACCAATTACAACGCAGAGTTTTTTAACTTTGTTGTATTTAATAAGAATAAATATAAAATCATTATTTTGGTTTTTTTTTCTTTTTGGTTTTTAAATTTATTAATATTTATAACATTATTTGTCTATTTTTTTACCCAAAAGCGGTATTGCAAATAACTCGTGTACCAATTTTCTTAAAGAATATCTTTTTTATTACCTTTTAATTGATTTTATGTTTATTTCTTTTTTCATTCGCTCATTGCTAAAATTTCACACATAAGAACATAAATAGTAAAACAATCCAACAAACAAAACCAAGTGATTTTGTTCGGTGCAATAGTTACCAATACAGTCTCATTTTTTTGTAACATAACTAATACATTCTCATTTCTCTTTGTGGGCACCACCCACATAGCATTTGGAAGATTGTTTTCTCAAAAATCATCTAAGTGAGTCTTCTTCGAGTACTTTTGATGACCAAATACTGATTAATCACTTGCGCGCTTGAAAAAAGAAACGAAAATGTTTCTCGCTTATGCTTAAAAAGTGACTTATTGAAAATTATTTTGCGCATCTAAAAAAGTGTTGTTATGTTGTTTTTGTTTAAAAAGTGATTCATTAAAAATACAATAACAAAACCTACAGCAATCGCAAATTGATCATACAGGCGTTTGAAATGTGACTGTTTTGAATGTTATTTTAGAATAATATTTTGGGTAGCTGAAAAAGTGCTTGTTATGTTGTTGTTTTTGTTTATAACGGGACAATATTTTACTTGCTTTGAAGCAAACGTCCATTATTTGAATATTGTAAATTTTTCTTTATTTATCTCAGTGGATTCGTGGTATAAAGTGTAATTTTATAAAAGTAAATATAATTTAATATTATAATTTTAGTGAAAGGTGATTTTTAAATAAAATAAAGATCATGTCAGCCAAACAATTAAAAAGCAAAAAAAAGAAGCCGAAAAACTAATACAACTAAAACATAAGTTCTCAGAAAAATTTCATTAACAAACATTTTTGTTATTTTATTATGATTTTGTTTATATTATTGTATAGGTATTATTTTAATAAACTTAATTAAATAATAATTTACATCAAACAAATATTTTGGTTTTTATTGTAAACAATTAGAAATACGGCTGAAAAATGACTCGAAAAAGACTCCCAAACGATCACAAATACGACCAAAAATTACTCGAAAAGGATTCGCAAATGATTAGAAAACGACTAATAAATGACTCGAAAAAGACTTACAAATGATTAGAAATACGAGTCAGAAAGAGTCGAAACTGATCAGAAAAGCGAGTCATAAAAGACTCATCAAGAAGAGTCGCGGGTAGGGTACCATTTTCTCCCGACAAAACAATCATTTATGATCAGAAAATGAGCTCAATTATAATCATTTTAATCGTCCAGAGGAGTCATAAATGACTCGAATGTGATCAAAAATTTCATAAAATGCTAGGTGGGCACTGGTGTAGTCTTGAATATCGTGTATGTATACAAAATACATCACAACAGTACTTAATATAAATACGATCTACTTAATATAAATACAGTAAGTGACTGATGTGCGGAAATATTATAGAACCCTGGAAAAATTTATAAAAATTTTAAATTTACAAACATGTGAAATATTTTTAAGGTGTCCAGAGAACACCTCCGCACATTAGAGGGAACATTACTGGTTAAATGTATGTTCATGCATGCTCATAAACATGCATTCATGTCCATACATGGATACAAATTTGAGCTAATATCTATATGTGTGTACATGAATGAACACACATGAACATGCATGATCATGCATGTAGATATTACCTCAAATTTCGTTAATGCACATGTATGTATATGATGCATGTATGGAGATTTATGTATCCATGTATGGACATGAATGCATGTTTATGAGCATTCATGAACATTAGAGCGTACCACCTTACAGGCAAAAAAAAAAGTGCGCCGTACACATATAAAGTATTTTTGCAAGGAGGTTTCAAAAAAAATTTTTTTTATTTTTTTTGCCGAACGTAGGGGTCGCCATTTTACATTTTTCGTTATATCTTTGGTATTTACAGTCGGATCTTAAAGTATGATACATCGATGTTTTTCTCTCGAGGAGACCAGTGTTTTGCTCTAAGGACATTTTGACCTCAAGTATCCCGTTCTAGTAGTTACCCACCAGATCTCAGTTGCTACCACCCTAATGTACCACCCTAATATCAGAAAATTAAAGCTCGCAAAAAATCATTAAACTTTTGCTAAGGAAGTTTTTCGCTAAACCTAGTAGAATTTTTTTTTATATATTGCTTTCCGAACGTAGGGTCGCCTTTTTAAATTTTTTTTAATTGGATTTTTACTATATAGCAAAACACTGGTCTCCTCGAGGCAAAAAAATCGATATATCAAACTTTAAAATTCGATTTTAAATGCCAAAGCTATAACAAAAAATTAAAAAAGGCGACCCCTACGGTCCAAAAATACATCATATTGGAGGGTGTACGGCGAACTTTTTTTTTGAGGTACGGTCTAATGAACATACATTTAACCTGTATGTATTGTCGATTTTTAGCTGGGTATGCAAAAAATTTCATATATTGCAGTTTTTTGCGTATTTTTTTCAGATAGCATATTTAAGTATATTTGTCGAAAAATAAATAAAATTTTTTGATAAATGTTTATTACACTGCTCTACCCAAAAAGGTAAATGTTATTGCATTGGTTTTAGGATAATTAGGGGCTGCTGATTTCGAATCTGTAACCAGTTTGTTCAAATTGACTCTAGGTTTTGCGCAATTCGCGATTTAAATTTTTCAACCGATTTTTTCAATAAAAAATATATAATTTAGTAACTATAGCTTCAGAAAGAAAACGCTTTAAACAGTTTAAGCTTAATTCTCTGCCCTATTTTTCAAACTTAACACTCTAATGCCCAAGGCCGCCTTTTAGCGGTCTTCAGATTTTAAATAGTTTTTGGCTAAATATCAATTTCAAGGAGTTTTTGTTTAAATTTTTTGTTTAAATTTTCCATGTTTAATTATATTAATTTATTACTTATATTCTACATATTTTATTTAATATATATATATTTTTTTTTTCTTTTTTTAATACTTCTTGTTATTTTTATTCAAATTATATATAACAATTATAACCGTTTTACGAACACATTCCTGTACTGTAATTATAAGACTTGGTCTTGTTGTGCAGGAAATAAAAAATAAATAAATAAATAACAATATTTTATTAAACAAGTTGTATTATATCCATAGAAAACATAACTGCCTACTTTTTTGCCTTCAAACTTTTTTGCATAAGGAACGGTTTTCAAGCGAGAAGCATGTAAAGTGAAAATTTACAAAATTTGAAAAAATTAACTTTTTAAAACAGAAAAAGATATTTGAAAAATTGCCAAAAATACATTTACGATCTGGCGTACAATACCGATAATAATAATAAAGCTAGTTTAGAGTTTCTAATTGTAAAATCAGTTAAAACGAGTAAAAAGGTTAAAGTCGGGCATGCCGACTATACAATACCCTACACCAGTCTGGGTAAAAGCCAACTAATGTTTGGATCCGAAATTCGAATGGGTTAAAATGGGGCTTGTGTCAAAATTTTCTATAATGTGAGTCAGCGCACCAAATTTCATTAAAATATCTTAATATTTGCGATCTGCAGTTTGTAACCAAGCCAATTTTGGGGGGACCCTTATATGGGCACTAGGTCTAAACATGGACCGATGTTCACCAAAATCAATAGGCTTCGTCCTTGGGCCAAAATAGGTCTGTGTACCAAATTTCATCAAAATATCTTAATATTTGCGACCTGCAGCGTATAAACAATATAATTTTGGGGGGACCCTTATATGGGCACTAGGTCTAAACATAGACCGATGTTCACCAAAATCACCAATAGGCTTCGTCCTTGGGCTGATATAGGTCGGTGTACCAAATTTCATCAAAATATCTTATTATTTGCGACCTGCAGTTTGTAACCAAGCCAAATTTGTATTTGTATTTATTTATTTGTTTCCAATACAACAAGATATTAAATCTTATAACACTGTGAGACAAATGGTAGGGGTTATATACGTGTCCCGGCGTTTCGCTGGGTCACCTCTAGGAATCGAGATATATCGATTTGACCTTTGATGGTTTTTTTTTGACATAACTCGAGAACCACTAGTCCGATTTTGCTCAAACAATTTTAAAAAAATTAAAAATTACAATTCCTTTAATCTGTTCATATAACGTTTTTCTATATACTCAACAGTTTTGCCTAAAATATTAAAAAAAAAAGTAATAAACAAAAGGTTATTGATTTTTATGGTAGCGGTAACAAACATTTATTTTTACCGGCAAAACTGTTGAGTATATAGAAAAACGTTATATGAACAGATTAAAGGAATTGTAATTTTTAATTTTTTTAAAATTGTTTGAGCAAAATCGGACTAGTGGTTCTCGAGTTATGTCAAAAAAATGATATATCTCGATTCCTAGGGGTGACCCAGCGAAACGCCGGGACACGTATAACTTGTTTTTGACCGATATAACATTTCCCGTTGGTTTCATCCCATCCCGATTTTGACTGTCGCATAGTGTAATTATAGTAAAGGATTTTTACAATGTTAATTATTGATAAAGTTTAATATGTAGGGCACAATTATTAGAATATAATCAGAAATAAGATCTTAAATAGGTCAAGCAAAATAAAAATAAAAAAAATTAATATAAAAAATTAATAAAAATTAATAAAAAAAAATTAATATATTATTTTAAAGACAAACTCAATTTAACACATACAGGTTAAAAATTTCTTTCTTAAACTGCTGAGCGTTGCTTATAGATTTAATATTTGATGGTAGGGAGTTCCAAAGACGAATTGAATTAATATAAAATTGAAATTTTGATACAGAGTTTTCATACATTATAGGTCTTATGTCATTAGTCCTTTCCGATCGTGTTTGTATGAGTCTCTCAAAAAGATTCATTGGTTGTCGAGTGTTTATGATTTTGTGTAATAGTATTAATGTTCTTATATTTAATAGATTAGAAATAGTAAATCCATAAAGCTTTTTTGAATACTGAGAAATACGATCATACTTTCCCAAGTTAAAAACATATCTTAATATGGTGTTGTACGTGGATATGAGTTTCCTACTACTCGTGTAATCACATTTTGCATATATTTCGCATCCATATAATAATGTTGGCATAAGATACGTTTTTGCAAGCAAAATACGTATTTTTTGTGGTGTAAAATTTTGAGTATTCCATAGGGTTCGTATCATCGAGTACGTTTTACCACAAGCAATTTTGGGGGGACCCTTATATGGGCACTAGGTCTAAACATGGACCGGTGTTAACCAAAATCAATAGGCTTCGTCCTTGGGCTGCCATAGGTCGGGGTACCAAATTTCATCAAAATATCTTAATATTTGCGACCTGCAGCGTATAAACCATATAATTTTAGTAGGACCCTTATATGGGCACTAGGTCTAAACATGGACCGATGTTCACCAAAATCAATAGGCTTCGTCCTTGGGCCGACGTAAGTCGGTGTACCAAATTTCATCAAAATATCTTAATATTTGCGACCTGCAGCGTATAAACAATATAATTTTGGTAGGACCCTTATATGGGCACTAGGTCTAAACATGGACCGATGTTCACCAAAATCAATAGCCTTCGTCCTTAGGCCGACATAAGTCGGTGTACCATATTTCATCAAAATATCTTAATATTTGCGACCTGCAGCGTATAAACCATATAATTTTAGTAGGACCCTTATATGGGCACTAGGTCTAAACTTGGACCGATGTTCACCAAAATCAATAGGCGTCGTCCTTGGGCCGACAGAAGTCGGTGTACCAAGTTTCATCAAAATATCTTAATATTTGCGACCTGTAGAGTGCGCACAAGAATGCATGGACAGACAGACAGACGGACGGACGGACATCGTTAAATCGAAATAAAAAAAAATTCTGAGCCGATCGGTATACTATAAGGTGGGTCTAGGACCAATATTTTTTGGTGTTACAAACCTCAGCACAAACTTATAATACCCTGACCACATAGTGGTGTAGGGTATAACAATTTCTCCAGGACTCACAGGATAACACCAGGATACGTTTTACAAATATCTCTCTAACTCAAAAACTAGCCAACAGATTTTCTTGAAATTAAACACAGATTATAGACTCAGAGGTAGTAGTAAGCAGAACATCAAAATTTATTGATGTTTAGTGCCAAATTCGCCAAATTTCGTAATTTTCAAAAAGCGAAAATCGCCGTAACTTTTGAAATAACAACAATTGATCAACAATTTTCGGTACGTGATTTTATTTTATTGATAGTGTTATTTACAGCAAAAACCGAAATTATTTGACTACTGGGTTTCAAGATACGTCTTCAACCTTTGTTGTGCTATATCGCCTAAATAAAGCGATAAATTAAAATTTTAATATTTGTTCCATAGTAGATTTTCAACGCCAAATATATGGTTTAAATATTATTGTAATCAGAAGAAAGAGCATTAGAGGGTTAAGTGTGTATCAATATCTCAATAACTTTTCTAAATATAGTTGCTCAAAGTCAAAACTTAAAAAAGGTTTAAAAAAAATAAAAGCCAATTTGGAAAGAAAAAGGTCCAAAATTTATATATACAGCTATGGACATAGAAATAGGACACTTCATACAAAATTATCTTCATGCATTTCTCTTAATAATTATAAAGCAATAATTATATTTCTTTTCTATTATAGTAAACTGTAATCAAGTAGTCTCACATTATATATAAAACATTTGCAATTTTTAAAACATGCAAATATTTGCAACAAAATTGCTTTACTTTCTTCATATTTGACTTGGACATAAAAATAGGACACTTGCAATAATTGTCAAAATTTGACTCGATGTACTTAGTAATAATTTTCTTTTCATAATTTGCGTTTTAAATAAGTAAATTCTTTTCTAATTGTACCAATATGGGACGTGGAAAACATTGTAATCCAGAAAAACGAAGACTTATGTTGTAATCTTCAATCTTCTTTATTTTAAAAGCTCAAATGTCTATCTAATACAATTAATACTATATACAACTACTATTACATGTTCACATGATTTTATGTGTTTTAGGAAATGTTCGGAAAATATGATTATATAGGGTTACCATCCAACACCTCCCCTGTTGAGTGTTTAACTTGGGCTGAAACGGTTTACAGGACGTCGTTGTCTCTGAGATCTTCTAGGCGTTGAAGTGGATACCATTTCCCTGAAATTTTGAGAAACTGGTGTTACTACTGCTGCATTTATACCCGAAGAATTGGTAACTGTTGTGGGATCCGTAGCTTGAATATTTTTTTGTTGTGAAACTTGATTTTCATAAACATCTAAAGCCATGTCCCAATCTCTTTCATCACTTTCATTATCGTCTTCATGATATCTTTTTCTTAATTGGTTTACATGCGTGCGAATTAGCTTACCATTATTTAATAAAATTACCAATGTGTTCAATTATTTTACCAGGACTCCAACAAAAGTTGTTGTTTCCTTTGTACACTTTAGCATACACATAATCTTGTTCATCGAAGGATCTTCTCGCAAATGTCCATGATGAATTTGTTTCAACACCCTTTTACGGTATATTGATGGAATAACAACTCTGTTGCCCAACATAATAACTTCATCTACTATAGATAAATCATCTTTTCTATTAAAATATTGTTTTAATTCCATCTTTGGTATATTGACTGGCCAATTATTTTTAATAAATTGATAAATTTGTTTTAGAATTGGATCTTTTTGTGTTTCATACTTTAGCATCTTGTGTGTTACTGGCAATGTACCTAAATTGTCATATAAAATTTGTTTAACTTCTTTTTCAAGTTGAATTGAGGCAATGACATATTCTTCTGTATTGAACTGTTGTTTATCAATAAGACGTGATAAAACATCGGCATAACCAAAACTATTCGTTGAAATAAAACTGATATCAAAATCGTATGCTAAAAGTTGAACTGCCCATCTCTATAGTCTATTCGCTTGATGTACTGCTATACCAGACTTTCTACCAAAAATTGCAAGTAACGGCTTGTGATCAGTATGGAGCTTGAACCTTCTCCCAAATATCATTTTATGAAACTTTGTTACTGCGAAGACCAAAGCTAAAGCTTCCTTTTCTATCTGGCTATACGATTTTTCTGCGGGCGTCAACGATCTTGATGCATGACAAATAGTTTTACAGTTCCATCATCATATTCATGAAGAATACATGCCCCCAGTCCATAGTTTGAGGCATCAGCTGCGACTATAATGCTTTTTGATGGATCATAGTGTGTTAAAAGTAATTTCGAAGAAAGAATATCTTTTAACTTTAAAAAACATTAACTATGATTTTGTGTCCAATGCCATTTAATATTGGATTTTAGCAATTCATCCAGAGGACCCCTTAGAGGTCGCATGTTTTTAACAAATTTGCCATAAAAATTTATAGCACCAAGAAATGAACGTAGTTCCGTAACATTACTTGGTTCAGGCATTCTTTGAATGGCTAAAATGCGCTCTGGGTCTGGCTGAAGACCTTGTTCATTTATAATGTACCCGAGGTACTTTACTTCTGTGGTAAAAAATTTACATTTAGAAAATTTGATTTTAAATCCATAATCTTGGATACGACGTAGAACCTCATGCAAGTTCTTGTTATGTTCGGTTTCATCTTTTCCCGAAACAAAAATGTCATCAATATATGCTGCAACGTTTTTCATACCTGCTAACATTTTGTCCATAATCTGCTGAAATATGGCAGGAAATGTTTTTACTCCAAATACCATACGGTTATAACGAAATAACCCCATGTGGGTGTTTATTGTAAGAAGTTGTTTTGACTCGTCGTCAACTTCAATTTGAAGGAAAGCGTCGGACAGATCAATGTTTTTTTTTTTTTTTATCTCTTCTCTTTATTTACAATCTATCCATTTAAGGATAATAAGTAAATCTTATAACAATAAAAATAACATTAATTGTTGAACTCCATTGAGAACAACAATATACATATAATCAAAAAGATAGTATAACTTTTAAACAATATTTACAAACTTGTACATATATTCTTGAGAATAACTGATTAGCTGCGGAACGGCAGATCCAGGATATGGAACCTTTTAAGTCTTCTTACTTCCTCTGTGTCATCGAGTAGAGCTATAGCTAACGGATTAATGTGGTTACTTAGCCTTTCTAAATAGTTCTCACTGTATCTTCTGACTTCATCTATAATCTTTGGAATAAGGAGATCGTCATGAATAGATTTATTTGATATAAACCATGGAGCATTTACAATTGACCTTAGTGTTTTTGACTGATATCTTTGTAAGATTTCAATGTTTGAATTACTGGCTGTTCCCCAAAGCTGAATTCCATATGTCCAGACAGGCTTTAGAATGGTTTTATAAATTAAAACTTTATTTTCCAAGTTTAACTGCGAATTTGGGCCCAATAACCAGAAGAGTCGTTTTGTTTTGATATTTAATTGCTGCTTTTTTACTTTGATATGCGTTTTCCATGTCAATCTTCTGTCGATATGCAATCCTAAGTATTTAACGGAGTCACTTTGAGGAATTTCTATATTATTCATATACACATTGCTACAATTTCCATGTCTTAACGAGAAAGTGATATGTAACGATTTTTCAGTATTGACTTTAATATTCCATTTGTTTAACCAAGCTTCTATTGTATTAAGTTGCCTTTGCACTAAATTTGACGCATTGTTTGGACATACGTCAGAAGCTAGAACTGCAGTGTCGTTTACATATGTTGCAACAAGTACGTTTTCGGTTACTGGCATATCTGATGTGAAAATAGTGTAAAGAATTGGTCCTAAGACACTGCCTTGTGGAACGCCTGCTTTAATGTCACAGATTTCGGAGAATTCACCATTAACTTTAACGTAAAACTGTCTGTCAGTTAAATATGACTTTAGCAGTAAGTAAAATGGAGTTGGAAGTAGTTTTTTTAATTTGTAGTATAACCCACTGTGCCAAACTTTATCAAACGCTTGTTGTACATCCAGAAATACACCTGAGCAATATTTTTTAGTTTCCAATGTATCTCTTATAAAAGCAACGATACGATGGCATTGCTCTGGAGTACCATGCTTGTGTCTAAAACCAAATTGATATTCAGGTATAATATTAAATTTTTCTAAAAATGGTAATAATCTTTTCAATAATATTCTTTCGAATATTTTGGAGAATACAACCAGTAAACTTATTGGTCTGTAGGATGTTACAATATTTTCTTGTTTGTTTGGTTTATTTACCATTACAATCTCTGCACACTTCCATTGTGAGGGAAAGTAATTTAATCTCAATATAGAGTTATACAACAATGTGAGAAATAGTATACCCCTCTTGGGCAGGGCTTTGACTACTTTGCCATCTATGCTGTCGTAACCAGGAGATTTTTTACAATTAAGATTTTTTATCTCTTCTTCTACTTCACGAGGAGGAATATGTTTAATAGGCCAATCGACCGGACAAGGGCTATCTAAATACTCAAGTATTTCATTAGCATAAGGGTTGTTATATGTATAGATCAATGTGACTGAAGTATTTTGCGTTTGCTAACGTTGAGAATATATCTTCAGGCAAGGGTAGCGGGTACTGGTGAGATTCTAAAGCGTTGTTTAAACCTGTAGAAAAGTCGGCACATATTCTAAAAGAACCATTCGGCTTTTTGATGACTACTATAGGTGCCGCCCACTCAGAATAGTTTACTTGCGAAATTACACCAGTATCTTGCAATCTCTGTAATTCTGCTTCCACTAAATTTTGCACTGCATATGCCACTGGACGCTTCAAACGAAAAACTGCTCCTTGATTTGGTTTGACTGTCAAATGCGCCTTCATTTTAGTGCATAACCCAAATTTTAGGTCGAAAACTTCTGAAAAAGAACTTTTTAGAAATGAAATTTTTTCATTAAAAGCACAAGAACTTCCTCGCAACTGTGATTTTACAGCATTGCAAATGTTGTCTATTGTCATATGATTTAGCTGTAAAGCTTCGATCCAGTCAATTCCCAAGACGTTCAAATCATGGATTGGTGTGACGTAACAAGTTACCACTGCATGTTTATCTCGAAATTTCAAATTACATTCAAATTGTTTTGATAGTGGTAATTTGCCTGTTGCGCTTTTGGCAGTGTTTTTCACATCCGTAGCATTATTTACACAAAGTTTTTGAAACGTGGTTTCCGATATGATGGATATATCGAAAGCTGTATCCAACTGTAGCTCAAGCATAGTGTTATTGATTTCAACACAAATATATTTTCTTTGCGTAGCAATTCTGTTAACTACAAAAATACTTTTTGTTTCATATTTTGTACCTTTTTCCTTTTTATTAAAATTTTTTGTTTTGAATTACGAGTATTTGGTTTAAATGTTTTTTTTCTATTTTTAGAAACGTTGCAATATCCTTATTTGTGGCCAACTATGCTGCACTGTTCACATGTATGCTTTTTATATGAACATTCGTTTGCAAAGTGCATGCTACCACAAAACCAGCACGGGTATTTAGGTCCACCTTTTGGTTTTTTGTTGTTTTGTATTTGTTTAACCAGAGCTTCAGATTTAGGCTTTTCTATAAGAACTGTATCCACTTTAAGATTAATTATACGCTGACATTCTGTTGAAAGTAGATCAAGTGTAACTTTGTCACCTTCACTGTCTAATTTATTTAGCAATTTAGCACGAATGTCATATTCTGTGGTTGATTTTAGTCCCATGACAAATATTAAACATTTAAACTAATCAAGTGTCAGATCTTTTAGTTTAAAAAGTTCGCATTGTCGATTTACGATGCCAGCATATGTAATAAAATCGGTAGCAGAGTCTTTATTAATTTGCAGACAATTATATCTTATATTGAACTGCGAAGTTTGAAGACCAAACAATGTTGTAAGTTTTTCAACAGTTTCGGTGAACTGAAAATCACGAGCATGTTTTGGCAAAATATAATTAGTATATTTGCTGTGTACCACTGGACTAAGCTTCCTAAGTAACAACCGAACTTTTGCTGCGTCATCGAGTTTTGCAGCATCAACGTTGAACAAATCCTCATACCTTGAATACCACATGTCGAATGTGACGTTATGTTCATCATGATGAAACTCGGTAATGTTCGATGCAAAGGTTTCAATTAAAAATTCCGGACTTTCATATTTGTTGTCTTGCTTTTTTTCTGGAGCCAATGTCCTCATCAAATTCTGCATTGCCAAATGGTCTTGATGCTGTTGCTCTTTTAATTGTTGTAGAAGCTGAGTTATTGCTGCTTCCATCGTTGTTTGTGGCAGTTAATATTTTCGTATTGTTGCAAATTTTATTTCCTTTTCTTTTTGCAAATAAAAAAACTTGTTTTGATTGATAATTGTGATTTTTTTTCTTTTTAACTTATTTTTATAAGCAATATTATCCTTATTCTGCAATTATCAATTTTTTTTCTCTCCCCGTCGCCAATGTTGTAATCTTCAATATTCTTTATTTTAAAAGCTCAAATGTCTATCTAATACAATTAATACTATATACAACTACTATTACATGTTCACGTGATTCTATGTGTTTTAGGAAATGTTCGGAAAATATGATTATATAGGGTTACCATCCAACAACTTATATCTCAATTCCACAACGAGATGAAATCTCCAACTGAAATTGCTAAAATACTAAAGTGTTGGCGAAATATGGTATACAATGCTATTCGTCTATGTGCTGCCGACAAGAAATATCATACGCAAAATAAAGAACGTAAGCCAATCCGTCGTAAAACTACAACTTATATGGACAGGACTATAGTACGCAAAAGCAAACTCAACCCTTTTATGTCCTCCCGTCAAATAAATAATGAAATCAGGGAAAAATTCAACGTTCAAGTGTCAGACAGGTTAGTAAGAAGAAGACTGAATGAAGCAAACTTATTTGGACGAATAAGTAGAAAGAAGCCTCTTCTTTCAAGAAAAATATTAACAAACGTATTGATTTTGCCAAAACCCACAAAGTAAATGAGTTGTCCTTTTGGAAAAATGTGCTTTGGAGCGATGAAACGAAGGTAAATCGTGTCGGACTAGATGGTAGAACATTTGTACACCGCCCAAAAAACCAGGCTTCAAACATTAAGTATACTGAGAAGACCTTGAAACACGGTGGGGGTAATATTATGGTATGGGGGGCTTTTTCCTGGCGTGGTGTTGGGCCTATCGTAAAAGTAGAGGACAAAATGGACAGGTTTCAATATTTGAGCATTCTTAAGAATGTTATGGAGCCATTTGCCTATGAAAATATGCCAGTTAAGTGGATCTTTATGCAAGACAATGATCCGAAGCATTCGTCGAACATAGTAAAGGATTGGTTTTTACAAGAACAAATTAAGGTTTTGGACTGGCTAGCCCAAAGTCCGGACCTTAATCCAATAGAAAATCTATGGAATCATGTAAAAACAAAAGTTTCGCAAAACAATTACAAAAATTCCACCGAACTTTGAGCTGGTATTCAAGAAGCCTGGTATTCTATACCAAAAGAAAGATGTCAGACATTAGTTGAGAGTATGCAAAGAAGAAGCGAAGCGGTTATTGATAATAATGGATACAGCACAAAATATTAGTGTAATATTAACGCCAAAAAAATAATAATTGTTTTAAAAACCCAAAAAATGTACGGTTTTTTGTAAAATTATAAAATGTGTCCTATTTACTAATATATATAAAATAGTTGAAGGATTTTTATTTAAATAAAGAATGAATTACAATCATCAATAATAACACTTCCCGTATATGAAATAAAAAATTTTATTTTTGTTTTATTTTTCAAAATAAATAATTATGTTTCTTAACTAGGGTTTGGGGTTCGGGAACTCCCGGGAAATCCCGGGAAAAGTTTGGCGGGAATTCCCATGAAAATAATATACTTTTCCCGGGAAAACGGGAAATTTTAAAAATATTAAATTTTTTAAATTGTTTTTGTTTGGAATAGGATTTTTAATTTTAGTCATAAAAACATTTTAAATACCAAAACAAAAATGTCATTGTTAGAATCTTTTAAAAGGGAATCAATTCATTTGACACACAAAAAAAAACCATTGCCAAATAATTAGGAGCATTTCCACTAATAAAGATTTTTCGCAGAACTTATTCAAAATTTAAGTAGTAAAACCTAAAAACTTGGTAAAATGTTTAAAAGAAATATGAAAAAAAGTTTTGTTTCTTACAAATAATCGCCCTTACTATCTAAATTTTTCAAATGTATATTTTAGTTAAAGTCGACTTTAGTTAAAATATTGGGTGGCAGTATACCTTGACATCGTTTATTTTTGGAGCATTCTGATTGGTTAATTTATTTTCAACCAATCAAAATGTTTGAAAATATAAATATTTGTGTAAGGTTTTCATACACAAAATGAACAAAACCGTATGATTGAAAATAAAGTCGAATTTAAATTTAAAATATGTACTACTTTATATTAAGGGCCAATAATTTTATAAGTAACGTTTTCATTAATAAATGTGATATTTTCAAGTAAGTTTACTTTAGTTTAATACACCTGCTTTAAAACTAATATATTCATTTATATTAAAGAATAAAAGTCAGGAGTATGGAAATACTTCACAAAAAAGGACAATGCAGCGCAGTGATATTTGCCCTAAAAGACTAATGGTTAACGGAGGTATCTAAATTTGGTTATCCGACATCTAAATTTGGTTCACAAAAAAAAATTGATGGTCTTGCAACTTCTCTTGAAGAAAACAACAACAAGAATAACGTTCCAGCTAAAATTAGCAAAGTACCCGAAGAAAAAAGTGTAAGCTGAATAGGCATTGAACGTTTTATGGTAGGGCAAACATTTCCTGAAATGGTATCCAAATTAGCAGCAGTCGACGGTATATCAATCCGCACCATAACAAGATCTTCGTTTATTCGAGAAAGTTTTTATAACAAAAACCTGGCATTGCAAAAAATAAAACCGATGTAAAGAATATTATATTAAATTACTACAATAATGTAAAAGATATCATGATAAAAGAAAATATCGAGCAATATTTCTAACAATAGGAGATAGGAGATCTTAGATGAATGGACGAGAATATCACAAAAGAGATATTTGAACATATGTGACCTTCGCCGAGAAAAGGGACCTAGTGTGTGAAAATGAAGTTTTGAGAAGAACGCATTTAAAGTTAAATTAAAAATAAAATTTTAATGTTTTTCTCATTTTTATGGAAACCCGTTTTTTTACACACTATGTCACTTTTTTCGGAGAAGGTATAAACTTAAATAATTCATTTTATAACATGGGGTTGGTTTATATATCAGGAAGATGTAATGCTGATGAAATAAGAAGAATTGTAGAAATAAGACTAGAAGAGTTTTATTTGTCTTTGGAAAATAACATTGTGGCCATCATATCTAATGGGGCCAATGTAACGAAACGGTTTGTTTCCGACAGTTCAGTAGTGGGTACTTTCTACTGGAATCATGCAATTCATTTGGAAGTGCTTAGATTAATTTATGTGAAATCAAATGTTCAACATTCTGATATTTTTACTTTGAATTCTCACTACACAGACTGAATTTATACTGAAATAGTGTTTTTTTTTTAACAAAAATTACTTATATAAGTGGTTTTCATTAACAATTTTGTTCAAAAATATTTACCTGGAATTTTTTAATTCCCGTTTTCCGGGAAATAAAAAAGTCCGGGAAATCCCAAACCCTATTCTTAATACATAAAAGTGTCCTATTTCCATGTCCATAGCTGTATGTCATATATGTCGTATTTTTTTTCTTTTTTAATTCACTGAACGTAATTTAATTTTTTTTAATTCACTGAATGTAATTTTATTTTTTTTTAATTCACTGAACGTAATTTTATTTTTTTTAATTTACTGAACGAAAATGAAATTGAACGAATTCTGTGGTGAATTAATTATTAATTCAGTAAGAAATTAATTCACTTTTTTTTCGTTCGATTTATAAAATTGAACGCGTTCACCAGTGAATTACATAATTTAATTTAATAAAGAGAACTATTGCAATCAGTGTTGCCAATTTAGCATATTTAATGCTAGATTTAGCATTTTATAAATTCATTTAGCATGAAAAAAATGTATCTAGCATATGGCATTTTTTTCAGCATTTTTCCAACAAAATTTATCATATTTTTAGCATTTTTTAGAGTTTTATTTTCTGTTTTTTTTTAGAATATTCTACATTAATTTGAATTTAAATGTAATATGAAAAAGAAAGGCTGTGAAGATAACTACGAAAGTTAAATACGTTCCACAAAAATGTTAAGTTCTTAACAGAAACTGTAAAAAATGTATTTCCTTATTTTTTTCTTCGCAAATATATTATTTGTTAGTAACTTATTGGAAAAATTGAAAACGGTGGTCATACGTTGATCACCCACAGCTGTTATCTACTATTATACATGCAATTATTACTTTTTTTAAATTGGAAATAATATTTTAAAGGTCATACAATGATAACTTAATTTTTGAACAAACTTAATAATTTTGAAAAATCTCCGATCTGAAGCGGTTTTGGGACACATGTGATACAATTATGTATTCTACTATTTCTGCGCATTAATCTGAAGTAGAAATGGTTACCACACCTCTTCCCGTTTTGACCACATGGGTCATGTGGTTCCACTATATTTTTTAAAGTAAATTTAAATTTGTCCATTTTTTAAAAAATTTATATCTCCAATCTGAAGCGGTTTTGGGACACATGTCATACAATTCTATAATCTACTATTCCTGCGCCTTAATCTGAAGTAGAAATGGTTACCCCACCTTTTCCCGTTTTGGCCACATGGAACGTGTGGTTCCACTACATTTTTTAAAGTAAATATAAATTTATCCATTTTTTCAAAAAATTGTATCTTTGATCTGAAGCGGTTTTGGGACACATGTGATATAATTCTGTATTCTACTATTCCTAGACTTTAATCTGATGTAGGAATGGTTACCCCACCTTTTCCTATTTTGATCCAATTGGTCATGCGATTCTACAATATTTTTTAGATGGAAATTAAGTCTAGTACACTTTTTAGAAAATTTCTGTCGTTGATCTGGATTGGTTTTTGGAAATATGTACCACTTTATTAGTCTACTATTCCTTAGACTCCTTCTCCGTTAGAAATGGTTACTCCACCTTTTCCATCTTAACCACATTTTTTCGAATTATTTGCTAATTGCATATATTAAACGATAATAATAGCATATTAAAAAATAGTTACGAGCTGTCAATATATGATTATACATTTTTATCTGTTAAAAAATTAAGTTATCTCTGTATGACCTTTAAAACATTCTTTCCGATTTAAAATAGTAATAATTGCATGCATAATAGCAGATAACAGTTATAGGACATCAACGTATGACCAGCGGTTTCAATTTTTCCAATAATTTACTAATTAACAATATTTTCGCAAAGAAAATATAAATAAGTACACTTTTTACAGCTTCTGTTAACACCTTAACATTTTTGTGGAACGTCCCAGCAAAATCTTTCATTACCAAATAAGTGGTTATATAATAGAAATTCATAGCTCCGCACAACTTATTTTTTGACGTCTAAACTCATTATTTTTGTTTGGCGTGGTCGTTTTTATAAGTAGTCACGCTTACCCGCTCGCTTACGAAAAAATGAGAAATAAGTAGTTATGAGATTTTGAATAATAAGTGGTTACACACATGCTTACAAAAAGTTGAATTATAAGTGACTATCCGATTGCTTACTTGATTCTTAAAAATAAGGAGATAAGCAAATACTATTATCTTAAAGAAATAGATTCAGAAAAATTTTTCTCTAGTGTGTAATTTTAGGACTCGTCATAAAAATTGAAACATAAAACATATTTACATACTATAATAAATAAAAATGTATAAAATTTAACTGTGTAAAAAGTACTTATTTAAACTATTACGAGTAAGTCATTATTTTATATTTAGAAACAATGAATACAATAGGCCGTTATTAGGAAGTCAATATTTTATATTATAAAATAATGCAAAAGGTAATGATATATCATTTTTGGTAATGCAGATAGTAATGAGGTGTCATTACCAATATTTTGCTGGGGTATTTAACTTTCGTAGCTATCTTCACATACATTTAGAAAAATATTTAATAGAGTTAAGAAAAAAAATATAAAACATATTGCTTTATGGTACTTTAATATTAAAATTTTAAATCAGCATGCCCGGCTTTAACTTTTTTACTCGTTTTACTTTTTTTGTTGTTATGGTGAAGGAGTGATTTTTCACAAAAATACTCCAATTTTTGGTAAAAAAAAATTATAATAATTTAAAGAATAGAGTTTAAAATAGAATTAATAGAATTGCAAAATGTTGATAAGGTTCGTTTTTAATCTTTGCAATTTTTATTGATTTTTTTTTAGGTTTGGGTCATAGAGGCTAATGTGGATAGCGTTTGTGATAAATTCCTATCTTTTAAGAATTTCAGTGAATTTTGATTTTTTACTATAACACCTGTACTCTTTTTCATTTAATCATACCAAAAATCTTAGAACGGCAACCAACACCACAAAAAGTATTAACTCTGATCGCGAAAATTATTTTTTTTAAAAATTTTATGCAGGTAAGCCCAAAGATGCAGAAATTTGAAGACGGTAAACAGAACGTGCAATAAGAACCATTAAATTAATTTGGAGTAGATAAATTAAGGCAGAATGGGAAATTCATATTACCCGCCAAAGTATTCCCCATTACCACCTATTTTAGAAATAAAACATTTTGGGGTACTTTTGTTTATCCGCCTTTAACTTTTTGAGATAACATATTTTCAGTGACACAGTTGGGAAATAAAATAATTATAAATTCATTTCAAAGAATTTTTAAACTTTTTTACAAGAATTAACTTTTGAGTTGTTTTTAATTCTTCTTTTATATAATTTTAGTTAATAAAATGAACTGAATTCATAATTAGAGATGACTTATTTTCAGTCTAATTGTAAAAAGTCACTAAAATAGTATTTTTTTAAACAAATTGAAACATTTTTTTATAAAATTTTTTAGCATATTTTTTCTAGCATATTTTTTTAGTTTTTAGAATTTTTTAGCATTTTTATGCAACAAATCTAGCATTTTTTCCTAAATAAGTTTTGGCAACACTGATTGCAATGGAATTAATTCTTTGAATTTATTGTTTGATGAACGGGTTCAGTTGAACGAATTCAGTGAATTACTTAAGAAAAGGAATTAATTCAATTCTAAAGAAAATTGAATTCGATTGGTAGTGAATTCATTCAAAAAAAAATTAATTCTTCAAAGCTCTGCATAGCTGGCAAGATGCTTATGGGTCTCAAATTATCAATGTAGTTATTTGTTGTGAATGCTTGAATAACCTATTTATACCAAGTAGAGATGGGCACGTGAGCAGAATTTTGCGTGATTCACGTGAATCACGCGTGATCACGCGAGTGTGAGTAAAACAATAATTTATTCACGTGAACGTGAGTGAGTGTGAGTAGATTAAAAATGTTCGTGAGTGTGCGTGAGTCGAATTTTAACGACTCACGCTTTTTTGGGCTTTTTATTCATATTTTCAGTAATTGTTTTAGGCGACTTTATATTTTTAGGTATTTTTAATACAAAATAAATGGCAAAATTTCATACTGGTCTAGGGTTTCCCGGAAAACGGGAATGAAAATCGAAAAGTATCAGTTTTTTGGTAACATTTTTTTTTTATTTTGATTTGTTTTATTAATATAAAAACCAAAATAAATAATTTTATTTTTTCAGAATTTATAGCTTGTGAAATTATTTTTTTTAATTCAAGTTATTTCTTCTCTAATGTCAAGGTTTTTGACTTTAATAATATTGCAATTATAGTCACAACTTTGAATAGGCACGTAAATATTAATAGGCATATCTAAAACATACCCAATTTATTGCTTGCCAATGTCATTTGCTCCATTAATACTTCTAAATTATCCTTCTAATGCCCAAGGACTCTAAAAAGCGGTCTTCAGATCTTAAAAAAATTTCAGGCTAAATAACAATTTTTATAAAATCAATTATGTCAATAGAAAACATAATTTACTTCGTTTGTTGCACAACATACGGTTTTGAAGCGAGACCCAACATAATCTCAGCAATGGGTGCTCATTTCTAATACCTAAATAATAAGCAGTAGAATTATTGTCTTCTGCATATAATTCAGTATCAAAACTCATTTTTATTCGACAAGGTCGTTTTTGTTAGTATTTGTCTATATTCGCTAGCAAATAATCTAAAATTTTGGGGTCTGAAGCTGTCGAATGCCCCATTAGTGCTTTTCAATCATATTTTTTAATATGAAAATTAAATGGATGAAAAAACATCGGTTGCCATTTTATAAATTAATGATAATGATTTCGGCCCATCTCTATCCTCATTCCCTACACTTAAAATAATACGTCGGTAGAAAAAGCTGCCAAACGGGTTTGGAATCGAAAATTTGTTTAAAATTAATTTAACAAAAACTAATTTTTAATATAATTTCATGTTTCTGTTAATACCCGGTAGATGGCGAAACCAATGTGTCCCAAGTTTTAAACATAGCGCTATTTCTTTCCCTCCCGATTTTTTTAAATGGCCCATATATCCAAAACTAAGAGATAGAGCAAATTTTACGAAAATTTCGGCTACCCCTTGCTACGTAATAGTCCCGTAAAAATTTTATTTCTATCCAAAAATGGCCCTTGGTAGGGCCTTCTGTCCTTAGAAATTTAAAACAAAAATTCCATTTAATAAAATGGCGCATATCTCGAAAACTAAGCGAGATAGAGAAAAACGGACAAAATGTTTGCTCCTTTGGAGTATCTTTACGTAGCCTTAGATGATATGGACCAGGTCCGGGGAGCGTCCCGAGACCCTATAATTTGAACAAATTTTGCCATCAGTATAATTACAAATAAAACTGTAGTTTCACTAATTTTTTACTTAAATTTAGATGACAAATTTAGATGAACAAAAAAAATCTAAAGTAGAATGTTTGTATATGTCTGTTTGATCACTTCTGAAAGTATTCATATAGAGACAATCTGACGATAAAAATATAAACAATAATACAATTTAATGGAAAATCACTGATGAAGCCTGTCCATAAAAAAGGCAGAAACTGGATCTAGTCCGATTTGCAAATTTAATGTGTTTATAACTTTTGAAGAAAAGGTTTATTCTTCTTCTTAACCTAAAACCTACTAAATTAAAATTAATAAAAATACATATTAATTACAATAATAATTGTATTTATTTGGTCTATACGACGAGTTTGAAAAAACAACACTTTACTTAAGATGTGTTAAATTTAAAATATCAACAAATTTTATATTAAGCTAAAAAACGGAAATTAATTTTGTGAAAGTAACAAATTTTTCTGTTCAGCGAACAGACATATTATTTTGACAGACAGACATTATACTATTTCATAAAAAAATGCCGATTATAATCTATTTTGGCATAAAAAGGGTTTTGAATTTTTTCGCAAAACTGGTATCAAAAGTTACTCAGGAAAATTTTTTACAATCGGTAGCCAACCACATTTATTCCACAACTGGTTCCACTGCAACCGATTTCATGGAACTGGTTCCGGAACGAGTTCTTGGGATCCCATATGAAAGGTATGACTAAAGTAGAATCAGTTCTAAAACTAGTTCCAGAACTGATCCTAAGGCAACCGGTTCCACTTTGGAGCTATGGAAGTGGTTGCTTTTGGGACAATTTCAAACAAAAATAACACTATGCGACAGTCAAAATCGGGATGGGATGAAACCAACGGGAAATGTTATATCGGTCAAAAACAAGTTATACGTGTCCCGGCGTTTCGCTGGGTCACCCCTAGGAATCGAGATATATCTTTTTTTTGACATAACTCGAGAACCACTAGTCCGATTTTGCTCAAACAAAAAATTAAAAGTTATAATTCCTTTAATCTGTTCATATAACGTTTTTCTATATACTCAACAGTTTTGCCGGTTAAAATAAATGTTTGTTACCGCTACCATAAAAATCAATAACCTTTTGTTTATTACTTTTTTTTAATATTTTAGGCAAAAAATATTTTTTTCTTCATACATTTATTTTTACCGGCAAAACTGTTGAGTATATAGAAAAACGTTATATGAACAGATTAAAGGAATTGTAATTTTTAATTTTTTTAAAATTGCTTGAGCAAAATCGGACTAGTGGTTCTCGAGTTATGTCAAAAAAAAAGACCACCAAAGGTCAAATCGATATATCTCGATTCCTAGGGGTGACCCAGCGAAACGCCGGGACGCGTATAACTTCTTTTTTACCGATATAACTTTCCCCGGTAGTTTGAATCCTTCCCGCTCACTGACCCCTACCATTTGTCTCACAGTGTAATCGGTGTTAGAATCGATAGTAGAAGGGGTTGCAAATGAAAAGTAGATATTCTACAACCGATTCTTGGGAACAAAAAATTTTCCTGGGTATGTAACGACAATCTTGCTGAAACAGAAGCAGTTAAGTACGTCATTGCATTCCCGAGATACAAATTTTGACCTTTATGCCAAAATAGGTCTGAAAAGTTTATCGTTAACAGACGTATTAATATTGTATGATCTATGGAATAATATCCCACTAAAATCTTTCATTACCCAATAAGTGGTTAAATAATGACACTAACATGAAACCCTATATAGGGTGCGATTTCGAGTTTAATTTTTAATATTATGTTTTTCTGGGAAGTTTTTGTTTCGTGAATTTGCGTGATTCACGTGAATCACGCGTGATCACGCGTGAGTGTGACTGAAAGTTCAATTCACTCACGTGAGTGTGAGTAGTAATTTTTTTATCGTGAGTGATTGTGCGTGATTAGAATTTTTTTCTCGTGAGCGTGAGCGAGTGTGAGTGAAAATTCACTCACGTGCCCATCTCTAATACCAAGTAGTCAGTAGTTTATATCACTATGTAATGAACTATTCATGTTTTAATAAAATGCGCTGTTCTTTATAAATTCGTATAACAACATATTATGGGCCCAGGGACGCGCAAGAATTGTTAGAACATTCGAGTTCATTTTAAAGTAAATTTTTTTTAATTTATTGAATTCTTCGAGATTTCCTATCTAAACTGCAATATGACAATGACTTCAAACAATTTGTCGTATAGAGCCAGCAAATTTTGCTCACATAGCTACGGCGTGGGACGCACTGTTAAATGCCTTTGAGGATACAGGTCTGACATGAAAGGTCGAACTTCTAAAGCGTTTGGTTCAGCTGAAGTAATCTGATTTTGATAGTGTACAGGGGTATGTGAGTGAAATGATAATGATGTCGCTTAAAGTTTAGCAGACTGGTTTAAAACTGGACGATGAGTTAGTTGTTTCACTTATGCTAGCTGGATTTCCAGAGGAATTCGTACCTCTTGTAATGGCAGTGGAAAATTCAAAGGCAAAATTAAGTGTTGATATGGTTAAAAATTTGCTGTTGCAAGATGCAAAGGTGGAGAAAAAGGCTTTGGTGTCTAATAGGAAACATAACACCCGTAAACCCAAGTGCTATGCATGCAAAAGAGGAGGGCATATCGCGAAAAATTGTCCCCAAAAAGCGAACGCATCAAAAAAGAAAAATCTGGAAGAGAAAACTTCGTTAGCAGCCTCTTTGCTTTCATCATCTTCTTTACTTGAAAAGCAACAACATTAAAGAGTGGTTTATAGATTCCGGTGCTACTTCGCACATGAAAAATACGAAGAATATTTTGCGCAATTCAAAGAAAGTAAGTGATAAACATGTGGTAATTGCAAACGATGGGAAAATGGCCATTAAGTGTGCGGGAGATGTAAGTGTTGCTTTGCATTCAGGCGAGAAAGATACAAATGCATTTTTGAAAGATGTTGAATATGTTCCTGAAATGTCGGTTAATTTGATTTCCGTGAGGCAAATGACTTTAAAAGGCAATAAAATAGTCTTTCAAGATGACAGATGCCAAATTTTTAATAAAGGCGGCAAATTGCTCGCAACGCCAAAAGCTTATGCCAACTTATACAAATTACATTGTGATGTGAATGTAAGCAAATGTGAAAACGCGCTGATTGCTTCAAACGATTTTGAATTGTGGCACAGAAGACTTGCACACATTTATGAGAATAATTTAAAGAAAGTGATGGGTGCATCTAATGGGGTACAATGTGATGGTGATGCTATAGACGGGAAATGTGTGGTTCGCATAAAAGGTAAGCAACCACGCGCATCGTTTAAAGAGCCAGGTCATCGTGCCAAAGGTTTACTACAAATTGTGCATTCGGACGTTATGGGTCCCCTCAGAACAAAATCTTTTTCCGGAAACCGTTTTCTTTTAACTTTCGTAGATGACTACTCACGTAAGGTATTTGTGGTGCCAATAAAACGCAAATCTGACGTTTTTGAAGAGTTCAAGCGGTTAAAAATGTTTGCCGAAAAGCAGTGTGATGCAAAAATAAAAATTTTGCAGTTTGAAAAATATCTGGCAGACTGTGGCATACAGCATCAAAAAACAGCGCCATATACGCCAGAGCAGAACGGCGTGGCTGAACGTATTAATCGCACAATTATGGAACGCGTAAGGTGTATGCTGTTTAACGCAGGTTTAGATGATATATATTGGAAAGAAGCTGCGGTGACCTCAACTTATTTAATTAATCTAGTACCGTACCGAGGAAACGAAAGCTCACCGGAAGAAATGTGGTCAGGTAGAAAACCCAACTTGAAACATTTGCGTGTTTTGGGCAGCAGAGCATTCGTGCATATACCAAAGCAGAAACGTAATAAGCTAAATGAAAACTCAACAGAATGTATTTTAATGGGGTATAGCAATGAGAGTAAGGCGTACAGGATGCAAGATCCTATTACTCGCAACATTATCATAAGTCGTGATGTCGTTTTTATAGAAAACAATAATAAGGTATGTGTCACTGAAAATATTTCTACTAATTGTAACTCTCCCGTAGTATTGGTGGGGAACACGAAGTTGCCAATACAGGGGAGGAAGGTGATATAGAATTGTCAACTGAAGAAGAAGACTTTATTTGCTTCGACAGTGACGAGTATCGTGACGCATATGACAACAACAGTAGCAGCGATGAGCACAACAACGATAACGTCATTGAAAATGAAATCAGTACACCTCGTTGTTCAGAACGTATTGCAAATAAACCTCGTCGCAGATACAACTTTTGTGTGACACAAACTGAGTGTGGTAGCAAGCTGGGTAATGCCGAAACATTTGATGTGGCTATTTCGTCATCACAAGCTGATTTATGCAAGGTGGCGCAATTTTGTGGTGCACTGGGCGACAACGTACTCTGACACTCTCCTCAACTGAGGGGGAGTACATGGCAATGGTATCAGCTATTCAGGAGTGCATATGGTTACAACGATTACAGCGGGAACTTGTCCAAAGTCAACAAGAGCAGATGGCACTGTATTGCACCAACAAAAGCGCGATTCTCATAGCGCAAAACAATTCATTTTCCAATAGAACTAAACATGTTGATCTTAAAGTTAAATTTGTCAGAGAAAAATTGAATAATAAGGAAATTATTTTAAAGTATGTAGATACTAAGAATATGATAGCAGAATTTCTTACTAAGGCTGTTAGTACTGATAAGCTTAATACATTTACTGGCAAATCTGGTTTGAAATAATCTTTTCATAATAAATTGTATAAATAATTTATTCAGGGGGAATGTTGTTAATACTTGAATAACCTATTTATACCAAGTAGTCAGTAAGTTTATATCATTATGTAATGAACTTCATGTTTTAATAAAATTCGCTGTTCTTTATAAATTCTTATAACAACATTATTCGATTTAGCAATCGGTACTACACGACCTGATTTCCACGCATATGGAAATTTAGAAACTGTAAATATAGTATTAATAAGTTGAAGAAGCAAACTTGAAATCGGCGGGTATATAATTTTTAAAAACTTTATTGGGACCATGTCATAACCAGCTGCATTAGACTTTATTGAGTTAATGGCAATAAGAACATCATATTCCGTAACCGCATTAAAAGAAAAGGAGTTTTGGCCATCAATAAAGTTTTCAAAATCATAATTACCCAGGTGACTTGGATTCAGGTTATTTAAAACCCCAGTTGCAATCTACTCAACGTCAGCCTTATCAAATTCAGGACCCTGACGACCAACGCAACCCAACCTACAAATGTTACTCCACATCTGAGTGTTATCAACACCAGTAAGTAAACTCCTACCATAATTTCTACGAACTTCTCTAATGACCGATTTAGCCTTATTTCTAAGTTTACAAAAAATGGTCCAGTTGTCATCAGTGCGATCTCTAAGGTACGTTCCGTATGAAGTGTCCCTCAGCGATCTGGCTTGAATAATTTCCCTAGAATTCATCCCCTTATTATCATTTGAAAAGGGTTTAGTCCTAAAAGTAGGGACTAAATTATGTAAACCATTGACCAAATCATTTAATGTAGAAAATTGCAAATCTACATCATTGGTACAATAAACAAGGGATGTGTCAAATCGATTTACATATTGACCAAACTCATCATAATTTATGCGTTTATAATCCTTAAGTTCAATTTCATTTTCCAATCAATATAAAACTATGATGGGAATTGAAAAAAGGAAACAAAATTTGACCCTTGTGCTCTACTAGGGATGGCGGGCTGAGCATGAAGTAATCAATTAAAGAAGTACTGTTGTTTCGTACACACAAGTGTGTAGCAATTATGTAAACACGTCAGACCACATCTAGAGCTTAAAGAACGAACTGTTTCAGAAATCGAAACATCAAAAAGATTACAATTGAAATCCCCCATAGTAATAATATTAGAAAAACGATCAAATAAATCACCATGGGGTTCTTCAAATAAATTTATATCGCCATTTGGCAGACAAACGATCTCTACTACAGCCGAAACTCCATTACCAAAAACTTCAACAAATAAAGACTCACAGCGATGGTATTGTTCACCATAACAAATTATTCTATAATGCAACTTATCTGAAATGTACAAATAATGGACATGGACATGTTTGAGTTTTCATGAGTCAATCAGCTTGATGTCTACTATATTTGTACTCAGATAAAATCCAATGCCATAGGATATGATAATATTCATCCCAAGTTTATAAAAGTAATCTTGCCATCTCTATTACCTTATATTACTCATTTATTTAACACTATCATCACAACTAGCTGTTTTCCTTCGAAATGGAAGCATGCTAAGATAATTCCAGTCCCAAAATCGAACACTGAGTATCGGCTAATAGCTATCTTAAGTTTTCTTTCAAAAGCCTTGGAGACAATTTTTCTCCGCCAAATAAGTGTTTACGTACATGACAATAAATTGCTGTCTGGCTCTAATTGATGTATGTTAACTTTCTTTTAAAATCGCTAAAAACAAAGAAAATTTGGTCTTGTTTAAAGTGCTGCAATTTTAAGTCTGGTGACAATTTGTAGATAAAAAATAATGCAAGACTTAAGGAAATTTTATAGGATTTCCAAAAATATACAGTTTGTACAGAACCGGTCAGTACTGCCTAAATTTTATTATGTAATTTGATAAAAGGTTGATATCGCTAATTTTTCGTTAAAAGCCATGCCCACTTAAAACAATTAACAAAATGAAAATACAAAACATTACGTTAAAATTCTGTACAATTTTCTGAACCAGCTCCTTGCCTTTCGTGGCGAATTTAGCCACTATTTTGATCTTTAAAAATAAAGGCAACAATAAAAGTAGAAAAAACTTGAATTGACTTAAATTCGTGGCCACAACTGTATATATATATATATATATATTTATTTTTTTTGACTAATTTAAACTATTAAAAAAATGTCCAAATTTGTCCAGCTTAAAACCAACACTATAAAAAACATGTGATCTGTAGAATCATATTATGTGCGTTCCCGTACGTTACCGCGGGTACCCGCGGGAACCCAAAACAGCCCAAACAACAACAATTTACATGCAATTTTGAGTACGGGAACGCCTTTGGGCTGGTTTGTGTAACTTCGGTAAAGTACGGGAACAGACATATTATTTTATTACTTTCTGCATAAACTTGCATACTTTGAAAATATATGTATTTTTCTAGACTCCTTCACTGCAAAAACAATCAAAAACAATGATCTACAGTAGTTTTGATTTAACTGCCTTTTTCTTAAGTGCACATTTGCTATAGCTGCACAAAATTTTGGTTTCGTTTCTATTTTACGAAATTATGTACGCAATTGTCTTCTTTAAGTGCACTTTTTGTACCCGCGCATTTAAGATAACTGCCTCATATTTTTGGCAGTTTTACATTATTTTCATAAAAAAGATCACCGTTAGCTGCCTCTTGTGTTTTGCTTTGGTTTTCAATTCTACGAAAAAAACACACATAAAATAATGTGTTTTCAACTTTTTTTGTGACAAAAATATCCTACTTTAGTCGTTTTTTTAACAATATATATAACGAAAAATGTAAAATGGCGACCCCTACGTTCGGCAAAAAAAATTTGTTTTTGAAACCTCCTTGCAAAAATACTTCATATTGGAGGGTGAAAGGCGCACTTTTTTTGCCTATAAGGTCTAAGGTACACTCTGCTTTGGAAACATGGAACACGCAAGGCAAGGAACATAACTTTTGATCTTTAAGGCAAACATTTCACAGAATTGACAACATATGACACTAAAAATTAATAATATTTCACTTATCAACAAAAAATTATCATTTTTTTAACATAAATAATTTTGGCCAAAAAAAATTGTTTTTTGATCATTGTGCACTGTAGAGTCCACATGTATGCAGATGATGTACAATTGTATGTCAGTAGTCCAGTTCAATCAATCAGAGAAAACGTTAATACACTTAATCACGATTTAAACAATTGTTTAAATCCACGAAAATCCAAATGTTTGGTGATTCACAAGAAAACGACAAGTTCACTCATAGAAGACATCGTCATAAACAATGAGAAAATTGAAATCGTACGTACGGCAACAAATCTGGGAATAGTATTTAACAGTAGTTTAACTTAGTCAGATCACATCAATGCACTAGTTGCACAAATATATGCGAAACTACCCAGCAAAAAAAAAACGAAACAAATATATATTTAAAAAGTGATATTTATGACTTTTGAATGCATTCCCAAGAAGTTACTTTTCATCTCTCCTTAGATAGTAAAAAAAATGAATTGCTTTCCTATATAAAAAAGAATATCCAAGCACTCATTTTTATGACGTGCAAAGCAGACTTAAAGTAGCATAAACACCTTCTCTCCTATGACAAGCCAATGTTAAAAAAATGCCTTTTTCACCTCAATTTGAACGCATTCGTGCCGAACAATATAGGTGATTTTACGGATCTTGGTCAGGTATTTTTTTGCTGGGTAGGAACGTTGTGGTCTGTGCAGTACTTTACGCCGCAGAAAGTAAGAATACTACTCGCAAAGGCCTATTTGGTGCCAAGTCTTACTTACGGTCGCCAATTGTTTTCTAATTGCGATTCCATTAGTAAGAAGAGACTCCAAGTTTTATATAACAATATTATACGGTATATTTACGGACTTAAAAGACGGGATCAAGTATCGTCCTATTCGAAAACTCTCTATAATGTATCATTTGAAAACCTCTTAAAGATAAAAATACTAATATTTTTACAAAAAGATATATATGTACATACATGAATAAACCGAATTACCCATTTCAAAATATAGGCTGACTTCATAAACGCAGTAATGCAAATCAACACTGCAAACATATGCGTTTACAATGCAAAGCAATACGGTATGGCAACACTGCTTTGTCAAATAAAGGGTCAATCACAACTGTGTCGATTGTCGACCGACGACAGCAAAAGTCGTCACGATTAATTTAAATTCAGCGACAATCGACCGTCGGCATTTGTTGACGTTTAGAAAAAAATGAAAGCAAAACAAGAATATGTTTGTATTTGTTTCGCTACAATTCTTCACCAATTCAATTGCTTTTGCATTAATTCTGGTTGTTTTGCATTTTTTTGTATTTAATTTTACTTTTTTGCGGTAAATTATGTATTTTTATTTTCAATTATATTTCTTCTGTCAAAAAAATAAATTTTTTGTAAACAAAGTACGAATTTTTGTAACTTTAATACGAATTTCTGCAACTCTGTTCCCTTAATTAGTTAAAAATATGGCAACATTTTGACAAATATTTTGAGTGTGTGCTAGTGTGTCGTCACGAAAATAGAATAGATTCTATTACGACGACAAATCGCCGGACGACATGGCGACATTTTGCTTCCCATACAAAATATATGAAAAAGCACATGTCGTTGTCGTGGTCGACTCAGTTCTGATTAATCTCTAATGCGATGATAATTTGAAACGTTTATGAACCCTACAGGCTGAGTTACCCAACCGTAAACGTATCTGTAACGAATCAGCTGTTCCGATACCACAAGAAGAAATGTGTACGAATGGTTACTGACACGAAAATGTAAACCAACTTGCCGGATCATTCTGTTGAAATCAGAATTTTCTACCCGGCATCGAAACAGCTGAATGATTTTAGTCGGAAAAAATATGAAATGAATAAACAAAATTGATTCAAACAACAAATAAGGAATAAAAATTAACAAATGGAAAAATTTAGAATAAAATATAAAAGCACATGAAATAGATGCTAAATAGTAATGTCGTTTACGATAATCTATAAGTGTACTTTTTAGCTACGGCACGGTACAGTTACATCACATTTACGTTTACGGTCCCATAATCTGCCCTTAATACTGCTTTTCGTCTATTTTTCATTATATAAATACATAGTCATATAAAATCATTGAAAAAAAGCTAAATGCATTTTATTTGTATTAAAATTATGTTAATTAACTTACAATAATAAAATCACAAAGTATCACAAATAAACACTGCACAAATTTGACAAATGTTGCTCATTAAAAAGAGTCATCATGCATTAATAAACTCGCGGCATTGTCAAAAAAAACACAATGACGTTTATGAACACTATGCAATGCAATCAGAGCTTTGAAGAATTAATTCCTTAATTCAATTTTTCAATTCTGAATTAAAAATTCGATGAATTAATTCACTAAACACCATATATTGAATGGAATTAAATCATATTTGCTTTCGTTCGATTTATTTTGTTACGAATTAATTCAATTGCAATAGTTCTTTTTATTAAATCAAATGAATTAATTCACTGGTGAACACATTCAATTTTATAAATCGAACGGAAAAAAAGTGAATTAATTCCTTACTGAATTAATTCCTTACTGAATTAATTCACTACTGAATTCGTTCAATTTCATTTTCGTTCAGTGAATTAAAAAAAATAAAATTACGTTCAGTGAATTAAAAAAAAATAAAATTACGTTCAGTGAATTAAAAAAAAAATAATAAGTTCACTGAATTGAAAAAAAATAAGTTCACTGAATTGAAAAAAAATAAAATAAGTTCACTGAATTCAAAGCCTGTTTTCTGCCGTTCAGTAGAAGAAAACAATAATGTACAAATAAAATTTTTAAATAGGCAATTTTACAGCGTGTGCTAGTAACAAATTAGAAACCGGATGCTGTATATCAACCTACATGATTCAAAAATAAGGCATTTTACTATTAAAAAATAAAATCTACAGATATAGATAAAATTGGAAAAAAAAATATAACTATTAATTTTTCAAACTAGTTATATAGTTATATTTTTTCCAAATTTATCTATATATGTAAAGTTTTTATTTTTAATAGTAAAAGGCTTTATTTTTGAATCATATAGGTTGATAAACAGCATGCGGTTCCTAATTTGTTACTAGCACACGCTGTAAAATTGCTTATTTAAAAATTGTATTTGTACATTATTGTTTTCTTCTACTGATCGGCAGAAAACAGGCTTTGAATTCAGTGAACTTATTTTATTTTATTTTTTCAATTCAGTGAACTTATTTTATTTTTTTTCAATTCATTGAACTTATTATTTTTTTTTTTTTAATTCACTGAATGTAATTTTATTTTTTTTTAATTCACTGAATGAAAATGAAATTTAATGAATTCAGTGGTGAATTAATTCAGTAAGGAATTAATTCACTTTTTTTTCCGTTTTTTCAATTCAATTCAATTTATTTCTTATAATATCTATATTATTTACATTTGAATAAGAAGCAAAGAGTTTGGGAACTTCGTTCCTTTTCTACTTAGATATATAAATATATTTTTTTAATTTATGAAATTTATGTACATTATTAGGTCCATTCGATTACTTTTCTCAGTCAAGTCCAGTAAGAATTACTCAGTACAAAATTACAGAGAGTAAGACAAGATTTACTCTCAAAATAAAATTTTCCCAAACATGTACGCGAACAGAAAATTTGCAACAATTTGCAAGTTTGTAGACACAGCTGATTACAACACCAAATATACAAATACATTTTAACTAGTCGCTATAAAAGAAGAGAATTTTTGATGTTAAACCTTAAGGAGAACATTTTTAGAAGGTTTTCTTATCTTTTCCATAATTTATTTTGAAAGTTTTACTGCTTTGCATTTCCATAAAATAACATAATTGGAAAATAATTTTTTTTATTTACAATAAACAAACATATGTTTTCGAAACATATGTTTTTTTCTTCTTGCAAATTCTTACTGGCAAAAATTTGTTCAGTAAAAATTTGGAAGAAAAAGAAGAAGACTTAGAAACTCTCAGCATAGAACTGTCACTTTATTCTCTCTTTTTTCTTTCTATTTACTGAGTATTTATGTAAACGAACGCCATCCAGTAAAAATTTGTACAAATTTGTACAAATTATCCAGTAATCGAATGGACCTATTATTAACGGAAGGAAAAAATTTACAAAAACCTTTATAAAGCAGAGGTATAAGATAAAAATGAGATAAAGTAGATAAAATTATGATGAGATGAGTTCATTGATATGTACATGTTGTGAGAGTTGGCATCTTCCATTAAAATTTAGAGTCAATCTTTCGATTTTATCCAGAACGAGTTCAAAACCAGCGAGACTATGTAGGCGTCGGGTGGAATAGTGCCATGGTAGTTTAAATATCATTTTCAGTAGCTTATTTTGTGCTACTTGGAGTTTTTTTGTATGACATTTTGCAGACGTGTACTGGAGCACAGTAAAACATTATGGGGTGGAATATAGATTTGATGATGAGTTTTTTATTGTCTATGTTCATTCCCGACTTTCTGTTTATAATTGGGTACATTATTCTAATAATTTTGTTAATTTTGTCCACTACATAGGGAATATGATTATTAAAATTAAGCTTTGTATCATGCATTACGCCCAAGTATTTGACGTTGTTTTCCCATGGAATATCATGGTTCATGAAACGAGGTAAACTCTGGGGTATATAACAAGACTTACGTTTTCTTGTAAAATAAATAGCCTGCGTTTTTTCAGGGTTAATTAAAATCTTGCATTTATCAAAATAATTACTTAACCCAGTAAGAGCAGACTGCAAGTTTGTAATAATATCAGCTGAATATATATCAGAACTAAGAATTGATGTATCATCTGCAAATATAGACGTAATGCAATTGGAGAATGTTGGAATGTCAGCAGTAAAGATGTTGTAAAGAACTGGCGACAGGCAAGAACCTTGTGGACATCCTGCAATGATATTTACTTGTTGTGAACAGGTTTTACCCAAGTAAACGCTGAAAGATCTATTTTGAAGAAAGTTTTGAATAATTTTTATGAGTTCAATTGGAAAGTTGAATTTTTTTAATTTAAAAATAAGTCCATTATGCCAAACGGAGTCAAACGCAGCTTTTATGTCTAGCAAAATCATTCCAGTTGATTTGCCGTTTTGAAAATTATTTTTAACAAATTTTCTGATTTTTAGTAGGGGTTGAGATGTATTATGTTCACTTCTGAACCCGAATTGTTGCGATGGAAGTATATTGTTAGCATCGATAACATTAATAAGATTTTCCTTAATAATTTTTTCCAAGATTTTATTTATAGAAGAGAGCAGACTTATTGGTCTATAAGAAAGTGGAGAATCAGGAGGTTTATTTGGCTTGAGTATTGGAATGGTTTTTGAGATTTTCCAAACACTGGGGAAGTAGCATAATTTAAGGCAAGCATTAAAGATGTTCGTTAGATAGTTGATACCTTTATTAGGTAAATTTTTTAGACATTTATTATTAATACCGTCTAAACCTGGAGTTTTTTTTGTTTTTAAGTTTTTTTATAATTACACCAACTTTTTCAGTAGTAGTGAAGTAACAGTTTTGTGGGATTGGGTTAATATTACGAATAAGGTTTGCAACACCATTAACCTCAGTAATCGTAGTAGTATCACTTAAATGTGATGAAATACAGTGGTTCAAATTAAAGTTGTGAGCCAAAATTTCAGCCTTTTCTTGCTGGGTGAAACATACTACATTGTTGTGTTTTAAAATTGGAATATTGCTAGATTTCTTCTTTAACATTTTTGAAACTTTCCAAAAAGGGGAAGATGCTTTGTCCAAATTGGACAACATGTTATTCCAAGTTTGGTTTCTGAAGTGGTTTATTTCAACATCTCTGTAACGCTTCCAGTTTCTCTTAAATACGTTCCTTAATTGTATCATAATTTTTATGTTGTTAGGTAAGGGTTTAGAGGTTGGTGCTATTCTACGTTTGGGCACACTTTCCTCTATTCCCATTTTTACTACATTATTAAAAACGTTTATCATATTATCAATTTGAGTGCTGTTGTTTACTTCAATAAAACTATCCGCCACAGGAAGATTCCTGTTTATGAATTTCATAAAATGCGGCCAGTTTGCCCTGCCGAAAGCGTAGCACAAGTTGTCTACCATTTCATAATTTAAATTAATTGTACTAATGATTGGTAGGTGGTCAGAACTCAAGTCATTTATAACTTTTACTGCGGACATATTTTGAGATATGTTAGTTAGAAAAAAATCTAGAGTTGACGGTTGTTTACTTGGTTCAACCGGAATATAAGTATATTCATGGGGAAATACTATTTGTGTTTGGTTTAGTTGGAGTTTCTCATATAATATGTTACCCCAGCCATTACTTCTTTGACATCCCCAAAAACTATGTCTGCAGTTAAAATCTCCTCCTAATATGTATTTATTTGAGCTCGTTAGTTTACGAATATCTGACGCAAATGTTTGTTTTCTTCTAGGGTCCCTGTTTGTTGACCCACCAGGATAATAGCAAGAATAAATATTTATAAAGTCATTACCAGATTTTACCTTAACACCTATATTTTCAATCAGTTCTGTGTTAATAGGAGGTATAAGTTGATGCTGAATGTGTTTTTTAATTAAAATAGCTACTCCACCTCCTCCACCACGATGTCGATCGTATCTGTAGCAGTAGAAGTTCTGATGTTTTATTGTAATTTTTTTATTTAGCCAGGTTTCACAAAGTAAACAAATGTCAATATTGGTTATTTCCAAGAAATGGAATAATTCGTCTTTTTTAGTGCGAATGCTACGAGCATTCCATTGTAATAACGCTATGTTGCTGTTCATTGGTACAAAAATTTGCATGCAAGGTTTGTAACAACCTCGAAATGCTCTTCACGAGACCTGCATTTTTTTAAATTTGAAATTAATTCAAACGTAAGATTTTTTAATTCTTCTAAAGAGAATAATTATTATTGTTATTTTGGGTGAATGGTTGGTTATAACCCGTTCTAGATGGATTTGGTGTTTCGCTCTGATTTAAAGCATTTGGAAAATTAACGTTGTAATTTGATTGATTGTTGAATTGTTGGCTTCTTTGTCTGGTACTCTTTAGTTGAGCACGTTGCCTTATTTGCTTATAAGTTTCCCTATTAGGGCATTCAGGGGACATAGCCTTATGGGGGCCTTTACAATTAGCACATTTTACAATGGTTGACTTGCATTCTTCAGTTTTGTGATTCCCGGCGCAATGGGCACAAAATGTTTTAACATTGCATCTGCTGGCACCGTGTCCATACATCTGACAATTATAACATTGGGTCAGTTTTGTCTTGTTGGGTTTTTGGTATTCCCACCTGACTTTTATGTAGTTGATGGCTGAGTAGTTCTGCCTTAATTCTCTTAACGTGATTGACTTTTTTTCAAAGTAGACAATAAATATAATTTGTTCGTTGTTACTGTCCCTAGCTCCAGCATAGGCTCTAGTAACAATTTTAACATCGATACATTTAAGGCCCATGTCTAAAAGTCTGGACTTAACAACTGATGGGTCTGTTTTATCTAGACCTAATAGTACAGCCTTATAAGGCTTTTCGTTTTTAGCAGCATATGTGAAATATTCGAGCTGAAACTTCTTAGTGAGAGAGTCGCAAACGGTAGTAAAATCTACGTTATTTGTGCAAAACAATTTTAGACCGATTGAAATTTTACGTATAGAGTAATCTTGGATTTTTAATATTCTACATATTTCATGAACTTGTTCAATTTTACATTTTAAGATTGTTATTGATGGTATGTTAACTTTAACAGCTGGTTCGATAATTGTTTCATCATTAAGTGTGTTTGGGTACCCAAAAATTTGTACAAATTCGTACAAATTTTTACAAGTTTTTACTGGAAGGTGTTTGTTTACACAATTACTCAGTAAGGAGAGAGGAAAAATAGAGAGTAAAGTGACAGTTCAATACCAGAGAACTTACAAGTTTTTACTGGATGAATTTTTGCTAGTAAGAATTTGTAAGAAAAAAAAAAACATATGGTTGAAAACATATGATTGAAGAAACAAAACATTTGTCTAAAAAATGTTTAAATAATTTTTTGTAAAAACAAAAAATATTTAAATATAAGCTTATTTACGATGGAAGAAGTAATTAGCTGTTCATTTTATTAGGTTTTATTTATTAATCCAATAATTTGAATAGGTTTATTTCGCAATCAGCTTTTTTAATAACTGTTGTCAATTTAGCTATTTTTTCGACAAATCTAGCGATATTTCAACTCGTTTAGCGGGTAAAATATAATTTAGCTATTAGCGAGAAAACTAGCGATTTTTCTTTTAACAGTCTTGACATTTTCTTAGCATTTTTTTACATTTATTTCCTTGACAGAGTTTTTGAATCATTATTATTCAGCGATTTATCGCTAAATTTTTATAAAAAACTTAAAAGTTCGAAAAGTTTGGCGATGTATCGATAATTTTTTAAGAAGGTTTTAAGAAGTTTGAAAAATATAGCTATTTTTGTGAAATTTTTCAACAGAACCTGAAAAGTTCGTGAAATTTAGCGATTTATCGCTTTTTTAAGTTTTTTATAATTTAGATATTTTCTAGTGATTTTTTAGTTTGATTTAGCGATATTTTTAGGAAAGAAGTTGGCAGCAGTATTTTACTAATTCTTACAATTTTTCTGTTTGCGTACATTTTTAGATATTTTTCTTTTTGAGAGTAAATTTTGCCTTACTCTCTGTAAATTTGTTACTGAGTAATTTTTACTGGACTTTACTGGAAAAGTAAGCAAACACACCTATTATCGTCATCATCAATAGTTTGCAGAGGTGCAAAATAATTTGAATTGCCAGCTCTCTGAGAGCTGTTTGTGGCCTTTTTTTCTCTTCATGTTATACCCAGAGCAGGCATCAACATCTTCTACTCGATTGCGTTTAATTTTGTTTTTGTTTTTTTTTATGATATTTAGATATTGTTAACAAACAATAACAACAAGAAATAAAGAAAAAAAAATAAACCGTTAACTTTTATTACACTTTAAGGATACAGAATAAACTATGACTTAACGCATCAAATGATAATGCAAGACTGTTTTTTTCCGTTCGATTTATAAAATTTAACGCGTTCACCGGTGAATTAATTCATTTGATTTAATAAAAAGAACTATTGCAATTGAATTAATTCTTTGAATTTGTTGTTTGATGAACGCATTCAGTTGAATAAATTCAGTGAATTACTTAACGGAAAAAAAGTGAATTAATTCCTTACTGAATTAATTCACCACTGAATTCATTCAATTTCATTTTCATTCAGTGAATTAAAAAAAAATAAAATTACATTCAGTGAATTAAAAAAAAAATAATAAGTTCAATGAATTGAAAAAAAAAATAAAATAAGTTCATCACTGGATTAAAAAAAAATAAAATAAGTTCACTGAATTCAAAGCCTGTTTTCTGCCGTTCAGTAGAAGAAAACAATAATGTACAAATACAATTTTTAAATAAGCAATTTTACAGCGTGTGCTAGTAACAAATTAGAAACCGCATGCTGTTTATCAACCTATATGATTCAAAAATAAAGCCTTTTACTATTAAAAATAAAAACTTTACGTATATAGATAAATTTGGAAAAAAATATAACTATATAACTAGTTTGAAAAATTAATAGTTATATTTTTTTTTCCAAATTTATCTATATCTGTAGATTTTATTTTTAATAGTAAAATGTCTTATTTTTGAATCATGTAGGTTGATATACAGCATCGGTTACTAATTTGTTACTAGCACACGCTGTAAAATTGCTTATTTAAAAATTTTATTTGTACATTATTGTTTTCTTCTACTGAACGGCAGAAAACAGGATTTGAATTCAGTGAACTTATTTTATTTTTTTTTCAATTCAGTGAACTTATTTTATTTTTTTTCAATTCAGTGAACTTATTATATTTTTTTTTAATTCACTGAACGTAATATTATTTTTTTTAATTCACTGAACGAAAATGAAATTGAACGAATTCAGTAAGGAATTAATTCACTTTTTTTCCGTTCGATTTATAAAATTGAATGTGTTCACCAGTGAATTAATTCATTTGATTTAATAAAAAGAACTATTGCAATTGAATTAATTCGTAACAAAATAAATCGAACGAAAGCAAATATGAATTAATTCCATTCAATATATGGTGCTTAGTGAATTAATTCATCGAATTTTTAATTCAGAATTGAAAAATTGAATTAAGGAATTAATTTTTCAAAGCTCTGCGTATAAGATATAAAAAATGTTTAGCCCCCTTGAGCGAATCCTGGATCCGCGCCTGATGTACAAGGCTAATATTTTTCTTGGGAAAAAGTTATATTTTGTTTATTGTGATTGTGAAAAAACTGTTATACTCCATATAATGAAATTACTTTTACGAGTTTTAGGTGAAAATTGTAGCCATTATTTTCACGCAAAATTAATATACAAGAAATAAGGCTACCTTAGAATACCGTTACCGAAATAGAAAATATATTCTCTTATACAAGTTTTTATTTGTTACTCACCTTCGATAGTAAACAATGAATCATCGCCATATCACAGTCTTCCAAGAGTATTACGTCGGCACGATGTAATATTATTGAAGCTGTTACGAATATTGGTGAATAAATAGGTGAGGCTAAAAAGTAATCGTACAAACGTACAACTGATTTGTATGAGTTCAAACTATGACCGAACCATGTTAAATACCAAGGCAATGCAAATAATGTACCCACAGTGGATCGTTGTAGAAATTGAAATAATGTTGGATTTTCAAAATTTACGACAGGCCATATGAACATTAGTCTCTTTTGTGTGGCATCCATTGTCTCCTGCATGCATTCAGAGAAATGATTTGTTGAGAGCTCTTCCATTACAGCAAATGCCACTTCTTCACCTACCACCAATAGAAAGGTGACAGCAACATCGTGGTAGCCCTGATAATATCGTAAATTTGGATATTTGTGGATTACTCGCAAAATCAAAACCGTCAGCTGATCTTGAAGAGCTATACGTTGTTCATATGGAATGCCTGGAGGAAAACGTTTTAATGATCGGTTCACATCCAACACGACTTGATTGTATTCTGGATGTGTTTGTAAATCAACCAATTTGGGAGCTGGATCTAAATTGGAAACATCAACTTCCGCCAATTGAGGCCATAACTTTCTTCGTAGATCGTCCGTGACGAGACCATGATCTGAACGCGCCAATTCTCTCAATTTTTTTAATTCGATTTGTCCATTGCCCTCTTTTAAAAGTTCCTCAATGTATTCTCGCTTTTCTTGTTCCTCTGGACTTTCGGGATCTATTAATCACCAAACAGATAATAACTCATAATTAGTTTATATTCTTTATGTGTCTGTCTTCATCATCGTTTCATATTGCACTTAAACATATACTTACATTTTTCGAAGCTCAACTCTTGGGGCTGATCGATTTTTATCACGTCCTCTTCGGACATTTTTGCCGTTTCTTTTAAGTCGCAGCAATATTTTTTCGTAACGGATTACTACTGCTAGACGAAGTTTAGCAATTCAAATAATCTATATTTAGTAAATTAAACAACAATTAAGATGCCTCGGTAAAATTAGAAATTATTTTTTTTCCGAAATGAATATATTTTCGACTTAATAACTGTTACAGCTGTTTTGATGTTTTGACATTAAAAGTTTCTTGTTGTTTTTGTGCGCACAGTTGGAAGAAAATAAGCTTTGGAGAGCTTTATCGTCTGCAAATCAGTGTTGCCACTAGTAAAACAAAAAATTACATCTCCATGAATCTAACAAGATCCATGTACTTGAGATAACAAGATCAAGTACTCGTGTTAACAAGATCTAACAATTAAACGTTAGTACTCGTATATAACAGCTGATTTTTATGTAAATAACAAACAGCAAACAAGCACAATATGTTTCATTTTGTAAAAAATATATAAAAATATATTTTTCCATACAATGTTCTACAGGGTAATATAAAATTCTAATTCATCCATATTTTTCAAAAATTCGTCAAAAACAGCGGGAGAAATGTAGAATTCTGAAATTTTCAACAGTCATTTTCCACTAAATTTCTATAAATCGGATATATAACACATGCCTGAAATAATCCGGCGGACGAAACTACAAGCCAACAAGATTAGGTCCGCCGGGTTATTATGCACCAAAATAAAAGAAAAAAAATCATCTTTTTCAAAAATTCGTCAAAAATAGCGGGAGAGATGTAGAGCTCTGAAATTTTCAACAGTCATTTTCCACTACATTTCTATAAATTCGGATGTATAACCTCTTTACAGTGGTTTTACTATACTCTTGGTTTTTTTTTCTATTTATTTTAAAAAGTACCATTTTAAAAAAAAAAAATCTATATGCGGATTTGATTATACGCCAAACCTTGTTGGGTTATGGTAGCCCCCGATGAACGACTTGGGACATGACAACAATTTTGCGGGACTTATGAATATATTCTCCTTTGATTTCATTTTTCATTTGGGCTTGACAGCTCTTGGTTTTTTTTTTCTATTTATTTTAAAAAGTACAAATTTTTGAAAAAAAATCTATATACGTTTTTGATTATGCGCCAAATCTTGTTGGGTTATGGTAGCCCCCGATGAACAACTTGGAACATCACAACAATTTTGCGGGACTTATGAATATATTCTCCTTGGATTTCATTTTTCATTTAGGCTTGACAGCTCTTCGTTTTTTTTCTATTTATTTTAAAAAGTACCATTTTTTCAAAAAAAATCTATATTCGTTTTTGATTATACGCCAACTCTTGTTGGGTTATGGTAGACCCGATGAACGACTTGGGACATGACAACGATTTTGCGGGACTTATGAATATATTCTCCTTTGAATTCGTGTTTCATTTGGGCTTGACAACTCTTGGTTTTTGTTCTATTTATTTTAAAAGTACAATTTTTTCAAAAAAAATCTATATACGTTTTTGATTATACGTCAAATCTTGTTGGGTTATCCCTATAAAACATTGTATTGATTTTATATATTTTTCAAAATAAAACATATTTTTGCGATTTTATTAACATTTCATGTGTATATGAATGTTCTTTTTAGTTTGACTCTAGATCATAAATTAATATCACTTTCTGTTTAAATTATTTTCAAATCAAAGAAAGATGATACAATTTTTACAAGTAAATTACAAAGAATAAAAATATATTTGAAAGAATTCGATAAGACCAGCAATACAGAATACGTATTTTCGGCTTTCGCTACAAAGCCATCATCAGTGTATTTCGTCTTGTGTGGGCTAATATTTTAATGTTGTCTAATTATGTGACCGCTGAAAGAAAATCGAGTTTCGTATCAACAACTCAACTTAGACTAACATCAACGAAATTTAACAATGCCATTTTTATCCTTTGTTATTATTACTCTATTTTGCTTTGAACCTTAATTCTTAAGATACCTCAGCTGATTCTATTCAACTCTGTGTATGATAACCACAGATTTTTGAATTACAACGAACCGTTAAATTTAAATTTAAATGTATATTATTTAAATTATATTTTTGCACCGTGTCAATGTGTTTTTAAGATGAATGGAGGAATATTTAGTTGATCTCTTATTTTTAAGTAAATGAAGTAAGTGTATATATACATATTTTTAAGTTATTTGGTAAAATTTTCAAATCCCACGTGCTTTTTTTTACATTTCTAGCTCCACGTGCTTTTGTTTACATTTATACCACCACGTGCGTTTTGTTTGCATTTATAACCACCACGTGCTTGTTTGCTGTTTGTTATTTACAAAAAAATCAGCTATTATATACGAGTACTAACGATTAATTTTTACATCTTGTTAACTCGAGACTTGGAACTTGTTATCTCAAGTACTTGGATCTTGTTAAATTCACTGTCGTGTCGTCAAGTACTTGGATCTTGTTAAATTAATCGAGATAATATTGAGTACTCAGTACCGGAATACTCAGTACTTTTACAACTCTGCTGTGGGTGATTAATAAAGGTTCGGAAAGTTTTTTTTGGAAATAAGTAAATTAAATCAACTTGCAAATAGGGGCGCTTGACTTTGCTAATATTTTATTACATAGTATAATTATAATTAACTGAAATCTAACTTAAAGAATCGTGTAGACGGCCCAGAGTCCACGATTACTAGGGATACATATTGAAACTACTAAGAAGGATTTGTAAAAAAACGTTCTTGTAACCATGACGGAAAGATTTACATTTGGTGGATCAATTGCCCCAATTACATGTCATGCGTGGAACATAGACAAGACTCGTAAGTATTATATGTAAAATCACCAGATGGAAATACGTGATGTGACATTTCAATTATGTAGAAATTGCTTTGTCACCAAACAACAATGAGATTCATATCTACAAGCGTGATGTAAATGACTGGAAATTAGTGGATACACTAAATCAACATGATTTGAGGGTAATGGGCATTGATTGGGCCAAGAATACGAATCGTATTGTAAGTTGTGCAGCCGATCGGAATGCCTATGTATGGCAACAGAGCGAAGATGGAAAGTGGAAACCGACGTTGGTGCTTCTGCGTCTTAATAGAGCCGCCACTTGCGTTAAGTGGTCCCCTGCAGAAAATAAATTTGCTGTAGGCTCTGGAGCTCGTCTTATATCAGTGTGTTATTTTGAGTCTGAAAACGATTGGTGGGTTTCAAAGCATATTAAAAAGCCCATTAGGTCGACAATAACTTCTCTAGACTGGCATCCAAACAATGTACTTCTTGTGGCTGGCTCCACTGATTACAAGGTAATATAAATAATAGGCTAAACTGCAGTTTATGAGGTTTCGTAAAAAAAAAAATGAAAAATATGACCCCCTCTGAAATTAAAAAAGAAAAAACCTGGGAGGCCCGTGGGGGTAAAAAACGGGTGAATATAGTAACATGTAAGTGTGGGTACTCAAACTAAAGGAAATTGTATCGCGATTTCAAAAATATATTTGAAATCCATTTTAGTCCCTTAAGAGGGGGGGTCCCAAAATAATAAGATTTTGTTGTATGCAGGGTTCGTATTTGCACGCACATGTGCGCACATTTTCACACATCTTGCACTTGCACATGTGCATGTGCAAATTTGTGTTTATACTTCGCACATGCAAATGTGCATGTGCAAATTTTTGTTTATACTTCGCACATGCACATGTGCATGTGCGCATTTGACTTTATACTTTGCACTTGCACATGTGCATGTGCGAAAATATTTTGCACTTCGCACATCAAGATGTGCAAGTGCAAATACTATTCGCACATGCACATCAAAATGTGCATGTGCGAATGCTATCCGCACATGCACATCTCCATGTGCGATGTGCGAATACAAATTCGCACATGCACATGTGCAAGTGAAGACTGGTACTTGCACATTACACATCAACATGTGTATGTGCAAAATGTGCACACATGTGCGCGCACATGGATGCAAAAAATCGCTGAAATTGATAAAAGTTTCAATATCAATATCAACACCAAAAATTTTAAAAATTGCCAAAAATGAAAAATTTTGAAAAAATCGTCAATATTTGAAAAAATTGCCCCAAATTAAAAAAAATCGTCAAAAATTTCAAAAAGTCGTCAAAAATCGAAAAAAATTAAAAAATTTTGTAAAAATTGAAAAATTTTGTAAAAATTGAAAAATTTTGTAAAAATTGAAAAATTTTGTAAAAATTTAAAAATTTTGTAAAAATTTTGAAAAAATCGTCATAACTTGAAAAAATCGTCAATATTTGAAAGAATTGCCCAAAATTAAAAAAAATCGTCAGAAATTATACAAAATTGCAAAATATCGTAAAAATTTTGAAAAAATCGACAAAATTTGAAAAAAGTACCAAAATCGTCAAAATTTCAAAAAGTCGTCAAAAATTGGAAAAAATCGAAAAATTTAAAAATTTTGAAAAAATCGTCATAACTTGAAAAAATCGTCAATATTTGAAAGAATTGCCCAAAATTAAAAAAAATTGTCAGAAATTATACAAAATTGCAAAATATCGTAAAAATTTTGAAAAAATCGACAAAATTTGAAAAAATCGTCAATATTTGAAAAAATTTGCCAAATAGTCAAAATTTAAAAAAAAATCGTCACAAATTAGACAAAAATGCGAAATATCGTAAAAATTTTGAAAAAAATTGTCAATATTTGAAAAAATTACCAAAATCGACAAAATTTCAAAAAGTCTTCAAAAATTGGAAAAAACGGAAAATTTTGAAAAATTGCCAAAATTGAAAAATTTTGAAAAAATTTTGAAAAAATCGTCATAACTGAAAAAATCGTCAATATTTGAAAATATTGCCCAAATAGTCAAAATTTAATAAAAAAATCTTCAAAAATTAGACAAAATCGCCAAAATTGCGAAATATCGTAAAAATTTTGAAAAAATTGTCAATATTTGAAAAATTACCAAAATCGTCAAAATTTCAAAAAGTCGTCAAAAATTGGAAAAAGTCGGAAAATTTAAAAAAATTGCCAAAATTGAAAAATTTTTAAAAAATATCAAAATTTCAAAAAGTCGCCAAAAATTGGAAAAAAATTGCAAAATGCCAGAATTGAAAAAGTCGTAAAAATTTGTGAAAATCGACAAAAATTGTTTCTCGAATATTTTTCCTTGTTCCAAAACCGTTGTCCGTTTTCATCTAACTCATTTAGTTTTCGAGATACGGGAGATATTCCAAATAAAAGCGCTTTTCGCTTAGTTTTCGAGAAAAACGCGATTTTAAAATCTAGCAATGCAAGTCAAAATCTAGTTCCGCTATCGGGGTATTGGTGGCGAGTGTTGAACTTTGGTGCACTCAGTTTTCCTCTAGCTCTTCTAGTTTTCGAGATATGGACGATTTAAATTTTATATAAGCGATTTTCGCACTTATTTTTCCACATATGACTCACTATGACTTCCGTGTTCCAAAACCGTGTACGTTTTCATCTAACTCATTTAGTTTTCGAGATACGGGAGATATTCCATATAAAAGCGCTTTTCTCTCTACGACGCTTAGTTTTCGAGAAAAACGCGATTTTAAAATCTAGCAATGCAAGTCAAAATCTAGTTCCGCTATCGGGGTATTGGTGGCGAGTGTTGAACTTTGGTGCACTCAGTTTTCCTCTAGCTCTTCTAGTTTTCGAGATATGGACGATTTAAGTTTTATATAAGCGATTTTCGCACTTATTTTTCCACATATGACTCACTATGACTTCCGTGTTCCAAAGTTCAACACTCGCTATTGACCCCGATAGCGGAACTAGATTTTGACTTGCATTGCTAGATTTTAAAATCGCGTTTTTCTCGAAAACTAAGCGTCGTAGAGAGAAAAGGGCTTTTATTTGGAATATCTCCCGTATCTCGAAAACTAAATGAGTTAGATGAAAACGGACACGGTTTTGGAACACGGAAGTCATAGTGAGTCATATGTGGAAAAATAAGTGCGAAAATCGCTTATATAAAATTTAAATCGTCCATATCTCGAAAACTAGAAGAGCTAGAGGAAAACTGAGTGCACCAAAGTTCAACACTCGCCACCAATACCCCGATAGCGGAACTAGATTTTGACTTGCATTGCTAGATTTTAAAATCGCGTTTTTCTCGAAAACTAAGCGTCGTAGAGTGAAAAGGGCTTTTATTTGGAATATCTCCCGTATCTCGAAAACTAAATGAGTTAGATGAAAACGGACAACGGTTTTGGAACACGGAAGTCATAGTGAGTCATATGTGGAAAAATAAGTGCGAAAATCGCTTATATAAAATTTAAATCGTCCATATCTCAAAAACTAGAAGAGCTAGAGGAAAACTGAGTGCACCAAAGTTCAACACTCGCTATTGACCCCGATAGCGGAACTAGATTTTGACTTGCATTGCTAGATTTTAAAATCGCGTTTTTCTCGAAAACTAAGCGTCGTAGAGAGAAAAGGGCTTTTATTTGGAATATCTCCCGTATCTCGAAAACTAAATGAGATGAAAACGGACACGGTTTTGAAACACGGAAGTCATAGTGAGTCATATGTGGAAAAATAAGTGCGAAAATCGCTTATATAAAATTTAAATCGTCCATATCTCGAAAACTAGAAGAGCTAGAGGAAAACTGAGTGCACCAAAGTTCAACACTCGCCACCAATACCCCGATAGCGGAACTAGATTTTGACTTGCATTGCTAGATTTTAAAATCGCGTTTTTCTCGAAAACTAAGCGTCGTAGAGTGAAAAGGGCTTTTATTTGGAATATCTCCCGTATCTCGAAAACTAAATGAGTTAGATGAAAACGGACAACGGTTTTGGAACACGGAAGTCATAGTGAGTCATCTGTGAAAAAATAAGTGTGAAAATCGCTTATATAAAATTTAAATCGTCCATATCTCGAAAACTAGAGGAGCTAGAGGAAAACTGAGTGCACCAAAGTTCAAAACTCACCACCAATACCCCGATAGCGAAACTAGATTTTGACTTGCATTCCTAGATTTTAAAATCGCGTTTTTCTCGAAAACTAAGCGTCGTAGAGAGAAAAGGGCTTTTATTTGGAAAATCTCCCGTATCTCGAAAACTAAATGAGTTAGATGAAAACGGACACGGTTTTGGAACACGGAAGTCATAGTGAGTCATATGTGGAAAAATAAGTGCGAAAATCGCTTATATAAAATTTAAATCGTCCATATCTCGAAAACTAGAAGAGCTAGAGGAAAACTGAGTGCACCAAAGTTCAACACTCGCCACCAATACCCCGATAGCGGAACTAGATTTTGACTTGCATTGCTAGATTTTAAAATCGCGTTTTTCTCGAAAACTAAGCGTCGTAGAGTGAAAAGGGCTTTTATTTGGAATATCTCCCGTATCTCGAAAACTAAATGAGTTAGATGAAAACGGACAACGGTTTTGGAACACGGAAGTCATAGTGAGTCATCTGTGAAAAAATAAGTGTGAAAATCGCTTATATAAAATTTAAATCGTCCATATCTCGAAAACTAGAGGAGCTAGAGGAAAACTGAGTGCACCAAAGTTCAAAACTCACCACCAATACCCCGATAGCGAAACTAGATTTTGACTTGCATTCCTAGATTTTAAAATCGCGTTTTTCTGGAAAACTAAGCGTCGTAGAGAGAAAAGGGCTTTTATTTGGAATATCTCCCGTATCTCGAAAACTAAATGAGTTAGATGAAAACGGACTACGGTTTTGGAACCGGGAAGTCATTGCGAGTCATCTGTAAAAAAATAAATGCGAAAATGAATTTTGCGATTTTTTTTAATTTTTGAAGATTTTTTTTCAAATTTTCACCATATAATTTTTCATCGTTTCTAATTCTGACGATTTTCATGATTTCGAATTTCTGACAGTTCTGCCATTTTCGATTTTTTTTTTTTTAATTTTGACGATTTTTTTTTAATTTTACTTTTTTTAATTTTTGCAGTTTTTTCAAATATTCGCGAATTTTTCAAATTATGCCGATTTTTTCAACACATGACTATTTTCAAATGTTGGAGATTTTTCAATTTTGGCGATTTTTCTGAATTTTTGGCGATTTTTTTAAATTTTGGGAATTTTTCCAATTTTAGAAATTTTTGATGATTTTTTAAAATTTTTGACGATTTTTCAAATTTTGACGATTTTTTCCAATTTTTGGGCTTTTTTCCAATTTTGGAAAATTTTTCAAATTTTGACGATTTTTTTTCAATTTTGGCGATTTTTTTTTTAATTTTTGAAGATTTTGCCAAATTTTGACTTTTTTTCAATTTTAGTGTTTTTTTCAAATTTTTTTCCATTTTGGCGATTTTTTCGAATTTTTAACGATTTTTTCAATTTCGGCAATTTTTTTTGACGATTTTTTCAAATTTTTGACGATTTTTCAAATTTTGACGATTTTTTTCCACTTTTTGGGATTTTGCCAATTTTGGAAATTTTTTAAAATTTTGGCGATTTTTTTAATTTTTGAAGATTTTGTCAAATTTTTCACAATTTTTCAATTTTTACTTTTTTTTCGAATTTAGTGTTTTTCAAATTTTGGAATTTGTTTCAAATTTTGACGATTTTTTAAAATTTTGGCGATTTTTTTTCCGATTTTTTCAATTTTGGCAATTTTTTAAATTTTGCAGATTTTTTCAAATTTTTGACGATTTTTCAAGTTTTGACGATTTTTTCCAATATCGGCGATTTTTTTAAATTTCGGCGATTTTTTTAAAATTAAAAATTTTTTTTTTTAAATTATGCAATTTTTTTAAATTTTAAAGATTTTTTTAAATTTGGCGATTTTTTCATATTTGTCATTTTTTTTTTAATTTTTGGCGATTTTTTGAAAATTTGGACAGTTCTTTTTTAATTTCGGCGATTTTTTTTCAATTTTGGCGATTTTGTATCCATTTTTGCATTTTTTTTTTAAATCATTATCGATTTTTTTTATATATTTGCGATTTTCGACAATATTAGCGATTTTTTTCTAATGTTAGCTGTTTTTCTAATGCACGTGCATATGCACTTGCACTTGCACTCGCACATGTACATGTGCGAATTTGCATTCGCACATCGCACATCGCACATGGAGATGTGCATGTGCGAATAGTATTCGCACATGCACATTTTGATGTGCATGTGCGAACAGTATCTGCACTTGCACATCTTGATGTGCGAAGTGCAAAATATTTTCGCACATGCACATGTGCATGTGCATGTGCGAAATATGAAGTCAAATTCGCACATGCACATGTGCATGTGCGAAGTATAAACAAAAATTTGCACATGCACATGTGCATGTGCATGTGCATCTTTTGTCTGCACATCAATTTTTGCACATGTGCATGTGCGCACATGTGCGTGCATTACGAAGCCTGGTTGTATGGTAAAATGGTACTGTAATTTTGACTTAGCTGCACAACCCACTTTTGCAAGAATTTTTGTGCAGGTAAGCCAAAAACGCAGCTAAGTCAAATTGTTTACCTGCCTTAATGTGCAGGTATACCAATTAGGGATGCCAAACGGGAAATCCCGAATCCCGGGATTATTTCTCAAAAATCCCGGGATTTGCTTATTTTTTAATATTAATATAAACGCAAATAAAAAAAAGTGAGCAATTTTAGATTACCTACGTTTTTTCTTGAATTTTCTCATATTGACAAGAAATTGATGCCAAGATATTGGTAAAATTATAAATTAAGTAGACTATTCGAGTAAACTATGCAAAGACTTTGCAGAAAAATTTTAAATTTTGGTAAACAATATTAAGTTTTTGAGTAATACATGCGAAAAATCAAGTTTGTTTGTTATTTTACCGATTTATTCTTCCAAGCGAAATTCGATTTCTGAAACTGGGACTGTAAGTTTTGGCTGGGACTGTAAATTTGAATTTTTCCATGAAAACATTTGATAACGATAACCAAATAAATTTGTTGCAGTAATTACACGATTTAGTGGGCAAGGTTATCGCAACGAATCTGTTTTAAAATCTGCTTACAAAATACTGGGCGCAAGTGTACTTAATGACAGGTCTTCATATATTATCCCAGCCAGTTAAATACAAACAGGAAAGCGATGGCAAGGTATTTTAACAGGTGGTACAAGTACTGACAAAAATTGCTTTCCCATTTCCAATATGATAACGTCAATAGACAAAAGGACCGGCAGTTCAAAAATCGCCGGAAAAGTACTGGAGAAACAAAATTTTTAACTTTGGCAAAACGCTTCCAAAACCAATAAATAGGTGGTTTGGAATTATATTTTCCAAAATAAAATTTAAAAAAAGTTCATATGTATCTTTTTTTTGCCCTGCCGTGATGTTTTGTAAAACAAATACCTGCAAAACGATTTTTACAAACGCTGGCAAAGCGTCCCAAATGAGTATTCTGCCAGTCATTTATTTATTTTTAACATCGCGGTTACCCAGTGGTATGCAAGTACTTGATTTTTTGTACCACTGTCAATTTCTGACTGAGATATTTCAATATTCATAAAATGTACCACATTATTAATTAACAACTATTAAATAATTATAAAACGCTTTATTCTATAAAAAAATTAGTTACATAACATAAAAATTTTTACAAATAAAGGAAAATTTAAATCCCGAAAAATCCCGTAAAATCCCGGGATCCCGAAAAATTCCGTAGTCCCGAAAATCCCGGGATCCCGACCTCGGGATCACGGGATTCATACACAATCCCGGGGTTTTCAAATCCCGTGAAAAAAATTTATTCGGTAGCATATCTTTTTTTATTTGGCATCATACTAAATTATATAAAATTTTATCCGCAAAATGGATTAATCAAATTGTATATAAACGAATAAAAAAGATATTTGAATTGATATAATTTCATCCAATTTTATCGGAATTTTGGTCTTATTCAATTGCATTAAATTTCGCTTGTTTATATGAATATGTATAGTGTAGGAAAACAACCAATTAACTGAGAGAATTATCTGAATGATATTAAACATTTTTGCACAAAACCGATGAATTTCACTAGGCCTCGTCCATTGAAACTTTTTATTAAATTAATGGAATTTTTGATAAAATGTCAAAATATTCATTTTATTTATTAAAAGTTTCATACACTTAATCAAAAAGCTTCATTAAAACTAGATTCATAAATTATATGAAGCTTTTTCATCAAATGTAAGAAATTTTTTATTTACCTTGTGAAGAAAACTTTATTATTTTACTAAAAAATTTCATTAAAACTGGTCCAGCAAACTTCTCTCTGTGTGGGTTATATAATACATTATCCAGTTAGTTGTTAATACTCAGAAGAAAAAAAATTAAAACCATACAGAAACGTTTACTAAGATAGAAACAGCTTTGAAATCACACAAATCTCAGTTTTTTTTCTTTTTATATAAAAAATTGTCTGCTTATTTTTAAAATCGGAAAATACATTAACTTAAATATGAAAAAGTTTAACTAGAATCATGTTTACTTTAATAAGAATAAGTATTATAGGCACCAATTATAAAATTTCGTTTTAAAGTTTCTTACCTAAATAAAATATCCTACTAAGTAGTCATCACTTAACACTGGTCCTAATATTTATACTTTATTTACAAAGTGTTCGTAAAAAATCAAATGTTAATTAAAATCTGATACAGTAATTCATTTAACTATAATTTTTTCTCTGTGTAGTTATTTTTCTTATTATTTCTTTCATTAGATTTAAGATTAGAAATAATAATTAAAAAAGTGCGCCATTGGTATGTCTCATTTATCCCAGAAATGAAAAAATTCTGTGTCAGTAGAAACCCAAGATGCAACATAACATATAAGCTCAGCTTTTTAATTTTGTATTGCATTATTAAGTATATAAATTGTATTTAAATCCACATACATTTTGTTCGATTCGAGATAGTAAACAATTTTATGTAAAATATTCTTGAGTCACATTTAGTTTTATAAAGTGTTGTTCGAAGCAATATACAAATTTATCTTCAACTAGATATAATTTCATCAAGTATATGTATTTGTATATGGCATATAAAATGATATAAGAGAAAATATATTTTAATATATGATTACATAAGGCAACGAATAAGAAAATTTTGAGAATCGGAATCGCATATAAACTCATATATTTAATTTTATACGTTGTTATTCACTCTCTAATATATAGAGAGATAATAGATACAATTGGATCAAACCTAACTTGATCAAATCTAATCGTTTTTTCACGGGATATCAATCCCGATTGGCATCCCTAATACCAATACAGATCGAAAACAAACAAAACAAATGAAGCTAATGATGACAACTTTGTGCTTTGCACCAAATCTTGCGATTTTTATGGTTAGAAAACGACTAAAGTAGAATATTTTTTTGTCACAAAAAAGTTGACAACACATTTATTTTATGTGTGTTTTTTTTCCTAGAATTGAAAAACAAAGCAAAACACAATAGGCAGCTAACGGTGATCTTTTTTATGAAAATAATGTAAAAGTGCCAAAAATATGAGGCATTTATCTTAAATGCGCCAGTCCAAAAAGTGCACTTAAAGAAGACAATTGCGTACATAATTTTGTAAAATAGAAACGAAACCAAAATTTTGTGCAGTTATAGCAAATGTGCACTTAAGAAAAAGACAGTTAAATCAAAACTACGTATATACATATATATACAGCTATGGACATAGACCCAGCAAAATATTGTTAATGACACCTCATTACTATCTGCATTACCAATAATGATATATCATTACCAAAAATGATATCATTACATTTGCAACTCAACAGCAACGCAAGCAACTTCAAACAATTTCTATTTGAATTTTTTAAACAGAATTAATTTTGTTTTCTACAATATTGACAATTTGTTAGTCTAATTAATATATTTATTTTTGCAACAATTTGTGATTTTTAGATAGTTTACGTTTCGAAAGCACATTTAGTGTAATTTTAAGTTTTTCTTTAAATATGTTGCAATATCTGTTTTTCACAAACTGCTTTCCTGTACTTTAATTATAAGATTTAATCTTGTTGTACAGGATATGAGAACACAACTAAATAAATAAATAAATATTTTATAATATAAAATAATGACTTCCTAATAACGGCCTATTGTATTCATTGTTTCTATATGTGACAGCGCATAGAGAAAGGGACCTAAGGGTAAAAAAATCAATTTTTTGTTTTTGATGTGGACAACATCTGAGCATCGAATGAGACCGATCCCATGCCCTCCTGAGAAAGGGACCTAAGGGGACCTTAGAGTTTAGGAACGTTCCTTTTCTACTTAGATATATAAATATATTTTTTTAATTTATGAAATTTATGTACATTATTATTAAACGGAAGGAAAAAAATTTACTAAAACCTTTATGAAGCAGAGGTATAAGATAAAAATGAGAAAAAAAATAAAGTAGATAAAATTATGATGAGATCAGTTCATTGATATGTACATGAACTGATCTCAATCTTTCGATTTTATCCAGAACGAGTTCGAAGCCAGCGAGACTATATAGGCTTCGGGTGGAATATTGCCATGGTAGTTTAAATATCATTTTAAGTAGCTTATTTTGTGCTACTTGGAGTTTTTTATATGACATTTTGCAGACGTGTATAAAACTGAAGCACAGTACAACATTGTGGGGTGGAATATAGATTTGATGATGAGTTTTTTATTGTCTACGTTCATTTACGACTTTCTGTTTATAATTGGGTACATTATTCTAATAATTTTGTTAATTTTGTCCACTACATAGGGAATATGATTATTAAAATTAAGCTTTGTATCAAGCATTACGCCCAAGTATTTGACGTTGTTTTCCCATGGAATATCATGGTTCATGAAACGAGGTAAACTCTGGGGTATAAAACAAGACTTACGTTTTCTTGTAAAATAAATAGCCTGCGTTTTTTCAGGGTTAATTAAAATCTTGCATTTATCAAAATAATTACTCAACCCAGTAAGAGCAGACTGTAAGTTTGTAATAATATCAGCTGAATATACATCAGAACTAAGAATTGATGTATCATCTGCAAATATAGACGTAATGCAATTGGAAAATGTTGGAATGTCAGCAGTAAAGATGTTGTAAAGAACTGGCGACAGGCAAGAACCTTGTGGACATCCTGCAATGATATTTACTTGTTGTGAACAGGTTTTACCCAAGTAAACGCTGAACGATCTATTTTGAAGAAAGTTTTGAATAATTTTAATGAGTTGAATTGGAAATTTGAATTTGTTCAATTTAAAAATAAGTCCATTATGCCAAACGGAGTCAAACGCAGCTTTAATGTCTAACAAAATCATTCCAGTTGATTTGCCGTTTTGAAAATTATTTTTAACTAATTTTCTGATTTTTAGTAGGGGTTGAGACGTATTATGTTCACTTCTGAATCTGAATTGTTGCGAGGAAGTATATTATTTGCATCGATAAAATTAATAAGCTTTTCCTTAATAATTTATTCCAAGATTTTACTTATAGAAGAGAGCAGACTTATTGGTCTATAAGAAAGAGGAGAATCAGGAGGTTTATTTGGCTTGAGTATTGGAATGGTGTTTGAGATTTTCCAATCACTGGGGAAGTAGCATAATTTAAGGCAAGCATTGAAGATGTTCGTTAGATAGTTGATACCTTTATTAGGTAAATTTTTTAGACATTTATTATTAATACCGTCTAAACCTAGAGTTTTTTTGATTTTAAATTTTTTTATAATTACACCAACTTTTTCAGTAGTAGTGAAGTAACAGTTTTGTGGGATTGGGTTAATATTACGAATAAGGTTTGCAACACCATTAACCTCAGTAATCGTAGTAGTATCACTTAAATTTGATGAAATACAGTGGTTCAAATTAAAGTTGTGAGCCAAAATTTCAGCATTTTCTTGCTGGGTGAAACATACTACATTGTTGTGTTTTAAAATTGGAATATTGCTAGATTTCTTCTTTAACATTTTTTAAACTTTCCAAAAAGGGGAAGATGCTTTGTCCAAATTGGACAACATGTTATTCCAAGTTTGGTTTCTGAAGTGGTTTATTTCATTCGTAATATTTTTATTTAATCGTGTCATAGCTCGACGATCATTAACATCTCTGTAACGCTTCCAGTTACTTTAAAATACGTTCCTTAATTGTATCATAATTTTTATGTTGTTTGGTAAGGGTTTAGAGGTTGGTGCTATTCTAAGTTTGGGCACACTTTCATCTATTCCCATTTTTACTACATTATTAAAGACATTTATCATGTTGTCAATTTGAGTGCTGTTGATTATTTCATTAAAACTATCCGCCACAGGAAGATTCCTGTTTATGAATTTCATAAAATGCGGCCAGTTTGCCTTGCTGAAAGCGTAGCATAAATTGTCTACCATTTCATAATTTAAATTAATTGTACTAATGATTGGTAGGTGGTCAGAACTCAAGTCATTTATAACTTTTACTGCGGACATATTTTGAGATATGTTAGTTAGAAACAAATCTAGAGTTGACGGTTGTTTACTTGGATCAGCCGAAATATAAGTATATTCATGGGGAAATACTATTTGTGTTTGGTTTAGTTGGAGTTTCTCATATAATATGTTACCCCAGCCATTACTTCTTTGACATCCCCAATAACTATGTCTGCAGTTAAAATCTCCTCCTAATATGTATTTATTTGAGCTCGTTAGTTTACGAATATCTGTCGCAAATGTTTGTTTTCTTCTAGGGTCCCTGTTTGTTGACCCACCAGGATAATAGCAAGAATAAATATTATTTTATTCAGCCTACCGACACATAATTATCTTACAGACTAATACATGTAAAAATGTTTATAATACATCTTATATTGAAAATAATTTTAACTTAAATTAGTTTAAGTGAATGGTGAAAACTGTTACATAGCCTCAAACAATCTCCACCATTGCGCCGCTCATTTTCGCCGTCAAATTTCTGTAAATTTGCTAGAGAAGCGGTGGGATAGAAGACAGACTTCATCTGCATAATCAATATCATCTAACCTATCATGAAGGCCCCACGAAATACCATGATGCATATCCATACAGTGGTTCATAACTACATCAAGTACTATATTAAACAGAAGTGGAGACAAAACACAGCCTTGACGAACACCTACGTTTACTCTGATGGGTTTGCTTGCTGAACCCTCATGGAGTATGGAACAAAATGCGTTGTTGTATAGCTCCTTAATGAGATTAATTATCTTCTCGGGAACTCCTTTGCATCTTAGAGCTTCCCATATCGCATTGTGTTGTAAATGATTACTGAAACCCATGCAAATGTGAATGATAATATCAATAATAATTCGAACCCCCCGTTGACGACTATTGGAATGAAAAAAATGACACGATTTGGATCTTGGAACGTTCGCAGTATGCTAGAGACTACTAAACTCGCGCAAATTGAGAATGAGTTCAACAACTACAACATGCTTATTATGGGATTGAGCGAGGTACGTTGGCCAGATAGCGGTGAACATATAACATCTACCGGTTTAACATTAGTTTATTCTGGCAAAGCATCCGGTCAACATAGAGCAAGTGGTGTTGGTTTTCTTTTCTCTAAAGAGGCAAAGAAGCAATCAGATAACCACTTATAATTCAACTTTTTGTAAGCATGTGTTTAACCACTTATTATTAAGCGAGAGGGTAAGCGTGACTACTTATAAAAACGACACGCCAAACAAAAATAATGAGTTTAGACGCCAAAAAATAAGTTGTGCGGAGCTATGAATTGCTATTATATAACCACTTATTTGGTAATGAAAGATTTTGCTGGGGAAATAGGACACTTCATACAAAATTATCTGCATGCATTTCTCTTAATAATTATAAAGCAATAATTATATTTCTTTTCTATTATAGTAAACTGTAATCAAGTAGTCTCAGATTATATATAAAACTTTGCAATATTTAAAACATGCAAATATTTACAACAATATTACTTTACTTTGTTCATATTTGACTTGGACATATAAATAGGACACTTGCAATAATTGTCAAAATTTTACTCGATGCACGTAGTAATAATTTTCTCTTAATAATTTGCGTTTGAAATAAGTAAATTCTTTTCTAATTGTACCAATATGGGACGTGGAAAACATTGTAATCCAGAAAAACGAAGACTTATATCTCAATTCCACAACGTGATTAAATCTCCAACGGAAATTGCTGAAATACTAAAGTGTTCGCGAAATATGGTATACAATGCTATTCGTCTATGTGCTGCCGACAAGAAATATCATACGCAAAATAAAGAACGTAAGCCAATCCGTCGTTTAACTACACATTATATGGACAGGACTGTAGTACGCAAAAGCAAACTCAACCCCTTTTATCTCCTCCCGTCAAATAAATATGAAATCAGTGAAAAATTCAACGTTCAATTGTCAGACAGGTTAGTAAGAAGAAGACTGAATGAAGCAAACTTATTTGGACAAATAAGTAGAAAGAAGCCTCTTCTTTCAAGAAAAAATATTAACAAACGTATTGATTTTGCCAAAACCCACAAAGGGAATGAGTTGTCCTTTTGGAAAATCGTGTCGGACCAGATGGTAGAACATTTGTATACCGCCAAAAAATAACCAGGTTTTAAACATTAAGTACACTCAGAAGACCTTGAAACACGGTGGGGGTAATATTATGGTATGGGGGGGCTTTTTCCTGGCGTGGTGTTGGGCCTATCGTAAATGTAGAGGACAAAATGGACAGGTTTCAATATTTAAGCATTCTTAAGAGTGTTATGAGCCATTTGCCTATAAAAATATGCCAGTTAAGTGGACATTTATGCAAGACAATTATCCGAAGCATTCGTCGAACATAGTGAAGGATTGGTTTTTACAAGAACAAATTAAGGTTTTGGACTGGCCAGCCCTAATAAAGGTATCAACTATCTAACGAACATCTTTAATGCTTGCCTTAAATTATGCTACTTCCCCAATGATTGGAAAATCTCAAAAACCATTCCAATACTCAAGCCAAATAAACCTCCTGATTCTCCACTTTCTTATAGACCAATAAGTCTGCTCTCTTCTATAAGTAAAATCTTGGAAAAAATTATTAAGGAAAAGCTTATTAATTTTATCGATGCTAACAATATACTTCCATCGCAACAATCGGGTTCAGAAGTGAACATAATACGTCTCAACCCCTACTAAAAATCAGAAAATTAGTTAAAAATAATTTTGAAAACGGCAAATCAACTGGAATGATTTTGCTAGACATAAAAGCTGCGTTTGACTCCGTTTGGCATAATGGACTTATTTTTAAATTAAAAAAATTCAACTTTCCAATTGAACTCATAAAAATTATTCAAAACTTTCTTCAAAATAGATCGTTCAGCGTTTACTTGGGTAAAACCTGTTCACAACAAGTAAATATCATTGCAGGATGTTCTTGCCTGTCGCCAGTTCTTTACAACATCTTTACTGCTGACATTCCAACATTTTCCAATTGCATTACGTCTATATTTGCAGATGATACATCAATTCTTAGTTCTGATGTTTATTCAGCTGATATTACAAACTTGCAGTCTGCTCTTACTGGGTTGGGTAATTATTTTTATAAATGGAAGATTTTGGTTAACCCTGAAAAAACGCAGGCTATTTATTTTACAAGAAAACGTAAGTCTTGTTTTATACCCCAGAGTTTACCTCGTTTCATGAACCATGATATTCCATGGGAAAACAACGTCAAATACTTGGGCGTAATGCTTGATACAAAGCTTAATTTTAACAATCATATTCCCTATGTAGTGGACAAAATTAACAAAATTATTAGATTAGATTATTAGAGTAATCATAAACAGAAAGTCGGAAATGAACATAGACAATAAAAAAACTCATCATCAAATCTATATTCCACCCCATAATGTTTTACTGTGCTCCAGTTTGGTACACGTCTGCAAAATATCAAAAAAAACTCCAAGTAGCACAAAATAAGCTACTTAAAATGATATTTAAACTACCATGGCACTATTCCACCAGACGCCTACATAGTCTCGCTGGATTCGAACTCGTTCTGGATAAAATCGAAAGATTGACTCTAAATTTTAATGGAAGATGCCAACTCTCACAACATGTACATATCAATGAATAGATATCATAATTTTATCTACTTTATTATTTTTTTTCTTCTCATTTTTATCTTATACCTCTGCTTCATAAAGGTTTTTGTAAATTTTTTTCCTTCCGTTTAATAATAATGTACATAAATTTCATAAATTAAAAAAATATATTTATATATCTAAGTCGAAAAGGAATGAAGTTCCTAAACTCTTTGCTTCTAAGTCAAATGTAAATAATATAAATATTATAAGAAATAAATTGAATTGAATTGAATTTACCAACAAAAACAGTAACAGCTTCCTCTTTTTGTTAAATATCAACATGACACATTAACACGATGTATTTAAAAAAAATTTTCAAATTAAAAAAGCACATCTACACTAGAGAGAAAATGCTAGAGATAAAACAAAAATCACCTCTAATTAGCTCTATTTTGAATCAGTTTAGCTATTTTGGTTGGAGTGTTTTTGCTCCATTTCTAGCAGTTTTCTCTCGCGTGTAAACGTACCTTAAGGTTGAAAAGTTTCGGAATCTGAGATTATCCAAATTGAAACATTTCTTATACTAATAGAAAAATTTATCTAAAATATAGCTGAAGCTATTAAAAATTAGTTAAAAATGAAAAAAAAAACTGCTGAAACTAGGAGATTTTTTTCTAAATATTAGAAGTTAAAAGTAGCATAACTCAAGGTATATTTTTTACTTCTTACGAAATTTTTTTTTAATCTGTAAAACTTTGGACACAAAATTTCTTTGAATGCAAATTTAATCAATACTACAATAAATATAATATTGCATTTAAAAAAAATTATTATCCAAAGTTCTTCCTCCTCCCCTGAAGAAATAAAAAAAAATTAGTTACATTTGAGTAAAATATTAGTTACATGAAAATACCAATTTACTGTAGAAAAATTTGGAAAAAAATTTTCTGAATAGTAGAGTTAGTAGACTTAAAGAATATCATAAACAATTGTTAAATTTCTCAGTCTTTTTTCCGTTTTTAAGGGCCATTGACAATAAACAAATTTATCAAAAGTTTGAGCTAACATTCCCTTCTGTATTTATATATTTAATAAAATTTAAAATTTTTCCAAATGTATTTCAGAAATTTTTATTTTTATTTTAAAAGCATTTTTTCAAACATACATGCTTTCTCTTTCTCTTTAGTCTCATAATTCCTATAAAGTTTTCATTATGAAAGAGAAAACATGTATTTTTGTAAAAATGCTTTAAAAAAAAGTAGAAATTTCTGAAATACATTTGGAAAAATTTTAAATGCAATTGTAATTTTATTAAATACATTTGGAAAATTTTTAAATGCAATTGGAATTTTATTAAATACATTTGGAAAATTTTGGAATACAAATAGAGTCTTTTTAAATACATTTGGAAATTTCTGAAATACATTTGGAGAATTTTGAAATACAAATGGAATTGTTTTGAATGCAATTTTACAATTCTGAAATACAGATTTAAAATTTTTAAATGCAAGTGAATAATTTTGAAGTGTATTTGAACAATTTTAAAATACAAATATAATTTTCTTTAATACAAATAAAATATATTTGTAATTTTGTAATACATTTTGAAAATTTTAAAATACATTTTGGACATTTTTGAAATGCAATTGGACAAATATCAAAGTTTTTTAGACAATTTTAATTTTTTAGACAGATTTTTGGATGATTCTAAAACATTTTTCAACAATTTTGAGTGATTTTTTGACAATTTTAAAACATTTTTGGAAGAATTTAAAACATTTTTGGATAATTTTGAAACATTTTAGACAATTTTGAAACCTTTTTAGACAATTTTAAAATATATTTGGATAATTTTAAAACATTTTTAAACAATTTTGAAATAAAACTGAAAATGGTGTAGTTTGACATGTTGTGGAATTGATGTGGTTTTGAATCGATTATACTTTCTTTGGAGATGTGAGAAAAGGTAGAGTTTCTACAGAATTAATATGTCAGTTGACAGTTGTGGGACACATATTTGAAAAAATGCAACCTTGCCTTGAAGGACATGGAAAGAGAATTTACATTAGCTTTAATTTTTAAAAGAACATAATCAAAAATCGCCTACTGTATTGATTAAAGCCTATAGAGCACTTCGACGCTGATCCAGCCAGACACTTCGTGTATTTTGGGTAGTTTTAGAAACACCTTTATTTTGATTTAAAGAGGTATCTAATGGCTTAACGACCTCTTTCACTCAATTTTAAAAGAATTTGATGATATTTTAGTAATTTTATGTTTATTCTAAGCTTTTCTTGTAATTTTTTAGCCAAAGTTAAGAAAATTATGAAGTTTTGGGAAAAAAATAAGGGAAAAATTCCATAAATGGGGGAATATTTAGTTGATCTCTTATTTTTAAGTAAATGAATATTCTTTTTAGTTTGACTATAGATCATAAATTAATATCACTTTCTGTTTAAATTATTTTCAAATCAAAGAAAGATTATACATTACATTATTTTTACAAGTAAATTACAATTAATAAATATATATTTGATAGAATTCGATAAGACCAGCAATACAGAATACGTATTTTCGGCTTTCGCTACAAAGCCATCATCAGTGTATTTCGTCTTGTGTGGGCTAATATTTTAATGTTTGTCTACTTATGTGACCGCTGAAAGAAAATCGAATTTCTTATCAACAACTCAATGTAGACTAACATCAACGAAATTTAACAATGCTATTTTTATCATTTGTTATTATTACTCTATTTTGCTTTGAACCTTAATTCTTAAGATATCTCAGCTGATTCTATTCAACTCTGTGTATGATAACCACATATTTTTGAATTACAACGAACCGTTAAATTTAAATTTAAATGTATATTATTTAAATTATATTTTTGCACCGCGTCAATGTGTTTTAAGATGAATGGGGGAATATTTAGTTGATCTCTTATTTTTAAGTAAATGAATGTTCTTTTTAGTTTGATTCTAGATCATAAATTAATATCACTTTCTGTTTAAATTATTTTCAAATCAAAGAAAGATGATACAATTTTTACAAGTAAATTACAAAGAATAAAAATATATTTGAAAGAATTAATGTTCTCATTTTACACAAAAAAGACCCATGAAACTTAATATTAATTATGACTACGAGATTGTAAATCCATTAAAATGATAAAAAAAATCTCAACTGGATAAAAATTATTTTATGTAGCGTGATCCATATAGGGTTAATTTTTATACTTTTGGCCAAAAACGACCCACTAGGAAATTTACGGAATAACACCTTTCATAATTTTCGGAAAAATATCACTTCCAATGGATAAAAAAAATCTTTTTCCCACTTGATAAAAATTATTATTTTGTGTAACTTGGTCCATATAGGGTTAATGTTTTCACTTTTCGGCAAAATATACCCACTTGGAAATTTACAGAATAACGTTCCTAGTGGGTCTTTTTTTTTGCCGAAAAGTGAAAACATTAACCATGATCACCATTTTTGGTTTTAATTACTTTTGGCTCCTTAAACCCATAAAAAATTAATTTATCCAATTTTCTTACATGAGGCCAATTTCCGTAAGCTATCGCAGAAATCTAAATCATAATCATGGACAACCCACCCTGGACTCGCAATTACAAAAAGATACAAAATCATGCACAGCGATTATTATACCCTACACCACTCTGTGGTCAGGGTATTATAAGTTTGTGCTGATGTTTGTTTTGGTCGTAGACCCACCTTATAGTATACCGATCGGTTCAGAATTTTTGTTTATTTCGATTTAACGATGTCCGTCTGTCCGTCCGTCCGTCCGTTTGTCTGTCTGTCCATGCAATCTTGTGCGCACTCTACAGGTCGCAAATATTAAGATATTTTGATGAAATTTGGTACGCAGACCTATGTTGGCCCAAGGACGAACAAGTTTGATTTTGGTGAACATCGGTCCATGTTTAGACCTAGTGCCCATATAAGGGTCCTACCAAAATTATATTGTTTATACGCTGTAGGTCGTAAATATTAAGATATTTTGACGAAATTTGGTACACAGACCTACGTTAGCCCAATAACGTAGCCTATTGATTTTGGTGAATATCGGTCCATGTTTAGACCTAGTGCCCATATAAGGGTCCTACCAAAATTATACTGTTTATACGTTGCAGGTCGTAAATATTAAGATATTTTGATGAAATTTGGTACACAGACCTATATTGGCCCAATAACGCAGCCTATTGATTTTGGTGAACATCGGTCCATGTTTAGACCTAGTGCTCATATAAGGGTCCTACCAAAATTATACTGTTTATACGCTGCAGGTCGTAAATATTAAGATATTTTGATGAAATTTGGTACACAGACCTATATTCGCCCAATAACGCAGCCTATTGATTTTGGTGAACATCGGTCCATGTTTAGACCTAGTGCCCATATAAGGGTCCTACCAAAATTATACTGTTTATACGCTGCAGGTCGTAAATATTAAGATATTTTGATGAAATTTGGTACACAGACCTATATTGGCCCAATAACGCAGCTTATTGATTTTGGTGAACATCGGTCCATGTTTAGACCTAGTGCCCATATAAGGGTCCCACCAAAATTATATTGCAGGTCGCAAATATTAAGATATTTTGATGAAATTTGGTACATAGACCTATGTTGACCCAAGGACGAAGCCTATTGATTTTGGTGAACATCGGTCCATGTTTAGAACTAGTGCCCATATAAGAGTCCTACCAAAATTATATTGTTTATACGCTGCAGGTCGCAAATATTAAGATATTTTGATGAAATTTGGTACATAGACCCAAGGACGAAGCCTATTGATTTTGGTGAACATCGGTCCATGTTTAGAACTAGTGCCCATATAAGGGTCCCCCCAAAATTGGCTTGGTTACAAACTGCAGGTCGCAAATATTAAGATATTTTAATGAAATTTGGTGCGCTGACTCACATTATAGAAAATTTTGACACAAGCCCCATTTTAACCCATTCGAATTTCGGATCCAAACAATACACCAGACTGGTGTAGGGTATTGTATAGTCGGCATGCCCGACTTTAACCTTTTTACTCGTTTTTCTACTCACTTTGATGTGCTGATCACATAAATTGCCTTAATTCAGAAATCTATCACAAAATGTCCACTATTTTTTTAATTTTGTGCGCGAATCTTTCCGCGGTTGTCTCGATTATCACGAAATACTTATTAATAGTTCAAATAATTCACTTTTATTTTATAGACTTACCAAATGGATTTAATTAAATCACCTCTCGTAGTATGCAAAAAGACACAATCATTTTATAGCATTTAGCGACCGCGAATCTTCAAAAAAACGACGTGGTCAAGTGTATTATTTTTTTTACGACCAGAAACACACTAAAAACCGCGAGAAAAACTTTTAATTTTCCCGTATTGAAAAAAAAATTTTTTGTTATTAATTTTTGTTTTTCCTTTTGTTTTTATTCTGACATTTCATACTAAGGTTAACTACCCAGAGTTAAAATATTGATAAGTTATTATGGTTAAATTTTCATAGGTATAAATATTTAGTATTGGTTAGTTACCCACGGTTAAGGTAAAGTTAACTTCTCGAGAAAAGTTAATGGGCCTTATTCAAAAAACTGATGGTACACGTATAACTTGTTTTTGACCGATATAACATTTCCCGTTGGTTTCATCCCATCCCGATTTTGACTGTCGCATAGTGTTATCAAATATAAAAGTTAGTGCTTAATTTATTTCAAAAAATTCACTCTGTAACTTTTATAAAAAGTTTTAAAATAAAAATTAAAAAACAACAGAAATTTATAGAGTAAAATATAAAAATTGAAAAAATTAAAATGTTTGCCAAACTTTGTGATTTTTTTGTGCATATTGTGTATATTATGATTTAAAAATTATAGTGTATTATTGAAATATTATAATTAAACAAATTTGGGTTGTGACTTTTTACTAAATATAACAGTTATTTTATGTCTTTGCAAAATATCAATTGAAATTCAAAAAATATCATTTGAAATTCAGAAAATATCAATTGAAATTCAGAAAATATCAATTGAAATTCAGAAATCGTCATTTGAAATTCAGAAAATATCAATTGAAATTCAGAAAATATCATTTGAAATTTAGAAAATATCAATTGAAATTCAGAAAATATCATTTGAAATTCAGAAAATATCAACTGAAATTCAGAAACCGTCATTTGAAATTCAGAAAATATCAATTAAAATTCATAAAATTTCATTTGAAATTCAGAAAATGTCAATTGAAATTCAGAAAATATCATCTGAAATTCAGAAAATATCATTTGAAATTCATAAAATATCAATTGATATTCAGAAAACATCAATTGCAATTCAGAAAAAATCAATTGAAATTCAGAAAATATCAATTGAAATTCAGAAAATATCATTTGAAATTCAGTAAATGTCAATTGAAATTCAGAAAATATCATTTGAAATTCAGAAAATATCATTTGAAATTCAGAAAATATCAATTGATATTCAGAAAACATCAATTGAAATTCAGAAAAAATCAATTGAAATTCAGAAAATATCAATTGAAATTCAGAAAATATTATTTGAAATTCAGAAAATATCAATTGAAATTCAGAAAACATCAATTGAAATTCAGAAAAATGTAAACACATTTTTTAAAAGATTCTATCCAGCACCCCGTTTCTGTATTTCTCGCATCGAAAAAGTTTGCGGAAAAAACATGTGAAATGCAACCCTGCTCTGCTTTATATAGGGTGAGTCTCAGACAATAAAATATATATGAAACCAAATCAGCTACACCTTTTGCAATTGTAATTCAGAAAATATCAATTGAAATTCAGAAAATATTAATTGAAATTCAGAATTTCCATTTGAAATTCAGAAAACGTCAAATGAAATTCAGAATTTCTATTTGAAATTCAGAAAACATCAATTGAAATTCAGATTTTCCATTTGAAATTCAGAAAATATCAATTGAAATTTAGAAAATATCATTTAAAATTCAGAAAATATCATTTGAAATTCAGAAAATATCTATTATTATTCAGAAAAAATCAATTGAAATTCAGAAAATATCAATTGAAATTCAGAAAATATCAATTGAAATTCAGAAATCGTCATTGAAATTCAGAAAATATCAGTTGAAATTCAGAAACCGTCATTTGGAATTCAGAAAATATCAATTGAAATTCAGAAAATATAATTTGAAATTCAGAAATCGTCATTTGAAATTCAGAAAATATCAATAGAAATTCAGAAACCGTCATTTTAAATTCAGAAAATATCAATTAAAGTTCAGAAAATATCATTGGAAATTCAGAAAATATCAATTGAAATTCGGAAAATATCATTTGAAATGCAGAAAATATCATTTAAAGTTCAGAAAATATCATTTGAAATTCAGAAGATATCAATTGAAATTCAGAAACCATCAATTGAAATTCAGAAAAATGTAAACAGAATTTTTTAAAGAATAATGTTATACCATATAAAAAATTTATATATGGATTTTATCAAAATACGTTTGATTGATAAGTGGGAGTAAAATTCATTTTATTTACGCGGGTGAGGATTATTTAAAATTTGTGTGCCTGAATGATTTTATGTAGACTAATTTCGTTCTTGTTACGAATTATGGCTCCAAAATGTAAGGCTGAAATTTAAAGCCAAATAATAGTCTTTAATATCAGCGTTACGTTTTTATGTCTAAAGCCATAATTCGTTACAAGAAAGAAATTAGTCTACATAAAATCATTGAGGCACACAAATTTTAAATATTTTTCACTCGCGTGAGTACAATGAATTTTACTTATTTTGATAAAACTCATATATAAATTTTTTATACGGTACTAGCGGGCGCAGCCCGCTACGTTGTTAGCGTGCCTTAAAGGTTAAGGGGGGGGGGGGGGGGCTGCGCCCTCAATTTTTATTAAATTCGTTTTTTTATTTAAAGTTTTTTTATTTAAAGCCTTCACCCAGCCACCACAAATAAATAATTCTGCACAACAATGGGTTTAAAATAAATAAATATTTGATCACTTTTTCTCATGAAAGTGGATTGTTAGTAATGAATCCATAATAAATTGCAATATACGTGTGTATGTTAAGATAATTTGGTAAAGTGCGAACTTAGGTAGATAGACCCGTAAGTAGTTTTGTTCATTTGTGTTTTGAATGAAAATAAATAACGTAAAGCAGGGTTGGAAAGCATTTTATAATATTAAAAATAGCGGGCAAAGCTACGTTGTTAGCGTGTCTTAAAGTTTTTTTTTTAATTCCAGTTTATGTAAAGGTAGACCTGGCAATTCAAGTAAATTCACAAATTCAGTTGGAAAATTTACTGCGTCGGTTTCTTCCACCGGTGCTTCGTTACATGAAGTTTAAATATCGGAATATATAAGTTCCATTCCTTTTCTAAGGTTTTTTCTCTTTCAGAAAATTTGTTTAACTTTTTGGGGAGTATGTTTCAATGCTACATAAGTTTCATATTCCGTTGATAGTGTTTGAACAGGTAATTCCCTCTTCCAATCCATTTGCATTGTCTATAATTTCAATTCCGCTCGTTCAACGTTTATATCCATTTCATTCCACTTGTGTAGTGTTTCGATCCCACTCGTTTTCTATTTAGTTTCTTAATTTTAGTGTTTCATATACACTTGTTCTTTAAGTTTTAGGTTTCTAGCTAAAGACGTAGACGTTAAGGGGGGGGGGGGCAATTTTCCCCTTTTGAACCACCATTTTTACCACGTTCCTGTCCAAAGTCCTAGAAATGCCTTGTCGATAAGTTAGCCCATAATCCAAGGAAAACATATTATATATTACAGGTTTCTAGCCGAAGGGTTCGGTTAGGCCATCAAGGGGGAGAATTATTCCGTTTTTACCCCTCCCGGTAGGAATTTCCAAAAATTCCGTCTTAGAGGACGTCTGCGTTGGAGGAGGAACCTACTACATACATAATTTTAGGTCTCTATATCCAGCAGTTTGGCCAGGCCGTCAAGGGGGAAGTTTTTTCCCTTTTTACCCCTCCCGGTATGAATTTCCAAAAATACCATCTTAGGGGACGTCAACGTTGGAAAAGGAACCCAATTTAAGATCCCTTGTTCCAGCAGTTTGGCCAGGCCGTTAAGGGGGAGACTTTTCCTGTTTTTGACCCTACCTGTAGAAATTTCCAAAAATCTCATCTTAGCGGATGTCTACAATAGAGGAGGAACTTTAATACCAAATTTCAACTTCCTACCTCCAGCGGTTTGGACAGGCCTTTAAGCGGCACTTTTCGCTTCATTAATACCCATTTTTGCAATGTCCCTGTCCAAAAAGCACCTCCTCGGTAAGTGAGCACATACTCCAAGTAACATATGTTTCACATTTCAGGTTTCTAGCCAACTTTTACTATTTGTGCCCCTCTCGGTAGGAATTTCCGAAAATCCATCGACAGGGAATTCCAGCTTCCTAGTTCCATCAGTTTGAGCAGGCTGAGAGGAACTTAAGTACCGAATTTCAGCTTCCTAGTTCCAGCAGTTTGGACAGGTCGTTAAGGGGCAACTTTCCCTTTTTGAGCCCCCATTTTATAACGACCCTGTCCAAAATTCAAAAAAGTATCTTCCCGACTAAAAAAGTTTTCATATAATCTTATATGATTTGATATAATTATAAATGTTTATATGTGTGGCTTTATATGACCATATACATTTATATTAACACTTTGGTTTTATAAATGTGTTTGATATGACGTTATATATAATCATATGCGATTTGGTCTCCAGGCATATATTAAGAGATCTGCAAATATAGTTTATACATAATTATATATAATGGCGTATAAGCTTCTCTAAACAATCTTATATCAAAATATATAACAAAGTTAATATAAAATTGTAATAATTTTATGTATAAATTTATCTGACATGATATATAATTATACAAAATTTTATAAAGTTTAATTGCACTATAAAAATTAAAAAAAAAAACTCAGAAATTGTGGATCTGGTTTTGAATTTTGCACTTTGACATATAAATTAATGTTTATAATTGAATTTAACATATATTTTCCAAATAGTTAGCGAAATACTCTTTATTAAACTCAAAATTATTTTAAAGAAATAAATAAAGGATTTTTTTTTTATTGTGGAATTAAAGGTCGAAATAATTATTTTTACTTTTAAATTTAAAAATTAGACAAACATATGTTGAAATAAATATGGTTTAAGTTCATTTATTTTTCCGTAAAAAAAAATTAATTGTGAAAGTTAATTTTTTATCATGTTGGTTTTTAATTTTTATTTTAAAAAATAGAATTTGTTTTTTTCGACCTTTTTAATTCATTAATTAGAAATTTATTAATTCAATTCGAGGACTATTTCCTTATTATGAATTACCATAATAAGTACTTTTTTCAAAAACTGTTTTTTTTCTCTTCATCAGGATACTCTCCTGACAAATACTTCACAGAGTTTTTGCTTTCAAAAAACCTCTACACTTTCAGGAATGAAAAGAGGATCGTTTCGGGGATTTTCCAGGTCCCCTTCATCAGTTTTCTTTAGAAAGTGGTGGCGTAATCCCCGAAAGTGTAGAGGTTTTTTGAAAGCAAAAACTCTGTGAAGTATTTGTCAGGAGAGTATCCTGCTGAAGAAAAATAGCAGTTTTTGAAAAAAAGTACTTATTATATTAATTCATAATAAGGAAATTGGCCTCGAACTGATTTAAAAATTTCTAATTAGTTAATTCAGTTATTTTATAAGAAAAATAAAAACTCTAACCTAGAAAAAGTTGTTCCGACAAATTTTTGTAGTGTTTTATTTTGTCACCTATTTCCAAGTTTATTAGCAAAAATTGTTCTAAACATTAAGCATTAGATTTAATATGAATGAAATAAGTGATCTCAATAATATTTACTAAAATTTTCTTTGAAAATCTTCATCAAATTATATGTATTTATATATAATTTGATGCAGTTAGATAGACCCATTTTTCGGATCAAATTGTATCAGGTGAGATAACATGCTTATCTCGCTTGATATAATTATATATTCCAATATTCGGATCAAATTAGATATGGACGTATATATTGGTTTATATATGGTGATATATGATTATATAACATCTTTTTTAGTCGGGTTTCTAATAAGTTAGCCCTCACTCCAGGGACCCACATTTTAAGCTTCAGGTTTGTAGCCGAAGGGGTTTTTACCGGCCCCCAAGGTGAGGCTTTTTTTTTTTTGCCCCTCCCTTTAGGAATTTACAAAAATTCCATCTTCGCGGCTATCTGCGATGGATGAGGAACATTCATACCAAATTTCAACTGCATTGCCTAAGCGGTTTGGGCAGGCCGTTAGTGGGGACATTTTTCCCTTTCAACCACCATTTTTACTATGTTCCTGTTCCAAAATAGAAAAATTACGTTGCCGGTGAATTAGTCCTACTCCAAGGAATACATATTTAAAATTTTAGGTTGGCCAAAAGGGATTGGGCAAGCCGGCAGGAGGAGACTTTTACCGTATTTCCCCTCCCGATAGGAATTTCAAAAATTCCGTCTAAGCGGACGCCTACACAGAGGCAGGAACTCACATACCGAGTTTCCTTTTGGGATATCCTGTAGGGAATTCCAAAAATACAAACTTAGTCGATGTCTACTACAGTGGAGGAACCTTTATACCAAATTTCAACTTCTTAACTCCAGTGGTTTGGGCAGGCACTTTTCCAATTTGTGAGACTGTTTATGGGGAGACTTTTCCCCTTTTTGCCCGTTCCGGTAGGAATTTCCAAAAATCCCGTCTTAGCGCACGTCTATGCCGAATATCAAGAAACCTTGTTTTAGTGGAGATATCCGTGGGGAGAGGAAAAAAAGTAGTTTTTTTGAAATTATATATTATTTTAAATGGTACTTTTTGGAAAAACGAAATTTTTTGGAAAAAGATACTTTGTTTTTACAAAGTACTTTATTTGTACTTTTTTTGCAAAAGGTATTTTTTTTTAAAAAGTTGTTTTTTTTTTGGAAAAATGTATGTTTTTTGGAAAAAGGTACTTTTTTTGGAAAAGGTACTTCTTTTGGAAAAGGAAAATTTTTTTAGAAAAAGGTACTTTTTTTTGGGAAAAGGTACTTTTTTTTGGAAAAGGTACTTTTTTTGAAAAAGGTATTTTTTTGAAAAAATGTATATTTTTTGGGAAAAGGAACATTTTTTTAGAAAAAGGTACTTTTTTTGGGAAAAGGTACTCTTTTTTGGAAAAGGTACTTTTTTTGAATAAGTTATTTTTTTGGAAAAATGTATGTTTTTTGGGAAAAGGTACTTTTTTTTTGGAAAAGGTAAATTTTTTTAGAAAAAGGTACATTTTTTGGAAAAAGGTACTTTTTTTGGAAAAAGGTACTTTTTTTGGAAAAAGGAATTTTTTTTGGAAAAAGGTCCTTTTTTTGGAAAAAGGTACTTTATTTGGAAAAAGGTACTTTTTTGGAAAAAGGTACTTTTTTCGGGAAAAGGTACTTTTTTTGGAAAAAGGTACTTTTTTTGGAAAAAGGTACTTCTTTTGAAAAAAGGTACTTTTTTTGGAAAAAGGTACTTTTTTTGGAAAAAGGTACTTTTTTTGGAAAAAGGTACTTTTTTTGGAAAAAGGTACTTTTTTTGGAAAAAGGTACTTTTTTGGAAAAAGGTACTTTTTTTTTGGAAAAAGGTACTTTTTTTGGAAAAAGGTACTTTTTTTGGAAAAAGGTACTTTTTTTGGAAAAAGGTACTTTTTTTGGAAAAAGGTACGTTTTTTGGAAAAAGGTACTTTTTTTGGAAAAAGGTACTTTTTTTGGAAAAAGGTACTTTTTTTGGAAAAAGGTACTTTTTTTGGAAAAAGGTACTTTTTTTGGAAAAAGGTACTTTTTTGGAAAAAGGTACTTTTTTTGTCCCCTTTTTGCCCCTCCCGATAAGAATTTCCAAAAATGCCGTCTCAACGGACGTCTACACCGGTCGAGGAACCTACATACCAAATTTCAACTTCATAGCTCCAGCAGTTTGAGCAGGCCGTCAAGGGGGAGACTTTTTCCCCGTTTTGCCCGTCCCTGTAAAAATTTCCAAAACTCCCGTCTTGGTGGATGTCTACGATAGTGGAGGAACCTTTATACCAAATTTCAACTTCTTACCTCCAGCGGTTTGGGCAGGCCGTCAAGGGGGGCCTTTTTCCCCTTTTTAACCCCCATTTTTACAACGTCCCTGTCCAAAATTCTAGAAAGTACTTTCCAGAAAAGTTAGCCCCTACTCCAAGGAACACATATCTTAAATTTCAGCTTTCTAGCCAAAGGGGTTTTGGCAGGCCGTCAAGGGGGACACTTTCCCCCTTTTTGCCCGTTCGGGTAGGAATTTCCAAAAATCCCGCCTTAGTGGACGTCTACCCCGAAAGAGGAACCTACATAACAAATTTCAACTTCCTAGCTTCAGCGGTTTGGGCTGGGCGATGTTGAGTCAGTCAGTCAGTCAGTCAGTCACGTTATTCTTTTATATATAGAGATAACATTATCACCCTGGCCGCATGCTTTAAAAAATTCTGTTTACATTTTTCTGAATTTCAATTGATGTTTTCTGAATTTCAATTGATATTTTCTGAATTTCAAATGATATTTTCTGAATTTCAAATGATATTTTCTGAATTTCAAATGATATTTTCCGAATTTCAATTGATAATTTCTGAATTTCAAATGATATTTTCTGAATTTCAATTGATATTTTCTGAATTTTAAATGACGGTTTCTGAATTTCTATTGATATTTTCTGGATTTCAAATGACGATTTCTGAATTTCAATTGATATTTTCTGAATTTCAATTGATATTTTCCGAATTTCAATTGATGTTTTCTGAATATCAATTGATATTTTCTGAATTTCAAATGATATTTTCCGAATTTCAAATGATATTTTCTGAATTTCAAAAGACGATTTCTAAATTTCAATTGATATTTTCTGAATTTCAATTGATGTTTTCTGAATAATATTTGATATTTTCTGAATTTCAAATGATATTTTCTGAATTTCAATTGATATTTTCTGAATTTCAAATGGAAAATCTGAATTTCAATTGATGTTTTCTGAATTTCTATTGATATTTTCTGAATTTCAAATGACGATTTCTGAATTTCAATTGATATTTTCTGAATTTCAATTGATATTTTCTGAATTTCAATTGATATTTTCTGAATTTCAAATGGAAAATCTGAATTTCAATTGATGTTTTCTGAATTTCTATTGATATTTTCTGAATTTCAAATGACGATTTCTGAATTTCAATTGATATTTTCTGAATTTCAATTGATATTTTCTGAATTTCAATTGATGTTTTCTGAATAATAATTGATATTTTCTGAATTTCATATAAAATTTTCTGAATTTCAAATGATATTTTCTGAATTTCTATTGATATTTTCTGAATTTCAAATGATATTTTCTGAATTTCAATTGATATTTTCTGAATTTTAAATGGAAAATCTGAATTTCAATTGATGTTTTCTGAATTTCAAATGGAAATTCTGAATTTCAATTGATGTTTTCTGAATTCAAATAGAAATTCTGAATTTCAATTGATATTTTCTGAATTTGAATTGATATTTTCTGAATTACAATTACAAAAGGTGTAGTAATCGACATCTCCAAATTAGGCATTTTAAAAAATCTTTAAAATTAATTAAAAAAAAAAAAATAGGTTTTTGCATTTTTATCAAATTCGTGGGTCATTTTGAGTTCCAGGCTAAAGTGGGTTAATGATATCCGATGAAGTCAAAATTCCATGTCTGAATCATTTTGACTATATTAAATGAATAAATGAAACAAAATAATAAATTTTTCAAAATTTATAATTTTGGGAATTTTTAATAATAATACACTTTTTTTTCCAAATTGGACAATTTTCGGCCGCAACTAGGTACGGGTTAACGTTTTCCAAAAAAAAAATCGATTTTGTTAATTTGGGACCATTTGTAAAAAAATTGGAGGGTATGCGTGTCGAAAATCGACCAAACACTTTATAAGGGACATCCTAATATTTATATATGGTATACCTATTCCTTAAGACTTACAGATCATGTGTCAATTTATGTGTCAAAGTTTTTAGGCTGTACTTTTTATAATTTCAATTTCAATTCAATTTCAATTTATTTCTTATAATATTTATATTATTTACATTTGACTTAGAAGCAAATACTTTAGGAACTTCGTTCCTTTTCTACTTAGATATATAAATATTTTTTTTTAATTTATGAAATTTATGTACATTATTATTAAACGGAAGGAAAAAAATTTACAAAAACCTTTATGAAGCAGAGGTATAAGATAAAAATGTGAAAAAAAAATAAAGTAGATAAAATTATGATGAGATGAGTTCATTGATATGTACATGTTGTGAGAGTTGGCATCTTCCATTAAAATTTAGAGCCAATCTTTCGATTTTATCCAGAACGAGTTCGAAGTCAGCGAGACTATGTAGGCGTCGGGTGGAATAGTGCCATGGTAGTTTAAATATCATTTGAAGTAGCTTATTTTGTGCATTTTATGACATTTTGCAGACGTGTACCAAACTGGAGCACAGTAAAACATTATGGGGTGGAATATAGATTTGATGATGAGTTTTTTATTGTCTATGTTCATTTCCGACTTTCTGTTTATAATTGGGTACATTATTCTAATAATTTTGTCCACTACATAGGGAATATGATTATTAAAATTAAGCTTTGTATCAAGCATAACGCCCAAGTATTTGACGTTGTTTTCCCATGGAATATCATGGTTCATGAAACGAGGTAAATTCTGGGGTATAAAACAAGACTTACGTTTTCTTGTAAAATAAATAGCCTGCGTTTTTTCAGGGTTAACCAAAATCTTCCATTTATCAAAATAATTGCTCAACCCAGTAAGAGCAGACTGCAAGTTTGTAATATCAGCTGAATAAACATCAGAACTAAGAATTGATGTATCATCTGCAAATATAGACGTAATGCAATTGGAAAATGTTGGAATGTCAGCAGTAAAGATGTTGTAAAGAACTGGCGACAGGCATGAACCTTGTGGACATCCTGCAATGATATTAACTTGTTGGGTTTTACCCAAGTAAACGCTGAACGATCTATTTTGAAGAAAGTTTTGAATAATTTTTATGAGTTCAATTGGAAAGTTGAATTTTTTCAATTTAAAAATAAGTCCATTATGCCAAACGGAGTCAAACGCAGCTTTTATGTCTAGCAATATCATTCCAGTTGATTTGCCGTTTTGAAAATTATTTTTAACTAATTTTCTGATTTTTAGTAGGGGTTGAGACGTATTATGTTCACTTCTGAACCCGAATTGTTGCGATGGAAGTATATTGTTTGCATCGATAAAATTAATAAGCTTTTCTTTAATAATTTTTTCCAAGATTTTACTTATAGAAGAGAGCAGACTTATTGGTCTATAAGAAAGTGGAGAATCAGGAGGTTTATTTGGCTTGAGTATTGGTATGGTTTTTGAGGTTTTCCAATCACTGGGGAGTAGCATAATTTAAGGCAAGCATTAAAGATGTTCGCTAGATATTTGATACCTTTATTGGGTAAATTTTTTAGATATTTATTATTAATACCGTCTAAACCTGAAGTTTTTTTGTTTTTCAATTTTTTATAATTACACCAACGTTTTCAGTAGTAGTGAAGTAACAGTTTTGTGGGATTGGGTTAATATTACGAATTAGGTTTGCAACACCATTAACCTCAGTAATCGTAGTAGTATCACTTAAATTTGATGAAATACAGTGGTTCAAATTAAAGTTGTGAGCCAAAATTTCAGCCTTTTCTTGCTGGGTGAAACATATTACATTGTTGTGTTTTAAAATTGGAATATTGCTAGATTTCTTCTTTAACATTTTTGAAACTTTCCAAAAAGGGGAAGATGCTTTGTCCAAATTGGACAACATGTTATTCCAAGTTTGGTTTCTGAAGTGGTTTATTTCATTCGTAATATTTTTATTTAAACGTGTCATAGCTCGACGATCATTAACATCTCTGTAACGCTTCCAGTTCCTTTTAAATACGTTCCTTAATTGTATCATAATTTTTATGTTGTTTGGTAAGGGTTTAGAGGTTGGTGCAATTCTACGTTTGGGCACACTTTCATCTATTCCCATTTTTACTACATTATTGAAAACATTTATCATGTTATCAATTTGAGAGCTGTTGTTTATTTCATTAACTCTATCCGCCACAGGAAGATTCCTGTTTACTCGTAGTCTTGACTAGCCATGGATCTATTCGAACATGAAACGAATTACATGCAAAACAATAACAACAAATAAAATTTGTTGTTGTTTCACGTGTGATTTGCTTCATGTTCGCACAGATCCATGGCTAGTCAAGACTACGAGTTATGAATTTCATAAAATGCGGCCAGTTTGCCTTGTTGAAAGCGTAGCATAAATTGTCTACCATTTCATAATTTAAATTAATTGTACTAATGATTGGTAGGTGGTCAGAACTCAAGTCATTTATAACTTTTACTGCGGACATATTTTGAGATATGTTAGTTAGAAAAAAATCTAGAGTTGACGGTTGTTTACTTGGATCAGCCGGAATATAAGTATATTCGTGGGGAAATACTATTTGTGTTTGGTTTAGTTGGAGTTTCTCATATAATATGTTACACCAGCCATTACTTCTTTGACATCCCCAATAACTATGTCTGCAGTTAAAATCTCCTCCTAATATGTATTTATTTGAGCTCGTTAGTTTACGAATATCTGACGCAAATGTTTGTTTTCTTCTAGGGTCCCTGTTTGTTGACCCACCAGGATAATAGCAAGAATAAATATTTATAAAGTCATTACCAGATTTTACCTTAACACCTATGTTTTCAATCAGTTCTGTGTTAATAGGAGGTATAAGTTGATGCTGAATGTGTTTTTTAATTAAAATAGCTACTCCACCTCCTCCACCACGTTGTCGATCGTATCTGTAGCAGTAGAAGTTCTGATGTTTTATTGTAATTTTTTTATTTAGCCAGGTTTCACAAAGTAAACAAATGTCAATATTGGTTTTTTCCAAGAAATGGAATAATTCGTCTTTTTTAGTGCGAATGCTACGAGCATTCCATTGTAATAACGTTATGTTGCTGTTCATTGGTACAAAAATTTGCATGCAAGGTTTGTAACAACCTCGAATTGCTCTTCACGAGACCTGCATTTTTTTAAATTTGAAATTAATTCAAAGGTAAGATTTTTTAATTCTTCTAAATAGAACAAATTATTATTATCGTTATTTTGGGTGAATGGTTGGCTATAACCCGTTCTAGATGGATTTGGTGTTTCGCTCTGATTTAAAGCATTTGGAAAATTAACATTGTAATTTGATTGGTTGTTGAATTGTTGGCTTCTTTGTCTGGTACTCTTTGGTTGAGCACGTTGCCTTATTTGCTTATATGTTTCCCTATTAGGGCAGTCAGGCGACATATCCTTATGGGGGCCTTTACAATTAGCACATTTTACAATGGTTGACTTGCATTCTTCAGTTTTGTGATTCCCGGCGCAATGGGCATAAAATGTTTTAACATTGCATCTGCTGGCACCGTGTCCATACATCTGACAATTATAACATTGGGTCAGTTTTGTTTTGTTGGGTTTTTGGTATTCCCACCTGACTTTTATGTAGTTGATGGCTGAGTAATTTTGCCTTAATTCTCTTAATGTGATTGACTTTTTTTCAAAGTAGACAATGAATATAATTTGTTCGTTGTTACTGTCCCTAGCTCCAGCATAGGCTCTAGTAACAATTTTAACATCGATACATTTAAAGCCCATGTCTAAAAGTCTGGACTTAACAACTGATGGGTCTGTTTTATCTAGATCTTATAGTACAGCTTTTCGTTTTTAGCAGCATATGTGAAATATTCGAGCTGAAACTTCTTAGTGAGAGAGATAGTAAAATCTACGTTATTTGTGCAAAACAATTTTAGACCGATTGAAATTTTACGTATAGAGTAATCTTGGATTTTTAATATTCTACATATTTCATGAACTTGTTCAATAGTTGGTTATCACTTTTTATCTAATTGTATCAGTTTAGATCTTAACTGATTAGATTATATATTAAGCATATGAAATTTTATCTGATTTTTGACCTGATACAATTTTATGGGTTTATGTCGCATGGTATTAGTTTAGATCCAAATTGATACATTACTATACAAACTTATATAGTTATATCTGAATTTTGACCTGATGCAATTAGATCTGCTTTAAAACTTTGATACAATTATATAAGGCAAATGTCGTATACAAATATATTTTATTTATATAAAATTGTACCAACCACGATCTAAACAGATACCATTAGATATAAACCGCTAAAATTGTATCAGGTCAAAAATTGGATATAATTTCATCTGAATAATGTATAATTTTATTTGTTGAGATCTAAACTAATACAATTAGATAAAAACTGATAAACAACTGATACAATTACATCGGGCCATTTTTCGGATGAAACAGTATATTTATACAGATATAACTTAATCGCATTTTACACGACTATATGTAACTGTTTTTATTCGGGAATATATGGTCAAATTTGGTACCACATCAACATTTTGAATACAATTCCATATATGGTTTAATTTGAATAATGTATGTTACTTCATTAACAATATTTATAATACAGTGTCATATATTGTAATATATGTATATCATTTAATATATATTGATGTATGGTAATGGTACAATAATTCCAATATCAGTTGAGATACAATTTGTGGGTCCATATCAACAATTTGTTCACGTACATTTAACATATATATATGTACATTTAAGTTATAATTTATAAACACTTTATAAAGTTAAATAGTTCCATAAACCTCGTCTAACTGTATAGAATGTTTATGAATATACGATTTAATATATAATAATTACAACTACAAATTGGTGCCATTATCTAAAATTTAATTTAATGTTAACTTATAATAAAATAAAAATGTATTTCCTAAAAATAAAAATATAGTGTTAATTAATGTTAATATACAATAGGTTTAAGTTTAACATCCCAGACAGAAAAATATAATCGGCACAATGCTGGCAAACCGTTGGCGATGGTCGGTTATGCGTTGGCAGAACGTTGCATTAACTATCTTGGCAAAAAAAATAGATTTCAAAAAACATTTTTGAAAAAATTGAGAAAACTTTTTTTAATATTTGCTTTTAAAAACATGAAATTTAACCCAGTCCACCAGATTGTCAGCCAAGACCTCTACACTCTAATCTAACGAGACTTGTTATAGATGTGTGATAGCTACAAATTAAATGAATGATAAAAGCATTTCGAGCTAACTTATAAGCATCGAAAAAAGGTATTCCAGAAATTATTAAATGTATTTTAGAAAATTTTAATTGTATATCACAAAATATTATTTGCACTTCAGAAACTACAATATTACGCAAATTTAATTATTTATTTATTTAGTTGTGTCCAGAAATAATGAAATCTATTTCAGAATTTCATAGCTAATAGAGGAAAATTTCTCAAATACATTTCATAATTTCGGAAATACGATTGATAATTTCTGAAATACAGTTTGATAATTTCTGAAATACAGTTGTGAATTTCGGAAATACAATTAATAATTTCTGAAACACAATTGATAAAACTGAACTTCAATTGACTAGTTCTGAAATACAATTCATAAATGTGAAAAATGATTGATGAGTTCTGAAACACAATTGATAAAACTGAAATTCAATTGATTATTTCTAAAATACAATTGATAAATTTTAAAACAATTAATACAATTGGAAATGGTGTAGAGCGTCAAAAAGATGTAAATAAAATTATTTTATTCAAGGATTTCAATTTAATAAAAAAATAAATATATAATTTTATAAAAAAATGAATAGAAAAAAAAATTTAAATTTTATAAAAAGAAATTCATTTTGTAAAAGAAATGCATATTGAACTCGAGCCCTTCTGAGTTTAAACCTTATTTTAACAAAATATTGTAATTTTTATACAATCAGTGCTCTGCCAGTCTATTATTTTTTGAACAGTTGGCAATATATGTCTGGGATCTTATTTAATCCCACATAACTGGAGATCTTACGTAGTACCCAAATATAATGCGGCATCTAATTTTATCTGTCATTTTTATGGATACTTTTAGATGTTAATCCCCAAATATATTGCTGTTTCTAATTCGATCTGCCATTTTAATACCGAAATAAATTGCTGGATATAATTCGATCTGCCATTTTTCTGATAAATTTAGATCCAAGTTTATCGCCAAATATATTGCTGGATCTAATTTGATCTGCCATTTTTCGGTTAAATTTAGATCCAAGTTTATCCCCATATATATTGCTGGATCTAATTCGATTAGGAATTTTTCGGATAAATTTAGATCTAAGTTTATCCACATATATATTGCTGGATCTAATTCGATGTGCCATTTTTCGGATCAAATTGGATCTAAGTTTATCCCCAAATATATAGCTAGATCTAATTCGATCTGCCACTTTTTCGGATCAAATTAGATATACGTTTATCCACAAATATATTGCGGGATCTAATTTGATCTGCCAAAATTGAGATCAAATTAGATCTAAGTTTATCCCCAAATATATAGCTGGATCTAATTGGATCCGCCATTTTTCGGATCAAATTAGATCTAAAAATATCCGCAAATATATAGCTGGATCCGCCAATTTTCGGATCAAAATAGATCTAGGTTTATCCCCAAAGATATCACTGGACCTCCCAATTTTGAGATATAACTTGATCTTAGTTTATCCCCATATATACAATGGGATCTAATACGATATGATTGGATACACCCAATTTTGAGATCTAAATGGATCAGCTAGATATTACAGCAGATCTTAAACAATATCAAATTGGATATAATTAGATATTGCGCGAGATCAATTTTTTTTACTCGGGTATTGTTAACAAACAATAACAACAAGAAATGAAGAAAAAAATAAACCGTAAACTTTTATTACACTTTAAGGAAACAGAATAAACTATGACTTAACACATCAAATGATAATGCAAGACTGACTTTTTATAATTATGTAAAAACTCGGCTAATCCCAGCAAAATATTGGTAATGACACCTCATTGCTGTCTGCATTACCAATAATGATATATCATTACCTTTTACATTATTTTATAATATAAAATAATGACTTCCTAATAACGGCCTATTGTATTCATTGTTTCTAAATATAAAATAATGACTTACTCGTAATAGTTTAAATAAGTACTTTTTACACAATTAAATTTTATACATTTTTATTTATTATAGTATGTAAATATGTTTTATGTTTATATTTTTATGACGAGTCCTAAAATTACACACTAGAGAACCATTTTTCTGAATGTATTTCCTTAAGATAATAGTATTTGCTTATCTCCTTATTTTTAAGAATCAAGTAAGCAATCGGATAACCACTTAGAATTCAACTTTTTGAAATCATGTGTGTAACCACTTATTATTCAAAATCTCATAACTACTTATTTCCAATTTTTTCGTAAGCGAGCGGGTAAGCGTGACTACTTATAAAAACGACCACGCCAAACAAAAATAATGAGTTTAGACACCAAAAAATAAGTTGTACGGAGCTATGAATTTCTATTATATAACCACTTATTTGGTAATGAAAGATTTTGCTGGGATGCTTTGTTTTTATAAGGCACAACATAATCCTGATCTTACATACTTGAATTCATTTTTTTTTTCATTTAGTAGATATTCGTCAAATACACTATAATTTCGTTATTTCCCTTTTGGCATGCTCATTTTATGTAAAGGTAGCTCGATTTTATAATAATTTACCAGAACCACTTAAGTTCATAGACTATTCTTACCAAAGTTATAAACGAAGAATTTATGAACATGTCCAGGGAAATGAGGTTTAAATTGTGGATAATAATTAACATTTCTTATTGCGATTTCACTGCTATAATTTAGATTCTATTTATTCATTATTTTTAACAGTGCCGTTAGCTATTGTATATTTATTTAGTTTTTATTAAATTCTTATTATAATGTTTGTTACATTTTTGGAGATACATCAATTGCTTGTTATATAGAAATATTATTTAATTTATTTATTTTTTGTTAACTATTTTAATCTAATTTATAGTATTATTTAATGTAGTATTTCTTAACAATATATGGCCCACTGGACTCGGTTATATCAATAAAGAATTGAATCAAAACTTTTTTTTTCATCTTTAACTCATTAAAAATATCATTTTATTTTTTGAAAAATTGCGACTGCCTTTAATGTTCTAAATCTCCAAAATTAACACTAAAATGGACATTTATGTTACAGGGTTTTACTAAAATTTTTAAATCAAAAATATCGTGATTTTAGACTTTTTTAATTTTTCGATGGTCTTAAATTTAACAAAACGGCTCTGATTCGATTCACGTTCAATGGATTAGAAAAAACCCATTTTTGAAATCATGAGAAAATTTTCTTTCATTTGGAATACGTGTTATGGATAAAAAAAACATAATTTTTGAAATCATGAGATAATTAATTTTTAATTTTAGTACCCACACTTACATGTTACTATGTTCCCCCGTTTTTGCCCTCCGCGGGCCACCCGTGTCCGATCCCGTCCCAAATTTAGATTTTTTCTTTTTTAATTCCGGAGGGGTATTATTTTTTTTTTTTGTTTTTTTTTTTAAGAAGTCCCATAAAGGACAGTTTTGCCAAATAATAGTACACTGAATTAATTTATCCATTTAATACAATTTTAGGTGCGTGTTTTTTCCGCATACATCAAAGACATCGAAGATCAACCATCACCAACACCCTGGGGTAATCGTATGCCACTGGGCAATTTAATGGCTGAATTTAAAAATTCTAACACTTCCGGTGGCGGATGGATTAACAACGTCAGTTTTTCAAGTGATGGCAACAAAATATGCTGGGTTGGACATGACAGTTGCATTAGTGTCGCTGATGCTACAAATGCCAACATCGTCATTCGTTGCAAAACGGAATATCTGCCATTTTTGGCTTGCGAATGGATTTCACCAGTTTCAATGGTTGTCGCTGGCCACAGCTGCATACCATTGGTGTACGGCTTGCAGGGCGACAAGTTAATTTTAGTCAATAAATTGGACAAATCACAAAAAAAAGAGTCCAGCGGTATTTCTGCCATGCGCATTTTCCAATCTCTTGATCGTAATTTGCGAACGGAGAACTCTGATACTTTTGTTGACACTATCCATCAGAATGCAATCACATGTATTCGTGTATATGTTGGCGATAAACTAGATGGTACTCGCATCAGTACCTCAGGGGTTGATGGCCAACTGGTTATTTGGGCTGTTGACTCAGGCATGAATCATTCCATGAAGAATCTTAATATTTGAAAAAGTGTTCAGGCAAATTCTTTAACTCCTTTGTTAATTTATTGTATTTAAAATAACAGCAAAAACATTACTAAAAATATAAAATGATGCATTCATTTAATTCATAGTTAACATTTAGATATATTCGTATATTTTGTATATACACAGTGGTGTGCACTAATATTAGGGGAAAGTCATGTACCTTGGATCGCGTGTACCTTGGAACTTTGCATTTTTCTCTTATTTGTTAATGTTTTACTGTAAAGTCTTCTTCTATGAAGTCATTTTTTTTGCACAATGCTCTTTTTAAACTACTTAGAATTTCAGATAAGTCTATAGGAGACCCTAAAATTGGGTGCGTGTACCTTGGATCGACAAAAGTAAATTTTTGAAAAAAAGTTAAACTAATTTTTTAAAAATAATCAAGATATTTCAAAATATGCGCTTAAATTAATATAAAGTTTGTCGTTTTCTAAATGCAGTAACCAGTAAATTTCTTAACTATAATGTACAAATAAGAAAAGAATTATCTTTTTCGCAAAAATTAAAATGCGTGTACCTTGGAACTTTTTGAATATTTCCTCTTCTGTGTGTTCAACAAATTCCAGTACATGATTAATTGAAGCTCCATAGGCTAGTTGTACTTTTTGAATTTAATTTCCTACAAAATAACCTTTGATTTAAAATTTTCGCCATTTTTAAAAAATGATGTTTTTATGCAAATATTAAATTGCATTGTTTCATTTCAAGTAGATATCAACTCTATTGCAAATAATGCAACAAATTTCATTATGGGGTAATCTTTTTTTTAAGTAATTCCCTTAATTTTGTACGAGTTCCTCTTGAAAAACAAAGAGGTCATTCAACTTTGCGTAATTCTTTTCCATCAAGTTCTGCAAATTGTAATTTGTCTAATGACGATGATTTTATTTGATTTGTCTAATAAAGATGTTGTTGTAACTACTGAACCGATTGATTGTAACGAATATGCTGATAATATGCGAATACGAAGAGCAAGTCTTTGTTTTTCTGATAGTTCTATTAATTATGCTGCTGCTGCTAATAGTAATACTCATCTCTCTAAGGGTTATCGAGCTTATGTTAAACCTCTTTCTGCTGCTGTAAGTGCTGATGCTGTTTTTGTAACTAGTAAACTAAATGATCATAATGTGAATGCGAATAAATCTAACAAATCTGTAAATTCTGTTAGTTATGCTGCTATTGCTAAAGAAGAAAAAAAAGTATGATAATGCTACTGTTAACTCTCTAGCAGAATTAAGTATCCCAGCAACAAATTCTGGTTGGATAACTAAAAAATCGAAAAAGAAGTGTAAATCTATTGTTATTGGAGACAATGAGAGCAATGATTTAGAGGTTATCACAAGTAAAAAATTGGCTCATATATCCTCTTTTAAGCCCAATATTACAGCTGAACAAGTTCTAGAATACGTTGACAAACATGCTAACATTGCGAAAAATAATTTGAAATGTTTTAAACTAGTTAAAAAGGATTCTGATGTGAATACGCTAAGAAGAATTTCATTTAAAATTGGAGTCTCTCCTGATTTATATAATAAGCTTTTTGATCCCTCCTTATGGCCCACTGATCTAAGAGTGCGGCCATTCCAGTTTTTTTCTTAAAATTAATATAATAAATATTTTTTTTATATTTATATCGAAGTCTGAAAGGAATTATTGTTCCATAGACTTAATAAATAAATAAATTCAAAAAAAACTTTTTGTCTTATTAAAGGCTAATTGAACGATTTTTGTTGTTTTGCATGTTAATTTGTTTTAAAGGGTGTTTTTTTAAGCTAGATAGAACTTTAAATTGTAAAAAGTAACACAAAAAATTAAATTTTGATGAAACATTTTTTTTTATTTGTTTCAGTATACTCTGACAAATCATCATGAATAGACTCACGCTTGAACAACGCTACGAAATTATCCAAACTTACTTTGAAAATCAGTCGTCGATTCGCGCAACTTATAGACGCAAAATTGTGTTCAGCGATGAGGCGCATTTTTGGCTTAACGGGTTTGTTAATAAGCAAAATTGCCGCATATGGAGTGAGACCAATCCACAAGAGACCCTACAGACTCCATTACATCCAGAAAAATGCACCGTTTGGTGCGGTTTTCACGCTGGTGGCATCATCGGACCTTATTTCTTCAAAAATGAGGCCGGAGCTCGCGTTACGGTCAATGGAGATCGTTACCGCACCATGATCAATGATTTTTTGTATGAAAATATGGATGACATTGATCCGGAGGAGATGTGGTTTCAACAGGATGGCGCTACGTGCCATACGGCGAACGCAACCATCGACTTATTGAAATCAAAATTTGGCGATAAGTTGATTTCGAGAAATGGACCTGTCAATTGGCCTCCAAGGTCGTGCGATTTGACACCTCTCGATTATTTCCTGTGGGGCTACGTGAAGTCACTGGTTTATGCTGATAAACCAGCAACAATTGATGCCTTGGAGGACAGCATTGTTCGTGTTATTCGTGACATACGGCCAGCAGTGCTCGAAAAAGTGGCCCAAAATTGGACGTCCAGAATGCGCTTCGTCAAGAACAGCCGCGGTGCCCATATGCCCGAAATCATTTTCAAATGTTAATGTCACGTATTGATCTTTCCAATAAAAAAAAAATTTTGATTACAATTTAATTTTTTGTGTTATTTTTTACAATTTCAAGTTCTATCGGGCTTAAAAAAACACCCGAATGCAGTCAAGCAGATGACGTTGATGACGGCAAACAAATGATTGAGCAGTTGAAAAGAAAATTCAATTTAGCGACCACTTTTCCGGAGAAATATCTCATTTTATCTGTGCTGCCTCAATCATGGTCTATACGCAAGATTTCCGAACAGTTTCAAACATCTTTTTACATCGCGAGAAGAAGCAAAGAATTAGTTCGACAGAAGGGCATATTGGCGACTCCCACCAAGAAATTTGGCTCAAGGACCCTCAGCGAAGCAACGGTGAAATTGATTCAAGATTTTACTGCAATGATGACAACAGCCGCGCCTGCCCAGGTACACGTGACTATGTTATCACACGTGAAGATGGAGAAAAAGTACACAAGCAGCGCAGATTATTATTATGTAATCTATCCGAAGCATACCATCAGTTCAAAGAGAAATACCCAGCAGAAAAAGTGGGATTTTCTAAGTTTGCCATCCTACGACCAAAAGAATGCGTGCTGGCATTAGACAGGCACGGAACGCATTCAGTCTGCGTTTGCATGTTTCATCAAAACATCAAATTAATGTTCTTTCCATGCAAGAAATTGAAAGTATTTCACGGTGAAATTGAAACATATAGGGACCTCCTGTCGAAGTCGTTGTGCGCATACCCCACGGAAAATTGTCATCTGTCCAAATGCGACAATTGTCCGAAGATTGACGAGCTAGAGCAATATTTGGCGGAAAAGTTTGAACAGCTGTTAATTCAGGAGGTGCATTTCAAACAGTGGATAATTAGCAGCGGCAGATGTTCCCTTGAGACCGTGGTAAAGCAGATTCCGGAATTCATCGAGGAATTCGGATTCAAGTTGAATGAACTGAAGGCGCACCATTTCATATCCGAGATGCAATCGAAATTTCTAAAGGAAAGTAAGGAGAAATTAGCCCAAAATGAATTCATTGTGATAAGCGACTTTGCCGAGAATTACACTTTTCTCGTTCAGGATGAAATTCAGGCTTATCACTGGGCAAACGACCAGTGCACGGTGCATCCTTTTTGCATTTATTTCAAAAACGAAGATAACGAACTACAGACCGTAAGCCTTGTTGTTGTCGCGGAGAGTTTAGCTCATAATTATGTGTCCATTTATTTATTTCAAATGAAACTGTTTGAATTCTTAAGATCAAAATTCGATGCAATCGACAAAGTAACGTTTTTCTCAGACGGCGCGGCTTCTCAGTACAAGAATAAAAAAAATTTTTACAATCTTTGCATAATTGAAGAAGAACAAAACTGCAAGGTCGAGTGGCACTTTTTTGCGACGTCCCACGGTAAGGGCCCATGCGATGCGTTAGGGGGAACCCTAAAACGCATGGCGACTAAGGCAAGTTTGCAAAGGCCATATACTGACCAGATCTTAAATGTACAACATTTGTTTTCGTGGATTCAAAGCAAGGAAATTGCCATTAACACAGTTTTATGCACTCAAAAAGAACACGATGCCATGGAGCGACGAATTCAAAACAGATATAATAATGTCAAAACTATAACTGGAACGCAAAAGTTTCATTGCTTCATACCAAATATTTCTGATATGTCAATTAATGTAAAGCGGTACTCTTCGTCTGCCGACGTGCTAAATTTAAAGTTACTTTAATTTTATAATGATGCCAAGACAATTGAAATTTTTAATAAATATTGTAATTAAGTATAAGCAGCAAAATAAGAAAGATTTTTTCTTCATAAATGTATTTTTAACTGTAAAATAATTTTTAAAATGTATTTTTAATAATAAAATAAAATAATGTTAAATAATTACAAATAATTCAATTATAAAAAATATAAAAACAATGAGAACAAGGTGGTCTCTTAAATACTCCTCTCCTGTCCAAACAAGGAGTCGGGGCCCATTTTTTTATTGCTGATTCTTAAAGCAAAAATTATGAGGAATCCAAAAAGAAAAAAATTAGCCAGAAAATTTAGGAGCTTCTGTGGAAAATCGGAAAATTTAATTTTCATTGGAAAATATAATTTTCATGGGAAAAAAGGTAAATTTCTGAGAAAAATTAGGAAAATTTTATTTTTCAATTAAAGCCTGATTCAACACCTTTCCAACGATTCAATACCTTTTTAAAACAACTTTCAATGAGGTCCCTTATGAAGAATTCTTCAATTTTGTCACATGACAGTGGTGTACACCACCACTAAACCAGTCACTATAAAAAAAAAAAAAATATGTAGTAGGGTTATGACTCATTTTTAACAAAAATTTTACCTATCATCACGTGATGGGCAATACTAAATTAAAAATAAAAATCGTATTTTCGGGTCATTTCGGCAAAAAAACCTTCCGCACCAAATGAAATTTCTAAAAATAATTTTTGCTCGGGGATTTTGTTTAATTAACATAAGGAATTATTACAAAAACTATTGTTAACGACAAAAAATGTATCCAAAAGTCCCTCCAAAAAGGTTTCGCAATTTTTACCTTAAATAGCTTTTAATAAACATCGTTTGAGTCCCATTTGTTTAAAACTTAGGAGAAATATTTTAATTAAACTAAAACCATATAGACCAAATTTCAACCCTTTTGGTGCGGGAACTTTTTTGACAGCAGTGAAAAAGTAAGATTGGGTTTCTTAATATTTTTTTATGTCCTTTTTGGCTAGGGCATGTAAAATTTGATATTTGCAAAAAAAATCAAAAAATCATAACCCTAATATGTAGGTACATTATTTTTTGCTGGGCAATCGATTGAGACTATTTATTTTAGAATCGGAGAGGGGTCGTCCAAAAGGTGATCGCTTTCATATGGAATTGCTCCATATAAGATTTTTATACAGTCATTTATGATATTTTACAATTATAACTTGTCGAGTATTGTGAAACATATATTTTTATATGATTATATCAAAAGATATTTAATTATATAAAATTATATTAACCAGATCCACCATTTTTCGGATCAAATAATATATTTTTTATATAATTATATTAACCCATACTTGATTTGACTCGGAAAATGGTGGATATGGTTAATATAATTTTATATAATTAAATATCTTTTGATATAATCATATAAAAATATGTTTCACAATACTCGGCAAGATATAATTGTACAAAGTGATAAATGATTATATAAAAATCGTATATGATTATATAAAAATCATTTTTACTAGGGTCTGTCTCAAATAATCTTTACGGAGTCTCTCTGGATAATCTGCTAAAAATTCGCACACTGACATTCTTGCATAAAATAATAAACAGTCGGATCCCCAATTATTTATTTGCCTGATGTCTGAATGGCAGTTTTTTGTAAATGCCGCTCGTCTTTGGAACAATCTTCCACTAAGTCAACAAATAAACAGCAATGCTAATAGTTTCAAAACATTTTTATTTAATTTTTTCAAATAATTTTTCTTTCTTTGCTTATCAATATTGTTATATTTGTACTAAGTTTGTTGATGTGAATTTATAATTAATAATAATATAAAAATTCTTTTTTGTAACGTAATACGTACTATAAATATAAGACACAGTCTTGTTGTACAGGAAATGGAATCAATTAAATAAATAAATAAAAACTTATTGTTTTTTGTTCATATTATAAAAACATTTACATAAACTATACTTATCCTTTATATAAATTTAATAAAATTGAGTTTTTTTATAATTAAGAAGGTTTTTTTATATTTTTGTAAATTTTTTCAATAATACAGGTATGTATATACCGGTATCAATGTTTACAATACCGTTACCGATACCGAAACAAATAAAAAATCGATACGAATACCGATACCTATACCGTTATTCGTTTCGGTTGCCAACCTTGATTATTACAAAGAAAAGTTCCTTAAATATGCAGCATTTATGATGAACTTTTGAGTCTCATATGAATCTTCATAAAATTTAGAGAAAAAATTAACTTTAGAACAAAACACTTAAAAAGCTTGTAAATAAGAGTCAGTTATGATCACATGTGAACGATTTAAAAAAAATTCTTATTTTAGAGTCTTTCAAAAATCAAGTTTTATTTGCGCTTTTTAAATACACACAAAAAAATCTTTGGCAAGCAATTGGGAGCACTTCAACTAAAATAATGTTTTTTTGGCATATACAATATAATAAATTATTCGATAAAACTTTATTAGTTGAAATTTTCTTAATTACTTGATAACGATTTTTTTGTGTACGTTAATAGCATATTTGTATAACGAAAGAATTTCAAATCATGTATAGATTAATACACTTTCCTGATGTGTCGGTTTAATTCGTGGATGATCAGTCGCTGTGAATCAATTCATTAACTCGTATGAATAAAAAATAGATATTGGAATTTTTATGCAAACTTCACAATTTTAGTCAGTTTGCGAGTAGTCTAAAATTTTTATTTTTATTAATATTTCACGCTCTTCTACAAATCAACGGATGAATTAGATGTTAAGTCATTCATAAGCCAAAAGTAATTACTAAGGCAAGGAATTCCATGCAAATGCATGTTTTTTCTCGATAGTCCAAAACTAATATGGACTAAATATTTATCCGAATTATCAAATTTAGAACAAAATGGCATCGATTTGTAGTTGCATATTTTTGCATATTTTGTCATAAATGCATATTTTTACATATTTTGGCTTTAAATGCATATTTGGTGCCTTTTTAATGCATATTTTGTGCTTTTTAATGCATATTCGTGCATATTTTTCATTTTTAGGAGAATTTTTTTATTTTGTAAAAAAATATTAAAAATTGTATGTTGTCATATTTTGATTCAATCAAAATAAACATTCTTAAAACCTTATTGACCTATGGGAAATCTTCGAGTTCTGTGTCTGTTTGCAAAATCACTAACTTAAATATATTTTCAAGTTTTAAGGTGAATTATTTTTGGAAAAATAATAGTTTTTAGTGCATATTTCTTATATTTTTAATGCATATTTTTCTTTTTTAACCGCATATTTTAGGCGCATATTTTCCATTTTTAATTGCATGAAATTCCTTGCCCTAGTAATTACATACATTGAGGCAGGGTTGGTAGGCTCTATCGCTAAAATACTGCTATAGATTCAAATATCGATACATTAAAAATACCAGTACCGAAATTAATGAAATACCATTATCCTTACAACACCATTACTTTTTAGTCAAAACTTTTTGTAATTCCACGTCGTAATTGTGAATTTTACGTACACTTAGGTAATAAATTTATTTTACTTTACTTTGTTTTTTTGTAAAAAAAAAAATTTGCGGAATGCACCGAAATAACTGAATACCGGTTATTTTAAAATACCATTATCGAAATAATTGCAATACAGTTAACCTTAAAATACCGTTATCGAAATACTATTATCCTTAAAATCAATGGCCTTGCAACTCTCTCAATATTTTTTATTTGAAAAAATATTAGGTGGCTTGGAACAGGAACGAACTCCGACTGGTTAATCAGGGATGGAAAAGACTCACTTAATCGGGCTCTTATACCAAAAAATGTTAGATCGCTCTTACACATTTAAAAATATAAGTAACTAAAAAATAGCTTCCTCTTTGGCTCGTTAAAAAACATAAAAATTAAATATTTAGATATTAGCAAATATTAGCACAATTGTAAAAAAAAAACATTTGCAAAAATCGAAATTTTTGCAACAATATATTCGCTTGCAGAATGTCGATCGCTTATTACCTCTTTTAATTCATTTTCTGTACCATAAAGACTTTTCGAATTCCGCCGTTATTTTGCAATTTTTAAGTGAGGTTTTTTTAAATATATAACCTAGGGATTAAATTTTTGTACCATAAAATCTTTTTTCAAATTCAGCTATTATTTTGCAATTCTTTACGTGCGTTTTTTTTTTTTTAATTTATAATCTAGGGGCTATAATACACATTTCAGACAACAAAGTTTGGTGGCTAGTTGCAAAAAAAATCGCGAAAAATAAAATTTGCAAAAAGGAAAATTTTTGCATCAATATATTTGTTTGCAGAATCTAAATCGCTGATTACGTTTCCTAATTAATTTTTTGTACCACAAAGTCTTTTTTCGCGTTCCGCTTTTATTTTTTTTTTAAGTACGTTTCTTTTTAATTTATAATCTAGGGACTATAATACACATTTCATACAACAAAGTTCGGTGGCTAGTTGCAAAAAAAAAATTGCGAAAAATAAAATTTGCAAAAAGGATGAATTTTTTCATCAATATATTTGTTTGCAGAATGTTAATCGCTGATTAAGTTTTTTAATTAATTTTTTGTACCATAAAGCCTTTTTTCGCTTTCCGCGATTATTTTGCAATTTTTTAAGTGTGGTTTTTTTAAACTTATAATCTAGGGTCTATAGTACCAATTTTATACACAAAAGTTTGGTGCTTAGTTTGCCAAAAAAAAAAAAAGAAATCGCAAAAAAAAATAATTGCAAAAAGGAAAATTTTTGCGTCATTGTATTCATTTGCAGATTGTTAATCGCTGATTGAGTTTTTTAATTATTTTTTTCTACCACAAAGTCTTTTTTCGCGTTCCCCTATTATTTTTCAATTTTTTAAGTGCGGTTTTTTAAATTTATAATCTGCGGAGTATAATGCCCATTTCATAAAACAAAGTTTGGTGGTTAGTTGCAAAAAAAGAAAATTTTGGCATCGTTTGCAGAATGTAAATCTTTTAATTAATTTTTTGAACCCCAAAGCCTTTTTTCGCATTCCGATATTATTTTGCAATTTTTTCCGTGTGGTTTTTTAAAATCCATAATCTAGGGCTAAATACTGTTGGAATAGTATAATTCCATAGTATAGTTCCATTCTTGATTTTTATAACTAAATTATTATTTTCCATCCCTGGTTACAATCGATGTTTTGAGTCATACAAAGAGCGCACATAATGACCCTGCAAACATATAACAGATACCTTCCAAGAAGATATTAAAGCGATATCTTCTATCAGATATTGTTTTTGAGGCTTAAATTTAATAATGAAAAAATTAAATCGTTTTTTTATTGTACCGGGAGTTTATTTAGCGATATCCCTTTTATCTTCCATATGAGTTATTGCTTTCATATTGCCTGGAAGTATTGTTTTAGTGTAACAGTTGTTTCCGACGGAGGAAACTTCCGGAATACGAAATTGATATTGCCGGCAATAAATGTTTTCTTCCCGGCGATATGTTTGGAGAATCTTCTTCGTATTGCTATGTTTGCTGGGTGATATTGGTTTGAGTATGTTCCTGTTCCAAGGCACATAACAGAACAAATGCTTTCTCAGTGATAGAGAGTCCCCCAATCTCTTTATTATGTATACTCTTTGTTAAAATACTATAACCGAAATAAAAAATAGCGTTACTTACCCTCACCGATAATCGCACCGTTTCTGCTACCAACAATGCTTTGAAGTAATTGCTAAGTTGTATTCATAGACCCACTATCTATTGGCTAGTTTATGAATTAAATTCTTTTTTTATGTATAATATATTTTTTTATTTACAAATTTGATAACTTTCTCAATTCATTCATTTCAATTAAAATTTAAGTGAAAAACTAAACAATTTAATAATTGCTATCATCCATGCCCTCCCCATAAAGTGGCAACACTGCTTATGTTATTCATATAGATGTGTGCAGACTTTTGAAAATATAATTCCTTAATTAGTATTTTAAATCTCAATTTTGCAATAAGTTGATCTCAGTGAATTTTTTTTTATCCCGATGTAGTACTTTTCAAGCTGTTAAAAAAAAAATCCGCGGAAAGACCTCTGTAGGGAGTTTATTTCTGTGAAAAGTTTGGAAATGGACTTAGCTACATATATCTAAGTCATTTATAGTCGGATTGGAACAATATATATATATATAACATTGGAAAGATAGTAAAAATATCTTATGGACGACATTTTTGTTTTGTTTGTTTACCCATTACTGGCGAATGAGATTTATTTTTAAGATTTTTTAAAATAAACCGTTTTTATAAAAACCACCGTATACTACCACATAATTTTTTACTTATTAATATATTCTCAAGATTAAAAACTTTTGAGATGTAGTTCAAATTTTATCACTTCAAACACCGAAGATATTAGAAGTCAAACCTAATTTTTTTGCAGATGGTACAAAAGATACAACTTTGACTCTAACCAACAATTATACTGAATTAACTCATCGGGAATCGAACATATTTTGGGAGTAAACATATTTTAAACCTATTGTCGGTATTGAGATTTTTCATTTGCCAAAAGTTAGCCATACTTTGAAAGAAAAAAAATCTCACGATTTTGACCTCTAATATCTTCGGTATTTGAAGTGATACAAACTTGATCTATATATCAAATGAAAGCTTTTCGTCTTGATAACATACTAATAAGCACAATTTTTGTTCTTATATAGGTTTTTTATGGAATAAAAACATTAAAAAAACAAAAAAAATTAAAATTCCTACGCCGAATCATAATGGGTCAACAAAAAAATGCTATCCTAAATATATTTATATTACCTTTCAAATGGTGTACATATTGTTGCAACCCTATCATAAATGAAGAAAATGTAGTTAAGTTCATTTTTAAACTTTAAACCAAAGTAACTCCCCATACAGGCTTTTCAGTAAAAAAAAATTTCTTCAGGCCCCCTAAAGAGAGTTATATCAGTAGTAAAAATTTTGAATCAATCGGTGAGGTGCCTCTAAAGCAGATTTCGGCAACACCTATGCCCATGGGTGCTCTCTCACACCTACATAAGCTCACACATAGAACAAAAAAATAATCAGTCGCATACAAGATTTCAATGAAATAGGTTGTCACATCGCTTGTTTGCCAGATTTTTTACACTCTGCATAATGTTTATTGATACATTTTTTTGGTAATTTATTTTTAAGTTTTCTTGTTTTTATTTTTTTTTTGTGTTGTTGTTTTTTGATATTTGTTTTCGTAGTTGTTGTTTGCTTTTACATTTTTATTTTATATTCCCATTTTAAACATTTACCCCTCAATTCATAAATGCTTTGTAAAATTATAGCAGGTTTACAAAACGTCATTTTCATACATAATTTGTTCAATAAACCTCCTATAATTTTACAAAGCGTTTATGAATTTAGGGGTTAAAATTTTCGAATTATTATACAAACGTTCTTTGTCAGTGCATTGAGAGTGGGAGGCTACAACTAACTCATACAAGCACAAAATAAGGTTGTATATGTTTGCCGATCCCTGCTCTAAAGCCAACATACGTCCAAATTATTCAATCGAATCAAAATTGAATCAACACAAATAGGAACAAACCCAAGAAACATTTTTACGGACTCTCCGGCACGTACGGATTCATAAATCCGGCTTTTACGGCACGTTAACTGTCCGTTATGTACGTACATTAACGGACCGTATAAATGGATTTTCGAACACAATACGTTTTAACTCCGTATTGGTGTATCCGTTTCCGTACCTTTAAATACGGATTTCATCGGTTTGTTTACAAATAAAAAATTTTTGTTAAGTCGGTGAAAATATTATTATAATGGGAATGTATGGAGAATATCCAATAGAGGGAATTCTTTCTATCACACCATTAATCAAACAACATCAAGTAACAAGGTAAGATTTATGAAACTTAATGTTTCACAATGTTTTGTGTATAACATGTGAGAATTTGCATCGTGTACACAGTCAATTAAACCATAACTAATTTATTGTCTCTTTTCCATGTAGATGTTGGATTTTACTCCGGGTCGCTAAGCGCTGGATAGATAGGTAGACCGAGCTGGATGTGCTAAATATTGTAATTATAAATAATAATTATTAATGAATTTATAAAAAAGAAAAAAAAGTACTTTGTATTGAAAATAAAAAACATATGGTCTATTTTTTTGAAAAAATTACACGACATAACGGTCCGGAAACGGTCCGGCATTGACGGACTTTCAGCGGACTAGTCCGTTTTTTACATGACATAACGGTCCGTAAACGGTCCGTCATTGACGGACTTTAAACGGACTTGTCCGTTTTTAACACGACATACCGGTCCGTAAACGGTCCGTCATTGACGGATTTTCAACGGATTCGAATCAGTTTCGATGTTCCTTATGTTCCGTTTTCTGGTCCGTATACGGATCCAGAAAACGGTACGTATACGGAGTTGGATTCCGTTTATGACGGACCGAAAACGGTGCGTAAACGGAACGAATTGTTTGTTGGGAATCTTATCTCACTTTATTCAATGTCCAATCATTGATTTAAAGGCATTATGAATTATTTAGTAACTTATAAAATGAATCCAATTCTATGCATATAAATTCAAAAAAAGAATTATCTCTTTCAAGGTCTGGGTGTGTATGTATGTATATTTTCTTATTCAGTAACAACAACAACACTAGGGATGCCAAACGGGAAATCCCGAAATCCCGGGATTTTCGGGATTGGCAAAATCCCGAATCCCGGGATTATTTCTCAAAAATCCCGGGATTTTCTTATTTTTTAATATTAAGTGAGCAATTTTAGATTACCTACGTTTTTTCTTGAATTTTCTCACATTGACAAGAAATTGATACCAAGATATTGGTAAAATTATTAATTAAGTAGATTATTCGAGTAAACTATGCAAAGACTTTGCAGAAAAATTTTAAAATTTGGTAAACAATATTAAGTTTTTGAGTAATTCATGTGAAAAATCAAGTTTGTTTGTTATTTTACCGGTTTATTCTTCCAAGCGAAATTCGATTTCTGAAACCTAATTTTCGCTGGCACTGTAAGTTTGAATTCATCCATGAAAACATTTGATAACAATAACCAAATAACTTTGTTGCTGTAATTACACGATCTAGTGGGCAAGGTCGTCGCAACGAATCTGTTTTAAAATCTGCTTACAAAATAGTGGGCGCAAGTGTACTTAATGGCAGGCTTTCATATATTATCCCAGCCAGAAAAATACAAACGGAAAAGCGATGGCAAGGTATTTTAACAGGTGGTACAAGTACTGACAATAATTGCTTTCCCATTTCCAATATGATAACGTTAACAGACAAAAGGACCGGCAGTTCAAAAAGCGCCGGAAAAGCACTGGAGAAACAGCATTTTTAACTTTGGCAAAACGTTGCCAAAACCAATAAATAGGTGGTATACATTTATATTTTCCAAAATAAAATTCAAAAAAAGTTCATATGTATCTTTTTTTGGCCCTGCTGTGATGTTTTGTAAAACAAATACTGGCAAAACGATTTTTGCAAACGCTTGCAAAGCGTCCCAAATGAGTGTTCTGCCAGTCATTTATTTTTAACATCGCGGTTATCCAGTGGTATGCAGGTACTTAATTTTGTGTACCGCTGTCAATTTCTGACTGAGATGTTTCAATATTCATAAAATGTACCACATTATTAATTAACTACTAAATAATTATAAAACGCTTTATTCTATAAAAAAATTAGTTACATAACATAAAAATTTTTACAAATAAAGGAAAATTTAAATCCCAAAATCCCGTAAAATCCCGGGATCCCGAAAAATCCTGTAGTCCCGAAAATCCAGGGATCCCGATCTCGGGATCCCGGGGTTTCATACAAAATCCCGAATCCCGGGATCCCATTTCCAATACCAAACTGCTTAAGAAATTGGACAAAAATTTTGACTAAAAATTAACATCCTAGCACAACTATTTTGAGCGTGATCGTGATTTCAACAGACAGACAGACGGCTATATCGGTTTCGCTATTGATAACGATCAAGAATATATATTTTTTTTATGTCCCAGATTTTTTTTTCGATGAGTTACAAACGGAATGACAAAATGATATATACCTTTTTTTTTTATTTTTTGCTTTTATTTGGGTTGAATACAAGGTTTTGTGTTGTTTGAACTTGAATTAAACTGTAATTCAAGGATTAAAGCGTATTTACATTCTTATGTCCAACTGGAATTCACGTATCAATATTGCTGGAGTAATTTATTCAATATACTTACCCAGTGTAGAAAATCATTACCAGATATGTGGTTATGTAACTACATACTTGGTAATGGTAACTAGTTTATTTATTTATTTATTTACAAAGTTTAACTTATAATTTAAATTATAAGGTAACAAAAGGGGGAGGCTCTGGCAACTTAGGCCCTTTGCCTCATTGGAACTTAAATTGTAATTCTAAAACGTTAATCAATAATTTTTGTAAAAAAATAGTAAAGATTATTCAAAGTTTATAATCAAAAATTTTTAATAAAAAATAAATTATTCAAAGTGTTTCATCGTTCTTTATAAATTATATGTGTATCCATAAATATAAATATTCCCTTTTTACTTTGTTTACTCTAAGTACAATATATATTTATTTAGATTTCTGCTATCACTTTTTAAATTTTTGAAATATGTTCGATATAATGCAATAGTTTCCAAAATGTTATTTTTTTTCTTTTCCTGTCTGATTTATTAACTGTTCTAAAGTCTTTTCTTATTATTTATTTTGATATTATATGAACTAGTTAATTCGACCCTTTTCCTTTAATTCCCGATGTCAATATTCTTTTATAAATTCAATAATAGGCAATAATTTTTATAATTAATGTTCCTTTTTTTTACTTTGTATATGGTTGGCTTATTTAAAAATTTTCAAATATTTTTTTTTCTATTTCGTTTACTAATTTTTCTCTCAGTTTAAAAAATCGGCAGCGAGATTATCTTTGGAAAGATAATTTGCTACCGATTTGCCCTAAAGGAACACCTATTCCTAAGAAGAAGTTTATTATAATTAATAAACAACGTTAGGTACCCTGCTTTAATCTTACTAAGACTAAAGTAAAGTATGGGGTTTATCCTTAAATATGGGCATTCATTCCGTGTCTTTTATATCATAATATATACGGATTAATTACAAAATTGATTATTTATGGTTTTTTAAGATATGTATAAGTATTTGAAAATAATTACAATTCTATTTTGGTTATTTTATGTAAGAAAAAGCTAAGAATTTTTAAAGCTAGATTTATTAATTTCTGATTATTTGGATTTCCGTGGTGTGGTAGAATAAGTGTATTTTAAAATTAATATAATTTAAGTCTTCAAAATTACAGGTTTGTTGAATAGTTGTATATTATTGAATTGTCTCCGACATTCCCCTTCAGCGGTTGCTATAAATTATGCTCTCGAGGATCATTTACGAGAGTTAAGAATAATGAAATGTTTAAAAAATTAGGATTTGTTAGAGCAAATCGTTGTTTTCCGAGCTTAATATTTATCAATTTTATGAGTATTAATCCCTTTTGTGATGTTATACTTGTTTTTACTTCTCTGCAATTACCATTATCGAAGAATTTGTGAAAGATAAATGGTAATATACTGGGAATAGTCTTATTAAATTGTCTCCTCGTAGACAATAAGTGTTTAGAACTGGAAGTCTTATTTAAAAGTTCTCTTGCTTTATCCATGCTTATAAATAAAACAGCTCTCTTTGCTTTTTGAGCATTCATGTTGCTTTTATTTGTTTTTTTCCTTTATTATTTTTAAGTCTTGTTATACCAAAAACTTATTTTCCGTTATTTGTTTTATTGCTTTATTTATGTGTTTTCCTCTTGATTTCTTTTATAATGATTGTAATTATTTTTAGTTACATTTATTTAATTTTATTTGTTACTTAATATTTTTCATTGTATTAACGCATCTTTTAACAGTTTTCCTCTCGATATAATTTGTACAAATTTAGTCTCTACTTTACAAAGCGGTTAAGTAAGCATTCCGTTTGTGTGACCGATCACTTGAGAGTTTCAAATGTGACTGTGGTAACTAGTTACTTTTGTTATTACATTTCTTATTACCTTTATATGGCGATGTCGCGAAAAAGAATGAGTTGTCGTTACACACCAGCATACGAAAAATCAAAAAATATATCGTTACCTATGTGTTTACCAGTACTGACAAAAATAATGAGTCTAAAAATAGATTTTCAAAAAAATAAATTATATAAAAAAAAATATTTTTTTTGTGTTTTTTTTTTTTAAATAAAATTTGCTGGTGCGGGAATCGAACCTGGGTCTACAGATTGCCAGTCAACAGCTCTACCATCTGAGCTATATCGACATGTAATATTTAATAGATAAAAACATAATTGACCTGCTGCACACAAGTAAGCTTACTCGCCAACATACAAAAAATCAAAAAATATGTGGTTACATACATATATCCTTACCAGTGTTTAAAAAATATTGAGTCTAAAAATAGATTTCAAAAAATTTTCAAAAAAATCTAAAATATTATTTTCTATTTGAAATAATGATAAAATTAAGTCATAATCAGTAACTCATTATTATTAGTTTTAAAATAATGCAGAAGGTAAGTCGGTGTCATTACTGGTACTCCAAAAAATAATGATATGTCATTACCATTTCTACACTGGGTAGTAATACAAAGTCATCCAGGCCAAAATACAAATATGTATTATATAGTATTAAAAACCTAAGTTTATCTAAAATATATAAAGAATTTTAAACTACAGTCTCAACAATTCATTATAATCTAATTGGCTCCCCAGCCATAAGTGTAAAAAGAAAACGCACTTTTAGCAAAAAGGAAAAATAATATAGAAAGGTCCCAATCAGTGACAATAGGTGTGTTCGGGTACTCAACATTGGGATCAACATTCGGGTACTCAACATTGGGAACCATAATAGGTAGATGCATTAAGGAGAGTTTGACAGTTCATGGTTTTATTATGACTGTTTAGGGATTTTTACGTATGCTTTCGCTATGTATCAAGAGTAGCCGATTACATTTTTTGTTGTTGTTTGTTGTTCTAATGCATCTACCTAGTATTGTTGTATCATGGTAATATTCTTGTTCTTCTTGCACGAACAAGCCCAGACCGATGCACATTGGGGCCAAATGAATGAAAAGTGGCGATTAATTCAAAATATGAACTTTAAAATTCATGATCGTGTTTGGTACCGGGTGAAAGTGGATAAAATTCTGCATCACTAATTGCAAAAATTATACTTTTAAGTTGTTTGCTTTAGTTGAAGTGAGCACTTAAAGTTGAATAATTGTTATTTTTTTTGTGCATATTGAAAAAAAGTGAAAATTTTGATATTTCAATTGATAATTTTTTCTATTAATACTTCTAAAAGTTAAATTTTTATAATGGAACCGTCAACTTCAGGTAGTTTACTATATAGTACATGTTTTTTTGTTTAAATAAATGTTTTAAAAATATTAAATGTTAATAAAATAAAATTAGCCCAAAAATGGGCTATTTTTGATTTATATATGGAGTTTCAACAACTTTGTTCGTGAACTTGCGTAAAATCGTCTATATAGTGTTATAATATCAGATCTCAACTAATAAACCCCAAAATATTTTTTTGCGATTTTTTGCGATTTTTGAGTTATGCTTGTTTTTGTGAAATAACTCAAGATGCTAAAAATCCACAAATATGAAAAAAAAAAAAAACATCAAGTTGTTTTTACTTTGTTTTGTCATTATTTTCGTTATAGTAGTTGTTATTGTAGCTAAAAAAATGTGTTGTTAATTAGAGATGGGGGCGTGAGTAACTTTAATTCACGCATGCTCACGTGATTGCGTATGTTGGGTTTATTTACTATGAATAAAACTAATTAAATTATTTTACATGTGTTTATGATATTTCAATGAATTTTACTTAAACATTTGTTAATTTTAAATTATTAGAAAATTGTATATGGCACAAGTGCACTATTTTGAAAAATTGAAGGAGGTCACGCTCCCATCCCTATTTATTATTGTCATTTATTTGAGTCCTACATAATAACTGTTGGTCATATACATGCATCATACGAGTAAAGTTTTAATTTTGTTTTAAGCTGGTGATATCAATCTACTAATATAATGATAATACATTTTTAAAAATTTCTATCCATCCGTAGGGTATTATTGATTCGGTACTGACACGTTTATTTATTGTTTTAGCTGTCAATGTTTTGTGATGTGATGTTACATATTTAAAGTGTTGTGAAAGTGTAAATTATTCGGTACAGGGTTAAAGGAATTACTTTTTGCAAATTTTAAACGAATAGAAATCTTATTAATTTTAGGAACATGTCCCAAAACAATTTTCATTCCTCGTCATGAGTTGCATAATTTTATGAGGAGTGCAGAACCTAAATCACTTCAGGATAAATTTAAACTTTTGAGATGGGAAGTAATAAAACGTGTCGACCCTTCGGATATGGTAGATTTTATGACAAGGTTTCATAATTTTTGCTCTAGCTATGAGATTCGGTGGCAAAAATGTCATAGAAAGAATGAAATTTTTGTAAAAAATAATAAGAATTGGCTGGATGCCTCAATCTCATTCAGTCAACCACCAGAACCACAACAAAAAAGAGGTCGCAATGATCTCTCATTTGAAGAGTGCAAAGAAAAAACAAAAGTTAAGAAATGTAAAGACATAAGAGATCAAATTTCTTTGCCTGTTTTGGCTTACGCCACACAAATGAGCTTGAGAGCTGCTGGAAAAATAGATGAGTCGAAAATTGTTAAGGAAATAATATCATCTCCAACAAAAGCCAAAAAATACCGAAAAAGTATAGAACAGGTACCACCACAGCAGTTAACTCCGGATGAAGCTCTGTCCGTTTTGGTAGAAGCGAAGCTAAGTCGCCACCAATATAATGTTATTAGAAAGGTTGCACCTGAGAAATTTCCATCATATAAATTGGTCCAAAGAGCTAAGAAAAAATGTTACCCAAAGGGAGAACAAATGAAAATTTCTGAAACATCAGCGCAAGTTAGCCTACAAGGAATATTGGATCATACCACTGAACGCCTTTTGTCGGTTAAAAATGCAGATTTAAATTCGTTAGACAACGAAGAAATCGAAAAAATTACTTTATACACTAAGTGGGGCTTTGACGGAAGTTCAGGGCATAGTTCTTACAAACAAGCCTTTCATGACAGTATATATATATATTTGTTCCTTTTACTCCTGCAAGGAGCATAGGGCCGCTTTCATGACAGTAATGCATCTGATTCTTCTGTATTTATTACGTCAATTGTACCATTAAAATTAGTTTGTAAAAACAAAATCATTTGGCATAATCCTCGACCGTCTTCAACTAGGTTTTGCAGGCCATTAAAAATTGAATTTATGAAAGAAACGGTCAACAGTATTAAAACAGAAAGAGAAAGAGTGGAGACAGAAAAAAATGCTCTTATCGATACAGTAATATCAGTTGGAGAAAGAAAGATAAAAGTGAACCACAAACTAATTCTCGTTATGATTGACGGTAAAGTGTGTAACGCGATTACAGACACAAAGTCCACACAAAAGTGCTATGTGGCGCTACCAGCAAGGAGTTCAACAATATTGAACAAATGATTTCTAGAGATTCCAACGTAGACTTCATGGAGTTCGGTTTGTCTGTCCTACATGGCTGGATAAGATTTTTTGAATGTCTTATTCACTTGGCATATAAACTTCCAATTCAAAAATGGCAGGCAAGAAGTGACGAAGAAAAAAAAATTATTGCTGAAACTAAAAGTCGTATTCAACGCGAATTTAAAAAGAGAACGGGATTGATCATTGATCAACCAAAACCTGGTTTTGGTAACTCTAATGACGGGAATACTGCAAGACGTTTTTTTAAGAATGCAGAAGTATCTGCTGAAATTACTAATATTGATTTAGAGTTGATCAAAAATATGCACACAATATTAATTGTAGTTTCTAGTGGTATTGAGGTCAACATTGAAAAATTTACCAACTTGGCTAATAACACTGCCAGGCTATTTGTGAAAAAATATCCATGGTACTATATGCCTCCTACTCTTCACAAATATTTTATTCATGGGCCTGAAATTATATCATTATCGCCATTGCCAATTGGTCAGCTAACCGAAGAGTCTCAGGAAGCCAGAAATAAAGATTTTAAAAGTTATAGGGAGAATTTTGCCCGTAAATGCAGTCGAGAAAAAACAATGGAAGATATCTTTAATAGATTTCTCTTAAGTTCAGATCCGTTTATAACAAGCATGAACAATAGTTCTAAAAAGAAAAAAGAGCTAATGCCAAAATCTGCATTGGAGTTGCTTGTACTTCCCAGCAATCAAAATAGCAATGATGAAGATGGAGATGAAGATGGAGATGAAGATGGAGATGAAGATGGAGATGAAGATTAAGATTATTGTAACGAATTAATTTATGATTATGAAATTGAATGTGAAGTAAATACTAACATTGAAGGTAATAATGATTATAATAAAATATTGTTGTTTTCAAAAAGAAAAAAAAAATAGAATAACCGAATTTAATTAAATTTTTTTTAAATAGTGTGTTTATGGTTATTTATCAATAAAAAAACAATTAGATTTTCAAATGTTTCATTTTTGAGCAAAATTTTAAAATTTCGAGAAAAAAGGTATGATTTTAATTTAAAAATTTTCTAATAGAAATACATATAAAATATTTATTCCTTATTATTTTTAAAAATATTACTTATTTTTCTTAAAGTACATTTAGTATGCTTTAATTTGCAATTTAATTGAATAATTTATAGCGCACCGTTCCAAAGTTACAGCAAAAAATGTGAAAAAAGAGGATTTTTTACAGAACACAAAATGGCCCATAAAGGGTTAAAAAATGTGTTTTTTCACTCTGTTTTTTTTTTTAAATGTTGGTTTTTTATGTATTTATAAATATCCATTAATAAAAAATATTTTTTTTTTAAATAACGACTTCTATGAATTAATCGCCACTTTTCATGCATTTGGCCCCACTGTGCGATGTTGCCAGGTTAGTTGGGTACAAAATCGTCATTGCGTTTTGAAATATCGTCAAAATATTGTTAAAAATCGTCAAAACTTTAATAATTACATATTTTTATTATTATAACCATAACATCATAATTAGGGAATGCAAAAACCCGCACTTTTTGATTATGTAAATATAAACAAAAAACAATTGTGAAAATAAATTTGAAATTTTGATTAAATCATTTTTTCCTCTTCTTCCTCTTTTTTGATTCCGAAAGAAAATGTTAAAATTTATAGAGTTTTTAAAATAATCTTTTTATGTATTAAATGTTCTACAAATTTCAATATTTTAATGAAAATACAAAGAAAACATTTCAAAATTTTGTTCACAAATGTTTTTTTAATAATTTAATAAATATTTCATAGAAAAAAAGTGCATTCGTTTTTACTTCCACCCAGCTTTTTATACACGGAATATTTCACAAAAATTTTTGTGGATGTGAATCACAAAACATCAAAAATGTTCGGAATGTTCCACTTTAGAATTTCTTTATGTGGATTCGGAACTGAGAACAGCGCCGATTGAATTCTAATTGAATGAAACCAAATTTACTTGAATTCACTTAATAAAAAGGTGAATGAAAAATGGTTTTCTTCATTCATTTAGTCAAATGAAAAATTTAAATTTGCATGTAATTGCTGAAATATTAGCATAATACAAATGAAAAACGTTTAAAATTCATTTAACATAAATAAATAGTATAGTATGTTTTGTTACAGCTTGTATGCGTTAGTTTTGATTATGTGTTAGTTTTATGCTACACTGCACCAAGTGATTGATAAAATTTTTTCATTCAATTAGCAACATGATGAATGAACATGCGATCTGAATGATTCAAGTTGGAAATTCATTCAATTCTTATTAAAGCTTTGTGAATGAAGCTTATGAATGAATTCTTTACGAAGTTCCAGTTCAGTAGTCGCCGTCGTTCAGACAAGTTCGTTTTTTCTAATGCTTTTTGTGCTAGCTGCTGTAATGCAGTCGGTAGTGTTTCTATTAAATGTATAATTAATATAAGTGGACATTCTCATAAAATATGTTCTGGTGTTGATAATAGGTGCGTTCGGCAGACACAATTTAATAGTCAACAGTTCTACAACAGTTGTGCAACTATCTGCTGAACGACCTGATCACTAACTGCTCAGTCTGAGCGCTCAGGTAGCGCGGTCATATTTTGGTAGCACAAAATATGTTTGCTACTTTTGATCAAATAGTGATACATTTGTTGTTGTTGATTTAAAAATGTTTTCGTTTTGTATGAATGACGAATAAAAGCATACAAATATAATTTAAAAACAAAAAATTTTAAAAATCAAAGGAAAATATATAAAAAATTTATTAAAAAAAAAACAAAAATTTTAAAATCAAATGAAAATATAGAAAAAATTTATTTAAAAACAAAAGATAGAAAAATGCATTCAGCAGAGTTACTAATCACAAAGCGCTACAAGTCACCGGTATCAGTTTAAGGTTTCTCTGCTGAATACTACCAATGATTATAACTTTAATCTATTAAAATCTTCGAATAATATTGTTTACAAATGCAATGAATGTGCTGGTAATTCTAATTATTTAATTACTATTGTGTCAATTTTGTCGAATGAGATAAAGGAACTAAAAACGCAATTCCATGCCTATATAAACAAAAACAATGGGCAGGTTTACCAGAGAAGCCCGCTACCGCTACAATTGATATGTAGCGCTTTATGATTACCTTAATCTGGCGAACGATGCTACTTTTGTTTTAAAATAAAAATATTTGTAGATGTTTCATTGATTTTTTCGAACTTTTTTATTCCTTTATAATTATATTTGTATGTTTATTATTCTTTAAAAAAAAATATACAAAAAAAACAAACGACAGCTGATGTATCATTAACTGCTCACAAGTAGCGTAAAATTTTTACGCTACCAAAACAAGGTACCACAACATGTTGACTTAGCGGTAGCTAATCAAATCGTTCACCAGATTGTTGAGTAGCGGATTAGCAACAGTTGAGCGTCTGGTAAACGCACTCAATGTAACTGAGAGTGGTTTTTTAAGCAAACAAAAACAAACATACCGAAACAAGTTCTTAAAAAAATAATACAAAACAAAAAGGTTGTTCAACTTTGCCAGATTCTTTTTCAACAAATTCTGCCAATCGTTCTTACAATAGGTCTGTTTCTTTACTTTTTGGGTAAAGTTCGGTAAATTGAGAGTTAACAAGAAATACTCTCACGAAGTGACAAAAATGCACAAAGGTAAACGAACGCGAAAAACCATATTTGAAGCCCGAAAAACAAACGTCAATAGATTTGTGCATTATAGTTCGTTTTGGTTAGCGCTCTTTCTAGTGCTTGTTCAATTTGTTGTAAAAATCTAGATAGCTTTTCTAGTTAAACCCCTTTTTAAATAAAAAATTTTAATAAAAATTTCCTTTTTAGGCATTTCTATTTACAAAAAGGAATACATATTTTATTAAATTTGGAAAAGATTTTAATATTAAACAAAAGCTTCGATTTATTTACATATTTATCTCTTTAAAACATTTAAACACGCGTCTTCAAAAAATTGTCGGTAATTTTATGGAGTGATGTTAAACCGATAAGCTTTTTTTTTTTTTTTTTTTTTTTACTATAGACCAACACTCAGGGAATGCCCCCTACTAATGCAATGCATTGTGTTGATATCAGGAAAATAGGTTATGGGAAGGAGGAAAGAGGGAGTAGTGTTTGTGAACGTTTGACTTGAATTTCCCTAAATTGTAAATATCAGGAAAGACATCTGCGGAGAGTTTATTCCACATACGGGCGGTTCGACTAATGAACGAATTCTCTCTATAATGCGTTGTGCGACTAACTGGACAATCAACCACAAAAGGATGAGATCTACTGTACAAGCGCGTGTTACGGCCAAAAACACGGGGCATCGGGATAAGTGCACTTATCTCAGCAGAACACCTCCCATGGTAGTAACGATAGAACAGTGTTACACAAGCCATATTCCGACGATGCTCCAACGAGTCAATAGAGCTGGATACCCTACTGTCATTAATGAGCGCCGACGCCCTCCTTTGTACACGGTCCAAAAGCTCAAAAATAGACTTTGAAGCCCCTGCCCATATATGGGAGTTGTATTCCATCTTCGGCCGGATATAGGTGGTATAAATAGAAAGAAGATCAGAAGAAGTGAAGTAGTTCTTACACCGGTTAAGAAAGCCAAGACACTTGAATGCCTCTTTCGACACTTGAATGACGTGAATGACGGACATCACACTGGATTCTCATGCCCAGAACATCAAGAGCTTCTGATTCCTTAATATTGATACCACCCATGTATACAGATGACAATGATGGCTCCGCGGTTTTATGAGTAAGCAAACAACATTGGGTTTTACGTGGATTAAAATCGACCCTATTCACGTGACCCCACTCAGAGATTGTAATAAGGTCTTGATTGAGTGTGTCATTCATAATCTGCCTCCTGCCCCCAATCTCTGCAAGGCTTGGCCTATGATCGAAGGAATATGAATGGCAAATGTTGCTGTCATCTGCAAAAGAGTAGATAGGATTGGAAGTCTGACAGAGGAAGTCATTTAGAAAGATAAGAAATAGAGAAGGAGAAAGAACAGAGCCTTGCGGTACCCCTGCATTCAACTGAAACTCATTAGATGAGACCCCATCAATAACAACTCTTATAGTGCGATCCCTGAGAAAACTCGATATCGGTTTAACATCAACTTTTTTACTAATTTTTGTAAATGATAAACATATTTTCTGAATGAATAAAATGAGTGATTGAACAAAAGAGCTATTAGTTGTGAACTAGGTCTTTGGTGCAAATCAGAGAATAGTTCAATTGAACTACTTGAACCCAACTGATGATATAACAGCTGATAAAAACAATTTACCCAAATTTACACGAAAAAAAGTCTGGGCTTTTTCGTGCAAGAAGAACAAGAATATTACTCTCTCATGAGAGCTCTCATTTACCCAATTGTGGAGTAAGAAAACGCTTTTTGGTAAAATTGGAATCCCGCGGGATCCCAATGTTGAGTACCCGAACGCACCTAATGTTTCTAATGATCAAGTTGATGTCAATGCTGTTGTTGTTGGTAATGCACATGATTGTCATAATGCTGTAGTTGTTGCTGCTGAACCAAGTAATCATACACGTGCATGTACAGCTATGGACATGGAAATAGGACACTTTTATGTGTTAATAAACATAATTATTTATTTTGAAAAATAAAATAAAAATAAATTTTTTTATTTCATATACGGGAATTGTAATACGCCCGCTAATTCTAGAGTAGATTTTTCTACAATTTGTGCAAATTCCAAAATAATTACTTGCGGTATGAGGTTATGTCAAGTTTGGCATGGTGAAATAAATACGAAACCCTGGCTAGCTCTGTCAGGGTTTCGACAGACAATGCTGATAATGATGACGTTGTATTGTCTTAGCCGGTTTCATTGATGACGTTTTTGTAGATGCTGTTGTTGCTGCGTTTATTTAATTTTCACGTTTGTTAAATCTTTGTTACCGTTAATTTTTGATTTTTTCCTTCTTCAAGGAGAAGTCAATGTCAAACTATAATTTTTTCTCTCTTCTTCAAGGAGAAGACAATGTCAAACTGTTTTCACAATCACTAATATTGTTTAAGCGGGGTTTACATTATACCATAAGTCATAGACTCTGTCAAAAAAATCAGTCAGATAGCCAAAATCCTATAATGTAAACATATTTGGTCTGATACTTACAGAAAATCCGATTGAAGTTTTGACAGTCAGATTGATTTTGAAATATTTCATAAAATTATGAGAATCCGATGGTAACAGCTGTTTTTATCCGATTGCATTTGATGGTGTAAACAAATATACAAGATTTTTTTGACAATCGCGTCGTTTCGTAGGATTTGTCAGACGTAAAATCAGATACAAAATCAGATAATAGCTCTGTTCCACGTACGTTACCGCGGGTACCCGCGGGAACCCATTCTTACCAAAAAGAGTTTCTATTGTTAAAAATTGGGTAAATGAGAGCGTTGATGAGAGAATAACTTGTTTCTCTTTTTACCAGAAGTTACCCGTACTTTTTTTGCGGGTAAAATGGTAAAACTGTCAAATCACTAGTTTTTTATAAATCAGCTGTTTTAAATTTGTAAAAATAATTAAAATATTAACAAAACTTGTAAACAATAATTAATATCGTTAACAAATACCACGTTATAACATTTTTTCTTTATTCCCTTCGATATTTTATTCTTAAAAATAGCTTTTGTTTATATGAATAACTTTGACGTTAATTTTTGGGCTTGAAATGTGGTTTTGCGCGTTCCAGGTATTGTGAGCAATTTTACCATTTTTTTAGATAATTATTTTACCAGACTTTACCCAGAATTACGTGGAACAAACCTAATGTAAACCCCGCTTTAACGGGTTTCTCTCATCTTTGTATGTTTCATATTTGTAATTTATCCACATGTTAAGTGTCCATTTAGAAACTTTTAAGGGTTTTTTTTCGTTTTAATTCAAAGTTTTTGTATTATCAATATTCATTAATATTGAAATATTAATTAATTCTTTTTTTTTCCTTATTGTTGAACATTTTAAATCTTCCCTATTATTTATATTAAATAACTTGTTTAGCAACTTTTCTTTAGTTTTTTCATCTTTGCCATTTCTTACATACAATTTTCTTTGCGTTGTTTCTTGTTTACTGGGTTTTAATTTGTCAATACAAAGATCGATAATGTATTTTCATTAATAAAAATTAAACAATAAAGGAGTTCATAAGGTAGTGTAAAGTACTAAGTGCTAACGTTCTATTTTTGAAAAAATAGTACACATGTGAGCATCCTGTTGTATTTTAATTTATGTACTATAATTTGAAAACGTCAAATTTAAAATGTCAGTAAATAAAAAAAACGAAAATAAAAATTTTAAAGTTAGTGCAAAAACTGCTTTGTGCGAAAAATATGTATTGGATGTATTTATATTGGACTCAAGTAAGAATTTAAAAGTTTTTTGTCTTGAATTTTATAGTAAAATGTTGGTTTTAGGTGATGAAGAAGAGGAAGATGAAATTCATGAAAATTTTAGATTAAACATGATTTCCTTGTTAACCAATCGAAGAAGTGTCCATTTAGGATTGCCAAAATCTGCCGATTGGTACAATAAAATATTGCCAAACCTCGACGACAATCGGTTTTGCCAAATGTTGAGAGTGCATCCAGACGAGTTTGCTTTCATCCTTAATTTAATAAAGGACGATGAAGTCTTCAACACAACAAGCAGCACATCTCAACTTCCAGTCGAGTTGCAGCTGAAAATTGTGCTCTTCCGATTAGGTTCCTATGGCGATGGTCTCACTATACGTAAAGTCGCATCTGTTTCTGCAGTAGGTGATGGGGGTACGATTCAAAATGTAACAAGACGGGTTTTTAAATCCATTTTAAACTTAAAAAACAAATTTTTGTTTTGGCCAAAAGAAAATGAAAGGTCGGAATTAGTTTCACAAACATGGCAAGAAATGCCTGGATGTGTCGGATATATTGATGGATCTGAAATAAAGTTAGCAGAATCACCTACAAAGCATCATGAGCTTTATTTTTCTCGAAAACGTCAGTATTCAATTAAAATACAAGCCGTATGTGACCATAAGTTACGAAGAAGACAAGTAACAACTGGGTACCCAGGAAGCGTGCACGACGCCAAAATATTTTTAAACTGCCCACTCGCAAAGCATTCTGAGCGTTTTTTATCCAATTCCCAGTGGATTGCTGGTGATAGCGCATACCCTTTAAAGTCATTTTTAATAACACCTTTTAGACAGAACAGTGCTGAGCAGACGAGAGAGACCAGAGAACAATTTAACAAACACTTCTCCAAATATCGCGTAAGAATTGAAAATTGTTTTGGTGCTTTGAAAGAGAGGTTCGGTAGCTTAAAAGAGCTAAAGTTTAGAATGCTTTGCGAGCAAAATAAGAAGGATTGTAATGATTGGATAATGGTATGTTGTATCCTTCACAACATTATTATAAATTTTAACTCAAATGACAATGAAGGTAATGTTCAACCGTTACAAATAAATCTTGAATTGCCACCATCGACAAATAGCAGAAATAGATTGCTTCATTTCATTCAAAATCAATAGAATATGTTATATAACGGTATTTTTATAATTATCCCTATTTTTTAACTCAGATTATGATAAGTATGATACTACTGCACTCTCACACAACATAAAAAATCCTTTCTAGTTTTTAAAAGTACCCATTAAAACATCTGTAATATGTGGGTTTTACCATGCATATTTCCTGCTAATACATCAAACCCCTTACCCTTCCATTACTTCGGAACCTTACCCTCGCATTACCTTAAAAATCTTTTTTTTATATTAATTTTGTCTGTACACTGAAAAATTTTCTCATTTACCTCTTACTAAATTTTCAATTTTGTTTCAGGTAAAATACCCCTTACTGAATCTTAGTTATATTAATTAAAAATAACCATTTTTTCTGGTATACACTCAGATAAAAAAGTTAGTAAACAATTTGTAAACAGTTATTAATCGCACTTTACTATTTTTGTACAGATTTTTAGCAACATTTTTTTAGTAATAATTTCTGCTATTCTCTAATTACAAATTACGGATTTTTTTACTAATTTTCGTTGCTGATTTTAGCAAAACATTTTACTAATTTTTCAAAACCGAGTGTTAATATTAGCAAAACAATATACTAATTTAACAACAAGTGGATACTTTAAGGAATATTTATTTACAAGAATTCGTTGATTTTATAGAATTCTTGTTAAGTTTATATTTGTTATTATTGATACATTCTTAGTTTGGAAATAAAACTCAGAAAATTTGATTGTATCTCCAATGCATAAAAAGCTACACTCAACCAAAATTTTGCTAAATAAAAAATTAATGCTAAAAAAAAATTGTACCAAAAATCAGTACAAAACGAGTAAAAAGGTTAAAGTCGGGCATGCCGACTATACAATACCCTACACCAGTCTGGTGTATTGTTTGGATCCGAAATTCGAATGGGTTAAAATGGGGCTTGTGTCAAAATTTTTTATAATGTGAGTCAGCGCACCAAATTTCATTAAAATATCTTAATATTTGCGACCTGCAGTTTGTAACCAAACCAATTTTGGGGGGACCCTTATATGGGCACTAGTTCTAAACATGGACCGATGTTCACCAAAATCAATAGGCTTCGTCGTTGGGCTAACATAGGTCTGTGTACCAAACTTAATCAAAATATCTTAATATTTGCGACCTGCAGCGTATAAACAATATAATTTTGGTGGGATCCTTATATGGGCACTAGGTCTAAACATGGACCGATGTTCACCAAAATCAATAGGCTGCGTTATTGGGCTAACATAGGTCTGTGTACCAAATTTCGTCAAAATATCTTAATATTTACGACCTGGAGCGTATAAACAATATAATTTTGGTAGGACCCTTATATGGGCACTAGGTCTAAACATGGACCGATGTTCACAAAAATCAAATTTGTTCGTCCTTGGGCCAACATAGGTCTGCGTACCAAATTTCATCAAAATATCTTAATATTTGCGACCTGTAGAGTGCGCACAAGATTGCATGGACAGACAGACAGACGGACGGACGGACAGACAGACAGACGGACGGACGGACAGACAGACGGACATCGTTAAATCGAAATAAAAAAAAATTCTGAACCGATCGGTATACTATAAGGTGGGTCTACGACCAATATTTTTTGGTGTTACAAACATCAGCACAAACTTATAATACCCTGACCACATAGTGGTGTAGGGTATAAATAGTAAAGTGCGATCGATAACTGTTTACAAACTTTTTTATCTGAGTGTATTAAGCAGTGGAATTTTTCTATTCTCCAGCAGTTTTCTTTACATAAAAATCCGAAAATCTACCATTTCACGTTTTGGTTTTTGTTCGTTAATATATTTTTTAATATCCCGATTAAAAAAAATTGATATGGGGCTTAATATAGTCATATGTAATTTAATATGTGTCTTTATACAATTTTATCCGAGAAATTGGCCCATATAATTATATAAGTTTGCATCAATTCAGTTACCATTTGATAATATCGAATATAAATGTATCCGAATAATGGCGCGATCCGATCTGATCAGATATTATATAGTGGTATAATATTAAAACTGAACTGATAAGAACACATAGAAAATCTTATATTGTTGTATCCGGTTTAAGCACTTCAAATTTCACTGAAATCCTGAATATTTACAGAAATAATTACTTGAGATTACTTGAGTGTTTTGTCAGTGTTAAGTTAGTTGCGAAAATTTGATGATTTTGTCGGTTTAACGTTAAACTTCATAAAAACTATTACTTTTTGGCAAAAGAACATTTTACAGGAAAGCACAAACACCTTCACTGTTGCTTAGAGTTGTTTGTATACATTTTCTAACAAATTTTAAAAGCTTGTGTTATAAAAAATTATAGAGAATTTCTTTCCATTGAAAATATTATTTTTAACAATCTCTGAAAAAATTACTTCCAAAAAAATAATTTAAAAAAGAAAATTAAAAAAAAAACTGAAACAATTGTTTGGGACGAAATTTATATTCCCTTACCCTTGCAAAACTAATTGCACAAATACAGAAAATAAATGTTACAATTTATTACTTTCTTTTCAAAATTGTGTATGGAAAACTCCTAATGCTGCAAATGAAATAAGTCCTTCTGCCAAACGGAAATTAATAAGATTTCGAAAAATTTGATTTAAGAGGGTTCCCATAATTTAGGAAATATTCATAAGATGTTGTAAATATGCGAATTCTTAAGTTATATTGTCGACAAAAATCTTGGAAAATGTTTTTAAGTCGATTTAAATTGTTTTGCCAAAAGTCCCAAGAAAGGAGTATATACAAAATGAGGTAGAAATTAGTCAATTGTTTCCTGAAATATATAATTATATTCAATAGACGATTGACAAATTTTCTAGTGTGACTCCGAATCGGATAATATATATATTTTTATCCAAAATAAAATTGTGTTTTCTAAATATCCCTACGGGGAAAGAGACCGGTCCCAGATGACACGCAGGATAGGTCCCAAGGGGGCGGAGACCGGTCGTTGATCGGTCTTTTTGTTTGAAAGAGACATATCACTTTAACATGGCGTTGTCATTGGAAATGACCAATTGCCACAGTTTAGACACCTTGTGACAGTAAGGTGGTGTGTCTAAAAATAGCTTTTCAAATAAACTAATAAAAAGTTAAGAATTAAAAATAATCTACTTGGCGTCGAAGTAGGGCTCGATGACACAACCTCCTGCTTGTAAGGCAAACGCCCCTACGGGGAATGAGGAGTCAATTGCCCTCCAAGGACCTATCCCGTGACCGGTCAACCGAAGGCATATTACTAAATTAGTACCAATATGAACAAAAGAAAATGAATTAATTTTCTAAGTATTTTCTGATCCGTTATTTTCACTGTTGCTTTTAAAAAAACTTGACCGATACCGAAATAAAAAACAAAATTCGCGGCATATTTTTAAAAATATATTTTATTTATTTTACTCTTTTATTTATTTTTAACTTTGTTTTTTCACGATTTGCTTATTTTAGCTCTTATTTTAAATTTCTATAATGTTTTGCTAAGAAATTTTAAGTTTTGTATTTTCAACGTTTTTTTAATGTTAAAGCTGTTTTAGTTTTAACAATTGGTATTTCATTTAACTTTTCTTTTTAATTTAAGGGGAATTTTTTAAATTTTTATTTATATTATCAGAGGTTTTGAGGTAATTTTCTAATTTTTAATTGATTTTTTAATTTAATTATGGCCAACTCAAAAAACAAGTCAACTGCCATTAAGGGACCTATCCCATGACCGGTCAATCGGGGGCATATTCAGGGCACTTCCACCATATTTGTGTGTGTGTTAATGTTGTTTTCTTTTCTATTTTTTTCTTTGCCATGTTTTTTTTATTTGCTGTGTGTGTGATTGCTTTTTCTTTCTCTTTTTTACAGAAACGAAAAACATAACTTAACCATCAGCCAGCCATCACGCATAAGCAACGTTAGCTCAGACGGTAGAGCGTTTGCCTTACAAGCAGAAGGTTGTGTTATCGAGCCCTACTTCAACGCCAAGTAGATTATTTTTAATTCTTAATTTTTTATTAGTTTATTTGAAAAGCTATTTTTAGACACACCACCTTACTGCCACAATGTGTCTAAAATGTGGCAATTGGTCATTTCCAATGACAACGCCATGTTAAAGTGATATGTCTGTTTCAAACAAAAAGACCGATCAGCGACCGGTCTCCGCCCCCTTGGGACCTATCCTGCGTGTCATCTGGGACCGGTCCCTTTCCCCGTAGGGGCTCTACCGTCTGAGCTAATGTTGCTTATGCGTGATGGCTGGCTAATGGTAAAGTTATATATTTTTCGTTTCTCTTCAAATAAAAGAGAAAAAGAAAAAACAAACACTGCAAGCAAATAAAAAAAATTTAAAAGAAAAAAATAGAAAAGAAAACAACACTAACACACACACAAATATAGTGGAAGTGCCTTCAGTATGCCCCGATTGACCAGTCACGGGATAGGTCCTTTAATGGCAGTTGACTCGTTTTTTGCGTTGGCCATAATTAAATTAAAAAATCAATTAAAAATTAGAAAATTACCTCAAAAACTCTGATAATATAAATAAAAATTTAAAAAATTGCCCTTAAGTTAAAAGGAAAATTAAATGAAATACCAATTGTTAAAACTAAAACAGCTTTAACATTAAAAATACAAAACTTAAAATTTTTTAGCAAAAAATTATAAAAATTTAAAATAAGAGCTAAAATAAGCAAATCGTAAAAAAATAAAGTTCAAAATAAATAAAAGAGTAAAACAAATAAAAAAATATTTTAAAAAATATGCCGCGAATTTTATTTTTTATTTCGGTATTGGTCAAGTTTTTTAAAAGCAACAGTGAAAGTAACAAATCAGAAAATACTTAGAAAATTAATTCATTCTCTTTGGTTCATATTTGTACTAATTTAGTAATATGCCTTCGGTTGACCGGTCACGGGATAGGTCCTTGGAGGGCAATTGACTCCTCATTCCCCGTAGGGATGGCATCATATAAAAATATATATTATTTTAGATTATGTACTAAATATTTATATATAACGTCATATATAATAGCATTAACCATATCTAATTTTAAATGTTATATACAATTACATATTGATCGTTATGTAATAAGATGCAATCAAATATGACATCATATTAAACTTTTGTGAGAAGGCAAAAATGATATACCGATTCATATAATTATTTCCGGTTACTACACTGGCGTACAAAAGCATATATGGGAATATGAAATTATATATTATTATATACAAAAGTTTTTACTCGGGAATTTAGTAAGGAATTAATAAATAGCTAAAAGCAATTAAAAAAATAATGAAAGCTTAGCAAAACAAAAGACTTAAGAAAAAAACGTCCCCTCTGCTTTTATAAAGAAGTTATTTCATTTATTATTTAATATTATCTATACTCTTCTTTTAACATTGTATACTGTTTTGTTCTTTATTTTCACATAAGTTATGTTATTAAGGCCAATTTACACTACAACCAAAAACAAGTAGTTTTTAAAAACTTTTAGTTTTTTTTGCAAAAGTGAATTGAATTTGACAAGTAAATACAAATAGTTTTGAAAAACTACTAGTTTTTGGTTAAGTGTAAATATAGTTTTAAACCTTTTTTGTTAACTTAAAAAAATTGGGATAGTAATATATGATCCAAATGTATATGTAGTTTAAATAGATATATGTATTTATTAATTTATTTAATGTAATTTTGTACAGTTGCATTTTTTCAATAAAGAATAACAAATATTTAAAACTACGACAAAAATTTATTTTTAAAAATTATTCGAATTATGTCATATTTAACGGTATATTTTTAATCTTTTCTGGTTTAAAACATAATTTTTAAAATTTGTTTTAAAAAAATTTAAAAACTTAAGTTTGCAGTTTAAAAAAATCGAGTTAATATCGACGCTAATAAACTTTTTGTATCACTTATGGTTTATTAGAATAACATTCAATAAATAAAAAAGGCAATAAATGGAAAAAGAAATTAGATAACGGAGAAATCGGACCTAATTATTTAAAAAATATAAAACTACAAGAAATTAACTGTTGATAAAACTTACACAGCTTTTTTCATGGATTTTCATAAGAAAATTAAAAGTTTGTCTTAAATAACACTCCTGAAAACTACTTAAAAAAGCCAACATTTTTATTATCTGATTAAAAAATGTGGTAAAGCGTCCACATTTTTTTTTTATCTGCATTCATACCAGATACTTAAATAAATAAAGGGGTCAGAATCTCAAATACACTTAGTATATTCAGAAATATTTGCAAACTACTTCTAAATTTTGTATTGTATGAATACAGTTTTAACGCGTCCAAAGTTTTTAGCAAATTTTGGAGCTATAAGGAGAAATGATTATGATTATATTCAAATGAAATCTAATTTTATGAGGAATTCAAATTTTGAAAAAGTTACAATACACTCATATAAATAAATCTATAAAAATAGCAGAAAAAGTAACGAAAAATTAGTTAAAAATGATGCTGCAGAAAAAATTGCTAAAATTAGCAGATTATTTTTGCTATATATTAGTAAATTACAATTTTTTAGCAAATATTTCTGCTGATTTTAAAATAGCAAAAATTTTGTAGATATAACAGTTTATTTTTGCTATTTTTAGTCTACTAATATTTAGCAAAATTTTCTGCAGATTTTACAGTACAATTTGCTATTTTGAATTAACTAAAAGTTAACCTTCATATAACTAAAATTCTACAAATTTAATAGTTTTAATTTTGCTGTTCTTATTTTACTAGTATTTAGTACACAAAAATCTGCTAATTTTAGCAGTTTTTTCTGCTGCATCATTTATAACTAATTTTTAGTAAGTTTTTCTGCTATTTTTACAGATTTATATCTATGAATGTATTGACATATAAAATATTTTCCTTAGGTCACGGGTCAAAAAAGAAAGGCCCACAACTCCTGAAAGTGATCCGAAAGAGCTTTTTTAACTTTAGGTTCGGGTTTAGGAGACCAAATTATTTAAAAGAAGTTTTTAGTAGAAGTCTGTGCAAAAACCTTGTCGAGTAATGTAAATGTAGCTGCTAATATTTAAAAAGGACACTAAGAGAACTATGTCTGTAAAATTAACTGCAATTTCAGGTAAAAAAAAGTACACTGCAAGTGCATTTAAAACTAACTGGAATTTTGTAACAATTGTAGTTAATTCAAATGTAATTGCATTGTACACTTTTTAACTAAAATTGTAGTTAATTTTACCGACATAATTCTCTGAGTAAATAATACTGATGATTTCAGCAGATTGCCAATTTGATTCTAAGATTTCATCTTAGCAAATCGGCTAAGATGAAATCAAAATAATTTATAAGTTGGTCAATGGATTATGTATGCAGATATTGTTTTTCAGGCTTAAATTTAATAAAGAAAAAATTAAATCGTTTTTTTATTGTACTGGGAGTTTATTTAGCGATATCCCTTTTATCTTCGATATGAGTTATTGCTTTCATATTGCCTGGAGGAAATACGAAATTGATATTGCCGGCAATAAATGTTTTCTTCCTGGCGAGTATGTTCCTGTTCCAAGGCACATAATAGAACAAATACTTTCTCAGTGATAGATAGTCCCCCAATCTCTTTATTATGTATACTCTTTGTTGAGTATGTTCCTGTTCCAAGGCACATAATTAGGGTTTTCAATTTCCCGACTTTTTTCAACTCCGGGGAATCGGGATTTTTTTTACGTCTTCCCGGGAATTTAAAAAAAATATTCATAAATAAAAATTAATACAATTTTATTTTTTTTAGCATTTACCCCTTTAAATTTAATAAAAAAATAATAAGCCAAAATTAATTTCTTATGTTTTATTATGTTATTGTCGTTAAAAAAGAAAAAGACAATTTCAATGTAATGAGATCAAATAATTCGGGAACTTTTCATACATTTGTATTTTATACGTATAAAAATAAAAACAAAACTTAAAAATATAATCAAAGCATTGTTAAAGTTAAAAATTTTATTTTTTAACAAAAACAAAAAATTTAAATAAAAAGAGATCAAATAATATCTGTATAAAAACAGTAAAAACTTTAAAATAAAACCAAAACATTTATAAAATTTTGAAACTTAAAATTATTTTGACATAATCGCACTTTCTAAAAAGAACGAAATCAGCTAAAATTTGTATATAAAAACTAATTTTAAAATATTTTCTATAGAAATTACTGGGAAAACCCAGAATTTTTAGCGGAGTTCATTCGATTCTCTTTTTAAAATAAGGCAATTATTATTTTAAATAAAATTTTTATGAAAGCAGTGTTAACTTAAAAACAAAAAAATTGTCAAAATTTGGTTAACTCAAATTATTTTTAAAATTTTTTATGAAAAATTTATAATGTGTTTTTTTAAATAAAATTATGTTTTAAAACTACTAAGGCATTAATAGCATTATCGGAAAGCCGGTTCCGTATTTTGTTAACAAAGTTTCCTGAAATAGAAAATACCCGTTCACTTTCAATACAAGTAGGACTTATTGTTAATAATGCATTAAATAAGTTATCTAGATTTGGTGTTCTAGTACCAGTTGCTTCAAACATAGCGAATTCTTTTTTTAGAAGTTCTGTTTTTGATGAAACTTTGCTGTTTTTACCTTCTCTCATGGCGATTTCAATAGCTTTGTTAAGCTTTTCTTGAAAAGACCCAGTGTTGTCTAATTCATTTTCAGATTCTGAGTCTGAGATAGATAATAAATCGGTTTGAAATAATCTACCCAGCAAAATATTGGTAATGACACCTCATTGCTGTCTGCATTACCAATAATGATATATCATTACCTTTTGCATTATTTTGTAATATAAAATAATGACTTCCTAATAACGGCCTATTGTAGGTATTGCTTTTAAATATAAAATAATGACTTACTTGCAATAGTTTAAATAAGTTCTTTTTACAAAGTTAAATTTTATACATTTATATTTATTACATGTAAATATGTTTTGTGTTAAATTTTTATGACGAGTACTAAAATTACACACTAAGAAAAACTTTAAATTCTCTGAATGTATTTCCTGAAGCTAATAGTATTTGTGTAACTCCTTATTTTTAAGAATCAAGTAAGCAGTCGGATAACCACTTATAATTCAACTTTTTGTAAGCATGTATGTAACCACTTATTATTCAAAATCTCGTAACTACTTACTTCTCATTTTTTCGTAAGCGAGCAGGTAAGCGTGACTACTTATAAAAACGACCACGCCAAACAAAAATAATGAGTTTAGACGCCAAAAAATAAGTTGTGCGGAGTTATGAATTTCTATTATATAACCACTTATTTGGTAATGAAAGATTTTGCTGGGTATTGTATAAATCTTCTGCAAGATTTAAAACTCTTGACTTCGGTGCGTTTTTAAAAAAACCACTGTTGTTTTCCAGGCTGCCAAACAAATTGGGGCTTTTTAAATACCTTAATAAAGTAATTATTCGTCTTTCAAGTGCGTTTATTAATTCCTTGGACATTTGATTGTCTACAGCATACATTTTTTCAAAAAGCATTCGTAGAATTGCTTCTGCTGCTAATAAATTTGTATCTCGACGACCTAAAGCCTCAACGGCAATTTTAACCGGATGCAAAACGTTGTACAATGACTCCAAAATTTCAATACTATTATCTACCCACAAATGAGCTAGACTATAATCGATTAAAGTTTTTTTAATAGCATTTTTAATTCTTAAAAATGAATCTACCATTGCTATTAAAGAATTCCATCTGGTCTTAACATCAAGGCTTAATTGCAACTCTTTTCCAAACTCTGATTTAACATATGTTTGTAGAGTATCATTTTTTTTGGACTTCGCTTAATAATTTTTATTATTTTTCTGGCATTAATTAATACATTAGCATATTTTTCACTAATTTCATATGAGGGATTTTCATCAGCTTCATCAACGTCATTAAAATCACTTCCATCGCTAGAAAAATTATTCAAATCGCTAGAACGCTTTTTATAGAGTACGTCTAGCACCGCCAAATGAATTGCATGGTTAATGCAAAATAGTCCTAAAACTGGACTTTGATTTACGAATCTCTTCATTACATTCGGTCTATCAGTTACTGTTGAAACAATATGTTCTTCAAAGCTTAATTTGTATTCTTCAAGTTTGCACTCTACGATTTGCCTTAATTCAGAAGCACCGCATTTTCCTTTGATGTTAGCTAAACCTACGTTGAATAACTTGTGGTTTGGTCCATATAATGGCATATTCAAGTATCGTTTATTTTTCAAGCTGGTCCATTTATCAAATACCAAACTAAATCGACCATGTTTGTTTCTAATTTTAGTAATATCTACCACCATAGTCTCTTTAATGTGATTATAAAAATCAATTATAATTTTCATTACTGTGGCTTCACTTTTAGGACATGCAAAACTTTTTAATGCCAAAGATTCGCGAATAAATGAACTACGAGTTATTGCTCTTATTGAAATGCCATCAAAAGCGGCAAGTTTTACCAAGATTTCACCCAAATTATTGCTGCAAACAAACTCTTTAATTGTTCTTTGTCTTTTCGGTTGCGCCTGCTCAATATCATCTTCATCGGTCTTGTTGCTGTCATTGCTTCCTCCTGCATCTAAGTGATGAATATTGGCAAGATGCTTTACTAATCCACTGGTAGATGATCCTTTGTAAGAGAAGCCTTGGACACAAATTACATTGTGCGTTAGATTTTGGTCCTTTTGTAAAATGTTTCCATACGAAAGATTTCGGCTCCATTCACTATATAAAAATATAAATTTTTTAAGCAACAAGTACGTATTAACTAATTATCTTTCTATACTTACGGCTGAAAATAGTTTATAGCTTAAAATAGTTTAAAATCAGAAAAATTTTTTCTTTAATTTAAATTTTAATAATAATTTTGTGCAAACAATACTTTAACTTTTCATTTTCGTATGTTTTTTAAACTTTTTTTATATAAATCTCAGTTGTAAAAATTGCGCAAATCAAGCAGAGTTGCATTTTTAGTAGTATTTAATTCCCGGGAATCCCGACAAAAAATCCCGGGAATCGGGAAGTGAAAAATCGGCAAATTTCCCGGGAAGTGTGTCCCGGGAATTCCCGGGTTAAAAACCCTACACATAATAGAACAAATACTTTCTCAGTGATAGAGAGCCCCCCAATCTCTTTATTATGTATACTCTTTGGTGCCATCTAGTGATAGAAATATTTTTATAACTTATTTTTTTGATGATGCCATACTCCTGCATTCATGCACTTAAGCCAGGGTAACCATTTTTCTCTGACTTCAAATCAGTACAAATTTTAAAAAATATCATCATCAAAAAATGATTATGCAACCAACCTAATTTGTTGTCAACCGAATGGTTTGGTTATGGCAACAAAATTTTTCGGTTAACCATCATACCATCCTAAAAAACCTTACACATTTCTCCCTATACAGACCACAAACCAAAAAAATTTTTTTCCATGAAAAAATCCAGTTTTTTAAGTATAGGAAACGGACCCATTATTTAGAAATTTTAGTGATCTGTTACCATTCCTTTTCTAGTTTTTTTTTGTAACAGATTGATGAAATATAGCCATGCTACGAATGGAGTTTAATATGACACCAGTATAGTATGAACTTTAATTCTACCGAATTTTTATTCAGCCAACGAATTTCTGTCGTCACGATCAAATTGCATTTTCTAAACTAATTTTCTGTAGGTACAAATTAACCAATCGATTGGCTACAAATTTAGTTGTCAGAACAAATCTTTTTTCTCTTTGCTAATTTCTGCATGATTTCTGACATAGAAAACCTTCACATTTTAGCTACGTGTTTCTACAAAAAACATGTAACATTTTTTAAAAATGATTCGAAAATTTTTCCATAGAAATACCCACATATATTTCATCAGACGACGTCAAAATCTTCAGCTTTTGACGTCGTTTCCTACACTCAGAAAACATAATCATTCTGACAGTAGCTCTGACAACCGGATAATTAAAATATTTTTATCACAGTCAAATAACTATTGTATCAACTGATTTTCTATTATCGAAATGGAACCATTTGATGGATTCGGTTGTCACCACGAATCTTCTCTGTGTATGAAACTACATATTAGATTAAGAAATTTACATATAGTAAAATCATTTTGAATACTTTCTGGTAGAGAAAACCGCTTACATTCATACAAATTTATCCTATAAAAAAACTACATTGTACTTGAATTTTGGCTTTTTTTGCAAAAAAAAATTTAATATTTTTTTAAATGCCAAAAATCAGTACACATTTAAAAAAATCAGTACAAATCAGTATACGACTTTTTCATCAGTACACGTGACCAAAAATCAGTACATGTACTGATCAAATCAGTACGAATGGTCACCCTAACTTAAGCCCCCCATACATTTGCAATATTATGTCCAATATAATGGCACAGTTTTTTTCTCGTTTTGCCACACACCATACAATAAAATGCAACATATATGTAACAAAAGATCGCCACAATATTTTATGCAATATATGAATTAAACATAACCTCAAAATGCACACAAACATAAACAGCGCAAAATTAAAATTGCACAGTGTTGCCAATAGATTATGCAATATTTCAAGTTGTCCAATAAAAATCAAGTGTTTTGATTCACTACATAATGTTGCTCAACCTTCAATTTAATACATACACGGTCAATATGCTTGCAACAATTGGAAAGTTGTACAATAATATTGCAAATGTATGGCCCCCTTTACGTTTTCTTTTCCTTTTTTTATTACCACACCCAAGATCAGTGCTGCCAGACCTTTTGAGTGAGACAAAATCGTTCACAACTTCCCTCAAATCGTCAAAACAGATGAAAATTTATAATGAAAAATCGCCAATCTCGTTTGCCAGATTGCAGCAAGGAAACCGTCAAAATTGCAAAGAAAAAAATCCGTAACAGACCTGCTTCGTATCGAGATCTAAGATTGAAGAACGACCAGGAAGGATTTCCGAAAACTAGTCTTACGCGATGTTGAAAATTTATACGAAGAAAAAAAATCTCGGTAGAAAAATATACCTTTAACGTGTGGCTCGACACACGAAGCCGGGCAAAACATGCATATAATGAACGTGCCGAAAGCAAAATTAGATTACGATTATTGAAAAAACAATTCTTAAGCGCCAATGTCAAATGCATGGTATTTCCCTATTAAACGGCCGTGTAGGTCCACAATTTCATAAAGAGAATTTCCAATTTTCTTCCTAATTCTACACTTAACAAATTTGGGATTAAATTTGGCGTTGATGCCTTTCTTGAAATCACTCTGTGAGTGGTTTCTTCGAAATACTTCTTGTCCTTGGACAAAATTCACGGTTTTAGATCTCATGTTATACGTTTTGCATGCTATTTCATGCGCAATTTCAAGATTTCTGTTTATCCTGTCACGTACACTTTGAAGTCTGTCTGAATTTCGAACCATTGTATCATCAGACAGCATATTCAACTTATTCAAAATTTTGTAACAAGATCCGTGCAAAATCATATTTTGACCGAACGCGGCAAAGTAAGGCGAGCATTGTATTGCCGAATGAAAGTCACTACGCAATACCGATAAAATTTTAGATATGTTTCTATCCCAATTTGTGTGATCGGTTTCATCTTTTAGAAAGTATCGAATCTTGGAGATTATTTCCCTGTTAGCCCTCGGACGCGTTCGCTTGAGGCGAATAAAACCCAGTTGTAATATGTGTAATACCATACACTAAAAAAAATTCTTCAATTTCTTTGGAAGTGAATTGCTTAGCGTTGTCGCTGTGTATATATTGCGGTACGCCATACGTACAGAAAATTTCATTTTGAAAAAAATCGATTATATGACTTGAAGTTGCTGATCTTAATGGTTTTAAGAAGACGAATTTTGTTAGGTGGTCTACTGCAATAAACAATTGACAATTCTTCGATTTAGTACACGGGTACGGACCCAAAAAATCGCAGTAAAGTCTTTGAAACGAGCGAGCTGTAATAAATTGTTTACCCATAGGAGGGCGTAAGACTTGGTTGGGAGGTTTAATAATTTTACAATCAGCGCAACGTTTAATGTATGACTTTACATCATGTGCCATCTGCGGCCAAAAATATTTTTGCCTAATTCGAAAAAAGTGTTTTATTATCGATTTAAATAATCAAATCAAATCTTGACAAAGTATCCGGCACCACATTTAAGGAACCCTTCCTATGTTCCATTACGAAGTCGAAATTTTGAAGCTTTAAGCTCCACCGAGCCAGCCTACCGTTTAAATCTTTTTGGCTCATGAGTCAACGCAGACTCGAGTGATCCGTTATAATTTTAAAGGGAATTCCCTCAATGTATTGTCTAAACCGCTTTACGCAAATAATGGCTGCCAAGCACTCTAACTCAGTGACCGTGTAATTACGTTGTGCCCGATTTAATTTTTGGGAAACGAATGCAATTGGACGTTCCCTACCTTCATCGTCTAATTGGTACAAAACTCCGCCTACTCCTATACGTGATGCATCGCACTGAATCACAAATTCCCTATTAAAATCTGGCTGCGCCAGTACAGGTGCGTTTGAAAGTGCAGATTTTAATTTGTCGAAAGAGTCTACGGCTTCCTGCGAAAGACGAAAGGGTTTATTTGCTTTTCGCAAACAGTCAGTGAGTGGACCAGCTAAATCGGAAAAATTAACTATTAAAGCGCGGTGCCAATTGGCCATGCCAACGAAACGTCTAACCTGGCGTGGTGTTTTAGGTATTAGAAATTCAACAATAGCTTCGACCTTTCCGGAGTCTACCTTCAATTTACCACCACCTATACGATAACCAATATACCACACTCAATGTCTAAATTTAATTCGGGATTTACTTCGAAGAACGAGCATCCCCGGTCAACCACTCGCTCCGACGTCTGTTTTCCGAATGCGGACCACTACAGTCTGGAGTAGTTACATCTCTTTGACCACATTTAAAACAAAAAACATGCCTAACTTTATCAGGGCAATAAATGTAGCTGTGCCCAAATTGGAGGCAATTCCAGCATTTTATCCATTTTAGGCCAGGCACGTAGCTAGGGGGGGGGGGGGCTAATAATAATATTTTAATAATTTTTTTAATTAAAATTATTAACTGTCCGTGAAAAAGCGTACTTTAGGAGAAACAAGAAATTTATTCTGGAAGTGACTGTGAATTAAATAAATATATAAATTCGGATTTGACAAAACTATATTCTGCGGTTTTAGAAGATCCTGCAAAATGATCATCGCGGTCAGAATCAATGTTTCGAACGCGAAATGAAAGTACACTTTTGCTAAAACAAAACCCTCAATGTGTTTTGCAAATCTAGCTCGGTTTTTAATTTGATGGCCTCTTGAAACATGTGTCTATTTTAATCACGTTCAGTTGTTATTTATTCATATTGTTTGTTATTAGCAGTTTGGAGTTAGAAATTGTCGAAATCTATTACATTTTCCTAATTCTAACACAATGCACTCGCATAAGTAGTGGGCGTACCCTGAGTTTTAGTCTATCGTAAAAAAAAAAATTAGAAATTGTGAGTAAAAATGTGAGCACACCCGGAAATTTTCACACAAAATAAAACATTTTATATAAACAAATAATCGGAATAAAAATTACTAGAAATTGGTATTATAGTTCACAGTTCATTTCAATCAATTTTATTTTTGAACTAGTGTGTTCTTCTAGTTCACTTGTTCATTCGAGAAATTTTTTCAGTTGTTCATACACTAATATAAAAGTCTTTAAAAATTTTTGCTGAAAAAACAGCTGAATCCAGCAGAATCTGTTTGCTAAACATTAGAAAGATACAAACAGTAGGAAAAAGGCTGAAGATGAAGCTATACCATCTTTATTTTTAAATTTTAAGTAGGTTATAGAAATATCTTTCACTAGGACTAAAAATAAGACCGATTAGTTAAACCACTGAGAATCAAGAAGAAACTTTTCCAGAGACCTTTTCATGGTGAGACTTTACAATTTCGTAAAAATTTTAAAAGTTTCTCTTGAAAAGTTTCTTGTTTCTCAATGGGTTAACTAATCGGTCTTATTTTTGGTCGTAGTGAAAGATATTTCTATAAATCTATAACTGACATGATTTTTTTGAGTTAATATAAAAGAAAAAAAACTAAAACTTTGACCTCCCAATAACTTTGTTGTTTGATGGGTTAAAAGATCGAGCTATATCTTGAATGAAAGGTGCAAGTCTCGGCAATAAATTAATAAGTACAAATTATATTGTTATATAAGCAATCTAATGAAATAAAACCTATTTGTTAAAATGAACCTTTTAAAAATTAAAAAAAATTGTTAACTGGGCCGCAATGGGTTAATTGGTATAAAAATTTTTAACGCCATATGAAAGATAATTTAAATAACTTTCTAATGGTGTGCGTACGTCCAAATCCGATCACAAATCACGGAGTTATAAGCAAGTTCAATTTCTAACTTTGAACCGAAATAACTCCCGAGATAGGTCCGACCGACAAAAAAAAAGTTGTTGTGGAATCCCAATAAAAAGTTTTAACTGTGGTAAAAATTTTGACCTGATCAGAGCTGTGCCCCTAAACTCAACTTTAACCAAAATTTGGACCTGATCGGAGCTGTGCACTTAAACAGCTTAAATTCAACTTTAACCAAAAGAATTATTAAGGGTTTTCATATAAACCCGCCTTTTACTCGTAAACCTTGTATGTTTATGAGTTTAATGTCACACTCCATACATAAAAATATGGTTTGTATTTAAACAAGGTTTACAAGGAATTTGCTAGTTTATATGAAAACCCCTATTGTATCTTAAACGATTTAATTTAAGCAACCGACACAGGGGAATATACCTTGTGTATTAATGACGGATACTTCGCCAAATTTTTTACCAATACAACTAAACGTACCTCAGCACTTGCCTCTTTAAATACGACATCTGAATCGAACTCGTTGGAGTCCACTACGAATTCATTTGGTAGCCAAACAGATATATCATTACTGCTGACAGGTATTTCTGGAAGCTGTGAACCTCCGCCAGTTTTTGAAAGCTGTTTACGGTGCTCAGCAGCTTGCTTCCTTGCAACAATTTTTGTTGCCATCCATTGTGTTTTTAACTGAGTTACAGTTCTTTATAGAAAATTAAAAATGCAATATAAAAACCTCTCTTCAACTTCCAGCTTTTTTCTTTGTCTGGTTGGTGTTTGTGTTCGTGTTATTATCAATTTGGTGTACCCTCTTCCTAATGAGTTCCATCAGTAGCACCTAGAAAAGTGAGGTTTATTATAAAACAATTGGGGAAAAAGTTTAAAAAAAATATAGTTTTTCACACAAGTACTTATCTTATCCTCTTCGCTCCAATTTTCAGATCGTTTACGTTTCAATTCTTCTTTTTTTTCCATATTTAACTTTTTTTCTTTTAACTTTAACTCACAAAATAAGGTAAATTGTGAAAAATATTCTAGTGATGTGTAAACAATCAAAACAAATATAAAAAGCTCGTTATTCAAATACTTTTTTTGACTGTAATAAAAAAAGTTGTCTAAATTAGTCTTTTACTTAATCTTTTGTAGTTCTTTTTTAATTAATAGACAAATAACCATATTTTTTATTTTATTAACACATTTATTTTCCTAAAAAACAAAAAAAAAGATTAATGGGGGGATATTTAGTTGATCTCTTATTTTTAAGTAAATGAATGTTCAGAAACAGAAAGTGATATTAATTTATGATCTAGAGTCAAACTAAAAAGAACATTCATTTACTTAAAACGAGTAAAAAGGTTAAAGTCGGGCATGCCGACTATACAATACCCTACACCAGTCTGGTGTATTGTTTGGATCCGAAATTCGAATGGGTTAAAATGGGGCTTATGTCAAAATTTTCTATAATGTGAGTCAGCGCAACAAATTTCATTAAAATATCTTAATATTTGCGACCTGCAGTTTGTAACCAAGCCAATTTTGGGGGGACCCATATATGGGCACTAGTTCTAAACATGGACCGATGTTCACCAAAATCAATAGGCTTCGTCCTTGGGCCAACATAGGTCTATGTACCAAATTTCATCAAAATATCTTAATATTTGCGACCTGCAGCGTATAAACAGTATAATTTTGGTAGGACCCTTATATGGGCACTAGGTCTAAACATGGACCGACATTCACCAAAATCAATAGGCTGCGTTATTGGGCCAATGTAGGTCTGTGTACCAAATTTCATCAAAATATCTTAATATTTACGACCTGCAGCGTATAAACAGTATAATTTTGGTAGGACCCTTATATGGGCACTAGGTCTAAACATGGACCGATGTTCACCAAAATCAATAGGCTGCGTTATTGGGCCAACATAGGTCTGTGTACCAAATTTCGTCAAAATATCTTAATATTTACGACCTGCAGCGTATAAACAATATAACTTTGGTAGGACCCTTATATGGGCACTAGGTCTAAACATGGACCGATGTTCACCAAAATCAAAAGGCTGCGTTATTGGGCCAATATAGGTCTGTGTACTAAATTTCATCAAAATATCTTAATATTTACGACCTGCAGCGTATAAACAGTATAATTTTGGTAGGACCCTTATATGGGCACTAGGTCTAAAAATGGACCGATGTTCACCAAAATCAATAGGCTGCGTTATTGGGCCAATGTAGGGCTGTGTACCAAATTTCATCAAAATATCTTAATATTTAGGACCTGCAGCGTATAAACAGTATAATTTTGGTAGGACCCTTATATGGGCACTAGGTCTAAACATGGACCGATGTTCACCAAAATCAATAGGCTGCGTTATTGGGCTAACATAGGTCTGTGTACCAAATTTCGTCAAAATATCTTAATATTTACGACCTGCAGCGTATAAACAATATAATTTTGGTAGGACCCTTATATGGGCACTAGGTCTAAACATGGACCGATGTTCAAAAAAATCAAACTTGTTCGTCCTTGGGCCAACATAGGTCTGCGTACCAAATTTCATCAAAATATCTTAATAGTTGCGACCTGTAGAGTGCGCACAAGATTGCATGGACAGACAGACGGACGGACAGACGGACATCGTTAAATCGAAATAAAAAAAAATTCTGAACCGATCGGTATACTATAAGGTGGGTCTACGACCAATATTTTTTGGTGTTACAAACATCAGCACAAACTTATAATACCCTGACCACATAGTGGTGTAGGGTATAAAAAAAGATTTTTAGATACGACTACTCTATAAACTTATAATCGTCTTTATGCAACATTAAGATTTAAGTGACAATTGAAAATGATAGTGTTGCCAGCCACGAATTGCAAAATTCATTAAAAGGTGTATTAGTTAATACACTGTTTTTGAATAAGTTTTCTTAACAACGGTTTATTAGCCTAAAAGTCTTTATTAACTAATGTGTACGTTAAATCATAATTAAGATTTTTTTGTGAATACGGCTGTAAAACATTATTAAATAGTTTAACTTTAATTGATTTTCTTGAATAGACATTTTTTATGCCACAGCTACTTAAAAAGAAATTATAGAATTTTCATATTTAGTGGCTTTTTAAATTAACATATAAAAAAAGCCAAAATAATTTGAAAAAGCGTCTGATGGATTATTTTGAAAATAAATAATATTAAAAAATACAATTGAAATAATGGAATAGCAACTGAACTTTAAATGAAATTATTTTAAGTTAAAGAAACTCAAAATACTTATGTATGTCAATTGAAAATACGAAAATATTAACAATTTTTTAATTTTAATGCCTAGTTTTTTGGAGGTATTTGGAACTGAAATAACAAATGTTGGAATGTTGTATTAGGCTGGTTACACTATAAGATTTTCGGTACGATTTTACTTCAGTATACATGCAAAACTTATAGGCAAGGTTGCAAAATCTTTCCGAAAATCTTATAATGTAAATCAGCCTATACAAATATTGCTTTATTTGAACAAAGATCATCATTTTAAAGAAAAAAAGTTTTTTTCCTAAATATGTAAAAGAATTTTTGTTGGTAAACTTGGTAATGGCTGATCAAATTTTTTTCCGTTTAACTAAACCAAATTCAACTGACATCCGAAAATAATTTGGCAAAATTCAGTTTATTAAATTTTAAATCGTATTTTTTTAATTTTAAATATTTTTTGTTTAAATTAGTTTAAAAAATCAATGCTTTAAATTTAAATAAAGTTTCTAAAATAGCATTAATACTAGCTAAAACTTTTGTAAAAGAATTAAAAAAAATCCCGGGAAATCCCGCACAAAATTCCCGGGATTGCGGGATCCGAAAAAGGGCGGGATTCCATAAACCCTAATTACCACCCAGTGTATAAAAGGTAATGACATATCATTATTTTTTGGACTACCAGTAATGACACCCACTTACCTTCTGTATTATTTTAAAACAAATAATAATGAGTTACTGATGATGACTTATTTTTATCGTTATTTTAAATAGAAAGTAATTTTCTAGATTTTTTTCGAAAATTTTTTGAAATCTATTTTTAGACTCAATATTTTTCCAACACTGCACTATAGGTCAAATGATTACCTTTTCTGTGCAAAATTAGTAACGACTACAAAATCATGGTATTTAAACCAAAACCTGTAAGAATTTAAGTAAGAATAATTCTATAAAAAAAAATGGAATTTAACCCATTAACGACCAAAAATTAAAATTAACCCTTTTGCAAACATAATACATTTTATTCATTCATTTATTTTAATTATACTAAGACATTTAGTAATTGCTTAAATCTAATTCATTTTCTAAATTTAAATCAAAAAGAGCCTCTTCACTTTCATTAATTTCATCGTCTTGGTTGCTAAGATGAAATTCTTCTATAGGTTCGCTGCCACATAACAGTTCAATTGCTTCAGCTGGAAGTGTGCAACGTTTTCGGTTTTGTAAGCATCTATTTAAAAATGTGGAAATTAATGGATCTGAAGTATCGACAGCCCTATTAAATACGTCTGACAGGTTATTGGTGAGGTTTTTTCTGCGGGTATGATGCAATCTATCGGCTTTGTATAATTTATATCGCGATTCAGCAGCTTCTTCTGCAAAAAAATCCATTGGAAGTGCAATATTTTCTATTATTTGTTTTGAGTGTGTGAGTACTTTATGGACCGTAGAAGTCATTGGTAACCAGGGATATAGCTCTTGAAAACGTTTTGCTGTATCAAAGCAATATATTTCAAATGTACTTGAATTGATCTCGAACTGGCAGGATAAACAAATCAAAATGATTTTGAATCGAAATATAAGATCTTTGTCAACACCAGTTATTTCAGAAAAAATATCATGTTCAGTAAAAGCTCGACGAGCAGAGTTTCCGTCATTTGTGGAACCGAAGCCACCTACTTTGGGCATGTCTACGCAAAGTCCGAGTTTTCTCCAAAAATAGTTTTGTATGTCTGCTTTTCTTTCTAAGATAGTTAACTCATCATCTCTCGTATCTGCCACTTTTGTAATTTGCATTGCCTAAATGTAAAACAAATTCAAAAAATCGAATACAGCAATGAAGGGGGCTAAGTCCAAACTTTAAGTTTTCCTCCCAATATTTCACTTTTATAATTAAATTTGTTCATAAAGTCTTTAGGTGTAGCAGCACAAATGGCACAAGCCTAGTTTGAGACATTTACTTTCTGTGACATTTTTCCCACTTTTGTGCTAATTTTACGCAAAAAAAATGTAATGTTTGCGTTATATGTTTCTCCATTTCATTCGAAATTGTATTAACTTCAATTTTGTCAACTACATCTTTAAAAACGGCATCAAAATTTTCTTTTTTTGTGCATTCTTTTCGCCATATCTCAAACAGATCGGTTTTTTTTTATGCTAAAAAAGCGCCATTATTCGTAAAGCGCAAAAAATCGCAATTTGAAATAAATTTCAAATATCTCATTAATTATTATTTAATCTATTTTGTCAATTTGAAGGAGGTCAAATGAGGTCAAAATTTTTGAGGGCTTACAGAAAGTCAAAGTTTTAGATAAATTGTACTGTTTTAAGGTTATGTAGGCTAATGAGTTATTTTCAAGTTTTGCAGCATAAATATATAGCAGTTTTAATTAAATGTATATCTACTTACTTGTATCTTTAATTTACATTTTACACTAGTGAATTATTGCCAACACAATTCGAGAAATACGCACTTAAAGTTGACCAAGCACTACTGAACTCGCAAGCACATTTATATAAAAAATTTAATCGACTGACTTTGACTTACAGATGTGTAACGGTGCTTTATATTTAACACAAAAAAAATCACGTGTCTTTCTTTTAAAGCATTTACAATTAAAAAACAACAACAACAAAAATAAAACGGCACTTTGATTCTTATCACTTTTGCACAGAAAAATCTGTTAATTGACCTAATGTGCACTGGTAAGGATATATGTAACTACATATTTTTTGTATGTTGGCGAATAAGCTGACTTGTGTGCAGCAGGTCAATTATGTTTTTATCTATCAAATATTACATGTCGATATAGCTCAGATGGTAGAGCTATTGACTGGCAACCTGTAGTCCCAGGTTCGATTCCCGCACCAGAAAATTTAATTTAAAAAAAATTTACAATAACAAAATATTTTTTTTTTTATAATACTTATTTTTTTGAAAATCTATTTTTAGACTCATTCTTTTTATCAATACTAATAAGCATATGTGACCTTCTCCGAGAAAAGGGACCTAGCGTGTGAAAATGAAGTTTTGAGAAGAACGCAAGTTCCCGTTTTTTGACACACTAGGTCCCTTTTCTCGGAGAAGGTCACATACATATACATATGTATATTACTTTTTTCAATTGGTACGTAGTACATATAATTTGGAGTTTTTGTTAATTGATCCTCTCTGATATATGTATGTATATGTAAAAAATTTGTCTTTAACACTACCTTACAACTGATTTTTTGAAATTACTACACCTAAAAAAATACATAGTTGTTGATCACTATTCAATTATGTCATATGTACTAAATATCTTTTTTTGTTTGGCATCATACTAACCCGAGGAGTATATATACACATATGTATGCATAGCTCATGGTACGGGGACTGTTTCGTAAAAAACTTTAAACTTAATAAAAAAATCAAACCATGAATAACTTAATTTTAAAGTTATTTTTATTTCAATAGTTAAAACGATACTGATTAAAAAACAAAAATAAAAAGTAGTTGAACCACAAAGAACATAATAGGTCCATTCGATTACTTTTCTCAGTCAAGTCCAGTAAGAATTACTCAGTACAAACTTTCAGAGAGTAAGACAAGATTTACTCTCAAAATAAAATTTTCCCAAACATGTACGCGAACAGAAAATTTGCAACAATTTGCAAGTTTGTACACACAGCTGATTACAAAACCAAATATACAAATAAATTTTAACTGGTCGTTATGAAAGAAGACAATTTTTGATGTTAAACCTTAAGCAGAACATTTTTAGAAGGTTTTCTTATCTTTTCCATAATTTATTTTGAAAGTTTTACTGCTTTGCATAAAATAATATAATTGAAAAATAATTTTTTTTATTTACCATAAACAATCATATGTTTTCGAAACATATGTTTTTTTCTGCTTGCAAATTCTTACTGGCAAAAATTTATCCAGTAAAAATTTGCAAGAAAAAGAAGAAGACTTAGAAACTCTCAACATAGAACTGTCACTTTATTCTCTCTTTTTTCTTTCTGTTTACTGAGTATTTATGTAAACGAACGCCATCCAGTAAAAATTTGTACAAATTTGTACAAATTATCCAGTAATCGAATGGACCTAATATAAAAAAACAAGTAAAGAACAAAAGACAAATAATTAGGCCGTTACTTTTAGCTAAACTAAAAGCATCCAATAACAAATATGTATATGTGACGTCACTGTTATGTTATTAACTAAAATAACACACAATACGTACACATATGGAGCAAAGAAAGACAAAAATTACAAAATAATAATAAGAAAAACAAAACAAATAGGGATTAAGAAAATAATAAATGACAGTGACGACATTAACAATAGTGATGGTACAGTGACGATGCGATCTGATCCAACATACTCCCCCCATTGAAAGGTGCGACTTTCAAGAGACATCTTGGGAAGGAACAGGAGCCATATAATGTCATCTTTAGAAGCCATTTGAGGAGTTATTTTGATGCTAATCTGCAGTATTGACCATCTTGTTTGTTGATGGAGCCGTAAAGGTCGACAAAAGTGATGTAAATTTGATCGTTGTTGTTCGAAATAAATTTTAAGCCAGTAGTGCTTGTGTGTGTGTGTTGACTGATGAACAGATTCATGTTGAATAGCAGCAGTTTCGAACTTGGAACATCGATTTCGAGCAATAATTTCCCAAAAGTTTTCTTCTAACCTTTGAGCCAGTAGAAGATGTGCCTGTGGGATTCAAACTAGTCGGCATCTGTTGATGATACAAAAAATATTAATAAAAATTCGAATTATTTTTGTATACGATAAAGAATTATCTATAGATTTTTGATTTTTAAATTCAAGCGAGCTATTTGTAGATAATTTTCGTTTCTCCAAAACATTTGTGTTGTTGTATGGTGGTTTTGTTGAGAGCCAACCAAAAGCGATTTTAATACGAGATGTAGGACCGAATGTTGTTGACCAGCAACTCCCAAATTTGCCAAATTAGAGTCAATTTTGAAATTACGATAGCGATGGCAGCATCCAAAAGCAAGTTGTGATGAGATTTTGAAATCTTTTGGCAAATGAAATCCAATTTTAGATTTTCGATTGTAATAGCAGAATACAAAATTGATCTGTGATGAGATCGGCCAAAGTGCACATTGAATTGCGCGACTTAAGGTATATAAATCGAAACGAAACGATGAGTTTTTCCATCTAAACTTCCAGGGCAAAAATAAAATGTTGATGGGATGTGATCCACTAGGTTTTATCATGATTTTATCATCAGGATTCGAAAATAGTTCAGAGTAGCTAGAATTGTATTTTGCGTGTTGCAGGCTACTAAAATCTAAAAATTTTAAAACTTTAAATTTTATCGATATATGCAATTTAAATCCATTGGGGGAAATAAATGACGACGGGATGAATTGTGGTTTGTCTACTGTGGGAGCATAGTTTTTCAAACGAAACGAAAACTTTGTTGTGATAAACGGTTGTTGTGTTTTGTGGCGAACTGTGAGTATATCATTCGAGGAATGATTCGAAAAAGTAAGTTCCGACACATCGAAAGCGAGACAAAGTTTTGTTAATGTAATGTGTGATTTATTAACGAATTGATGACGCATTATTTTCAACGAGTTCGAAAAGGACCCAATGGTGGGTGACAAGTGACCGAATGTCACATACTCGTTTATTAAATCGCCATATTTTGATTTTAGTGTTAAATCATGCTCAAGTATATATTCGAGCAACAAATTTGGTTTGTGGAAAATTTTAAAAGACTCACCCAGACAAGCAATATTTACCGTTGAAGCCAATTTATATGCAGCGTGATTATTTGAATCGAGATCAAAACGTGCAACGAAATGTTGTTCACCTTTAAGCTTCGGTGTACAAAAAAGTTGAGAAACACTGATGAATTCTTCAAGTACTAATAGGTTGATTGCTCCAGTACGAAAATATAACGGCCTAGATTGAATAATATGAAAAGTGGTTCGATGTGTGAAATTACTAAATTGGCAACGAGATTTTAAAGTGTTGTATTGTTCCTTTAGTTGTTCCAAGGCCTTGCTATAATTTGATCTGTAACCTGGAAGGGTTCTACAACCGCAAGCGCTGGATCAGAGAGGCAGCTCAACAAATAATTGAATTTATCCACAGGAGCAATCGTTGAACTGTCATGCACCATATTTCTTTCTTTCTTTTTAAAAAGAGAAGCAACACTCAGGAAATTCTTCCTATTAATTAACGTGTTGCTTCCTTTGGAAAGGGGATAGAGAAGAAATGAAAGGTGGTGAAAGATGAAGGGCTTCAAATCTGGCAACACTCTAGTTGCGCGAGATGTTGAATTTTAGAACAGTTGTTGCGCGCCATCTGACGGTGAGTTGGCGAACTTTGTTGAAGCTTTTTAGTTCATAGCCCTGTTATATTATTTTACTTCGGTGGGGTTAAGTGCTATGAGAACACCGAAGGAGGACACTGCGATATGTATGAGGGATAGAAAAAACTCATACATATTACTTTACTATTTTTCATAAATTGATGTTGCCTTGGTTGGGGCTCGAACCCGCAACCTCACGTGTAACAGTCCAACGGGCTAACCATTACACCACAGCGCCCACAAGATGTTGAATGATGAGATGAATTTTCTGTAATCAGCAGGCTTTCCATCGAAGTGAGGCAACTGCAAATCAGGCAAATGATGTTGATTTGGAAAACCAGGAGTCGAAGCGTCGATAAAACTTTGTTCTGCTGAAGTCGAGCAACGAGGTTCATTTATATAGGACAACAGTTTTGCTTTGGCAGCGAAAAAATCGTTTTCTATTTCATTTCGAGCATTGTCAGTGGGGCAGAAATTTTCAATTTGTTCTTGAATATAGAAAATTTCTTCAAAATATTGTTCTAAAATGTGTAAACGACATTGTAAAATGGTAACATCAACTTTGTCGCTATCTTTTTCACTTTTGTATTGTAAATTGAAAATGTTTCGTTTCATAGTGGCACTCTGTTGTTTTAAAGATGCCAAATCTAAGCCATTAGCATTATAAGCTTCGGTAATGTAAGCCATTTTGAAATTAAAAATTCCAAAATGTTCGAGGAAACGACGGCAAATCTAAAAATTTCCAAAATTTTAACCTTAAAAAATTTTAGTTTTATTTGTATGTAAGGGCTACACAAAATTTATGATGAAAAATAGCAATAATGACGCAACGACGATAGGCTTGTTGAAATTACAAAATTATGTTTTATAATTTTGTTCGAAATGTAAAGAAATCCAGCAACTATTTCCAAAAATAATTGGCAAAAATATGTAAAAACGTCACGGCAATAAGTTTAGGTGTGTTTCTTTACTTTTTGGGTAAAGTTCGGTAAAATGAGAGTAAGCACAAAATCCTCTCGCAAAATGACAAAATTAGCCAATAGTACGGGAACACAAAAAACCACTTTTCTATCCCAAAATCTTATTTCAAAGAATAATTGAAACAGTGATGGGACTTGAAAATTTTTGTTTTGTGCCAAGTGTGTGACTAAAATGTGCCAAATGGGCCTTTATTGTGCCAAAACTCAATTTTCACTTAGAAACCGTGTTTTCAATGCATTCTTATGGAATTATTTTGAATTCTTATGGAATTAATTATATTTGAATGAATTAAAATTTTCTTTCAATTAAAGGGTGAATGATAAATTAAATTCATCCGATACTTATTAAAGATTTGAGAATGCAGCCAATGAATGAATTCTTTAGGAATGGTTGCACGGAATGGTATACATATAAACATTTTCTAAAACTGAATTAATTTTTTTATGAATTAAACTTAAATTAATTCTTTCGAAGCTCTGAGATAAATTTATAGCATTTGAATTTTTAAAATTCTATTGATTAAACACCGTAAGTTATTCAGTTTTCACGTGAAAAAACTGTTTTACTCCATATAAAAAAAAATTATTTTTCACGACAATGAGTTTCACGTGAAAATTGTGCAAACTTAGTTTTCACGCAAATTTAATGTACAAGACTATTATTTTTCTGGTGAAAAAGTGACATTTTGTGTTAATTGTGATTGTGGCTTTGTTATAAAATTAAAATATTGTTAATTTTTTTAACTTAAATTGCAATTTAAAGCATTTAAAGTCTGAGAGACTTACGGTGCTTTATTCGGTAATATCTTCGATGCCATTTTTTAGTTTTGCTTTATTCGAAAAGGTATTTTAATATGTACCAATAAATGCTTAAAAACTAAAAATTAAAGAATTGTTATTTTTTAAATTCATTTTCTATTAAATTTTGTAGATAACCAAAATGTGCCAAAATAGTATCGGTTGTGCCATTGTACCAATCTTAGATTGTGCCAAAAATCCCATCACTGATGTGAAAATACGTATAATTTCAGTTTGCAAATCGGCACAAATAGACATATTTATTCGCATTTAAAACTTGTTTTTGATTTTATTAAATTAATTTTAACAAAAAACCAAGTTTCTTTTGCTTATTTCTTTATTTAATTACAATTTTTAATTTAATTTCACAATTGTTTTTTGTTTATATTTGCATCAGCTGTTTTACCAAAGTTTACCCGAAGAAAAAGTCTGGGTAAATTTTGGTAAAAAGAGAAGCACTAATACACTCTCATTAGCGCTCTCATTTACCCAATTCTCGAGTACGGGAACGCGTTTGGGTAAATTTCGGTAACTTTGGGTAAATTTCGGTAACATTGGGAACGTACGGGAACATACTGTTTGTTGAAAAGCACAAAACGATTAGATGACAAACGACGAAAAAATTGTTGTTCAATTTACAAAATTATCTTTTAGTTGCATAATTTTGTTCCACGATTTGTTAAAATTTAAATTTTAGGTTTTAAGAATTTATCGAAATGAATGTTAGTGTAGGCGCAGCAACTGTATCACCAGAGGGGATGACGTTCACTTTTAATGACGAAACTACGAAAAACTCCGTGGCACAATTGTTGCTCGAATCGAAATGTTTTGCTGTGGCTCTACGGGCCAGTAAATTCCTAAATCAAGTCGAATTTTTTTTATTTCTACGATTTGTTGAAAAATTTTAATTTTTAAAAATGTATTGAAACGAGATGATTCTATATGGTTTAGGCTTTAAGAATTTATCGAAAATGAATGTGAGTGTAGGCGCAGCAACTGTATCACCAGAGGGGAGCACGTTCACTTTTTTAACGACGAAACTACGAAAAAACTCCGTGGCACAAATGTTGCTCGAATCGAAATGTTTTGCTGTGGCTCTACGGGCCATTAAATTCTTAAACCAAGTCGAATTATTTTCAAATTTTAATTTCCACCATTAATTTTTCAACTTTAGTATTAAGTATGTTTGCGTACCCGAAAATTTGTACAAATTCGTACAAGTTTTTACTGGAAGGTGTTTGTTTACACAATTACTCAGTAAGGAGAGAGGAAAAATAGAGGGTAAAGTGACAGTTCAATACCAGAGAACTTACAAGTTTTTACTGGATGAATTTTTGCTAGCAAGAATTTGTAAGAAAAAAAAACATATGATTTAAAACATATGATTGAAGAAACAAAACATTTGTCTAAATAATTTTGAAATAATTTTTTGTAAAAATAAAAAATATTTAAATATAAGCTTATTTACGACCACTTAGGTCATTTTATTAGGTTTTATTTATTAATCCAATAATTTGAATAGGTTTATTTCGCAATCAGCTATTTTAATAACTGTTGCCAATTTAGCTACTTTCTCGGCAAATATAGCGATACTTCAACTCGTTTAGGGGGATAAAATATAATTTAGCTATTAGCGGGAAAACAAGCGATTTTTCTTTTTAAGACAGTCTTCACATTTTCTTAGCATTTTTTTACATTTATTTCCTTGACAGAATTTTTGAATCATTATTATTCAGCGATTTATCGGTAAATTTTTATGGAAAACAAAAAAGTTCGAAAAATTTGGCGATGTATCAATAATTTTTTAAGAAAGTTTTAAGAAGTTTGAAAAATATAGCTATTTTTGTGAAACTTTTCAACAGAACCTGAAAAGTTCGTGCAATTTAGGGATTTATCGCTATTTAATTTTTTTTATAATTTAGATATTTTCTAGTGATTTTTTAGTTTGATTACGCGATATTTTTACGGAAGAAGTTGGCAGCAGTATTTTACTAATTCTTACAATTTTTCTGTTTGCGTACATTTTTAGATATTTTTCTTTTTGAGAGTAAATTTTGTCTTACTCTCTGTAAATTTGTTACTGAGTAATTTTTACTGGACTTTACTTGAAAAGTACCCAAACACACCTATTGTGTTCGCCATTTTTTTTTTAAAATGGAGCGAAAAATTTCCACAATGTATTAAAAGGAACACTTTAAAAATGAACCACCGATTTGTATATAAAGCGCCAAAATATATATGTATATATGTCTGAACTGTACACTATTTCTTTAAACTAAACTTGTTCTAATTTGAACCACTAAAAATGCTCAATTTCTTTTTTTTTCCACATTAATGTTTTCAGGTTATTTGAATTTAGTTCCAAAATTTGTTGAAATTACAAAATTTATTTTATTAATTTTTGTACGAAAAATAATTTTTAAGACGGCCGTTATAGTGTCGGCTTCAAGAATTTATCCAAGATGAAAAACCAAGTTTCCATACAGCAACTGTAGCAGCAAAGGTGATGATTGAGGTTAAGCACAGTTGTTGTTCGAATCGAAATGTCTATGAGGCTCTACGGGCCATTAAATTCTTAAACCGATTTAAATTATTTACAAAATTAATTTAATTATCACTAAAACAGGATGTCCTGTCACGGTCGCCAAAAATGTTTGGTAAAAAACTTTAAACTTAATAAAAAAAATCAAACCATGAATAATTTAATTTTAAAGTTATTTTTATTTCAATAGTTAAAACGATACTGATTAAAAAACAAAAATACAAAAAAGTTGAACCACAAAGAACATAATAGCTGTGTTCGGGTACTCAACATTGGGATCCCGCGGGATCCCAATTTTACCAAAAAGCGTTTTCTTACTACACAATTGGGTAAATGAGAGCTGTCATGAGAGAGTAATATTCTTGTTCTTCTTGCACGACAAAGCCCAGACTTTTTTTGTGTAAATTTGGGTAAATTGTTTTAATCAGCTGTTATATCATCAGTTGGGTGCAACTAGTTCAATTGAACTCTTCACTGATTTGAACCAAAGACCTAGTTCACAACTAATAGCTCTTTTAGTTTAATCGATCATTTCATTCATTCAGAAAATATGTTTATCATTTACAAAAATTAGTATAATAGTTGCAAAAGCCTATCGGTGATTTTACAACTCCATAAAATTACCGACAATTTTGTGAAGACGCTTGTTTAAATGTGTTAAAGAGTTAAATATGTAAATAAATCGAAGCTTTTGTTTAATATTTAAATCTTTTCCAAATTTAATAAACTATGTATTCCTTTTTGTAAATAGAAATGCCTAAAAAGGAAATTTTTATTAAATTTTTGATTTAAAAAAGGGTTTTACTAGAAAAGCTATCTAGATTTTTACAACAAATTGTACAAGAACTAGAAAGATCGCTCACCAAAACGAACTATAATGCACAAATCTATTGACATTTGTTTTTGGCCTTCAAATGTGGTTTTTCGCGTTCGTTTACTTTTGTGCATTTTTGTTATTTCAGGAGAGTATTTCTTGTTAACTCTCATTTTACCGAACTTTACCCAAAACGTAAAGAAACAGAGCTAATATAAAAAAACAAATAAAGAACAAAAGACAAATAATTAGGCCGTTACTTTTAGCTAAACTAAAAGCATCCAATAACAAATATGTATATGTGACGTCACTGTTATGTTATTAACTAAAATAACACACAATACGTACACATATGGAGCAAAGAAAGACAAAAATTACAAAATAATAATAAGAAAAACAAAACAAAAAGGGATTAAGAAAATAATAAACGACAGTGACGACATTAACAATAGTGATGGTACAGTGACGATGCGGTCTGATCCAACAGGGACATTTTTTCGATCAAGTGTTTAGTATGGAGACATTTGGTTAGTTTGGGGACTGTCCTCAAACTCTTCCTAGGTCCTGCGCATAGTATCAAGACATTTCTGACTCATATACAGCATAGTTTGGGCACATTTTTGGCTATGTCTCCGAACTATGCGCACCACATATATATATATACATATATACATATGTACATATGTACATACATATGTATGTGGTGCGCATAGTTCGGAGACATGGCCAAAAATGTGCCCATATATATATATATATATATGTATGGGCATATATATATATATTTCTTCGGTTCCCAGTGTAGAAAGGGTAATGACATATCATTATTTTTTGGACTACCAGTAATGACACCCACTTACCTTCTGGATTATTTTAAAACATATAATAATGAGTTACTGATAACGAGTTATTTTTATCATTATTTCAAATCTAAATCTATTTTTAGACTCAATATTTTTTAAACACTGGTAAGGATATATGTAACCACATATTTTTTGTATGTTGACGAGTAAGATTACTTGTGCGCAGAGGTCAATTATGTTTGTATCTATTAAATATTACATGTCGATATAGCTCAGATGGTAGATCTATTGACTGGCAATCTGTAGACCCCGGTTCAATTCCCGCACCAGTAAATTTTATTTAAAAAAAATGCAATAAAAAATATTTTTTTTCATATAATTTATTTTTTTGAAAATCTATTTTTAGACTCATTATTTTTGTCAGTACTGGTAAACACATAGGTAACGATATTTTTTTTGATTTTTCGTATGCTGGTGTGTAACCACAACTCATTATTTTTCGCCATATAAAGGTAATAAGAAATGTAATAACAAAAGTCACTAGTTACCATTACCAAGTATGTGGTTACATAACCACATATCTGGTAATGATTTTCTGCACTGGGTTATAAATAGTACCCGGAAACATTGACAAATTCGGAGCCATACGTGCTAATATTTTAATTTTATATACAGTAGAAGAAGTCAGTAATAAGTATAAGTTACTTAAACTTTATAAAAAGTATAAAGTAGTAAACTTTATTTTGTTATTTTAACCTCTTAAATTAAATAAAAGCTTTATGGTTTTGAGACCTTTATAAACACATTTATTTATGTACATATATTTTGAATTTGTAATTGAAAATTTTCAATTACAGTTACATGAAATGTAATTGAGTTCTTTTAATTTCAATTACATTTATTTGTAATTGTAATTGAAATTTTTCAACATGATCTGCAGATATTGCATATATTTTTTTATTTAAAAAAATAATTTTTTATATTGTTCGATATGGTCATATATAATATGATAAAAAGTATAAGGTCAATATTTAGATATAATTGTATCAAACTATGTCCACTTTTATAACATTTTATATATTTATAAAATTCCTTTATTTTCAACAGACATATACAATCTTAAAACACCACTTTTATTAATCTGTCCATTTTTGATACCGTGTATTTTTATTGTACTATTTATTGTTAAGCGATATTTTGAAAATTTTTTAACAAAATATCTAAAGAAAAATTAAAACAAATTTGACTTTAAATTCAATAAAAAAAAACTTTAAAATAAATAGCGCTCAAATATTACTCATAATTATGAGCCTATTTAGAGTACTCTTAAAAGGTCCTTAAAAATACACATTTTTGATTCATTTCTGAATCACGTTTTAGAACCTTCAGAAAACACTTAACAAAATGTGTAATTTAGTCATTTTTAATTTCCTTTATCAAAAAATTTCTCTCATTTCTCAGAGTAATTTTTGAATATTTCATGAATGTTCAAAAACGAGTCAGAAAAAAGTGCATTTTTTGAGCTCAATTTTTCAAAGGCTCATAAAAATTGGTCATATATGAATCATTTAGGGCTCAAAATTATGAGTGTTCAAGAATTGCTCATATTTTGAACTCCAATAAGAGTCATATATTATATGAGCACTCAGAAATTTGTTGGCTGGGAATACATAATTACATTTCATATTAAAATAATACCATTTATGTATCCAATTTACTCTCACTGTTTATGTGACACAGAAACTGATCGCTCCGCCAAAAAACGTTTCTTCTTTACTGATAAAACTTCGTTTTAGTAAGACATTACAAACTGCAGTTTTATATGGCAATTTTAATTTACGTACTATTGATTGATTAATAGTACGGAAATAGAATATATTTAATAGAAATTCACAGAAAATGCTGTATTATTTGTCGATAAGACTAATTTTAAATATTCCGGAAAATAATTGTTTGGCATTTAAATACAAAACAGAAATTTCAAAAAGAAATTAAGTTCATATTTTATTCATATTTATGAGTCTTTTCAGTGCGTTCATAAAACATACTTTATTTGAAACAAATTTGAGTCTCATATGACTCATATTTAAGAACCCTCATAAAATACTCATAAAAAGGTGGATTTCTGAATGTGGATTTAAAAATTTCATATCTAAAATAATTTTTCTCTTATTTCTGACTCGTTTATATAACTTTTCGGACGGTTCATAACTGAATCAAAAATAAGAGTATTTTAAGAGTGTATTTTAAGGCTCATAAAAAATAATATAATGGGATTCATTTTTGACTCTTAATTATGAACGCTCTGAAATGACTCACATTTTCGAGTCTATTAGAAGTCATAATTTCTGAGCCCTCAGAAAATTGCTGGCTGGGAAATTTAAAATACGAGCTCATTTAGTAACTTGTTTGAAGAGCTATATTTATAAAACTAAGTATCGCATTTCATTAGTTTCAAAAATATTTGAAAGATATGTTTGACTACTAAGAACATATAATATTAAAACACCGTTTTCATCTAAAGTGCCCTTTCAATGCATTATTTTTTACTTACCTTGCTTTTTCCTTATAATATCATTAAGTGGATGACAATTAATTTAAATAAAAGTAAACTGAAAAAGTCATCTCATTTAAATGTTAGATTAAATAAGAAACAATTTATTTTTTATTTGTTTTACATTTATCTGATTTTGATATTGTTGATTTAGAATATAATTTTGAGTTTGTGTTTCTTTTACCATAATTGTACATTAATCTATTGGGATAAATGAGTGGTACTTCTGAGTTCCCTTTATTGGTATTGCCCTACTAAACCTTTCCTGATATCATTAAAGGAATTAAATATGCTAAGGTCCCAAACGTATTTAACAAATTGTAAAAAATAATCCGTTGTAGGCATGTCCCTATCCGGATTTCATTCTTGCCTAAGGAAATCGTCAGGGGACGACGTTTTAGAATTTCTGGAAATATTTGTTAAGTTAAATTACAAACTCAATGAGAATTTCTTGTTCTCGTCTAGGAGCCTTATTAAACATTTAAAATATCAAAGAAAAAACAAAAACAACAGAAAATTTTCCACAATTTGCTGTGTCATCTTCCAATGTACTACTCTGTTGTTTTGACAGATCTAGTAATGTAGTGACATCCATTCATGTAGAAACAACAATAGAAAACAATGTTTTCTAAAGTGTCAGTAACATTTAAATTTGCACAAGCACTTGCATATTAGTTTTTTTAATTTTATTTTATCGGGATATACATTAATTGCATTAAAGGATATCTTTCATATAATGTATATAACAGAATCGAAGTAAGAAAATGTGATGGAAGTAAAAAATGGTTTTATAATGGTTCAGGATGTTGCAAGCAGCATATTCTGGCAAGCCTTTTAACGGTACCACCAATTCGATCACATGGCCCTTTGCCGTGCGATGTGGCGAAAAAGTTCAATTCTGCTTTAAGTTTAAATCTTGTTCGTGATGGCTAAGATTAATAAAGTTTTTTTATTTTTATATTGTGTGTCTGCGCCACCAGAAAAATATATAACTTTATTTATAAATGTGTAATTAGTCTTGATGTGTTCTAAAAGTTTTGTCTGAAAAACTTTCCAAGTAATGGCATCATGATTGTGGATATTTGAAATCGCTACGAAATTAATGTTCTATAATAATTAGGGCAAGGAATTTCATGCACTTAAAAATGGAAAATATGCGCCTAAAATATGCAGCTAAAAAAGAAAAATATGCATTAAAAATATAAGAAATATGCACTAAAAACTTTTATTTTTGCAAAAATAATGCACTTTAAAACTTAAAAATATATTTAAGTTAGCTATTTTGCAAACAGACACGGAACTCGAAAAATTTCCATAGTTCAATAAGGTTTTTTGTACCTTATGTAATGTCTCGGTTTGTGTAAAAAAGCTATCATTTTCTTATTGCAGACAACTGAAGAGTTAGGGTGATGCCTACGAAGCAATTGTATTGTCTATCAAGAAAATTATCAACCTTTTTTGAAACAACAAATAAAATCTAATATGATAATATCATATTAGAATTTGGACTTAAGGTAGAAAAATATTCTAACTAAATATATGAAAATATAGAAAGTCCGAAAAAACAATTTTTGCATTTTTTAATGCAAAAATTAAAATAATTGTTTTTAAGAATTTTTATTTTATTTATGTTATGTTTATTTTAATTGATTCAAAATATGCATATTTAAATTTTTTATATTTTTTTCCAAAAAAACAATTTACTAAAATTGAAAAATATGCAAAAATATGCATTAAAAAGCACAAAATATGCATTAAAAAGGCATCAAATATGCATTTAAATTCAAAATATGCAAAAACATGAATTTTTGACAAAATATGCAAAAATATGCAACTACAAATCGATGCCATTTTGCTCTAAATTTGATGAGTCTGATAAATATTTAGTCCATATTAGTTTTGGACTATCGAGAAAAGACATGCATTTGCATGAAATTCCTTGCCTTAATAATAATCCATTTTCTTTTATATATACAATATAAGGATGCACTGTAGCCTCATCGTTGTTCCAATGAACACCTTGAATACTGTCTTGAAATATGAACCCGTAATTTTCCGAAAAATCGCAATTTACTATGCACTCGTTATTACCTAAATTTTCTTGTACGTGTTTGAAAAATTTTGATTGCTCATTTGCAATGATATATGAACCCGTAATTTTCCGAAAAATCGCAATTTACTATGCAATCGTTATTACCTAAATTTTCTTGTACGTGTTTGAAAATTTTTGATTGCTCATTTGCAATGAATGAGTGCCTTAATAATTTTGATAACGCCGTCGAAAATGTGTCTAAAAAGTTATCGATGTCAGATTCCATTTGCTCCAAACTTGCTCGATCCACTATAATCCATTGTCTGTACTTTAAAAATATTAAATTTTATTCTTCTTAAATGAGATCACTTTTTCAGTTTACTTTTATTTAAATTAACTGTCATCCACTTAATGATATTAAAGGAAAAAGCAAGATTAGAAAAAAATAATGCATTGAGAATGCACTTTAGATGAAAACGGCTTTTTAATAATATTTTGTGTTCTTAGTAGTCAAACATATCTTTCAAATATTTTTTAAATTAATGAAATGCGATACTTAGTTTTATAAATATAGCTCTTCAAACAAGTTACTAAATGAGTTCGTATTTTGAATTCATTACAAAAAATATGAAATACAAAAATGTTTCCATTTTTTAGAATAAAAAAAAATAAACTTTTTTTAAAAAAATCATTAAAAAAAGAAGACATGTTTGTCCCATAGTTAATAAACTGTATTTTTTTGAAAATGGTAGGGGGAGAAAGTTTTGAAAAATGCATTAGAAAACTGCATTTGCATTACGTATGCACTTTTTAACAATAATTTTGTTTAGAAACAAAGTAGTTATAAAGTAGACAAGTGCATCTTCCAAATATCGTTTAAATTAATAACATGCGATATACCGTTAAAAAGTTATGGCACTTCAAAGTGAAACACTTTTAGCATTTTTATGAAATTTATGAAAATTATAAACGCGCATAAAATCGCGAGTTTTTACAAATTTCGAGATCTGAAAAATGCTATGTGCAAGTGGGACTATAGAGTATTCATTTACAAAATATAAACAAAATCGGAGAACCTAAGAAAAAAAATCGTCATTTTTCAGTGTTCTTTCATGGAATGAATGATATATAAAAAATGGTGAGAACTTGATTTTTATGTACCTGTAAAAATAGTACTGAAACCAATATTGATTTTTAATAAGTACTTTCATTGAAGAGAATAAGGAACAATATCTCGCATTAACATAGTGGTGTTTTTATGCAAGTCAACTTTCATATCAAAGAATAGCTCAGTGGTAGAGCTCAGCGACTAGCAATCGTGAGGTCGCAAGTTCGATACGCGGTGGCGGTAATAAAAAACTTTTGTAAAATAAAAAAAATATAATTTTTTTTGTGAAGAATTTTTTTTAACTTTTAATTGGTGAAAAAGAGCTTCTTTTTCACTCGTTCAAAAAGTACTGAAAAAATGTTAAAGTCGGAGTACTCCTCTCCTATGACAACTCAATGTTAAAATCATTAGTGTTTATGTTAAAAAAGAAGTACATCTACATCATCAATTGTAGTGCTTTTTCTACTGCTTCGGCACCTCTTTTTTCGCTGGGAAATGGCTCGTATGAATAAAAAACAGAGTAGGAAAATAAACTCTAACGATCCGAACTTTTAGGGTTGCGTAGAAAACACATACGCTATTCTCTCCAATTAGTGTTTGTGTTTATACGCACAACCCGAATTCGGTACGCTACGGGGTTGAAAATACAGTACATAATCGTAGAGTTTGCGTTCATCAGACAATCGTAGTGTACCGCATTCGATTTGTGTACAAACACACAACCGCTAAAAGGATAGATACGGTATGTGTTCCTTAGCCGTACCCTACCCTACATGTCGTGTACAGTTTTTTTTCCTACTCTAATAAAAAATAGATATTACTTATAGGGAAAATAATGGGTTTTTTAAGCAATTACTTCACAATTCTAGTCTGCTTGCGAATAGACTAAAAATTTATTATTTTTATTTTCGTCTATATTTCATATTATTCGAAAAGTCTGTGGGTAAATTTGGTGTTAAAAGTCAGTCCTAAGCCCAAAGTAATTACTTCGAAGTAATTGCTAAGTTTTATTCATATGACCCAATATTAAATTTTAATAAAATTGTTGTAAACCACAATTTAAAAATTATTTGATAAAATTGTCCACAAATTTTACGGAATATTAGTTTCACTCGAAGAAGAACCTCCGTCATATTTATAAAAAGCTTCGTATGTGTGATGAAAAACAAAAATAAAACTCGACAAATGTGATACCTTTTTTTAATATTTTGCATTTATGTTTTTTTTTTTATATTTATGAACTAATAGTTTCCCATGTATTTGTGTCGACTGTTTCGTAAATGAAGTTGAAGTTGAATTTTTTTCAGAATTTCCCGGGATCCCGGGAATTCCCGCTCGTTAGAAAATATATAAATTCGACATATATTGCACTTGAAAAACTCGATTACTGTTCAAACAGCGTCCGATAAAGTTCATCTTTTGGTTGTACCCATGAGAAAATGCACTTAATATATTCTGAGAGGATGGCTAAATATAAAATATCCATGTCTTCCACTTTTTCTGGATCAATTCGTTTAACAATTTAAATCGTGAATTAATATTAAGGTAATATATTTATATGGATATTTATATTTTTTATATTTTAAAAAACTCTTCGAAATATATTAATTAACGAGGAAAAAGGTTAATGTCGGGCATGCCGACTATACAATACCCTACACCAGTCTGGTTAAAAGCCAACTAATGTTTGGATCCGAAATTCGAATGGGTTAAAATGGGACTTGTGTCAAAATTTTCTATAATGTGAGTCAGCGAACCTAATTTCATTAAAATATCTTAATATTTGCGACCTGCAGTTTGTAACCAAGCCAATTTTGGGGGGACCCTTATATGGGCACTAGGTCTAAACATGGACCGGTGTTAACCAAAATCAATAGGCTTCGTTCTTGGGCTGATATAGGTCGGTATACCAAATTTCATCGAAATATATTAATATTTGCGACCTGCAGTTTGTAACCAAGCCAATTTTGGGGGGACCCTTATATGGGCACTAGGTCTAAACATGGACCGGTGTTAACCAAAATCAATAGGCTTCGTCCTTAGGCTGTCATAGGTCGGTGTACCAAATTTCATCAAAATATCTTAATATTTGCGACCTGCAGCGTATAAACCATATAATTTTAGTAGGACCCTTATATGGGCACTGGGTCTAAACATGGACGGATGTTCACCAAAATCAATAGGCTTCGTCCTTGGGCCAACGTAGGTTTGTGTACCAAATTTCATCAAAATATCTTAATATTTGCGACCTGCAGCGTATAAACAGTATAATTTTGGTAGGACCCTTATATGGGCACTAGGTCTAAACATGGACCGATGTTCACCAAAATCAATAGGCTGCGTTACTGGGCCAATGTAGGTCTGTGTACCAAATTTCATCAAAATATCTTAATATTTACGACCTGCAGCGTATAAACAGTATAATTTTGGTAGGACCCTTATATGGGCACTAGGTCTAAACATGGACCGATGTTCACCAAAATCAATAGGCTTCGTCCTTGGGCCAACGTAGGTTTGTGTACCAAATTTCATCAAAATATCTTAATATTTGCGACTTGCAGCGTATAAACCATATAATTTTAGTAGAACCCTTATATGGGCACTAGGTCTAAACATGGACCGATGTTCACCAAAATCAACGGACTTCGTCGTTGGGCCTACATAAGTCGGTGTACTATATTTCATCAAAATAGCTTAATATGTGCGACCTGCAGCGTATAAACAATATAATTTTGGTAGGACCCTTATATGGGCACTAGGTCTAAACATGGACCGATGTTTACCAAAATCAATAGGCGTCGTCCTTGGGCCGACATACGTCGGTGTACCAAGTTTCATCAAAATATCTTAATATTTGCGACCTGTAGAGTGCGCACAAGAATGCATGGACAGACAGACGGACGGACAGACGGACATCGTTAAATCGAAATAAAAAAAAATTCTGAGCCGATCGGTATACTATAAGGTGGGTCTAGGACCAATATTTTTTGGTGTTGCAAACATCAGCACAAACTTATAATACCCTGACCACATAGTGGTGTAGGGTATAAATATTAATTCGCCGTTTAAACGGTTAAACCAATTGATATAGAAAAAGTGAAAGACACGGGTATTTTATCTTCATCCCCTTTTTCAGAATATATTGGAATTGATAATGGGTGCAAAATTGTGTCGGACCAGTTTTATAGTCAGAAATAAGATCGATTTCTTGCTAAAATATTTCTTAAATATGAAAACAAAAATTTTCTATTTCTTTATATTTTATTTATACCTTTCTATGCAGATTTTCAAAAGTATCCGCCTAGAATTATTTTTATAAAAAAGTGAGTATTTTTCACATAAATTTTTAGGCAAATTCGCCTAAATCGTTTTATAAAAACAGACACTACAATATTATTAAATAGTTTCTTAACTTTAATTGGTTTTCTTTAATAGACATTTTTTATGCCACAGCTAATTAAAAATAAATTATTTAATTTTCGTATTTAGTTGCATTTTAAATTAACATATAAAAAATCCAAAATAATTTTAAAAAGCATCTGATGGATTATTTTGAAAACAAATAATGTTTAAAAAATACAATTGAAATAAAGGAATAACAATTAAACTTAAAATTAAATTATTTTAAATAAAAGAAACTCAAAATACTTGTCAATTGAAAATATGAAAACATCACAAATTTTTTAATTTTAATGTCTAGTTTTTTGCAGGTATTTGGAACTGAAATAATGATGTTGGAATGTTGAATAAGGCTGGTTTACACTATAAGATTTTCGGTACGATTTTACTTTAGTACACATGCAAAACATATAGGCAAGGTTGCAGAATTTTTCCGAAAATATAATGTAAACCAGCATATACAAATATTTCTTTATTTGAACAAAGATCATTTTAAAGAAAAAATAATTTGCGAAGTACATACAAGAATTTTTGTTGGTAAACTTGGTAATGGCTGATAAAATTTTTTCGGTTTAACTAAACCAAATTCAACTGGCATCTAAAAACAATTTGGCCTAATTCAGTTTATTAAATTTTAAATCGTATTTTTTTAATTTTAAATATTTTTTGATCAAATTAATTTCAAAAAAACAATGCTTAAAATTTAAATAAAGCTTCCAAAATTGCAATAATATAAGCTAAAACTTCTGTAAAAGAATAAAAAAAATTCCGGGAAATCCCGCACAAAATTCCCGGGATTTGCGGGATCCGAAAAAGGGCGGGATTCCCGGGAAACCCGTCCCGGGAATTCCCGGGACATAAACCCTAATTGCCTGCCAACTCTGATTTTAAGTAAGCAATTTTTAAATCAATCTTAGTTTCGGCTATAAAATTGGCACTAATTTTTTACCAAAAAATTTGCGCATCGTTGTCATATATATTTTAAATACCTATCCAATGGTGCGCGTAGTGTCCCAATCCGACCATAAATCATGGAGTTACGACATAGGCATACCTAGACCATTTTTGTGGAGTGGGCAAGGGCCCCATTTATGTTTGGCTGTTTATTTGCCCATTCGCAGACCCTTAATCTTAAAAAACACTTTTGACATTATGCTTGCGATTTTTTCATACAAAGAAGACTTTTAAAAATAACTCCCTCTCTTTTGATAAAATTTTCAAAATTTTCAAATGTTTTTTATAGAAAACTCTGAAAAATGCATCCTTTTTTCTAAAGAAAACCTCGTGCAGGGAATGCTATACGCTCAGAATAGTATAAAATTTTGATATTTAATTATGAAAAGAAATCTAAGATCAACCTGTCTCATATTTTCTTCCACTTCTGACGAATCCATTCTTATCCCATATTTTGACCACTTAAATTACCGAGGTGACCAAAAACTGACATTTTCATCGTAGAAATTTTGCATCTACAACATATTGAAATTTCCACAAAATAGTACACTCATAGAAATAAATCTGTAAAAATAGCAAAAAAAAAAGTAACTAAAAATTAGTTAAAAATGATGCTGCTGAAGAAACTCTTAAATTAGCTGATTTTTTTTCTTTTTCTTGCTAATTACAAGTAAAATACGAACAGCAAAAATAAACTTGTTAAATTTACAGTTTTACAATTTTCTTAGTAAATATTTTTGCTAATTTAACATTATAGACTGCTTTCTGCATTCAAATAAATTAAGCTTAAAAATAACAAAAAATTATAGATATAACAGTTTATTTTTCCTATTTTTAGTCTACTAATATTTAGCAAAATTTTCTGTAGATTTTACAATACAATTTGTCATTTTCAATTAACTAAAAGTTAACTTAAATATAACTAAAATTCTGCAAATTTAACAGCTTTAGTTTTGGTGGTCTTATTTTACTAGCATTTAGCAAAAAAAAACAGTTCTTTCTGGAGCATCATTTTTAACTAATTTTTAGTTGCTTTTTCTGCTATTTTTATAGATTTATTTCTATGCGTGTAATATTAACTAATTATTCCTTTAAAAAACTATTTAATCCCAGAAATTTTTCTCTTATATCCAAACTAAGATCGATTTGTTTCTTAAATATTTCTTAAGTAAGAATTTTTAAACAACATTTCTTATTTAAGACAAAATCGATATTAGTTCTGGTTGTAAAACTGATCCTTAGATTACAACAAATTATCTTCCTAGGAAACTAGAAGACATTTTCCCAATCAAAAACACAGGATTAACTGATAATTAAAAAAAAAAATTATCATAGAACTATAGAACTAAAAAAATAAATCTTAGAACTATAGAAAATTAATCACAGAATTATACACAGATTTTTTTTAATTCTGGGGTGGGCAAAAAGCAGGCTTTGCCCATCCCAGACCGGCCTAAGTCCGCCAATGAGTTACGAGCAAGTCCAACTTCGAACTTTGAACCGAAATAACTCCCAAGATTGATTTGGAATCCCAATAAATAGTTCTATTTACATGTGGCAATCGCAGCTTGCACGTAAACTCAACTTTAACCTAAAATAAATTCAAAAATAATTTAGGGACAATTAAAGCGTTCTACTAAAAACCTTTATTTATTTATCATTTCACATTACAAAAAATATTTTTATAAAATTGGCGCTCTTAAGCATTGAAGGGTTAATTTACTAATTGGTATAATTAGGTGTATAATTAACGTAATTGTTTAACGTGAGCCAGCCTCATTAACTAAGGAAAAATCATATAATTGTTATTCGAAAAAAATATCTCGCGAACACTTAAGTAAATCACTAATTATGTGTTAAATTGAGGAGATTGTTGATTTTTGTTGGTTGTTCAAATTAAATTTAGCTAAATTGCAGGTGTTATATATTTATTCCCACCAGAAAACAATGAACAACAAATAAGTACCACATACACAGATCTACACAAAGTAATGAAAACGTTTGTTCTTCATTACGTCATGAAACAGCTTTATGACGATGTTTACCTCAACCCCATGAAACAAAAATACTACCGGTTATTTAAATGAGTTATTTTATAAAAGCTGCGGTTGTTGGTCGGTTGTAGACAGTGCGACCACCAACCGATCACAGGCAGCAACATCATAAGCGTTGTTGGGACAACATCAACTTTTTCGAATAGTGTCCGTCGTAGTAATTGTAGTAATTATAATACTGTTGTCTATCGTGCCTCTTGTAGACACATTTTCATTAATTTTGTTTGTTTTATAAATTAAAATGCTCGCCAGCGAAAGTATTCGTGCTCCTCATCATCATCAGCAGCATCATCATCATCATAATCATCATTACAATGAATCTAATATATATACAAAGCAACAACAAATGGCGTGTGATGCTATCGACTCAACTGAATTGGCACGAAATGCCGCAGATACCAGTGAATTCGTTTTATCACATAGAACAATCGAACCTTCACCCACTATTGTGGCCACTCTTGACAATGACACTCTAATTGCAAAAAGTAGTGGCATATTAGCAACAGATGAAAGCGGAGCACCATTGAAAATAGTTGATTTTGAAAAATCCAATAAAATGAACTCAGTGAAGAGTGAAGCTGGTGGTAAGGAGTGCGGCGACACAATGACTAACCGTCTCATCGTTAGTCATCCAAATACGGAAACTGAGGAGTTTATACGCGTTTGTATTGATGAAATAATAAAATCGGCTGTCTTTGATGGCACTAGTCGCTGTAACAAAGTAGTCGAATGGCATTCACCCGAGGAAATGAGAGAACTTTTTGATTTCAAATTAAAAAATCAAGCAGAATCACAAGACCAACTGTTTGATTTGCTAAAGAAAACGATTGAGTTTTCAGTGAAAACCGGTCATCCATATTTCATTAATCAGCTGTATTCCGGTGTTGATCCGTACGCATTAATTGGACAATGGCTAACCGATGCCCTAAATCCAAGTGTATATACATATGAAGTTGCTCCAGTTTTCACCCTAATGGAGGAAGAAGTCTTATCTGAAATGCGACGAATAGTTGGCTTTCCGGATTCTGGATATGGCGATGGTATATTCTGTCCCGGAGGTTCAGTTGCAAATGGTTATGCAATAAGTTGTGCACGTTACCAAAAGTCACCAAATTTAAAGGTTAGTTGCTTACAATTGCAATTTTTTCAATCAATAAGTTTGTCCCTTTACTTTTTGGGTGAAGTTTGGTAAAATGAGAGTAAGCACAAAATTCTCTCACAAATGGATAAAATTACCCGAAAGTACGGGGACGCAAAAAAAATACTTTTCTAGCCCAAACATTTTTTTTTTTAAAAATTCTGAAAATGCGTTTAATTTTGCATTTAAAAGTTCTTACTTAAATTTTTAACCAGTTATCATAAATAAGACATTTATTTCGAATATTTCGTTGCTTAAATCAGGGATTGGAAAGCTCGCTCGCTCGGGCTCGATCTTTTTATTTATTTCAAAACAGATTCTGAAAATGAATATAATTCTGCATTTAAAATTTCTTATTTATTTTTTTAATCAGTTATTATAAATAACACATTTATTTTCCATATTTCGTTGTTTAAATCACGGTTTGAAGGGTTTGCCAAAAACTGTTAGTAATGCAATATATATGTATATTCCTCTAACTGCCACTGGAGCATAGGGCGCCAACAAATGCAAGCAGCTAAAAAATATAGCTTCCTCACTTTTTTAAAACAAGAGAGCTCAATAATTACGGTTAAAAAATAAAAAAGAGCTTCACAAAAAAAGGCTCTTTCAAAAAATACATCGAGCATTATGAAATCGTAAGCTCTTTTCAAGTAAATTTGAAAACCCTTTTGGTTTATTTACAAAAAAAGAGTATAAAAGTTAAAGCCGGGTATGCCGACTATATAATACCCTACACCAGTCTGGTTAAAACCCAACTAATGTTTGGATCCGAAATTCGAATGGGTTAAAACGGACTTATGTCAAAATTTTATATAAAATGACAAAAGAAGAGAAAATTTAAAATATAGCCCATATGGACTAAATAAAAATTAAATATTTTTTGGGAATTAATTGCTAAAAGGTTCCAAAGGAATGATTTAGAATGGACTGTATTTATAACCTTAGGGTGAATCGAACTTCTTAAGGAAGATTCAGCAGGGTTTTAATTAAATAATAAAACAATGGGTTTGTTTTAAAATATTATTTTACTTATACGACCTTACCACCAACGTGTTTTTAGAAAAAAGAGACCGAGTCTTAGTTGTTAGTTTCCACTAAGCGTCGGTTACTTAATTTTACAAAAACAATATTAATTTAGATAAATGGACAGTAATATTTATACTCTTTCATAGAGTTGGCAGTAGATTTTTAATACAGTAAAATATTTTTTTTGTTCATTTTAAGTCTAACTTTAATTACAAAAGGCTCGAAAACTGCACATAATTTGTTAAAGCAATATGACACATATATAAATTTTGGACCTTTTTCTTTCCAAATTGGCTTTGTTATTTGAAATCGGACTTCGTCTTATATTTAATTTTTTTTTTAAAAAACCTTAAAAAATTTTGAAATTTTGACCTTCAGCGACTATATTTAGAAAAGTTATTGAGATATTGATACACACTTAAGTTTGAAAAATAGGGCACGGAATTAAGCTTAAACTGATTAAATCGTTTTCTTTCCGAAGCGATAGTTACTAAATTATAAATTTTTTATTGACAAATCGACTGAAAAATTGAAAAAATTTAAATCGTGAATTGTGCGAAACCTAAAGCCACTTTGAACAAACTGGTTGCAGATTCGAAATCAGCAGCCCTTAATTATGCTAAAACCACTGCAATAACATTCACCTTTTTTTTGTAGAACAGTGTAATTTGGAATCTTAAATTAATCATATTTGATTATATTTTATGAGCCAATCAAAATAAACATTAAAAAAGTGATCATATTTTTGACTCAATTATGAGCCTTCCGAAAAAATATTCCTAAATGAATCAGAAATGAATGGAAATTTTTTTTAAACGGAAATTTTTAAAACCACGCTCTTAAATACCTCTTTTTTATGATTGTTTTCTGAAAGCTCTAAAATAGGAGTCATATAAGAGTCAAATTGGTTTCAAATTAAGTATGTATTATGAACACACTAAAAAGGCTCATAAATATGAATATTATATGGACCTCACTTTTTTTTAATTCTTTTTTGTATTTTATTGTCAATCAATATTTTCTGTTTTCTAACAAGAATATTAAAAGCAATTAAAGCCGTATGGAAAGCAACTATATTTGTGAATTTTAACCGAATCAACAAAACTAATCAACAGTGAGACTATCTTAAGTGCATTACATATAAATCTTCATATTCTGGATATAGTGCATCAATCAGTTAAAAACAGTTTCAAATGTGATAAAAGTATCAATTTCTGTCCTGAAAGTTGAGGAATACGGCGTTTTTAGCATATAAAATACCTCCCTTTTTGTTGGAATTAACAGATTAAATATCAACTCAACAGTTAATATCATTAATTTTCTATGTATTACATAACATTTTATTTTGTAAATCCTTTTTTTGTAATGTGAAATTAATTAATCAATAAATTATGATATTATATGATAAATCTTAAAAGATTTAGATAGGGTCAATATATAAAAAAAGGGTTCAATAAGCAACGTAAATTCTTTAAAAACTCATAAAAAGCACAAAAATGGTTCATAAAATTTTCAGAAAAAGCACACAAATTCTACACAAAATGCTCTAAAATCCATCAAAAAAACCCTCAAAAAGGAGTGTTTTTCCTCTCAAAAATTTTTTTAAAGTTTATTTTATTGCTTAGAAAATGCTTTAAAAAAGAGGGACAAGGCTCATAATTAGGAGTCCTTTAAGAGTCATAAAAGAATACTCAGACAGAGGCTTCATCTGTAAAGGAAAATTCCCTGTTATTGTTATGAATTCAGAAGGTCTAAAGGCTTTTTATGAGTCTTGTCTGACTCTAGGAAAAATAGGAATAAAAAATGAATAACAAAAATTTCGGATTTGGTTTCGTCTGAATAAAGCCAAAACAAAAACCCCACCTTCGGTCGGGCAATGAAAAATATAATACAATTATGATTATCAGGGCAAGGACTTTCATGCACTAAAAAATCGAAAAAATATGCACTATAAATTGGAAAATATGCAGTTAAATATGCATTTATAACGAAATATGCACTAAAAACCAAAAAATATGCAATTAAAAATAAATGTTTTTTTTAAATTATATTTATTAAAAACTCACATAAACGTAAAATAATAAGCTTGTTCGTTTACTTACTACAAGTAACTATATTTACTACAGCTGGAAAAATTCAATACAAAAAGTAAACAAAACTTTGCAATTGTAGTAAAAGTAGTAAGAAATTCGTGTAAACGAACACACTGAATATGTCTTCAAACACACATACTTAAATATATTTTTGTGTGTGGCATTTTACCTAAAAAAAAACTTTATTATAAAATAGAACTTAAATATGTCTGCTATAAAAACGTACTCACTTTCGTAACTCAGAGAAAAAAGTGGCAGAAATTAATGCTCGGGGACAAGTTTCCTTAAAGAAATTTTTATAAAATTTTTCAACTTTCTGTTTGTGAACAATAACACCCAAAACGTTAATTTAAAATTACATCTTTAAAAAATGTGTTAGTGGATGACAACATATAACATGTATATTATGTGTTTCTCTTTCTAGTGTAGTGTTATATTCAAGGTTGCCAACACTTGAACTGAAAAAATGGCTAGATTACGGAGTAAAAATGGCGAGAAATGGCTAAAATTGAAAAATAATGCAAAAACCCAATAATTTGAATATTATTCAGTGATAATAAAGAGTTCTAACACGAATTTCATGAAAGTAGCCTTTAAATTTTAATGTTTCGAATTTCTAAAATATTTTCCTTCAAATTTTACAAAACACATGATTTTAAATCGAATATAAAAATTACATGTGTCTGTGAACCCAAATAAAAGTTTTAAAAATTGAAAATTTTGTACTAAAATTTTGAAAATCATAAAAATTCAAGCATATGAAATTAACTGTAAAACATTAAAAGAAAAAATGGCTAGGGCAAAATAAAATGGCTAAATCTTCCGGCTAGATCCAATTTAGCCATTTTTTTATGGCTAGATGAAATTAAAATGGCTAGATCTAGCCGGAAAATGGCTAAATTGGCAACCTTGGTTATATTACCAACAGAGCTTCCAAATCAGTGTTGCCATTTCAGTGCTTTTCGGGTATTTTTTAGTGCTTTTTTCATTCTTGTACCCGGTGATTTTTTACAAATACCCGTTTAAAAAAGCGGGTATTTAGAGTGCTTTTTCAGATTTCTGGTAGTGCTTTTAGTGCTTTTTGTACAGTTCATATTTTTGGTATTTGTTCTCGTTTTTTAATATTTTTCTTCAATTTTCTGTCAAAGTTGAAAAAAAAAAACACGAACTAAACAAAGAATACATTTTTTCACAATGTTTGTAGTACAATTTTAAATAGCAACTTCGATATATTTAAACTCCAAATTTTTAGATTTAAATTTTTCAAAAAATTAATATCGTGCTTTTGTACCCCATGTTTGGTTAATTTTTACCCTTTTTCACAATGCTTACGCTGCTTTCCTGCCTTCAAAAGTTGGCAACCCTATTCCAAATAATTAATTCTTTAGATTTTTTTTTAGTTTTAAAGCAGTGGTGTTCAGCCCATAGGACAATTGTCCCTGCTCAATTCACATGTATTCTTACGCTCTTGCTTTTAGTCGTCACTGAAACCATAGATTACACTGAAACAGCGACGAATGAACATGAGTACGGATATATGCTGATTTTTTTTTAATGTACTGAAAAAAAATTAATAACAATGTACGACAAATATTTTATGATTATAAATACAGATTAAAGATATTTTATAAATATGTAAATACAATGAAATCATTGATATTGATTTAAAAAAAATCGAAAACCTTTTGTTTTACATAGAATGAAAGAAGCCACCCTTATGTATGTATTTTTTTTTCTTTCAAAAATTGTATTTTGTTTATTTTTATTTCTTTAAAACAGTGTAGTATTTATTTATATTTTCCGAAAGTACCTACTTCGCTTTTTACACAAAACATTTTCATATTTTTAATAAAAAATAAATGCATACAGATTCTATTAACCCATTCTACATTTCTTACAGTGCAATTCTCATTTTCTCACCAACACAACTACATTTTTAGTTTTGAACACCACTGTTTTAAAGTATGAATTCTTAAGCTAGGGACAGTGTTGCCATTTCAGTGCTTTTCGGGTATTTTTTGGTGCTTTTTTCCTTCCCATACCCGGTGATTTTTTGCAAAAAAGCGGGTATTTACAGTGCTTTTAACGATTTCTGGCAGTGCTTTTAGTGCTTTTTGCACAGTTTATATGTTTGGTATTCGTTCTCGCTTTTTTCAATTTTTCTGTCAAAGTTGAAAAAATAATACGAACTAAACAAAAAATACATTTTTTCACAATATTTGTAGTACAATAGCAACTTCGATATATTTAAACTTCTAAATTTTTAAATATTAGTTTGGAGCTTTTTTGGTTATTTTTTTAAATTTTTTTACAGGATTTTACAAAGCTAAAATGTGTTTTTAAATTCTTGATTTAAATTTTTCAAAAAATTAATATCGTGCTTTTTTACCCCATTTTTGGTAAATTTTTACCCTTTTTACCCGTTTTCACAATGCTCACGGTGCTTTCCTGCCTTCAAGAGTTGGCAACACTGGCTAGGGAACATTCTTAAAAAAGAGAGCATTTTTTGTGAATGTGTGAGTGCATTTGTGTGTGTGTGCGTGTTGAAATCGTGCAATTCGTGTTTACAAAATTTTTTGATATTTTTTGTTCCGGCAACCATGTTCCCTAGTGTGTGGGCAGCTTTAAATCGAATTTCATATTTAAAAATATTAAAAAATATGCAATAATGTGCAAAATATGCAATAAAAATCATAAAATATGCAACAACAAATCGATGCCATTTTTTTGCAAATTCTTTGATTCGGAAAAGTATTTGGTCAAAATAATTTTTGGGCCACTGACTACAAACATGCATTTGCATTAGGGTTTGGGATTTCCCGGACTTTTTTATTTCCCGGGAAACGGGAATGAACAAATTTGATTCCCGGGATTTTTGAACAAAATTGTTAATGAAAACCACCTATATAAGTAATTTTTGTTAAAAAAACACTATTTCAGTACAAATGCAGTCTGTGTATTGAGAATTCAAAGTAAAAAATATCAGAATGTTGAACATTTGATTACACATAAATTACTCGCAGCACTGCCAAATGAATTGCATGATTCCAGCAGGCACCTACTACTGGACTGTCGGAAACAAACCGTTTCATCACACTTGGCCCATTAGATATGGTGGCCACAATGTTATTTTCTAAAGACAAATAAAACTCTTCTAATATTATTTCTACAATTCTTCTTATTTCATCAGCATTACATCTTCCTGATATATAAACCAACCCCAGGTTATAAAATGAATTATTTCCGTTTATACATATGTTCAAATATCTCTTTTGCGATATTCTTGTCCATTCATCTAAGATTATAGTAAATCTCCTATTGTTAGAAATGTTGCTCGATAAAAGAATCATGATATCTTTTACATGATTGTAGTAATTTAATATAATGTTCTTTATATCGGTTTCATTTTTTTGCAATGCCAGGTTTTTATTATAAAAACTTTCTCGAATAAACCAAGATCTAGTTATGGTGCGGGTTGACTGCAGCTAATTTGGATACCATTTCAGGAAATGTTTGCCCTACCATAAAACCTTTAATGCCTATTCAGCTTACACTTTTTTCTTCAGGTACTTTGCTAATTTTAGCTGAAACGTTATTCTTGTTGTTTTCTTCAAGAGAAGTTGCATGACCATCAATTTTTTTTTTTTTTTGTGAACCAAATTTAGATGTCGGATAACAAATTTAGATAGCACCGTTAACTATTAGTCTTTTCTTTTCACATTTATTTTTGAAAACGTTACTTATAAAATTATTGACCCTTAATATAGAAGCCTATTTTAAATTTAAAGTCGACTTTATTTTTAATCAAACGGTTTTGTTCATTTTGTGTATGAATTTATATTTTCAAATATTTTGATTGGTTGAAAATAAATTAACCAATCAGAATGCTCCAAAAATAAACCAAGTCAAGGTATACTGCCACCCAATATTTTAACTAAAGTCGACTTTACCTAAGTTATACATTTGAAAAATTTAGATTGTAAGGGCGATTATTTGTAAGAAACAAAGCTTTTTTTCATATTTCTTTTAAACATTTTAACAAGTTTTTAGGTTTTACTACTTAAATTTTGAATAAGTTATGCGAAAAATCTTTATTAGTTGAAATGCTCCTTATTACTTGGCAAAGATTTTATTTGTGTGTCAAATAACTGTATTCCCTTTTAAAAGATTTTAACAATGACATTTTTGTTTTGCTATTTAAAATGTTCTTTATGACTAAAATTAAAAAATCCTATTCGAAACAAAAACAATTTAAAAAATTTAATATTTTTAAAATTTCCCGTTTTCCCGGAAAAAATATATTATTTTCCAGGGAATTCCCGGCAAACTTTTCCCGGGATTTCCCGGGAATTCCCGAACCCCAAACCCTAATTTGCATGAAAGTCCTTGCCCTGATGATTATAATACTAAATTTCTTTTATATGGAAATTTCATTGTTCATATGTTCACTGGATTTAAATTTGTAATAAGTTATTTTAATATATAACTAACGAAAACTACTGCGTTTCATTCGCAGTTACAATATTTAGTTTTTAAACATTTTTCGTTTTTCTTGTTTGCATTTTAATTGCTTTAACTCCCTTGTTCTTTTTACCCCCATTAACACAATGCCCTCCCGTGAAAAAAACTTATTCGATAGCATATCTTTTTGTATTTGGCCATACTAAATTATATAAAATTTGATCCGGAAAATGCATTAATCAAATTGTATATAAACGAATAAAAAAGATATTTGAATTGATATAAATTCATCCAATTTTATTGGAGTTTTGGTCTTATTCAATTGCATTAAATTTTGTTTGTTTATATGAATATGTATAGTGTAGGAAAATAACCATGGATAGTAACCGAAACGATGCGGTTATCGATAAGGGTAACGCTATTTCAGATTATTTCGGTAAAGGTATTTTAAGGGTAACGCTATTTCATTTATTTCGGTATCGGTATTTTAAGGATAACGGGTTTTTAATTGTTTGGGTAACGGTATTTTAAGGATAACGGTAGTCAGTTATTTCAATTCATCCCGCAATTTTCTTTTACAAAAAACAAACGAGATGAAAAACAGAACAAATTTACTAACTTAAAGTACGGAAAATACTCAATAATCACGTGCAATTACCAAAAGCAGAAGATTTAAAATAACGGTAACGGTATTTTAGTGGTAACGGTCTTTCATTTAAGGGTATCAATATTTCATTTATTACGGTATCGGTTTTTTAGGATAACGGTATTTCAGTTATTTCGGTAACGGTATTTTAGGGGTAACGGTAAGGGTTTTGAATCGATAACGGTATTTTAGCGGCATTGCCTGCCAACCCTGAAAATAACCAATTAATTAACTGAGAGAATTATCTGAATGATATTAATAAATTTTTGTATAAAAACGATGCATTTTCACTGGGCCTCGTCCACTGAAACTTTTTATTGAATTAATGGAATTTTTCATAAAATTATGTGAGAATATTCATTTTAGTTATTAAAAGTTTCATACACTTAATAAAAAAGTTTCATTAAAACTACCCAGTCAGAAAAATACAAACGGGAAAGCGGTGGCAAAGCACTTTAACATGTGGTATAAATACTGGCAAAAAGTGCTTTCCCATTTCCAAAATGATAACATCATTAGACAAAAGTACCGGCTGTTCAAAAAGCGCCGGAAAGCACTGGAGGAACAAAATTTTTAAACGTTGGCAAAACGCTGGCAAAACCAATAAATAGATGGTCTGGAAATATATTTTCCAAAATAAAATTAAAAAAAGTTCATATGTATATTTTTTGGTCCTGCCGTGATTTGAACCCAGACCGTCAGATTGGCAGACGATTGCTCTACCCACTGAGCTAACGAGACATATAATATTTGATGGCTAAACGCATAAATGAGTGATAATAGCTGGATAAACAGTATAATTTTGGTAGGACCCTTATATGGGCACTAGGTCTGAACATGGACCGATATTCACCAAAATCAATAGGATGCGTTATTGGGCCAATATAGGTCTGTGTACCAAATTTCATCAAAATATCTTAATATTTGCGACCTGCAGCGTATAAACAGTATAATTTTGGTAGGACCCTTATATGGGCACTAGGTCTAAACATGCATCGATGTTCACCAAAATCAATAGGCTGCGTTATTGGGCCAATATAGATCTGTGTACCAAAATTCATCAAAATATCTTAATATTTGCGACCTGCAGTGTATAAACAGTATAATTTTGGTAGGACCCTTATATGGGCACTAGGTCTAAACATGGACCGATGTTCACCAAAATCAGTAGGCTGCGTCATTGGGCTAACATAGGTCTGTGTACCAAATTTCATCAAAATATCTTAATATTTCCGACCTGCAGCGTATAAACAATATAATTTTGGTAGGACCCTTATATGGGCACTAGGTCTAAACATGGACCGATTTTAACCAAAATCAATAGGCGTCGTCCTTGGGCCGACGTAAGTCGGTGTACCAAGCTTCATCAAAATATCTTAATATTTGCGACCTGTAGAGTGCGCACAAGAATGCATGGACAGACAGATAGGCGGACGGACGGACAGACGGACATCGTTAAATCGAAATAAAAAAAAATTCTGAGCCGATCGGTATACTATAAGATGGGTCTAGGACCAATATTTTTTGGTGTTACAAACATCAGCACAAACTTATAATACCCTGACCACATAGTGGTGTAGGGTATAAAGTACTTTTACTGAAGAGAACAAGGAACAATATCTCGCATTACCAAAGTGGTGTTTTTATGCCAGTCAACTTTCATATCAAGTGGTAGAGTGCTGGACTAGCAATCGTGAAGTCGCAAGTTCGATCCCCGGTGTCGGCAATAAAAAAACTTTTATAAAATAAAAAAAATATAATTTTTTTTGTAAAGAATTTTTTTTAAAATTTTAATTGGTGAAAAAGAGCTTCCTTTGCACTCGTTCAAAAAGTACTGAAAAAATGTTGAAGTGGGAGTACTCCTCTCCTATGACAACTCAATGTTAAAATCATTAGTGTTTATGTTAAAAAAGAAGTAGATCTAGATCATCAATTGTATTGCTTTTTCTACTCCTTCGGCATCTCTTTTTTTGCTGGGATACTATATAGGCATTTTTATGTAGAATAAGAAGACAAACACTTCCTTCATACTATACTTCTGCCTAAGTATGATGTATGGTGAAGTTTTAAGGGAAAAATAAAAAAATGTGTGAAGACTTTATTTTAAACGACCCTCGTTAAAATTTCGACAGAGACAATTAAGATTGGTTCCCATTATTTTGTGTAGTAATATATGTAGTTTTCATAAAGTAATTACATTTTTAACAAATATCGGTTATTCCATGACAAATTGACCAAAATTTGACTTTAAAGTATCGGTTTATTATACATATATGTTATATGGAAACCCTTAGTAACAAGATTTGGACACGCTAGAACCCCTAATTTTGTGAGGTTTGAAAAAAAATGCATAAGCAAAAAATGGGGGAGGTGGGGACAAATGGCTCCTCATCGGGGTCAAAGGTGGTGGTGAAGGGTTAAAAATCCACAAAAAGCCTCACAACTTCCCCGCAGTCACCCCTAGAGCGGTAAAATGTATATACCGGTATTATTGAAAAAATTTACAAAAATATAAATAAAAACGTTCTTAATTATAAAAAACTCAATTTTATTAAATTTTTATAAAGGATAACTATAGTTTATGGAAATGGAAATGGAAATTAAGCCAGAATATTGTTTTTTAGAAAAAGGATATATGGGAGGTAGTCATGTCCTTTCCCCGAACAAAACAAACTTAACCACTGAGTTAAAGGACATAATTTGACCGGCAGTAACCAATTTTCGCTTTATTCTGTATACAATTGTAGCTAAAATTAAAAATTTTATATTAAGGATGTTTAGGAGGTAGTCATGTCCTTGCACCGATTTTTCCGAAACTTCGAATTTTTCTTAATTTACATGTTATAAACCAGCACATCAAATTTCATTCTTCTGCGATAACTCCTCTATTTTGCGATTGACTATACGGGGACGAAGCACTGTGCGACGTTTTTAGAATTTCTGAAAATATTTGTTAAGTTAAATTACAAAGTCAATGAGAATTTCTTGTTCTCGTCTAGGAGCATTATTAAACATTTAAAATATCAAAGAAAAAACAAAAACAACAACAAAAAATTGTACACAATTTGCTTTGTCATCTTCCAATGTACTACTCTGTTGTTTTGACAGATCTAGCAATGTAGTGACATCCATTTTGTTCGATATATTTTTGGTCTTGGGTCACATTTAGTTTTATAAATTGTTATTCGAAGCAATATACAAGTTTATCTTCAACCAGATATAATTTGATCAATTTGATTTGGCATATAAAATTATATAAGAGAAAAGATATTTTCGGACAACGAATAAGAAAATTTTGAAAATCGGAATCGCAGATGAACTCATATTTTATTTTATAAGTTGTTATTCACTCTCTAATATGAATCTAATCGTTTTTTCACGGGCTGTTAGCTACTAACTGGGACTTTAACTGACACATTTTTTAATGTTTACCACATTAATTTTAAATTTAACTTTAGGTTTTATGGGTTATGTTTATAATTGTTCCGTTATAATCGAATGGACGTCTGCAAACGTTTTTAGGAAGTAACGGGAATAAGTTACGTTAGATGTGAAAATGTATAAAAATTGAGTTTTCAACGTTGATAATTATCTGTGTTGAAAGTTAACTTGCATAAGGAAAGTAATATGTTAGTTTTCATCTTCTACGCGTTTTTATGCACTTTGAGTTTTTTATGAGTTAACGGATATATTCAAGTCGAAAACACACCTAAAGATAAAACTAAATGTTGGAAAATTTGATTGCCCTTGTCAGCTGTTTTTTAGAAAATCATAAATTTATTTTGCAATTTTTGCTACATTTGTAATAATTGAAGTTTTTAATTTAATTTTTTTAATTGTTAAAATAACTGCAATAGTCAATTAAAAATATATTTTTACTGTAGTTATTTTAATTGTAATTTTCAGTTAATTTTACCAACACTCATAGTCAATATGTAATCCCCAAAAATCCCCAATTTTTATTTTCTGGAAAAAATTCGTATTCGTTAACTTTTTAGAAATGCTACATTTATTTAATTTTCTTTTCGGTAAGTTATACTCGTACACTCAAACTTAATAAATTTTGTAATTGTAACAAATTATAAAAAAGAACAAATAAATTTAAAAAAACGGCAAAAAATGTGAACCAAAATTTTTCATTTTAAATATTTCAGAATCAAAATTTTCCGATTCATCAGCTTCAGATATTTTGTTGCATATGGTACTGTATTAAAAATTTTAATATTTCAGCAGATGGATTGAATTTTTGACAATTGAATAACATGTAAAATATATATTTAATTTAAGAAGAGCTTCTTATAACTCATATTACATTCGAATAACCTTAAATATTTTGGAACCAAAAGGAATTCAAATTTTCACCATAAATCCCCAGATCCCCAAACGGAAATTTCTATCCCCTAAACTGACAACAAATCCCCTAAACTGACAACACTGGCCAAATACAAGATTTTAAGAACTGAATGCTAAATTTTATATACATGTATTGTTGTGTAGAAAATATTTAAAAAAATTGTAAATGTGTAATATGTAAAATGTTTATAAATGTAAAAATTTAGCTGAATATAAATGCCAATTTCTGTTGTAACTTTCATAACTTATTTGTTTACATACATATATTAATTTTAACAGACACAAATCACAAATGTTTAAAAAAATTTGTGTTTGAAATATTTTTAGTTCAACCCAAAGACTGAGTCAGAAACTGAATGGTGTAGGGCAGGGATGGCGAAGCTGTGACACGCGTGTCAGTAATGGCGCGTGAGTGGATTTTAGGTGGCACGCGACTTTTTTTTTGGATATTTTCAAAAAATTTAAACTATTAGAAGAACAGCAAAAAATTCAGTTAAGTGTTAAATTTCGCTACAAAAATGTGTGATTTAACTCCATAATGGTGAAATTTTTCATAGAGCTTGTAAATCGCCTTTTAAAATTAATAAAACTATGTATTGCCACCAATTTTTGTTTAAAGAAATATGGCTAATACAGAACTCGGAAATTCGATTATCAGAAAATTCTGGGAAAATTTCTAAAATTCTAGATTGAAAGTATGAGAAAATGCCTCATAATAGCAGAAATAAAAAGTACCAGAAAATTGCACAAAAATCGAAAACAACTAATACCTAGCAAAATATTGGTAATGACACCTCATTACTATCTGCATTACCAAAAATGATATATCATTACCTTTTGCATTATTTTATAATATAAAATAATGACTTCCTAATAACGGCCTATTGTATTCATTGTTTCTAAATATAAAATAATGACTTACTCGTAAGTAACTTACAGTTAAATTTTATACATTTTTATTTATCAACAATTATCTTAATTTTTGCATTAAAAATATAAAAATTGTTTTTTCGGACTTTCTATATTTTCATATATTTAGTTAGAATATTCTTCTACCTCAAGTCCAAATTCGAATATGATATTGTCATATTAGATTTTATTTGTTGTTTCAAAAAGGGTTGATCATTTTCATGATAGACAATACAATTGTTTCGTAGACATCACTCTACTCTTCAGTTGTCCGCAATAAGAAAATGATAACTTTCTTACTCAAACCGAGACATTACATATTATTTATTATAGTATGTAAATATGTTTTATGTTTAAATTTTTATGACGAGTCCTAAAATTACACACTAGAGAAAACTTAAATTTTTCTGAATGTATTTCCTTAGGCTAATAGTATTTGCTTATCTCCATATTTTTAAGAATCAAGTAAGCAATCGGATAACCACTTATAATTCAACTTTTTGTTATCATGTGTGTAACCACTTCTTATTCAAAATCTCATAACTACTTATTTCTCATTTTTTCGTAAGCGAGCGGGTAAGTGTGACTACTTATAAAAACGAAAACGCCAAACAAAAATAATGAGTTTAGACGCCAAAAAATATGTTGTGGGGAGCTATGAAATTCTATTATATAACCACTTATTTGGTAATGAAAGATTTTGCTGGGTAAAATTGGATCTAAAAAATTAAGTTTTTTTAAAGGTAAAATAGGTGCTACGAAATAACCCTCAATCAAATAAAAGCTGAAAATAAGATTCATAATGAAATAACAAAATCAAATTTTTGCCCGAAGCACATTTTTTAACTAGTTTCTTAGGTACCCGAGTAAAAATAGTTATATAGGAAATTATATAATTTAATATGGACTAGTATGTTAATATATAGTCAAGTGTGATACTATATCTTTGCGGATATAATTATGTATAGCTTTGAGTTTTCTTATATGATGTCATATATAGATAAGTATATGTATGCATAGCGCATGGTACGGGGACATTTTTTCGATCAAGTGTTTAGTATGGAGACATTTGGTTAGTTTGGGGACTGTCCTCAAACTCTTCTTAGGTCCTGCGCATAGTTTCAAGACATTTCTGACTCATATACAGCATAGTTTGGGCACATTTTTGGCTTTGTCTCCGAACTATGCGCACCACATACATATATAAATATATATGTCCCCATATATTAATATGTACCATATTTAGTTATATATGCTATGACAATTTTAATACAGCGTCATATATAATTAAAAATGGCTTTATCGGTAAATATATAAAGTTTTATATAGCTCAATGTTAAATTTTTTTCTAAGTTGTTTTAGATATATTTAAGTATAGCGCAATTCAAAAAAACTTCTACGTCTTTTTGAGATATATTTATGTATGATTTCAAAATATAAAAGGTGTACTTATTATAACTCGTAAATTCCTTGTAAACCTTGTATAAATACAAGCCATATTTTTTATGTATGGAATTTGACATTAACACTCTAATGCCCAAGGCCGCTAAAAGCGGACTGCAGATATTAAATAGTTTTTCGCTAAATAACATTTTTTTTATTAAACAAGTTATATTATATCAATTGAAAACATAATTACCTACCTTTTTGCCTTCAAACTTTTTTGTATAAGGAACGATTTTCAAACGAGAAGGATGTAAAGTGAAAATTTTTTAAATTTGAAAAGATTAACTTTTTAAAATCATAAAAAATATTTGAAAAATCATCAAAAATACATTTACGATCTGGCATACATTATCGACAATACCGAAGCTAGCTTAGAGTCTCTACTTATAAAATCAGTTACAAATTTTGGTCCAGGACTCACAGGATAACGTCAGTATACATCTTACGAACATCTCTCTAACTCAAAAACTAGCTGAAATTAGACACAGATTACATACTTAGAGCTAGTAGCAAGCAAAACTAGTTTTGTCAAAATTTATTGATGTTTTGTGCCAAATTTCGTAATTTTCAAAAAGCGAAAATCGCTATAACTTCTGAAAGAACAAGACTAGATGAAGAATTTTCAGTCCGTGATTTTATTTTATTGATAGTAGATTTTCAATGCCAAATATATAGTTTAAATATTATCGCAATCAGAAGGAAGAGCATTAGAGGGTTATACTCATAAACATACCAGGTTTACACAGTTTACGGGTAGAATACAATTTTATATGAGAAGGCTTAAAATGCTTGGTTACAATTATGTACAACTTCTTCTAAATACTTAAATTTTTATTTAAATTTTGAATTCTTAAGGGTGTTTTTTTAGTACTTTTTATTACTTTTTGTTTTAAGCCTGAAATATAAAGCGTTATATAATTATGTCTCTCTACATCAAATTAGATATGATTATATCGGGTCAAAATCCGGATAAGATTCTATATGATTCAATATATTTAGATCTTATGCGATATAAATTTATCCACCATTTTTCGGATCATATATCTCCAATTATATTAAATAAGATATCATTACATATAACATCATATCGTCGCCTAAAATGCAAAAGGGCGTAACAACACTTTTTATTTTTTTACACTAGAACCAAGAAAAAACGTTGTAGAATGAAAGATATTCTATATTTTCTTCTCTTGTTTAAAACACGACTATAGACTTATTTCTACATATAAGTTTAAAATTTTGTAGGGAAATGTAATTTAGTCTAGTGCATCATAATCAATCAGAAAATCGGCTTAAATTTTTTTTGTTTTTACTCGGGTACTTAAATAATAGTACGTACTTAATAATTTTGGCGCAGAATAATTTTACTTTTTTAACAAAATGAAATAATCACCAAAAAATGAAAAGGCAATAATGTTTAAACTATTTTAATATTAGCTGTATTTTGTCTCATGCCTATCAACGTTAAGTATTTCACGCAAATCTACGTTAAACCGATTATAGTATAAAAAATTTTAAACAGTTTATGTTTATAATTGTTCCGTTATAATCGAACGTATGCCAACAAAAGTTTTTAGGAAGTAACGCGAATAAGTTACGTTAGATGTGAAAATGTATAAAAATTGAGTTTTCAACGTTAATAATTACCCGTGTTGAAAGTTAACGTGCATACGAAAAGTAATATATTAGTTAGCAGAAAATTTTTATACTTTTATGAGGGTTCTTATTTAGTAAGTAAAAAATTATTCAAACAAAGCAAAAAATTTTTTATATTTTAAACTACTTTCTCTAAAATTACGCATTTTTTGAATTAAAATATTACTCTTAGTAAAATGAATCACAAAAGACACAACAATTTAAGGCAAAGAAAGATGATTCAGAAACGGTAAATAAATTTGAATATTTTGTGAACAATTCAAAAAAGATTAATTTTTTAGCCCAAAGAATTTTTTAAAATATTTCTTTGAGCCATTTTTAAATCAAAAAGAAGGCTCGTTCGGATGCACCACTTTCACACAACTGAAAGTTTAATAATATATTTTGAGCACTTTTCTGATTCATTTTTGGGCTCGTTTGTTGGCTGGGAGCTCTAGAGAAAATAAATTATATTCAAAAGTTTAGTATCATATTAAAAAATTGGGATAACGCGGAATTGTTTGCTTTAAAAGCGAGATAAAAATTCGAGGCGGCACAAGCCTTTAAAAAGCGGTATAATCTCGTCAAAAGCGGAGTGAGTGGTTGGTCGAGTTAAGTACACTAATAGAAAAAAGCCTGTAAAAAGTTTTTCTAAAGCTACTAAAAATTAGTTAAAAATTACCTTGCATAGAAAACTGATAAGATAAGAATAGCAAAAATAAAGCTGTTAAATATACGGAATTTTAGTTTTATTTGAAAAAAAAAATTTACTCTGCTAGAATCAGGAACTTTTAAATAATAAACCTGTAAAAATAGCAGAAATACCTACTAATTGTTTTTTATTTCCGTTAGTGTATGAATAAAATTTTATTGTATCTAAGTGTTTTACCAAATTTAAGTGCTTGAAGGACAATTCTCAAAAGTAGATTTAGAGATCCTTACGAGGCCCGTAGAACAGCCTTAAACATTTCCTTAAATGAATTCAAACTCATAAAAACAAAGACTCCTAAGCAATTCTACGTTATATTGAGCCATAAAGTATTTTTCCCAGGCTTAAGAATTAATTAAAGAAGAAGGAATTTTTCACTTAATATTCGTATATTGGAGGCGAAAAACTTTAAAAAGTTTAATAGGGCGTCTGTGCAAAAAAATCGATATTTGTTGATCGGCGTAATTTTTTGAGGCTCCATTGGATGTTTATTTTGTTATCGCTGTTTTCTATATTACAATATGTATGTTTTTAAATTCTGATTTTAATTTTTTTTATTTAATTAATATTTGCCGCATTTGCCCATGTATATGCAGTTAAGAAGGCGACAAAATAAAATAAAATAGCTAAAACTTTTTTTATTTTTAACTGTTGAAAAATAACTAACAAATGCATTAAAAATAACTACCAATGTCGTAAAATTAACTGATGAATTTGTACTATAAAAATTTCAAAACAACTGACAAAATCGGTAAAAACTACTGTTTTTTACAGTCAATTCTTTTTGTTTGTAAAAGTATATTTCAATAAAAAAAAATTTTTTTTCTCTCGATTACAGAAATATGTGTTATTTTTTCAGCCTATTTAAAATTCGAAGTAAAAATTCCAAACCGTTCTCCAGTTACTATGCTTTTATGCATTGGAGGTACAATACAAGTTTCTGATTTTTATTTGCAAACTAGAAATATATCAATAGTAACAAATATAAACTTAACAAGAATTTTTAAAATTAAAAAAAATTTAACAACATTTTTTATTTTTTAAATAACTAACAAAAACTACTGTTTACTGTAAAAACACTGTTTTGGTAGTTGTTTATTATGATATTAAAAATAATTGATTTAAACAACTGTTACGAAATTACAGTACTTTTTGTTAGTTGTTTTCTTAAATAACCGTCATAAAAGTTGTTTTGCTTTTTGCTATAGAAAAAACAACTGTAATTACTGTTAAAAACAACAACTCCTGATTACTACACAAACAACTGTCATGTAGTAACTGTCAGACTTTGTTGAGTGTACTAATTAAAAAAAATTTATTTACAAGAATTCGTTGATTTTTACAATTCTTGTTTAGTCTATATTTGTTACTATTGATATATTCTTAGTTTGGAAATAACACTCAGAAAATTTTATTGTGTCTCGAATGAATAAAAAGGTAATAATTGGAGAACCGTTTGAAATTTTGACTCCAAATTTCAAGTACGATAAAGTAATTATACGCTTGTTACAATAGAAAGAAAAAAAGTTTTTTTTTATAATTTTTTTTAAATGAATGTTTTTTAGTTTGACTATAGATCACAAATTAATATTACTTTCTGTTTAAATTATTTTCCAAATTAAAGAAAGATGATACAATTTTCACAAGTAAATTACAAAGAATAAAAAATTTTGGAAGAATTCGATAAGGCCAGCAAGACAGAATACGTATTTTCGGCTTTCGCTACAAAGCCATCATCAGTGTCATACGCCTTGAATGTGTTAATAATTGATAATTGTCTACTTATGTTACAGTTGAAAGTAAATCGAATATGTTAACAACTCAACTTAGACTAATATCAACGAAAATTGACAATGCTATTTTTATCCTTTGTTATTATTACTCTTTTTTGCTTTGAACCTTAATTCTTAAGGTATCTCAGCTGATTCTATTCAACTCTGTGTATGATAACCACAGATTTTTGAATTACAACGAACCGTTAAATTTAAATTTAAATGTATGTTATTTAAATTATATGTTTGCACCGTGTCAATGTGTGTTTTTTCTCTTATGTTGGTAAATGAATGTTTTTTAGTTTGACTATAGATCATAAATTAATATCACTTTCTGTTTAAATTATTTTCCAAATTAAAGAAAGATGATACAATTTTCACAAGTAAATTACAAAGAATAAAAAAGTTTGAAAAAATTCTATAAGGCCAGCAAGACTGAATACGTATTTTCGGCTTTCCTATAAAGCCATCATCAGTGTCATTCGCCTTGAATGGGTTAATAGTTGATATGTCTACTTATGTTACAGTTGAAAGAAAATCGAATATGTTAACAACTCAACTTAGACTAATATCAACGAAATCTAACAATGCTATTTTTATCCTTTGTTATTATTACTCTTTTTTGCTTTGAACCTTAAGTCTTAAGGTATCTCAGCTGATTCTATTCAACTCTGTGTATATAACCACAGATTTTTGAATTACAACGAACCTTTAAATTTAAATGTATGTTATTTAAATTATATTTTTGCACCGTGTCAATGTGTGTTTTTAAGATGAATGAGGGGAATGTTTATTTGAGATCTTATTTTGGTAAATAAATTTTCTTTAGTTTGACTATAGATCATAAATTAATATCACTTTCTGTTTAAATTATTTTCCAAATTAAAGAAAGATGATTTCAATTTTTTATTTACAAAAAATAAAAAAAATTGTACAAAATTCTGTTAAACGCGTTCTAATTCGGTTGAACTAATTTTTCCTGTTGTTTTCGTTTAAATCCGTTGTTTAGCTAAAGTTGTTTATTATCCAATTTCACCACAAAAACATATTTCTGCTGTACTTGAACTAATTTTTCCTCCGGATATTTAGCTATTTTTTTATAAATGATTTTGACAATTTATCAGCTAATATCGATAAATTTATCGGCAACTTTTTTAATATTTGTGTTTTCAAAAGAAAACGGTAGGGGCCCTAGTGTATAGTGATTGATGGTGAAGTGTGTATTAGTGAATTTGCCGACCAATACAAATTAGAAAATTTCTAGTAAGTGTATTTTAATATTTGTAATGAGTCATCACTGATGACGCTTACCAATACAAATAAAAATAATATGGCGCTTGTTAAGAAAGTTTTAGTAAATAAAATAATATGATAAGAGCATGTTTTCTCTTGTTTTTGTTAATCAGCAAAGGAACGCAAAAGAAAACGGAGGTATAGTTGCAGTTAAAATTGTATTAAAAAAATAAAATAATACAGGTTTGTTTTATAATATAAACTATATTTATTTACGCGAATACTATTAAATATGTTATTGTTTTTATTTTATTTTAGCCCTTTAACATTTTCATCTAAATTCTACCCGCAGGTAGACGAAAAAAAGGAACGAAATAACACAACTTCCGCTGGCACACATATTGGCAAGAAAATAAAAGTGATATTTAACGCAAATAGTGTTTTTGGATTGTGTAATTTATTCGAAAATAAAATGAACAATATTTACATTAATTTGTTTTTATTCAATTAATAACAAAAAGTGATTGTAATTTTAGCAGCATGTTTTGCAGATTTCAACTGAACCACTTTCATTTCTATTAAACGAAATTTCTTCTAAATTTTTGAATTTTAACTGAATTTTTTACCTATTTACTTATAACCAACTAAAATTTAGCAGAAAACATGTGCTGATTTCAACTGAGTATTTTTCATTTCCCTTAGACCATACATGAGACTAATTAATTATTTGGACAAATTAATTGGTGATTTCATTACCATTAAATTGAAACTAATGCTAATGAAATTTTTGGCATTATTATTACTTGGACTAATGCTAATGCTTTGAAATACATCGATTTCATTACTAATGCCAATTGTATAGTAAATTCATTATGATTACTAATGCCTCAATTATAAGAAAGAATTGGCATTTGTAAACGTCATTTTATAGATTTCAAATTCATTTCTGAGCAAATGCGGAATGTGAAAAGGGTTTTGTGGTATAAAAAATTAATTAAAATACTTAATCAGCGATTTACATTGTGCAAAGGAATATATTGATACAAGAATTTTACTTTTTGCAAAATTATTTTCGCAAACTTTTTTTTTCAAACTAACCACCAGTCTTTGGTATGAGTTATGGGTACTATAGTAACCAGATTCTAATTTTACAAAAACCACACTTAAAAAATTGCAAAATAATGGCGGAACGCGAAAAAAGCTTTATGGTACAAAAACTTTATCAGCGATTTTCATTCTGCAAATAAATATTTATACTGATGTAAGAATTTTCCTTTTTGCACATTTTTTTTTCGGGATATGTTTTTGAGATTTTTTTTTTCAACTAGCCACCAAACTTTGTTCTATGAAATGGGTGTTATAGTCCCTAGATTATAAATTTAAAAAAACCGCACTTAAAAAATTGCAAAATAATCGCGGAACCCGAAAAAAGACTTTATAGTACAAAAGTTGAACTAAAAAACTAAATCAGCGATTTTTATCCTGCAAAATCACAGAACTTTATTCTATGAATTTGGTATTATAGTCCCTAGGTTATAAATTTTAAAAAACCACACTTGAAAAATTGCAAAATAACCGCGGAACGCGAAAAAGACTTTATGGTACAAAAGTTGAATTAAAAAACTAAATCAGCGATTTTTATTCTGCAAACAAACATACTGATGTAAGAATTTTCCTTTTTGGAAATTTTTTTGCCGCGACTTTTTTCGCGATTTCTTTTATCAATTAATCACAGAACTTTGTTCTATGAATTGGGTATTATAGTCCCTAGATTATAAATTTAAAAAAATCAGACTTAAAAAATTTCAAAATAACCGCGGAACGCGAAAAAAGACTTTATGGTACAAAAGTTGAATTAAAAAACTAAATCAGCGATTTTTATCCTGCAAACAAACATACTGATGTAAGAATTTTTCTTTTTTGTAAATTTTTTTTCCCCGACTTTTTTCGCGATTTCTTTTTTCAATTAATCACAGAACTTTGTTCTATGAATTTGGTATTATAGTCCCTAGGTTATAAATTTTAAAAAACCACACTTGAAAAATTTGCAAAATAACCGCGGAACGCGAAAAAAGACTTTATGGTACAAAAGTTGAATTAAAAAACTAAATCAGCGATTTTTATTCTGCAAACAAACATACTGATGTAAGAATCTTCCTTTTAGGAAATTTTTTTTCCGCGACTTTTTTCGCGATTCCTTTTTTCAATTAATCACAGAACTTTGTTCTATGAATTGGGTATTATTGTCCCTAGATTATATATTTAACAAAACCCCACTTAAAAAATTGTAAAATAATAGTGAAACGCGAAAAAAGGTTTTATGCTACAAAAATTTAATTAAAAAACTTAATCAGCGATTTTCATTCTGCGAACAAATATACTGATGTAAGAATTTTCCTTTTTGCAAAATTTCTTTTGCGCGGCATTTTTTCGCGGTATTTTTTGCAACTACCCACCGTACTTTATTCTATGAATTGGGCTTATAGACCCTAGGTTATGATTCTAAATAACCACAAGTAATAAATTGCAAAATAATCGCGGAACGCGAAAAAAGGCTTTATGGCACAAAAATATATAAAAAACTTAATCAGCGATTAACAATCTGCAAAAAAATGCAACTTTTGTACCATAAAGTTTTTTCGCGTTCCGCGATCATTTTGCAATTTTTTAAGTGTGGTTTTTTTAAATTTATAATCTAGGGACTATAATAACCAATTCATAGAACAAAGTGATTAATTAAAAAAAGAAATCGCGAAAAAAGTCGCGGAAAAAAATTTATAAAAAGGAAAATTTTTACATCAGTATGTTTGCAGAATGAAAATCGCTGATTAAGTTTTTTAATTCAATTGTTATACCATAAAGTCTTTTTTCGCATTCCGCGATTATTTTGCAATTTTTTAAGTGCGGTTTATTTAAATTTAAAATCTAGGGACTATAACACCCATTTCATAGAACAAAGTTCGGTGGCTAGTTGGAAAAAAAATCGAGAAAAAGTCTCGGAAAAAAAATTTGCAAAAAGGAAAATTCTAACATAGTATATTTGTTTTCAGAATGAATATTGCTGATTAAGTTTTTTAATTAAATTTTTGTACCATAAGGTCTTTTTTCGCGTTCCGCGATTATTTTGCAATTTTTTAAGTCTGATTTTTTAAAATTTATAATCTAGGGACTATAATACCCAATTCATAGAACAAAGTTCTGTGATTAATTGATAAAAGAAATCGCGAAAAAAGTCGCGGCAAAAAAATTTCCAAAAAGGAAAATTCTTACATCAGTATGTTTGTTTGCAGAATAAAAATCGCTGATTTAGTTTTTTAATTCAACTTTTGTACCATAAAGTCTTTTTCGCGTTCCGCGGTTATTTTGCAATTTTTTAAGTGTGGTTTTTTAAAATTTATAATCTTCGGACTATAATACCCAATTCACAGAACAAAGTTCTGTGATTAATTGAAAAAAGAAATCGCGAAAAAAGTCGCGGGAAAAAAATTTACAAAAAGGAAAATTCTTACATCTGTATGTTTGTTTGCAGAATAAAAATCGCTGATTTAGTTTTTTAATTCAACTTTTGTACCATAAAGTCTTTTTCGCGTTCCGCAGTTATTTTGCAATTTTTTAAGTGTGGTTTTTTAAAATTTATAATCTAGGGACTATAATACTCAATTCATAGAACAAAGTTCTGTGATTAATTGAAAAAAGAAATCGCGAAAAAAGTCGCGGAAAAAAAATTTCAAAAAGGAAAATTCTTACATCAGTATGTTTGTTTGCAGAATAAAAATCGCTGATTAATTTTTTTAATTAAAATTTTGTACCATAAAGTCTTTTTTCGCGTCCCGCGATTATTTTGCAATTTTTTTAGTGTGGTTTTTTAAAATTTATAATCTAAGGACTATAATACCCAATTCATAGAACAAAGTTCGGTGATTAATTGAAAAAAGAAATCGCGAAAAAAGTCACGGAAAAAAAATTTCAAAAAGGAAAATTCTTACTTCAGTGTGTTTGTTTGCAGAATGAAAATCGCTGATTAAGTTTTTTAATTAAATTTTTGTACCATAAAGACTTTTTTCTCATTCCGCGATTATTTTACAATTTTTTAAGTGCGGTTTTTTAAAATTTATAATCTAGGGACTATAACACCCATTTCATAGAACAAAGTTCGGTGGCTAGTTGAAGAAAAAGCAATCTATCCATCCCCCTTTTTTTGTAAACAAATGCTTTTTTTTACTCAATTGTTCATAGTTTTTAAGGCATTAGTGCGATTTCATTAGCATTAGCATTACAAATTCTAATGCCAGAAAATTTCAGTACCATTAAATGGTAATGGAATTTTTTTGCCATTAGCATTACTCAACTAATGATAATGAAATTTCAATGCCAATGAAAAAGTCCCAAGTATGCATTAGACAACATTTTTTATAAATTATTGTATTTGAAGTAACTTTTTTACCTAAATTTAGCAGACCATTATTCTCAATATCATTGAAATTTCTGCTGGCGCAAATTCAGGTACTACCCAGGAAAAAAAGTGAGGAAAAAGAAGTAGTAAAAACATAACAACAGATGAATAGTGAGTAGTGATAATCTGTGGTTTTCACTGATGAATTTAACATTGGATTGTCATAGGAGGGAATTTGTTCTTTTTTGAAACAAATTATGTATATTTGAACCGATGAAAAGGAAGTTCATTTTCACTTGTTTGTATTTTAATTTAATTAAAAAAAAAAACATCATGCATCGTATGCCACACTCGTTGGCATTTCAAGCAGACCCTCTACCCCTTATGCTATGGCTTGTTATAACCCTAAGGGGAAAGGGACCGATCCCAGAAAACACGCAGGATAGGTCTCAAGGGGGCGGATCGGTCTTTTTGTTTGAAAGAGACATGTCACTTTAACATGGTATTGTCATTGGAAATGAACAATTGCCACAGTTTAGACACCTTGTGACAGTAAGGTGGTGTGTCTAAAAATAGCTTTTCAAATAAACTAATATAAAATTAAGAATTAAAAATAATCTACTTGGCGTCGAAGTAGTGCTCGATAACACAACCTCCTGCTTGTAAGGCAAACGCTCTACCGTCTGATCTAATGTTGCTTATGCGTGATGGCTGGCTGCTGGTAAAGTTATATATTTTTCGTTTCTGTTCAAATAAAAAAGAAAAAGAAAAAACAAACACTACAAGCAAATACAAAAAATGGAAAAGAAAAAAATAGAAAAGAAAACAACACTAACACACACACAAATATAGTGGAAGTGCCTTCAGTATGCCCCCGATTGACCAGTCACAGGATATGTCCTTTAATTGCAGTTGACTCGTTTTTTGCGTGGGCGAATTATAAAAATCAATTAAAAATTAGAAAATTACCTCAAAAACTCTGATAATATAAATAAAAATTTAAAAAATTGCCCTTAAGTTAAAAAGAAAATTAAATGAATTAAATGAAAATATTTTTAAAAATATGACGCGAATTTTATTTTTTATTTCGGTATTGGTCAAGTTTTTTAAAAGCAACAGTGAAACTAACGAATCAGAAAATACTTAGAAAATTAATTCATTCTCTTTGGTTCATATTTGTACTAATTTAGTAATATGCCTTCGGTTGACCAGTCACGGGATAGGTCCTTGGATGGCAATTGCCTCCTCATTCCCCGTAGGGAACTTATAGCTGACTTTTAGCAGTCTTGTTCAGTAAATTGTTATATTTATATTTATTTCTTTCTATTTTTAATAACAAAAATATATAACATATTGGAAAATACATAAAGTTGTTTTTTTAAAGTGTTTTTTTATAAAAATAATACACTCATAGAAAGAAATAAAGCTGTAAAAATAGGAGAAAATGCTACTAAAAATTATGTAATTAAAAATGACCTTGCAAAAAAACTGCTTATATTAGCAGATTGTTTTTTGCTAAATACTAGTAAGATAAAAAGGAAAAATAAAACTGTTAAATTTACAAAATTTTGGTTACATTTAAGTTAACTTTTAATACGAATTACCTTGATAAAATCCGGAAAAAATTTTGCAGCATATTATTAGATAAAAAATAGTTTTTTCTGCAAGGTAATTTTTAACTTATTTTTACTAGTTCTAACTAAAATGTTTACAGGATTTTTCTTTTTCTGTTATATTTAGTTTCTAAATATATTTAGTAAAAATTTTATCAAAATGGATTTTTTTAAATTACAATTTTTTAAATACAAACAAAATTGTAATATTTACCTTTTTCGTATTTTAACAAAAAATATTTGAAGAATTACATATTTATTTAGAACTTTTATATTTCCATAAAATTTCATTTAAAATTAATAGAAAATTAAAAAAAAATTTTAAATCGTTTCAAAAATTATTTTTTGAGTGTACAAAATAGAAAAAAATAAAAATTTTACAGTGAAAACTACAAAAAAATATTAATTGTGTGAAAATAGTTCCAAAAATTTTTTTTCGACCTGGTGGGATTCGAACCCGCAACCCTCTGATTTCTGTGCCAGCACGTTCCTATGCAACCCCCATACAAAATATTAACTTCTTATCACCCATGAAAAAGAACTTCTGACTAGCATATATTTATTGCAGCATTAGATGTTGTTTAAAACCCATTCCTAAGGGAGTAATTCTTTGTGATGTAATGAAGGAAGTGATTCATTTAGAAGTCACTCCATTTATTTTTGCTGGGTAGCCACCGAACATTGTTCTATGAATTGGGTTTATAGTCTCTAGATTACATATTTAACAAAACCGCACCTAAAAAATTGGAAAATATTGGCGGAACGCGAAAAAAGACTTTATGGTAAAAAAATTGTACTAAAAACCTTATCAGCGGTTTTCATTCTGCAAACAAATATACTGATGTAAAAATTTTCCATTTTGCAAATTTTTTCTCGCGACTTTCTTTTCGCGATTTTCTTTCAATTATCCACCAAACTCTGTTGTATGAAATGGGTATTATAGTCTCTAGATTTCATATTTAACAAAACTGCACCTAAAAAAAACCGAAATTTTGGCGGAACGCGAAAAAATACTTTATGGTAAAAAATTTGTATTAAAAAACCTTATCAGCGGTTTTCATTCTGCAAACAAATATACTGATGTAAGAATTTTCCTTTTTGAAAATTTTTTCCCTCGACGTTTTCTGCGATTTTCTTTCAATTATCCACCAAAATCTGTTGTATGAAATGGGTATTATAGTCTCTAGATTTCATATTTAACAAATCCGCACCTAAAAAAACGCGAAATTTTGGCGGAACGCTAAAAACACTTTATGATAAAAAATTGTATTAAAAACCATATCAGCGATTTTCATTCTGCAAATAAATATCCTGATATAAGAATTTTCCTTTTTGCAAATTTTTTTCAGCACTTTTTTCGCGATTTTTTCACTTAGCCACAAAACTTTGTTGTATAAAATGGGTATTATAGTCTCTAGATTACATATTTAACAAAACCGCACCTTAAAAATTGCAAAATATTGGCGAAACGCGAAAAAGACTTTATGGTAAAAAAATTGTATTTAAAAACCCCATCAGCGATTGTCATTCTGCAAACAAATATACTGATGTAAGAATTTTCCTTTTTGTAAATTTTTTTCCGCGCTTTTTTGGCGATTTTTTTGCTAGCCAACAAACTTTGTTGTATGAAATGGGTATTATGGTCTCTAGATTTCATAAATATTTAACAAAACTTCACCTAAAAAAACGCGAAATTTTGGCGGAACGCGAAAAAACCCTTTATGGTAAAAAAATTGTATTAAAAAATTATCAGCGATTTACATTTTGCAAACAAATATACTGATGTAAGAATTTTCCTTTTTGCAAATTTTTTTTCCGCCACTTTTTTCGCAAAATATTGGCGGAATGCGAAAAAAGATTTTGTGGTAAAAAAATTGTATTAAAAAACCTCATCAGCGATATTCATTCTGCAAACAAATATACTGATGTAAGAATTTTACTTTTTGCAAAATTTAGTTTTTTGTTGCAAAACAAAAAAAAAAAAACAAAACCGATGTAAGAAACAAAATTTTGCAAAATGTAAAATTTTTGCATCATTAATTCGTTTGCTGATTGTACTGAAACTAAAATTTTATAAATTGAAAAATAAAAACTGTTTTTTTTAATAAAGAAACTTTTTTTTTCTACAAAAAAAACTTCTTTTTTTTTTGTACAAAAACTTTTTTTTTATTTTTTCTTTTTTTGTTTGGAGTTGAAAATAAAAAAATATCATTTTTAAATTTTTTTTCTTTTTTTTATAAAGATAAATATATTTTCAATTTTGGATGAATATAAAAAAAATAATTTAGAAATTTAGAAATTTACTTTATTTTGAACAGAATACTTTTTTATTTCTTGATGAAAACTTAAAAATAAAGTTTTTTGTTTGTAAAATCCGGTGCCTGCTTTAAAGATATTATTTGATTAAGATTTTTTTCAAGTATGTACTTCGAAAATATATTTTTACGAATATGTATGTTTCTATTTGTTATATTGGCATAGTATTATATATCGCTGGAAAGTTTATTAAAAACTACATAAGGTGAAAGCAGAAACACATGGCATGTTGTATAATAACCAAAAAAGTAATATACATTCCGAGATAATTAGAGCATAAAATATATATAATTATATAAAAAAGTTTTTTAATCGGGAACCCTTTTTTAATTTCAGAAAACTGGATTATTTACGTCAAAACGTCAAATTATATTTACATCTGAAGATTCACATTATTCTGTAGAAAAATTGGCCATATTTATGGGTATGGGCAGTGATAATGTCTGCAAAATCAAAACCAATAAAATTGGAAAGATTGATATTTTTGATTTAGAGGAAAAAATACATAAATACATGAATGACAGTGAATGTGAGGCACTGATGATATCGGCAACAGCAGGAACTACAGTTCTTGGAGCATTTGATGATCTGAATAGTATCGCTGATTTATGTGAAAAATACGGAATGTGGATGCATGTAGATGCAGCCTGGGGTGGTGGTGCATTAATGAGTCCAAAATATAGGAAGCTTTTGAGTGGCATCGAGAGGTATAATATACATATACAGTTTGTCAATAAATTCTTTTCAAAATGAAAATATTTCAAGTTTCTTAAAAAAATTAATGAAAATGCTCAAGTATAAATGTAGTATTAGCTGTTTTCTTAAACTATACACGAGTTTCAATTACGAAATTGATTGGATTGGAAATGGAATGGAATTTTGTAAACGGGCTTATAAAAACTAAGGGAAATGGCATTACAATGACGTCGTAAAACCTTTAATATATTTAAGCTTTAAAATAATAAATAAAAACATATCGAGAGCCTATATTCAAAATATGTCAACTTAAATTTGGTCAAAATGAGTTTCCGATGGCAAATAGCTCCCCATCTGTGATATTAAATTTCAAAGCAAAAAATAATCAGTTCTCGTTTTATATAAATTTTTATTATTATGCTATCTCAAAGTACATTTTTTTGGTGAAAATAAATGCTAACTCCCATAGTAAATTTCCAACTTTTTTTAAAAAAATTAATTTATCATAAATCTACCTCACATCTTATTGCATTTGGCATGTAAATAAAATGTAAGTAAATAGTGGTTCCAAACAACAAAAAAATTAATAATATATAGGGCAATCAAAAAAAGCTCTAAAAGCAATGTTTTAAGCAGGGTTCGTATTTGCACGCACATGTGCACATATTTTCGCACATCTTGCACTTGCTCATGTTCAAAACTGTGTTTATAAACACATGTACATGTGCATGTGCGCATTTGACTTTATACTTTGCACTTGCACATGTGCATGTGCGAAAATATTTTGCACTTCGTACATCAAGATGTGCAAGTGCAAATACATCAAAATGTGCATGTGCGAATGCTATCCGCACATGCACATGTGCAAGTGCAGACTGGTACTTGCACATTACACATCAAGATGTGTATGTGCAAAATGCACACATGTGCGCGCACATGGATGCAAAAAATCGCTCAAATTACAAAAAGTTTCAAATATCAAAAAAATCGCCAAAACAAGAAAAAAAATGCAAAAATTAGAAAAAATCGCCAAAATTTGAAAAAATGCCAAAATTGAAAAATTTTTAAAAAATCGTCAATATTTGAAAAATTTGGCCAAATACCCGAGTAAAAAAAATTGATCTCGCGCAATATCTAATCATATCGAATTTGATATTGTTTAAGAGCTGCTGTAATATCTAGTTGATCCAATTAGATCTCAAAATTGGGTGTATCCAATCATATCGTATTAGATCCCATTGTATATATGGGGATAAACTAAGATCAAGTTATATCTCAAAATTGGGAGGTCCAATGATATCTTTGGAGATAAACCTAGATCTATTTTGATCCGAAAATTGGCGGATCCAGCTATATATTTGGGGATATTTTTAGATCTAATTTGATCCGAAAAATGGCGGATCCAATTAGATCCAGCTATATATTTGTGCATAAACTTATATCTAATTTGATCTCAATTTTGGCAGATCGAATTAGATCCAGCAATATATTTGTGGATAAACTTAGATCTAATTTGATCCGAAAAAGTGGCAGATCGAATTAGATCTAGCAATATATTTGGGGATAAACTTAGATCTAATTTGATCCGAAAAATGGCACATCGAATTAGATCCAGCAATATATTTGTGGATAAACTTAGATATAAATTGATCTGAAAAATGGCAGATCAAATTAGATCCAGCAATATATTTGTGGATTAACTTAGATCTAAATTTATCCGAAAAATGGCAGATCCAATTAGATCCAGCAATATATTTGTGGATAAACCTGGATATAAATTGAATAGAAAATTGGCAGATCGAATTAGATCCAGCTATATATTTGTGGATGAACTTAGATCTAATTTGTTACGAAAAATGACAGATCGAATTAGATCCAGTAATATATTTAGGGATAAACTTGGATCTAACTTTATCAGAAAAATGCCTGATCGAATTAGATCCAGCAATATATTTGGGGATAAACTTGGATATAAATTGATCCGAACATTGGCAGATCAAATAAGATCCAGCAATATATTTGGGGATAAACTTGGATCTAAATTTATCAGAAAAATGGCAGATCGAATTAGATCCAGCAATATATATGGGGATAAACTTGGATCTAAATTTATACGAAAAAGTAGATCTAGGTATATGTGACCTTCTCCGAGAAAAGGGACCTAGTGTGTAAAAAAACGGGTTTGGACTTAAGAGTGGATTCTGGTACCTAAAAGGGTGTATAATAAGATGAAATGAGTTGAGGCACCTAACCATACGAAATCGCATCTCCCAACTGAAGGTGTGTTTGAAGTGATAATGCGTTATGAAACTTTAAATGCGTTCTTCTCAAAACCTAATTTTCACACACTAGGTCCCTTTTCTCGGAGAAGGTCACATATATATTTTAGGATTAAGTTGTATCTAACTTTATCTGGAAAACGGCAGATCGAATAAGATCGAGGATTATATTTGGGGATTACGTAAGATCTAAATTTATGAAAAAAATAACAGATGAAATTAGATCCAGTAATATATTTGGGGATTGCGTAAGATCTTAACTTTTTCAATAAGTTGCAGATCGAATTGAATCCAGTGATATATTTAGTGATTTGGTAAAATCTTAATTTTTCCTATAAATTGCAGATCGAATTAGATCCAGTAATTTATTAGGTATTAAAATGGCAGATAGAATTAGAAACAGCAATATATTTGGGGATTGACATCTAAAACTATCCATAAAAATGACAGATAAAATTAGATGCCGCATTATATTTGGTACTACGTAAGATCTCCATTTATTTGGGATTAAATAAGATCCCAGACATATATTGCCAACTGTTCAAAAAATAATACACCGGCAGAGCACTGATTTTATAAAAATTACAATATTTTGTTAAAATAAGGTTTAAACTCAGAAGGTCTCGAGTTCGATATGCATTTTTTTACAAAATGAATATCTTTTTATAAAATTAAAATTTTGTTTTTTATAAATTTTTTTTATAAAATTATATATTTATTTTTTTATTAAATTGAAATCTTTGAATAAAATAATTTTATTTACATCTTTTTAACGCTCTACACCATGTCAATTGTATTAATTGTTTTTAAGATTTATTAATTGTATTTCAGAAATAATCAATTGAATTTCAGTTTTATCAATTGTATTTCAGAACTTATCAATTATTTTTCAGATTTATGAATTGTATTTCAGAACTAGTCAATTGAAGTTCAGTTTTATCAATTCTGTTTCAGAAATTATTAATTGTATTTCCGAAATTATCAAACTGTATTTCAGAAATTATCAATTGTATTTCAGAAATTATGAAATGTAATTTAGAAATTTTTCTCTATTAACTATGGGTGCGTTCGGCAGATACAACATAATAGACAACAGTTCTACAACAGTTGTACAACTATCTGCTGAACGGCCTGATCACTATTCGCTCAGTCTGAGCGCTCAGGTAGCGCTGTCACATTTTGGTAGCGTAAAAATGTTTGCTACTTTTGATCAAATAGTGATACATTTGTTGTTGTTCATTTACAATAAAAATTGTTTTGTAAGAATGACAAATAAAAACATACAAATAAAATTCGAAAACAAAAATTTTAAAAAATAAAAGGAAACTATAGAAAAAGTTTTTTTAAAAACAAAACATAGAAAACATCGTTCGGCAGAGTAAGTAATCACAAAGCGTTACAAGTCACCGGTATCAGTTTAAGGTTTCTCTGCCGAATGCTACCTATGATAAACAATCAACAAGTTTTGAAATAGATTTGATTATTTCTGAAATACAATTAATAATTTCTGAAATACATTCCATAATTTCTGAAATACATTTAAAATTTGTGAAATGCAATTAATAGCTTCTGAAATACAGTTAATATTGTAGTTGAGTTACCATTTATTACCATATATTGTTTAAATGGCACCATATATGACAATATACTGTTTAAATGGCACCATATATGGTATGTTCCCTATTAAAAAAAATAATATGGAGCTTTATATGGTAATATATAACTTAGTCATCCATGTACCATTTGATCCGAAAAATGGCCCGATAAAATTGTATCAGTTGTTTATCAGTTATTATCTAACTGCATCAGTTTAGATCTGACCTGATTAAATTATGTGTTAATCACATGAAATTGTATCTGATTTTTGACCTGATACAATTTTATTGGTTTATATCACATGGTATCAGTTTAGGTCCAAATAGATATATTTGTATACAAAATTATATAGTTATATCCCAATTTTGACCTATCAGTTTAAAACTTTGATACAATTGTATAAGGTAAATGTCGGATACAATTATATTTTATTTATATAAAATTGAACCAATTACGATCAAACCGATAAAATTGTATCAGCCCATGTGAAAATCGAAATATATATGAACACACATGATCATACATTGACTTGTATATGATCATGCATGGGCATACGTTGTCATATACGTACATGCATAGTTCAATGTATGACCATACATGATCTCATATATTTCCATATATCTTTGGATCCGAAATTTGAGGGTATATGACCGTACATGTTCATATATGACCATATATGCTCACATATGATTCATGTATGCTCATATATGATCATATATGGTCATATACCTCCATATACCCTCAAATTTCGGATCCAAAGGTATATGGAAATATATGAGATGATGTATGGTCATACATTGAACTATGCATGTTAGTATATGACTATGTATGCCCATGCATGATCACATACGAGCCAATGTATGATCACGTATGTTCATATATATTTCGATTTTCACATGGGAGGTCAAAAATCTGATACAATTTCATCTGATTAACACATAATTTAATCAGGTCTGATCTAAACTGATACATTTAGATAAAAATTGACAAACAATTGATAAAAATATATCGGGCCATTCTTCGGATGAAACTATATTTATACAGATATAACTTAATCACATATATGACTATATGTAACTATTTTTATTCGGGTTGTTTAAATGATACGATATATCAAAGTATATGGCATATATTATCATATCTGGAACTGTATTAAAATTGTTGTTGAAATGGCACCATATATTATAATGTATGGTTTAAATGTCACCACATATGGTAATATATTGTTTAAATGATACCATATATCAATATATATTGCACCATATATAGTAGCATATATTATTATATCTGAAACTGTATTAAAAATGTTGTTCATGAGGTCCCATATATGAGCATATATTGTTGAAATGGCACCATTTATGATTATATATGGTTTAAATGGCACCATATATAGTAATATATTACTTAAATAACACCATGTATAAATATATATGGCACTATATATAGTATCATATATTATCATATATGGAACTGTATTAAAATTTTCATCATGAGGTACCATATATGGCCATATATTGTTTAAATGGCACCATATATAATAATATATGGTTTAAATGGTACCATATATGATAATATATGGTTTGAATGGCACCATTTATGATAATATATGGTTTGAATGTCACCGTATATGATAATATATTGCTTAAATAGCACCATATATAAATATATATCGCACTATATATAGTACCATATATTATCATATCTGGAACTGAATTAAAGATTTTGTTAATGAGGTACCATATATGACCATATATTGTTTAAATGGCACCATATATGATAATATCTAGTTTAACTGTCACCATATATAATTATATATTTTTTAAATGATACCATGTATAATTATATATTGCTAAAATGCCACCATATATAGTAAGATATAGTTCTATATATAACTATATATGCAATAAGATCAACCATGTCATGTAATATATAATTATATATGCCATATCTAATATTATGAAGGCCGATATCTAATTAGATGATATTATATATGGCATAATATAAGGAAAAATTTTGTGGAAAAACGTCATATATAATTATATATGGATATACATAACGACATGTATAATTATATATTGTAATATATGCCATATATGATTATATATAATTTTTTTTACTCGGGTAGTCAAAATTTAAAAAAAATTGCCAAAAATTTGTCAGAATCGCCAAAATTGCAAAATATCGTAAAAATTTTGAAAAAATCGTCTTGAAAAAATTGTCAATATTTGAAAAAATATTATCATTGACATCATATGCCTTAATAATGATTGTAGTAAATAAGGTCGTGAATCATTAGGGCATATGATGTCAATAAAATATCTTAAAAGGATAATATAAATCAGTTTTTTCGCTAAAACCTGTTAAAACCAAAAACAGCACTTCGTGCAGGCAAGCCGACGATATATTAGTTAATATCAGACCCAAGTTCGAGATTAACTAATATATTCAAGATTAATATAATATTTGATCAAAAACAATTTTTTTATATGTTTTACTCAATTTTTTCATTAAATTAATATTTTCTGAGCTTTTTTTACTTCTAAAAGTTTTTTTTTTATTTAAAAAATCTAATTAAAAAAATTAAAATTTAAAATAATAGCCCGGCTCGTAATGGGTTAATAAATCTAGGCATGTTGCATATCATTAAAAAGGTATTTCAAGTACCTTTCCAACGATATATATATTTTGTTCTGGTCCTATAAGTTTTGAGTGGAGAAATAACCATTGGATATTGTTGTAGATCATCTTCAGCTCCATAAATCGGTAACTATGAGCCTCCAACAAATAAGAAGTGCATTGCCGGGCTAACCATTAAAATTTTATTTTAAATACAAAAAAAGCTTAACACATTTAAAAAAAAATTTCTAAGTCCAAAGAAAATTCCCTTGAAAGAATAACGGATTTATACATTAACGTCTTTAATAGTTACTCATTATCAACAGTAGCCCTGGCTGATAGTCAGGCATGTGGTGAATATAGAAAACGATCTGATTTTCAATGGTAAATATTTTACGATCTGTACAATACCAATTATTTTTTTTTTCCTAATTTAGATGTCCGGCGTCAAATAAAACGATAAATAATAATTTGAAGCCAATTTGATTTTCGCGAAACTAATTATTCTAGATTGAAAAACTGTTCGTTTTCGTTTTCGATTTTCATCACACCCCTGAGCGTGTAGGACCCGAAATCCTGCTACCCTCCAATACAAAGTTTTTTTTATCATTTAAATTTAATCATATCGTATTGTATTAACTTATATCCAATTTTATCGGGACAAAATTCGGATATAAGTTTATCATTTGATATAATTTTGTATCCTAGTAAATACAAATTTATCCGATTTGATACAATTTAATATAATAATTTTTCGGATGAAATTATATCCAGTTACATATTGCAAATATATCCATTCACATATAATTTTATATACACTTTTTTACTCGGGAATTCACAGTTTAAGTGCTAATGTGCTATCGTTGTAAAATAGTAAGATTTTTGAAGTTTAAGCCATAGAAAATTGTCAAATTTACGACAAATGCTAAATTAAAACTTAATATAGTGCGCACTGTGAGTTGCACTTTGTGCTACTATGTTTTTGAAAAACGACTTTTTTGTGAGACTTTATTTTGTAAAAGACTTTTTGTGCTACTTTTTCAAAATTTTCAGCGGTAACCCTGGGGCAGTATATAAGCACAGTGTTGCCATAACGGCGATTTTCTCGTCAGATCTAGCGATTTTTTTTCGCCCCCAGCGGGAAGAATTGTCCTTTAGCTATTGGCCAAAAATCTAGCGATTTTTTATCAGCCGTAATATCATTTTTAAAACTGGGTTTTATGTAGAAAAGTAATTTTAATTCGCATATTGATATTCCTTTATTATAAAACACAACTTCTTAAAAGATTTCAGTAAAAAAAGACTTTCTAAAAATACACATTTTTATAAAATTTGAGTATTTTCAGTACCAATATTAATTCAATGAAAATTGGGACTCATTATTTGAAGCTTAATCGTAAAATTTTTCATTATTTAAAAGTTTATAACACTCTCAGCAAAATTTTGGTAATGGGTGCGATATACTCACGCATTACCTCCCAGTGTAGAAACGTTAATGACATATCATTATTTTTTGGAGTACCAGTAATGACACCCACTTACCTTCTGTATTATTTTAAAACATATAATAATGAGTTACTTATAGCGACTTATTTTTATCATTATTTCAAATAGAAAATAATTTTCTAGATTTTTTTTTAAATTTTTTGAAATCTATTTTTAGACTCAATATTTTTTAAATACTGGTAAGGATATATGTAACCACATATTTTTTGATTTTTTGTATGTTGGCGAGTAAGCTTACTTGTGTGCAGCAGGTCAATTATGTTTTTATTTATTAAATATTACATGTCGATATAGCTCAGATGGTAGAGCTATTGACTGGCAATCTGTAGACCCAGGTTCGATTCCCGCACCAGCAAATTTTATTAAAAAAAAAAAATACAATAAAAAATATTTTTTTTATATCATTTTTTTTTTGAAAATCTATTTTTAGACTCATTATTTTTGTCAGTACTGGTAAGCACATAGGTAACGATATATTTTTTGATTTTTCGTATGCTGGTGTGTAACCATAACTCATTATTTTTCGCGACATCGCCATATAAAGGTAATAAGAAATGTAATAACAAAAGTAACTAGTTACCATTACCAAGTATGTATTACATAACCACATATCTGGTAATGATTTTCTACACTGGGCTTGTAATGATACCTCGTTACCTTCTGCATTATTTCACACCAAAAAGTAATGACTTACCAATCACTGATTACGTAATGCAGGATTTATAAACGGAAAGTAATGACTAGAATATTTTTTAAAATCTATTTTTAGACACATTACTTTGTGTTTTTTTGTAAGCATGGGTGTAAGGTATATATTTTTCGACATTACAAATGAAAATACAAGGGACAACAATTCATTTACTTTTTAAGTAATCAAATGTTATATGTGTCGATAGCTGAGGTGGTAGAGTTCTCGGCTAACATGCAGGGATCCCAGGTTCGAATCCCAGCGTGACCACGTTTATATATTTAATAAAAAAATATTTGTAATAAATTTTTTTTAATAAATTTTTTTTTACGAAAATCTATTTTTATACCCATTACTTTTCGCATCCTCGTAACCACATAAGTAACCAATTACTTTATCACTTCCTCCTCATACATTACTTTGGGGCTCATCGCCTGTAAAATTCATCAGTGAAATAAGGTATAAAGTAATGCATCGGGCCCTATGGCAACACATTACTTTACACATTATTTGGTAATGTGTGGTTTTGCTGGGTTTCTTATGAACATATTAAAGAATATTTTAAGTAAAAAACTCCTTTAAGTACCATTTTTCAACAATCTAGCGATAAAAGCGCTAAATGTTTGCACTGTTTATAGTGATTTTCTAGCGATTTTTGGGTCTGATCTAGCCATTTATTTTGAAAATTTGTTGGCAATAGTGTATAAGCAGGAGTTTTGAAGGGAGAGGTCTCTTAGTTCGACAGCCGGCAAACGGACAACACCTCGAGTGGTAAGAAATCGTAAGTGTGAATTTTTAGGGAAATAGATATCCATCTAACTAGCTTAGAGACGGATTACATCCATCAATCGCCGGATTTACATCCAGCTGAGAGTTAAGGAGTATAAAGACAGGATCTAGCGAGAAGGCTCCAGGTTTTACAACCAGGACGAACCGGTTGGATATTCATCCGACGCAGGGATTATCATCACCCACAGTTAGATTTCCATCTAACAATCGGATTACATGCGAACATATTAAATCAGGAGAAAGAGACAGGAGTGTTAGGGGTTTTTTATTTTTATTTAGCAAATAAATTTAATGTTAGGACCCTGGACTACCTTAGCTATCCCAGCTTCAAACCCGTAGCAACCGGAGGTTCCTTACAATATTTAAAGGATCTACTTGGATACCCCATTTTTGGGGTGAACTTGGATAAGATAAAATGTCGAGCTATATCAAATAGTATGCTAGATAAATTTTTTTTGATCGGGTTCTTTCTTTCAACATTTTATTCTTATTTATACATTAAACCATATTTTTCTTCATATATTCTAGCGTTAAACAAATCCATATAACACAAATGAAGAGAAACTGCTAAAAAAAACCAGAGACCCAAAATAACTGTTATATTTCTTAAAAACTCACCACCCAAATTTATTTAATTATAATATTACAATAATGCACTATATTTTGTAAATCATATTGCACAAAAAAATTACAAAGTTTGGCAAAGATTTTAATTTTTTCAATTTTTATATTTTACTCTATAAATTTCTGTTGTTTTTTGATTTTTATTTTAAAACTTTTTATAAAAGTTATAGAATGATTTTTTTTTGAAAAAATTAAGCACTAACTTTTTTATTTGATAATAAAATAAAAATTAAAAATTGACCCAAATTGAATGCCGGAAATTGCTGGAATATACATATTTACTCACTTTAAATCACTTTTTAATCTTTTGTTAACACTAGTTGACATCATCAGGATATTATAGATGTTGAAGTCATTGGTTCTATGGCTTTTGATTTATATTCTTAATTGTTATTTTTTGATAAAGAAAAAAAATCACAAAATAATCTTTATTATTTTTGAAAAAATAAAAATCGTGTTGGATTGTTTTTGTTTGAATTAAAAATAAAAATCAAACAGAGCAAATAAGCAAAAAATTAAAAATATTCAAATAAGAAATAATTGTAAAACAATCAGTTTTTTGAATAAAAGTTATAACTGTTACGTCCCTGAAAAAAACATTAATTTGTTCTTGTTTTCGATTCATTCTTTTAAATAATTTGAAATATTTTCATTTTGAAAATAATTTATTGACAAACTGTACATACATACATAAACTTTAAATTTGGAAATTTTAACATACTTTATTTTAGGTCCGATTCAGTAACATGGAATCCCCATAAAATGTTAACGGCTTCTCAGCAATGTTCAACATTTTTGACACGACACAAGGATATTCTAAAACTGTGTCATTCAACAAATGCCACATATTTATTTCAAAAGGATAAATTTTACGATACATCATATGATACTGGCGATAAACATATTCAATGCGGTCGTAGAGCTGATGTCTTCAAGTTTTGGTTTATGTGGAAGGCAAAAGGCACCTGCGGACTGGAACAACATGTTAATCAAGTATTCAAGATGGCTGAATTTCTAACAAATCAGATAAAAGAAAGATCTGGATTTGAGCTTGTTTTAGAGAATCCTGAATGCACAAATATTAGCTTTTGGTATGTGCCTCCCAGCATTAGAAATATGGAAAGAAATGAAGAGTTCTATAGTAAATTACATAAAGTTGCACCGAAAATTAAAGAAGGCATGATAAAAAAGGGTTCCATGATGGTAACATATCAACCGTTACACAATTTACCCAATTTTTTCCGAATAGTTTTGCAGAATTCATGTTTGAATGAATCGGATATGACATATTTTCTAGATGAAATTGAAACTCTTGGAAATAAATTATAAGTTAAAATATAATATTTGTACTATTTTATCCTATATTTTAGCAACATTTTAAATAAACCTACACATATATGTAAAAGAGTGCTGTAAGCAGGAAACAGAATGTAAAAACAAAAAATAAAATGTTGTGGTTTGCTCAAAAAAAAAGTAATACTTTGTTGAATATTTAATTTTTCTTTTAAAGCTAGGGTTTATGTCCCGGGAATTCCCGGGACGGGATTCCCAGGAATCCCGCCCTTTTTCGGATCCCGCAATCCCGGGAATTTTGTGCGGGATTTCCCGGGATTTTTTTTATTCTTTTACAGAAGTTTTAGCTTATATTATTGCAATTTTGGAAGCTTTATTTAAATTTAAAGCATTGTTTTTTTTAAAATTAATTTGATCAAAAAATATTTAAAATTAAAAAAATACGATTTAAAATTTAATAAACTGAATTAGGCCAAATTGTTTTTAGATGCCAGTTGAATTTGGTTTAGTTAAACCGAAAAAATTTTATCAGCCATTACCAAGTTTACCAACAAAAATTCTTCTATGTACTTCGGAAATTTCTTTTCTTTAAAATGATCTTTGTTCAAATAAAGAAATATTTTTATAGGCTGGTTTACACTATATTTTCGGAAAAATTCTGCAAACTTGCCTATATGTTTTGCATGTGTACTAAAGTAATTCATTATTCAACATTCCAACATCATTATTTCAGTTCCAAATACCTCCAAAAAACTAGACATTAAAATTAAAAAAATTGTGATGTTTTCATATTTTCAATTGACAAGTATTTTGAGTTTCTTTTATTTAAAATAATTTAATTTTATAGTGTATTTAGACTGGGCAAAAACTAGTAGTTTTTGGCCATTTTTAGTTTTTGATCCGAAAACTACAAAATTAATTTAGTTTTTCCATACAATTTTCATACAAACTGAAAACCACATTCTACCCGGTTTTTGCCAAAAACCAAGTAAAAATATCTGAAATATGCATTTTTGATACACCCAGTATCATTTATAATTAATTTTCGATACGCCCTGTTATAACGAATATTGAAGTAATGCAAGTGTCAAAAAATATTTTTTAATTTTTTAAGAATATTTCTGGTTTAATTTGAAATTGTATGTTGTTAATGTTTTTTAAATATATTAATAATTTTTTTACATTACTTTAATAATAAAAAAAGAAAGAAAAGTGTGTAATAAAAAAGTGTTGTGACAAAGAAAAACTAAATACCCAGTGTAAATTACTTGGCTTTTGCAATTTAGTTTTGTACAAAAACCACCTGGTTTTTGCTCTGTCTAAATTCAGTATTAAGTTCAATTGTTATTCCTTTATTTCAATTGTATTTTTTAAATATTATTTGTTTACAAAATAATCCATCAGATGCTTTTTAAAATTATTTTGGATTTTTTATATGTTAATTTAAAATGCAACTAAATACGAATTTTAAATAATTTATTTTTAAGTAGCTATGGCATAAAAAATGTCTATTCAAGAAAACCAATTAAAGTTAAGAAACTATTTAATAATATTGTAGTGTCTTTTTTTATAAAACGATTTAGGCGAATTTGCCTAAAAATTTATGTGAAAAATACTCACTTTTAAACTTTTTTATAAAAATAATTCTAGACGGATACTTTTGAAAATCTGCATAGAAAGGTATATATAAAATATCTAGAAATAGAAATTTTTTAATTTCATATTTAAGAAATATTTTAGCAACAAATCGATCTTATTTCTGACTATAAAACTGGCCCGACACAATTTTGCACCCATTAACAATTCCAATATATTCTGAAAAAGGGGATGAAGATAAAATACCCGTGTCTTCCACTTTTTCTATATCAATTGGTTTAACCCTTTAAACGGCGAATTAATATTTAATTAATATATTTCTAAGAGTTTTTTAAAGTTAAGACGGCCTTCCATATAAATATATTACCTAAATATTAATTCACGATTTAAATTGTTAAACGAATTGATCCAGAAAAAGTGGAAGACATGGATATTTTATATTTAGCCATCCTTTCAGAATATATTAAGTGCATTTTCTCATGGGTACAACCAAAAGATGATCTTTGTGGGACGGTGTTTGAACAGTAATCGAGTTTTTCAAGTGCAACATATGTCGAATTTATATATTTTCTAACGAGCGGGAATTTCCGGGATCCCGGGAAATTCTGAAAAAAATCCCGCTGTCCCGGGAAATGAAAAAGTCCGGGAAAAGAAAAACCATATTTAAGGCACATCTACACGGGATAGAAATCTCGTAGAGTTTGCGCTAAATTTTTCATCTCTAATATAGTTGGCACTAATTTTTTATCGTAAAAGTATCATCTCTAGTTCCCAAATATTAGTTTTTATTAAAATTATTATTAATAAACTGAAATGTTCAATAATGTCCCGAGTAAAAAAAATTATATATAATCATATGTGGCATATATTAAAATATATAATTAGACATGTCGTTATGTATATCCATATATAATTATATATGACGTCTTTTTCCAAAATTGTTCCTTATATTATGCCATATATAATTTTATCTAATTAGATATCGGATATAATATTAGATATGGTATATATGATTATATATTACATAGCATGGCTGATCTTATTGCATATATAGTTGTATATAGAGCTATATCTTAATATATATGGCGGCATTTTAGGAATATATAATTATATATGGTATCATTTAAACAATATATAAATATATATGGTGCCAGTTAAACTATATATTATCATATATGGTGGCATTTAAACAATATATGCTCATATATGGTACCTTATGAACAACATTTCTAATACAGTTCCAGATATGATAATATATGCTACCATATATAGTACCATATACTTTGATATATCGTATCATTTAAACAACCCGAGTAAAAATAGTTACATATAGTCATATATGTGATTAAGTTATATCTGTATAAATATACAGTTTCATCCGAAGAATGGCCCGATATATTTTTATCAATTGTTTATCAATTTTTATCTAAATCCGTTTAGATCTGACCTGATTAAATTATGTGTTTAATAAATTATGTGTTTTTGACCTGATACAATTTTATCGGTTTGATCGTAATTGGTTCAATTTTATATAAATAAAATATAATTGTATCCGACATTTACCTTATACAATTGTATCAAAGTTTTAAACTGATATCAGGTCAAAATTGGGATATAACTACATAATTTTGTATACAAATATATCCATTTGGACCTAAACTGCTACCATGTGATATAAACCAATAAAATTGTATCAGGTCAAAAATCTGATACAATTTCATCTGATTAACACATAATTTAATCAGGTCAGATCTAAACTGATGCAATTAGATAAAAACTGATAAACAACTGATACAATTTCAACGGGCCATCTTCCGGATCAAATGGTACATGGATGACTCTAAGTTATATATTACCATATAAAGCTCCATATTGTTTTTTTTTAATAGGGAACATACAATATATGGTGCCATTTAAACAATATATGGTCATATATGGTAACTCATCAGCAACTACAATATTAACTTTATTTCAGAAGCTGTTAATTGTATTTCAGAAATTTTAAATGTATTTCAGAAATTATGGAATGTATTTCAGAAATTTATTAATTGTATTTCAGAAATAATCAAATCTATTTCAGAACTTGTTGATTGTTTATCATAGTTAATAGAGAAAAATTTCTAAATTACATTTCATAATTTCTGAAATACAATTGATAGTTTCTGGAATACAGTTTGATAATTTCTGAAATACAGTTGTGAATTTCGGAAATACAATTAACAATTTCTGAAATACAATTGATAAATCTGAAATTCAATGGACTAGTTCTGAAATACAATTCATAAATCTGAAAAATAATTGATAAGTTCTGAAAAACAATTGATAAAACTGAAATTCAATTGATTATTTCTGAAATACAATTGATAAATCTTAAAAACAATTGATACAATTGGAAATAGTGTAGAGCGTTAAAAAGATGCAAATAAAATTATTTTTTTTTTTAATTCTATTTAATAAAAAAATATAATTTTATAAAAACATTTATAGAAAATAAAATTATAATTTTATAAAAAGAAAATCTTTTTATAAAAAAAATGCATAGCCGTGAACGGTATCGAACTCGAGACCTTCTGAGTTTAAACCTTATTTTAACAAAATATTGTAATTTTTATAAAATCAGTGCTCTGCCAGTGTATTATTTTTTGAACTGTTGTCATTATCTGTCTGGGTTTTTATTCAATCCCAAATAAATGGAGATTTTACGTAGTACCCAAATATAATGCGGGATCTAATTTTATCTTTCATTTTTCTGGATAGTTTTAGATGTCAATCCCCATATATATTGCTATTTCTAATTCGATCTGCCATTTTAATACTGAAATAAATTGCTAGATCTAATTCGATCTGCAATTTATGGGATAAATTAAGATCTTACCAAATCCCAAATATATAACTGGATTTAATTCGATCTGCAATTTATCGGAAAAGTTAAGATCTTACGCAATCCCGAAATATATTACTGGATCTAATTTTTGATCTGTCATTTTTTGGATATATTTAGATCTTACTTAATCGCCAAATATATTGCTGGATCTAATTCGATCTGCCATTTTTCGGATCAAATTCGATCTAAGTTTATCCACAAATATATTGCTGGATCTAATTCCATCTGCCATTTTTCGGATCAATTTAGATCTAAGTTTATCCCCAAATATATTGCTGGATCTAATTCGATCTGCCACTTTTTCGGATCAAATTAGATCTAAGTTTATCCACAAATATATTGCTAGATCTAATTCGATCTGCCAAAATTAAGATCAAATTAGATCTAAGTTTATCCACAAATATATAGCTCTATCTAATTCGATCCGCCATTTTTCGGATCAAATTAGATCTAAGTTTATCCACAAATATATAACTAGATCTAATTCGATCCGCCATTTTTCGGATCAAATTAGATCTAGGTTTATCCCCAAAGATATCATTGGAACTCCCAATTTTGAGATATAACTTGATCTTAGTTTATCCGCATATATACAATGGAATCTAATACGATATCATTGGATACACCCAATTTTGAGATCTAATTGGATCAGCTAGATATTACAGCAGATGTTAAACAATATCAAATTGGATATGATTAGATATTGCGCGAGATCAATTTTTTTTACTCGGGGTTACAAGATATCTTAAAAATTGTTACTAATTAAAGAAATTTTTTTGACAGCAATTGTCAGTGGCCTAGAGATTACATTTCGCAGACTTATACAGTGCTTCATTTTCATAAAGTCTAGCGAGTTTTCTATCCCATGTAGATGTCCCTTTAGAAAGAAAGAAATTTGAATACAAACACTTAGAAAAAAAGCATTGTTGAATATGCAATAATAGGTGTGTTTCTTTACTTTTTGGGTAAAGTTCGGTAAAATGAGAGTAAGTCCAAAATCCTCTCACAAAATGACGAAATTACCCAATAGTACGGGCACGCAAAAAAGCACTTTTCTAGCAAAAAAAACTTATTTCAAAGAATAATGTGAAACAGTGATGGGACTTGAAAATGTTTCTTTTGTGGCAAGTGTGTGACTAAAATGTGTATATTCTATGGGTTATTCGGTAATATCTGCGAAGGCATTTTTTAGTTTTGCTTTATTCGAAAAGGTATTTTAATAACAATAAATGCTTAGAAACTAAAAATTAAAGAATTTTTAAAGAATTGTTATTTTTTTAATTCAGTTTCTATTAAATTTTGTAGATAACCAAAATGTGTCAAATAGTATCGGTTGTGCCATTGTACTAATCAATCCTAGATTTTGCCAAAAATCCCATCACTGATGTGAAAATACGTATAATTTCAGTTTGCAAATTGGCACAAATACACATATTTATTCGCATTTAAAAGTTGTTTTTGATTTTATTCAATTAATTCTTACAAAAAACCAAGTTTCTTTTGCTTATTTCTTTATTTAATTAAAATTTTTAATTTATTTTCACAGTTGTTTTTTGTTTATATTTGCATCAGCTGTTTACCAAAGTTTACCCGAAGAAAAAGTCTGGGTAAATTTTGGTAAGAAGAGAAACACTAATACACTTGCATTAGCGCTCTCATTTACCCAATTTTCGAGTACGGGAACGCTTTTGGGTAAATTTCGGTAACTTTGGGTAAATTTCGGTAACATGGGGTACGTACGGGAACGCACTTAATATGTATGCATAGCGCATGCTACGGGGACATTTTTTCTTTCTAAAGTTTAGTTTGGAGACAATTGGTTAGTTTGGTGACTGTCCTTAAACTCTTCCTAGGTCCGGCGCATAGTACATGCGCGGCTCCAGGGCACATGCAGCGGCTCCTCAGCAAAATCTAAAAAGAACAAAAAAGGAAAAAGAAAAAAAAAGTGAAAAAGGAGAAAAAAAAGGAAAAAGAGTGAAAAAGTGAAAGGAATACAAATCTGTTATGCATAATTAGATGAAATATAAATTTTTTTTCTTTATTTTCATTTAACCAAAATTTCAATAGACATTTTAACAATTTCGTTAAAAAACTGATAATTTTTATTATAAAATAATTATAGTTTGTTGAGAAATGTAGTTGAAAGATCTAAATTTCAAATTAGATTTTAAAAATTTTATGTAGAACAATTTCTTTTGAAATTTTTCTAATTTCAAATGACAAAAAGAAATTTCATTTTAAAATTTCGCATTTTTTAATACAAAATTCCGATTTTAATTGAAATTTTTTTAAATAAAAATAAACGGCCTTACTATTTAAATTTTCCAAATGTATATTTTTGTTGAAGTCGACTTTAGTTAAAATTTGGTGGTGGTATCTCAGGAAAATTTTTTACAATCGGTAGCCAATCACACGCATTCTACAACTGGTTCCACTGCAACCGTTTCCATGGAACTGTTTGCGGAACCAGTTCCTGCGATCCTATATGGTAGGTGTGGGGGACGTAGAATCAGTTCCAGAACTAGTTCCAGAACTGATTCTAGAGCAACCGGTTCCACTTTGGAGCTATAGAAGGGGTTGCTTTTGGGACAATTTCAAACAAAAAGAATCGGTGTTAGAATCGGTTGTGAATGAAAAGCAGCTATTGTACAACCGATTCTTTGGAACAGAAAATTTTCATGGGATGCTTGGATCTAGTTTATTTTTGGAGCATTCTGATTGGTTAATTTATTTTCAGCCAATTAAAATGGTTGAAAATGTAAATATTTCTTTAGGATTTCCATAAACAAAATGAACAAATCCGTATGTTTAAATATAAAGTCGACTTTAAAAGTAAATTACTTTTTGATAGTAAAGCACCGTAAATTGTTCGGATTTCACGTGAAAAAAATTGTTATACTCCATCAGGGATGGGAAATCAGATTTGTATGTCGGTATCAAAAAATTGTCTGAAGAGTACTTTTTCGACCCCAAGAGTACTAAAAATTTTAATTAATAAGAAAATATACATAAACTCTCGATTTACGCTTGTTAGCGCAATTTCGATATAACTCACATAAATATCACCAGGGCAGCAATTTTCATGTTTGTATTTAGTAGCCCAAAAAAGATTTGTATATTTTGCTTTTAACTGTATATTTTTTCATAAAGTAGGTTTGAGGTTATCACACATTATCAATTTGCAAATCACTACACCATTTTCAGTTTTATTTCAGAAAATTTCAAATATATTTCAAAATTGTCCAAAAATGTTTTAAAATTATCCAAAGTGTTCAAATATATTTTAAAATTGTCTAAAAATGTTTCAAAATTGTCTAAAATGTTTCAAAATTATCCAAAAACGTTTTAAAATTTTTCAAAAATGTTTTAAAATTGTCCAAATATCATCCAAAATTATCCAAAAATGTTTTAGATTTGTCCAAAAATCTTTCAAAATTGTTCAAGTATTGTTTAAAATTGTTTAAAAACCTTTGATATTTGTCCAATTGCATTTCAAAATTGTCTAATACTGAATTTAGACCAAGCAAAAACCAGGTGGTTTTTGTATAAAACTAAATTACAAAAGCCAAGTCATTTACACTGGTCATTTAGTTTTTCTTTGTCATATCACTTTTTTATTAAACACTTTTCTTTTCTTTTAAACACTTAAAAAACAAGATTTTTTTTAGTATTAGAAGTTTTTAGTTAAAATTTATAACTGGAATATAAAAAATCAACTTCTAATAAATAAAGTGAATATAGAGCAATTCCATATGAAAACGATCAAAATTGGCAAATTTTTGGACGACCCCTCTCCGATTTTAAAATAAATAGTCTCAATCGATTGCCCAGCAAAAAATAATGTACCTACATATTTTTTTTTTTTTTTATAGTGACTGGTTTAGTGGTGGTGTACACCACTGTCATGTGACAAAATTGAAGAATTCTTCATAAGGGACCTCATTGAAAGTTGTTTTAAAAAAAAACTAATAAAGCGATCGCAACGAGTGATAGCTCGTTGGAAAGGTATTGAATCAGGCTTTAATTGCAAAATAAAATTTTCCTAATTTTTCTCAGAAATTTACCTTTTTTCCCATGAAAATTAAATTTTCCCATGAAAATTAAATTTTCCGATTTTCCACAGAAGCTCCTAAATTTTCCGGCTAATTTTTTTTTTTTTTGGATTCCTCATAATTTTTGATTTAAGAATCAGCAATAAAAAAATGAGCCCCGACTCCTTGTTTGGACAGGAGAGGAGCATTTAAGAGACCACCTTGTTCTCATTGTTTTTATATTTTTTATAATTGAATTATTTGTAATTATTTAACATTATTTTATTTTATTATTAAAAATACATTTTAAAAATTATTTTACAGTTAAAAATACATTTATGAAGAAAAAATCAATTTTTTTTAAGAGCCCCAAGTTGAGTGTGTAGTGAATATGGTCTGCCTGCCATCACAAGATCGGCCATAAATCCATGGATAATAGCAGCAGTGGCATGTAATGGCACACCAAACCCGACTGAGGCTACAGGTCATAAAATGTTTTGTAAATTTTTTAAATTACCAGGTAATAAATATTTCGCCTAAAATGACACGTGCAGAAACAAGTCATAAAACACGGATTTTCCATAAATATGGCGAAATATTTATTACCTGGTAATTTAAAAAATTTACAAAACATTTTATGACCTGTGGTCGGCTTATTGGCAGTAACCAATTAAGTCCCTCTTTAAAAAACATTTTATGACCAGTAGTTCACGCAAATTTTCCTATTAAAGAAAAGCAAATATCGCTTATTTTTTTTTACCTATTTTTTACCAAAAAATAAATATAAATACTTCACACACTCTGAGTCAAATTTTAGTTGAATACTAAACGTGAAAGTGTTAAAGTGTTTTTTTTGTAAAGTAAAGAGTGAAGCTGTAAAGACAATTTAAAGTAAAATGAATAAATTTTGCTGCAATCCGTTTAACAAGAGTGGACATCGTTCGAAAAAGATAAAAGTATTAAAATTAACTGGTGTTTCGAAGCGATACATGAATGAATTAAATATACAATACGGTGAAGAAGCAGAATTCATTTGCCCCAAGTGTAAAATCGATTTGTCTCAACAAGCAAATGCATTGAAACAAATGCAACCACAATCCGAGAGTGAAATGACAATTGAACAAAATGTTTCATCTGATAGTGAGGCAGACATTCCGATGGTCAATATGTCTTTGAGTCCTTTGAATGAGGCTATTACCACTTTAGGTGAATCGCCTATTACAAAAAGAAAGTTGCGAAGTGAAAAATACAGGAAAGAGAAAAAAGGCAAGGTTATGAGTGCAATCGCGACAATATTTGATGAAGGCTCTGATAACGAATGCAGTCAAGCAGATGACGTTGATGACGGCAAACAAATGATTGAGCAGTTGAAAAGAAAATTCAATTTAGCGACCACTTTTCCGGAGAAATATCTCATTTTATCTGTGCTGCCTCAATCATGGTCTATACGCAAGATTTCTGAACAGTTTCAAACATCTTTTTACATCGCGAGAAGAAGCAAAGAATTAGTTCGACAGAATGGCATATTGGCGACTCCCACAAAGAAATTTGGCTCAAGGACCCTCAGCGAAGCAACGGTGAAATTGATTCAAGATTTTTACTGCAATGATGACAACAGCCGCGCCTGCCCAGGTACACGTGACTATGTTATCACACGTGAAGATGGAGAAAAAGTACACAAGCAGCGCAGATTATTATTATGTAATCTATCCGAAGCATACCATCAGTTCAAAGAGAAATACCCAGCAGAAAAAGTGGGATTTTCTAAGTTTGCCATCCTACGACCAAAAGAATGCGTGCTGGCATTAGACAGGCACGGAACGCATTCAGTCTGCGTTTGCATGTTTCATCAAAACATCAAATTAATGTTCTTTCCATGCAAGAAATTGAAAGTATTTCACGGTGAAATTGAAACATATAGGGACCTCCTGTCGAAGTCGTTGTGCGCATACCCCACGGAAAATTTTCATCTGTCCAAATGCGACAATTGTCCGAAGATTGACGAGCTAGAGCAATATTTGGCGGAAAAGTTTGAACAGCTGTTAATTCAGGAGGTGCATTTCAAACAGTGGATAATTAGCAGCGGCAGATGTTCCCTTGAGACCGTGGTAAAGCAGATTCCGGAATTCATCGAGGAATTCGGATTCAAGTTTAATGAACTGAAGGCGCACCATTTCATATCCGAGATGCAATCGAAAGTAAGGAGAAATTAGCCCAAAATGAATTCATTGTGATAAGCGACTTTGCCGAGAATTACACTTTTCTCGTTCAGGATGAAATTCAGGCTTATCACTGGGCAAACGACCAGTGCACGGTGCATCCTTTTTGCATTTATTTCAAAAACGAAGATAACGAACTACAGACCGTAAGCCTTGTTGTTGTCGCGGAGAGTTTAGCTCATAATTATGTGTCCATTTATTTATTTCAAATGAAACTGTTTGAATTCTTAAGATCAAAATTCGATGCAATCGACAAAGTAACGTTTTTCTCAGACGGCGCGGCTTCTCAGTACAAGAATAAAAAAAATTTTTACAATCTTTGCATAATTGAAGAAGAACAAAACTGCAAGGTCGAGTGGCACTTTTTTGCGACGTCCCACGGTAAGGGCCCATGCGATGCGTTGGGGGGAACCCTAAAACGCATGGCGACTAAGGCAAGTTTGCAAAGGCCATATACTGACCAGATCTTAAATGTACAACATTTGTTTTCGTGGATTCAAAGCAAGGAAATTGCCATTAACACAGTTTTATGCACTCAAAAAGAACACGATGCCATGGAGCGACGAATTCAAAACAGATATAATAATGTCAAAACTATAACTGGAACGCAAAAGTTTCATTGCTTCATACCAAATATTTCTGATATGTCAATTAATGTAAAGCGGTACTCTTCGTCTGCCGACGTGCTAAATTTAAAGTTACTTTAATTTTATAATGATGCCAAGACAATTGAAATTTTTAATAAATATTGTAATTAAGTATAAGCAGCAAAATAAGAAAGATTTTTTTCTTCATAAATGTATTTTTAACTGTAAAATAATTTTTAAAATGTATTTTTAATAATAAAATAAAACAATGTTAAATAATTACAAATAATTCAATTATAAAAAATATAAAAACAATGAGAACAAGGTGGTCTCTCCTCTCCTGTCCAAACAAGGAGTCGGGGCTCATTTTTTTATTGCTGATTCTTAAAGCAAAAATTATGAGGAATCCAAAAAAAAAATTAGCCGGAAAATTTAGGAGCTTCTGTGGAAAATCGGAAAATTTAATTTTTATAGGAAAAAAGGTAAATTTCTAAGAAAAATTAGGAAAATTTTATTTTTCAATTAAAGCCTGATTCAATACCTTTCCAACGAGCTATCACTCGTTGCGATCGCTTTAGTAGTTTTTTTTTAAAACAACTTTCAATGAGGTCCCTTATGAAGAATTCTTCAATTTTGTCACATGACAGTGGTGTACACCACCACTAAACCAGTCACTATAAAAAAAAAAAAATATGTAGGTACATTATTTTTTGCTGGGCAATCGATTGAGACTATTTATTTTAGAATCGGAGAGGGGTCGTCCAAAAGGTGATCGCTTTCATATGGAATTGCTCTATAAGCAAAAATAACGAAAATAATTTCAATACTTTTCAGGAAATATAAACTTTTTGTAGTTAAAAAATAATCTCTGATTTAAATTCTTGTAATCATCTCCATCAAATTTTGAGGACTTTTCAGACTCCGGCGACGTTTTTCGTAAAATTTTCAAAGTTTAATTTAATAAAATCCGCGATTTAAATCGCCATATATCGAAAAATGGATTCTTTAAAATTAAAAAAAAAAATATATGTTGTTTCTCAATACATACTTTATTTTTTTCTTTGCGAAATCTTATACTGGCAATCTTATTGGCTTCTTTTACATACAAATGCTGAAATATCTAACTTTTTTTTTTGTACTATAACTCAGGAACCAAATGGAGTACCAAACTGATATTTGACAGTCTACAAAAAAGCATCTCGAATCGCGGATTAAGATAAAATAACTTTAAACCTTTGATAACGATAATTGGTTAAAGTTCATTTCAAAACAGTAACTATTCACGTGGCGCAATCATGGTTTCAATTATAAAAAGATAGAAACAATTAATTCATTGTAGAAAAATTCTCAAGAATTTAAATTTATTTTTGAAAAACCAGGAATTATCAAATTAAAGAATGTTTACCAACTTTAAGTATGATTTCAGAAGTTTGATACAATTCAAATTGAGTGCGGAAATTTCAATTATGTTTTCAGCCATAGTTTCTAAGTTATTTAATATAAACTTTTTGAGGCATTGTTAACCCATCTTTGTTGGAGGTCAAATACATATTAAATATTAAAGTTTTTAATGAAAAATATAACTTAGAAGTTTCCGTTGGACTTTATATTGTATTTTATACCGAAAGCGTCGCTCACAAAATCGTTAACCTGGCGCTGCGGAGACCAAAAACGTCCAACAAGTTGTGTATGGCCAAACCAAAAGGGGTTAAAAAATATTTTTTGTGAAAATTTAAAAATAACTTATGACCCGATATTTTTGTCTTTTAAATAAATTTTTTCCAACTGAAAGTTTTTTTCAAAATCCAAAAACTCAAAAACCTATTTTTTGTTTTGCTCAATTTTTTTTTAAATGAAACCTCTAACTGATCTCAAAAGATCCTGAAATTTTCAAGAGGGCGTTTAAAAAAAAAAAAGATGGTTTTTTTAATTCTATTTTTTTAAGTTGAATCTTAATACAATAAAATTAAACAAATATCCAATTTTGAAATTTTGAGCAATAAACAACAAATCGAAATTACGCTTTGTTTTTTTGGTAATAGTTGAAAAACCAATAAGGTAAGAAATGGCACAGGCACACTCTTCCATTTACGTATACATGTGTGTATGTATGTGCCATTTCTTAGCTTATTTGTTTTTCAACTATTACCAAAAAAATAAAACCGTAATTTCGATTTAAAAATTTTTCTGTGCTTCTAAAGCCTTCAATTTGTTGTTTATTGCTCAAAATTTCAAAATTGGACATTTGTTTAATTTTATTGTATTAAGATTCAACTTAAAAAAAGAGAATAAAAAAATTTAAAAATTCATATCTTTTTTTTTTTTAAATTTCAGGATCTTTTGAGATCAGTTATTTAAAAAAAAATTGAGAAAAAAATAGGTTTTTGAGTTTTTGGATTTTTAAAATTAGAAAATTTTTAATTTATTTATTTTTCAATATTTTTTTTATATTTTTTTTAATACGGCTAGATATCCTCTTTAAAACGAGCTAAGAACCATTTTTGTAGCTGTTATAGTTTTCGAGATATTCAAAAAATAACCTCCCAGCAAAATATTGGTAATGACACCTCATTACTATCTGCATTACCAAAAATGATATATCATTACCTTTTGCATTATTTTATAATATAAAATAATGACTTCCTAATAACGGCCTATTGTATTCATTGTTTCTAAATATAAAATAATGACTTACTCGTAATAGTTTAAATAATTAAATAAGTACTTTTTACACAGTTAAATTTTATACATTTTTATTTATTGTATGTAAATATGTTTTATGTTTAAATTTTTATGACGAGTCCTAAAATTACACACCAGAAAAAACTTAAATTTTTCTGACTGTATTTCCTTAAGCTAATAGTATTTGCTTAACTCCTTATTTTTAAGAATCAAGTAAGCAATCGGATAACCGCTTATAATTCAACTTTTTGTAAGCATGTGTGTAACCACTTATTATTCAAAATCTCATAACTACTTATTTCTAATTTTTTCGTAAGCGAGCGGGTAAGCGTGACTACTTATAAAAACGGCCACACCAAACAAAAATAATGAGTTTAGACGACAAAAAATAAGTTGTGCGGAGCTATGAATTTCTATTATATAACCACTTATTTGGTAATGAAAGATTTTGCTGGGCTCGTAACAAAGCAAATAATTAGAAAAATTATGAAATTTTTTGAAATTTTAAATATTGCATAACTTTCAAAAAAAAATTTGTAATTTTGTTCCTTTGGCAAAACTTCGTTATATGATGAAAGAAAAGTTCTGACCAAAATTCATCCAAATCGAAAGGGGTCGAGTCCAACCATTGGTCGATTTGAGATGGAATGACCCATATATATCATTCATTCCATGAGAAAACACAAAAAATCTCAACATGGGTCTTCTGATTTTGTTTATATTTTGTACATGAATACTCTATAGTCCCACTTGCACATAGCCTTTTTCAGATATCGAAATTTGTAAAAACTCGCGATTTTATGCGCGTTTTTAATTTTCATAAATTTCATAAAAATGCTAAAAGTGCTTAACTTTGAAGTGCCATAACTTTTTAACGGTATATCGCATGTTATTGTTAAAAAATGCTTACGTAATGCAAATGCAGTTTTCTAATGCATTTTTCAAAACTTTCTCCACCTACGATTTTCAAAAAAAAAAAAAATACAATACAATAAAATATGGAATCTTAGCTAAATATACAAATGCTGATATTTATGGGACAAACATGTCTTCTATTTTTAATGATTTTTTTTAAAAAAAGCTTATTTTTTTTATTCTAAAAAATGGAAATATTTTTATACATTTTTTTATTTCATATTTTTGGTAATAAATTTAAAATACGAACTCATTTAGTAACTTGTTTGAAGAGCTATATTTATAAAACTAAGCATCGCATTTCATTAATTTAAAAAATATTTGAAAGATATGTTTGACTACTAAGAACATAAAATATTAAAAAACCGTTTTCATATAAACTGCATTTTCAATGCATTATGTTTTACTTACCTTGCTTTTTCCTTATAATAAAGTGGATGGCAATTAATTTAAATAAAAGTAAACTAAAAAAGTGATCTCACGTAAATGTTAGATTAAGTAACAAACAATTTATTTTTTATTTGTTTTACATTTATCTGGTTTTAATATTGTTGATTTAGAATACAATTCTGAGTTTGATGTTTATTTTACCATAATATATTGGAATGGATGAGTGATACTTCTGAGTTCCCTTTATTGGTATTGCCCTACTAAACCTTTCCTGATATCTTTCAGCAGTTTCCGTGTATAGAACAGAATCGAAGTAAAAAATATGATATTTTAAATATTATTAACTGCGTATTTATGTAGTTGCTCAGCAGTCTTTATAACTTTTTCAGGATGTTGCAAGCAGTATCTTCTGGCAAGCGTTTTAACGGTAACACCAATTCCATCACATGGCCCTTTGCCGTGCGATGTGGCGAAAAAGTTCCATTCTGCTTTCAGTTTAAAATCTTGTTCGTGATGGCTCAGATTAATAAAGTTTTTTTTATTTTTATATTGTGTGACTGCGCCATCAGAAAAATATATAACTTTATTTATAAAAGTGTAATTATACTTAATGTGTTCTAAAAGCTTTGTCTGAAAAACCACCAAGTAATGGCATCATGATTGTGGATATTTGAAATCGCTACGAAATTAATGTTCTTTAATAATCCATTCTCTTTTATATATACAATATAAGGATGCACAGTAGCCTGATCGTTGTTCCAATGAACACCTTGAATACTGTCTTGAAATATGAACGGGTAATTTTCCGAAAAATCGCAATTTACTATGCACTCGTTATTACCCAAATTTTCTTGTACTTGTTTGAAAAATTTTGATTGCTCATCTGCAATGAATGAGTGAGTGGCTTAATAATTTTGATAACGACGTCGAAAATTTGTCTAAAAATTTATCGATGTCAGATTCCATTTGCTCCAAACTTGCTCGATCCACTGTGACCCATTGTCTGTACTTTAAAGATATTAAATTTTTTTCTTCAGTAGCCATTTTTTATTTTCCATTAAGATAGTAACTCCAGGACAATTTCGGCATTTATTTAAATAACAATTTTCGGTAGGACTTTTACAAATAATTTTGGCTAAACAATCCCGATATGAAACATCTTTTTGTAATAATTTATAATTTTTTATACAATCTAAAAGCAACTTAAAATTTTGGTGTGCTACGCATAAGCAAATTGTGTGTGTAACTGTTGCTCCAACTAATAAACATTGCTTTTAAATTTTTGGCTTTCATTATTAAATAGTCGGTCACATCAAAGTGTTTTTTTATTTCATTCGTCTCCATATCGGCAAACAAAGTTAAAATTAAAATTTTTTTTAATGTTGCTAGTTTCTGCAAATTTTAATTTTTCCAATAAACTAAAATTTAGATTGTTTTCATTTGGATCATCGCAAATGCCAAAAACACGTTTTTTTATAATTTTGCACACTTCTTCTGATTTAGATTTAGACTATTTTTTTTTTTGGTTTATTTTTGTCTTCTTTATTGGAGAACTTTCTAAGTTTTTCAAACTGGAATTTAAATCATCAATAGATTTTGATTTGATCATTTCTTTTACCGAATTAACACTACAGTCTGAATAATAATCTACCCAGCAAAATCTTTCATTACCAAATAAGTGGTTATATAATAGAAATTCATAGCTCCGCACAACTTATTTTTTGGCGTCTAAACTCATTATTTTTGTTTGACGTGGTCGTTTTTATAAGTAGTCACGCTTATCCGCTCGCTTATGAAAAAATGAGACATAAATAGTTATGAGATTTTGAATAATAAGTGGTTACACACATGCTTATAAAAAAATTATTTATTAGTGATTATCCGATTGCTTACTTGATTCTTAAAAATAAGGAGTTAGGCAAATACTATTAGCCTAAGGAAATACATTCAGAAAAATTTAAGGTTTCTCTAGTGTGTAATTTTAGGACTCGTCATAAAAATTTAAACAAAACATATTTACATATAATAAAAAAATTTAACTGTGTAAAAAGTACTTATTTCAACTAATACGAGTAAGTCATTATTTTATATTTAGAAACAATGAATACAATAGGCCGTTATTAGGAATTCATTATTTTATATTATAAAATAATGCAAAAGGTAATGATATATCATTTTTGGTAATGCAGATAGTAATGAGGTGTCATTACCAATATTTTGCTGGGTAGACTTGAATCTTCACTAAAATTTGAAATTTCAACACCATCGCTATTCCGAATATCAGTATTTTCTTCTTTCATGTTGCTTGCGATTTTGCGGTACATTTTACAAATCATTTGAACTGTTTTAATATTTTTTGTAAATTTGTTAGTAAGTTTTAACTGTTTTATGATAATTTTTCGGAGGGATTTAAATTTGTTTTTTTTTATGACCAGATATATTGAAAGGATTGCAACACTTAATTTTCAGTTTAACGTGATTAATATTTTTTGACAATATATTTTTGTATTTTTTTATATGACTTCATCTAGTTAAATTTTCGATATGATGTCAGAAAAGTTATTTTGAATTCAAAAATAAAAATTATTTTCCGTACAATAACTCAGCGAAAACTTCTATTTCCAAATACTATTTAAAAGACTCCTTACTCATATTTTTTAATTGCCAATAAGTATACTAGTAACACTAAATTTCAATAACTTTCATTTGAATCGTTTTTCTGACTTTTGTTCTTTCAAATATTTTTTTTAATAAATGAAATGCGATACTAAGTTTTATAAATATATCTATTTAAACAAGTTACTAAAGTAGTTCTAATTTTAAATTTATCAAAAAAAATATGAAATACAAAAATTTTTAAGAATAAAAAAAATAAGCTTTTTTATAAAAATCATTCAAAATAGAAGACATGTTTCTCCCATAAAAATCAGCATTTGTATATTTAGCTAAGAAACCATATTTTAGTAAACTGTATTTTTGTTGAAAATCGTAGGGGGAGAAAGTTTTAAAAAATGCATTAGAAAACTGCATTTGCATTACGTATGCACTTTTTTTAACAATAATTTTGTTTAAAAACATCTAGTTATAAAGGAGACAAGTGCATCTCTCAAATATCGTTTAAATTAATAACATGCGATATACCGTTAAAAAGTTATGGCAATTCAAAGTGAAGCACTTTTAGCATTTTTATGAAATTTATGAAAATTAAACACGCGCATAAAATCGCGAGTTTTTACAAATTTCGAGATCTGAAAAAGGCTATGTGTAAGTGGGACTATAGAGTATTCATGTACAAAATATAAACAAAATCGTAGAACCTAAGAAAAAAAAAATCATAATTTTTCAGTGTTCTTTCATGGAATGAATGATATACATATATGTGGTGCGCATAGTTCGGAGACATAGCCAAAAATGTGCCCAAACTATGCTGTATATGAGTCAAAAATGTCTTGATACTATGCGCTAGTATAGTATGCCTTCATAATAAACTGGGGATTCGCTATGCATACATATATTGGTCATTCCATCTCAAATCGACCAATGGTTGGACTCGACCCCTTTCGATTTGGATGAATTTTAGTCAGAACTTTTCTTTCATCATATAACGAAGTTTTGCCAAAAAAAAAAAAAAAATTACAAATTTTTTTTAAAAAGTTATGCAATCCCAAGTAAAAAAAAATGATATGGAGCCATATAAAGTTATATTTAATTATATATAATCTTCTATGTAATTAGATATAATTATATCCGAAAAATGAGAACGTCTTATTGTATCATATTGTATCGAATTGTATACAATTGTATACAATTTGGTACAATTTGATACAATTCGATACAATATGATACAATTGTATCCGAATTTTGTCCTCATCCAATTTCATAAAATTATATCTTTTTGTATAAAATTATATAAAATGTTATAAAAGTGGACATAGTTTGATACAATTATACCTAAATATTAACCCTATATTTTTACCATAATATATATGACCATATCTAACAATATACAAAATTATATTTTTAAATAAAAAAGATATACAATATCTGGAGATCAGACCTGAGGGATTTCAATTACAATTACTTGTAATTTGTAATTGAAATTACAAGTAATTGTAATTGAAAATTTTCGATTACAAATTACTAGTAATTGTAATTGAAAGTGATTTCAATTACATTTAGAATTAAAAAGTGTTTTTTGTTAAAATTTTGTAGAAAAATATGACTGGGATAGGTTGCATAGGCATGGATGGATGCGTATAAAAAGAATACGTCATGTTGGGCTTACCCCTAACTTGTGCTTTTTGTCATTATTTATTTTCCCAAAAAATGTAATTGACATTTTTCAAATTACAAATTACTTGTAATTGTTCTTTTTTGAATTACAATTACAAATAATTTGTAATTGTAATTGAGTTTTTTTCAATTACAATTACATGTAATTGTGTAAATGAATGTGTAATTATTTACAAAATGTAATGATTAACCCCAGGTCTACTGGATATCCTATAATTTCGATAAATCTTCCATTACTTTTATCCAGATTTACCATGACAGTGCATTAAACATGAACAAATTTTTATTTGTTTTTAGTAATTTTAAAATAAGGTTAACAACACTGAAATTTTTAACTTAATAGGATTGTGATATACAACCAAGATATAAGAGATCAGTCAAGTGTGCGTTATAGTATAGAGAATTCCATATTAAAGCTTCAGTATTGTTAATTTTATGGGCGCGTTATCCATTTTGACTCACGCTCCTAAACAAAAACAAATTACTCACGCACGAGTATTTCGTGTCTTACTCACGCAGACATGAGTATATTAAAAATTTACTCACAATCAGAAAATTCTCACGCAAAACAGTAAAAATTACTAAAAACATATGATGCAAAAAATAAACTCACACACGAATCATGCACGGGTTATATATTCTTACTCACGCTCACGTACGAATTATATATTCTCACGCTCACGGGCGAATTACTTTGGTATAGTAATTATTACTCACGATCACTTGTGAATAACTTCACTCACGATCGTGTCATGCGCCAATCCCTAGTAATTACTAAATCTAAAACTAGTTCAAAATCATTTTTTTATATGGAACCACATTTAATACAATACGATTTTAAAAGGGCCTTATACATATATTTTTATATAAAATCACTTTGAAAAAATTGCTAATGTGGGATGATATATAATTAAAAATGATTTTATAAAGAACGTTATATCGTTATATATAAAAGAAATCATGAAATATTGTAGATATGAAACCATACTAAGTTATATATGGGTTCTTATGCGTCAATATATAACCATATATAACACCTATTATATAATATTTCTTAAATGGCTCCATATATAGTTTTATATTATTATGTATAGTGTCATACTAAATTATATATAAACGTATATCTAATTATATCTTTTATATATTACATTGTGTACTTATATATAGCACATACACTTATATGTAGGCCAGTATGTAATAATATAAAATCACATATGTCTCAATATTAAAACCTTTGAGGAAAAAATATTTAATATAGGACTATATAAAAGTCTATATGCTTCAATTTAAAAGCATATGTGGCCATATCTAACTATAAGTTACTATATGTAATTACATAAAATAATATATGATTATATCAAAACTTTTTTACTCGGGATATTTAAAATTTCAAAAAATGTCATAATTTTTATAATTTTTTGCTTTGTTACGAGGTTATTTTTTGAATATCTCGAAAACTATAATAGCTACAAAAATAGTTCTTAGCTCGTTTTAAAGAGGATATTTAGCCGTATTCATAGCTGTTTATTTGAAATAAAAGTATCAATTAAAAATTAATTTTTTTGAAATTGTATTTTTTTTGGTTAAATATTAATTAGATTTAAACTATTTTATATTTATAAAAAGAAATTTCAATTAAATTCTGTTCCTTAAAAAAATAATTATGTAACGGAAAATTTTTATTGTTATTTTAAATTTATCTTTTTTAAATAAAAAAAATAATAATTTTAATTGACATAGTTCGAATACAAATTAAATATTTTTTATTTTTATTTTATTTTTTTATTTTCAAATAAAATTCTAAAATTTTTTATTCTAGTTTCATAAAATTTAAATAATTTTAATAAAAATAATATTCGGCAAATAAAATAATAAATTAAATTATTTATTTGAGTTCCCTAAAAATAAAATATTTTTTCTAAAATTTTTATTTGTACCTGAAAATTTCTAATAAATTTTTTTCATATTTTTATTTGAACTAGAAAAACATGAAATAGATTTGTTGCTGTGTTTTATTTGAATCGGAAATATTTAGAATATATGTTTAAATTGATACAAAAATGTAGAGGCTACGGTCAGAACCGGTCGACCGGGTAGACCGAAAGACCGAAAGACCGGGTAGACCGGGTTTTAAAACCGGTCGACCGGTCTTTACGGTCTACCCGGTCTTTACGGTCTAGACCGGTCGACCGGACGACCGGTCTATTTACAAAAGGCAGGTTTTTGGTACTTTTTAGCATAATATACTACAAAATATAAAAATTGCTAAAATTATGTAAATTTTATATAAAAAAATCGAAAATTTTTAAAAATTTATAAAAATCAATAAATTTTTTAAAAATTTGTAAATTTTTAAAAATTCGTCAATTTTTTAAAAAATTTATTGATTTTTATAAATTTTTAAAAATTTGAAAAATTGATAGATTTTTGAAAAATTGATAAATTTTGAAAAATTGATAAATTTTTGAAAAATTGATAAATTTTTTAAAAATCGATAAATTTTTGAAAAATCAGCAAAATTTTGAAAAATCGATAAAATTTTGAAAAATCGATAAAATTTTTAAAAATCGATAAAATTTTAAAAAATCGATAAATTTTTAAAAAATCGATAAATTTTTGAAAAATCGATATATTGAAAAATTTTACAAAAAACCGATAAACTTTCAAAAATACCAATAAATTTTATAAAAATTGATAAATTTGTAAAAATCAATTCATTCATGGATATATTTATAATAATGTATAACAAAATAATGAGTATTTCGTATTATATTTATATGAGAGACCCACGGTCTTTTTCGGTCCCATGTACGGCGTTTTTTTGTTCGGGGTCGTTATAGGCTAAAATTTTGCAGAAATAATCTAGACGTAATTCTGACTTAGAACTGTAAACTTTTTTTCAATGTGTGGAGCAAAAATATTCCGAAACTGGTTCTTGAATTCAGAAAGTCCTGCACTTTGCATACATTTATATGAAAATGCCACGGTCTTTTTCGGTCCCATGTACGGCGTTTTTTTGTTTGGGGTCGTTATGGGCTAAAATTTTGCAGAAATAATCTAGACGTAATTCTGACTTAGAACTGTAAACTTTTTTCAATGTGTGGAGCAAAAATATTCCGAAACTGGTTTTTGAATTCAGAAAGTCCTGCACTTTGCATACATTTATATGAAAATGCCACGGTCTTTTTCGGTCCCATGTACGGCGTTTTTTTGTTTGGGGTCGTTGTGGGTTAACATTTTGCAAAAATAATCTAGACGTAATTCTGACTTCGTTGTTCCAAAACTGTTATCCGTTTTCATTTATCTGATTTAGTTTTCAAGATAAACCAAATAAAAGCCCTTTTCTCTCTAGGAGGCTTAGTTTTCGAGAAAAACGCAATCTTAAAATCTAGCAATGTAAGTCGAAATTTAGTTTCGGTATCGGGGTATTATGGGCGGGTTTTGACTTCTGGTGTAAACATTTTTCCTCTAGCTCTCTTAGTTTTCGAGATATGGACAATCAAAATTTTATTAAAGCGATTTTCGCATTTATTTTTCCACATATAATTCATTATGACTTCCTTGTTCCAAAACTGCTGTCCGTTTTCATTTATCTCACTTAGTTTTCAAAATACGGGCGATATTCCAAATAAAAGCCCTTTACTCTCTAGGAGGCTTAGTTTTCGAGAAAAACGCGATCTTAAAATCTAGCAATGTAAGTCGAAGTTTAGTTTCGGTATCGGGGTATTATGGGCGGGTTTTGACTTCTGGTGTAAACATTTTTCCTCTAGCTCTCTTAGTTTTCGAGATATGGACCATCAAAATTTTATTAAAGCGATTTTCGCATTTATTTTTCCACGTATAATTCATTATGACTTCCTTGTTCCAAAACTGCTGTCCGTTTTTATTTATCTCACTTAGTTTTCCTGATACGGGCGATATTCCAAATAAAAGCCCTTTTCTCTCTAGGAGGCTTAGTTTTCGAGAAAAACGCGATCTTAAAATCTAGCAATGTAAGTCGAAATTTAGTTTCGGTATCGGGGTATTATGGGCGGGTTTTGACTACTGGTGTATACATTTCGCCCGTATCTTGAAAACTAAGTGAGATAAATGAAAACGGACAGCAGTTTTGGAACAAGGAAGTCATAATGAATTATATGTGGAAAAATAAATGCGAAAATCGCTTTAATAAAATTTTGATTGTCCATATCTCGAAAACTAAGAGAGCTAGAGGAAAAATGTTTACACCAGAAGTCAAAACCCGCCCATAATACCCCGATACCGAAACTAAATTTCGACTTACATTGCTAGATTTTAAGATCGCGTTTTTCTCGAAAACTAAGCCTCCTAGAGAGAAAAGGGCTTTTATTTGGAATATCGCCCGTATCAGGAAAACTAAGTGAGATAAATAAAAACGGACAGCAGTTTTGGAACAAGGAAGTCATAATGAATTATATGTGGAAAAATAAATGCGAAAATCGCTTTAATAAAATTTTGATGGTCCATATCTCGAAAACTAAGAGAGCTAGAGGAAAAATGTTTACACCAGAAGTCAAAACCCGCCCATAATACCCCGATACCGAAACTAAATTTCGACTTACATTGCTAGATTTTAAGATTGCGTTTTTCTCGAAAACTAAGCCTCCTAGAGAGAAAAGGGCTTTTATTTGGTTTATCGCCCGTATCTTGAAAACTAAATCAGATAAATGAAAACGGATAACAGTTTTGGAACAACGAAGTCAGAATTACGTCTAGATTATTTTTGCAAAATGTTAACCCACAACGACCCCAAACAAAAAAACGCCGTACATGGGACCGAAAAAGACCGTGGCATTTTCATATAAATGTATGCAAAGTGCAGGACTTTCTGAATTCAAGAACCAGTTTCGGAATATTTTTCTCCACACATTGAAAAAAAGTTTACAGTTCTAAGTCAGAATTACGTCTAGATTATTTCTGCAAAATTTTAGCCCATAACGACCCCAAACAAAAAAACGCCGTACATGGGATCGAAAAAGACCGTGGCATTTTCATATAAATGTATGAAAAGTGCAGGACTTTCTGAATTCAAGAACCAGTTTCGGAATATTTTTGCTCCACACATTGAAAAAAAGTTTACAGTTCTAAGTCAGAATTACGTCTAGATTATTTCTGCAAAATTTTAGCCTATAACGACTCCGAACAAAAAAACGCCGTACATGGGACCGAAAAAGACCGTGGGTCTCTCATATAAATATAATACGAAATACGCATTATTTTGTTATACATTATTATAAATATATCCATGAATGAATTGATTTTTACAAATTTATCAATTTTTATAAAATTTATTGGTATTTTTGAAAGTTTATCGGTTTTTTGTAAAATTTTTCAATATATCGATTTTTCAAAAATTTATCGATTTTTTAAAAATTTATCGATTTTTTAAAATTTTATCGACTTTTAAAAATTTTATCGATTTTTCAAAATTTTATCGATTTTTCAAAATTTTGCTGATTTTTCAAAAATTTATCGATTTTTAAAAAATTTATCAATTTTTCAAAAATTTATCAATTTTTCAAAAATTTATCAATTTTTCAAAAATTTATCAATTTTTCAAAAATCTATCAATTTTTCAAAAATTTGTAAATTTTTTAAAAATTTGTAAATTTTTTAAAAATTTGTAAATTTTTTAAAAATTCGTCAATTTTTTAAAAATTTATTAATTTTTTTAAAAATTTATTGATTTTTATAAATTTTTAAAAATTTTCGATTTTTTTATATAAAATTTACATAATTTTAGCAATTTTTATATTTTGTAGTTATTATGCTAAAAAGTACCAAAAACCTGCCTTTTGTAAATAGTATTAAAACCCGGTCTGACCGGGTATACCGGTCTAGACCGTAAAGACCGGGTAGACCGTAAAGACCGGTCGACCGGTTTTAAACCCGGTCTGACCGGGTAGACCGGTCGACCGTAAAACCGGGTAATGGGGGGCTCTACAAAAATGATTCAACTACTTTTGTTGCTAGGATTTAATTGATACAAAATGTTTCAATTATTTTTTTTAATTTAACCAGAAAATTTACAATTTTTGTTAATTTCTTGGCTTTATATTTTTATAGGTACCCGACTAAAAAAGTTTTCATATAATCTTATATGATTTGATATTATTATAAATGTTTATATGCGTGGCTTTATATAACCATATAGATTTATATTAACACTTTGGTTTTATAAATATGTTTGATATGACGTTATATATAATCATACGCGATTTGGTCTCCATACATATATTAAGAGATCTGCGATATATTTTATATATAATTATATATAATGGCGTATAAGCTTCTATAAACAATCTTATATCAAAATATATAACATGACATTATATCTAATTATACAAAATTTTATAAAGTTTAATTGCACTATAAAAATGAAGAACACAAACTTAGAAAGAGTTTTTTTTTTTATTTTATAAGAAAGACACATTTTATAAGAAAGACCAAAACTCTAAACTAGAAAAAGTTGTTCCGACAAATTTTTGGAAAGTTGATTTAAACCGAAAATTTACTATGTCAGCTATTTCCAAGTTTATTAGCATAAATTTTTCTTAACAACTTTTTCTCGTTTTGAATTTTGCTTTTTATTGAAATTCAGTTACAAACTGCGTTATTCTAAGTTTATGGACAATTTGCGTCCTAAATCGCATTCAATCCTCGTTTCCATCAATACCAAAGATCGACCAATACCGACTTTGTTAGCCAAACTGTTCTGTCGGCCATTAGTATTTAATGTGAATGAAAATAAGTGATCTCAACAATATTTACTAAAATTTCATTCCCCAGTTGTATTGAAAATGGTCCCAAATGGAAGAAATCGATTTTTTTTTCTGGAAAACGTTAAGCCGTGCCGAAAGTTGGACGAAAATGGCCCCTTTTGGAAAAAAGTGTATTACTATTAAAAATTACCAAAATTTGAAATTTCGAAAAAAAATATTTTTTATTCCACTTATTTATTTAATATAGTCAAAATGATTCATACATGGAATTTTGACTTCATCGGATATCATTAACCCACTTTAGCCTGGAATCCAAAATGACCCACGAATTTGATAAAAATGCAAAATCGTATTTTTTTTTTAAATTAATTTAAAATAATTTTTTTTTTGTACCACATAATAGTTGATATTAAAGAAAAAAAAATAAATTGGAAAAATGATAAATCGAGTTTGTTCTTTTCAGGACATTTTACAAAAATTGCTCATTTTGTCAAAAATTTTAAAAATTTTAATGTTTTCATCAAATTTTACACGGTTTTCGGAAAAACAGCACTCAAATTTGGTTAAATTATAATTATCTTTTCATTTCTTTAAAAAAAATTTAACCCTTAGTGGCCTGGGGTCAGAAAAGCCCCATGGAACTTAATAGTAATTATGACTACGAGATGGTAAAGCCATTAAATTTATAAAAAAAAAAATCTCAGCTTGATAAAAATAATTATTTTGTGTAACGTGATCCATATGGGATTAATTGTTATACTTTTGGCCAAAAACGCCCCACTAGGAAATTTACAGAATATCACCTTTCGCATATCCCAATTTAGTAAAAATCTGATAAATGTTATTCTGTAAATTTGCTAGTGGGTCTTTTTTTGAAAGGTGATAATATTAACCCTATGTGGATCAAGTTACTCAAAATAATTATTTTTATCAAGTGGAAATTTTTTTTTTATTCATTCAAAGTGTTATTTTTCCGAAAATTTTCCCTTTTAAGTTTCAATACGCTCACACTTTTTTACTAACACACTCACATTTTTAAAAATTGAACTGCAACTTGATATCAATTTTTCTTTGAAGTCGGGAGAAAACTTGACGGTCAGCTGATAAAATTTCTTATAAATAAATTTGTTTTTCTTTTTACAAATATTGTGCCGCAATATTTGTAAAAAGAAAGTGTACGTCACAGACTCAAGTTCAACTAAATTTGACAAGCAGTATGTGTGATCAACTTGAAAACAAAATCTTGAACGTGTAAATCTAGTGTTATATGATACATATATGTATGTATATCGCCACTAATATTGTTACGTGTAAGTAATAAAATGATCGGATTATCCGTTTCGTGCCTACATCCGTTTTAGCTACAAAAATCTATGAAAAGCTAAAAAATTTAACCTAAAATGGCTCTGGATATCAAAATAATAGCACGATCCATTTAGCACTTACACACAATAATATTATTACTGATATATACTGATTACGCAGGACTGCAACTAATTATTTCTCGAACTGCGGATGTGCCCTTCAAAAAAAATGAAATTTTAAGTTCTTCACGCATAGACATGAAGAGATTATTATTGTAAAATCTTCTTTATTACTGAAGGCACACTAATCAATTTGACCTCGTTTTTTTTATTTACATTGATGCTTTTTTTCAATTACATTGATGCTGAAAGCGCAAAAATTAAAAATCTCTGAAATTGCTCATTATTCAAAAAACATAGTTACATATTTTAGAGACCTACCATTTGTTCCTAATTGATGGCACCTATTTTTTTCCACAAGTGTTAGATTTTCTAACATCATAGTTATTATCCGCTAAAGGTTTTAGGCGATTTCCTTTTGTGCTGAAAAAGTTATACCCAAGAGAGTTGAAAAACTTTTAAAAGTTACAAGCAAAATTAGGGCAAATTAGGGAAGTTTTTAATTGAGTAGAGCACAAAATATTAAAATTTAAGATGTTCGCCTGATTAATTTCGTTGCCCCGAAAATGCTGATACCATCAAAAATATTATACGTGACCTTCTCCGAGAAAAGGGACCTAGTGTGTGAAAATAGAGTTTTGAGAGGAACGCATTTAAAGTTAAATTAAAAATAAAATTTTAATGTTTTTCTCATTTTTATCGAAACCCGTTTTTTGACACACTAGGTCCCTTTTCTCGGAGAAGGTCACATATATTGTTATTTAAATGGTTTAAATCCTTAGTTACACGGAATCGTACGGTTCCGTATATTTTCCCACATGTACATTACATAAAAAAGCTATACTTTTTAAAAAGAATAAAAAAACCTAACAACAGATCTAATTGAAACATTTCTATTTTAAAAAAAGTTGAGCAAAATTTTTAATTGATACATTTTATGTTGAAATAAATTTTTATTAGATACATTTTATGTTGAAATAAATTTTTATTTGATACATTTCGTTAGCAAAATAAAATTTTATTTGAACAAAATTTGAGGAAAATATTTTTTTATTTTATTAGATTTTGGTGCAAATAAAATTTCAAAATATTTTATTCGAATTAGATTTGAAAAAAATATATTTTTATTTTGTTTGAAGGCAAATGAAATATTTATTAGAAAATTTTGTTTTATATTTTTACAAATTAAAATATTTTAATTTAATAATAAAATTTTTAAAGAAATAAATTTTAATTGAAATTTTATAAAAAGATGTTTCAATTAAAAAAAAGTATTTGAGTTGTGCTCAAATAAAAATAACAATTAAAAAAATATTTATTTCTAACTCATACCAAATAAATATTAAGGTTATTAATATTTTTATTTGAAAACGTTCAATTAATTTAAAAATAATTGTAATTTTTTGGAAACAAATAAAAACTAAAAATTATTTAATTTTTTCCTTAAAATTCAAATGAAAGTAATTGAAGATAGCAGCTATGGCCGTATTAAAAAAAATATCTAAAAAAAATATTAAAAATAAAAAATTTTTCAATTTAAAAAATCCAAAAACTCAACTCAAAAAAAGAAAACCTCTAACTGATATCCTGAAATTTTCAAAACGGCGTTTTTTTTTTTAAATATAAATTTTTTAATTTTTTTATTGTCTTTTTTTAAGTTGAATTATAATACAATAAAATTAAACAAATATCCAATTTTGAAATTTTGAGCAATAAACAACAAATTGAAGGCTTTCGAAGCACAGAAAAATTTTTAAATCGAAATTACGCTATTATTTTTTTGGTAATAGTTGAAAAACAAAAACCATTTTGTTTAAAATCTATAAAAATATGTTGCAGAAAATTTCATTAAAATTGTATAAACAATATGGAGATTGATAAATATGTAAAAAGACATATTTGTTAAATACGTTTGGGATTTTTAGCATATTTAATTCCTTTGATGCAATTAATGTATATCCCGATAAAATAAAATTAAAAAAACTAATATGCAAGTGCTTGTGCAAATTTAAATGTTACTGACACTTTAGAAAACATTGTTCTCTATTGTTGTTTCTACATGAATGGATGTCACTACATTGCTAGATCTGTCAAAACAACAGAGTAGTACATTGGAAGATGACAAAGCAAATTGTGGAAAATTTTCTGTTGTTGTTTTTGTTTTTTCTTTGATATTTTAAATGTTTAATAACGCTCCTAGACGAGAACAAAAAATTCTCATTGAGTTTGTAATTTAACTTAACAAAATTTCCAGAAATTCTAAAAACGTCGTCCCCTGACGATTTCCTTAGGCAAGAATGAAATCCGGATAGGGACATGCCTGCAGCGGATTATTTTTCACAATTTGTTAAATACGTTTGGGATTTTTAGCATATTTAATTCCTTTGATGCAATTAATGTATATCCCGATAAAATAAAATTAAAAAAGACATATTTTTTAATTCGCGCAATTTTTTCCCCAGTGCAGTTCACTCTCTTGCTCACTAATACAATTGCAAATCAATTTTGCGCATCACTGGTCTAGATGGATCAGCCTCTAGTAATGTAAACTTGAGGAAATAGCGAATATAAGATAAGAAATACCCGAATTTTTTTCCTTAATTTGTTCTTTTATCAAAACATGAAAACAAATGCTTTTTCATCAATCATAATTGGGAATTTAGGCATTGAAAAATGCCAATTGAAAAAAATTTCTTTGGCATTGATCAATTGTAATGCCAAAAAATTTCATTGGCATTGGACAATTGTAATGCCAATTAAATCATCAATTAATTAGTCCATTCAATTAACTAGTCCCAAGTATGGTTTGCCGGTAGATGTATTTCATATGATCCAAACATATTTTATTAGAGACACGGCAAATATATTTTTAAAATGTATATATAACCAGCAAATATGTTTGCAGAAGGGCGATTTTTTTCAGCATGAAGTTTCTTAGATTTAAAAAACTCTTTTTTGAAAATATACACCCAAAAAAGTTTGACAGTTAGGGTAGAGGGGCGATCCTTCGCCACTTTTTTTTCAAAGCACTGTCATTTCTTAACCCCTAATTATTTTTCAAAAATTACTTTCAAATTGAAGATCTACATATCATGGCTTTAATTTCTATGATTTTTATTCTAATTATTTGCACATTTTCTATTACTTTTTTAATGATTTTTAAAATAACCCAAATCGGCGTAACTGCCCCAAACTTGGGGGATATTCGCCAAAAGAGCTAGATACAATTTCAGCAAAAAATATTGTTAATTCGGCAAAGTCAATGTTCTAATGACTGAAATAAATAATTAAGAATAAGTTCTTTACGATATATGATTCCTTTTAATCAATAAATCTCCACGACATTAAAAAAAAATAATTTAAAACTATAATATAATGATTCTTCAAAATTACAAAAAACTGAATAATTAATATAAATTTAAGAATGGACACGATTGTTCTAATTTACTATTAAACATATTTTAAATATATAGAAAAGTCTTACAGAGCATTTTAGGCAGGGATGTACCAACTCTTCGCAGCTCCAGGGGCCATCTGGCGATTGTTCCCCAGAGACAGGCACTAACATAAAATTAATATTTTTCACACTTTTTATTTCCAGTGCATTTATTATAATCAAATTATTATTTTCTGAGAGTTTAAGATCATAGGTCTAACATAATTACAATTTTTTTTTTTATCACACGATTTGAGGAAGTTATTGCGAAATGTAGTTGCTTTCAATTATTTTTTTGGCACCCCAAAAAACACAAAAACACGTCTGTCTGCGACCACATGTGATGAAAAGTCTTCAAAGTGGATGTCAAGGAAAGGTAATTGAAAAATGCACAAAATATATTTTTTCCAATTTTTTATCTCCCTTAACATCAGGGAAAAATGGGATTAGTGTATGTGCCCCACTGGCGAAGGATCCCCCCTCTACCCTACTACATAACAGTTGTTTGTGTAGTAAACAGTAGTTGTTGTTTTCAATAGTAATTACAGTTCCTTTTGTATGGAAAAATGCAAAACAACAGTTATGACGGTTATTTAAGAAAACAACTAACGAAAATTATTGTAATTTCGTAACAGTTGTTTAAAGTAGTTATTTTTAATGTCATAATAAACAACTACCAACTAGTTATTTAAAAAATAAAAAAAATACGTTGAATTTCTTTGAATTTTAAAAATTTATGTATGGTTTATATTTGTTATTATTGATATATTCCCAGTTTGCCAATAAAAATCAGAAACTTGTATTGTATCTCCAATCCATTTGGAATTTTTACTTCAAATTTTATATAAGCTGAAGTAATTACACATATTTGCGTAATCGAAAGAAAAAAATTAATTTTTTTTATACCCTACACGCGCCCTATGCTCCTTGCAGGAGTGAAAGGAACAGATATGTACCCTACACCACTACATTGTCATTATACCCTACACCACTACGTGGTCAGGGTATTATAAGTTTGTGCTGATGTTTGTAACACCAAAAAATATTGGTCCTAGACCCACCTTATAGTATACCGATCGGCTCAGAATTTTTTTTATTTCGATTTAACGATGTCCGTCCGTCCGTCTGTATGTCTGTCCATGCATTTTTGTGCGCAATCTACAGTTCGCAAATATTAAGATATTTTGATGAAACTTGGTAGGTCGCAAATATTAAGATATTTTGATGAAATTTGGTACACCGACCTACATATATCAGCCCAAGGGCGAAGCCTATTGAAATTGTAATCCTAAATTTTTCTAAATTTGTTTCATCAAAATCGGACAAGTGGTTCTCGAGTTATGTTAAACTACGTTTTTGCCAAAATGTTACAACTAAGCGAAAAAACATCAAGATAAGGAAAAAATTTAAAAGGTCATAAAAAAAAAATGACACATACGAACGCCAAACCCTTTGAGGGTTTTACTATACTGACCTAGTACCATCACCCTGACTTGGAATTTCTCACCCCCCAGATTGGCTGTTGTACTGTGTTATTAAAGCATAGAAATATAATTTTTAGATTAACATTTTTATAAATGAATGAATTAAAATAATACATTATTAGAAAATAAAGAAAACACAAAATTATTAAATAATATTTAATAGTGAATTATTAAATCAAAATCAAATCATAACAACAGTTATAGGTTTTTAAACATTAAAAATAAAAAAACATTTAAAATAAAATAACAAAAAATATAAAAACTACATAAAATTGTCAAAATTTTAGTTTGAAAATAAATCAAAAATATTCTTTTTAAAGGTAAATGCGTTACTATTAAGATGAATGTGATGAGGTAATGAGTTCCAAAGTTGTACAGTTGGAACAAAAAATTGCCATTTAGAAAAAAGTGTACGATACTTTATAGATTTCGGCCTATGACCTCTTTCTGACCTTGCGAAGGTCAAACGTTCATATAAATAGTTAGGCTCCTTCCCATATATTATTTTGTGGAGAAATATGAGATATCTTATTTTCAGAAGGTTGTCGAAAGTTACACCATACAATTTCCTTACGTGTGGTGAAATTGAGCCGGATTTTCGCAATCCGAAAACATATCTAGTGATATTATTGAATAATACATTCAATTTATTCATACTTTTTGAATCGCAGTTTGAAAAAAGCTCACAGCCATACAATAGGCAAGGCATCAAATAAGCCTTGGCAATTAACATCCTGGTTTTTAATAGTGTGAAATAGTGTGTTGGCCATAACGTTCTTAGCATGCCATAAGGTCTACCAACTATGCAATTAGAAATTTTTCGAGAAAACCAGAAAAAGAGAAAAACTGTTCATCTTTTGCGAGGAGCTTAAAAACCAAGAATTCTGTAAAATGGATCAAGAAAGTGCCTTTATTTCTATTCTTTCTTTTTTATTATTAATATTCCCCCGATTATGTAAGGCGTTGACGTATTTAGTAAAAACGCCTCCATACAAATCGGAAGTGAAATTTTTCTGGTGAATCTACTATAATTTTGATAAAATATTAGTCTTACTCAACTGTTAAATATTGAAAAAATATTTGTTCTAACGACGTTGCTGTAAAAACGCCTAAAAACGTCAACGGCTTACATAATAGCTCTGTTCCACGTACGTTACCGCGGATGCCCGCGGGAACCCAATCTTCCCAAAAAGCGTTTCTATTGTTAAAAATTGGGTAAATGAGAGCGTTGATGAGAGAATAATTTGTTTCTCATTTTACCAGAAGTTACCCGTACTTTTCGGGTAAAATGGTAAAACTGTCAAATCACTTGTTGTTTATAAATCAGCTGTTTTAAATTTGTAAAAATAATTAAAATATTAACAAAAGTTTTAAACATTAATTAATATCGTTAACAAATACCGCGTTCTAACACTTTCTGTTTATTCCCTTCGATTTATTGTTAAAAATAGCTTTTGTTTATATGAATAACTTTGACGTTTATTTTTGGGGTTGAAATGTGGTTTTGTGCGTTCCTGGTATTGTGAGCAATTTTACCATTTTTTGAGATAATTATTTGTTTACTCTCATTTTACCAGACTTTACCCAGAATTACGTGGAACAAACCTAATAAGGGGGATTATTTTTGTTATTGTTTTTATTGTATTGTAATTTTGTATAAAATTAAATAAATATGTAAATATTTTGCAACAAATATCTTATTACTGTTTTGCATTTAGGCTTCAAAAATGATTTAGAGTAGGAACAGCAAAATATACGAAATAAGCCAAAAAAATGACTCCTAAATTTCTCACAAAAGGCTCATAAAAGACTCTTAAATATTTGTCTTAAATGACTGCAAAATTACTCCCAAAAAAGAGGGAAATTTCCCCTTCCATTGCTCAAAATTATGAGTCTTTTATGAGCCATAAAAGAATACTCAGAAAGAGGATTCACCTGCAAAGAAAACCACGCACTTATTGTTATGATTTCAGAAGGTCTCAGGACTCTTTTATGAGTCTTTTCGGACTCCAATTGTACACTGGGTGGTTATGTAACTATATATCTGGTAATAGTAACTACCCAGTCAGAAATCGCCAGTGGTACAAAAAATCAAGCACTGGCATACCACTGGGTAACCACGGTGTTAAAAATAAATGACTGGCAGAACAATCATTTGGGATGCTTTGCCAGCGTTTGCAAAAAGCGTTTTGCCAGTATTTGTTTTACAAAAATATCGGTGGTTTATAAAAAAAACCACTGGCAAAGAATTGGCGTAGAGTGATATGCCAAGATTTGCAACCACCCGAGTAAAAAAAATTTATCTCGCGCAATATCTAATTATATCCAATTTGATATTGTTTAAGATCTGCTGTAATATCTAGCTGATCCAATTAGATCTCAAAATTGGGTTTATCCAATCATATCGTATTAGATCCCATTGTATATATGGGGATAAACTAAGATCAAGTTATATCTCAAAATTGGGAGGTCCAGTGATATCTTTGGGGATAAACCTAGATCTATTTTGATCCGAAAATTGGCGGATCCAGCTATATATTTGCGGATATTTTTAGATCTAATTTGATCCGAAAAATGGCGGATCCAATTAGATCCAGCTATATATTTGGGGATAAACTTAGATCTAATTTGATCTCAATTTTGGCAGATCAAATTAGATCCCGCAATATATTTGTGGATAAACGTATATCTAATTTGATCCGAAAAAGTGGCAGATCGAATTATATCTAGCTATATATTTTGGGATAAACTTAGATCTAATTTGATCCGAAAAATGGCACATCGAATTAGATCCAGCAATATATTTGTAGATAAACTTAGATATAAATTGATCTGAAAAATGGCAGATCAAATTAGATCCAGCAATATATTTGTGGATTAACTTAGATCTAAATTTATCCGAAAAATGGCAGATCGAATTAGATCCAGCAATATATTTGTGGATAAACTTGGATATAAATTGAATAGAAAATTGGCAGATCAAATTAGATCCAGCAATATATTTTGGGATTTAGTAAGACCTAATTTGATCCGAAAAATGGCAGATCGAATTAGATCCAGCTATATATTTGTGGATAAACTTAGATCTAATTTGATCCGAAAAAGTGGCAGATCGAATTAGATCCAGCAATATATTTAGGGATAAACTTGGATGTAAATTTATCCGAAAAATGCCAGATCGAATTAGATCCAGCAATATATTTCGGTATTAAAATGGCAGATCGAATTAGAAACAGAAATATAATTGGGGATTGACATCTAAAAGTATCCATAAAAATAACAGATAAAATTAGATGCCGCATTATATTTGGGTACTACGTAAGATCTCCATTTATTTGGGATTAAATAAGATATATATATATATATATATATAAGTTCCCGTAGTTCCTATACGGAACATAGGGCCACGATTAAATAAGATCCCAGACATATATTGCCAACTGTTCAAAAAATAATAGACTGGCAGAGCACTGATTGTATAAAAATTACAATATTTTGTTAAAATAAGGTTTAAACTCAGAAGGGCTCGAGTTCAATATGCATTTCTTTTACAAAATGAATTTCTTTTTATAAAATTAAAATTTTTTTTCTATAAATTTTTTTATAAAATTATATATTTATTTTTTTATTAAATTGAAATCTTTGAATAAAATAATTTTATTTACATCTTTTTGACGCTCTACACCATTTCCAATTGTATTAATTGTTTTAAGATTTATCAATTGTGTTTCAGAAATTATTAATTGTGTTTCCGAAATTCACAACTGTATTTCAGAAATTATCCAACTGTATTTCATAAATTATCAATCGTATTTCCGAAATTATGAAATGTATTTGAGAAATTTTTCTCTATTAGCTATGAAATTCTGAAATAGATTTCATTATTTCTGGACACAACTAAATAAATAAATAATTAAATTTGCGTAATATTGTAGTTTCTGAAGTGCAAATAATATTTTGTGATATACAATTAAAATTTTCTAAAATACATTTAATAATTACTGGAATACGTTTTTTCGATGCTTATAAGTTAGCTCGAAATGCTTTTATCATTCATTTAATTTGTAGCTATCACACATCTATAACAAGTCTCGTTAGATTAGAGTGTAGAGGTCTTGGCTGACAATCTGGTGGACTGGGTTAAATTTCATGTTTTTAAAAGCAAATATTAAAAAAAGTTTTCTCAATTTTTTCAAAAATGTTTTTTGAAATCTATTTTTTTTGCCAAGATAGTTAATGCAACGTTCTGCCAACGCATAACCGACCATCGCCAACGGTTTGCCAGCATTGTGCCGATTATATTTTTCTGTCTGGGATGTTAAACTTAAACCTATTGTATATTAACATTAATTAACACTATATTTTTATTTTTAGGAAATACATTTTTATTTTATTATAAGTTAACATTAAATTAAATTTTAGATAATGGTACCAATTTGTAGTTGTAATTATTATATGTTAAATCGTATATTCATAAACATTCTATACAGTTAGACGAGGTTTATGGAACTATTTAACTTTATAAAGTGTTTATAAATTATAACTTAAATGTACAAATATATATGTTAAATGTACGTGAACAAATTGTTGATATGGACCCACAAATTGTATCTCAACTGATATTGGAATTATTGTACCATTACCATACATCAATATATATTGAATGATATACATATATTACAATATATGACACTGTATTATAAATATTGTTAATGAAGTAACATATCTGATAATATTTTTTATAGCGCCATACAGTTTTACATTATTCAAATTAAACCAATTGTATTCAAAATGTTGATGTGGTACCAAATTTGACCATATATTGTTTAAATTGTGCCATATATGACAATATATTGTTTAAATGATACCATATATGTCTATATATTAATATTGTTTAAATGACACCATATATCAATATATATGGGACTATATATGGTAGCATATATTATCATATCTGCATCTGTATTAAAAATGTCGTTCATCAGGTACCATATATGAGCATATATTGTTGAAATAGCAAGATATATGACAATATATGGTTTAAATGGTACCATATATGGTAATATATTGCTTAAATAACACCATATATAAATATATATGGCACTATATATGGTAGCATATATTTTCATATGTGGAACTGTATTAAAAATATTGTTCATGGGCATATATTGTTAAAATTGCACCATATATGATAATATATGGTTTAAATGGTACCATATATGATAATATATGGTTTGAATGGCACCATATATGATAATATATGGTTTGAATGGCACCATATATGATAATATATATCTTAAATAACACCATATATAAATATATATCGCACTATATATAGTACCATATATTATCATATCTGGAACTGAATGAAAGATTTTGTTTATGAGGTACCATATATGACCATATATTGTTTAAATGGCACCATATATGATAATATCTAGTTTAACTGTCACCATATATAATTATATATTGTTTAAATGATACCATATATAATTATATATTGCTAAAATGCCACCATATATATTAAGATATAGTTCTATATATAACTATATATGCAATAAGATCAACCATGTTATGTAATATATAATTATATATGCCATATCTAGTATTATGAAGGCCGATATCTAATTAGATGAAATTATATATGGCATAATATAAAGAAAAATTTTCGGAAAAAACGTCATATATAATTATATATGGATATACATAACCACATGTCTAATTATATATTGTAATATATGCCACATATGATTATATATAATTTTTTTTACTCGGGCAGTGGTTATCCAGTGCTACCTAGCCAATGCTACCAGGGGTACAAAAATCAATTCACTGGTAGACCAATGCTTTTATAAAAATGCTGACGCTTCGTTAAAAAAAGTTTGTAGTAAGAAGGTTTCGAGTTCAAATCCGGTTGCAAGCAACATTTTTTTGGATTTTTTTTAATTTAAAATTTTTTTTTCCTCCCAACGCTGCACAGTGGTTTGAAACAAAAAAAAAATGGTAATAAATCTGTATCTTTTAAACTATAAGTCCGATTGCATCAGGATGTATCAGATAATTGTTAAGGAGGACCCAGGCTTTCTGAATTTTGGATTCATGGTTACCCTGTGTTATCACAGGGTGACTTATTGGGCGTCAAAGTAGACCATTTTAGAGTTGAAATACTTTGCACCATACGATTCAATCGCTCGGGAGATGCTGTTGGTAATAAGTAAGTCTACAATTTTTCCAGCTTTTTTTGGTTGTGTTTGTATTAAAACTACTTTGAAGGAATCCTTTATTTCGTTCGAAGAAAAGTTTTTAACGACTTCTTCTTGTCTTATTTTTTTGTCTTTTGTTGAACATTTTCTTAATCATTTTTTGGCCGACCTAATTTCTTTCGGCCGATCTCTACATTATCTCCATATTTAACCAATCATTATATTTCTCCTTAAACCGTGTCTTTGACATCTTAGCTTCGTATTTCTTTTCATAACTTTTATAAAATTTTTCAATTTTGATATTTTCTTCAGATGTAATATTTAAACCAAACGTGTGATGGATAATATCAAGAAGTTTTGTTATTTTTCCCGCACGTAAGGATATATCTCCGAGATTTTGCCAAATGACCTCGCACAAAGAATAATGTTTTAATGTTATCTCCAGGATAGATTATACTTAATAAGTCAACTATTTAAACAATATCGCGGCTTATATATTGAATAATAATTCTCAACAGGTAAAAATTTAGTCATGTATTAAACTATTTTTAACAAAATGGTTGCGCAAAATATTCTGAGAGTAAATAATCAATTACACTATGCGACTGTCAAAATCGGGGTGGGATGAAACCAACGGGAAATGTTATATCGGTCAAAAACAAGTTATACGTGTCCCGGCGTTTCGCTGGGTCACCCCTAGGAATCGAGATATATCTTTTTTTTTACCGGCAAAACTGTTGAGTATATAGAAAAACGTTATATGAACAGATTAAAGGAATTGTAATTTTTAATTTTTTTAAAATTGTTTGAGCAAAATCGGACTAGTGGTTCTCGAGTTATGTCAAAAAAAAGACCACCAAAGGTCAAATCGATATATCTCGATTCCTAGGGGTGACCAAGCGAAACGGCGGGACACGTATAACTTCTTTTTTACCGATATAACTTTCCCCGGTAGTTTGAACCCTTCCAGATCACTGACCCCTACCATTTGTCTCACAGTGTTATTAGTTATTTATATTATACTTTATAATATGCACCTGTAAAATATTTGTCTCATGTTGAAAAATGTTTTTTTCTACTGGGTGTATGTTTTGAATGCAATAATTGTACCTGTCCCAAAATGAAAAATATTTTTTTTTACCTGGGGTGTATGTTTTGAATGCAATAATTGTACCTGTTACCAATATTTTTTATATACCTTTAATACATGAATGGAAATGGAAATATGTCTAGTTTATTGTAGTGTTAAGTTTTTAGTAACATTCAAAAAAACCTTAAACACTTCTGGGAAAAATCTACGAAAAAACTAAAAAATAAGAAAGTGAATGTTTGCACAAAAAAGGAAAACATGTCTAGTTTATTACACTGTTAATTTTTAAGTAACATTCAAAAAAACCTTAAACACTTCTGGGAAAAATCTACGAAAAAACTAAAAAGTGTATTTCTTACAAAATCATCTATAAAGATTGATTTTCAATATCTTAAAAACTATCCAAGGTACGTGAATGATTTTTTGCACCAATAAAGACTATTTTATTGTTCATGTAAAACAATGAAAATAATTTAAAAAAAACTAAACCGAACTATCCTTTTTTTTCAATTAAAATTATGGTGTATGGAAATTTGGCATTTTTTATAAAATCATGTTTTCTGGATTCGTTTATGAATTGGCGCTACTTTTTATTTTTGAAATCTAAACAGAATATTTGGCGATATACAACTGTATTTCAAAAAGTATCAAAATCGGCGTGACTTTTTTGTTATATGATCGAAAACTCAAAAATTCTCATAAAAATTAGACCATTTTCGGTCAATGCTGTACGTAGGGTAAATGCTGTACCGAATTCAAATTTGGATTAAAATCATCTTAGAACCCCATTCTCTACGAATATATAATAAGACATTATCTTTTATTAAATAACTTCTCAGTAAAAAGTGAAAAATTGATAGCATCTTTTTGAGAAAAAAAATGCAATTTTTTCGATCAGCGAAAAATGTTTGACTTTGGAAATTTCTCAACACTAAATGGTTCGAGATAATTAAAAAGTATCTCAGTATCACAGTTTCATTTCTTGAACTGTTGCCTATATGTCAGTATTTTTTAAAAAGTTATCGTTAAATTATCGAATTCACAATCGGCCAAAAACTAAAAAAAGTCGAAGAGAAAAATGAGTTTATTTATTTTTGAAATGAAATATCTTAAAACCCATAACAGTTATTATAGTAAAGTAAGCATGTGTTTTTTTCGTTTCTCCAAGCTCATTCCAAAAATTTCAACCATATTGGGCAATAATTGAAAGAGCTACACGGTCCAAAATCTATTTTACTTTTGAGGTGGTCTACTTTGACGAAACGAATAAATTTAGTATTAGTACCAATATTTATTAAAATTAAGACCCGTTTTCGCTCAATTTCGTAGTTTCCGAAAAACGAAAATCGTTACATCTTCTTAATCAAAGGCACAAAAATTTAATTTTTGGATTTTATTTATACTTTGGTGAAAAAGCATAGGCCGGTTAGAGGGTAAAATAAGTCAGTCAGTCACTCTATGCGATTTGTTTATTGTCATTGCGAATCCATTCGTTCCCCGTTCTGTTTCATTTCGTTCCGCATTCCATTCCATTTCGTTCTCTGTTCCATTGCCATTTTCACGAGTTTCAATTCCACTTGTTCCCCGTTTAATTTCTCCGTTCTTTCCCGAAAGTGTGTTAAAAAGTGTGTGAAAAAAGGTCGTAAACAAACTCTATATTACTTTCCTTAATAAAAATGTGTGTTTAAAAACAAACAAAAAAATGTGTTTACAAAAAAAGTGCGCGTAGAAAAATTTTCTTTCTCGAAAGAGTGTTAAGAAAAAGTGGCCGTGGACAAATTTTCTTTCCCAAAAGTGTGTTAAAAAAATTTTTTTACACAAAAAAAAATGTTGCCACAAAAAAAGTGTTTCCACAAAAAAAAAAGTTTACACAAAAAAAGTGTTTCCAAAAAAAGTGTACATAAAAAATAACGTATTTCCACAAAAAAAGTTTCCACAAAAAAATAACTGTGTTGCCACAAAAAAAAGTTTCCCCAAAAAAAAGTTTCCACAAGAAAAGTGTTTTCATAAAATAAAGTGTTTCCAAAAAAAAGTGTTTCCACAAAAAAAAGTGTTTCCACCAAAAAAAAATTTCAACAAAAAAAAAAGTTTCCACAAAAAAAAAAGTTTTCACAAAAAAAGTGCCCGATAAAAAAAATGATATGGTGACATATCTAATTTAATGAAATACAATAACTAATCAGATACAATTTAATCCGAAAAACGGTGAATACAATTGTATCTACGTGGATCAAATTGGATTTAATTACTTTAAATTATATACAATTTAATCCGAATTTTGACCAGACATTATTGTATTAAATAATATCTTAATAGTTAAAATTTGATGCAATTAGGTCCAATTTTATCAAAATTTTCGAATTTCTGTTTTATTAAATATTGCACTGAAAAACAATGGCTGATTCACGTAAGGTTTCGTGTATTGTGTAAACTAAGCAAATCTAGTAACTTTTAGAGTCTTTATGTGAAACTGCATACATGAAAAGTATCTACTTATTAATGAGTACTTATAGGAGCTATAAGCTGTATTTTGTCTCATGCCTATCAACGTTAAGTCTTTAAAGCAAATCTACGTTAAACTAGGGTTGCCATTTCCATTTTGAGAAAAAGAGGACGCCAACCTCAAAAAAGAGGACATTTGTGTTAAAAAAGAGGACATTTTTTTTTTTAAATTAATTTTACAAAAATCAACAACTCGATAAAATATAAAAATAAAAATTTATTTAATAAATAAAACAGTTTTTATTCCCACTAAAAAAAATTTACAAATAACAAAAAAATCGTTCTGAACTTTAAATTAGTGGTACATAAATTAACAAAAAAAAACATAAGGAGTAACCAATTAATTGCATACATTTTCAGGAATGTACATTTCTATAATTTCTTGATACGAATTGTAAAGGGTTTTATGAATGTTTTTCAATTCTTCCAGTTTGAATCAATACATTACTGTCGCATTTCTTCAAATATTTATAAATAAAATTTTGATATGAATTGTCATATCAAAATTTATTCAAATATTCATAAAACCCTTGACAATTCATATCTAAATTATATTTGACTAATAATATCCGAAATTGTCTCTGGATTCAATTTTTTTTTATTAAAGAAAATATACGTTCTACGTTGGCATTATGTACTGGAAAGAAAAAATAGAAGTCAACAAATTTTCTCATTTCATAGCAAACATCATTTTAAATAAAAAAAAACATAGTCCGGGGAAAGGAGGACGGATGGCAACCCTACGTTAAACCGATTGTAGCATAAACAATTTTTAAACAGGTTATGTTTATAATTTTTCCGTTATAATCGAACGTACGTCAGCAAAAGTTCCTAGGAAGTAACGCGAATAAGTTACGTTAGATGTGAAAATGTATAAACGTTGAGTTTTCAACGTTGATAATTATGCGTGTTGAAAGTTAACGTGCATACGAAAAGTAATGTGTTAGTTTTTGTCTTAAAAGCGTTTTTATGCACTTTGAGGTTTTTTATGAGTTATCGGATATAGTTAAGTCGAAAACACAGCTAGTATAGTTCAAGAATAATCCATAAAATAAAAATATTCTAAATAAAATGAAATTTCAAATAAATTTCCATAAAATATTACTGGATTTTTCACTGAAGGTGAGATTTTTATTTTGAAAGTGAGAAAAGTTCAAATGAAGCTTTAATTTTTGGGATACTCATTTTAAAATGAGAAAAATACATTAAAGTTGTGATAACAAATTTGACATGAGTTTTTAATAAAATTCAATGTCTTGAAATAATCGTTTAAAAATTTTTTGTTTTAATTTTCATTTGTATTTCATGACATTCATCAAGCCTATTAATAAATTTGGTGCTACGTTATTCCTAAACCAAAATAATTACTTCGAAGAATTGGCTAACTTTTATTAATATGACCCAATATTCAATTTGAAAATAAAACAATCTGTTGTTTCCTTGTAAATTTATAACATTTTAAATGAAAATGAATTTCAATTTGAATTTTCTCAGATATAAAGAGTTTATTTAAAACAAGAATTTACCATAGATTATATAGGGAAAATAAATGTTTCTTTTTCAAATGAAGAGGTTTCTTTTGTTGCTGTACATATGTGATACGAAATTCTATACAAAGTCTGACTGCGTATGTTAAGTATTAACTCTTTTAACATATTTTCAATGTCGATAATGTATGGGCCATCTGTCAGATAATATCACTCAGATTCTATTCAAAAATATTTTACCGGTTTCTCGTTTTCATGTTATTATTTTTTAAATCACTTGAACTTTATATCAAAATTTGATTTTGTAAAAAAATATTTTCCAATTAAAAATGGATTGTAATTTCGATAAAATCTTAAATGAAATTTAAATTGAACATGAAACTGGGCTATATTTTGTCTTACAAATTAAATTCCATGGTTGAGATCTGATTAAATATGACAACATATACAAAAAGATATATTTAGTAATTGGGTCATATAAAATTTTTTCGAAAGACGAAAATTTCGTCTTATTATATATAGTGCCATACAAAGCAATATATGACGAGATATAATTGTATTAAAGTTTCCTCAAAAAAAAAAGTTTCCACAAAAAAACAAAGTTTCTACAAAAAAATAAAAAATTTCCACAAAAAAAATGTTAAAAAAAAAATTTCACAAAAAAAAAAGTTTCCACAAAAAAAAAATGTTTCCACAAAAAAAAAAAAATTCCACAAAAAAAAAAAACTTTCCACAAAAAAAAGAAGTGTTTCCAAAAAAAAAAAAATTTCCACAAAAAAAAAATATTTCACAAAAAAAAAAAGTTTCCACAAAAAAAAGTGTTCCCGGGTAAAAATAGTTATATATGGTCATATATAATGTGATTGTGCTATATCTGGCTATGAATGGAGTCAAATTAAGACACATATCAATATATACAACTACATCTGATATTATTTTTTGAACAAATTTTTTATATGGTAATTGATACTAGTATATGTCCCCAAATCTTACTCCACATATAACTACATAAGCCATATGAAATTAATAAAAATATATGTAGTGATCGATATGATTATATATGGTTCCATGCAAAGTTACATAAAAATGTATGTGACGCCATACTAAAAATATTTTTTTGTAATTTTATATAACTTTATATATAATCCTATACAAACTAATATATAGTTCAACATAAATTTTAGTTACCCGAGTAAAAAAGAGTATATATAACATATATTTTTTAATATTAAAATATATGATAATATAAAATATTGTATGCGACCTTATATGTTTTATATGGTGATATATTCGAAATTTTTTTAGAAATTTTCTCATATGTAATCATATTAAATCATATATCAGTATTTGCTTTATTGAAAATTGTATATATAGGAATATATTATTGATAAAACCGTTCAAAATTGTATATATAAATAGATACAAAAATATTTTTAATTTTATTTTTTATATATAACAATATCGTCGGTTTTCAGGAGGGCGAAAAAACTGGTTTATATTATCCTTTTAATATATTTCATTGACATCATATGCCTTAATAATGATTGTAATAAATAAGGTCGTGAATCATTAGGGCATATGATGTCAATAAAATATCTTAAAAGGATAATATAAATCAGTTTTTTCGCTCTCCTGAAAACCTGTTAAAACCAAAAACATAGCACTTCTTGCAGGCAAGCCGACGATATATTAGTTAATATCAGACCCAAGCTCGAGATTAACTAATATATTCGAGATTAATGTAATATTTGATCAAAGACAATTTTTTATATGCTTTACTCAATTTTTTCATTAAATTAATATTTTCTGAACTTTTTTACTTCTAAAAGTTTTTTTTTAATTTAAAAAATCCAATTTAAAAAAATTAACATTTAAAATCATGGCCCGGCTCGTAATGGGTTAATAAGTCTAGGCATGTTGCATATCATTGAAAAGGTATTTCAAGTACCTTCCCAACGATATATATATTTTGTTCTTGTCCGATAAGTTTTGAGTGCAGAAATATGAAATAAGCCATTGAATATTGTTGTAGATCATCTTCAGCTCCATAAATCGGGAACTATGAGCCTCCAACAAAAAAGAAGTGCATTGCCGGGCTAACCATTAAAATTTTATTTAAAATAAAAAAGCTTAACATATTTAAAAAAAATTTCTAAGTCCAAAGAAAATTCCCATATTTGATAAAAAATTATCTAGTCTTTAAAGAATAACAGATTTATACATTAACGTCTTTAATAGTTACTCATTATCAATAGTAGCCCTCGGCTGACAGTCAGGCATGTGATGAATATCGAAAACGAAAACGATCTGATTTTCAATGGTAAATATTTTAGGATCTGTACAATACCAATTATATTTTATTTCCTAATTTACATGTCCGGCGTCAAATAAAACGATAAATAATAATTTGAAGCCAATTTGATTTTCGCGAAACAAATTATTCTAGATTGAAAAACTGTTCGTTTTCGATTTTCATCACACCCCTGAGTGTGTAGGACCCGAAATCCTGCTGCCCTCCAATTCAAAGTTTTTTTTATCATTTAAATTTAATCATATCGTATTGTATTAACTTATATCCAATTTGATCGGGACAAAATTCGGATATAAGTTTATCATTTGATATAACTTTGTATCCTTGTAAATACAATTATATCCAATATGATACAATTTAATATAACCATTTTTCGGATGAAATTATATCCAGTTACATATTGCAAATATATCCATTCACATATAATTTTATATACACTTTTTTACTCGGGTATCTGTAAATTAAGATTTAAATTAACATGGCTTCACATATAACCATATAAGGCCCAATAAACAAATTAAGTTATTTTTTTATATATAATTTCTAATTAAAAATGTTATGCGTACGTTTCCTAAGACAAAAGCATTCAAATGCATTTTTATAAAACACAACCAATTTTTGTAGGAAAATTTTTAAACATTGGGTTATTTTTTCTAAAATTTGGGCCTTTAAAATTGTTTAAAATTTCAATTGTCAACTTAATAGGTGTTAAGCATAACTTCCAGTCATAAAAAGCCTACCTACTATCTGGTTTAATTATATAAAGTCACACATATATATTAATATGGCAGTATATATAATTTGATATCCTGGATATGGACAAATCTCGGATCAAATTGCACCAAATTATATCTAATTTGATATAATTAGACACATGTAGATGACCCATTTTTCGGATCAATTTGTGTGTGGTTGTATATGGGAACTTATCAGATAAGATATAATTATATAAGACACCATATTAAAATTTTTACCCGGGTTTCCACAAAAAAAAAAATTGAGATGAGATAGGATGAGCTGAGATTAGATTAGGTTAATAATTGCTGCCTGGTTGTCATAGTGACGCCAAGGCCTGGTTGTCATAGCAACACGAAAATTTTATATGTAGGGACGCCATATTTCCGGAACCACTGGGCCAATTTCGTGCAAACTTCACATAAACCATCTACAGACCATCCTCAACGTACCCTGAAGTTTTGGTTGAAATCGGTTGACAGAAATCCGTTGAAAAATAAAAATTTGTATATCGATCACACATTTTATATGGGAAAAACACACCATCACAAAAGTGTGCGTATAATGCGAATGTGTAGACATTTTTCGTAATTTTTTTTAGGAACCACCAGTACAAGTATAACTTTCCAACGCATGTATTGGTTTGTAAATCGGTTGAGTTGTTCTTGAGTTATAAAATGACGAACATATACCAACTCATTTTTATATATGTGTGTCCCAATAGAAAGGGACCTAAGGATAGAAAGGGACCTAAGGTCAGGAGAGCATTCGATCGGTCTCATTCGATGCTCAGATGTTGTCCACAAAAAAAAATTGATTTTTTTACCCTTAGGTACCTTTAATTATGCGCTGTCACATATATATAACTCAGTAACACGAACAATGTAGTCAGTCATTTTGTATAGCAGTGTGTGGCTGAGTGAGTTAAGTGGCCGACTACAACGCCAGCAATCTGGGTTTAAATCCTGTCGACGGCATTTTTTTTTGTTTTTTTAATGAAATATTTTTTGTGTTATTTTTTAAATTTTATTAAAATTTAAATAATTCCAAATATATCCTAGGAAAAATTTTGATCTCAAATTATCCAATTCGATCTGCCAAAATTAGCTTATCCGTTTGCATCTAATTGGATCTAAATTAATCCCATAGGATATTTTGGGATCTATCAGGATCTCAATTTTATATCATTGGATATTATTGGATCTCCCAATTTTGAGATCTATTTGGATCTAATTTAATCCTTTAGTAAAGTGCGATTGGAAACTGTTTACAAATTTTTTTTACTAACTTTTTTATCTGAGTGTACTGTATTACCTTTTTATGCATTGGAGATATAATAAAATTTTCTGAGTGTTAAGGCTCCATTAGCCATACGTAGACGTAACGTGACGTATCTCCTTATGAGTTAAAAGAGCATAGCTGACAGTTTATTTCTTTTTTACTCATTATTTTAGATTTCAACGGCTGATTCGTCATGTTACGTTCCGTATAACTAATTCTAGCTTTATTTCCAAACTAACAATATATCAATAGTAACAAATATAAACAAGAATTGTAAAAAATCAGCGAATTCTTCTAAATAAAATTTTGTTAAATTAGTATATTTTTCTGCTAAGTTTAGCACTCGGTTTTAAAAAGTTAGTAAAATGTTTTGCTGAAATCAGCAGCTAAAATTTGTAAAAAAAAACCCGTAATTTGTAATAAGAGAATAGCCAAAATGATAACTAAAAAAAATTTGTACTAAAAATCAGTATAAAAAGAGTAAAGTGCGATGGGAAACTGTTTACAAAATTTTTTACTAACTTTTTTATCTGAGTGTATATTTGTTAAAGTATTGAGTGCTCGATTCTGACTTTTTTAGGGTACCCAATTCTGAAAAGTAAATAGTCAATACTTTTAGGATTATATTTTTCCATGCAAATACGCATTTTTGCCATGAAAACTATACTAAAAATTATTTCTTCTGAGCAAGCTGGAAAATTCCAACGAAACGTAGAGAAAATTATCAAAGAAACTACATTTTTATTTACATCTTCAACATAAAAAACTGACCAAAAACAGCCCGAAATAAAATTAATAGAACTTTATGAATTTGGTCATTAATAAAATCTTTAAAAAATATTTTTTATTTGCATTAATAATTTTTGTTTTTGTTTGCATTAATATTATAAAATAAAAACTTGAGAAAATTCGAAGAGCTTTTTGGCATTTACCATGTCTCATTAGAAAAATATCTAATTACTTATTTTATTTTCGAAATTTTATTTATGCAAATTTTACAAAGCACGTTTTTAAATAAATTTTATTAATGTAAATTTAACAAAGCAAGCATTTAGCATACTTAAAAAAAAAATAAAAAGCATTTATAATTCAGCAAAAATGGAGATTACTAAATTACCCAAGAATATGCGCGTGTATTTTTGCATAAATTCAATGCCTTGGAAAATTTACATAACAGGCTTTTTAAAAGACACAGTTGTTCTTCTTTGCTTGTCTATGTGATCATTAGGGCTCGGAATTTCATTCATTAATAATCATGTATTATGTACATAAAATATGTATTTAAAATCGAAAAATATGCATTTAAAATTCTAAAAATATGCAATTGTTATTGATTTTTTACCTTTTCAGTGTTATCAATTAATGTTTAATATTATTCTTTTTTAAGTATGTAGCTTAAACATTGAAAATTGTGGTTAATCATCGTCAGAAATTTAGTAATTGATTTTTTTCTAATATTTTTGTCTTCGTGATAAAAAAAATAAAATAATAAGTAAAAAATATTTATAAATATTTTTTTTATAAATGATAAAAATTGTACGAAAAAAAATTTTTTAAATAAAATATCCAAAAGTGTGGTGTGCGTAACAACATGCACTTTTAGGCAAAATGTGCAAAAAACATGCATTTATATGTAACAAATATGTCAAAATATGCATTTGTAGCAAAATATGTCAAAATATGTATTAACAAATCGATGTAATTTTATTGCCAATATGTTGGTTCGCAAATATATTTAGTTAACGTTGTTCTCCAGCTAACGACAACAAACATGTACTACATGAAATTCCGAGCCCTAGTGATCACAAATACACTTAAAATTTGTTGAACGATGGCATCCATGTTTTTAAATACGTTACGCAAACATTTAATATCTTATTTTAAAAAGAAGTCAACTCATACAACAAAAGTGCCATTTGTGGCACTATTGAATGTTCAATGACACCTTGGCACTCTCCATAGAATTTTGGCACTTTTTAAGAAAACTTCTATATAATTTGATAAAACGTCGATATCGCTGGCTTTTCATTAAAAGCCACGCCTACTAAGAAGGGGTAGCAAAATTAAAAAAAAACAAACGCTACAATAAAAATATCTACAATTTTCTGGACCACCCCCAGTTCTTCGGGGACAATTTAATCATTATTTTGGTCTTTAAAACTAAAAGCAACGTGGATAAAATTAGAAAAACTTTAATTGATTCTATCCCAATAAACCAAACGATATCGTTACGATATCGAAACGATATCACATAGGTGATATTTACTATCATATATGATAATCACTTGATAGATCAAATGATAGATTTTTTGTTCTAAAATGTACCTTTCGTAAAGGCACATCTACACGGTATAGAAATTTCGTAGATTTTGCGCTAAATTTGTCGTCTCTAATATTTTTGGCACTAATTTTTATCGTAAAAGTACAATCTCTAGTTATCAAGTATTTGTTTTTATTAAAATTGTTGTATTTTAATAATAATTTTTTCTCAAAATACCAAAAAGTGAATTTAATAAACTGAAATGTTCAATAATTGCCATGGATATCTTTCATTTTAAAATCTTGGAAAAGAGCTGTTCCCATTGCTGATGCTACTCTATCAGGCACGCCAAATCTGTCACATACCAAGGCAAAGTTAAAACAATCGTATCTCTGTGTGTATTGTGAACTTGTGCTTATATCCAAATCTTCTTGAACCGGTGGCGGTGCGTATGTTGAATCATCGGGATCTTGGTATGTTGGCATTGATGACATAGACGTTGCTCCTTGCTCTTCAATTTCCATCGCAAATCTTTCCATTGTTAGACTTCTCTGATTATGTTGATCGTGCATAAACTCTTTGAGGCGTTCGGGAACCAAACCGCATGCACATGGAGTTGCCTTCAAATCGCATTTACATGTTCCAATGAAAAAAATTGTTTCCAGAGATTTTACATACTCTGTAAATTGTTGGGGTTTGTTTCTTCTCTTGATTTGCTCTTGATATTTGTCAAGCAATCTATTCAATTTATTACATACACTTTTTTTCAGCATTATTTCCATACCAAGTTTTTCCCAAATTCCAATCAACTTATCTTGTACTTGAATAGTGAATGCTTTATAGGACAACTTTTTTTGTTCGCTCAAGTAAAAATAATATCTCAAGATATCCAGATGGGTTGGTAAATTAAGATCAGTCAAATCAGTAGACACACCAAAAACAGTAACATCATGCCTGGGTATATGACTCATTGGGTTTTCGATAGTTGTTGATGTTGTTATTGCTTCATCTTGCGGTGTAGAGGATGGTGGATTCATTGTAAACTTCTTGATTTGGAATGATTTTTTTTTTAATATTTTTTTATCTCAAATTAGCACTTCACACTTCGAGTTCTTCACAACGACTTAATGCATTCACAAAAACTGTTGCGTTATATATGGTCTAGGAGACAAGGTAATAAGAATGAAATGGTAATTTCAATTCTACCTGTAACCGATTTTGTTGTCAAAACTGCCCATAAAGTACTTACATGTAAATTAAACGTTAATCTGACCACAAATTCTGTTAAGCAAGTGCGCCTTTTATTACTTCTGGAAAATCCTTTATGATAATATTATGCTCAATTCTACCTGTAACCGATTTAGCTTAAGTAAGTTTACGACATGCAGCTGTGTCTTGTGGTGGCTTAAAAAACCCACACAACCTATTTTACGACTTGCAACAGAACGACACGTTCAATTGCTAGCTAGCGTTACCAAACGAGTTATACCGGAAAATGTAGAGGCTGTTATGGTGACGACATTAGAGAGCCGTGCGAAATTGCCCAGACTTGAAAGCAAAAAAGACTTCAAACAGTAATTTTTTTTATTTTCTTTTCTATTACTAAGTTAAATTAATTTTTTCATTTACATATGTTCTGACTAAATAAATTTCTAAAGAGAAAAAATAAATAAAATAATAAAAATAAATAAAATAAATAAAAAATAATAAAATAAAGTGCCAAAAATGGTGATTTTTTAAAATGTTTGTATGGGCAACCCCCCAGGGGAGTTCCAGGGGGTGTGCCACTGGCATGGGTGGATCGGCCCTCCAAAGTTAGTGGGGGTCGGTCATACATTTGGACTCGATTGGGGCACTCTAAATGGGTCAAAGTGGGATTTTTCAAAACTTGACCCTACGGGACAAAAGTCAACAGTTGGGGGGTAGTAGAATTCGTTTTAGAGGTATGGTTCCTTCGGCAAAGTTTCTTATTTTGATCCCTAGAATAGATTTTCACTGAGCCATGGGCGATTATTAAATCGACCCGCCCTAATATATATGTATATATATATATATATACTGTCCTCATGCATAGCGCATGGTATGCTTACCATGCGCTATGCATACACTCAGATAAAAAAGTTAGTAAAAAAATTTGTAAACAGTTTTCAATCGCACTTTACTATTTTTATACTGATTTTTAGTACAATTTCTTTTTTTAGTAATCATTTTTGCTATTCTCTTATTACAAATTACGGATTTTTTTACTAATTCTCGCTGCTGATTTCAGCAAAACATTTTACTAATTTTTCAAAACCGATTGCTAAATTTAACAGAAAAATATACTAATTTAAACAATTTTTTTTTCTGATTTTTTACAATTCTTTTTTAGTTTATATTTGTTACTATTGATATATTCTTAGTTTGAAAATAACACTCAGAAAATTTTATTGTATCTCCAATGCATAAAAAGCTAATAACTGGAGAACCGTTTGCAATTTTGACTCCAAATTTCAAGTACGATGAAGTAATTATACGTTGGTACAATCGGAAGAAACAAAAATTATTATTCTTTTTTTTAAGATTTTACAGTATTTTTATTTTTTAGTACACTATTTTGCTAATTTCAGCATATTGATTTTAAATTACAGTTTACAACAATTTACTGAAATTTAGTAGCTGCAACTAATTATTTATACTAATTTCATTGTACTAAAATTATGATATTTAGTAAGTTTTTTAACTGATTTTAGCAAATCGATTTTGAATTGCAGTTTACATAAATTTTACTAAAGTTTAGTAGCGGCTACTAATTTTTTCTACTAATTTTATTGTACTACAGATCAGCAGACATGTGTTGCTAAAATTAGCAAAAAATACCGCTGGCCTCAAAACAGTTAAATTTCCCGTAATAACATCAAAATTTTCAGTAGCCATTACAGACTTTTATGGTTGAGTGTACATATAAAATATGCATGTATATTTTTTTGAAAGAATTGGACCTGCTAACTTATCTTAAAATAGCGTAAGTTTAGTGCTTTACTATCCCAGCAAAATCTCAGTAATGGGTGCTCATTACTAATATCCAAATAATAAGCAGTAGAATTAGGGTCAACTACATATAATTCAGTGTCAAAACTCATTATTTTTGTTCGACAAGGTAGTTTTTGTAAGTAGTTGTCTATATTCGCTGCAGGAAAAAACACACAAAATTTGTGCACCCGCTTACCCGCTGCATTATAAAAATATATAAAATTAGTAGTTACCAAAATAATTAGTTATTCGGGTACTAATAAGCAGTAAAAAAATAAGTGGTTACGAGTTGTTAAAAAAGGCTTACTCATATACTTTTTAGTGGTTAAAAAATAAAATAATAAAAAATAGTTACCAATATGACATTATATTTGTAACTAAATAAGTAGTCGCGCGTAAGCTAGACTGCTTATAAATACGTCTTCGTCTAACAAAAATAACTAGTACAGACGCTGAATTATAAGCAGTAAAATTTTAGTTTCATTATATAACCACTTATTTGGTAATGAAAGATTTTGCTGGGATAGTTAAGAATGGCAAATTTATATGAAAATATTTGTGGTAATGTTAAACTCGGGTTACTTTTCAGATAATTTGCCCGCCTTTTTTTATGTTTATACCCTACACCACTATGTGGTCATTATACCCTACACCACTATGTGGTCAGGGTATTATAAGTTTGTGCTGATGTTTGTAACACCAAAAAATATTGGTCCTAGACCCACCTTATAGTATACCGATCGGCTCAGAATTTTTTTTTATTTCGATTTAACGATGTCCGTCTGTCCGTCCGTCCATCCGTCCGTCCGTCTGTCTGGCTGTCTATGCATTCTTGTGCGCACTCTACAGGTCGCAAATATTAAGATATTCCGATGAAACTTGGTACACCGACTTTTTGATTTTGGTTCAAATCGGTCCATGTTTAGACCTAGTGCCCATATAAGGGTCCTACCAAAATTATATTGTTTATACGCTGCTGGCCCAAGGACGAAGCCTGTTGATTTTGGTGAACATCGGTCCATGTTTAGACCTAGTGCCAATATAAGGGTCCTACCAAAATTATATTGTTTATACGCTGCAGGTCGCAAATATTAAGATATTTTGCTGAAATTTGGCACACGGACCTATGTTGGCCCAAGGACGAAGCCTATTGATTTTTGTGAACATCGGTCCATGTTTAGACCTAGTGCCCATATAAGGGTCCTACCAAAATTATATTGTTTATACGCTGCAGGTCGCAAATATTAAGATATTTTGATGAAATTTGGTACACCGACCTATGTCAGCCCAAGGACGAAGCCTCTTGATTTTGGTTAACAGCGGTCCATGTTTAGACCTAGTGCCCATATAAGGGTCCCCCCAAAATTATATTGTTTATACGCTGCTGGTCGCAAATATTAAGATATTTTGATGAAATTTGGTACAGCGACCTATATCAGCCCAAGGACAAAGCCTATTGATTTTGGTTAACAGCGGTCCATGTTTAGACCTAGTTCCCATATAAGGGTCCCCCCAAAATTATATTGTTTATACGCTGCAGTTCGCAAATATTAAGATATTTTGATGAAATTTGGTACACAGACCTATGTTGGCCCAAGGACGAAGCCTATTGATTTTGGCGAACATCGGTCCATGTTTAGACCTAGTGCCCATATAAGGGTCTTGGCTTGGTTACAAACTGCAGATCGCAAATATTAAGATATTTTAATGAAATTTGGTGCGCTGACTCACATTATAGAAAATTTTGACACAAGCCCCTTTTAACCCATTCGAATTTCGGATCCAAACATTAGTTGGCTTTTACCCAGACTGGTGTAGGGTATTGTATAGTCGGCATGCCCGACTTTAACCTTTTTACTCGTTTATTTTCTTTTTGTCTTTTTATTCTTAAAGTAACTAAATGTAATATTTGAAATAAAAACTGAACATATTTTTTTTAACATTAACTGCCTGTTTTTATAAAAAGAATTCGAAAGAGGAATTCGTTAAAACGTTTGCGTGAAAAACACAAACTTAAAAAGATTTATATTAAAAATTTTTTAGCCTCATTTGTTCTACATAGAACTCCTAACAAAATTGAGCAAAAATTTTTAAAGAAAAACGTTTTTAAATTAGTGTTTTTCACACAAATTTGTTAACGAATTCAGTTGATTCCTTTTATAAAAACACCCAGTAAATGTTGCTTAATTTTTTTTTGAGATTTTTTAAGTTTTTTGACCCTTTTTTGGCATTATTTAGGCACCAAACGAAAATTCTCAAGTACCATCACTGGCTCATACCACCTTCAAAATAAGTGGTTCATATACGAGTATGTATGTCAGGGATGGGAAAGTTGATATGATCGTACTTTTTTTGATACTATTTGATTCAAAAAAGTACGTAGTAGATGTGCAAATCACGATCGTGAATACACTCCATATTTACTTTTTTCCTCTATTGGCAATTTCGCTATCACACATCAAATCTAGCTATTTTGAAATGCATTTAGCGTGATAAAATTGATATTGCTATTACCGGGTTTATATCAATTTTTATAGGTGTCCGGACGTTTTGACGCAAACATTTTAAGCAAAACTTGATGTATTGGAAAAATTTTGCCATTTTTCACTTATTTTTCAACAGTGGTTTTATTTAAATTTTTTCTATCTCTATGAAAACATAAAATATCTTTCCGATTTAAAGAAAAATTGAACAAAAAATAACAGTTTTTAAAAAATCAACTGGCTCTAAAGTACCCCATAGATTTTCAATACTTTTATAAATTTTTGGTTGTTTACAAATTAATTTAAAGTCTGTACCCAGAAATGAAAGTGTTTCAATAAAATTGAAAAATTCAAAATGATTTGGATTTTTGTTTTTCTATTTCATATTATTGAAAAGTGTGGGGCCAATATTGAAATATTAGTTTTTTAAAATTTGTTTTGTTGAAAAATAAATAAATAAAATTAAAAAAGCATACAAATTATTCTAAAATAAAAAAATAATCACTGCAGACGTGGTTGTATTTTAAAATCTGCGAAATTTTTTAATTTTTTATAGGAGAGAAAATATTGATCAATTTTATTTTATTTATGTTTTTCTAATAACATTGAAAGTGTGTGTGAAAATATCAATAAAATGGAAATCAATTACATATATTGACCGCGTGTGCTCGGCTTAAGATTGTGTAACTTTTGCATCATTTGCTCCAATTTTTATTGAAAAAAAAAACTCAAAAATATATTAATTTTATTATTTTAATTCATTTTTGTATACAATTGTGTAAAAAAGCACCTAAGTAAATCAATTAAAATTAGTTTGTGCCTACAGAAATTGTACGTACCTACGCATTTTTTATTTATGCTGTTTAATGGGAGTGAACAAATATAGAAATATTTTAAAATTAAGTCCGCGTTTAATCAAAATTTATGAGGCGTAATCATAGGCGTACCTAGACCATTTTTCTGGGGTGGGCAAGCGACCCATTAATTTTCTGCTGTTTATTTGCCTATTCTCACACTCTTAATCCTAAAAAAACACTTTCGGCATTATGCTTACAATTTTTTCACACAAAAAAAACTTAAAAATGATTCCTTACCTTCTAATAAAATTTTCATAATTTTCAAAATTAAATAAGCCTGATAGCTTATCCTATCAAAATCGCCATGTTTTTATACAAAACTCGGAATAGTACATTTATTTTTCGGAAGAAAACCTCGTACAAGGAATGTGTTCCAAGCTATATTCTCAGATTATTATGAAATTTAGATATTTAATAGAGAAAAGAAATCTAAGATCAACCTGTCTAATTCATCCACCTCGGACGAACCCTATCTGACCACTTAAATTACCGAGGTGGAACAAAATAGTGAGATGTTCATCTTACAAAATTAGTGAGATGTTCATCTTACAATTCTTGTTGGCCTAAGTCCGCCAATGGGCGTAATTCGAAAATGAAATAGAAATAAATAAAACCGTGACTTTTATACATAAAAAATATAAAAATATATACTAAAAATATGCGCTGAAAAGTATATATGAAATAAAAAATCATATTAGGCGTGTTCGTTTACTTACTACAAGTTACTACTTTTACTACAGCTGGAAAAATTCAATACAAAAAGTAAACAAAACTTTCCAATTGTAGTAAAAGTAGTAAGAATTTCGAGTAAACGAACACACTGATTTATTACCGGAAAGCGGCGCTTTAAACTAAAACCCAAAATAAAGTTGTTGCAACAGTATGTTTTTTATTTATACAAATTCTTCCTTTAGTTCATTTTAATTTAAAACATAATTTATATAATAAAAAAAAATTATTTCTTAAAAAAATCATTAAACATGCAAAAATATGCAATTAAAAGCTAAATATACAAATCTTTTTTTTTTTTTGAAAATTGATGCCCTGGTGATATTTATATGAGTTATATCGAAATTGCGCAAACAAGCGTAAATCGGGAGTGTATGTTTTTTCCTTATTGTATTAATTAAAAAGAGCTAAAAAAAAATTTTAGTACTCTTGTGGTCAAAAAAGTACTCTTCAAACAATTTTTTGACACCGACATAAAAATCGAATTTCCCATCCCTGATGTATGTATGTACAAGAAAATATAATAAAATATCGCATTAGGCGTTTGTTTAACATGATGTAACTTCTTTATTTAAACAAAAGCTTTGCGGTAGTAAACTTTGGTTTGTTTTTAAAGATACGTTTGTAAATAGGGTCCCAGCAAAAAATAACCTGGATTTGGTAAGCAGTAACTAAATGTGTATGCTTCCAAAATAGCGCTTAAACTTCATGCGTTCAAGAAATCAATTAAAGAAAATCAAATCAATTTTAATTTGCTTTGCCTTCTTAACTGCATACTTTTGAAGCAGTAACGAATGCAGAGATTTCTTTTGTTGATTACGAATAGTACAATGCTTCTGACTTACGATCTGTTATGAGCAGACATTTTTTTACTCTGCTTCTTCTATAAGCAGACAAGAAGGCAGAGATTTTATTATCGATTTTGCGACGAAGTGTTACCAGAATGGACTTTGTCGGGAGCTCCTCAAAAAAATAAAAAATGTACGTGACCCCTTTAGAAGGGGTCCTGTATTTTAATAAGCATTTTATTAGCACATTAATGAAGCAAGTATTTTACTGCATCTTTGGAGAAGTGAGTGAAGTGCTTTAAATTTTATTAAATACACATTACTTTAGTGCATCTCGAAGCTGAAGAAAATGCGCATTTCATTGCTAATGAAGGGCTGATTTTATTGCTTCTTAAGTGCTATGGGAGAAGCGCTTTTCACCTGCTGAAAAGGGACATACCACACTGAGAGAATTATCCTTCATGACATTAATGATTTAATTTCATAGAATTTTTTTCGTAGATCCAATGAAGAATTTCATTATGTATATAATATTTAATTAATATTATGAAATTTTTCATAACTTTTCTTTCATAAATTTCATAATTTCATTAAAAAAAAATACATTGAATTTCATAAATTAGATCTCCATAAATTTAATGAAAATGTTCTTTATATATATGAAATTGTTCAATAGTATTTACTTTTTTTTTAAATTTTTCATAAAATTTCGTCATTTCCTGAGAGAATAATCTTTTATATATTTTTTTTTTTTTAATTTTTTATTATTAGTTTTGGACTATGAAGTTGTTTTATAAATCATATTAATTTTTTCGAAACTTTTTTTATGAAACTTTAATTTAATGAATTCTTTCTTTAGATATACCCAGCAAAATATTGCTAATGACACCTTATTACTATCTGCCCAGCAAAATATTGGTAATGACACCTCATTACTATCTGCATTACCCAAAATGATGAATCATTACCTTTTGCATTATTTTATAATTTAAAATAATGACTTCCTAATAAGGGCCTATTGTATTCCATGTTTACTATATATATAAAATAATGACTTACTCGTAATAGTTTAAATAAGTACTTTTTACACAGTTAAATTTTATAAAAATTTTATTTATTATATGTAAATATGTTTTATGTTTAAATTTGTATGACGTGTCCTAAAACTAAAACTTAAATTTTTCTGAATTTATTTCCTTAAGATCAAGTAAGCAATCTGATAACCACTTATAATTCAACTTTTTGTAAGCATGTGTGTAACCACTTCTTATTCAAAACCTCATAACTACTTATTTCTCATTTTTTCGTAAGCGACCGGGTAAGCGTGACTACTTATAAAAACGACCACGCCAAACAAAAATAATGAGTTTAGACGCCAAAAAATAAGTTGTGCGGAGCTATGAATTTCTATTATATAACCACTTATTTGGTAATGAAAGATTTTGCTGGGTGCATTACCAAAAATGATATATCATTGCCTTTTGTATTATTTTATAATATATAATAATGACTTCCTAATAATGGCCTATTGTATTCATTGTTTCTAAATATAAAATAATGACTTACTCGTATTAGTTTAAATAAGTACTTTTTACACAGTTAAATTTTTTTATTATATGTAAATATGTTTTATGTTTAAATTTTTATGACGAGTCCTAAAATTACACACTAGAGAAAACTTAAATTTTTCTGAATGTATTTCCTTAGGCTAATAGTATTTGTTAACTCCTTATTTTTAAGAATCAAGTAAGCAATAGGATAACCACTTATAATTAAACTTTTTGTAAGCATGTGTGTAACCACTTATTATTCAAAATCTCATAACTACTATTTCTCATTTTTTCGTAAGCGAGCGGGTAAGCTTAATACTTATAAAAACGGCCACGCCAAACAAAAATAATGAGTTTAGACACCAAAAAATAAGTTGTGCGGAGCTATGAATTTCTATTATATAACCACTTATTTGGTAATGAAAGACTTTGCTGGGTATTTTGTACATCCGTAAAATGTGCTACGATTTTATTACGCCTTTTGCATTTGCTAAGTATTTTTTATTTATCCACTCCAGCTTAGCAACGACAACAACCAACTATAATAAATAATAGTAAATGAAATTGCTTCATAGATTTTATGAAGCTCTTCATTGGCTGAATGATTTATTCATTAATTTTATGAACTTTTCATAAATATTGACTTTAATGACACCTGTTTCATAGATTCTATGAAAAGTTTCAATGGACGAGTTCCAGTGACAATTTTCATTGAAACTATGAAGAAATTCATTACTGAAGTGATGAAAATTCTCTCAGTGCAGGTGGGACACAGGCTTGCCAGATATAAGGTGGGTCTACGACCAATATTTTTTGGTGTTACAAACATCAGCACAAACTTATAATACCCTGACCACATAGTGGTGTAGGGTATAATGACCACATAGTGGTGTAGGGTATAAAAATATAATTTTATAAAAACATGTATAGAAAATAGAAATTATAATTTTATAAAAAGAAATTCATTTTATAAAAAAGAATGCATAGCCGTGAACGGTATCGAACTCGCGACCTTCTGAGTTTAAACCTTATTTTAACAAAATATTGTAATTTTTATAAAATCAGTGATATGCCAGTGTATTATTTTTTGAACTGTTGTCAATATCTGTCTGGGATCTTATTTAATCCCAAATAAATGGAGATCTTACCCAAATATAATGCGGGATCTAATTTTATCTGCCATTTTTCTGGATACCCGAGTAAAAAAAATTATATATAATCATATGTGGCATATATTACAATATATAATTAGACATGTGGTTATGTATATCCATATATAATTATATATGAGGTTTTTTCCGAAAAATTTTCCTTATATTATGCCATATATAATTTCATCTAATTAGATATCGGCCTTCATAATATTAGATATGGCATATATAATTATATATTACATAACATGGTTGATCTTATCGCATATATAGTTATATATAGAACTATATCTTAATATATATGGTGGCATTTTAGCAATATATAATTATATATGGTATCATTTAAACAATATATAATTATATATGGTGACATTTAAACTAGATATTATCATATATGGTGCCATTTAAACAATATATGGTCATATATGGTACCTCATAAACCAAATCTTTAATTCAGTTCCAGATATGATAATATATGGTACTATATATAGTGCGATATATATTTATATATGGTGTTATTTAAGCTATATATTATCATATATGGTGCCATTCAAACCATATATTATCATATATGGTGCCATTCAAACCATATATTATCATATATGGTGCAATTTCAACAATATATGCCCATATATGGTACCTCATGAACAATATTTTTAATACGGATCCACATATGATAATATATGCTACCATATATAGTGCCATATATATTTATATATGGTGTTATTTAAGCAATATATTACCATATATGGTGCCATTTAAACAATATATTGTCATATATGGTGCCATTTCAACAATATATGCTCATATATGGTACCTGATGAACGACATTTTTAATACAGATGCAGATATGATAATATATGCTACCATATATAGTCCCATATATATTGATATATGGTGTCATTTAAACAATATTAATATATAGACATATATGGTATCATTTAAAAAATATATTGTCATATATGGCACAATTTAAACAATATATGGTCAAATTTGGTACCACATCAACATTTTGAATACAATTCCATATATGGTTTAATTTGAATAATGTAAAACTGTATGGCGCTATAAAAAATATTATCAGATATGTTACTTCATTAACAATATTTATAATACAGTGTCATATATTGTAATATATGTATATCATTCAATATATATTGATGTATGGTAATGGTACAATAATTCCAATATCAGTTGAGATACAATTTGTGGGTCCATATCAACAATTTGTTCAGGTACGTTTAACATATATATATGTACATTTAAGTTATAATTTATAAACACTTTATAAAGTTAAATAGTTCCATAAACCTCGTCTAACTGTATAGAATGTTTATGAATATACGATTTAATATATAATAATTACAACTACAAATTGGTGCCATTATCTAAAATTTAATTTAATGTTAACTTATAATAAAATAAAAATGTATTTCCTAAAAATAAAAATATAGTGTTAATTAATGTTAATATACAATAGGTTTAAGTTTAACATCCCAGACAGAAAAATATAATCGGCACAATGCTGGCAAACCGTTGGCGATGGTCGGTTATGGTTGGCAGAACGTTGCATTAACTATCTTGGCAAAAAAATAGATTTCAAAAAACATTTTTAAAAAAATTGAGAAAACTTTTTTAATATTTGCCTTTAAAAACATGAAATTTAACCCAGTCCACCAGATTGTCAGCCAAGACCTCTACACTCTAATCTAACGAGACTTGTTATAGATGTGTGATAGCTACAAATTAAATGAATGATAAAAGCATTTCGCGCTAACTTATAAGCATCGAAAAAAGGTATTCCAGAAATTATTAAATGTATTTTAGAAAATTTTAATTGTATATCACAAAATATTATTTGCACTTCAGAAACTACAATATTACGCAAATTTAATTATTTATTTATTTAGTTGTGTCCAGAAATAATGAAATCTATTTCAGAATTTCATAGCTAATAGAGAAAAATTTCTGAAATACATTTCATAATTTCGGAAATACGATTGATAATTTCTGAAATACAGTTTGATAATTTCTGAAATACAGTTGTGAATTTCGGAAATACAATTAATAATTTCTGAAACGCAATTGATAAAACTGAACTTCAATTGACTAGTTCTGAAATACAATTCATAAATGTGAAAAATAATTGATGAGTTCTGAAACACAATTGATAAAACTGAAATTCAATTGATTATTTCTGAAATACAATTGATAAATCTTAAAACAATTAATACAATTGGAAATGGTGTAGAGCGTCAAAAAGATGTAAATAAAATTATTTTATTCAAAGATTTCAATTTAATAAAAAAATAAATATATAATTTTATAAAAAAATTTAGAGAAAAAAAAAATTTTAATTTTATAAAAAGAAATTCATTTTGTAAAAGAAATGCATATTGAACTCGTTACCTTCTGAGTTTAAAGCTTATTTTAACAAAATATTGTAATTTTTATACAATCAGTGCTCTGCCAGTCTATTATTTTTTGAACAGTTGGCAATATATGTCTGGGATCTTATTTAATCCCAAATAAATGGAGATCTTACGTAGTACCCAAATATAATGCGGCATCTAATTTTATCTGTCATTTTTATGGATACTTTTAGATGTCAATCCCCAAATATATTGCTGTTTCTAATTCGATCTGCCATTTTAATACCGAAATAAATTGCTGGATCTAATTCGATCTGCCATTTTTCTGATAAATTTAGATCCAAGTTTATCCCCAAATATATTGCTGGATCTAATTTGATCTGCCATTTTTCAGATCAATTTATATCTAAGTTTATCCACAAATATATTGCTGGATCTAATTCGATGTGCCATTTTTCGGATCAAATTAGATCTAAGTTTATCCCCAAATATATAGCTAGATCTAATTCGATCTGCCACTTTTTCGGATCAAATTAGATATACGTTTATCCACAAATATATTGCCGGATCTAATTTGATCTGCCAAAATTGAGATCAAATTAGATCTAAGTTTATCCCCAAATATATAGCTGGATCTAATTGGATCCGCCATTTTTCGGATCAAATTAGATCTAAAAATATCCGCAAATATATAGCTGGATCCGCCAATTTTCGGATCAAAATAGACCTAGGTTTATCCCCAAAGATATCACTGGACCTCCCAATTTTGAGATATAACTTGATCTTAGTTTATCCCCATATATGCAATGGGATCTAATACGATATGATTGGATACACCCAATTTTGAGATCTAATTGGATCAGCTAGATATTACAGCAGATCTTAAACAATATCAAATTGGATATAATTAGATATTGCGCGAGATAAATTTTTTTTACTCGGGTAGTTTTAGATGTCAATCCCCAAATATATTGCTGTTTCTAATTCGATCTGCCATTTTAATACCGAAATAAATTGCTGGATCTAATTCGATCTGCAATTTATGGGATAAATTAAGATCTTACCAAATCCCCAAATATATCACTGGATTTAATTCCATCTGCAATTTATCGTAAAAGTTAAGATCTTACGCAATCCCGAAATATATTACTGGATCGTATTTGATCTGTCATTTTTTGGATAAATTTAGATCTTACTTAATCCCCAAATATATTGCTGGATCTAATTTGATCTGCCATTTTTCGGATCAAATTAGATCTAAGTTTATCTACAAATATATTGCTAGATCTAATTCGATCTGCCATTTTTCGGATAAATTTAGATCTAAGTTTATCCCCAAATATATTGCTGGATCTAATTCGATCTGCCACTTTTTCGGATCAAATTAGATCTAAGTTTATCCACAAATATATTGCTGGATCTAATTCGATCGTCCAAAATTGAGATCAAATTAGATTTAAGTTTATCCACAAATATATAGCCGGATCTAATACGATCCGCGATTTTTCGGATCAAATTTGATCTAAGTTTATCCGCAAATATATAGCTGGATCCGCCATTTTTCGGATCAAATTAGATCTAGGTTTATCCCCAAAGATATCATTGGACCTCTCAATTTTGAGATATAACTTGATCTTAGTTTATCCCCATATATACAATGGGATCTAATTAGATATGATTGGATACATCCAATTTTGAGATCTAATTGGATCAGCTAGATATTACAGCAGATCTTAAACAATATCAAATTGGATATGATTAGATATTGCGTGAGATCAATTTTTTTACTCGGGTATGCAGTATTTTTTGCTGGGGTATAGTAAATTTTACAATTGCTTAAAAAATATTTTTTTTTGAAATATTTTTAGTTCCTTACTTGGCAAATATTATTTGTTAGTAGGTAATTTGAAATAAAATTATATGCATTTTCATTTTGTCCAATTTTTAAAAGTAACAACAACTTCAAACCCGACAGTGATTGAGAGCTGACTAATGCATTAAACACATAGACGACTGCAGCTACACGACTACAGCCTGTCAAAAATAAAATACACACGTTTATATGAAAACGATTATTTTGACACCAACACAGCTACACGCATATACGACTACTTTTGCCGCAAACAAAAATAGTGTTGACAATATAACAAAATATGTAAAACAGGACAATTTTTCCCGTTAGAGGCGAAATAAAATCGCTAGTTCTGACTGGAAAATCACCCTAATGGGAACACTGAATAAACAGCTGTTTATATTTTACAATTGTTTGAAGGTTTTATTAATTTATATTTGGAAATAATTTTATTGTGATGTTTTGTAAAAAAAATGGATATTACAAAATTAACAAAATATTCAAAAATATTAATATTTATCAAAACGTCAAATTTCTAGGATCAGCTGTTTACTATGTTGCTGTCGTTTTCAAAAAAATTAAGTAGCTGACTACACGACTACAATTGCAGCCAGCAGCATTTGTAGTCGTGTAGCCGCAGTCGTCTATATGTTTATTGCATGATACTATTACACTATCCCAGCAAAAAAAGAGATGCCAAAGCAATAGAAAAAGCACTACAATTGATGGTCTAGATGTACTTCTTTTTTAACATAAACACTAGTGATTTTAACATTGAGTTGTCATAGGAGAGGAGTACTCCCACTTGATTTAATGATAATTTTAAATACAAAATTAAATTTTCTCCCAATAAATCAAGGTTTTGCATTGAAATAGAATCCTACAAACGAATCAATAAATTCAGATCAATTCGCGAATCAAAAAATATAAAAATTACTCGTGCGAATTATCTTTTTTTTATCATCGTGAATCAATTATTTTTGAATCAATTCTTCAAAGCTCTGAATTAAATTAGACTTATGCGAATTGATTAAAAAAATCTTTTTCAAGCTCTGATATCAATCTTGGATTTTTCAACATTTTAAATTGTACGTCCGACGTATTTAGAGAGCTTTCATATAAAAAGTACAAACCAAGATTTTTTTCTGATAGAAGGTCACGTTTTAGTCGTAAGTTAGTAATGGATTTAAACAATAAAACATTTTATCTACAACATATAGTGTAGAAAAAAATTTATAAAGTACCCAGTCAGAAATCGCCAGTGGTACAAAAAATCAAGCACTGGCATACCACAGGGTAACCACGGTGTTAAAAATAAATGACTGGCAGAACACTCATTTGGGACGCTTTGCCAGCGTTTGCAAAAAGCGTTTTACCAGTATTTGTTTTACAAAAATTTCGGTGGTTTAGAAAAAAAACCACTGGCAAAGAATTGGCATAGAGTGATATGCCAAGGTTTGCAACCAGTGGTTATCCAGTGCTACCTAGCCAATGCTACCATGCGTACAAAAATCAATTCACTGGTATGCCAATGATTTTATAAAAATGCTGACGCTTCGTTAAAAAATGTTTGTAGTCAGGAGGTTCCGAGTTCAAATCCGGTTGTAAGGAAAAACATTTTTTTTGATTTTTTTTAATTTAAAATTTTTTTTGTTTTATAAAATCAATTTTTTAGTTTGTGGGAAACCTCCTTCAAGACCAACTTTTTTTTTCCCTCCCAACACTGGCATACTAGTTACAAAATTTTTTTTGCCAGTACTAGCATTTTGGCACAGCCAGTAGTTGTCCAGCTATTATCACACATTTATGTGTTTAGCCATCAAATATGATATGTCGCGTTAGCTCAGTGGATAGAGCAATCGTCTGCCAATCTGACGGCCTGGGTTCAAATCACGGCAGGACAAAAAAAAAATACATATGAACTTTTTTAAATTTTATTTTGGAAATTATATTTCCAGACCACCTATTTATTGGTTTTGCCAGCGTGTTGCCAACGTTTAAAAATTTTGTTCTCCAGTGCTTTTTGAACAGCCGGTCCTTTTGTCTAATGATGTTATCATTTTGGGAATGGGAAAGCACTTTTTGCCAGTACTTTTACCACCTGTTAAAGTGCTTTGCCACCTCTTTCCCGTTTGTATTTTTCTGACTGGGTAGTATCAGTCAGCTCTCTATGAAATGAAAATGCACATAATTTTATTTCAAATTACCTACTAACAAATAATATTTGCATAGTAATAGATTTTTACTACAAAAATTAGTTGCTTTTTCAAAAAAAATATTTTTTAAGCAATTGTAAAATTTGCTATACACTATTTACCAACGTGTCTTTAAAGACAAACCAAAGCTTACTACCGCAATGCTTTTGTTTAAATAAAGAAGTTACATCATATTAAACAAACTCCTAATGCAATATTTTATTATATTTTCGTACATACTCGTATATAAACCACTTATTTTGAAGGTGGTATGAGTTGACTTGTTATACCCTACACAACTACGTGGACAGGGTATAATAAGTTTGTGCTGATGTTTGTAACACCAAAAAAATATTGGACCTAGATCCACCGATCGACTCAGAATCACTTTTTGTTTCGATTTAGCAATGTCCGTCTGTCCGACCATCCGTCTCACAGTGCTTTGATCCCATATAACGATTGGGCCAAAATAGAAGGAGTGGAGAAAGATTTTTGAAATTTAGTACACTGACATAGAATATCGGGCCAAGGACACGCCTACCTCCTATAGGTCCTGAAATTTAAAAATATTATATTAGCTATATAAATGGAAGTAAAATTATAAAAAGTATTCATTGAGATACACATAAAACTGGAAACGTTAGTGTCAATTTTTATCAAAATCGAAGCAAGGACTCTTAAAATCTTTATAAAACCTGCAAAAATTTCCGATTGCCATGAAATTTAGCACGTGCATTCATATAAGATCAAGTCATATTTGTGCCAAATTTTGGTAAAATCGATTTATTAATAGAAAAAAAATGCTTCTCATAAAAATGCGTTTTAAACAGGGACGTAACAGTTATAATTTTTATTCAAAAAACTGATTGTTTTACAATTAATTCTTGTTTGAATATTTTAAATTTTCTGTTTATTTGCTCTGTTTGACTTTTATTTTTAATTCAAACAAAAACAATCCAAACACGATTTGTATTTTTTCAAAAATAATAGAAGTTATTTTGTGATTTTTTTTCTTTATCAAAAATTAACCATTACCCAGCAAAATCTTTCATTACCCAATAAGTGGTTATATAATAAAAATTCATAGCTCCGCACAACTTATTTTTGGCGTCTAAACTCATTATTTTTGTTTGGGGTGGTCGTTTTTATAAGTAGTCACGCTTACCCGCTCGCTTACGAAAAAATGAGAAATAAGTAGTTAAGAGATTTTGAATAATAAGTGGCTTACAAAAAGTTGAATTATAAGTGGTTATCTGATTGCTTACTTGATTCTTAAAAATAAGGAGTTAAGCAAATACTATTAGCTTAAGGAAATACATTCAGAAAAATTTAAGTTTTCTCTAGTGTGTAATTTTAGGACTCATCATAAAAATTTAAACATAAAACATATTTACATATAATAAATAAAAATTTATAAAATTTAACTGTGTAAAAGTACTTATTGAAACTATTACGAGTAAGTCATTATTTTATATATAGAAGCAATGAATACAATAGGCCGTTATTAGGAAGTCATTATTTTATATTATAAAATAATGCAAAAGGTAATGATATATCATTTTTGGTAATGCAGATAGTAATGAGGTGTCATTACCATAGAACCAATGACTTCAACAATTATAATATCCTGATGATATCAACTAGTGCTAATAAAAGATTGAACAGTGATTTAAAGTAGAGATGGGTACGTAAGCAGAATTTTGCGTGATTCACGTGAATCACGCCTGATCACGCGTGAGTTTGAGTAAAATCTTAAATTACTCACGTGAACGTGAGTGAGTGTGAGTAGATTAAAAATGTTCGTGAGTGAGTGTGCGTGAGTCGAATTTTAACGACTCACGTTTTTTTTTGGGTTTTTTATTCCTATTTTCAGTAATTGTTTTAGGCGACTTTATATTTTTAGGTATTTATACCCTACACCACTATGTGGTGAGGGTATTATAAGTTTATGCTGATGTTTGTAACACCAAAAAATATTGGTCCTAGACCCACCTTATAGTATACCGATCGGCTCAGAATTTTTTTTTATTTCGATTTAACGATGTCCGTCTGTCCGTCTGTCCTTCCGTGCGCATTTTTGTGCGCACTCTACAGGTCGCAAATATTAAGATATTTTGATGAAACTTGGTACACCGACTTATGTCGGCCCAAGGTTAAAATCGGTCCATGTTTAGACCTAGTGCCCATATAATGGTCCCCCCAAAATTATATTGTTTATACGCTGCAGATCACAAATATAAAGATATTTTGATGAAATTTAGTACACAGACCTACGTTGGCCCAAGGACGAAGCCTGTTGGTTTCTATGTTTAGACCTAGTGCCCATATAAGGGTCCCCCCAAAATTATATTGTTTATACGCTGCAGGTCGCAAATATTAAGATATTTTGATGAAATTTAGTACACAGACCTATTTTGACCCAAACACGAAGCCTATTGATTTTGGTGAACATCGGTCCATGTTTAGACCTAGTGCCCATATAAGGGTCCCCGCAAAATTGGCTTGGTTACAAACTGCAGATCGCAAATATTAAGATATATTAATGAAATTTGGTGCGCTGACTCACATTATAGAAAATTTTGACACAAGCCCCATTTTAACCCATTCGAATTTCGGATCCAAACATTAGTTGGCTTTTACCCAGACTGGTGTAGGGTATTGTATAGTCGGCATGCCCGACTTTAACCTTTTTACTCGTTTCGATTAAACGATGTCCGCCTGTCCGTCCGTCTGTCTCTCTGTCCGTCTGTCTGTCTGTCTGTCCATGCATTCTTGTGCGCACTCTACAGGTCGCAAATATTAAGAAATTTGATGAAACTTGGTACACCGACTTACGTCGGCCCAAGGACGATGCCTATTAATTTTGGTTAAAGTCGGTCCATGTTTAGACCTAGTGCCCATATAATGGTCCCCCCAAAATTATATTGTTTATACGCTGCAGATCGCAAATATTAAGATATTTTGATGAAATTTGATACACAGACCTATGTTGGGCCAAGGACGAAGCCTATTGATTTTGGTGAACATCGGTCTATGTTTAGACCTAGTGCCCATATAAGGGTCCTACCAAAATTATATTGTTTATACGCTGCAGGTCGTAAATATTAAGATATTTTGATGAAATTTGATACACAGACCTACGTTGGCCCAAGGACGAAGCCTATTGATTTTGGTGAACATCGGTCTATGTTTAGACCTAGTGCCCATATAAGGGTCCCCCCAAAATTATATTTTTATACGCTGCAGGTCGCAAATATTAAGATATTTTGATGAAATTTGGTACACCGACCTATGTCAGCCCAGGGACGAAGCCTATTGATTTTGGTTAACAGCGGTCCATGTTTAGACCTAGTGCCCATATTAGGGTCCCCCCAAAATTATATTGTTTATACACTGCAGGTCGCAAATATTAAGATATTTTGATAAAATTTGGTACACAGACCTATGTTGGCCCAAGGAGGAAGCCTATTGATTTTGGTTAACATCGGTCTATGTTTAGACCTAGTGCCCATATAAGGGTCCCCTCAAAATTATATTGTTTATACGCTGCAGGTCGCAAATATTAAGATATTTTGATGAAATTTGGTACACAGACCTATTTTGGCCCAAGGACGAAGCCTATTGATTTTGGTTAACATCGGTGCATGTTCAGACCTAGTGCCCATATAAGGGTCCTACCAAAATTATATTTTTTATACGCTGCAGGTCGCAAATATTAAGATATTTTGATGAAATTTGGTACACAGACCTATGTTGGCCCAAGGACGAAGGCTATTGATTTTGGTTAACGTCGGTCTATGTTTAGACCTAGTGCCCATATAAGGGTCCCCCAAAAATGATATTGTTTATACGCTGCAGGTCGCAAATATTAAGATATTTTGATGAAATTTGGTACACAGACCTATTTTGGCCCAAGGACGAAGCCTATTGATTTTGGTGAACATCGCTCCATGTTTAGACCTAGTGCCTATATAAGGGTCCCCCCAAAATTGGCTTGGTTACAAACTGCAGAGCGCAAATATTAAGATATTTTAATGAAATTTGGTGCGCTGACTCACATTATAGAAAATTTTGACACAAGCCCCATTTTAACCCATTCGAATTTCGGATCCAAACATTTGTTGGCTTTTACCCAGACTGGTGTAGGGTATTGTACAGTCGGAATGCCCGACTTTAACCTTTTTACTCGTTTTAATACAAAATAAATGGCAAAATTTCATACTCGTCTAGGGTTTCCCGGGAAACGGGAATGAAAATCGAAAAGTATCAGTTTTTTGGTGACATTTTTTTTCATTTTGATTTGTTTTATTAATATAGGGAGCGTTTAAGTCGTATTTTATTAAGAACGTCAATTTATTTTTTTTTTTAATCAAGTTATTTCTTCTCGAATGTCAAAATTTCTGACTTTAAATAATGTTGCAATTATAGTCACAACTTTGAATAGGCACGTAAATATTAATATTCATATCTAAAGCATACCGAATTTATCACTTGCAAATGTCATTTGCTCCATTAATACTTCTAAATTATCCTTCTAAGGCCCAAGACCTCTAAAAAGCGGTCTTCAGATCTAAAAAAAATTTCTGGATAAATAACAATTTTTATAAAATCAATTATATATAAAACATAATTTACTACTTTTGTTGTACAACGTACGATTTTGAAGCGAGATCCAGCATGATCTCAGCAATGGGTGATCATTACTAATACCTAAATAATAAGCAGTAGAATTATTGGGCAAGTTTACCAGAGAAACCCGCTACCGCTACAAATTATATGTAGCGCTTTATGATTACCTTAATCTGGTGAACGATGCTACTTTTGTTTTTGTTTTAAAATAAAAATATTTGTAGATGTTTCATTGGTAGCATTCGGCAGAGAAACCTTAAATTGATACCGGTGACTTGTAGCGCTTTGTGATTACTTACTCTGCTGAACGATGTTTTATTTGTTTTGTTTTTAAATACACTTTTTTCTATAGTTTCCTTTTATTTTTTTAATTTTATGAGTATGTTTTTATTTGTCATTCAATTCAATTCATTTTTTTTTGTAAATGAACAACAACAAAGGTATCACTTATTGATCAAAAGTAGCAAACTTTTTTTACGCTACCAAAATATGACAGCGCTACCTGAGCGCTCAGACTGAGCGGTTAGTGATCACTGATCAGGTCGTTCAGCAGATAGTTGTACAACTGTTGTAGAACTGTTGACTATTAAAGTGTATCTGCCGAACGCACCCATTGATTTTTTCGAAATTTTTTATTCCTTTATAATCATATTTGTATATGTTTATTATTCTTTAAAAAAAATATACAAAAAAAAAACAAACGACAGCTGATGTATCATTAACTGCTCACAAGTAGCGTAAAATTTTTACGCTACCACAACATGTTGACTTAGCGGTAGGTAATCAAATCGTTCACCAGATTGTTGAGTAGTGGATTAGCAACAGTTGAGCGTCTGGTAAACGCACTCATTATTTATATTTGATTTGAATTTGAAAAAGTAAATTGATGAAAGATTAACAAGTGTTTTTCCTTCAAGTGTTGTCAACAATTTATATTATAAAAACGCAACAATTTAAAAAAGACAAGAGTTATACTGGCTATAGAAAATATTATATTAACCCTGGTTTTCATCTGAAATTAAAACTTATATCAATCAAAAAGATTTTGCCTATGCTCATAAGGATTATCTGACTGCGAAAAGAAAAACAAATAAAATTATTAAAAAGGCCAAATCTGTTTTTTACGCTGAAAAGTTTTCTTCCGCCATTGACTCCAAAAGAACATGGCAAACGATACTCGAAGTTGGTATCGGTAAATCTACGAATCAAGAACCATGTTCGATTGATGCCGATACAATCAATGAAAAGTTTTTAAATGTCCTATGGTTCAAGCAGATCAAAATTATTTTATCAATAATAATTCGAATAACAATTCAGAATCTTTTTTTTTTCTTTTGCTGCAGTAGACCAATGTGACGTTTTATCTAGTATATTGTCTATAAAATCCAAATCTATAGGAGTGGATGGAATTAATCCAATAATAACATTTTTATTTAACAAAATATTAACTTCAAGTTACTTTCCCTCGAATTGGAAAATAGCTAAAATCGTTCCAATACCCAAAGCTGGTTTTGATTATAGACCAATAGCGATTCTTCCATTTCTCTCTAAGTTTTTGAAAGTATTATGCATAACCAAATGACTTGTTTCTTGGATAACAATAACTTGCTAACAGATCGTCAATCTGGGTTTAGAAAGAAACTCAGCTGCATAACAGCCTTGGTTGATGTTACAGAGGAGATTAGGCAGAAACTTGACGATGGCAAGACTACATTTTTAATACTTTTAGATCATTCAAAAGCGTTTGATACCTTGGATCATAACATTCTTTGTTACAAACTTAATCATTTTTTTAATTTCTCTTCGACCGCTACTCAGTTATTGTCAACATACTTACGTAACAGATATCAGTATGTTGAAACAAGTATCCAGAAATCCAAGGCACTGCCTGTAACAAGAGGAGTACCTCAGGGGTCCATTGTTGGGCCACTTTTATTCTCACTGTAGTCTAATGACCTTCCAGGCATTTTAACAAATTGTAATGTAAGAATGTACGCGGATGATGTTCAACTTTATACCAGTTGTATTAATGCCTTAATTGACCAGTGTATTATCTCTGTTAATCAGCAACTCGATCGTATTTATATATGGGCAACGGCAAACGGTTTAGGAATAAATCCAAAAAAATCTAAATGCATTGTAATTCAACAGCGACTTGCCAAACTAAATATTATACCCAATATATTTATAATAATCAACAAATTGAAATAGTAAAATCTGCTAAGAATCTTCGAATTTTTTTTTAATGACACTCTTTCGTGCTCGAACCACATTAACTACGCTTGTGGTCGCACATTCTCTATGATTAGAACTCCTTGGCGGACCCAGCATTGTACACCTATGAGAATAAGAATACTGCTTGCCAAAACTTATCTGATGCTCGTTTTACTGTATGGTTGTGAGCTATTTGCTAAATGTGATACAACTAGTAAAGGGAAATTGAACGTTGCATTTAACAACATAATCCGATACATGTATGGACTTAATAGGCGTTCTAGTGTATCTTTGTTTTCATCTCAGCTATATGGGCTTTCTTTGGATAATCTACTAAACATAAGAGTTTTAGTTTTCAAACATAAAATAATATATACCCATAAACCTGATCATCTCTACAGAAGACTTTGTATTTCAGATATAAGCAAGGGAAAACGAATTAGATCATTTGGATACAAAATTTTAATTTCGGAGTGGCATTTCTACATATTCGCAGTAATTCTCTGGAATTCTATACCCCATAGCTCGCAACTTTTAAGTAACGCATGAAAATTCAAAGAAAATATTTTTAAACTATTTTCGGCATAACAATTTGAAAAAATAATTATTTGATATGATATCCCCTATTAAAAAAACGAGTAAAAATGTTAAAGCCGGGCATGCCGACTATATAATACCCTACACCAGTCTGACTTAAAGCCAACTAATGTTTGGATCCGAAATTTGAACGGACTTGTGTCAAAATTTTCTATAAAATCATAAAAGAAGAGAAAATCGAAAATATAGCTCATATGGGCAACAGGTCTAAATATGGACCGATCCTATCTAGAATCAATAGCCTTTTTGCTTGGCACCATGTAAGTCAGCGAACCAAATTTCATTGAAATATCTTCGTATTTGCGACCTGCAGCGTGTAAAATAGACAATTTTGGGGGGTACCCTTATATGGGCACTAGGTCTAAACATGGACCGATTTCAACCAAAATCAATAGGCGTCGTCCTTAAGTAAGTCGGTGTACCAAATTTCGTCAAAATATCTTAATATTTGCGACCTGCAGAGTGCGCACAAGAATGCATGGACAGACAGACGGACGGACAGACGGACATCGTTAAATCGAAATAAAAAAAATACATAGTGGTGTAGGGTATAATTAATGAGGTACAACATGCAATCATATCTTTTTTAATTTTATTTTATCCGGATATACATTAATTGCATCAAAGGAATTAAATATGCTAAAAATCCCAAACGTATTTAACAAATTGTGAAAAATAATCCGCTGCAGGCATGTCCCTATCCGGATTTCATTCTTGCCTAAGGAAATCGTCAGGGGACGACGTTTTCAGAATTTCTGGAAATATTTGTTAAGTTAAATTACAAACTCAATGAGAATTTTTTGTTCTCGTCTAGGAGCGTTATTAAACATTAAAAATATCAAAGAATAAACAAAAACAACAACAGAAAATTTTCCACAATTTCCTTTGTCATCTTCCAATGTACTACTCTGTTGTTTTGACAGATCTAGCAATGTAGTGACATGCATTCATGTAGAAACAACAATATAGAACAATGTTTTCTAATGTGTCAGTAACATTTAAATTTGCACAAGCACTTGCATATTCGTTTTTTTAATATCTTTTTATGATGTTGCCCAAAACAAAATTTGATCCGAAAAATGGTGGATCATGCTGTATTCATTTATATGCACAGTGGATTTAATATGATGAAATATGATCCGAAAATGGGTTTATCTAATCATATAGAATTGGATGTGTGAAACTTGACATATACAAAAGAAAAATCGTTTTATTAACAGAAATCTTATTCATGTTTACATTTAATAAAAAAATATTACACATTAGTGGTTTTTAATGAACAATTTAATTTTTTCTGAAATTCCTCCCATTAAACTTTTAATAGTGTCTTCAGTGATTTTTTTGCTTGATTATAACCATTTCCTTGAAAATGTTTTAGTGTTTTCATCAACCTGTTTTGTGCCCTTCATGATCCTTTTTACCAGAGCCCAATATCTTTCGGTGGGTCTGAGCTCTGGGTAGTTAGGAGGATTTGCATATCTGGGTACAAGTACTATATTTCGTTAAATAATCTAATTATTTTTTCACGCACTTCTATTTCACAGCTCATTTTAAAGCCAATAAGTATCGAATAATTTTAAAACTTGACATGAAGATTTGTATATATTTAGCGAAGGCATCTTGATTAAAAAAATAAATAAATTTTGAATTTGAAAAAATTTACAAGTAATAATAATTTCATCGAACGCAATCCTTAATAGTTGATTTAAGTGTTTTTCTGAATGGTTTTTAACAAATATACAATAATGAAGGAATTTAGAGTTGAGCTGCTAAAGTGCGTTCGCCGTATATTAGTATGATTTAAAAAAAATTAGGATTTTTATTAAGGGGGTGTGTGAAACGGTAGCAGAGTATTCTTTATGGTAAATTTTTGACAGTTTTTAGGTGAATAAAATTTCACTAGCCCATAGGGCTAGTAGAATTTTTGACATAAGCATAGAAATATTTTAAAATGAGAATGTTTCTTAAAGAAAAATTAAGAAACAATGTATAATGCAAAATTTTGAACACAAACGAAAAAGATTTAAAATTAACGTACCAGAGCAGAGGCAGTAAAAAACTACATGTAGGTAACTATTCTATTTTGGTAAGCAAAACTAAAACTTCCATTAATTGCAACGATCTGGTTTGTAGGACAACTGCAATTAGCAAATGCATATATTTCCTCAAAATATTTGTTTCCTTTTATTTTTTTCTCACTATTATTAACAACTGTCAAAAATTTTATATTGTCGAAATAGATTTCATTTTACATAGGAAAATTTAATTTTTTTTTCACCATAGAACAAATATTTTTCACCATGATACCCTATCGTTTCACACACACCCTAAGTATTAAAAAAATATCGTTTTTGTTGTAAATTTTTTACAAAAATTATTTACAAAGATTGAGTTTTTACTAAATTTTATAGCAATTTTTAATGAAAAGTCTAAAAAAATAGACAAAATGGTTTTTTTTTGGCAAGGATTTGTAAAAATGGCATTTTTACAAAATAAGTGAAAAAATGGCATTTAATGGCAAATGTCAAAAAAAACTTGCCCTGGTTATTAAGTTATCAATTGATTAATGATTTCATGAATTTACATATCCTCAGTTCCATACAGTAAAATAAGACTTTTAGTCTTGTGTATGGAGCAATTCTACAAAATAAATAAATAAAAAAATTTAGTTATGGACTCCTTCAAAGTGAACAATCTGCATGAAGTAAGCGCTTAAATGCTTAGTGAATCTTTAAAAATACACACACAAAATAATTCAGTTGGAAATCCACCACCATGGCCATTGTTTTACTCCTGCAACAACATTTTAATTATAATTTCAAAAAAACAGTTGTAGGGTAGAGGGGGGATCCTTCGCCACTTTTTTTCAAAGCACTGTGATTTCTTAACCCCTAATTATTTATCAAAAATTACTTTCAAATTGAAGATCTACATATCTTGGCTTTAATTTCTATGATTTTTATTCTAACTATTTGCATATTTTCTATTACTTTTTTTATGATTTCCAAAGTAACCCAAATCGGCGTAACTGCCCCAAACCTGGGGGATATTCGCCAAAAGAGCTAGATACAATTTCAACAAAAAAATATAGTAAATACGGCAAAGTCAATGTTTTAATGATTGAAATAAATAATTTAGAATAAGATCTTTAAGGTATACGATTCCTTTTCATCAATAAATCTCCACTACATTAAAAAAAAAATAATTTAAAACTATAATATAATGATTCTTCAAAATTACGAAAAACTGAATAATTAATATAAATTTAAGAATGAACACGATTGTACTAATTTACTATTGAACATATTTTAAACATAAAGAAAAGTCTTATAGAGCATTTTAGGCAGGGAAGCACCAACTGTTCATAGCTCCAAGGGCCATCTGGTGATTGTGCCCCAGAGGCAGGCACTAACATAAAATTAATATTTTTCACACTTTTTAAGCATTTATTAAAATCACATTATTATTTTCTGAAAGCTTAGGATCATAGGGGTAACATAATGAAAAATTATTTTTTTGTCACACGATTTGAGGAAGTTATTGCAAAATGTAGTTGCTTTCAATTATTTTTTTGGCACCCCAAAAAACACAAAAACACGTCTATCTGCGACCACATGTGATATAAATTCGTCAAAGTGGATGTCAAGGAAAGGCAATTGAAAAATGGACAAAATATATTTTTTCCAATTTTTTATCTCCCTTAACATCGTAGAAAAATGGGATTAGTGTGGGGCAGAGCTTTGAAGAATTAATTCCTTTTTGAATGAATTCACTACCAATCGAATTCAATTTTCTCTACAATTGAATGAATTCCTTTTCTTAAGTAATTCACTGAATTCGTTCAACTGAATGCGTTCATCAAACAACAAATTCAAAGAATTAATTCAATTGCAATAGTTCTTTTTATTAAATCAAATGAATTAATTTACCGGTGAACGCGTTCAATTTTATAAATCGAACGGAAAAAAAGTGAATTAATTCCTTACTGAATTAATTCACTACTGAATTCGTTCAATTTCATTTTCGTTCAGTGAATTAAAAAAAATAAAATTACGTTCAGTGAATTAAAAAAAAAAATAATAAGTTCACTGAATTGAAAAAAAATAAAATAAGTTCACTGAATTGAAAAAAAATAAAATAAGTTCACTGAATTCAAAGCCTGTTTTCTGCCGTTCAGATAAGAAAACAATAATGTACAAATAAAATGTTTAAATAAGCAATTTTACAGCGTGTGCTAGTAAAAATTAACAAATTAGAAACCGGATGCTGTTTACCAACCTACATGATTCAAAAATAAAAATAAAAACTTTACAGATATAGATAAATTTGGAAAAAAATATAACTATATAACTAGTTTGAAAAATTAATAGTTATATTTTCTTCCAAATTTATCTATATCTGTAAAGTTTTTATTTTTAATAGTAAAAGGATTTATTTTTGAATCATGTAGGTTGATAAACAGCATCCGGTTTCTATTTTGTTTATTTTTACTAGCACACGCTGTAAAATTGTTTATTTAAAAAATTTATTTGTAGATTATTGTTTTCTTCTACTGAACGGCAGAAAACAGGCTTTGAATTCAGTGAACTTATTTTATTTTTTTTCAATTCAGTGAACTTATTTTATTTTTTTTTCAATTCAGTGAACTTATTATTTTTTTTTTTAATTCACTGAACGTAATTTTATTTTTTTTTAATTCACTGAACGTAATTTTATTTTTTTTAATTCACTGAACGAAAATGAAATTGAACGAATTCAGTAGTGAATTAATTCAATAAGGAATTAATTCACCAGTGAATTAATTCATTTGATTTAATAAAAAGAACTATTGCAATTGAATTAATTCGTAACAAAATAAATCGAACGAAAGCAAATATGAATTAATTCCATTCAATATATATTGCTTAGTGAATTAATTCATCGAATTTTTAATTCAGAATTGAAAAATTGAATTAAGGAATTAATTCTTCAAAGCTCTGGTGTGGGGCACATACACTGGCGAAGGATCCCCCCTCTACCCTACTAGAAAAATATTGGCTTTAATAACCAAACATTTTAAACTTTACTATTAATTGGCCACAACAGCTACAAAAATCTGTCCTCAAAACTAATTTGAAGAAGCATAAAAAATTATAATTATATTTGATAGTGGCAACTATTAGCAATGCTAAAAATTTAATATTGTCCCTCATAAATTAGTAATATGCATTATTTGTCAGTTGCACCAATCAAAGTTTTAAATTGTTTCTTTACTCAGAGACTATTAATTATAGAGATAGGAAATCAAAAATTACACTACTCACCGGTAGATGGCGCTGAAATTTAGTATTACCTGAGCAACTATTTAGTATCAGTTGAGGCTATATTTAAAAACTCAAAAACTGCTGAAGACTGCTTAAAAATCAGGAAAAACGATCGCGGAATGTATTCAAATAATAAAATTTGATATATCTGTTTGTTTTTTTGCTTTGTTGTTTTGTTATTATTTAAATTTAAATAAAAAAAAGAAAATTGTCAATTTTTTGTACAAAGCGCCACCTAGTGATAACGAAGTCGTTATAACTTTTGGTTTTGGTGATGCCATACCCCTGTCTTTACTAGTTGCATGTTCTGAATTGAAAAAAGCTCTATCAGTTATGTAATTGATTTTCGGTTGTGATACCCAAATTAAAAACACAATTGCCCTCCAAGGACATATCCCGTGATCGGTCAACCGAAGGCATATTACTAAATTAGTACAAATTGTAACCAAAGAGAATGAACAAATTTTCTAAGTATTTTCTGATTCGTTACTTTCACTGTAAGTTTTAAAAAACTTGACCTATACCGAAATAAAAAATAAAATTCGCGGCATATTTTTTAAAATATTTTTTTATTTATTTTACTCTTTTATTTATTTTGAACTTTATTTTTTTTTACGATTTTTTACGATCACGTTTTTTAATGTTAAAGCTGTTTTAGTTTTAACAATTGGTATTTCATTTAATTTTCTTTTTAACTTAAGGGCAATTTTTAAAATTTTTATTTATATATTATCAGAGTTTTTGAGGTAATTTTTTAATTTTTAATTGATTTTTTAATTTAATTATGGCCAACGCAAAAAACGAGTCAACTTCCATTAAAGGACCTATCCCGTGACCGGTCAATCGGGGGCATACTGAAGGCACTTCCACTATATTTGTGTGTGTGTTAGTGTTGTTTTCTTTTCTATTTTTTTCTTTTCCATTTTTTTATTTCATTTGAAAGCGACACATCTCATGACGTCAGGAACGTGTTGGTCAACCTTGAAAACGAGCGTAGGTCGTCCCTACCTCTTGTTTTGTGTAGTTGGTTTTTACTGTTTTCTACCTAGCGCGCTGTTTCCATGAGTTTGATATCAATTTTGCTCGCCGTTTTTCGAATCCAGCTTTATTTTCTGAAATTATTAATTGTGAATTATAATAAATACTCATTTATAATTCTTTTAAATCGTGAATATCACTCTGTTAGTACGAAAATTTTTTCACATAACCTTATTATGTTATTCGCGAAAATAATTTAAAGCTGATAACATTCTTACTGTTTGTTTTAGTATGAAATGGTGGACGAATTCGAAGAAGTAGATTTACTTTATCGTCGACTTCATTTTCATAAAACGCGCATATCTCTGGGAGGGAGCACTTTTGGGGAATGGGATCGGTCTCATTCGATGCTCAGATGTTGTCCACATCAAAAAAAAGGTCCCTTTCTCTATGCACTGTCACATATAACTTTACCATCAGCCAGCCATCACGCATAAGCAACATTAGCTCAGACGGTAGAGCGTTTGCCTTACAAGCAGGGGGTTGTGTTACCGAGCCCTACTTCGACGCCAAGTAGATTATTTTTAATTCTTAATTTTTTATTAGTTTATTTGAAGAGCTATTTTTAGACACACCACCTTACTGTCACAAGGTGTCTAAACTGTGGCAATTTGTCATTTCCAATGACAACGCCATGCTAAAGTGATATGTCTCTTTCAAACAAAAATACCGATCAACGACCGGTCTCCGCCCCTTGGGACCTATCCTGCGTATCATCTGGGACTGGTCCCTTTCCCCGTAGGGTTATAACCAAGATTAAACAAATACAACCGAAAGATATATGTATGTGCTTCAGTTGTCAAAAAATTAAAAATATGAAACAAAATTAATAACAATACTTAAAGCAAAATAATTGAAACCAGAAAAATATAAATGTTTCTTTTACTATAATGGTTAACGAAAAGTATGTAAAAATCGTTCATTTTCATGTTCTAAATTTATTTATTTTACAAGAATTTGGATCACTATAAAAATTAAAATTTGATGTAAAGTAAAATATACCCTTCGTTGTGAAGTTACCGGGACAAAGGTAAAATTTTACTAATTAGAATTTAGTAAAATTCTAAAGGATTAAAAAACGATAACAATATCAGGTAATTGTTCATATTTTAAGAGATAATCCTCAGGTTTTAAGGCCTTTTTTAAAAAATACCAATAAAATTCTCCTAACATAGTTTTCCAGAAAAAATCTTAATTTTAGATCCTAATTTCTTCTTTAATAAATTTAGATTTATATTAATTTTTCTTTTTTCGCCATTTTATGTTAAATTTAAAATTTTTTATATTTTCTACTTATTAGTTAATAAAAAAACTAAAAAATAATGGAAACAGTGTTTTATTTAATTCGATTGGGGTTTCTAAAAATATTCGGTTGGATCTACTGAATATTAAATTCGATCGGGTATTACTAAAGTGATTCGGCTGTGTCTTATAATGTACTAGCATAGTAGACATAACTGCAGATTTCGATAGCTGCAACCGAATAATGTGATAGTACATGGGACTACCCAAATTCGGTTGGCAACAAATTCGGCTGACACAACGAATCTGTTCTCTGTGTGTAGCCTGATGGAAAAAAATAAAATGAAAACTGCTAAAATGTTTTAGAAAAAACCAGAACTATATAGAAATAATTTTTGTTAAAAAAAGTTACAACTATACGCAGGATTGACGACTTTAAAGTTAAAAGTTAATTAGGGTATTCAATTAATCGGCTTTTTATTTTAATCGATTAATCGTGCAAATAATTATTCGGGTTTTTTACTTAACCGGTTAATCGAACAAAATTTTAAAATTAATCGAAAAACTTTTCTGTAAAATAATATACATACACTTGTTGTGTTTTTAATAATTTTATTTAAAAAAAGGAACAAAAATAAATTCAGTAACTCTTCTGAAATTCATAAAAATAAAAACGTGTTATAATTGAGATCAGATTTTGTCAATATTTAATTTTTTTCCAAATCGGAGAGAACCACACCCAAAAGAAGAATATAAGACCCCGTACATTAATTTGTATTAATATTAATTTGCACTGAAAACATAAAAAACGTAAATGTAGAGAGTACCTCCATGCTCACTAAACAAGCTTTATTACATTGAATATTAATTATAATTAATAACTTTAATAATCATTAATTACCAGAGAAGAAAAAATTGTTGTTTTTGCTTTTTATGCTTTTTATTGCTTGGTTTACTCATATTTGCTTCTTTTTGCTTTTTTGGATTTTCCGTTTTTAGCTTTAAAATAGCTTTTTCCTAAGATTTTTGAGATTTGAATTGCTTTTTGGAAGACTTTTTGCCTACAAAAACATATTTTTTCTTTTAACTTTCAAATTAAAAAAAAAAACTGTTGCTTTTCCAAGTTTTTTTTACTTTTGCTTTTTTCTTGCTTTTTTCATAATATTTTTTTTTGCTTTAAACACATCGGATTTTGCTTTTTTCTGTCTTCTCTGTTAATTACACTAATTATTAATGCTTTCATTTAATATCAACGATTAAATTAAAAATTTATTATACGTAAACAGATACCACTACTGTACTAGAAAAGTAGTCACAACAATAGGGTAGTAATTTGGAAGACGACAAAGCAAACTGTGATAATTTTATATTGTTTTTGTTTTTTCTTTGGGATTAAAGATGTTTATTAACGCTCCTACTTGAAAACATGAAATTCTCATTGAGTTGAAGCTAATAAATATTTCTAGAAATTCTAAAATGTCGTCCCTTAATTATTTTCTTAGGCCAGAATGAAATTCGGATAGGTACAAGCCTATAGCCAATTATTTGTCACAGTTTTTAAAAAAAAATGTTGAGGTTTTACCACATTTACTTTAATAAAAAATTTATATTTTTGAAACATTTTTGTAATTTTCTACTAATTTCGATTAATCGTATGAAATTATTCGAATTATTCGTTATTCGAAATTTGGACATTTTAAATTATTCGAACAAAAAAAAATTTTACGATTAATCGAATAACGATTAATCGATTGAATACCCTAGTATTGACTAACACTTTCATCATTAACCCATTTTGCACCAATCTCGACTTTTTCGACGATCTATTGTGGAAATATGTATTTGCTATTTATAATCTCTCTATATATAAAAGAATAATGTGACTGACTGACTGATTGACTGACTGACTCACTCAACATCGCCCAGCCCAAACCGCTGAAGCTAGGAAGTTGAAATTTGGTATGTAGGTTCCTCTTTCGGCGTAGACGTCCGTTAAGACGGAATTTTTGGAAATTCCTACCGGGGAAAAGTCTCCCCCTTGGCGGCCTGCCAAAACCCCTTTGGCTAGAAAGTTGAAATTTAAGATATGTGTTCCTTGGAGTATGGGCTAACTTTTCTGGAAAGTACTTTCTGGAATTTTGGACAGGGATGTTGTAAAAATGGGGGTTAAAAAGGGGGAAAAGGCCCCCCTTGACGGCCTGCCCAAACCGCTGGAGGTAGGAAGTTGAAATTTGGTATAAAGGTTCCTCCACTATCGAAAAAAGTGCCTTTTTCCAAAAAAAGTACCTTTTTCCAAAAAAAAGTACCTTTTTCCAAAAAAAGTACCTTTTTCCAAAAAAAGTACCTTTTTCCGAAAAAAGTACCTTTTTCCAAAAAAAGTACCTTTTTCCAAAAAAGTACCTTTTCCCAAAAAAGTACCTTTTTCCAAAAAAGTACCTTTTTCCAAAAAAAGTACCTTTTTCCAAAAAAAGTACCTTTTTCCAAAAAAAGCACCCTTTTCCAAAAAAAAGTATCTTTTTCCAAAAAAAGTACCTTTTTCCAAAAAAGTACCTTTTTTCAAAAAAAGTACCTTTTTCCAAAAAAAGTACCTTTTTCCAAAAAAAGTACCTTTTCTCGAAAAAAGTACCTTTTTCCAAAAAAAAGTACCTTTTTCCAAAAAAAAGTACCTTTTTTAAAAAAAGTACCTTTTTCCAAAAAATGTACCTTTTTCTAAAAAAATGTACCTTTTCCAAAAAAAAGTACCTTTTCCAAAAAAAGTACCTTTTCCCAAAAACATACATTTTTCCAAAAAAACTCCTTTTAAAAAAATACCTTTTCCAAAAAAAGTACAAATAAAGTACTGTGTAAAAACAAAGTATCTTTTTCCAAAAAATTTCGTTTTTCCAAAAAGTACCATTTAAAATAATATATAATTTCAAAAAAACTACTTTTTTTCCTCCCCCCACGGATATCTCCACTAAAACAAGGTTTCTTGATATTCGGCATAGACGTGCGCTAAGACGGGATTTTTGGAAATTCCTACCGGAACGGGCAAAAAGGGGAAAGTCTCCCCATAAACAGTCTCACAAATTGGAAAAGTGCCTGCCCAAACCACTGGAGGTAAGAAGTTGAAATTTGGTATAAAGGTTCCTCCACTGTAGTAGACATCGACTAAGTTTGTATTTTTGGAATTCCCTACAGGATATCCCAAAAGGAAACTCGGTATGTGAAACTCCTCCTTCTCTGTAGGCGTCCGCTTAGACGGAATTTTTGAAATTCCTATCGGGAGGGGAAATAAGGTAAAAGTCTCCTCCTGACGGCTTGCCCAATCCCTTTTGGCCAACCTAAAATTTTAAATATGTATTCCTTGGAGTAGGACTAACTCACCGGCAACGTAATTTTTCTATTTTGGAACAGGAACATAGTAAAAATGGTGGTTGAAAGGGAAAAATGTCCCCACTAACGGCCTGCCCAAACCGCTTAGGCAATGCAGTTGAAATTTGGTATGAATGTTCCTCATCCATCGCAGATAGCCGCGAAGATGGAATTTTTGTAAATTCCTAAAGGGAGGGGCAAAAAGAAGAAAAGCCTCACCTTGGGGGCCGGTAAAAACCCTTTCGGCTAGAAACCTGAAGCTTAAAATGTGGGTCCCTGGAGTAAGGGCTAACTTATTAGAAATATCCTTTTTTGAATTTTGGACAGGGTCGTTATAAAATGGGGGCTCAAAAAGGGAAAGTTGCCCCTTAACGACCTGTCCAAACTGCTGGAACTAGGAAGCTGAAATTCGGTACTTAGGTTCCTCTTCCAGCCTAATTCCAACCGGGAGGGACAAAAAAAGAAAAAGTGTCCCCCTTGACAGCCTGCTCAAACTGCTGAAACTAGGAAGCAGAAATTCCCTGTCGATGGATTTTCGGAAATTCCTACCGAGAGGGGCACAAATAGTAAAAGTTGGCTAGAAACCTGAAATGTAAAACATATGTTACTTGGAATATGGGCCCACTTACCGGGAAGGTGCTTTTTGGACAGGGACATTGCAAAAATGGGGATTAATGAAGCGAAAAGTGCCGCTTAAAGGCCAGCCCAAACAGCTGGAGGTAGGAAGTTGAAATTTGGTATTAAAGTTCCTCCTCTATTGTAGACATCCGCTAAGATGAGATTTTTGGAAATTTCTACAGGTAGGGCCAAAAACAGGAAAAGTCTCCCCCTTAACGGCCTGGCCAAACTGCTGGAACAAGGGATCTTAAATTGGGTTCCTTCTCCAACGTTGACGTCCCCTAAGATGGTATTTTTGGAAATTCATACCGGGAGGGGTAAAAAGGGAAAAAACTTCCCCCTTGACGGACTGGCCAATCTGCTGGATATAGAGACCTAAAATTATGTATGTAGTAGGTTCCTCCTCCAACGCAGACGTCCTCTAAGACGGAATTTTTGGAAATTCCTACCGGGAGGGGTAAAAACGGAATAATTCTCCCCCTTGATGGCCTAACCGCACCCTTCGGCTAGAAACCTGTAATATATAATATGTTTTCCTTGGAGTATGGGCTAACTTATCGACAAGGACTTTGGACAGGAACGTGGTAAAAATGGTGGTTCAAAAGAGGAAAATTGCCCCCCCCCCCCTTAACGTCTGCGTCTTTAGCTAGAAACCTAAAACTTAAAGAACAAGTGTATATGAAACACTAAAATTAAGAAACTAAATAGGAAACGAGTGGAATTGAAACACTACACAAGTGGAATGAAATGGATATAAACGTTGAACGAGTGGAATTGAAATTATAGACAATGCAAATGGATTGGAAGAGGGAATTACCTGTTCAAACACTATCCACGGAATATGAAACTTATGTAACATTGAAACATACTCTCCAAAAAGTTAAACAAATTTTCTAAAAGAGAAAAAACCTTAGAAAAGGAATGGAACTTATATATTCCGATATTTAAACTTCATGTAACGAAGCACCATTGGAAGAAACCGACGCAGTAAATTTTCCAACTGAATTTGTGAATTTACTTGAATTGCCAGGTCTATCTTTACATAAACTGGAGTTAAAAAAAAACTTTAAGACATGCTAACAACGTAGCGGGCTTTGCCCGCTATTTTTATACCCTACACCACTATGTGGTCAGGGTATTATAAGTTTGTGCTGATGTTTGTAACATCAAAAAGTATTGGTCGTAGACCCACCTTATAGTATACCGATCGGTTCAGAATTTTTTTTTATTTCGATTTAACGATGTCCGTCCGTCCGTCTGTCCATGCAATCTTGTGCGCACTCTACAGGTCGCAAATATTAAGATATTTTGATGAAATTTGGTATGCAGACCTATGTTGGCCCAAGGACGAACAAGTTTGATTTTGGTGAACATCGGTCCATGTTTAGACCTAGTGGGTCCTACCAAAATTATATTGTTTATACGCTGCAGGTCGTAAATATTAAGATATTTTGACGAAATTTGGTACACAGACCTATGTTAGCCCAATAACGCAGCCTATTGATTTTGGTGAACATCGGTCCATGTTTAGACCTAGTGCCCATATAAGGGTCCTACCAAAATTATACTCTTTATACGCTGCAGGTCGTAAATATTAAGATATTTTGATGAAATTTGGTACACAGACCTATATTGGCCCAATAACGCAGCCTATTGATTTTGGTGAACATCGGTCCATGTTTACACCTAGTGCCAATATAAGGGTCCTACCAAAATTATACTCTTTATACGCTGCAGGTCGTAAATATTAAGGTATTTTGATGAAATTTGGTACACAGACCTACATTGGCCCAATAACGCAGCTTATTGATTTTGGTGAACATCGGTCCATGTTTAGACCTAGTGCCCATATAAGGGTCCTACCAAAATTATACTGTTTATACGCTGCAGGTCGCAAATATTAAGATATTTTGATGAAATTTGGTACACAGACCTATATTGGCCCAATAACGCAGCCTATTGATTTTGGTCCATGTTTAGACCTAGTCCCCATATAAGGGTCCTACCAAAATTATACTGTTTATACGTTGCAGGTCGCAAATATTAAGGTATTTTGATGAAATTTGGTACATAGACCTATGTTGGCCCAAGGACGAAGCCTATTGATTTTGGTGAACATCGGTCCATGTTTAGAACTAGTGCCCATATAAGGGTCCCCCCAAAATTGGCTTGGTTACAAACTGCAGGTCGCAAATATTAAGATATTTTAATGAAATTTGGTGCGCTGACTCACATTATAGAAAATTTTGACACAAGCCCCATTTTAACCCATTCGAATTTCGGATCCAAACAATACACCAGACTGGTGTAGGGTATTGTATAGTCGGCATGCCCGACTTTAACCTTTTTACTCGTTAATATTATAAATGCTTTCCAACCCTGCTTTACGTTATTTATTTTCATTCAAAACACAAATGAACAAAACTACTTACGGGTCTATCTACCTAAGTTCGGACTTTACCAAATTATCTTACCATACACACGTATATTGCAATTTATTATGGATTCATTACTAACAATCCACTTTCATGAGAAAAAGTGATCAAATATTCATTTATTTTAAACCCATTGTTGTGCAGAATTATTTATTTGTGGTGGCTGGGTGAAGGCTTTTATTATAAAAACTGTACTTTAAATAAAAAGCGAATTTAAAAAAAATTGTCGGGGGGGCGCAGCCCCCCCACCCTAACCTTTAAGGCACGCTAACAACGTAGCGGGCTGCGCCCGCTATATATATACAGTTGTGGCCAAGCATTTAAGTCATTTCAAGTTTTCTTCTATTTTTATTGTTGTTGCCTTTATTTTTATTGATCAAAATAGTGTCTAAATTCGCCACGAGAGGCAAGGAGATGGTTCAGAAAATTGTACAGAATTTTAGCGTAATGTTTGCTTTTTCATTTTGTCACTTGTTTTAAGTGGGCGTGGCTTTTAACGAAAAATTAGTGATATCAACCTTTAATCAAATTACATAGTAAAATTTAGGCAGTACTGATCGGTTCTGTACAAACTGTATATTTTTGGACATCCTATAAAATTTCCTTAAGTCTTGCATTATTTTTATCTACAAATAGTCGCCAGACTTAAAAGTGCAGCACTTTAAACATGCCCAAATTTTTATTTGTTTTTAACGATTTTTAATATCGTTAACAGCACTAAAATTTTAAAGTGAATAGTTTTATGCTTTTCTTACCACAATATAGTAAATCAGTCAAGATTTTTTTTACGTTATAGTAAAAAGCATTTCCTGTTAAAATTTCAGTGTTGTTAACTTTCTTTTAAAATCGCTAAAAACAAATAAAAATTTGGTCATGTTTAAAGTGCTGCAATTTTAAGTCTGGTGACTATTTGTAGATAAAGATAATGCAGGACTTAAGAAAATTTTATAGGATTTCCAAAAATATACAGTATGTACAGAACCGATCAGTACTGCCTAAATTTTACTATGTAATTTGATAAGAGGTTTATATCGCTAATTTTTCGTTAAAAGCCACGCCCACTTAAAACAAGTGACAAAATGAAAAAGCAAACATTACGCTAAAATTCTGTACAATTTTCTGAACCATCTCCTTGCCTCTCGTGGCGAATTTAGACACTATTTTGATCATTAAAAAGAAAGGCAACAGCAATAAAAATAGAACAAAACTTGAATTGACTTAAATGCTTGGCCACAACTGTATATAAAAGAATAACGTGACTGACTGACTCAACATCGCCCAGCCCAAACCGCTGAAGCTAGGAAGTTGAAATTTGGTATGTAGGTTCCTCTTTCGGCGTAGACGTCCGCTAAGACGTGATTTTTGGAAATTCCTACCGGAACGGGCAAAAAGGGGGAAAGTCTCCCCCTTGACGGCCTGCCAAAATCCGTTTGGCTAGAAAGCTGAAATTTTAGATATGTGTTGCTTGGAGTAGGGGCTAACTTTTCTAGAAAGTACTTTCAAGAATTTTGGACAGGGACGTTGTAAAAATGGGGATAAAAAAGGGGAAAAGAGCCCCCCTTGACGGCCTGCCCAAACCGCTGGAGGTAGGATCAACCATCAACCACGAATACGACTTATCTATAATAAATTTACCTTAACAATTATTTTACCTTAGCAACAAATATTTTGTTTTATTTTATATAAAAGAAATTTAATTCTAACCTTTAAGATACGCTAACAACGTAGCGGGCTGCGCCCGCTAGTATCTAATATTTAAAATATTTTCAACATAAGTATTTTTTATTTAAAAATTTAAACACAATAATGTCTATAAAAATTAAAAAAGCACAAAAAATTTAAAAATCGGAAAATGTGTAAATAGTACTAAATGAGTCAGAGGAGTACCATAGTACTTTTGAGGTTCCAATAGTACCACAAAAAGTACTATAGTACTAACTTTATCATCCCTGATGTATGTGTTTACTATATAGATCAGAGAACGGTTTGAGTACATTCGTTTTTATTGTGCAGTCATACCATTCATTGCTTTTGCCATGTATTCATGCAACAACAATAACTAAAGCTATTGCTAACATTGAGACCATTCGTAACAATCGGTTTGTAGTCATACCAATCATTTTATATTCGTTGCTTTTGTGAGTGTTAGGTAAGATTAACAGAAGACATGCAGTGCAATGCATGGCTTTCGTCGTACTCACTTTTTTTTCAATTGTGTCTGTATTGCTTTACTGAAATGATGTGTATTGACAACAATATGCACATTTTTTGTGATTGCATTCAAAAGCATAAAATAAGGCACTCAAACCGTTCTCTGATATAGATGTGTTACTATATATGTATGTGTTTACTATACTATACATGTGTTTATACATGGATGAGTTGAATGAGCTAAATGATTTAAGTCAATATTGAGTATTATAATATTATATTTCTAAAATTATTAAATATAATGAATAGATTGGATGAGTCAAACAGATTTGCGGTGGTATGATTATGATGACGACGTTGGATTCATATTTATTGCAACTTAAGATTATAAATCAACTTCATTGTGAGTATGAATGCGTCAGAGTGGTTGAATGTCAATGATTTCTACTCACTTTTAATTTCATGAGTGAGTATGAATAGCAAAAAATTGATTCATTGCTGATCTCTGGTGTGTTATAGAATATAGCAAAATTTATTTATTTTAATATGTAGATTCCGCTGAAAACAATAGAAAAGTGGGAGCGTTATAAGTTATAACATAACTTCATCGGATAATAATTCTTCAGATGCTGATTGCGAAAGTGATGAATACAACACTGAGTCTGATGGTAATGAATATTCAAATGGTGGTGATCGTAATGAATCAGATGAGACAGAGTCAACTACTTCAGAAACGGATTCAGAAACAGATTCTGAGTCAGGATCTACTACTTCCCATACACATTCGAATGCTTCAATAAATAATTTAGTTGAAATGAATCAACGAACCATTAATTCTTTGTTTGAAAATAGTAACTGTGGAATAAGCAGTTTTAAATGTATTAGATATACTAATAAAACACAAGTTGCCAAAAACGGCTTTGAAAGCACAACTAAAGCTTATGAATTCAATATTGCCCGAGAAACATATAATGCCCAAAACGCTTTACAAATTTTTAAAATTTTTAGAAGATCAGGCTCCACCTTGCAACACAATCAAACACTATTTTTGTAGAAATTGCGAAATATATCTTTCAAGCGACGTTGGTTTTTGCGAATTTTGTGAAAACAGGGACATTTTATTTTTTTATGAAATAGATTTAAAGGAACAGATTAATACGTATGTTTGAAACGGATCATCTTGCTGATCAACTGATGAAAATTTCGTTTAAAGAAGATTTAATTAATGATATCTGTGATGGATCAGAATACCGTCGTGTAAATTCAGCTAGAAAACAATTTGACATTGGTATTGTACACTGATGGTATATCATTAATTAAAAGCTCAAATACTCATTGTTGGCCACTGATGCTTATTATTGCAGAACTGCCACAAGAAATTCGTTATAAAAATATAGTTATTGCAGGAATTTGGTATGACAAAACAATAAAACCACCCATGAAACTTTTCCTTAAACCGTTCTGTCAGAAATTAATGAAAAATAAAGTTATTAAATGGAAAAATCCAATTACCGGTGAATTATGTCAATCAAATATTTCAGTCCCTCTTTTTATTGCTGATGACCCCGCAAGGGCACAAATGCAAAATATTTTAAATTTTAATGGGGAGTATGGCTGTAATATTTGTGAGTTGAAAACTGTGTGAAATCGTCCACTGTGCGTTGGCATATTGCATTAATAGTATGTTGACAATTTTACTTTTTTACGCAAAATCCTCAGTGTGCGACGTGCCATGCCATTGAGCATCAATCGGCGGTCTTTACATGGAATTTTGCACTCATAGAAAAAAATCTGAAAAATAGCAGAAAAAATTACTAAAAATTAGTTAAAAATGATGTTGCAGAAAAAACTGCTAAAATTAGCAGATTTTTTTACTAAATACTAGTAAAATGAGAACAGCAAAATTAAAACTGTTAAATTTACAGAATTTTAGTTATATTTAGGCTAACTTTTAGTTAATTTAAAATAGCAAATTATACTGTAAAATCTGCAGAAAATTTTGCTCAATATTTGTAGACGAAAAATTGCAAAAATATGTTAAATCTACAAAATTTTTGCAATTTTTAAGCTAAATTTAGTTGAATGCAAATAGCAGTCTATTCTGCGAAATTCAGCATAAATATTTGCTTAAAAATTGTAAACTACTGTTTTCAAAAGGCTCGATTTTTATTGAACTTAAAAAAAATCGCTAAAAAAAATACTTCGAAAATTTTAAATTTTTTGGTGGTTTTTTAGGCTACTAATTATTTATCAAAAAATTTTCCTGATTTTAGCAGGTTAATTTGCTATTCTCCATTTACAAAAATTTAGCTCAAATATAACTAAAATTCTGTATATTTAGCAGTTTTATTTTTGCTGTTCCTATATTACTAATATATAGCAAAACTAATCTGCTAATTTAGCAGTTTTTTCCGTAGTATCATTTGTAACTAATTTTTAGTAGTTTTAACTAAATTTTTTACGGACTTTTTCCTATTAGTGTACTTATATCCAGAGATGGACCAAAATTATTACCATTACATTTTCATTGCAAATACTTTATGTAATGGTAAAAAAGTTTTATCTTCATTACCATTACTCCCAGCGCTGCAACCACGAGGCCCCGTTTTTTTCTCTGCCGCCAGTTTGGAGCTCTATAAAACCATGTTGGAGTGAAAAATATATTTTTTTGAATTTTTTTTATTGTAGTTTGTTTAATTTTCTACAATAATAAAAAATTTGGAAAAATGTTTGTTTTTGACTGAGTTATGAATTTTTAAAAAAAGGTCTGTTTTCTCTGCCGCGAATGTAATGTCCCCCCTTAAAAGACTTGACGATGTTCCCTTACAAAGTGCAGACAGTGCATCAGCTGCATACTGCACGACCGACAATCGAAATTCTGACGGCTGCATTTCCGGGTCGTCCAATTTCTCGATTTGGTGATTTGCACTGGCCGGCAACAAGATTGCCCGATTTAGCCGTTCTAGACTTCTTTTAGTGGGGTTTCTTGAAGTGACGAGTCTATGTCAACAAGCCTCAGACTCTTGAAGTCCTCAAAGAGAATATCCGTCAGGAATGCAGAAATCTATCGGCGGAAGTTCTGGCAAGAGTAATGAAAAATTCCATAAATCGGGCACGTATGGTCACCAATTCTAGCGGCAGCCACTTGGCCGATATAAGTTTTTCTACTCAATAAAAAAAATTTAGACATCAAAGAAACACAATCCAAAACAAAATTAGAGTTTTTCATTTATTAAAAAAATTACAGTCAAAAAACATCGGGTGACAACTTTTGCGCCACCTTGTTCTTATTTGAAGTAAGTCATTATTTTGTATTTTAATGTAATGCAAAGTGTAATGACCTATCATTACTTGGTAATCTATACACGAATGACGTGTAATTACCATGTTGTTGCTGGGAACTATCGCTTTTACAGCGATGATGTCGTCTTAGCTATATTTGAAATAAAATACACATTTTAACAATAGTGTTATACTTTATTGTTATTATATTATTAGTTACTACGGCCAATAATGTATTTTTCTTATTATTTACAATAACATAACATATGGTGAGTAAATACCAATAGTTTTTGCAACCATATCACACATCGCCAGGTAATAAATATTATTCTTGGTTTGTACTTGGGTAAGGAAACATCGTACCTTTATCTGGAATTAAATTAAAAAAGAATAAAAATAAAAACAATATATTTCAATAATATAATAATATAAATCAATAAATTAATATATAATATAAAGGGGTGATCTATATTCCACGGAGCAAATTGGAAATTTTTTCATTTTCATATTAAATATTTATAGCTTTTTTCGTTTAAAAGACGAGAAATTTTGCTTATATCATCTTGAATAAATACCCAGCAAAACCTTGGTAATGGGTTTGACCTTTTTCACGCATTGCCTGGCAATAACTAAAGTAAAATTTCGCTACAAGTTTTTTTGAGTTTTTTTCAGTCTACTAATATTCAGCAAAAATTTTAGTGATTTTAGCAAGGATTTTTTTCACTAAGTGTTAGCAAAACTTTTGCTGAAGATTACTATTTTTTTGGTAAAAATCAGCTCGCTGATTTTCAGCAAACCTTTTGCTGAAATTACCAACTTTTTTGCAAGCACGCTCCAGACTAAAAATTTGCTGACACAGCAAAATTTTTTGCTGACTTTACTGACTTTTTTTTTGAGTGTAGTAAACCATTTGAATCTTCCATTTTAGGTATAGGATATGTTCAGCGAACTTATGTAAAACACTACGAGGGATATTTTTGTGGAACATTTTAACCCTCTAACTCTGCAATTAAAGGGTTTTTTTAAAGTGTCAAAAAGACCCATAAGTTGAAGAGTTAGAGGGTTAAAATGTTCCGCAAAAATAGTTGTCATGAAATTCTACTGTAAGTCTCTGAAGACATCAAAGTTGAAAATTTAACTTGAATGCCAGAAATAAGTCAAAACTTAAAATATGTTTAAGGGTTAATTTCGTACTTATTCAGAATTAGCACTAAATGTCCCGCAAACCTGGACTTTTGGGGGCTAGTCAGTGTGAGAAAACCAGAACCTTCATTTAAGGTAATTTTTAGTGATATTTTTTAGTTTTTACTAAAACTCTGAAATGCTGGAAATCAGCGAGATCTGAAGGTACTTTTTCAGTTAAAGGGCAAAATCTCGAAAGTTTATGAACGGTCGCAATCGTTAGCAAAAACCTAGGTAGAAGACATCTTATGGAACACATTGGCATTCAAGATTTTCAAATATCTCTTGGAACATTTTGAAGCTTTTTTTGAAATTTTAGGATTTTTAAAAAAACCCACATTTTTGAGGTAAAATTAATAATTTTGTTACTTTTTTCGTAAATACTTAACAGGTTTCAATTTTTATTTTGAGAACTAGTTTCAGTTTTATAATTTGAGATTATTTTTGGAACAAATTATTGTTCATTTATGATTTTTTTTATTGTATCATTATAAAATAAAAAATGTCACAAAATTAAAAAACTTTGACTTTGAACTCTCGCCAACTAACAACGAGTAACCACAATGATATAATATTTCACTCACAAAATTTTCAACAATCCTAGATTTTGAATATATAAACATATTTTCCCTTTACCTGAATTGTACTTTTGGCCAAAATTGGCTCATATGAATAAAAAAAAAAGATATTACTAATAGGGGGAAATACAGGATTTTTTAAGCATTTACTTCCCAAACCTAGTCTGCATGGGAGTAGACTAGAAATTTAATTTTTTAATTTTCGTTTACATTTCATGCTATTCTACCAGCCAATTGGTAAATATGGAGTCAAAAGCCATTCCTAAGCCCAAAGTAATTACTTCGAAGTAATTGCTAAGTTTTATTCATATAACCCAATGGCTCATATGAATAAAAAAATAGATATTACTAATAGGGGGAAATACAGGGTTTTTTAAGCAATTACTTCAGAAATCTAGTCTGCTTGGGAGTAGACTAAAAATTTAATTTTCGTTTACATTTCATGCTATTCTACCAGCCAATTGGTGTACCTTCACTGTTAACTTACATATAAGGTACAAAACAAACTTTTTATGTACAAAGAAAATAAACAAAAACATCTAACACGTTAAAGTTGACTAACATGTATGCGACACAATGGGTCATATGAATAAAACTTAGCAATTACTTCGAAGTACACTTAAGTCTTTTTTATGCGGTAGATGCGTTCCAAAAAAAAACCGCATAAAAAAATCCGCATAAAAAAGAACTCTACTCCTATACAAAAACGGGAGATGCGTTCCGAATATTTCAAAAACCGCATAACTTTGAAACAAGGTGAGAAAATTGGACTAAATTCGGATAAAAACTATAGATTAAAAAATTTTTAAAAAATGTTTCATTTATTTTTACTTTTACCACTGTAACGACGCGTTACACTTAATTTTTCTGTGCGTAGTGTTGCCGGAGTCGTGGGAGAGTGAGCACTCAGGGTGTTGACGGGTCCACTGTAGGGCCCAAGGAGTCTGTCTGCACGGATTTCATCGGGAGGTGATCAACTCTCGGCGCACACTCGACGCTGGGAAAGAAAAGGGAGGTGACCAACGCTCGGCACACACTCGACGCTGAAAAAGGAGGTGCTCAACGCTCGGCACACACTCGATGCTGAAAAAGGAGGTGATCAACGCTCGACACACACTCGACGCTGAAAAAGGAGGTGACCAATGTTCAGCACACACTCGACGCTGGAAAAGGACGTAACCAACGCTCGGCACACACTCGACGATGAAAAAGAGGTGATCAACGCTCGACACACACTCGACGCTGAAAAAGGAGGTGACCAACCCTCGGCACACACTCGACACTGAAAAAGGAGGTGACCAACGCTCGGCACACACTCGACGCTAAAAAAGGAGGTGATCAAAGCTCGACACACACTCGACGCTGAAAAAGGAGGTGACCAACGCTCGGCACACACTCGATGCTGAAAAAGGAGGTGATCAACGCTCGACACACACTCGACGCTGAAAAAAGAGGTGACCAACGCTCGGCACACACTCGACGCTGAAAAAGGAGGTGACCCTGCACAGGACCTCAAAGTATCTTCGCCGGACCTCTGAGTACCTTCGTAGGACCTCGGTTGGCACAACTAAATGTATGCAGGACCCCAAAGGATCTTCGTAGGACTTCGAAGGATGTGGCAGGACCTCGAAGGATGTGGGCAGGACCTCAAAGGATCTTCGCCGGACCTCGAAGGATATGTGCAGGACCTCGAAGGATCTTCGCAGGACCTCAAAGGATCTTCGCAGGACCTCGAACGATATGTGCAGGACCTCAAAAGATCTTCGCAGGACCTCGAAGGATGTATGCAGGACCTCAAAGTATCTTCGCAGGACCTCGAAGGATGTGTGCAGGACCTCAAAGGATACTCGCAGGACTTCGCAGGCTGTGTCTTCAAGAGCTAGAATAGAAAGGATAATTAGTGACTAACAAGGTACATTGTTAGTTGTGCACGCGTTGGCGGCTGCCAGCAATTGATCTAGATTTCTTTGATGTGCTGCCTTTTATACCCTTTTTGGCAGCTGAGTTCGTTATTATTTAGTAGTTGTAGCCTGAAAAATTCGCAAGGTGTGTAGACAGAAACGAGCGGTGCGACTTCTGTCTACACAGTTTTGTCTTCGGCCTTTGAAATAAAACAGCAATCGTTTCTTTTGTTCAATTCAATTGTACGAACCTGTATCGCACACAGTTTTATTTGCCAAGATCTTAAACTACTTAAATTACTTAATCTAATGACTGTTATTCCTTAAACGACTTCGACGATTCGGTGCACAGGATGATCTTCGGCAACTCTGACAGTGGTTGCAGTTCCTTCAAACGTCGATAGCTCTGTAGATATTGAACTACGACCCGTAAATCTTTCTAAGTATCTCACGAAAATAGTAAGCAGGTGAGTCGGGTTATTCCGGGGAAACGAGATGTAAATACGATTAGTAAATATGTCTAAGCGACTCGCGAGAATAGTAAGCAGGTGAGTCGTTATTTCGGGTTAACGAGGAAATGTGTTGAATACGATTGGTAAATATTTCTAAGTAACTCACGAGAATAGTAAGCAGGTGAGTCGGGTTATTTCGGGGAAATGAGGAAAAGGATGCAAATACGATTAGTAAATATTTCTAAGTAACTCACGAGAATAGTAAGCAGATGAGTCGGGTTATGTCGTGGAAACGAGGGAATATGGTAAATACGATTAGTAAAATATTTCTAAGTAACTCACGAGAATAGTAAGCAGGTGAGTCGGGTTATTTCGGGGAAACGAGGGAATATGGTAAATACGATTAGTAAATATTTCTAAGTAACTCACGAGAATAGTAAGAAGGTGAGTCGGATTAATTCGGTAACTCCGACCTTTTTGACTTATTCATGTATACTTTGCCGAAGGACGAAGTATAGTAAAATTCAAACTGGGTTCGGGTTAACTCGGGAACACGAGGAGAGGTTGTAAATACGATTAGGAAATATTTCTAAGTAACTCACGAGAATAGTAAGCAGGTGAGTCGGGTTATTTCGGGGAAACTAGGGAATATGGTTACCAAATAGGATTAGTGACTCACGAGAATAATAGGCAGGTGAGTCCGGTTAATTTGGGAACTGTAATCGGGCTGGCTTATTCGTGTATACTTCGGCCGCGGGACGAAGTATAATAAAACTCCAACTGGATTCAAGCTCCCCTAGGAAATAAAACTTTTCCATTATAAGCAATAGGTTTTATTAACCTAGTAAGAATTACTAGAATATTTGCCTATACAAGCGAAAATAGATTGTTGGTTAGGGGTATCAGTATTTCCATTAGGTATATGAATAAGTAGGTTATTTGTAACGGCACGTTACATTCCCCCCTACTTTTAAGAAAAAAACAAGTCCTTTTTCACTGCTTTTCTTTTACTAAAATTTCCCCTATCGATCAATGGCACTATGCGAATTTCGACCTTTCGATCTGTAGTACCCGAAAGTACCTTTAACCGAACTCCATAGCTTCGGTTCGATATGTGAGTGCAATGCCGAACAGGAATATATCCATGTAGTTGGATTTGGTTTAGAGCATAGTGTGGGCGTTGGTCTTCGCATATTTGGAACATACGAGAAGGAAGGCTCGGGAATTTCGGCTTCTAACGACCAGCTTTGTCGCTGCAATCGATGTCTTTTGAACCTTTTGCGATTTATGAAACTCAACACCGGATATATTTCCTGCCGATTTCTGGCTATTTTAGAGTTCGGAAGGTAATAGCTGTACTCCATCTAAGTATAATTTAGACTCACGATTTTTAAAAAAATCGAGGCCCAAGACGACAGAAACGGGTAATTGAGCCATGAGATTTACCGAAAGCGAACTTGATCGCCCATTTACATCGATGCTTACTTGGTATTGGCTTCTTATGGCGACTTTAGACCCATTTGGCAACTCAACACTATTTTCTTTTGATTCGCCCAAAACAGTTACGTCTTCGAGCTCCTTTTGGAAGCGACGTCCTATATACGAGAGTGTGGAGCCTGTATCGATTAGGGCTCGAACTTCAATGTCGTTGATGCGAATTGGAAGGAAGTATCGGGAATCTGGTTGTCCACCTTCGGTTATTGGTAATATGCAACGACAATCTCTGGACATCACACCGTCATTACCACATCGGATACAGAAAATACACAGTTGGTTACGGCATTGCCTTCTGGCGTGTCCTCTCGCCTTACATCCCCAGCAATGCATAGATCGACCGTAAACGTCCTACGATGACATAATCCCCAAAAAATGGTTAGTATGGCTTTTCTCTTCATTTATAGTCGCGTCATATTCATCTGTTAACTCCATGAGCTCATCTAACGAAGTGAAGTGATTCCGACGTATATACACTCATAATAATCCATAGGTAAAATACACGAAAAATGTAGTTAATTTTACGAAAGTTTTGGTTATTTTGACATTACGAATATTTTTGTAATATGTACAAATGATTTTTCGTTTCTAGTATCGAATTTTTATTTGTATATTTTACGAAATTTTATAAAAGTAAAAAAAAAGATTGGTAAAGATACAAATATTTGATTTAAATACAAAATAATTTTGTATCTAGTGGAAAATTCTGTATATAACCTAAAAATGCGATATATTTGGCAAATTTTGGGCGTTTATGTTACTGTGAAACATTGGCCATCGTTATCTATGATCTTTTCCCAACTTTCTGGAAACATATTTATTCCGCGCCAAAACAACTGCTCATTTTTTGAGGCCAAGAACGGACCAAGCCAATTTCGGATACCCTCTTCTGAAGTGAAGCGTATTCCAGTGAGAGCATTCTGCATCGATCGAAACAAATGGTAGTCGGTATTCCCAACCACTATTTTCTAAATAGTTTTTAACCGGTCTTGCAACATATGGCTGAGTGTTGTCATGATGGAATACTATATCCTCATTTCTGGTCGCATATTCCGTGCTTTTTTCGCCCAATGCTCTCTTCAAACGAATCAATCGTATTCGGTACAGGTCCCGTGATCGTCTGGCCCCATTTCAGCAGCTCAGAATAGATGAGACCCTTCTGCCATGCTTCACATACGATTTCTTACGCTTCGGGTTGTCGTAATGGATCCACTTATCATCGCCAGTAATGATTCGATGCAAAAATGGCTTCATTTCATGGCGTTCAAGCAGCATTTCGGACATGCAAAATCGTCTTTCAACGTCTCTCGGCTTCAAATCGTGTGGTATTCATTTCCTTGCTTTTGTATGAATCCTGCTGCTTACAAACGATTTGAAATTGCTGCTTGAGTAACTCCCAATGATTTTGCAAGTTCTTCTTGAGTTTAACAGCAATCTTCATCGAAAAATGCCTCCAATTCATCTCTTCGAACTTGGGCCGTCTTTGTCTTCCGTATCAAAATCACCACTTCTAAACCGCACAAATCATCTTTAGCGCGTTGAAATCAATGGAACATATTCAATTGCTTTTTTTGGCAAAAAATTCGAAATTTTTTAAGCAAAGAAAAACTTTGTTGTTTACACTATTTCGTTCAATGACCAAGTGAGAATTAATGACAAATGTTTACTATTTTTTACGAAATGTTGTAAACGTGCAAAAAAGTTTTGTAAATATATACAGCTATGGACATGGAAATAGGACATTTTTATGTGTTAAGAAACATAATTATTTATTTTGAAAAATAAAACAAAAATAAATCTTTTTATTTCATAAACGGAAAGTGTTATTATTGATGATTGTAATTCATTCTTTATTTAAATAAAAATCCTTCAACTATTTTATATATATTGGTAAATATGTATAAACTAATAAAAATACCTGGACTTCTAAATAGGACACATTTTATAATTTTACAAAAAACCGTAAATTTTTTGGATTTTTAAAACAATTATTATTTTTTTAGCGTTAATATTACACTCATATTTTGTGCTGTATCTATTTTTATCAATAACCGCTTCGCATCTTCATTGCATACTCTCAACTAATCTCTGGCATCTTTCTTTTGGTATAGAACACCAGGCTTCTTGAATACCGGCACAAAGTTCGGTGGAATTTTTCCAATTGTTTTGCGAAACTTTTGTTTTTACATCATTCCATAGATTTTCTATTGGATTAAGGTCCGGACTTTGGGCTGGCCAGTCCAAAACCTTAATTTATTCTTGTAAAAACAAATCCTTCACTATGTTTGACGAATGTTTCGGATCATTGTCTTGCATAAATGTCCACTTAACTGGCATATTTTCATAGGCAAATGGCTTCATAACATTCTTAAGAATGCTCAAATATTGAAACCTGTTAATTTTGTCCTCTACTTTTACGATAGGGCCAACACCACGCCAGGAAAAAGCCCCCTATACCATAATATTACCCCCACCGTGTTTCAAGGTCTTCTGAGTGTATTTAATGTTTAAAGCCTGGTTTTTTGGGTAGTGTACAAATGTTCTACCATCTAGTCCGACACGATTTACCTTCGTTTCATCGCTCCAAAGCACATTTTTCCAAAGTTCACCAAAACGAACTATAATGCACAAACCTATTGACGTTTGTTTTTCGGGCTTCAAATATGGTTTTTCGCGTTCGTTTACTTTTGAGCATTTTTGTCACTTCGGGAGAGTATTTCTTGTTAACTCTCATTTTACCGAACTTTACCCAAAAAGTAAATATACAGACCTTATATAAACATATGTATATATTTGGAAAGCCCAACTATCTCTCCTTCTAGCTCCGTTCAAAAACTAAAAATCCTCAATTTGTAATTTTTATCGATAAATTTAACTTAAAATTATTTTTTATTTAATAATTCCAAATTTTTTGCACAATTATCTACTGCTATATTTTGGAAAAAACCTTAAACATCTTTAAATTATCATCAACCTTAATCGCCGCCGCCGCCGATTTTTTGCTTGCGCCGCCGATTTTGATTTAATTATAAGTCTGGCGTCTCGCCAGACTTAAAATTGCAGCACTTTAAACAAGACCAAATTTTTCTTTGTTTTTAGCGATTTTAAAAGGAAGTTCACAACACTGAAATGCTTTTTACTATAACGTAAAAAAATCTTGACTGAATTGTTATATTGTGGTAAGAAAAGCATAAAACTATTCACTAGATTTTATCTATGGTCAGAACACCCTGAATTTATTTTTTACTTTCAATTTAGATATGGAACCGCCGTAGAATATAGAAACCACCTGTGAGACTTTTTAGTTTTCTTTAACATCATACCTGGATTGTTGCAAACATTACCGCTTAGACTAGGTTTTGGTGGAAGTTTGGGCAGACCATCTGTTTTCGGAGAGAACTCCTTTGGCGATGATCTTGGATGAATACCAGATGCTGCTGAAAGCACATTGTGATGATGATGTTGGTGATGTTGCAGATGTTGATGCTGGTATTGTAGGTGATGTATTGATGGATGCTGAGATGAACATGATACAGAGGTAGAGGAACTTGATGAATGTTTGAAAAATAATTGAGGGAGATTAGAAGATATATCAGAAGTCTGATATCCAGAAGGGAAATGTGGTGAAATGGGTGTCATCGGAGTCATGGGCGATGTAGTTGTTGAAGAACTCAACGCAGGCGATATCGACTGGTCATCTAAAGAAATTACTGAGGTCGCATTCAAATGGCTTAGCTGCGGAACTATACTGCTGGATGTATTTAAATGACCGGTCGCGATAAAAGATGACGTCGCTGAGACCATTGTTGCAGGCGACGCGGAGGTGCATGTTGTAGCGGATGTTGATGCCGAGCGCTTCTCAATCGCCGAATTTCGCCTTATCATAATACTGCTGGTATTTGGTAACAATAAACTGTTACCACTCATAAATTCGTTAGTTTGGCCACGGGAACTTGAACCGGTGGAATAGTAAAGCTGATGATGTTGCAGATGCTGTTGATTATGGATAATTCTCGGAGGAATGGGTGGTGGACTTAATTCACCATCCCGTGGTGGTAGCTATATAGCAGAAGAATAAAATAAGATTTTCAACTATTGCAACATTTCTTTAATACAACTTTAATCATATCTTACCGTTGGAGCATCAGGTGCTTGACGTTTTTGTGCTAAATCAGCGCAGCTTTCAGTGCGTTCCTTTCTTCTTGGTGGCAATGGTGGGGGAGCTGTTCGACATTCAACATTTGCCACAGTGGGAACATTTACATGTGGCGATACAGGTACTGTGGGATTATGAAAATCTACAACGACCTCAGCTGCTGTAAACTGGGGACTTGATGTAGCCATAAAAACGTTTTCGTGAGGACTGCTTTGAAAAAAAAAAAAACAAATAGATTAGAAAATGTAAAAAGCAAATAACTGACATAAATAATTTAATAACGCTATATTTATTTCCAGCCACCATAGAGGTTCATTTATGACTCAGAAACAGGCCCTAAAAACTAGGATGTATTTGAAAAATTCCCTAAAAAATTGTGGTCAAATTGAAGTATTTTGTGAGTCTAACACTGTACGACAAATTTCAGCTTTTGGCCTAACCCATGATCAAACTGAATAGATTCTGAAAATATAGCTTATTAGGCTCATTTAGGTTTTTTACGAGCAATTCAATTTTTAATGTGAATCCAGCAGACTAACACTTGAGGAAGTTACGATTACACCCACACCAGTTGATTGAGAAGGCAGATTTTTTGCTAAAATACTTGGTATTGTTATCAGATGTAATGCGTAAAAAATGAGCAAAATCGGTCCACGGGTTCAAAGATTATGACGATATTTCTTAAATTTTGATACAATTTCATATATTTTTGCTCTATTCTGCCACAAATTTATGCAGACGGTACGATAATGTAACTCAAAACTGTAACGGGTTGCCGAAATAGAAAAAAGAGACCCTTGTAGAATAATTTGGCAAACCTAGACATACAAAAACATTTTTTTAACTACCCAAGTAAAAATGGTTTGATATTATCATAATTTTTTAGTTATTTATTATTGCAAAATATGTAGTCATGCTTTTAGTTACTATTTATTATTGCAAAATATGTAGTCATGCTATGTAATATCCTCTTGTACACTCAAAAAAAAAGTCAGTAAAGTCAGCAAAAAATGTTGCTGTGTCAGCAAATTTTAAGTCAGGTTTACACAGTTTACGGGTAGAATACAAGTTTATATGAGAAGGCTTAAAATACTTGGTTATAATTATGTACAACTTCTAAATTTTTATTTAAATTTTTAATTCTCAACTTAAGTGTGTTATTTTTCAGCACGTTTTGATCTTGAAGTATGAAGCGTTATATAATTTTGTCTTTCTACATCAAATTAGATATAATTATATCGGGTCAAAATCCGGATAAGATTCTATATGATTCAATATATTTAGATCTTATCCGGTATAATTTTATCCACCATTTTTCGGATCATAGCATATCTCCAATTATATTAAATAAGATATCATTACATATGACATCATATTATTTCTTTTACCCGGGTATTTAAACAATTTAAAATTATCTTAGGGCTGGTATCTTATCTCCAATGATTATTTTACTTTAATTATTGATTTAGAAATCATTGATTAGTTCTTAAACTTACGGGATGTTTATCTATCACGAGCGAAAAGAAATCAGATGATAGCCAATTTGCTTTCGTAGAAAGTAAAATCATGAACCATATGTAATTTTTGCCAGCTTTTGTGAGCATTAATAGTGTGAGATTTCCCGGGATTTTTTTTATTCTTTTACACAAGTTTTAGCTATTAAATATTGCAATTTTTGAAGCTAAATAAATTTAAATTTAAAGCATTGATTTGAAATTAATTTAAACAGGAAATATTTGATATTAAAAAATGCGATTTAAAATTTAATAAACTGAATTAGTATTAAAAAAACATATTATTTAGGCCAAATTGATTTTGGATGTAAGTTGAATTTGGTTATGTTAAACCGAAAACAAATACTCGAAATTGAGAAAAATTTTGTTTCTTTAAAATAGTGATCTTTGTTCAAATACAGCAATATATTCAACACTTCAACATCCGTATCTCAGTTCAAAATACCTCCAAAAATACCAGACATTTAAAAGTTAGGAATATTTTCGTATTTTCAATTGAGTATTTTGAGGTTTGTTCACTTCAAATAAGTTTACTTAAATTTCAACTGCTATTCCTTTATCTCAATTGTATTTTTTAAATATTATGCAGATGCTTTTTCAAATTATTTTGGATTTCTTTATAAGTTAATTTAAAATACAACTATCCAAATTAAATAATTTCTTTTTAAATAGTTGCGGATAAAAAATTTCTATTCAAAAGATACCAATTAAAGTTTTCAATTCAATTCAATTTATTTCTTATAATATTTATATTATTTACATTTGACTTAGAAGCAAAGTGTTTAGGAACTTCGTTCCTTTTCTACTTAGATCAATGGCCTCTCTCAATATTTTTTATTTTAAAAAATATTAGGCGGCTTGGAACAGGAACGAACTCCGACTGGTTAATCAGAGATGGAAAAGGCTCACTTAATCGGGCTCTTATACCAAAAAGTATATAGCTAAAAAATATCTTCCTCTTTGGCTCGTTAAAAAACATAAAAATTAAATATTTAGATATTAGCAAATATTAGCACAAATTGCGAAAAAAAAACATTTGCAAAAAGCGAAAATTTTGCAACAATATATTCGCTTGCAGATATATATATATTATTCTTTTAATTCATTTTCTGTACCATAAAGCCTTTTTCGAATTCCACCGTTATTTCGCAATTTTTAAGTGCGGTTTTTTTAAATATATAACCTAGTGATCAAATTTTTGTACCTAAAGACTTTTTTCAAATTCCGCTATTATTTTGCAATTCTTTACGTGCGTTTTTTTTTAATTTATAATCTAGGCGCTTAATACACATTTCAGACAACAAAGTTCGCGAAAAATTAAATTTGCAAAAAGGACAATTTTTGCATCAATATATTTGTTTGCAGAATCTAAATCGCTGATTACGTTTCCTAATTAATTTTTTGTACCACAAAGTCTTTTTTCGCGTTCCGCTGTTATTTTGCAATTTTTTAAGTACGTTTCTTTTTAATTTATAACCTAGGGACTATAATACACATTTCATACCACAAAGTTTGGTGGCTAGTTGCAAAAAAAAAATCGTGAAAAATAAAATTTGCAAAAAGGATACATTTTTTCATCAATATATTTGTTTGCAGAATGTAAATCGCTGATTAAGTTTTTTAATTATTTTTTTCTACCACAAAGTCTTTTTTCGCGTTCCTCTATTATTTTGCAATTTTTTAAGTGCGGTTTTTTAAATTTACAATCCATTTCATAAAACAAAGTTTGGTGGTTAGTTGCAAAATTTTGGCATCGTTTGCAGAATGTAAATCTTACTTAAACCCCAAAGCCTTTTTTCGCATTCCGATATTATTTTGCAATTTTTTACGTATGGTTTTTTAAAATTCATAATCTAGGGCTATAATACTGTTGGAATAGTATAATTCCATAGTATAGTTCCATTCTTGATATTAAAGCGATATTGTTTTTGAGGCTTAAATTTAATAATGAAAAAATTAAATCGTTTTTTTTTTGTACCGGGAGTTTATTTAGCGATATCCTTTTTATTTTCCATATGAGTTATTGCTTTCATATTGCCTGGAAGTATTGTTTTAGTGTAACAGTTGTTTCCGATGGAGGAAACTTCCGGAATACGAAATTGATATTTCCGGCAATAAATGTTTTCTTCCTGGCGATATGTTCGGGGAATCTTCTTCGTATTGCCATGTTTGCTGGGTGATATTGGTTTGAGTATGTTCCTGTTCCAAGGCACATAATAGAACAAATGCTTTCTCAGTGATAGAGAGTCCCCCAATCTCTTTATTATGTATACTCTTTGCTTAGATATATAAATATATTTTTTTAATTTATGAAATTTATGTACATTATTATTAAACGGAAGGAAAAAATTTACAAAAACCTTTATGAAGCAGAGGTATAAGATAAAAATGAGATAAAGTAGATAAAATTATGATGAGATGAGTTCATTGATATATACATGTTGTGAGAGTTGGCATCTTCCATTAAAATTTAGAGTCAATCTTTCGATTTTATCCAGAACGAGTTCAAAACCAGCGATACTATGTAGGCGTCGGGTGGAATAGTGCCATGGTAGTTTAAATATCATTTTCAGTAGCTTATTTTGTGCTACTTGGAGTTTTTTTGTATGACATTTTGCAGACGTGTACCAAACTGGAGCACAGTAAAACATTATGGGGTGGAATATAGATTTGATGATGAGTTTTTTATTGTCTATGTTCATTCCCGACTTTCTGTTTATAATTGGGTACATTATTCTAATAATTTTGTTAATTTTGTCCACTACATAGGGAATATGATTATTAAAATTAAGCTTTGTATCAAGCATTACGCCCAAGTATTTGACGTTGTTTTCCCATGGAATATCATGGTTCATGAAACGAGGTAAACTCTGGGGTATATAACAAGACTTACGTTTTCTTGTAAAATAAATAGCCTGCGTTTTTTCAAGGTTAATTAAAATCTTGCATTTATCAAAATAATTACTCAACCCAGTAAGAGCAGACTGCAAGTTTGTAATAATATCAGCTGAATATACATCAGAACTAAGAATTGATGTATCATCTGCAAATATAGACGTAATGCAATTGGAAAATATTGGAATGTCAGCAGTAAAGATGTTGTAAAGAACTGGCGACAGGCAAGAACCTTGTGGACATCCTGCAATGATATTTACTTGTTGTGAACAGGTTTTACCCAAGTAAACGCTGAACGATCTATTTTGAAGAAAGTTTTGAATAATTTTTATGAGTTCAATTGGAAAGTTGAATTTTTTTAATTTAAAAATAAGTCCATTATGCCAAACGGAGTCAAACGCAGCTTTTATGTCTAGCAAAATCATTCCAGTTGATTTGCCGTTTTGAAAATTATTTTTAACAAATTTTCTGATTTTTAGTAGGGGTTGAGATGTATTATGTTCACTTCTGAACCCGAATTGTTGCGATGGAAGTATATTGTTAGCATCGATAACATTAATAAGATTTTGCTTAATAATTTTTTCCAAGATTTTATTTATAGAAGAGAGCAGACTTATTGGTCTATAACAAAGTGGAGAATCAGGAGGTTTATTTGGCTTGAGTATTGGAATGGTTTTTGAGATTTTCCAATCACTGGGGAAGTAGCATAATTTAAGGCAAGCATTAAAGATGTTCGTTAGATAGTTGATACCTTTATTAGGTAAATTTTTTAGACATTTGTTATTAATACCGTCTAAACCTGGAGTTTTTTTGTTTTTCAGTTTTTTTATAATTACACCAACTTTTTCAGCAGTAGTGAAGTAACAGTTTTGTGGGATTGGGTTAATATTACGAATAAAGTTTGCAACACCATTAACCTCAGTAATCGTAGTAGTATCACTTAAATGTGATGAAATACAGTGGTTCAAATTAAAGTTGTGAGCCAAAATTTCAGCCTTTTCTTGCTGGGTGAAACATACTACATTGTTGTGTTTTAAAATTGGAATATTGCTAGATTTCTTCTTTAACATTTTTGAAACTTTCCAAAAAGGGGAAGATGCTTTGTCCAAATTGGACAACATGTTATTCCAAGTTTGGTTTCTGAAGTGGTTTATTTCATTCGTAATATTTTTATTTAAACGTGTCATAGCTAGACGATCATTAACATCTCTGTAACGCTTCCAGTTTCTCTTAAATACGTTCCTTAATTGTATCATAATTTTTATGTTGTTAGGTAAGGGTTTAGAGGTTGGTGCTATTCTACGTTTGGGCACACTTTCCTCTATTCCCATTTTTATTACATTATTAAAAACGTTTATCATATTGTCAATTTGAGTGCTATTGTTTACTTCACGCAGGAAGATTCCTGTTTATGAATTTCATAAAATGCGGCCAGTTTGCCTTGCTGAAAGCGTAGCATAAATTGTCTACTATTTCATAATTTAAATTAATTGTACTAATGATTGGTAGGTGGTCAGAACTCAAGTCATTTATAACTTTTACTGCGGACATATTTTGAGATATGTTAGTTAGAAAAAAATCAAGAGTTGACGGTTGTTTACTTGGATCAGCCGGAATATAAGTATATTCATGGGGAAATACTATTTGTGTTTGGTTTAGTTGGAGTTTCTCATATAATATGTTACCCCAGCCATTACTTCTTTGACATCCCCAAAAACTATGTCTGCAGTTAAAATCTCCTCCTAATATGTATTTATTTGAGCTCGTTAGTTTACGAATATCTGACGCAAATGTTTGTTTTCTTCTAGGGTCCCTGTTTGTTGACCCACCAGGATAATAGCAAGAATAAATATTTATAAAGTCATTACCAGATTTTACCTTAACACCTATATTTTTAATCAGTTCTGTGTTAATAGGAGGTATAAGTTGATGCTGAATGTGTTTTTTAATTAAAATAGCTACTCCAACTCCTCCACCACGTTGTCGATCGTATCTGTAGCAGTAGAAGTTCTGATGTTTTATTGTAATTTTTTTATTTAGCCAGGTTTCACAAAGTGAACAAATGTCAATATTGGTTTTTTCCAAGAAATGGAATAATTTGTCTTTTTTAGTGCGAATGCTACGAGCATTCCATTGTAATAACGTTATGTTGCTGTTCATTGGTACAAAAATTTGCATGCAAGGTTTGTAACAACCTCGAATTGCTCTTCACGAGACCTGCATTTTTTTAAATTTGAAATTAATTCAAACGATTTTTTAATTCTTCTAAAGAGAATAAATTATTATCATTATTTTGGGTGAATGGTTGGTTATAACCCGTTCTAGATGGATTTGGTGTTTCGCTCTGATTTAAAGCATTTGGAAAATTAACGTTGTAATTTGATTGGTTGTTGAATTGTTGGCTTCTTTGTCTGGTACTCTTTGGTTGAGCACGTTGCCTTATTTGCATATATGTTTCCCTACATATTAGGGCATTCAGGGGACATAGCCTTATGGGGTCTTTACAATTAGCACATTTTACAATGGTTGACTTGCATTCTTCAGTTTTGTGATTCCCGGCGCAATGGGCACAAAATGTTTTAACATTGCATCTGCTGGCACCGTGTCCATACATCTGACAATTATAACATTGGGTCAGTTTTGTTTTGTTGGGTTTTTGGTATTCCCACCTGACTTTTATGTAGTTGATGGCTGAGTAATTCTGCCTTAATTCTCTTAACGTGACTGACTTTTTTTCAAAGTAGACAATAAATATAATTTGTTCGTTGTTACTGTCCCTAGCTCCAGCATAGGCTCTAGTAACAATTTTAACATCGATACATTTAAGGCCCATGTCTAAAAGTCTGGCCTTAACAACTGATGGGTCTGTTTTATCTAGACCTAATAGTACAGCCATATAAGGCTTTTCGTTTTTAGCAGCATATGTGAAATATTCGAGCTGAAACTTCTTAGTGAGAGAGTCGCAAAAGGTAGTAAAATCTACGTTATTTGTGCAAAACAATTTTAGACCGATGGAAATTTTACGTAATCTTTGATTTTTAATATTCTACACATTTCATGAACTTGTTCAATTTTACATTTGAAGATTGTTATTGGTGGTATGTTAACTTTAACAGCTGGTTCGATAACTGTTTCATCATTATCGTCATCATCAATAGTTTGCAGAGGTGCAAAATAATTGGAATTGCTAGCTCTCTGAGAGCTGTTTGTGGCCTTTTTTTCTATTCATGTTATACCCAGAGCAGGCATCAACATCTTCTACTCGATTGCGTTTAATTTTGTTTTTGTTTTTATGATATTTAGATGTTGTTAACAAACAATAACAACAAGAAATAAAGAAAAAAAATAAACAGTTAACTTTTATTACACTTTAGGGAAACAGAATAAACTATGACTTAACACATCAAATGATAATGCAAGACTGACCAATTAAAGTTAAGGAACTATTTAATGAATGTTTTTCATTCAATTTGAGATCAAATATTATCACATTTTCCTTTAAATTATTTTGAAATTAAAAGAGAGATGATAAAATTTTTACAAGTAAATTACATACATAGAATAAAAATTTAAAAAACCCATCCACAATATTCTATGATTTTATTGAATTGAAACAAATAAGCAAATTGAAACAATTCAATTAGACTAACATCAACGAAATTCTTACAATGTTATTTTTACCCAGCTGCTTGGAATTCAACTCTGATCGACAACTTATGAAGCACAGATTTATGAACGACAACGAACCGTTAATTTTAAATGCATTTTTTAATTATTTTTTAACCTACAATATAAATCCATGTTGATAGCAAACAATTAGGCATACGTATTAAATTATATTTTTCACTATATCTAGTGTGTTAAGATGAATAAAATATTATTTAATAATATTCTATGTAGTGTCGATTTTTATAAAAATCTTTAAGAGAATTTGCGTAATAATTTGTGTGAAGAACTTTTTTATAAAATAATTCCATACGAATACTTCTGAAAATCTGCACAGAAACGAAATCTTTAGAAATACAAATTTTTGGATTCCATATTTAAGAAATACTTAAGCAAAAAATCTATCTTAGTTCTGACTATAAAACTGGTCCGACACAAGTTTGCACCCATTAACAATTCCAATATATCCTGAAAGAAGGTAAGAAATTAAAATACCCGTGTCTTTCAATTTTTCTATATTAATTCGTTTAATCGATCCAACAGCGAATTAATATTTAGTTAGTATATTTCATTTTAACATTAAGACCGCCTATATTACTTAATATATTCTAAATCGAGGTTTTCAAATACAACATATGTCGGATTTATTTATTCAAGTACAACATATTTCCGATTTATTTATTTTGTAACGAGCGGGAATACCCGGTATTCCGGGAAATTCAGAAAAAAATCCCGCTGTCCCGGGAAATGAAAAAGTCCGGGAAAAGAAAAACCCTAGTGCTAAGTTAATATTTTGTATGGGGGTTGCATAGGAACCTGCTGGCACAGCAATCATGGGGTTGGGGGGTTCAAATCCCACCAGGTCGAAAAAAATTTTTTGGAACTTTTTTAACACAAATAATTTTTTGTAGTTTTCACTGTAAAATTTTTATTTTTTTCTATTTTTGTACACTAAAAAATTAATTTTTGAAACGATTTAAAATTTTTTTTTTAATTTTCTATTAATTTTTAATGAAATTTTATGGAAATATAAAAGTTCTAAATAAATATGTAATTCTTCATATATTTTTTGTTAAAATACCACAAAGGTAAATATTACAATTTTGTTTGTATTTAAAAAATTGTAATTTAAAAAACCCATTTTGATCAAATTTTATTAAATATATTTAGAAACTAAATACAACAGAAAAAGAAAAATCCTGTAAACATTTTAGTTAGAACTAGTAAAAATAAGTTAAAAATTACCTTGCAGTTTAAACTATTTTTTATCTACTAATATGCTGCAGAATTTTTTCCGGATTTTATCAAGGTAATTCGTTATTTTTAATTAACTAAAAGTTAACTTAAATGTAACCAAAATTTTGTAAATTTAACAGTTTTATTTTTCCTTCTTATCTTGTATTTAGCAAAAAACAATCTGCTAATATCAGCAGTTTTTTGCAAGGTAATTTTTAATTACATAATTTTTAGTAGCTTTTTCTCCTATTTTTCAGCTTTATTTCTTTCTATGAGTGTATTATTTTTGATAAAAAAAAACACTAAAAAAACAACTTTATATATTTTCTAATATGTTAAAGCGGGGAATACACTAAGGAACATTCGTGAAAAATGGCAATTTTTTACGAATGTTGATTTGTGTATGTTAATGTTCGTGTTGACATTCGTGCAATTAGTGTTTACAAAATTTTTCGATATTTTATATTCCCTACTCAATGTTCCTTAATGTATTTTTTAATAAAAAATGAAAGAAATGAAGATAAAAACAATTTACTAAACAAGACTGCTAAAAGTCAGCTATCAATTATAACAAGCGATAGCATAGAGGGTAGAGAGTCTGCTTGAAATGCCATGCATCGTGTGTGGGTTCAAACCCCCACACGATGCATGGTTTTTTTTTTTTTTTAATTAAATTAAAATAAAAAGAAGTGAAAAAGAACTTCCTTATCATCGGTTCAAGTATACATACTTTGTTTTAAAAACGAACAACTTCCTTCCTATGACAAGCCAATGTTAAATTCACCGTTGAAAAACTCGAAAAAGAACAATTCCCCCCAGCAAACAAAAAGTCATTACAAAAAAGTTATTTTAAAAGCACTCCGTCCTCAAAAAAAAAAAAAAAAACAAAGTTGTTAGAATTTAAATTGAAAAAATAGAACATTTGAGAATAGCACGATACAACATTTTTACGTATGTTTAGTGTTCTATCTTTGAGTGTGCTAACAGATAGAAAACCCAATAGAAAATCTTTGTTAAAGTCAAATAAAAATTTTAACAACTCTGTTTTTCGTTAGGACGATACAACAGATAGCACACCCCTTATGAACTACCTAATTAATTTTTTCCACGTACTTTATTAATCATCCCTACAGATATTTAAAAATTTCAATTATAGTTCCCATTGAAAAAGGGAAAATTTGTTGCAATGATAACTCATTTTTATTTCGTTTTTTTTTTCTATATAAACAGGTTGAGTATCATACAATCTCTTATGATATACTCGTTGCTTATATTAATCTTTTTTAATTCACTATCTTATTTAGTTTAATAAGAACAGTACTTATTGCTCGATTGTAACCAATTTAAAAGTTGTTCGTTTTGAATGACTTGCACATATTTTTGCTGGGACGTTTTGAAAAAATAAGTCTAAAAATAAAGTTTACATGCTAATTTTGTAAATCATCTGGGTTTAACACATCGCCTAGCCTCAGACAAACGCACAGTGTGTCCAAAAGAATTTTTTTTGAGCAAATAACATTCCAGGCCACAATTTTTAACCGATTTTCAAAATTCTTTTTTTGTATTTAAGTTCTTATTTTTTTTTTTTTTTTTTTTGTAAATGTCGAAAAACTTTTTTTTTAATTTTTTCTCAGAAAAACCAATAAGAATTAGGAGTTTGAAATGATATGTACCTTTAATTAAAGGTATTTTAATCCCCTATCGGTACAGCGAAAAAAATTTTTTAACATTTATTTGTGTCTCCTATAATCAATTTAATTTTCAAAAATTGGCATTTAAATTTTTCTTTTATCTTCTTCTTTTTTATTCAACTCGATCCGTTTTTATATGACAGCTACTACTTCCTTATTAAAGTAGTAGCTGTCATATTGTCAAATACTTTAAATATATATATATTTTTTTAAATTTCTTTTCACAGATAGGTGGACTTTTTTATCATAAAATATTTGTATTTATTTTATATACATTGATATGTACCTTAAAGGTATTTTAATCCTCTATCGATCCTCTTAACCAATTTAATTTTTTTATTTTTATGTCATATCATACACATAACAAACGCAAAAAATATTTAAAAATATAGCTATAAGATCTCCAAATTGGTAACCCTGTTTCTGGCTTTAGTTTTTAATTCCAACTAGGGTTTTTAATTTCCCGACATTTTTGAGCTCCCGGGAATCGGGAATATTTTTCGAACTTTTCCGGGATTTCCCGGGAATACTGAAGTAAATTTTTACTCATATTTAAAAAGTAAAAACTACTTTTTGTTCAAAAAACATAATAGTGGTATTCATATAAACTCGTATTCTACTCGTAAATGGTGTAAACCTTGAAAGTTTATGAGTTTAATGTCAAACTCCATACATAAAAAATATGGTTTGTATTTATACAAGGTTTACAAGGAATTTAAGAGTTTATATGAAAACCCCTAATATGTTTTACTTTGACGAAAACTGATAATTCAGAAAAGTTTTTTATATTTAATTTCAATGAAAAAATTGTAAATTATATGATTTCGAAAAAATTTTGAAACACTTTCATTGGGATGAAACGACCTACAAATAATTGATTTCTTCCAGTAAAAGTAGACTTAAGGGAGGGGGGGGGGGGGGGCGGTAAATATTGTAACAGCAGCATTTTAAAAAGCATATTTGAACGGTTGTCAAAAATTTAAATAACAATATTTGTTTTAATTTTATTCTTTTATTTTAAGTACATGTTAAGGCACATCTACACTAGAGAGAAAATTGTTAGATATAGAGCAAAAAACACCTCTAAATAGCTTAAATCATTCACAATAGAGCTAATTAGAGATGTTTTTTGCTCTATCTCTAGAAGTTTTCTCTCTCATGTAAATGTGCCTTTATGGCAGTATTTTCAAAAATGATTAGCTTTGAATTTCGCCAACCAAAACCGAGAGGGTTATTGGGCTTGGTGCACATTCGCCAAAAGAGCTAGATATAATTTCGAGAAAAAAATTGATAGTACATCAAGGTCAAAATTTTATTGATTGAAATAAATAATTTAGGATAAGTTCTTTCAGATATGTGTCCCTTTTAATCAATAATTCTCCACTAAATTAAAAAAATAAAAAAAAGTATACCTATAATGAAATGACTCTTCAAAGTTACAAAACTATTAATATAAATTTAAAAATAAATTGTCCTAATTTACTATTAAACATATGTTATGAATATCGAAGAGTCTTATAGCTCAATTTTGGAAGTGATGTACCAACACTTTGTAGCCCCAGCGGGCATCTGGTGATTGTGTCCCAGCACCAACCACTAACATAACATTAATATTTTTCACACTTTTTAAGCATTTATAAAAATGAAATTTTTATTATTCGAAAGCTTAGGTTCGTAGGTCTAACGTAATAAAAAATTATGTTTTCATCAGACGATTGCATTATTTATTGCAAAATGTAGTTGTTTTCAATTTTTTTTGCTACCACATGTGATGTAAATTCATCAAAGTGGATGTCAAGGAAAGGTAATTGAAAAATGCAAAAAATATACTTTTTCCAATTTTTTATCTCTCTTAATATCGGAGAAAAAGGGGATTCGTGTATGTTCCCCACTGACGAAGGATCCCCCCTCTACCCTATTTTACAAAAAAACTTGTGAATTTACTAAACATTCCCCTCATTCAATTTTATTTTTTCGAATTTTTTTATGGAAATCGGATCATATAGTGAAGAGTATGCTCTATCCAAATAAAATATAAAAAAATCTAAAAAAATCTTTTTTCCATAGTTGATACCCTCCTTAAGGACATCGTTGGAGATCTCCTTTAAAAAGTTGAAATACATAAAGATTTTTCAATATATGCTTATTTTTGGCTTTTTGGGGCTTTTCAAGCTAATTTACATGGTTGTTTTAGTGTTTTTTTTGAATTCCCGGGAATTATAAGGAAAATTCCCGGGAATCGGGAAATGAAAAATAGGCAAAATTCCCGGGAATTTCGTCCTGGGAATTCCCGAGTTAAAAACCATAATTCCAACATCAGTTGTGATAAGAATGTAAAAAATATATTGTTGAACTAAATATGTCATAAAAGTAAACTACATTTTAAATACCTGAAGTTGCTGGAGGAGCTACAATTGGATTTGCTAAAAGTTGCTGCACTCTGGAATGGAGATCGGTTATTTGTGGAATGAATTTCATGTCGTGGGCTTACGACCACTCTAGGAAGCGGTGATGGCAATGGTTCATTATCACTGCCAGCGCCAGCTTGATTATTGTAAATACTGCTACTCGACGAAAACAGTGCCGTTTGTTGCTGCAAGCCAATATCATCTGTCAGATTCCATGATGAATCTAATTTCAACGCTGTAGCAGAGACAGTATCGCCAAATGTGGGACTAAATGCCGCCTGTGAACTTGATGCAGAATTGGGCTTCTTCGGCAACATGGGTGCTTCCTCTGCTCCATTCGCTTCTAGTTGTAGTATATCGGTTCTTGCTGGTGGAACTGGTACTGTTGTCATGGAGAGTGTACTATTTATTGTCTGATGGCCACCGCTGTTATAAGTCGATGAACACGTCCACTTAGCACCGTTTCTTTCGGGAATGTTCACGTTAGCGAATACAGAGAAAGCTTGAACATTACTGCTGCTAGTTTGATTGTGAGTATTGTTGCTGCTGGTACTTTGATTATTCGGTGAGCTTTGCTCACCTCCACTAACCACATCAGCAGTTGGTATAAATGAATGCGATCTTGTAGTTAGAGATTGGACAATATTCACAGTATTGAGTGTGCCATTATTTGTCGCATGATGACTGCTCAAATTATTTGCATTACTGTTGCTATTATTTTGACGACGAGGTTTAATTCCAGGTGATTTTAACGTTACAGCACTCCATTTCCTCGGCTTAAAACATAGGGCACAGAATATATTAGTTGTTTGTTGTAGTTTAAACAAAAGTAACTTACGAATTTTGGAGGTTGCTTACATCCTCGGGGCTCTAAACGGAGACTTTCGTGGTACAAAAAGTTTGATATATCTGTATCTGACATACCCTTAAAAGGGTCTAGATTTTCTAAAAAATTCTAAGAAATAAAATATAATTAAGTTTGTATGTGATTTGAGTGTATGAGAAGGTTGTAATGGTTTACCCTTATTTTAGGATCGACCATCAGACAGTATGGTTGATTTTGATACTGTTGAATTTCACCAATTATTTCTGACACTTTTCTTCGCTTCGAGAAATTTATGAGTTCAGTATTGGGCAATAAATCGGGATTACCCTCTTCCAAGTGTAATATATTCGTGAGATATCGCCCAAAGAATGGCACGCATGGAGGATTTATAGAACGCAGGCGTTCTTGATATTTTTTCAAATGTCCATCATTTAATTCTCGACATTCTTCCAAAAATTTTTCATATCTTGCGGGCAGACCTTGAAATGTTAACTTTAAACGATATACGGATGCACTGCCCATTGCTGCGCTTATTGATAATATCCCATTAAAATTGTTGAGCTCCAACATAACCATCATCACTTCTATGGCACGGGTAACCATGGCAACTCGCTCGTCGTAATTTTCCGCTTCAATTATGGATTTTTCAATCCAGCGCGTGACATTTGTCGTGTGCTTCATGATCTTGAGCAAATTGGGACTTTTTTGTTCTTTGTCCTTTTTAGTCCAAGGTGAACCCACCAGTTCAGAAGGCTTTACATTTTTATACAATTCAAATTCCAACAGAGTCAGCTGCCTCGCCAACTCTAGTGGATGTAACGTTAGCAGTGTTATCTCTGCATCGGGTACATTGAGATGATGTTCTATTGGCGGTGGACTGTGTCCATAGGCGAATGTTATTTGTTTATGGCATTTTTCCTGTTCGCTCTAGAAAACGAATGAAACAAATTTGAGAGAAAAAAACGGTAAATTAATAAAATCCTACCATTGTCGTGTATGCCATTCCACTTACTTTTCTTTGAACAATTTTGAGAACAGAATCAACCCATTTTCTCATAGATTTTCCATTTACACTCTCTAAAAATTGTAATAGTTTTTCTAATAATGTTGGATCCTTTTCAAAATCATAGAAATGATGATCCACCCAATGTCTTAGGACGTTAAGAACACGAAATTGTACGGGTTGAACATACTCTTTGCGGTAACGTTTCCAGTCCTCTCGTTGCGAGTTCTTATGTAATTTATCTGTGTCACAATTTAATGGATCCTTTTCACTATTGTTCTGGTCGGTATATACCAAACTTGGATCTGGTATATTAAAACGTTCAATTAGCAATGAAAGGAGATTTTGAGGAGTACAAAAGTAGCGATATGTTGTGAGAAAGGTCCGTACAAACATCGGATCTGCATAAATATGATAAGTTAGCCTTTCAATCAGCTTGCATAAAGTCGCTCCCTGAAATATAATAGAAATTGATTTAATGATTTAAGACAGAAAACATCGAATAATTGATTCACATTTCAACTTGCCTTTATAAGTGGAACGCCCGCACTCTCCCTTTCCTCTAGTACAATATTGTCGAGACTGTCGGGTTCAGCAAATTTGTATAAATCCATGCTGGGCATCCGCAGTGGATGCTTTTTTTCAATATCCAGCAAAATACTGTCAAGTATTCGATCCAACATTGATTTCGTATTAACCATTATGAGATCAGCCATCCAATCATTTTTATGCTGAGCGCTTTTAGCAGTGAGTGTGACAGGTGGTTGCACGCGAGGCGCTATATCAAAGGAGTTTTTAAGCTCGTCTGTATCGGTGCGATCATTAATTTCGACACGCCTCATAAAAAATCTCTCCTTTAGACGATATTCGTACACTTGTGTATTTGTCGAAGTGACTTGTCGTTTCATATTGGGTTTGCAAAGCAACATTAAACCATCAAAGAGATACACTTTTCGTTCGGCAACTCTTTTACCAGAGCCTAGTTTTCCTAAAACGTCCTCTGTAAGGAAATAATTTTTTTTAATACAAAAAGATTTATGTATGTAGATATAAAATTAATCAATTTTTAAATGATATAAAGTAATAGCGGTATTCATAAGTTAAAACTAACGACTAACATCCAGTGCACAACTTTTTATACACACAAATTCCCATAAGGGAAAGTTATGCATTCGTTGTGCAGCCGTTATTTTTATTTTATGAATGCAGCCCTAAATGTTTAACTAGAGTAGTCCAGAAAAAATGTCATTACCAAATAAGTGGTTATATAATGGGGGATTCCGTGAAGGTTATTTATGAAAAACGACTTTTCCGACTACGCACTTCCGGTTTCTAAAAACCGGTTTCGGTTTTTTCAAATGTTAATTTTTCGAGTATCTTATAATTTAATATCATAGTCAGCATAAAGACACCAAATTGGCGATATCTCCCAAAAAGTAGTATTTTGTCAGGCTGTGAAATTTTCTACAAAATAATAAACAAATTTAAAATTTTACTATCAAACTACCATTCCTACATTTTATCAATTTTATACTTAAATTACTCAATACTTTCACTTTTAAATGTATTCCAGCAAAAATCCGTGTTATAATTAGGTTGTTCATAAGGGGTGTGCTATCTGTTGTATCGTTGTATCGTCCTAACAAAAAACAGAGTTGTTAAAATTTTTATTTGTGTTTAACAACGATTTTCTATTCGGTTTTCTATCTGTTAGCACACTCAAACATAGGACACTAAACATACGTAAAAATGTTGTATCGTGCTATTCTCAAATGTTGTATTTTTTCAATTTAATTTTAAACAACTCTGTTTTTTGTTAGGACGATACAACGATACAACAAATAGTACACCCCTTGTGAAAACCCTTAATGATTATATTTTGGTCTACATAGCTATTATTTTTATGCTTTTCATATTTTATTTTTTTCAACAACAAAATAACAAATTTCAGTCCTAGTTTATGTATTACGAAAATATTCTAAACGAAAGTAAAGTAACGAAAATTTGTATTCTGAACGAAAGTGATTGTCAATTTCTTTCGTTTAGAATATTTTCGTAATAGATAAACAGGCCCTCAATAAAATGACATTTTCGATATTTCCCACACACTATTCAATTTTATTAAAACTGAAAAACAAAAATCCAACTCATTTTGAAGTTTTAAATTTAATTGAATGACTTTCAAAAGAGGGTAGATACACACTTTCAATTAATTTGTAAACAACCAAAAATTTATCAATAATATTGATCGTCTATGGGACATTCGACTCAGGGATAATTCGACATTTTTAAATTTTGCTGCCAACCTAAAGCCGGGCATTTATTTTACATTTTAGATTATTTAAAATCAATTTCTGTTTTATCAATAATTTCAATTCCGAAAATGCATGCCAAATCTAGCATTTCTGATTGTATTTCAGCACGCAACGCCTAGAAGTGTCCAATAAAACTAAAATGCGATTTTAAAGAGTTTCGGGGTCCAATTTGTTTCCTCTCTATATAAACCTAATAAATATGAAGTTTAGGGGCAATCGAATAAAGAAAAATCGAGGCGGAAATCGATTGAAAATTTCAAGAGTTTATATGGGAAAAATATTACTTTTTTAAATTTTTAGGAAAATTTCATTCTATTTTTTAATTTTTTCAACCACTTGTGTTATGAATCGATTTCAGTATAAAATTATCTTTTCAAAAAGCTACATAACTTCAAAATCGGTTAAGAACTCGCCAAGAAATAGCAAATGCCCCAGACAAATTTTGTGCCAAAAAAACACTAGGTCATGAAATTTGATGGCACTTTTTTAAACTTTCAGAAATTGATTAAAGCCATAATTGTTTTTTGCTCTCTATACTTATAAATACTCAGATATGAAATATTGTTTTATTACCTGTCTGTTAACCTGTCGCGCAATAAGGCAAAAAACGCATACATTTTTTTGGCATAATTTTCAAAATCCCATTTTCGATTTTTAAAAAATTTTCTTAAACAAATTTTAAAAAAATTGATTTTGCACTTCAAGGGCTTGTTACATACATCCTAGAGATAAAGTATGCCAATTTTGAGGTAAATCCCTCAATGGACCTGGCGGTGACAAGCTCTTATTTTCTGTGGATTTCGAGAAAAGTCTGATTTTTATAATAAATTAAGTAAATTTACTTTTTTTAAGTACATTGTATCAAAAATGAATAATTTTTGTACTTATAAATGTTATATTTCATCTTATAATATGTAGCTATTATCTTGTATTATGTTCAGTGTTGCCACTTTTTGGATAATTATTCAAAAGCGGGACTGTTTACACATTCCTTGGATAATTTTTGAATAATGACATTTTTGTGTAGTTTTTGTGTAATTTCAGTTTAAACTTAAAATTTTACTAAATTCCATGCTTCTAAGTCCCATAGCAGATAAAACCAGTTTGTTTGTGTAACATCTACCACAAATTTCCAGTTTCTGGTGAATTATTTTTGTAAATTTGTTCAACACGAAGCCCAACTTAGTTAGAGGAAGTCGAAAATGTTGATTAACACTTTTTTGTATAGTAACCCCGTAGTTTGTTAACTTTTTGAGAGAATATTTCTCAAATTGCATGCAAAATAAATATTTTTATCTTGGGTGGCAAGACCATTTGAAAGTAAGCAAAAGAAATTTGGGCTTGTTATGATTATGACTTTTTCATACTTGATAAAAACTAATAATTTTCATAGGTTTTATAACAGTTTGATCAGACAAAATTTTCTTATAGCAGCACAGTGGGGCAGACCAAAATATCTTTTAAGTAACTTGTTAATTCAGTCTTTGTTAAATGGCACCCTATAATTGATTTAGGGCATCTTAGAAGAATGGAATTCAAACACCATTTGCCAACTTTCTACTAAATGTAATTTTTTGTTAGAAATCTGTTGATAAATCGAAAAGCTTTAAAAATTTTACGTTTTAGAGGTGTCTTTCTTTGGAGCTCAAAACTTAAGCAAAACTGACAGTGTAAAATTTCATAGCAATCCCACCAGCCGGTAAGACGTAGCTACATTATTTCCAAATTATTTCGATTCTGCCCACTGTATGCAGGAGAGTCCAAAGGACATATTTAAATTTTTTTTTTGTTTTAAATTATTATTTTAAACTTAAAAAAAATATTAATTTTTTGTGTAATTTCATACGGTTTTGGATAATTTTTGACCTACGGCTGTGTATTTTTTTGTTTTTCTGGTGGCAACACTGATTATGTTGTATGTAGCTATTATTAACATCTTCTAATATGTAGCTAATGTAGCTACTATAGTTTTCGAGATATTCAAAAAATAACTCCGTAACAAAGCAAAAAATTAGAAAAATTATGACATTTTTGGATATTATAAATATTGCATAACTTTTGAAAAAAAAATTTTAATTTTTTTTCTTTGGAAAAACTTCGTTATATGATGAAAGAAAAGTTCTGACCAAAATTCATCCAAATCGAAAGGGGTCGATTCCAACCATTGGTCGATTTGAGATGGAATGACCCACATATAAATTCGGATTTGTCCCTATAAGCTTCTTGCATTATATTTAACAAAAATAGATTATGCGGTTTTAGATCTTGCAAAATGATTATCGCGGTCAGCCTCAGTTTTTCCAACGTGAAGTACACTGTTGCTAAAACAAAACCCTCAAAAGGTTTTGCAAATCTAGCTCTGATCTTAATTTGATGGCTTCTCGAAACATGTGTCTATTTTGAGCACGTTCTCGTCATAAAGACGCACTATCAGTTGCTTTTTATTAAAATTGTTATTAGCAGTTTGGTGTTGAAAATTGCCGAAATCTATTCTATTTTCCTAATTCTAACACAATGCACTCGCGTTAGTAGGAGTATCCCCTGAGTGTTAGTCTATGGAAAAAAAAAAAAATGTCGAAATCGGTTTAGAAATTATGAAAAAAAATGTGAGGACACCCGGAAATTTCCACACAAAAGAAAACATTTTGTACAAACAAACAATCGAAATAAAAATTACCAGAATTTGGCATTATATGTCACAGTTCATTTTAATTTATTTTATATTTGAACTAGTGTGTTCTTCTAGCCCACTCGTTTATTCGAAAAAGTTTTTCAGTTGTTCATACACTAATATAAAAGTCTTTAAAAATGTTTGCTGAAAAACAGCTGAATACAGCAGAATCTGTTTGCTAAACATTAGAAAAATATAAACTTAAATTTACAGAATTTCTTGGATATTAGTCGACTTAACTATCACAAACAATTTAAAATTTTTGTTTTTTGATTTTATTAATGCGAATAAAAATATACACTGTAGAAAGCAGTCTACTATTTTTGTATACTAATATTTAGCAACATTTTTTTGCCGACATTAGCAAGGTAAATTTGCAATTCAATTAAACAAAATTTAACTCAAATATTACTAAAATTTCGTATATTTAACAGTTGCATTTTTGCTGTACTTATCTTACAAATATGTATTTAGCAAAAAGATTTACTAATTTCAAAAGCTTTCTGTGAGGGCCCCTTTTACCAAATTTTGAGCACCTTTTTTTGTTTGCTATTTTTTTCCAGATTTTTTTCTATCAGTATAAAATTATATTATGTCAATGGTTTTGATAATTTCAAATAAAATAAACGAAAGGAACAGTTGAAATTTAACTTATTCGTGAACTCGAAAAAATTTCTAACTCTAAAAATGTCCAAAATTTGGCTTTCACGCCACACAGATATTTCAAGAGGCCATAAAATAAAAAACCGATCTAACTTTGCAAAATCCTCTGGAATTTTACTTTCATTTCGCGTTGGAACCATCGGACTTGAAATTATTGTTGCGTTTTGAAATTAGTCTAAGACCATATTGGATTGGCGCACTCCATTGGAAATCAAAATAATAATAATATAATTTACGTTGAATATTTAGCCTTTCCGATAATTTATAAAATTGTAATAAAACCTTTTAAAACTAATAACGAACAAGGAAACTAGAATAATAAATTAAAAATTTGTCCAAAAAGTGTTAAAATGTAATTTTATCAATATACAATTTTCTAAGAATTTTTGCATGTTGGTGCTATTTTAATGACTGCCCTGATACAGAGTCTTTTTTCTAAGAACGGCCATGAGTCAAGAACCGTTGACATTTTGTTTTGGAAAAAAAGCACTCTCAGAGATAATACACTTAGTATAACAATATCGCCTAGTTATGTCCAAATAATTACCGTATAATTTTTGTTTTGTTCGAATGAAAATTAATTTTGCCAATGGTGATATTTTTTTGACCGGCACTGTATGTAACCACATATTTTGTCATTTTTTGTAAGTTGGCGAGTAAGTTGACTTGTGTGCAGCAGGTCAATTTTGTTTTTATCTATTAAATATTTCATGTCGATATAGCTCACATGGTAGATCTATTGACTGGCAACCTGGAGTCCCAGGTTCGATTCCCGCACTAGAAAATTTGATTAAAAAAATATTTTTTTTATAAAACTTATTTTTTTGAAAAGCTATTTTTAGACTCATTTTTTTGTCAGTACTGGTAACCACATATGTAATGACATATTTTTAGATTTTTCGTATGCTGGTATGTAAGCATAACTCATTATTTTTCGCGACATCGTCATACAAACGTAATAAGAAATGTATTAATAAAAGTAACTAGTTACCATTACCAGGTATATAGTTACATAACCACATATCTAGTAATGATTTTCTACACTGGGTGTATAACAGTTTTTTCACGTTAAATCGAAACATCTTACGGTGCTGTAGCCAAAGAGTCAATCCAGAACTAGTTTAGTAAATTTCCTATAAGTACAAGTACATCTTCTTGTTTTTCTTTCTAAAACAATAATCTTTAACAATTTGTATACCTAATAGCTTTATTGAAACTGCGCAGTGATTTCAAAAGATCGAATTTAAATACGAGTTTTGAAATACCACCTTCGTTTGTAATATGTAATACATTTAGAGTTTGTAAATAAATACTAAAATGTTTTATTGTCATTAGAAATCATAAACACCAAATATTTTAAATTTCGTTTGGTAAATGGATATATAAATCTCAGTAAGAGGAAACTATCGGTCTAATCTGCGTTTTATCAAAGGAAAAACTTTTGTTTTTTATCTATATAATTGAGGTAGCAACTAGGGTTTGGGGTTCGGGAAATCCCGGGCGGGAATTCCCGGGAAATCCAGGGAAAAGTTTGCCGGGAATTCCCGGGAAAATAATATATTTTCCCGGGAAAACGGGGAATTTTAAAAATATTAAATTTTTTAAATTGTTTTTGTTTCGAATAGGATTTTTTTAATTTTTGTCATAAAAAACATTTTAAATACCAAAACAAAAACTTCATTGTTAAAATATTTTAAAAGGGAATACATTTATTTGACACACAAATAAAATCTTTGCCAAGTAATTAGGAGCATTTTAACATAACTTATTCAAAATTTAAGTAGTAAAGCCTAAAAACTTGGTAAAATGTTTAAAAGAAATATGAAAAAAAGCTTTGTTTTTACAAATAATCGCCCTTACTATCTAAATTTTTCAAATGTATAATTTAGGTAAAGTCGACTTTAGTTAAAATATTGGGTGGCAGTACCTTGACTTGGTTTATTTTTGGAGCATTCTGATTGGTTAATTTATTTTCAACTAATCAAAATATTTGAAAATATAAATATTTTTGTAAGGTTTTCATACACAAAATGAACAAAACCGTTTGATTAAAAATAAAGTCGACTTTAAATTTAAAATACTCCTTTATATTAAGGGTCAATAATTTTATAAGTAACGTTTTCATTAATAAATGTGAAAAGAAAAGACTAATGGTTAACGGTAGTATCTAAATTTGGTTCACAAAAAAAAAAAAAAAAATTGATGGTCATGCAACTTCTCTTGAAGAAAACAACAAGCTAAAATTAGCAAAGTACCCGAAGAAAAAAGTGTAAGCTGAATAGGCATTAAAGGTTTTATGGTAGGGCAAACATTTCCTAAAATGGTATCCAAATTAGCCGCAGTCAATCCGCACCATAACTAGATCTTCGTTTATTCGAGAAAGTTTTTATAATAAAAACCTGGCATTGAAAAAAAGAAACCGATGTAAAGAACATTATATTAAATTACTACAATCATGTAAAAGATATCACGATAAAAGAAATATTGAGCAATATTTCTAACAATAGGAGATTTACTATAATCTTAAATGAATGGACAAGAATATCACAAAAGAGATATTTGAACATAAGTATTAACGTAAATAATTCATTTTATAACCTGGGGTTGGTTTATATATCAGGAAGATGTAATGCTGATGAAATAAGAAGAATTGTAGAAATAAGACTAGAAGAGTTTTAATTGTCTTTGGAAAATAACATTCTGGCCACCATATCTAATGGGCCAAGTGTGATGAAACGGTTGTTTTCCGATTCATTTGGCAGTGCTGCGAGTAATTTATGTGAAATCAAATGTTCAACATTCTGATATTTTTTACTTTGAATTCTCACTACACAGACTGAATTTGTACTGAAATAGTGTTTTTTTTTAACAAAAATTACCTATATAGGTGGTTTTCATTAACAATTTTGTTCAAAAACATTTCAAATCAAATTTTTTCATTCCCGTTTCCCGGAAAATAAAAAAGTCCCAAACCCTAGTAGCAACCAACTGGTACAGTGCTATTTCCAAAGAATCACTTCGGAACTGGTTCCGCGAGTGTCACATTAGTACCAGTTTCGCTCTTTATTTTACGTCCTTAAATTGTATTTTCCAAACTAGTTCTACAACTAGTACCAAAGTGGGAGTTTAGCGACAATTGCCTATGACATCTCCATGTTAAATTCTACAGTTGTTTGTATGGAGAGGCGGTAGAACTCGTACTAGTTGCCTGGTTTAAATGAACTAGTACGTAACTGGTTCTGAACTAGTATTTTTTGCTACTGGGAATGTAATCAAAACTCGTATTTAAATTTAATTTTATGAAACAGTGCAGAGACTATTAAGTACACAAATTGTTGAAGATTTTTATTTTAGAAAGAAAAACAGAATGCTGTACTTATAAGAAATTTACTAAACTAGTTATGGATTGATTATTTGGCACCAGTATTGTACCAGTTGATTTACACCTCAATTCAACTCACAATAATTCAACTGCAAAAAAAAAAATAATTTCAAATCTCATATTTTAATTCAGGTAATTTTTTTAAGCAGTATCTACATTAGAGTTGTCCAAAAAAACATGAAAGTTGGAATTCGCGATCTCCACAATGTTGCCCCTATTCCTTAATGTCTAAAAACTCTCTGTGCCAAGTTTCAGCTAAATCCGCTATTATTTAGAGGTAGCACAAAAAGTTGTCTTTTAAGAATTAGTAATTTATCTCTAGAGTAATTTATACAAAAAGTAGGGTTGACTTTAAATTTAATTATTTCTTAACCCGTACGCTATTATTTAACAATTTTTTTTAAATCTCGTCTTAATTAATGTGAATATAAGGAATTTGAAATCAAAACTTAAAAAAATTAAATAACTTTTAAGTAGTTCGCGGTTTTTTTTAAATTTATACAAAAAAATACATATTTTAGTCAAATTTTCGAAATTTTCCGAAAAGATGTAATTAAAAATTCAACTTGTTTTTGCCTTGTATGCGCAAATTTCTCAAATCTGATCTTTATTTTAACGCAGATTATGAATCAGCAATCGAAACTTAAAAAAAATTTGTGGTTTATGAATTATTCGCGGTTTTTGAAAATTCAAAAAAACTCAAGTTTTTTTTTTTTTTTTTTTTTTTTTTTTTTTTTTTTTAAAGAGAAGCAACACTTAGGAAATTCTGCCTATTAATTAACGTGTTGCTTCCTTTGGAAAGGGGATAGAGAAGAAGTGAAAGGTGGTGAAAGATGAAGGGCTTCAAATATGGCAACACTGTAATTGCGCGAGATGTTGAATTTTAGAACAGTTGTTTCGCGCCATCTGATGGTGAGTTGGGGCACTTTGTTGAAGCTTTTTAGTTCATAGCCCTGTTATATTATTTTACTTCGGTGGGGTTAAGTGCTATGGAAACACCGAAGGAGGACGCTGCGATATGTATAAGGGATAGAAAAAACTCATACATATTACTATTTTCATAAATTGATGTTGCCTTGGTTCGGGCTCGAACCCGCAACCTCACGTGTAACAGTCCAACGCGCTAACCATTACACCACAGATATTTTCCCAATTACCTGTAAACGGTCTTATCGAAAAATGCAATTTGTTATACTTTTGCAATTTACTTACCAAGGACCTTCATTATATATAACACTGATTTTAATTTTAAAAAGGATAACAGATATCCTTGCAAATTAAGTTAAAATTTGACATTTTTTAATATTTCGCTATTATTTAGATTGCTATAATTTTATTGCTACCAAAAACCCTTTCCCACATAATAGGACATTTAGCAGATATATATTAATGCAAAAACGAAATTTTCATATTGGTAAATATAAGAAAACATCCTGATCGAAGTTGATCCTTTTTTGCATGAAATTTTAAAATTTCGCGAAATCCGCGACTCCGATTTCAATTTTGATTTCATATTCGTAATGTACACTAAAGGGCTGAACGATTCATCTTAAATGAGATTTCAAGACACATGATAGCCTACAAGCCATAACAAGTTGTGTGGTTGTATTTTTTATAACGATTGAGTCAGTACAAACAACAAAAAAAAAACACGATGGCAAAAAAGCATATGGATAGTGAGACGAATCCCATCATGAATCGTTTATCACGGATGACAACGGTACATTACCACATCATATTATTGTGAACTTAAGCAACCAACACAATATCAACACCATCGTTTTAGTGTTACTGAAAACTTATGTATAACAGTGTTGCCAGTTTGGGGGATTTATCCCCAAATTGGGAATTGTATCATCAATGGGGATAAAAATTTCCGTTTGTAGAACTGGGGATTTATTGGGGATGATACGAAATTTAGGGGATCATTTGGGGATAAAATATATTATTGCTTTTTCATATTTTTATGAATTTAATCCTGATAATTCTAAATATTTATATTTTTTCTAAGAATGATGATAATAGTGAATGATTTTTAGCTACAAAAATTTGAGTCTGGCAAGGTAATGTTCCTAGAAACTATAATTCCTCTTGGTGAAAATTCAAATTCGTTTTGGTTCTAAAATTTTTAAAGTTATTTAAATTTAATAAGAGTTATAAGAAGTTCTTCTTAAATTAAATGTATACTTTACAAGTTACTCAATTGTCAAAAGTTAATCCATCTGCTGAAATGCTAAAACTTTTTAATGCAGTACCATACACAACAAAATGTCTGTTATTTATTAAATTCTGTTTATTATTAAATATTTAAAATGAAAAATTTTGGTTCAAATTTTCTTTGCTGTTATTTAAATTTATTTGTTCTTTTTTATAATTTGTTGTAAGCACAAATTTATTAAGTCTGAGTGTACAACTTACCGCAAAAAATAAACGAATATGGTATTTTTCCACTAATTTTTCGAAAAAATTAACGAAAACAAATTTTTATATAAAATAAAAGTTGGACATTTTTTGGGATGGCAAATTAAAAATTGGGGATAAGGTATGAAAAGACTGGCAACACTGATGTATGTAACCGAAATACGTACCTACTCTGTTGAAAGCTATCATGCTAATGAATGGAGTATTTTTTTTTTGTTATGCTTTTAGTTGAGAGTTTTGTTTTCATTCGTGTTGTGTAGGTATGAAAAGCCGATTATGATCGGCCAATGGTATAATGAAAAAATTAAAATAGACAAATGTGTCTACCCCCAAAAAATTCTTTAGTTGATCGTAATGAATATTTCAACTATTTAATATGTGAAATACTCTAATGATACCAAAAAAAAAAAAAATCTCTAAAGCGACGAATACATTAAGGAACATGAGTAGGGTTTTTAGGAAACTCTACTACGTATTGGTTTTATTATATTATTTATTTTTAATTTTATTTTTCAATATTGTTTAATTATACCACCGATTCTTTTTAAATGTTTTTTTTTTTGGAATGAATTTGGTAAATTTTATTTTATAGAATTTCGTTAGGTTATTTTAAGGGTTTCGGTATTTTAAGTTATATCGTTAAGTTATTTTAGGGTTAACGGTATTTTAATTTATTTCGTTAGGTTATTTTAAGGTTAACGGTATTTTAAGTTACTTCGTTAGTGGTATTTTAGGGTTAAAAATAGTTCGTTGAAAGGGTTTCGAATCGTTAACGGTATTTTACGGTTAGTGTTTCCCAACCAAGTTAAAAATTTTAAAAATTGCCAAAATTAAATAAATCGTTTAAATTTAAAAATTGTCAAAATTTGAAAAAATCATAAAAAACCGCCAAAATTTTGAAAATAGCAAAATTTAGAAAAATCGGCAAAATTAAAGAAATCGTCAAAAATTAGAAAATATCATCAAAATTAAAAAATCATCGACATTAAAAAAATCGCCAAAAAGCTATATATATTTATATTAATAAGAATTAATATAAATTATTTTTTTTGTTTTTATAATTTATTATGCATTAATAACATTATTAATTTTTTTTTTTACTAACTTTTTTATATAATAATATAAAAATTGTAAATCAAACATTGAATTGAAAATAAAGAACAACTAACTGCTAACTTTTTTATCTGAGTGTACATTTATACTTTTTCGTTTTATAAAACCTACATACCACACAACACACCATCGCATCCATAGCATTCATTGCGATACTTAAACACTAGTTCAAAGTACTAATTGCTATGTTATGGTAGCGAACAATCGTGTGTCACTACAATCACTTATTGTTTTTTTTTGTTGCCATGTTTAATGCTTAAGCTCGCTTACGTTTTGATTTGTCTTCTAGTCGTAACAGGGTGGTTTAAATCGTAATGCACATATACTAGCACCATGTGATTTAATGACTACAACAAACCAATTGCACTCACGCAGCCCTTTAATGTACACCTAAAAATATATTAGATTTGATATGTCGCGATCATAATAATTATATTTAATTTTTCTCATTTTTTCCATTATTTTTAATTAATTAAAAATAATAGAACAAGTACTACCTCGAAACTTCAATTGCGATGTGCTACCTCTAAACAAAACTTTTTTGGTGATATTTTTGATCAGACTACATTTTTTTTCAAAGTGGCATATTTGTAGGGTTGTGGAGCGTGAAAATTCCAACTTTTTTTTTTTTGGACAACTCTAATCTACATATATCGTATTTAACTAGTACACAACTGGTTCAAAATGATTATTTTGAGAACTACACTAATAGAATTTTCGTTCATACTATTAATGAATCGATTTCATTAATCTGAATTCATTAATTAAATAAAAATTTTCATTGAATTAATGAAAAATTCATTAATTTAATGAATTTGTTCATTATATATTTTCAACTAACCCGTAAGATATGCTATAATTTTTATAAGGGTTTTGAATGTGCTAATTACTAAAATAGATATATGTTCATGCGCGGTTCCAGCAATTAATATAAGGGGAAAAATCATACGCCACAGTAGACAAATACATTGAGTTGGCCACTGAGGCGTATGATTTTTCCCCATATATTAATTGCTGGAACCGCGCATGTATATGTTCGAGTAATGAATGCTAGGGTTGAAAATTAAAATTATTTAATTATAAAAGTCCAAATAGTGACATCATTTTGTTTTGGCTATTTAGATCAATCGGTAACGCGGTAATGTTTACATTCTGGTGATTGCGGGTTCAAGTCGAGTTCAGGGAGATGTCAAAAAAGAAATATATGTACAAATAAAAATTAATAAAATAAAAATAAATAAAAAAAAGTAACGCAAAAAAAATATATTTTTTTCAATTAGTTTTCATTTAATGAATACGTTTCATTGATTTAATGAACGCGTTCTTTGGGGACTTCAATGAAAAAATCATTGTATTAATGAACAAATTCATTAATACTATGCACAAAATTCTATCAGTGTAGTTCTGTAATTACTAGTCAAAAAACTAGTACTTTTTACAACTAGTTAGACCATTTGCTATTGGGTAGAAACAAAGTTTTTCCAAAATCCAAAACTGTTCTAAAGCAATTTAACAAAAAGTTTTCCCTATACACAAATGTATTAGATTCTGAAAAAAATCACGAAATATTTAATCAAATACGAGAAAAAGAATACACAAATGACGAAGTACTTGGGTAAATTGTTTTTTTTTTTGGCAATTTGTCATTAAGAAAAAACTGAAAATGAATACGAGTATGAAAATGTTCCTAAAGAAAATTTGGGATATTTTTCGTTCGAGAAATTTTTTATGAAAATTTTATCAAACTATAAAAAGAATCTATTTAAGAATTAACATTAATTAAAATTCAATTGTCATATTATTTTTCGTAAGAACATTTTTTTTATAGAAAATTATATAGTTGTAAAAATCAAATCAAAATAAAAACTACATTTTTACAGGAACCTTTGAAATTTGTTCCCCTTTTCCCTTGAAAAAATTCACTCGAACTTGAACTTTAAAGGTCTCAAGTGGTTATTGTTGTCTCAAGTGGTTTATGTTAACCCTTAAATGCATGGTGTAGCCATTTGGCAACATACCAGGTTTTTAATAAAAAAAAACCCACTTGATTCACAAAACTGCTTTGTTGGGCATTGGGGCCCCTTCTGTACAAAGTGTTCTCATAGTTTAGCTCTGATTTTTTAAACAGTTATAGGAAAAATATTGGTTTTGCTTCGTATGTTTGTGAAAAATCTAAAACACAAAAAGCGTAATATTCGGAATTGTTTGTTTAAATTATTAAAGTGGTATTCATTTAGAACATATTGTTTCCACCATATTGAATTTCGGATAAAACGCGAAAATCGCGAATTTCAAAAAAATCTGAAACACGTGTTCACTTAAATCGTCTATAGATTATGATATGTAAGTTTGACATTTCAATCACAAATATCTCCTTAGAAAAGAGTCAAAAATTTGTTTTTTGTATAGAATATCCTTAAAAATAGGACATGTCAGGATATGCTTGAACATGTTATATATACCGCTGGACGCGCCTCTAAAAAACCTTTCATATGATACCCATATTGAAAATGTTGTCTTCAGCTAAGTTGCAAGTTTCTTAGAAAAACTAAAAAAAAGACCTTTTTTAAAAATAGTCCGTGATATCTCATTCCCAGACCCGAAATATTTTGGGAATCATCATAAAAGTAACCAAGGTTTATTTTGACGGGGGGCACTTTTTTTACTTTTTTTCGTGAGTCGGTCTAATATACATATGTATATATATTTATTTTTTTCATACACGTTAAAATAATCACAATTTAGCTATTTGGCAAAAAACCACATTTTTGAATAAAAATCCCTTTTTTTAAAAAAATTTTTTTGTGGTATTTTTCTTGAAATGTACACGCTTTAGATTTTATTTTTATAATTTTACCCCTCAATTCATAAATGCTTTGTAAAGTTATAGCAGGTTTACAAAACGTCATTTTCATACAAAATTTGTTCAATAAACCTCCTATAATTTTATAAAGTGTTTATGAATTTAGGGGTTACATTTTACGAAACTAGATACTATAATGAACAATATTTTGTATGAAAATTGCAAAACCACTGGAAATGCCTCAAAATATTAAGAAAATCGAAATTTCAACCAAACTTTTCATTAAAGTTTTTCTTACATGAAAAACTGTGTTTTTTAACAGTTAACAAGAGTTTTTCATATAAAAGAATCATTAAAAATCATGTCGATTTGTTTTTCAAATATTTTAGAGCATATGCAATGTTTACACAATCTTGATACAAAATATTGTTCACTAAAGACAAAATTTAAATCCACAATACAAGAAACGTAATAGCCTTGAATATTAAATTTGCACAAAAAAAATCTACCCAAATTTTTACAAGAAATTGATTATTGTGAAAAATAAGTTTCTTTCTATGGAGCATAACAGTTGTTTCACATGAAACACGAACCACTTTCAAAAAAAAAAAAAAAAAATCTATTATGTTCAGTAACCACTCAACAATTTGAATACCGTTAATCCGAACTTTATTTACTTCCGATCTTTAAATAATTTCATGGTTCTAGTTGCTGTGTTGTCTCAAAAAATTACATATGAGAGCTCTCAGTAATCAATTAACTCTAATTCGGACAAGTTCTGACAAGTCTCGATTAACCCTTAAATGCATGATTCTTCGATTTTAACCATTTTTTTATATATGATTTCTAAAGGCGTGTACATTAGACCAAACATGAAATGTATGAGATTTTCAAAAGTGCTTTTTTTGTTCGGTCCACCGGCAGTTTCCGATAGATTGGGCATAAAAAATAATATGTGTACAAAAATTGGATCTCTCGGGGACATAGAGGCCAGTCAGTTTGAACTTTTGAGCCAAAAAATTGCCTAAAAACACTTTAACACTAGGATTGGCAGTAACATGTGTACCACTAAATTAACCTCTTGGTCTGGCCAGACCACAGGATGATATTGACCGATATTTTTTCTATAAATATCGTATATAGTCCAGGCAAGTGTCCTGATACAATAAATGGTTGTTTGTGTAACCTGCATATATCTATATAAAGTGGAACTGAATCACTACACTGAGAAAAATAGCTCTGGAATGCCAACAAAAAATTTTTTTTAAAAGAAACAAAAAGCTAAATTTTTTTTCTTCTTTAAATAAAAGTAATTTTTTCTTTATTTTAGAGAGGTAAGCACAGGAAATATCAAAATATATAACAATTCTTAGAAAAGAAAAAGGATTTCCTAATATTATTCTGTATTAAAATCATTGCGAAGGCGAGATTTAGTTTCTTTGGTGTGTTGCGGGCAAATAGCTTTGCCATATGAACCACAGTAAAATCGAGTTTTGCGATTAGTTTTTGTTGTTGAATTACACTTGACGCATAGTGGGCGGTAATTTGTTGAGGATGATGAAAAAGCAATTGGTTCCACCTGAGGTTGGGCTTGTTCCGGCTGTGGTATTCGTACCTGGTAAAAATGATAGTCTATTTATATAAAAATATGTTTTTCAATAGGAATAATAGAACTAAAATATATATTAAATTGCGCTGTAGCGTTTCTGATGTGTGGAAAGTGCAGCACACGAGGGTTAGAGGTTCGTACTCCATGTGTGGGATTACCAACTGCTTCGCCAATTCACAAGGAAACGGAATCAAAAACGCAGCTTATCCTGATATGTCCAGCATATTGTAAAACATTGCCAATTGCTAGCGATATGTTCGACGTTTGCAACTGTAATACCACAATATCTGGTCCACTGTAGCAACTTTTGTTTTATAGTTGTTATAATCAAGGTTTTGATTTAGTTTTTTTTTTGGCAATGTTTGGTCTTGTTGTTCTACCTGGTTCATTTTCTGCAGTTATGTTCATAAGAAGACATTTGTGTAGTAGTTGAAAATAGGATAACAGCCTAATGTTTTTGGAACATATGAAGACAAAGCCTATTTTTCCTCATTAAATAAATAAATAAAGCTGATGCTTATTGGATTTTTTTAACGATGATGGAACAAATGTTTTGTTTGAGCGAACGGTACCAACAAGAACAATGACGGACTTCCATCAAATTTTGTGCTAGGGTCAAAGTTGAGAAGAATTTATCACAATACACCGCCAAATCCATCACCAATCTTTCCCCTTGGTTGATTTCTCCCACACCCCTACAACTTCTGCCAGTGTAAATTTGTTCTCTTAGGGAAATATTTGGCATTGCATCACATATCCACCAAATTTGTACAGGATAAAGCGTGTACGTCCAATATAAGTGAACAGCTTTTCATCCACAGTTAAGTTTGAACTTGGCGTGTATGGCGACCCTAAGTTCGTAACAAGCATATCGTGGTAATATGGTGTCCACATCTCTCTGCTCTCTCACCGGCAAAGAAACGCAAGCCAAAGAAGACATACATTTTTTTTCGTTCGTTGGCTCCCATTGTTTTTGTTGTTCGATCATGATCGTGCATGCATAAATAAACAAAAACATGTTTACAAACATGAAAAACACTTTGTGGTCCAGCCAGACCAAGAGGTCAGTTTATCGTGCTTTTTCTTTAAACTAGAATATTCCACTTTTATCGTACTCCAATCAAATTGAAATTATTTTCATTTGATTTAGCAGATGTGATTTATAGATCCCACGTTCTTCGTTTTTTGATTTTTTGCCTTAAAAAAAAATATCGCACCCCAATTTTTATGTATAATAAGAAGACAAACACTTCCTTCATACCATACTTCTACCTAAGTATGATGTATAGTGAAGTTTTAAGGGGAAAAATTCAAAATTTGTGTGAAGACTTCATTTTAAACGACCCTCGTTAAAATTTCGACAGAGACAATTAAGATTGGTTTCTATTATTTTGTGTAGTAATATAAAGGGTTTTTCAACAGGGACGCTACAAAAGTAGAAAGACAGGGACAGCAAACGACGCCATATTTCTTGCCGCTCTTTTGACATTTCTCTTCAGTAAGGTTTGCCATTTCATGATGGAAAGATATACGAGCCAACGAGTCGAAATTATTAAAATTTACTACCGAAATTCGGAGTCAGTGGCCTCAAGGTTAAGAGCGCTACGTCCAATTTATGGTCGTCATAATCGTCCTAGCAGATCAACAATTGAGCGTCTAGTGGAAAAATTTGAATCCACAGGCACAGTCCAAAATGTTCCCGTGCCAGTGAGACAAAGAAGTGCCCGTAGTGTCGAGAATATTGCTGCCGCTGAGGCTTCAGTTGAAGAAAGCCCAAATGTGTCTCTCACACGTCGTTCTCAAGCGTTGGGCATTTCTGTGACGTCGTTGTGGCGAATTTTGCGAAAAGATCTTGGCCTACATCCTTACAAGATCAAATTGACGCAAGAACTGAAGCCGCTTGACCACCAGAAGCGTCGTATGTTCGTGAATTGGGCTGAGCAACAACTTGAAAATGATTCGGATTTTCATCGAAAAATCATCTTCAGCGATGAGGCTCATTTCTGGCTGAATGGCTTCGTCAATAAACAAAATATGCGTTATTGGTCAGACAGCAATCCACACGTACTCCATGAGTCATCATTGCATCCCGAAAAAATTACGGTTTGGTGCGGTTTATGGGCCGGCGGCGTCATTGGGCCGTACTTCTTCCGTGATGATCACGACCGGCACGTTACTGTGAATGGGAATCGCTACCGTTCAATGATAACCGAATATTTTTTGGCCCCAATTGGATATGGACTTGGAGGACATGTGGTTCCAACAGGACGGCGCCACAAGCCACACAGCGAATGTCACAATTAATTTATTGCAAACCAAGTTTGGAGAACGGGTTAGCTCACGAAATGGTCCAGTCGATTGGCCGCCTCCGTCGTGCGATTTGACGCCGTTGGACTATTTCCTGTGGGGCTACGTCAAATGTATGGTCTATGCCAACAAGCCAGCGACGATTGATGAACTTCATACGAATATCGAACGTGAAATTGCAGCAGTATCGGCCGAATTGTGCTTGAAAACCGTCGAAAATTGGGTTCAGCGTCTGGACTTCTGCAAGCGTGCCCGTGGTGCCCATGCAAAAGAGATCGATTTCCATACATAATGGCATCGAACGTACTTTCACAGGAATATAGAATTTCAGTGATATCCAAAACCGTTTTTGTTTTATTTAAAAAAACTTTTGTAGCGCTCTTATTGAAAAACCCTTTATCTAGTTTTCATAAAGTAATTACATTTTCAATAAATATCGGTTATTCCATGACAAATTGACCAAAATTTGAATTTGAAGTATCAGTTTATTTTACATATATGTTGTATGGAAACCCTTAGTAACAAGATTTGGATACGGTAGAACCCCTAATTTTGTGAGGTTTGAAAAAAAAAATTCATAACCAAAAAATAGGGAAGTGGGGTGGGGACAAATGGCTCCTCATCGGGGTCAAAGGTGGTGGTGAAGGGTTAAAAATCCACAAAAAGCCCCACAACTTCCCCGGAGTCACCCCTAGAGCGGTAAAATGTAAGACTTACCCCCATTGATGTCTATCTCAGCATTTTTTCCGAACCTACCTATCCCCTATCTCCACTCTGTAAGAGGGCTCCCATACAAATGACATTTTTATAAAATTTATTCTCACCGCTTTAACTGTCCTAAGGGTGCCCCTAGAGAAGTCAAATGTATGACTGACCCCCAATAGTATTTTAGTTTCAACATTTTCTGGGAACATGTCTACCCTCTATCTTTAACCCTTAAGGCGGTCGCCATACAATTTTTTTTTATAACTTTTTTTTATGAAATCAGCTCTTACCGGTCCCATGGTGCCTCCTAGAGGGGTGGAATGTAAGATCGACCCCCATTAATTTTTCCCCGCAAACATTTTTCCGAACATACCTACCCCCTATCGCTAATCCGTAAGAGGGCTCCCATACAAAAATTACATTTTTTAAAATTTGCTCCCACCGATCTAACTGTCCCAAGGGTGCCCCTAGAGGAGTGAAATGTATAACTGACCTCCAATATTTTTTCAATCTTAACATTTTTTCGGAACATATCTACCCTTTATTTTCAACCCTTAAAGTGGTCCCCATACAAATTTTTTAGTTTTTATAAATTTTTTATGAAATCGAGGAGGGATTTTTTTGCCAGGACTTGTTAAAGTGCCACGCCAGCGCTTTTCCATTTGTATTTTTCTGGCTGGGTATTTACTCCATTGATAAACCAAGAAACATTTAATATATTAAATCCGCCTTGTTGTTCATCCGTCATAGTGTCACATTAATAATAAAATAAAAATATATATATTTATCTATGCAATATAAATCTTAATAAAACCCAAATTAAATATTAAGTTTAAAATATAATATTTTTGTACAATAAAATAAAATAGCACAAAAAATAAAGAAGCACAAAAAAGAATAGACAAAACCATCCCAACATCTCTCTATAAAAAAACATAAACTTTTTTACAAATCAAACCACCAAATAATAACAACAACCTAACAATATACAAACGATACATAAATACAACAATAATTTTATAACAAATAATTACACAACATTAAAATACACAACCCTCGTTTAAAATTTATATATGAAAACCATACAAATCCATAACATTAAAACATTTTTTTAACCACTACAAACCGAAAATTTTATGAACGGGAAAACAAAATGAACTCATAATTATTCATTTAACTACCATCGCAATACCAACATCCACGACTGTTGCTTCGCTGGAACCAGTTTTTTTTATATATTGTATTTTTTTTTTCTCTCTGTTACAATGACCACACAAAGGGCTTTCATGCACTTCCTTGTTGTAATCATTGATGTCGAATTTTTTCCCTATCCATTTCTTGCGTGGTATAGGTGCTTTGAATTGCTGGGTTATTAAGTGATGAAGGTCTAACACTGGTCACTGTTTAACCGTTTCCATCGGCCGGATGTTTTAGCCTTATGTGAGACCCAGGTATATGAGGATGCTGATCCACAGGATTTGCAATACCTGGTTATCACCTTCTATCGCTATTTATTCTTCATATGGGACTTGCGATATACGTTCGTAATGATGTTGTGTACCAGTTGCAGCAACAATTGACCTCGCATGATACTGAATTTAACTGTCTATGGGTTAAATTCAAAATCAGGACACATCTTACATTTCGGATTACTGTATAGAAGCCCAAATATGGAAACGAGCAAGGTATTCAATTGTTTTGATTCGCTATCCAAATCCATATCTCGAATCTTGGAGAACTGCCCGAATAGTGAAATCGTAGTTGCTGGCGATTTTAATGTTCACAATTCTACCTGGCTTCGCCATTCGAGTGGGACAACTTCCGTTGGCACTTACATCGAACTTTTCACCGCGCACAATCACCTTGCGCAACTTGTGAATGAGCCAACACACATTCCGTGTGTTAAAGAGCAGTTTCAGAATACCCTTGACCTTTTCCTTACTTCACACCCTAACAAGTATGCAGTAAGGTCATTTGTACCTCTCGGTAACTCGGATCACTATCATTTCCGCATCCTTTTTATATTCAGAACTTCGTAACGTTTCACGGACAGCCACGAAACGGTCAGTTTTTATCTATGAAAAGTCTCGTTGGGTAGATCGCAACGATTTTTATCGGCATTTTAACTGGAATCTTTGCTTTCTGGACAACGACGTTGATGCCGCTGCGAAAATGATAGAAAGCGTGATTTTGCTTGGAATGAAGCCATTCATTCCTTCAAAGCATATTTCGGCTAAGCCTAATCATAAATGTTGGTTTAACCAGACGTGTAAAAATGCAGTCAGATCTAGAGAGGAAGCATTCAGTAATTGGCTTTTGAATAAAAACAACATTACTGACATTCTGCGCAAGCCAAAGTACTAAGACGGGAAAAGTTTCTACACGAACAGCGTCTATTTGCTAAAGTTCTTGCTGTTCCTCGGGGCAGTAAGACCTTTTGGTCATTCGTTAAAAGAGTAAGGGATAATGCTAGTTCCTCTATTCCAACTCTTATAAAGAATGACCAAATATTCACTGAACCGGTTGATAAGGCCAACCTTCTGGCTGAATTATTTGCAGAAAATTAGTTTCTGACCGAACGCAATCAACCACTGCCCGAGCTCGAAATAGTATCACATAATATGCCAAAGACTTTCTTTCGTTCTCGTGCCGTTAAAATGGTTCTCACGAATTTCGACGTAAGTAGGTCAGCGGGCCCGGATGGCATTCCAGCACTGGTACTTCGACGATATCGCGTCCATTGGCAACCCTCTTTAGCACGTCATACTGTACGGGTATCTTTCCATCGTGTTGGAAGATTGCCAATGTTCAGCCAATTCCAAAAAAGGGTTGCGGCTACCAACCCTGAAAATTACCGCCCAATTGCAATCTGCTCTGCGCTCTCGAAGGTTATGGAGAGCATGGTTAACTACCATCTTGTTAATTATCTGGAGTCAAACTCACTTCTCAACGATCGACAGTATGTTTTTCGTAGAAGCCGTTCTACGGGAAATCTGATGGCGCTTCTTTCGGAGCGTTGGAGTCGGTCCATTCACAGATTTGGTGAAAGTAAAGCAGTTGCTTTGGATATTTCCAAGGCGTTCGATCGTGTGTGGCATAAAGCACTAGTGTCAAAGCTTATTGCTTTTGGTGTTGGTAATGACTTCTCTCGGTTCATATCGAGCTTTTCCAGGGATCGTACTATAAGAGTTGTTATAGATGGAGTCTCATCCAACGAGTTTCAGTTAAATGCAGGGGTACCGCAAGGCTCCGTTCTTTCTCCTACTCTCTTTCTTATCTTTCTAAACGACTTTCTTGTTCAAATTTCAAATCCTATCTACTCTTTCGCAGATGACAGCAAGATTTGTCATTCATATTCCTTCGATCATAGGCCAATACAAATATTAGAGGTAATACAAATATTAAAATATTAGTTATTATTTGTTCCATATGCAACTGATCGGACTTTTCGTCGCACACGCGAGTGCATCATCGACTTTTCGCGACGCCGACAACCACTTGGTTTTGAATTCTGCAATATCTGTTACTGTCGTCTTCAATATTCCCTTCACTACCCAGTGTAGAAACGGTAATGACATATCATTATTTTTTGGAGTACCAGTAATGACACCCACTTACCTTCTGCATTATTTTAAAACATATAATAATGAGTTACTGATAATGACTTATTTTTATCATTATTTCATATATAGGGTTTTTCAATAAGAGCGCTACAAAAGTAAAAAAGTTTAAATAAAACAAAAACGGTTTTGGATATCAATAAAATTCTTTATTCCTGTGAAAGTACGTTCGATGCCATTATGTATGGAAATCGATCTCTTTTGCATGGCCACCACGGGCACGCTTGCAGAAGTCCAGACGCGGAAACCAATTTTCGACGGTTTTCAAGCATAAATCGGCCGATACTGCTGCAATTTCACGTTCGATATTCGTACGAAGTTCATCAACCGTCGCTGGCTTGTTGGTATAGACCATAGATTTGACGTAGCCCCACGATCAATTGTTGATCTGCTAGGACGATTATGACGACCATAAATTGGACGTAGCGCTCTTAACGTTGAGGCCACTGACTCCGAATTTCGGTAGTAAATTTTAATAATTTCGACTCGTTGTTGGCTCGTATATCTTTCCATCATGAAATGGCAAACCTTACTGAAGAGAAATGTCAAAAGAGCCGCAAGAAATATAGCGTCGTTTGCTGTCCCCGTCTTTCTACTTTTGTAGCGTCCCTGTTGAACAACCCTTTAGAAAATAATTTTTTAGATTTTTTTGAAAATTTTTTGAAATCTATTTTTAGACTCAATATTTTTTAAACGCTGGTAAGGATATATGTACCCACATATTTTTTGATTTTTTGTATGTTGGCGATTAAGTTTACTTGACGTGCAGCAGGTCAATTATGTTTTTATCTATTAAATATTACATGTCGATATAGCCATATAAAGGTAATAAGAAATGTAATAACAAAAGTAAGTAGTTACCATTACCAAGTATTTACTTACATAACCACATATCTGGTAATGATTTTCTACACTGGGTATTGACCAATATTCCTCAATAGGGCGTAGCTATGGGCTATTAGGTGTATTGCAGTCGCGAGGTACAAAATCGATTTTATTTGCATTGTACCACTGCAATGTGTCCTTGGCATAGTGGCAGCTTGCCAGGTCCGGCTAGAACAGTGGTTTGGTGACGTGACTCTTAATAAATGGCAGAATCATCCCGATAAATTTGAGGGTTCATTGTTCCAGATGTGATGAAAGGGCTGCTTTTACGACCACAGGAGCAAATGGCTTGCCAAACCTTGCATTTTTTTGGAAACTTGTACTTCAATTTACAGTTTTCAGGAGCATCTTTACGACTTGTAGCAGTATAAAAATCTTGGCCAGCAATATATTTGAAATTTTGAAATATTTCGTGATTTGGGATTCGTTACAACTTGCGGCTGCGGGATTTCGGTGTAACATTCGACTTTGCGTCTCGATCTAGTGCTGTTTGAACTTTGAAACTTCTCAGTGAAGCTTGCCGCTTTACCTCTTGTACGAAAGACTGCGATATACGTACAGATTTTGCAACAGAACGTGACGAAATCTTCGGATCTTGTGAAAATGCCCTGAGGACCTTCCGAGCCTGTTTGTATCACTTTGGTCATGCTCACCTCCGCTACCAGACTTTCTAGCAATTGTCAAACCTTCTCTGTAGCGATTTAGAACCCTGGAAATTGTCGAGTGGTGCACTTTTACATTTTTCGCAATTTTACGCGCACTGAAAGCCGGATTTTTTATATATTCGTGCAAAATAATTTGCCTCGTTTCTAACTCGGTGGTCATTTTTGACGAAACTAAAAGTCAAATTCGAATGAAATTTCTCATACATGAAATCTAGGTCATGGCCTACCCAGGGTATTTGAATTTCAAAATATATACATTTTTTTGAGTAAGTTATAAAGTTTGCAAAGTGTCGCAATTTTGGTGTGTTCACCCTTTATGTGTAAATTCATAAATGTTCTATAAAGTTATAGGAGGTTTACAAAACAAATTTTCCATGCGAAATTTGTTTCATAAGCCTCCTATAACTTTATAAATAATTTATGAATTTACACAATAGTTTGTAAAATTGTACACGAGTTAAATAAAAAAATAAATTGACTTTGCTACTACAAATCTTCGGGATTTTTTTTTCGACTGCCTTCTGCGTTTGGACAAAAAAAGTTTTGCCCAGTGTAGAAAATCATTACCAGATATGTGGTTATGTAACTACGTACTTGGTAATGGTAACTAGTTACTATTGTTATTACATTTCTTATTACCTTTATATGGCGATGTCGCGAATAATAATGAGTTATGCTTACACACCAGCATACGAAAAATCTAAAAATATGTCATTATCTATATGCTTAGTACTGACAAAAATAATGGGTCTAAAAATAGATTTTTAAAAAAATTAATTATATAAAAAAAAATATATTTTTTACTGTATTTTTTTTGTTTTTAAATAAAATTCGCTGGTGCGGGAATCGAACCTGGGTCTACAGTTTACCAGTCTACAGTTTACCAGTCAATAGCTCTACCATCTGAGCTATATCGACATGTAATATTTAATAGATAAAAACATAATTGACCTGCTGCACACAAGTAAGCTTACTCGCCAACATACAAAAAATAAAAAAATATGTGGTTATATATATCCTTACCAGTGTTTAAAAAATATTGAGTCTAAAAATAGATTTCAAAAAATTTAAAAAAAAATCTAGAAAATTATTCTCTATTTGAAATAATGATAAAAATAAGTCATTATCAGTAACTCATTATTGTTTTAAAATAATGCAGAAGGTAAGTGTGTGTCATTACTGGTAGTCCAAAAAATAATGATATGTCATTACTAGGGTTTGGGGTTCGGGAAATCCCGGCCGGGAATTCCCGGGAAATCCCGGGAAAAGTTTGCCGGGAATTCCCGGGAAAATAATATATTTTTCCCGGGAAAACGGGAAATTTTAAAAATATTAAATTGTTTAAATTGTTTTTGTTTCGAAAAGGATTTTTTAATTTTAGTCATAAAAAACATTTTAAATACCAAAACAGAAATGTCATTGTTAAAATCTTTTAAAAGGGAAAATCTTTGCCAAGTAATTAGGAGCATATCAACTAATAAAGATTTTTCGCATAACTTATTCAAAATTTAAGTAGTAAAACCTAAAAACTTGGTAAAATGTTTAAAAGAAATATGAAAAAAAGCTTTGTTTCTTACAAATAATCGCCCTTACTATCTAAATTTTTAAAATGTATAATTTAGGTAAAGTCGACTTTAGTTAAAATATTGGGTGGCAGTATACCTTGACTTGGTTTATTTTTGGAGCATTCTGATTGGTTAATTTATTTTCAACCAAACAAAATATTTGAAAACATAAATATTTTTGTAAGGTTTTCATACACAAAATGAACAAAACCGTTTTATTAAAAATAAAGTCGACTTTAAATTTAAAATACTCCTTTATATTAAGGGTCAATAATTTTATAAGTAACGTTTTCATTAATAAATGTGAAAAGAAAAGACTAATGGTTAACGGTGGTATCTAAATTTGGTTATCCGACATCTAAATTTGGTTCAGAAAAAAAAAAAAAAAAAAATTGATGGTCATGCAACTTCTCTTGAAGAAAACAACAACAAGAATAACGTTTCAGCTAAAATTAGCAAAGTACCCGAGGAAAAAAGTGTAAGCTGAATAGGCATTAAAGGTTTTATGGTAGGCAAACATTTCCTGAAATGGTATTCAAATTAGCCGCAGTCAATCCGCACCATAACTAGGTCTTCGTTTATTCGAGAAAGTTTTTATAATAAAAACCTGGCATTGCAAAAAAATGAAACCAATGTATTAAATTACTACAATCATGTAAAAGTTATCACGATAAAAGAAATATCGAGCAATATTTCTAACAATAGGAGATTTACTATAATCTTAGATGAATGGACAAGAATATCACAAAAGAGATATTTGAACATATTTATAAACGGAAATAATTCATTTTATAACCTGGGGTTGGTTTATATATCAGGAAGGTGTAATGCTGATGAAATAAGGAGAATTGTAGAAATAAGAATAGAAGAGTTTTATTTGTCTTTGGAAAATAACATTGTGGCCACCATATCTAATGGGCCAAGTGTGATGAAACGGTTTGTTTCCGACAGTCCAGTAGTAGGTGCTTTCTGCTGGAATCATGCAATTCATTTGGAAGTGCTGCGAGTAATTTATGTGAAATCAAATGTTCAACATTCTGATATTTTTACTGTAAATTCTCACTACAAAGACTGCATTTGTACTGAAATAGTGTTTTTTTTTAATAAAAATTACTTATATAGGTGGTTTTCATTAACAATTTTGTTCAAAAATATTTCCCGGGAATCAACTTTTTTCATTCCCGTTTCCCGGGAAATAAAAAAAGTCCGGGAAATCCCAAACCCTAGTCATTACCGTTGCTACACTGGGAGGTTCATAGTTTGGTTATGTACAGGCATTCCTTCTTGTTTGAATCACAAATTAGGATGCTGCTCTGTAGTATGGATGGATCATTTATGGCACTATGCCGCACAGCTTCCACGTTGTCTTCAATGCGAACATTTCCATGAGCACTTCATCCAGGACGGTCGGCAACTGAACCCAGTTCCTCAAAACGGCCGACCAAACTCGTATTCATGAAGGATGTGGGAGCTGATCTTGAATTAAATTATTGGCGACAATTTCGCTGCGTCATAACAAATGATCGTTGACAAGAATAGGAAAATTCGATAATTTTAAGAATTTGTGGTGTAACGATTTCATTTTGATTTTATTTGTATTTACTAACACTGTCATTTATATTTTTACGGTGTACAACACAGTCAATTGTCGTGCTAGATTGTTCTCGAACAGACGCTTAGTGTTCGTGTTAAGTAAAGTTAAAAGTTAATGAATTTGAATTTGAATTTATTTACTTGAATTTCTATGCTACAAGATATAATCTTATAATTACAGCATAGAACTTAAATTGATTTACATAGGTTGATTGTTTTATTACAAAAAAATTGATTATATAAAAAAGCAATGAAAAATGAAAAATTTTAAAAATAATACAATAATAATTAGTTGAAAAATAAAAAAATTATAATAATAATAAAAACCAATAGAAATTAAAATAACAAATAAAAGTAAAAATTAAACAAAGAATTTAAATAAAAGAAAAATAGAAAAAAAATAGAAAATATAACATTAATAATTAAAATTCACAGAAAAAAAGATTTGAATTGAATGATCATAATTATTTATTTTACAAAGTGAAAATTTATTTTTAATGAACTATGTAAGTAAATTTATTTCATTTTTAAATTTTAATGCGTTACTATTCTGCTGGATGTTGGATGGTAATGCGTTCCAAAAACGTATGGCATTAATAAAAAACTGCCACTCTGAAACCAGAGTCTGAAATAATATAGGAGTAACTCTCCTGCCTCTATTAGAGATGTTGAAAGTTAGCCTATCATAAAGGTATTTAGGTGATTTGTCATAAATAATCTTGTGTAGAAATAGAAGAGTCCTAAGCTTAAGCAGACTTTCGAGAGATATTCCGTATAGCTGGCTAGAGAACTGAGATATACGACTATATCTTCCCAAACCAAAAACATATCTAATAATGTTATTATAGACGACATTTAATTTACGCTTGCTCTCGCAGTCACAATTAGAAAAAATTTCACAGCCGTAAAGCAAAGACGGCATTAAATAAGATTTAGCAAGAAGCTTTCTTATATTCAGTGGTGTATAGTACTGTGTTGCCCAAAGAGAGCGTAGCATGCTATATGTTTTACCAACGATACTGTTTACGTGATTAGACCAGGTAAGTGTGTTGTTGAAAATTATGCCAAGATTTCTCACGGATACGACTATCTCAATTTTATTATCATTTAGTCTGATATCAAGATCACGATTAATATTTGACATTCGTTTGTGAATCACAATACATTTAGATTTTTTGGGATTGAGACAAAGTCCATTTGCCGATGCCCAACGGTGTATTTTATCTAAATCATGATTCATTTTACTGACCGAATCATCAAGCGACTTTATCGAACTACTAAGATAAACCTGTACATCATCAGCATACATGTGCACATTGGAGTATTCAAGCTGTGCTGGCAGATCATTAGCATATAAGGAAAAGAGCAGAGGCCCTAAAATAGATCCCTGAGGAACTCCTCTTAAAATATATGCGACATCTGATATATTGTCGTTATGGAAAACAGATTGCGATCGCCCCGATAGATATGACATGATCAGTTTTGTCGACGTAGTAGAGAAATTAAAAAAGTGTTTTAGCTTTTTACTCAAGATGGTATGGTCTATCGTATCAAATGCTTTTGAGTGATCAAGCAGTACTAAGAAAACCAGTTCATCATCATCAACTTTCTGTCTTATACTCTCAGTAACTTCTAAAAGTGCAGTAACACAACTATGTTTCGGACGAAACCCTGACTGTCTTTCAGTAAGGAGGTTGTGTTTTCTGATGTAGGAGCTCATTTGGTTGTGTAATAATTTCTCTAGAGCCTTGGAGAGATATGGTAGGATTGCAATGGGCCTAAATTCGGATCTAGATTTTGGCACAGGTATATTTTTAGCGTGTTTCCAGTTAAGAGGATATGAACTTGTTGTAATTATTGTGTTAAAAAGATGTGTGATATATGGTAGAAGAAGTGGAAAAAGTATTTTAATAAATTTTGGGTGTATATTGTCAAAACCAACAGCATTTGATTTAATACTAGAACAGCACTTCAGGACATCAATTTGATCAACGCACTCAAATTCAAACATGTTCATCATTTCACTGTTGTCGGAAATTGTGGTTGAATTCGTGTTTTCAGTAAAATTGTAGAAACTAGGATCTGAAATAGTCATAGGGATATTTATAAAGCTATTATTTACTTGATTAACATCTACCAGGGAATGAACAACGTTTACAAGCTTTCCTACGCCTATTTCCTTTATAGTTTTCCATGTTTGTTTAGTATTAATAGCATTAGTAAAGCGATTGGAAAAATATTCAGATTTTGCTTTTCTGATCATATTATTAACATCTCTTCTCAATTGACGATACCCATTGTGAAGTCCTGTAGTTTTGAATCTTTTCCATCGTGAGTACGCTATATCCCTATTTACAATTAAAAGTTTTATGGAGGATGTAAACCAAGGTCTAGACTTCTTTGAGATACGTTTAGTTTTTAGTGGTACAAAAATATCATATAATCTTAAGATGTTAGACTCAATAAACTGTAGTTGAGAATCAACTGAAGCCATAACATACACATCATTCCAATCAATGCTAAAAAAGTTTTCATACAAAAGCTCAATGTCAATATTCCTAAAGTCGCGAAATGTATATGTTTCATCACACATTTGCAACTCGAAATCATATGACAGAAAAATCAGGTCATGCTTAGAAAAACACGATGCTGATAGCTGATCATAAAGTAATACACAAGAGGAATCACCAACGAAAAGTTATCAAGTAGAGTGCTGGTTGTGGATGTGTATTGGGTAGGTAACTTATTGGTTGGTATAAGGCCAACAGATATCATTTTTTCGTTCAATGTCCATAGAATTAAATATCCTCGTTCAAATATCTGATGCGATATTAAACCCACCACAAGATGATAAATATGGTAATTTTAAAAAATGCATTTTGGAACGTTACTGCGAAAGTGAGCAAAAGAAAACACAAAAATTATTGTCGGAAATCGATTTGGGGGACAAACGACCAACACAACTACTCAATGAATTAAGTTCGCTGGCGAAGGATAAGGTAACACGGGATTTTTTGAAAACATTATGGTTGCAGCGCTTACCAGCACAAGTTAGAGCAATACTACAAGCATCGGATGCCGACTTAAATGAGCTAGCTAAGTTGGCATTTAGCGGCTGTGACAACATCACGATCATTACCACCTGTTGCCTCTGAAATGGACAAACGGCTTGAGCGCCTCGAGCAACAAATAAATAGTCTTTATACTAACAACAACAAATATAAACGTCGTTCACGATCTGCATCTGCTAAACGTCAAACAAATAGTTCTTCAAACCAGACAGGTGATCAACTCTGTTGATATCATCAAAAATACGGAGAAAATGCACTTAAATGTCGTGGGCCTTGCACTTACGCAAACAAATCATCAAAAAACTAAGTCTATCTTTTGCTCCAGCGGGCAGACCCAAATATAGCTATCGTATAGCTCGCCTACTAATCAACATTTTGGCCTTTTAGTCGACGTAAAGGGTGGCAAGCTCATTGACAAAACAACTTTACTAGAGTCAAAATGTAAAACAACACGATGTGATGCAGTGCAAGTATTGGCTTGCGGTTCTTGTGAACGTTATGCTCAATTGATAAATGAATTCAAAGAACTCTCTACAATCAACGCTAATAGACAACCAACAAATACCAAAGTTACGCATCACATTACTACAAACTGCCCTCCAACATATGCACGTGCTCGTCGTCTATCTGGCGATAAATTAATGGCAGCAAAAAAGGAGTTCGAATACCTGATGGAAAAGGATATATGCAGACCGTCGAAAAGTAACTGAGCTAGCCCACTCCACTTAGTTAAGAAAACCAGCGGTGAGTGGCGGCCGTGTGGTGACTATCGTGCATTGAACGATATAGCAGTGCCCGACAGATACCCAATACCGTATTTACATGACGTAACTAGCATTTTATATGGAAAGAAAAAATTTTCAACAATCGATCTTCATAGGGCTTACCACCAAATACCGGTCGAACCGGGCGACATACCCAAAACCGCTATTATAACCCCTTTTGGGTTATATGAGTTTCAGTATATGACATTTGGTTTGAGGAATGCGGCTCAAACCTTTCAACGCCACATAAACGAAGTGCTAAAAATTCTCGATTTTACATTTGCCTATACATATAGACGATATACTCATCGCATCGGAATCTGAGGAGGAGCACACAAAACACCTCCGGATAGTTCTCGAACGTTTACGTGAAGCAAATCTTGCTATAAACTTTGGTAAGTGTCATTTTGGAGAACACGAACTAACCTTTTTGGGACACAAAATCAATTCGAAGGGTTTGAAACCACCCAAAGAGAAGGTAGATGCGATACGTAGCTTTCCGAAACCAAAATTTGTAAAAGACCTCAAAAAATTTTTGGGATGATCAATTTTTACCGCCCATTCATTCCCAGGGCAACTAAAAATCAGCAAGTATTACAACTTTTAATTCCTGGTAACAAAAAGAATGATAAAAGTCATATAAATTGGACTACCGACGCTGAAAATGCTTTTGAGTCCTGTAAAGACGAACTTCCTAACGCCACCCTATTGAATTACATGGCTCCAAACGCAAAATCGAACGCAAAAGCAAAATCAAACAAAATTCGTCAGCGAGATTCGAAAATATTTATCGATCGTCTTAAAGCTGCATACATATTTAATTATGTGCCACATACGGAAACAACAACGACTCAACACAATACCAGCGAAGAACCACAACACAATAACGACAATGAAGATACACAACTCAGCAGCGATAGCGTAGATCCTACATCTCGAGAAGACGAAGAAATTGAGAGCACTAGTCCGAGGCGACAAACACGAGTGACTTCATCAGGACGGCACGTCCGATTTCCTCTTAAATATCGTTAGTTGATAACAATACCCCCCACATTGTGGTGTATCGGTTTCATTTTGATTTTATTTGTATTTACCAACACTGTCATTTATATTTTTACGTTGTACAACACAGTCAATTGTCGTGCTAGATTGTTCTCGAACAGACGCTTAAGCCCAAATTAGTTTGGAAGTATCGTAAAAAAAGTAACGTATCATTCTCATAATGAATAAAAACAGTATAAAAAATAAAAATATTGTATTTTTTATCTTTTTCTTGTGCATAGAATTAAATGTCAAGTAATAAAATAGAAAATTTCTATTTCCAACAGAACTTTTTTACGATTTTACTTGACAACAGTTTCAGTGCATAGAAAAGAGATAAAAGTATATTTCTATATTATTTTAACACATTGAATTGATTACAGATACGTTTTTTTACTTTACGATTAGACTAATGAAGCCTTTAGTGTTCCAAATCGTATATGATTATATATAACGTCGTATCAAATATATTTGTAAAACCAAATTGTTGATATAAATGTATATGCCGAACAACATTTTTGTACAACATATGGCATAACTGTCACATACACCCAGAAAAAAACAGGGGGAATATTACCTAAGAGCTATGTAATTATACAACTACATAATTTTGAAGGTAGTTTTACAAAGTTCTAGTAAAATACGCAAATTTTTTTGGAAAATATATACAATCCTTGCAAAATATATACATATGTAGCGGAAAATATCCGAAAAATTACATAATTTTGCTATAAAAATGTAAAACTTACTTCGAACTTATGTAGTTGTATAATTACATAGCACTTAGATAAAGTTCCACCTGTTTTTTTTTCTGCGTGTAGGGTTTGTGTGAATAATAACAAATATGGTATTTTGGTGGGTAAACATCTGATAAGTCTGATAACCTTCTTTCATTTGAAGAAAACGGCTGCTGAAAGTTATCGAATGTTAATAGAAGCTTACGGTCAACATGCACCAATTCAAAAAACTTGTGAACGATGGTTTGCGCGATTCAAAAGTGGTGATTTCGACACAGAAGACAAGGAGAGAGGAATTGGAAGCATTAGTCCACGAAGATTGTTGTCAAACGCAAGAAGAACTTGCATTATCATTGGGAGTCACACAACAAGCCATTTCCCTACGTTAGAGAATTGTGATTCATTCAAAAGCAAGGAAATTGGGTCCCATATGAATTGAAGCCGAGAGACGTTGAAAGGCAATGTCGGAAATGCTGCTTGAACCCTACAAAAGGAAGTCATTTTTGCATCGTATTGTTACTGGTGATGAAAAATGGATACATTACGATAACCCCAAGCGCAAAAAGTCATATGTAAAGCCCGGCCAACCAGGAAAATCAACGCCGAAGCCGAATGTCCATGGCGCCAAGGTAATTCTCTGTATTTAGTAGGATCGGAAAGGTGTTTTGTATTATAAGCTGTTGAAATCGGGTCAGACGATCACAGGGGACCTGTACCGAACACAACTGATGCGTTTGAAGAGAGCAATCAACAAAAAACGGCCAGAATATGCGACCAAACATTAGTCAATAATCTTCCATCATGACAATGCTCGGCCACATGTTGCAAGACCGGTCAAAACCTATTTGGAAAACAGTAGATGGGAAGTTTTGGCTCACCCGCCTTATAGCCCAGACCTTGGCCCTTCCTACTACCATTTGTTTCGATCGATGCAAAACGCCCTTGCTGGAATACGCTTCACTTCATAACAGGGTGTCAGAAATTGGCTTGATTCATGCTTTACCTCAAAACCGGAGCAGTTCTTTTGGCGCGGAATCCATATGCTACCAGAAAGATGGGAAAAAGTACTTTGAATAATGTATCAATTCATTTTGTTATTATAATAAATGCATTTTTCAAGCAAAAAAATCGACATTATTAACTTTTATACCCAATAGTTTTTACCACCGGTTCCGTGGAACAGTTTCTAGAACTGATTCCTGGAAGTCAAAATGGAAGGCCTTACTGTCGCAGAACCGGTTCTATAACTGGTTCTAGAACTGGTTCCAAAGCAACCTGTTCTAGTTTGGAGGAAGAGAACCTGTTGCTTTTTGGACAAACTCCAACAAAAATCACCGATGATAGAACATAAATTAGAACAGGTTGCATGCAAGTACAAGTTGTTCTACAACCGGTTCTTTGCATCCGACAATTTTGCTGGGTGGTAATATAAAGCCACACATATAAACATTTATAATTACATCAAGTCATATCAAACAATAGATGTAGACATGGCAACTCATCTTAAAATAACCAAAGTTTTGTGCATAACAAAAGTTTTGTTGTGTCAAATTTATATTGAATTATTATTATATTTTAACTCCGGTAAGGTTTAACTCAGACTATTTAAAAAAAAAAATTACCTCGAATAAATTCATTACAGTTTTGACCAACATCTTTGTCCCAATGTTCGACAGTATTTTGAAGCTCTCTCGTACGTTCGATAGCTGCTTGACGACGAGTCCTACTACTCATTGTAACATAAGATTCCCTGTAAGAACTTTAAATATTTAAGTAAAATTTACTTAAATTACTTGTCGGCCATCGCCATAAAACTTACTTCGGCAATGTCGCCATAATATGTTCCAGGTCACACCTTAACGGACGAAGTAAACCTTGTACTTGCTCAAAACTTTCAATATCATCTTGTGATGGACTATATTTCATTAATACTTTTATATAGTCAAAGTACACGAACGCATGCCATATCGGTACTAATAATAATTTTGGTAAATAATATTTGACAGCTTCACGAAAACCACGACCAGCCGCCATTAAAGACATAGCCTAGAGAGAAGATGAATAATAAAGTCAAACAAATATATTTACATTTAAAAAAGTTGACTTACGTTTGGCCTTGCTAACAGTGCTGTTAAGGCATCTTTCGATACCTGTGAAGTAACTTCTTGTGCGTATTTCGTATATACATCAAATTCTTCGGCCTCTGCCAGTTCTTCGAAACAACTACCAACGCACGGTGCACTCTGTTCTTGGGACATTTCAATAACATCTTCCAATGAACCCAATAGCGTCACAGTTACCTCATAAATATCCATTATATTGGAAAATATTGGATCCAATTCCTTTGGATTTCGAACGATTTTAGCAAGTTCTTCTCGAAATACACGTATAATCATGTGTAAATCACGTTGATATTGTTTTTCGTCATTGATTAAATCTTTAACAATTTCTTCATAAGTTGTACTAGTGCGCTGGGCCGGCAGCGTTGGTAAAGGATTAGGCATAACATTTTCTTTTATATCGGTTTGATAAAACATATCCATGAGTACCTTAAATTAAATGATTGAATCAAATCAATTCAAATCCAGTGAAAAATAAGTTATAGAAATATCTACCTTATCGGCACACATTGCCACTTCAATATCTTCCTTCGATATTTCGCAGTGTTTAATTTTCCTTACATAATTACCGGCTAATTTTAATATATCGGCCGAAATATACTCTAAAACAGCAACCAAAAAAACTGAGACTGAGCTATCAATTTTATACTGTAGAACATCCTGCAAGAAAAGGAAAGTAATTTATGTTCATTAAAAGATGTGTTCCAAAAAAATGTTGAAGTGTGGAGGAGATACTGCATACAGACGGTTACTGTTCGACACATAAAAAATTATTTACAAAACAACCCGGCTAAACAGGTTTCGTTTTAATAGAGGTAAATTTAGATTTTTTTTTTAATTTGTGTATTTCTCTGTCATTTTTGCGAGAATCGAGAATATTACCCGTATTTATTATTAAATCTATCTAATCTTATTCGTATTTTTGAGTAAAATTAGTTACAAATTGATTGCAATAAAAAAAGTTAGTATAAAAATTAGTAAAACGGTTTCCAATTTCATTATAATAATATTATGCTAACTTCTTTTATTATAAACTTATTTTTTGGTAAAAAAAATGGTGTACTCATTTAACAAATTACAGAATTTTTTACTAATTTCGGTTGCTAATTAATTTTACTAAATTTTGAAACTGGATTAGCTAAAATTAGCAAAAAATATTACTAATCTTTTTTTTTTTTTTTCATATTTATTTATTTGCAATCTATCAAGTGATAATAAGCAAATTTGCTATAAAATCAGGTACATATACAATAGCATATAGTATATTACATCATTATGTAATATCACTAATTTTTTTTAAAAAAATATTATTAATAATATATAATAATTGAGATCTTAAAAAGTTTAGAGAGTTAAGTGATACATATTTGCAAACTTATTTTCTAAATGGGAGATCTAATACATGCAGTCTCTTTAATCTTTTTGTTTCATAACTGTCATCTAATAAAGAAATTGCTAATATGTTGGGGTGAACACTTAATCTATGTAAATACTTTTCCGAAAATCTTTTAATTTCATCCTTTACTTTAGCTATGCCGAGATCATAGTGGATTATATTATTTGTGACAAACCATGGTGAGCCTAAAATTGTCCGAAGTGCTTTAGATTGAAATCTTTGTAAAATTTCAATGTTAGAATGGCTTGCTGTTCCCCAGAGGTGTATGCCATATATCCAAATTGGTTTTAGAACAGCTTTATATATCCTTAATTTATTTTCTATGCTTAACTGAGATTTTGGGCGGAGCAGCCAGTATAACTTTTTGAATTTGTTATTAAGTTGACTACGTTTTATACTAATATGATCTTTCCATGTCAGTCTTCGATCCATGTGCATGCCGAGATACTTAACACATTGTTTATGGGGTATAGTTTCATTATTTATCTTTACAGCTTTACAATCGCCTTTTCTCAATGTAAATGTAATATGATTTGATTTGTTTGAATTCACCTTGATATTCCATCTTACAAGCCAGTTCTGTAGATTATTAAGTTGATTTTGTACTAAAAACGATGCTTCTGTGGGCGAATTACTAGCTGCCAATATCGCTGTATCGTCTGCGTATGTGGCCACTAAAACATTATTAGAATTTGGTAGATCGGATGTAAAAATCGTATACAGAATAGGCCCTAAGATGCTGCCTTGTGGAACTCCAGAGTGTATCTGAAAAAAATCTGAGTAGTCATTGTTATGCTTAATATAAAAGAATCGATCAGATAAGTATGATTTTAAAAGCAGATAATACGGTGTTGGTAAAAATTTCTTTAACTTGTACAATAACCCCGCATGCCACACGCGATCGAAAGCTTTTGAACATCCAAAAATACTGCAGAGCAGTATTTTTTGTTCTCCAAGGCTTCCGTTATATATTGTACAATTCTATGGCATTGTTCAGGCGTCCCATGCTTGTGGCGAAAGCCGAACTGATGCTCAGGTATTATGTTAAACTCTTCGACCAAGGGCGCCATTCTACGAATAAATATTCTTTCGAATATTTTTGAGAATGTCGCCAACAAACTTATAGGTCTGTATGACGAAATGCAATTTTCCGGTTTATTTGGCTTCGGTATCATGATAATCATTGCACACTTCCATTGAGATGGAAAGTGACTCAATCTTATTATAGCGTTAAATATGTATGTTAGGTATAGTAAACCTTTTTTTGGAATGTGCTTTAAAAGTTGAGCATTGATTTGATCATATCCTGGTGTTTTTTTTAGATTGAGGTGATTAATTTCTTCAACTATTTCTGACGGTTTAATGTGTTTAATCGGAAGATCCATAGGACAGGGTGAGTTAAGGAAATCGAGTATATTTCTTTCATCTGAAGAGCCAGAATTGAAATTAAATGGCCTGAATACTTTTTCTAAATATAAAGCAAATGATGATGCCTTGTCTTGATCAGATTTTAGCCACTTATTATCTTCATCCTTAATGGGAGGATCTCTTTTCTGTGGTCGTTTTATATACTTTATTGCTTTCCATAGGTTGTGATCATTTTTGTCTGATGGATTTAAGTTTTGCAGATGATTTTTTATTTTATTATTTTTAGCTTGTTGTAGAAGTTGAGTCAATTCTTTAGTAATTCTATTAAGATTTCTCTTATCGTGTGGATGATGACTTGCTTGCCATATTTTGCGTAGTTTTCTTTTTTTTGATATTAGAGATTTGATTTCGGATGATAGAATAAATTTATTGGAATTTGTAACATTTCTGTTTTGCGGCGTAGAAAGATAGGATGCTTCGTGAAGCAGATTTGTAAAATACTCAATACCTTCGTCGATCTCATCACCTGTTTTCAGAGAAATTTTTAAATTTATATTCTTTTCTATCCAGTATATAAACGAGTCAATATCAGTTTTATTAGAAAATAAGTGGCCTGTGTTATAACAGAGTGTGGTACTGTAGATTAAAAATACTGGCGAATGGTCAGAACTGAGATCAGAACATTCAAGAACATCCAGGTGGTGCCTTTGAATGCCATTATATACAAAAAAATCCAAAAGATCTGGGATCTTATTAGGATCTGATGGCCAGTAAGTAGGGCTTCCCATTGAAATTACGGAAAAATTTTTATCTCTAACACATTTATATAGTTCATTCCCCTTTGGGTTGTGTGTACGTGAACCCCACCAAGGATGTTTAGAATTAAAATCTCCACCTACTATAAATCTCGATCCTAGTTTGTCAAAGAAGCATGTAAAATCTTCTTGTTTAAGATTGAATCTTGGAGGAAAATAAACAGCTCCAATTGTTAATGGGTTAATTTCACTAATAACAGAAATTATAGTGGACTGCATACGTTGCTCTTGAATTTCATCCATGATTCTAAAAGATATTTTTGATTTTAAAAGAATAGCGGTTCCCCCGTGTGCCCCATCATCAGGATGATTGGTATTGACTAAATTGTATCCATTTATATTAAAATATGTTTTGCTCGTAAAATGTGTCTCTGAAACCAATAATATGTCGATTTTGTTAATGTTGAGAAAAGCTTCTACTTCTTGTCTATGATTAGACAAACCATTGGCGTTCCATATTGCTATTCTGAGGTCTATTTGCATAATTTGGTAACTAAGAGAGTAATCATATTTATAAGATTGTTTGTTTGCTCTATTTGGGTTTGTATTAATGACTCTAATCTAGCAAAAGAGTTTGTTTCATTTGAACTTGATCGTAAAGCTTCTGCATAGCTTTTACGATTGTTGTTGTAATTGTTATTGCCTAGAAATTGACTCGCCTGAGGATAATCATTTACATTCATAGAATCTTGTTGGTCATTATTTGATGTAATATTACGGGGATATGAGAAATTGTCTCGTTTATTTTTATTTATCTTTTGATAGACTCTGCAGCCGCGGTAGTTTGCTGGATGGGCCTGGTTACAGTTTGAACAACGAGCTGGGCTTTCTCTGTTTTTTTGACATTCAGCAGTGGGATGTTCATCACCACATTTGACGCATTTAAAAGTTTTAGAGCAATATGCTTTTGTATGGCCAAATTGTTGGCAGCGGTAACACTGCACCAACTCTTTAACTTTACGTGGTGGTTCAATTTTAACTGCGGCACAGTTTAGATGTCTAATATTGTAAATTGACTTATTATCTTCACTTGGTTCAAGATCAAGAAAAAATAAAGGTAATGGTTCTTTTGTTACCCTACTACGTATGTTCATGATATTTCTTACTTTATGACCGTCTAATTCAATAGCTTCTTTTATTTCATCTATTGGTGTTGAATAGTGTAAATTTTTTATTACTACTCGAAATGCTCTTTCAGTTTTTAATTGATAAGTATGAAATTTGATTTGTTTTTTGTTGCAGAGACTGATAACATTCTTGTATGACTCCACTGTTTTAATCATCAATTTAACTTGTTTGTCCTTAAGAGCTTTATATGTAAATTGATTTAAAGGTATTACTTTCGAAAAGTCTTTGATCATGTTCGATACATTTTCTACGTTTGGAATGAATAGTGGTGGGGGTTTTGGCAAATTATTTTTGTTTGATGTCGTAGGCTCAAACGAATCGAAATTGATCTCTTCATCTCCTTCGTTAGTGACGTCGCGAAGTGATTCAAACATGTTGTTACTAGTAGATGGAACATTGTCATTAAGAGCTCTCTTCTTGTAGGGTTCGTTTGTTGGGGACCTAGAGCACCCACGTTTATTAGGCCTTACAACCTGCAATCAACTTCACTTTCACTCTCTTCTGTTTCACTTAGTCTGACCATTCTGTTGCTAGGCAGAAGATCATCCAAAGTTGAAAATATACTATGTATTGTTTTTGTTATTTATTTATCTTTGCTTTTTATTTTTAAAGCCGAAATTTTTTATAAAAACACTCCTGGTGGAAATTTGTTTTATATGATCTTCAGAAAGACAAATTTGACTTTAACCTTTTTGCCATTTTTGCTCATATTTGGTTATTGCTTAAGTTTTATATATTGTTACGGTTCTTTTATTTTTGATTTTTTCCAATATTCCTTTGACATAAATACAATTAATTTTGCCATTTTTTCTATATATGTACCATATTCGTACACTCGGGGAAAAAAAGAGTTATCATATTGATGAAACTGTTCCATAAATCGTTTATCATCAATTATTCTTCATTTCGTATAATTGACGAGGAGTTACATAAAGCGGGTTCGTAAGAACAGGATGTTTTTTATACGAAAACTAATGCCAAAATGTCTTTCAAATTAGTTTGTATTAATCGATAATTCGTCTTAACCAAGTCCATCTTAAACGAATTTTACTGTAAATGGTATAATTGTTTTTTACTCTAAATATTGTTATATATTGCTTTTATGGTGTAACATGTACAATAAATAAATACGATCAAGATTAATAATGTGAGACCAAAATATAAATTAATAACGTGAGACCAAAATAAATTTATTTCTAATAGCCAATTTTTAAATTATTTATCTGAACAAAATTTGAAGCATTGGCAAGGTTGCCAATTTAGCGACTTTATGGCTAAATTTAGCCATTTTTGAACATGTTTAGCCAGAAAAAATTGGATTTAGCCATTTTTTTTAGCCATTTTTCGTTTTTGTAAAAAATAAAATTTTTGAGCGTCAAATCTGCCAAATTAATTGCATTCTAAAATTCTAAATATTATTAAACAAATTGTGAAAAATAATCTGTTGAAGGCATGTCCACATCCGGATTTAATTCATTCAAATAAAATTGAACACATAATAAGTATTGATAAAAATTTCTAACACCTACTTTGTTTTTACAGAACAAAAATAAATTTCTACAGTTTGTAAAAGTTCGTTTGAAGAAAAACTGTTTTTTTAATTAAAAAAATCCAAAATTTGTATTTATTTGTGTATCACGATTTAATTATAAAACATAAGGAGTGAGATCATAAAAATGTTAACATACATTTTTGCCTATAACTTTGGTTTAAAGCTTCTCATATATATTTTTTTTTCGGCAGTTTACATTTTAAAAATATGTCAGTTAATAAATTGATTTACATCATGAGTTTTAATTAGCAATTTTTTACAGAATGGACGATGAAAAAAAAGTGCGTTCAAAAATAATTAAATATTTTCAACAAAACCAAACATGGACATACAAAAAAATGTCCAAAGAAACTAATGTATGCCGCCAAACAGTTTCAAAAGTGGTAAAAAGGTATCTGGAACACCTAACAATTGAAAGGAAGCCGGGAACAGGAACAACGACTGGTTATCGTACCATTGGTAAGACATATAAAGTTAAAATCATTCTTAAGAGAGCTCCTAATACATCTGGCAGAAAACCAGCTCGGTTAGTCCAATGCTCGGACTTTTTTGTACGTAAAGTGAAACGTAAGGGGGAATAAAGTTCTACAAAGTTCAAAAAGTTCCCGATAGAAACGCTTTTAAAAATTTGGAGGCCAAAACCAGAGCTCGAAAATTGAAATCAAATTTTATACAAAAATACAACTGTTGTGTAATGGACGACGAAACTTATGTCCTGGCTAATTTTTCGCAGCTCCCTGGTCAAGAATTTTATGTTTCCGATGTTCGAGGAAATGTTGTGGAAAAATTTAGGTCGAAAAAGCAAACGAAATTCCCTAAAAAATTCCTAATATGGCAAGCCAAAGAAGCCAGTCATTTGTGACATCTGGCTCAATAAACAGCGAAATTTATATCAAGGAGTGTTTGCAGAAGAGACTTTTTCCATTTTTGAGTCAGCACAATGTATCCACTTACTTTTGGCCCAATTTAGCATATTGTCACTACAGCAAGAAAGCGCTGGAGTGGTATAATGATAATAATGTGGTTTTTGTACCAAGAGAGGCAAATCCAACAAACTGCCCGGAGCTCAGGCCAGTGGAGAGATATTGGGTTCTTGTTAAAAGAGAATTAAAGAGCACAAAAAAGGTCTCCCAGGACATGCAAGATTTCAAACGTAGATGGACCACCTGCTCTAAAAAGGTGACAGAAACTACCATAAAAGCCTTAATGGGAGAGTCTCCGGAAAAAGTGGATAATTTTGTTCGTAGTGGTTAGAATTCCATGCGGTTTTTATGGTTTGATTTTATATTAAATTTCATTTAATAAAAATTTGGTTTGAAGTCTCAAAATTCAGTGGTTTGTTTTTTATTTACCTTTATGTGTGTTAACATTTTTATGATCTCACTACTTACTTAAAGTCAACTCACTACACTTAAAATAATACGTCAGTATAAAAAATTTGCAAACCGGTTTCAAATTGATTTGAATAATTTTTAAAAAAATTTTAGTTGAAACACTGATTCAAACAAAGACTTTAGTTATCTTCAATTAAAACACAATACTAAACATCCTCAGTGCTTTAACTAATTTTAAGTGTTAATTTTCAAAATTATTTTCAACTAATTTTTAAGAACCAATTTGTTTAATTTTACACAATTTATTGTTAAAATATAATATTTCCATGTTTCTGTTATAACCCGGTACATAGCGCCAACCACTGTATCCGAAGTTTTAAAGATATTTCGCTATTTCTTTCCCTCCCGAATTCTTAAAATGGCCCATATCTCAAAAACTAAGAGAAATTACGAAAATTTCGACTACCTCTAACCATGGAATACTCCCGTGAAAAGGTTATCTCTATTTAAAAATGGACCTTGGTGGGCCCTTGGACCCTCGGAAATTTTTAATAAAAATTTTTCATTTAATAAAATGCCCCATATCTCGAAAACTAAGCGAGATAGATCAAAACGGCCAAATTGAAAACATAATATTCGGTGGTAGAAATCATAAAAATTCTTCGCTATTGAGAGGTCTAAAATCCTTAAAAACAACAAAAAGTGCGTTTTAAGTGCCCACATTTGACTAAGAGATGATTCCCTGCTTTTAGGTAATTTTTAACTCCATAATTTTCATATAAAGAGCCTCTGCTCAAAAATAATCTGTTAAATTACTGTTGGAATGAATGTTGTTGGTAGGTTTCACTGCGTTTAATAAATTTTTAAAGAAAATCGGGAGATTCATCTTAAAAATTGTTCAGCCATGTTTTAGCTTTATTTTAGCCATTTTTCCCCAGCCATTTTTCCCCATTTTTGGTAACCAAGTTCTGGCAACACTGCTAAAATATAAAGATTTATTGAAAAGAAGCAGTATGACCAATTCGGTCCAATAGAAATTTCGAACAATCCAGAGCTACTACACTTGAAATTATATTTCAGAAAATATCAATTAAAATTTAGGATATCCATTGAAATATTAGTATAAATAACACTGCTCCACAAAAAACAAAAGGTGAATGATATGGCAGTGTATTTAGGATAATTGCTGATTTCGAATCTGCCGCCAGTTTGTTTGAAAAAAATTATACACTTAAGTCTCTTTTTATGCGGTTTTCTTTATGCGGATTTGAATTTATGCGGTTTTAAAATCGACTTTTTTTGCGTTTTTTAAAATATTTATAATACTTTTTATTTAATTTAAATTGTCTTATTTTTTTAAGGTTTTCTTAAAAGAAATGGATAGAACCAAGAAAAAAATGTCAGTAATTTCGTTGGAAATACAAATGGTAATTTTAGATCACATAGAAAATTGTGAAAGATATGCCTCTATTGGAAAATATTGTTACGAAAATGGCTTGGCCTAGTATAGAAAACTCTGGACTTTTCTAGAAGAAAATAGCCCAAGATACGGGATGGACAAAATACATCAATCTGGCAACGTAGTACTGTATTTAATTGTACACCTAAGTATATGCTATGATTAATTACGCATTAGAATTATATAGTTGCTTGACTATAAGAGTTTGTGTATGTGTATAGTCTTTAAGCGTAATGTAGGTTTATTACACTGTGAGACAAATGGTAGGGGTCAGTGATCGGGAAGGGTTCAAACTACCGGGGAAAGTTATATCGGTAAAAAAGAAGTTATACGTGTCCCGGCGTTTCGCTGGGTCACCCCTAGGAATCGAGATATATCGATTTGACCTTTGGTGGTCTTTTTTTTTGACATAACTCGAGAACCACTAGTCCGATTTTGCTCAAACAATTTTAAAAAAATTAAAAATTACAATTCCTTTAATCTGTTCATATAACGTTTTTCTATATACTCAACAGTTTTCCCGGTAAAAATAAATGTATGAAGAAAAAAATATTTTTTGCCTAAAATATTAAAAAAAAGTAATAAACAAAAGGTTATTGATTTTTATGGTAGCGGTAACAAACATTTATTTTTACCGGCAAAACTGTTGAGTATATAGAAAAACGTTATATGAACAGATTAAAGGAATTGTAATTTTTAATTTTTTTAAAATTGTTTGAGCAAAATCGGACTAGTGGTTCTCGAGTTATGTCAAAAAAAAGATATATCTCGATTCCTAGGGGTGACCCAGCGAAACGCCGGGACACGTATAACTTGTTTTTGACCGATATAACATTTCCCGTTGGTTTCATCCCATCCCGATTTTGACTGTCGCATAGTGTTATAAGAGTTTGTGTGTATGTATAATGTTAAGCCTATTGTATAGTTGGTTAATGATAAGTGTTTGTGTGTATGTATAGTCTTTAAGCGTAATGTAGGTTTATTATAACAGTTTGTGTGTGTGTATAGTGTTAAGAATAATGTAGAGTAATATTGTATAGATGGAGTTAAGTATAGCATGCTAGAATTATCCAGTGTGTTGTAGAAGTATGGCTGTTACTATATAAGGCGCGCGTTAACATTATTGAAAGAGAATTTGATAATTAGCAGTTGTGCTGTTAAGACCGCGAGTTAATATCGTGTTAAACTTAGTAGCGCTCTAGTAATGGTCATAATAGAGAGAGTTTGTAAATAAGTAATAGTGTGTAAATAAATACGGGTGTCTAAGCTATTTCAAACTTAAGTGTGTTCGTGTTTTGGTTATTGGCTAATTGGTTGTTATTATCGCTGTGACAGCACCAGGACGGTTTATCTAAGGGAGATAAACGAACGTTTTGTAAGGTAAATCGTAATAATTGGTGTCAGCGTTGGAACTGGTTATTTTGATTGCAATAGAAAAGAATCCGGTTTATTTAAGGGAAATATTAATAATAATAAGCGCAATTAAAATAAATGAGTCTCAAACAAGAAAATCTGTTATTTCTGGGTCACAACTGATTTAATATTGTCATCGAATTCTCGGGAATACGATTCTATTCTCATTAATACACAAGTGTGGACATATGTGGATGCATGTATGGAGAGGTATGTATCCATGTATGGAAAAGCATTCATGTTTATGATTATGCACGAACATACATTAAACCTGTATGAATCCATATATGTGACGCGCAAAATAGAAAAGGACCTAAGGATAGAAAGGGACCTAAGGTGAGAAGAGCATGGGATCGGTCTCATTCGATGCTCAGATGTTGTCCACAAAAAAAAAATGATTTTTTTACCCTTAGGTCCCTTTCTCTATGCGCTGTCACATATGTAGATTTTTAGCCGTCCGGGTAAAAGAAAATTATTACTAAGTGCATCGAGTAAAATTTTGACAATTATTGCAAGTGTCCTATTTTTATGTCCAAGTCAAATATGAACAAAGTAAAGTAATTTTGCTATAAATATTTGCATGTTTTAAATATTGCAAAGTTTTATATATAATCTGAGACTACTTGATTACAGTTTACTATAATAGAAACGAAATATAATTATTGCTTTATAATTATTAAGAGAAATGCATGAAGATAATTTTGTATGAAGTGTCCTATTTCTAAGGAGTGAGATCATAAAAATGTTAACACACATAAAGTTAAATAAAAAACAAACCATTGCTCGAGCTTGATTATTTATTTTTAGAGAATATAATTATAAAGGTGGAATAACAGCAACAACAAAAAAAATAAAAAACAAACCACTGAATTTTAAGACTTCAAACCAAATTTTTATTAAATGAAATTTAATACAAAATCAAACAAAAAAAACCGCATGGAATTCTAACCACTACGAACAAAGTTATCCACTTTTTCCGGAAACCCTCCCATTAAGGCTTTTATGGTAGTTTCTGTCACCTTTTTAGAGCAGGTGGTCGATCTACGTTTGAAATCTTGCATGTCCTGGGAGACCTTTTTTGTACCCTTTAATTCTCTTTTAACAAGAGCCCAATATCTCTCCACTGGCCTGAGCTCCGGGCAGTTTGGTGGATTTGCCTCTCTTGGTACAAAAACCACATTATTATCATTATACCACTCCAGCGCTTTCTTGCTGTAGTGACAAGATGCTAAATCGGGCCAAAAGTAAGTGGATACATTGTGCTGACTCAAAAATGGAAGAAGTCTCTTCAGCAAACACTCCTTGATATAAATTTCGCTGTTTATAGAGCCAGATGTCACAAATGACTGGCTTCTTCGGCCGCAGCTACATATGGCTTGGCATACTAGGAATGTTTTAGGGAATTTCGTTTGCTTTTTCGACCTAAATTTTTCCGCAACATTTCCTCGAACATCGGAAACATAAAATTCTTGACTAGGGAGCTGCGAAAAATCAGCCAGGACATAAGTTTCGTCGTCCATTACACAACAGTTATATTTTTGTATAAAATTTGTTTTCAGTTTTCGAGCTCTTGTTTTGGCATCCAAATTTTTAAAAGCGTTTCTATCGAGAACTTTTTGAACTTTGTAAGACTTTAGTCCTGCCTCACTTTACGTACAAAAAAGTCCGAGCATTGGGCTAACCGAGCTGTTTTTCTGCCAGATGTCTTAGGAGCTCTCTTAAAGATGCTTTTAACTTTATATTCCTTACTAATGTTACGATAACCAGTCGTTGTTCCTGTTCCCGGCTTCCTTTCAATTGTTAGGTGTTCCAGAGACTTTTTTACGACTTTTGAAACTGTTTGGCGGCATACATTAGTTTCTTTGGCAATTTTTTTGTATGTCCATGTTTGAGTTTGTTGAAAATATTTAATTATTTTTGAACGCACTTTTCTTTCATCGTCCATTCTGTAAAAAATTGCTAATTAAAACTCATGATGTAAATTAATTTATTAACTGACATATTTTTAAAATGTAAACTGCCGAAAAAAATAAATATGAGAAGCTTTAAACCAAAGTTATAGGCAAAAATGTGTGTTAACATTTTTATGATCTCATTCCTTATGTCCATAGCTGTACATATTTACTCACTTTAAATCACTGTTCAATCTTTTATTTACACTAGTGGCATCATTAGGATATTATAATTGTTGAAGTCATTGGGTCTATGGCTTTTGATTTATATTCTTACGGTGGTTTAAACTTTAGTTAATAGTTAACCCAAAAATTTGTTGTTGTTTTGTGTACATTTTTTTGACATTTTCTTTTGTTTATAGTTAAGTTAAAGTTAAACCTAAAGTATGAGACCCATCGTTAATTGTTAATTTTTGATAAAGAAAAAAATCACAAAATAACTTTCATTATTTTTGAAAAAATAAAAATCGTGTTTGGATTGTTTTTGTTTGAATTAAAAATAATAATCAAACAGAGCAAATAAACAGAAAATTAAAAATATTCAAACAGGAAATAATTGTAAAACAATCAGTTTTTTGAATAAAAGTTATAACTGTTACGTCTCTGATTTTAACAAATTCTTTTGTTAAATTTAACAAATCTAAATTTAAGTAAGAAATTTGTAAAACTACAGTGTTATCTGTAATTATACTGAGTCGTAGAATTTATCCAAATTTAGCATCTCGGGACCCTCCCCGGGGCTATTCCATATCATGTGAGGGCATATAAGGGCGCTCCTATGGAGCCAACATATTGTCCGTTTTGGAGTCGAACATTTTTATTAAAATTTTCCGAGGATCCAAGGCCCCACCAAGGTCCATTTTTGGATAGAGATAATCCCTTTCGCTGGGGTATTTTAATCAATTTTGCTCTATCTCTCTTAGTTTTCGAGATATGGGCCATTTTAAAAAATCGGGAGGGAAAGAAGTAGCGCCATCTTTAAAACTTCGGATACATTGGTGGCACCATCTACCGGGTAATAACAGTAACATGAAAATATTATATTTTAACAATAAATTTTGTTAAATTGAACGAATTGGTTCTTAAAAATTAGTTTTAAATAATTTTGAAAATTAGCACTCAAAATTAGTTAAAGTACTGAGTATTTTTAGTACTGTATTAAATGAAGATAACTAAAATATTTGCTTAAATCAGTGTTTCAACTAAAATTTTTTTTTAAAATTAGTCAAATCGATTTGAAACAGGTTTGACAGATTTTTCTACTGACGTATTATTTTAAGTGTACCTTAAAGATATCGAAGAAACTTGTCGGCTTTATTTTGCTGTTTGAAAGCTGTTTTCGAAGTGAGTGCCGCGTTTGCTCACAGTGCACCAAAAACAACAAATTGTCGATGACTCTTGAGAGCTATTTGGAGTAGTTTCGGCGAGATAAAAAGGACTTTTTTCGTCGGTATGTAACAATAGACGAAACTTGGATCTGCCACTTCACTCCAGAGTTCGGAAGTCAGCTGAGTGGACAGCAACTGGCGAACCTCGCCCGAAGAAGCCAAAGACGCAACGGTCAGCTGGTACACTAACAGAAAAGTCTGTAAAAAGTTTAGTTAAACCTACTAAAAATTAGTTAACAATAATGCTGCAGAAAAAACTGTTAAAATTATCAGATTAGGAACAGAAAAAAAAACCGTTAAATATACAGAATTTTAGTTATATTGGAGTTAAAATTTTGTTAATGGAAAATAGCAAATTAACCTGCTAAAATCAGCAAATTTTGCACTAATTCGTAGCCTAAAAAATCAGAAAAAATTTAAAATTTTCTAAGTTTTTTTCGATTTTTTTTAATGCAAATAAAAATCGAGCCTTTTGAAAACAGCAGTTTACAATTTTTTTAGCAAATATTTTTTTTTTTTCCTGTTTTAGCAGGATACTCATGCGCGGCTCCAGCAATTAATATAAGGGGGAAAATCATACGCCACAGTGGCCAAGTCTACGGTGGCGTATGATTTGTCCCCTTATATTAATTAATGGAGCCGCGCATGATAGACTGCTATTTGCATTCAACTAAATTTAGCTTAAAAATAGCAAAAATTTTGTATATATAACAGTTTATTTTTGCTATTTCTAGTCTACTAATATTTAGCAAAATTTTCTGCAGAGTTTACAGTACAATTTGTTATTTTCAATTAACAAAAGTTAACTTAAATATTTTTAAGAAGAAGGAAATCGCAAAAAACGGCCCATATGAAGAAGAAAAAAGTGCTCTTTCACCAAGATAATTCACGGTGTCACAAGTCGTTGGCTACCATGGTCAAATTGCACGAATTACACTTCAGTTGTTTCCGCATCCAACGTATTTGCCAGAATTGGCTACCAGCGATTTTTACCTGTTTTCAGACTTCAAAAAAATTTTCGCTGGAAAGAGATTTGGTTAGAATGAAGAGGTGATTGCTGAAACAGAGGCCTATTTTGAGGCCAAAGATAAATCATTCTATAAAAAAGGTATCGAAGTGTTAGAAAGGCGTTGGAGTAATTATATCGCTCTTGGAGGAGACTATGCTGATTAGGGTTCTCCAAAAAAAAATTTTTTTGAGCTTTTCATCATGCTACCCCCTGGAAATATTTATTTGGGTGTAAAACTACGTCCCTAAAAAATTAGAAAAATCGGAATCGGCATACGGATTACAAGGGGAAAATATTACTTTTTGTGCATTTTCTCGAAAACATTAATATTTTAAAACTAATTCGAATTAAAAACATTAAAAAATCGTGATTTGGAGTGAATTCTCTTTGTAATAAAGAAATACAAGCTTAAATCGGTCAAAAAACAGCAGAGTTATTACAATTTCCCCAGGCAAGTGATGTGTCGCTAACCACTAGGCTGGGTCGATTTGTGGGGAGGCAAAAAAATCGCCCATGGCTCAGGGAAAATCGTATTCTAGGGATCAAAATAAGAAACTTTGCCGAAGGAACCATACCTCTAAAACGAATTCTACTACCCCTAACTGTTGACTTTTGTCCCGTAGGGTCAAGTTTTGAAAAATCCCACTTTGACCCATTTAGAGTGCCCCAATCGAGTCCAAATGTATGACCGACCCCCACTAACTTTGGAGGGCCGATCCACCCATGCCAGTGGTACACCCCCTGGAACTCCCCTGGGGGGTTCCCCATACAAACATTTTAAAAAATCACCATTTTTGGCACTTTATTTTATTATTTTTTATTTATTTTATTTATTTTTATTATTTTATTTATTTTTTCTCCTTAGAAATTTATTTAGTCAGAACATATGTAAATGAAAAAATTAATTTAACTTAGTAATAGAAACGAAAAAATGCCCAGACTTGAAAGCAAAAAAGACTTCAAACAGTAATTTTTTTTATTTTCTTTTCTATTACTAAGTTAAATTAATTTTTTCATTTACATATGTTCTGACTAAATAAATTTCTAAAGAGAAAAAATAAATAAAATAATAAAAATAAATAAAATAAATAAAAAATAATAAAATAAAGTGCCAAAAATGGTGATTTTTTAAAATGTTTGTATGGGGAACCCCCCAGGGGAGTTCCAGGGGATGTGCCACTGGCATGGGTGGATCGGCCCTCCAAAGTTAGTGGGGGTCGGTCATACATTTGGACTCGATTGGGGCACTCTAAATGGGTCAAAGTGGGATTTTTCAAAACTTGACCCTACGGGACAAAAGTCAACAGTTGGGGGTAGTAGAATTCGTTTTAGAGGTATGGTTCCTTCGGCAAAGTTTCTTATTTTGATCCCTAGAATACGATTTTCACTGAGCCATGGGCGATTATTAAATCGACCCGCCCTACTAACCACTTAATCAAGAAATTCTATTCCAAATTATAAAATTTATTGAAATAATCTACTACTAAAACATTTATTTATTCTACAAGTTCCAAGAAACTCAGATAAGAAATATATTTTTCTATTTTTTCATTTGGCTGGGGCAGAGATTTTATTTCAGCGGATTTCGAGAAAACAGCGTTTTTGGCATTTATTTAGCCATTATGGAAGTTTTTCTTTTTTCTTCTTTTAGGTTCAAAAAATTTTGGCCAGAATATAACAACACAAGACTAAATACTTCAATCCTGAAAATTAGGGCAAAATATAAATACATTAAATTGCCCCTGTGTTAGGTCAGAGGTCAAATTTTAGGAAATTTTTTTTTTTTTTTAATATTAATCTAACAGTTATTCCTGAGCCGATATTAATAAAACTAATTTTTCTAGGTCTAAGAACAATATTTTTAGTTTAATTTTAGAAAATTAACCCTTAAGTGCTCTTGGGGCTTTTTCGGCCCCATGATGAAAATAGACTAATATTTCTTCAGTGGGGCATATAGGCCACAACAGCACTTAAGGGTTAATTTTATGAAATTAAACTAAGAACATTATTTTCAGACCTAGAAAAATAATATCAAGAAATTTCATCAATATCCACTCAGGTATATCTGTTATATTAATATGTTTGAAATAAATTAAAATCTCCTAAAATTTGACCTCTGACCTTACACAAGGGCAGTTTAATGTACATATTTATATTTCGACCTTAATTTCAGGATTGAAGTATTTAATCTTGCGTTGTTATATTCTCGCCAAAACCATGTGGAATTAAAAGAACAAAAAAGAAGAACTTGCCTAAAAGCTAAATAAATGCCAAAAATCGCTGTTTTTTTCGAAATTCGTTGAAATAAGATCTCTGTCCCAGCGAAATGCAAAAAGCAATTCCTACAATTTTTGTATTTTTTAATCTCTAATATGTTCTTAATAAAACTCTATAGTCCAATCGTTGATTTTTTTAAATTTCTTTAAAAAAATTTATAATTGTAGATTTGAAAACAGTGTTTACAAATTCCGACTTTTTTGGTACTAATTTAAAATGATTTAGCAAAAGACAATAGGAAAAATACTTCTTATCTAAGTTTCTTGGAACTTATAGAATAAAAAAATATTTCTGTAGTATATTATTTCAATAAATTTTAAAATTTGGACCCGAATTTATTGATTAACCGTTCTGCGACACATCAGTTGCCTGGGGAAATTGTAATAACTCGGCTGTTTTTTAACAGATTTAAGCTTGTATTTCTTATTACAAAGAGAATTCACTCCAAATCACGATTTTTTAATGTTTTTAATTCGAATTAGTTTTAAAATATTAATGTTTTCGAGAAAATGCACAAAAAGTCATATTTTCCCCTTGTAATCCGTATGCCGATTCCGATTTTTCTAATTTTTTGAGGGACGTAGTTTTACACCCAAATAAATATTTCCAGGGGGTAGCCCGCTCAAAAACTTTATTTTCGTCCATACAAGCTTGAAACAACCTAATGTTGATGAATAAAGTAAAATTTTGCCAAAAAAAATTGTTTTATTGGTTATCCTACGGACTTTTCAACCGATGTGTTATATAATTAAAATCTTACCTTTTGCAGTAAACTGTGTACTCGTTCTGTAGGTAAAACTGATTTTCGCTTCTTTGAAATGACGGTTTCTTTAGCCTCATTTAACGCCCAACAATCAATGGGTGATGGAAAGTATTTGCGAACTTTTTCTTCAACATCCTAAAAATAAGATTTTTTTAAGATTAAGAGATTTTGGTATAACTACAGTTTCTGAACGCAGATCCAAATGTAATAAAACTTTTTGGTCGATTAGTGCGGTTAACAATAAATAAAAAACCTAAGGTTAGAGCTTATTTGCGATTATAAATATCGGATTTATAATATAAATTTGTTATCAATAGGGCAAGGAATTCCATGCAAATGCATGTTTTTTCTCGAAAGTCTACAACAAGTTTGGAGTAAACATTTATCCAAATCATTAAATTTATAGCATAACGGCATCGATTTGTAGTTACATATTTCTGCATATTTTGTCAAAAATGCATATTTTGGTATATTTTGACTTCAAATGACTGTTTGGTGCATTTTTTAACGTATCCAGATAAAAAGTGTATTAATTCACTCGGGTCTGTGGAATGTCGTATGTGAAAGGTTAACAAGAGGAGGCGTTAAAAATATAAAGGAGTGGGATTAACTGGATGAGAAGGCATTGTCTACTGTAATCCTTAGTGTAAATGCATCACAGTTAAATCATCTTAAATTGTGTAACTCATAAAATGGAGCTTGGAAAAAATTAGAAGGTACTCATCGCCCAAGTAGTCCGTTTATAAAAGTGTCTTTATATAAAAAGATATTAGCACACAGGACAGACAGTGAAGATATGTCTAGTTTTTTAAATAATTTTTCTAACGCTGTGGATTAATTGGTAGAAGTAGGAATCCAACTCCAAGATGAATTCATAGTCATCATTTTATTATCCAGCTTGCCAAAGAACTACGAGCAGTTTGTAGTTGCCTGGAGACAAGGGATTCACTACCACAATTTTAAATTTTAAAAGTGAAGCTTCTAGAAGATTGTGCAAGAGAAATAAAAAACGAAACGCACGCGTATGTAGCAAGAAACAAAAATTATAATTCTGCAGAAAATGCTGCGAAAAACAACAATAATAAAAGGGGAAAAACTAATTTCAAATGTTTCAAGTGCGGCAAACGTGGGCACTATGCAGCAAACTGTAACGCTGATGCAAACAAAAAAGAAGAATTAAAAAAAGCGGCAGTATACGGTAGTAGCAGTAACAGACGTAAACGTTATAAACAAGTCATATTGGTGTTTAGATAGTGGCGCGACAGCGTTTATGTGTTGCAACAGAGCTTTTTTTGTTGAATTCAAAGAGAATAATGAAAACATTTATTTAGCGGGTGAAACATTTATGAAAGCAGAAGAAAAAGGAAAAATTAAATTGAAAGTTGAAGGCTGCAAAACAATTCTGCAAAACCTTTTATGTCTACCAACGATGAATGCCAATTTTGTGTCTGTAGGCACATTATGTTAAAACGGTTTTAAAGTGAAAGATCGGTGTCGAAAAAGTGGCAATTTTTTCAGAATGAGGAAGAAGTAAAAGTCGACTCCTGTTTTAATAAGTCGACAGTGCTGTACTCAAATATGACCACTTTATTTCTCTAAACCCATGGGAAATATCTAAAAATTGCAATTTTTCGGGGAAGATACCTCAGATTTTTCATACGGTAACTTATTTTTAAACAGCTGCGTTTTTCAAACCGCTCTTTATATTTTCAAAATTCCTCCTGACTTAAGTTTCGAACAAATTCAGAATTTTAAATTATATTTCATTTTAAAGCTGACGCCAAAAGTAGAACTGGAATTTACGAAAATGGGTCAAAGATTTTCGAAAACTCTAAAAAATATTAGTTTCGATTCTCATATGTCGTTAGTTACTTAAGATAACATTACAGAACTATTTTATTTTCCCTAACAAATGTATAGATGAAATAAAAAATGCCACTTAACCTTTTTCAGCCCAGCATTAATTTTTATATATTTTTTTTAACTGGGGAAGTAAATCAAAAAACGACGCAGTAAGCATTTTTAATTGAGTTTGTAGCTTTAAGTGTGAGATATAGCGATAAAAGAAAAACTATACTGGCAGATTTAAATGACATATCTATGGCCAAAATCTCTTCAGTGTAAAAAAAGTTATCATCAAAAAACTAATTGTAAGCGAAACTTGACAAAATTTTAGTAGTTTCTTTCTTTTGTGGCTTTTGTATCACTTACTATAAAATATGGTTAAACTGCAGTTTATGGGGTTTCGTCAAAAAAAGAAAATATGTTCCCCTCCAGAATTAAAAAGAAAAAAAACGAAATTAATTTTGGGAGGTGCTGGGACCCAGGAGGCCCGTGGGGGCAAAAAAACGAGGGAACATAGTACCCGATTAAAAAAACTTGATATGGGGCTTTATATAGTCATATGTAATTTAACATGTGTCTTTATACAATTTTATCCGAGAAATGGGCCCATATAATTACATAAGATTGCATCAATTCAGTTATAATTTGATAATATCAGATATAAATGTATCCGAATAATGGCGCGATTAGAGTGTCCAAAAAACCGGCCATTTCGATTTCTTCCAAGAAACCGGTTTCGGTTTTTGTTTTATTATAAAAATAAACATGTACAAATAGGAAAAAAGCTAATAAAAATAAGTTAAAAGCGCCCTCCAGAAACAGCTACTGAAAGCATAGGTGCTTTTCCACTAATTTATACTATCAAACATTTAAAAAGCGCTAAAAATCATTATTATGGTAAAATATAACTTAATATCACATTATTATAAAAATAATAACGAAACATTTAATTTAGATAACATTGTATCAGAATAAAAGTTTTACCATAAAGGCGCTGAAAGCGCTAAATAAAAAATAGAAAAACGACAAACTAGCAGCTTTTTATAAAAAGCACTAACCGAAAATATTGTGAGTTTTGGGTGATACAAAAGCGCTAAAGATAGCACGATCAGATGCAATTAGACAAAAATTTAATTGCAAATGACATTTTACACTACTGAATTCAGAAAAAAAGCTGAATATAAGTAAATTAATAACATCACAGGAAAACAATTACATTTCCAAAATTTAATTTATATACATATGTATGTATTTTTTTTAATCGGAAGTCAATCTACTCTTCTGAAAACAGCAGAAACACTATTACATTTTTGCTATTTTAAGTCTACTTATATTCAGCAAAAACATCTACTGATTTTAGCAGCATAGAATGTTATTTGCATTCAGCTAAAATTTATTTAAATATAACTAAAATATTTGTAGATTTATCAGTTCTTGTTTCATCATCCCAATCGTACATTTTTCTTAAATGGAACAGATTAATTGCCCATAAAAAATTATTTAGGTTTTTTGTAGCAACATTCATCATTCACCCTTTATTTAAAAAATATTCCAAACGATTACAAAGGATTTTCGTATCTTTTTTATTCGCATACATGTGAAAATATATTATTTTTTATATAAAGGAGAATAAAACTGCAGTTTCGTTTGTTAAAATAATACTTTAAAAACAAAACGCAGTCGAAATATAGAATTTTCGATCTATTAGCTTAAAAATAGTTTTGATAAAAACATGTTTAAAAAACCGGTTAACCGACGAACAATAACCGGTTTTCGGTTTATTTGAATTTAGAAATTATTCGAAACACGACGGTTTTTGGAAAATAAAAAAACCGGTTAACCGGTTCTTCTACGAAGAATTCTAAGCAACTTTGCCCTAAAAACCATAGGTCTAAAATGGATTTCGAGCTTGCGGAAATTCCAAAATATGTTGTAAGTGGTGCTTTATGAGTTTGAATAATGAGTTTTATTAATTATACCCTACACCAACCAGTACATGGACAGGGTATAATAAGTTTGTGCGGATGTTTATAATTCCAAAAAATATTGAAACTAACCACCTTTAAGTATACTGATTGACCCAGAATAACATTTTGTTTCGATATAACGATATCCGTCTGTCCGTCCGTCTGTCTGCATATCCACATATTTTTGTGCGCATGGTAGAGGTCTCAAATAATAAGATATTTCTACAAAATTTGGTATACCGTCTAATTTCGGCCCAAGGACAAAGCCTATTGATTTTGGTTCAAATCGGTCCATGGTTAGACCTAGTGCCTATAAAAAGGTTTCCCCAAAATTTTATTGTTTGCACACTACAGGTCGCAAATACGAAGATATTTTAATGAAATTTTATACACCGATTCAAATGGGCTCATAAATAAAGGCTATTGATTTTATATGGAATCGGTCCATGTTTAGACCTAGTGCCCGTATAAAGGTCCCCCAAAAATGGGCATATTCGCTCGCTAAAGGTCGCAAATATTAAGATACTTTGATAAAATTTGGTACACAAACTTATATCGGCCCAAGGACGAAGCTGTTTGGCTCTCAACCAGACTAGTGTAGGGTATCGTATAGTCGGAATGCACTAAGCCTAAAAATTTACCAAATGTAAAAAAAACCAATAGGCTTTGTCCTTATGCCCATGTGAATTAGCGTACCTAATTTCATTAAAATATATTCGTATTTGAGACATGTAGTATGCAAAAAACATTTTTGGGAGGAACTTTTATATGGGAAGTAGGTCTAAACATGGACAGATATTAACCATAATCAACAGACTTCGACCTTGGGCAGATATAAGTCGATGAACCGAATTTCATTAACTTCGTATTTGTAACCTGTAGCGTGTGAAAACCCAATTTCGGGGGTACTTTATATGGGCACTAAGTCCAAACGTGGACCGATTTCAACCAAAATTAATATGCTTCGTCCCTGGGATGATATAAATCGGTATACCGAATTTTATTAAAATATCTTAACATACCAACCTGTAGCGTGCGCTTATTTTTAGGCTGATTTATGTCATCAGCTTAGCAGTTTAGTCAAAAATAAAAAAAAATTTGAGATTTTTTTTTCTTAGAATAAGGAAAGCCGATGAAGACTCCTATCTAAAAAGTCCAGAACTATTATCCTGGTTAACAATTTTACACAAACATTGCAGTGAAGCACTACTCACAACATATTTTTGAATTTCCGCAAGCTCGAAATCCATTTTAGACCTAGAGACCATAGGTCTAAAATGGATTGCAGTGAAGCACTACTCACAACATATTTTTGAATTTCCGCAAGCTCGAAATCCATTTTAGACCTAGAGACCATAGGTCACTGCAATGTTTGTGTAAAATTTGCGTTAACATGTAAGCATTGTTAACAAGGATAATAGTTCTGGACTTTTTAGATAGGAGTCTTCATCGGCTTTCCTTATTCTAAGAAAAAAAAATCTCAAATTTTTTTTTATTTTTGACTAAACTGCTATACTGAGTTGCTTAGAATTCTTCGTAGAATCATTTCCCCACCTACCATTTTTAATTTTTTTTGCCTCCACACAAATTGGCCCGCCCTAATGTTCATGAATGGCCATAAACATGCATTCATGACCACACATGGTTACATAAATCTCCATATATGAATCATATTATGTGTGCATTAACGAAATTTGAGGTAATATCTACATGTATGATCACGCATGTTCATGCATGTTCAAGCGTGCTCATGTATGTTCATGCATATACACTAGACCGTTTCACCTTTAATAGACAGAAAAAAAGCAAATAAAAGTGCCCCCTCAAAATAAACCTTGGTTTGTTTTATGATGATTCCCAAAATATTTCGGGTCCAGGAACGAGATCTCACGAGCTGGACCCTTTTTAAAAAAGGTATTTTTTTTTTTAGTTTTTGGCAGAATTTTGGTATTTAGCTAAGGACGATATACACAATATTGGTATCAGGTTTTTTTGAGGCGCGTCCAGCGGTATATATAACATGTTCAATCATTCCTAGAAATGTCCAGATTGCAAGGATATTATACAAAAAAACAAGTTTTTGACTCTTTTGTATGAAGAATTTTGTGATTTAAATGTCAATCTTACATACCCATGTGAAAATAGAAATATATATGAACATATATGATCATACATTGACTTGTATATGATCATGCATGGGCATACATGGTTATATACGTCCATGCATAATTCAATGTATGACCATATATGATCTTATATATTTCCGTATATCTTCGGATCCGAAATTTGAGGGTATTCATCTCGTTGTGGAATTGAGATATACGTCTTCGTTTATTACAATGTTTTCCACGACCCATATTGGTACAATTAGAAAAGAATTTACTTATTTCAAAGGCAAATTATGAAAAGAAAATTATCACTAAGTGAATCGAGTTAAATTTTGACAATTATTGCAAGTGTCCTATTTTTATGTCCAAGTCAAATATGAACAAAGTTAAGTAATTTTGTTGTAAATATTTGCATGTTTTAAATATTGCAAAGTTTTATATATAATCTGAGACTACTTGATTACAGTTTACTATAATAGAAAAGAAATATAATTATTGCTTTATAATTATTAAGAGAAATGCATGAAGATAATTTTGTATGAAGTGTCCTATTTATATGTCCATATATATATATTATTTTGATCTACAAATAGTCGCCAGACTTAAAATGAAAGTACCTTAAACATGACCAAATTTTTCTTTGTTTTTAGCGATTTTAAATAAAGTTAACAACACTGAAATTTTAAAGTGCTTGTGCAAATTTAAATGTTACTGACACTTTAGAAAACATTGTTTTCTATTGTTGTTTATACATGAATGGATGTAACTACATTGCTAGATCTGTCAAAACAACAGAGTAGTATATTGGAAGATGACAAAGCAAATTGTGGAAAATGTTTTGTTGTTGTTTTTTCTTTGATATTTTAAATGTTTAATAACGCTCCTAGACGAGAACAAGAAATTCTCATTGAGTTTGTAATTTAACTTAACAAATATTTGCAGAAATTCTAAAAACGTCGAACAGTGCTTCGTCCCCATATAGCAAATCGGCAAAATTAGAGGAGTTATCGTAGAAGAATGAAATTCGGTGTGCTGGTTCAGAACAAGTAAATTAAGAAAAATTCGAAGTTTCAGCAAAATCGGTGCAAGGACATGACTACCTCCCATACATCCTTAATCTAAAATTTTTAATTTTAGCTACAATTATAAAAAGACTAAAGCGAAAATTGGTTACTGCCGGTCAAATTATGTCCTTTAACTCAATGGTTAGTTTTGTTTCATTCGGGGCAAGGAGATGACTACCTCCCATATATCCTTTTTCTAAAAAACAATATTCTGGCTTAATTTATGTTCAGAATGCACTAAAAGCTTAAAATAGTTTGTAAAATAATACTTTTTAGCTCTTTGGAAAATTTTGTTTCATTCGGTGTGAGGACATTAACATACCTCCCATATATCCTTTTTCTAATATAGGGGTTACACGATCAATTTTTGCCTTTCAAGTTTTAATACACTCACATTTTTTTACTAACACACTCACATTTTAAAAATTGAACAGCAACTTGATATCAATTTTTGCTTTCAAGTTTTGAGAAAACTTGACGGTCAAGTTTTAAACAGCTGATCAATTTCTTGTAAATTTATTTTTCTTTTTACAAATATTGTGCCGCAATAAAACACGATTGATAAAATACGGAACGTGAATATTTCGGTAAATCGACGAAATGATTTAAAAATCAAAATAAATAATAAATCAATTTCTGCTGACATGAAAATGTCTGTGGAATATGTGAAGAAAAAATAAAGTCTTTTCTAACAGCCTACAGTGCGGAAACAGCCCACAGAGGCGAGCATTTTTAGTTCTTTCCTTGACGACGGCATCTTGAACGCAAAATTGACTATCAAGTTGCATGCAGCCTACGTCACAGCTTCAAGTTCAACTGAATTTGACAAGCAGTATGTGTTATCAACTTGAAAGCAAAATCTTGATCGTGTAACCTCACTGTAAGAAACTATATTTCGGCTACATTTATTATCAGAATGCCCCAAAAACTTAAAATAGTTCCTAAAATAATACTTTTTAGCTCTTTGGCAAATTTTGTTTCATTCGGTGTAAGGACATGACTACCTCCCATATATCCTTATTCTCAAAAACTACAGCTATGGACATATAATTGGCACAAATTTAAATTGCGCATAAATTTAAGTATTTTCCAAGTAAATATATTTTAAAATGCAAGTTTTATCTCTTCTGACTATTGTTGAAAAAAATTTTTGTCTTAATAGTGCTCAAATGTTCCGTTATGTTTTGCTTATTATTAACCGTTATCATTTTTGCGTTAACAAGGCTGACTTAAAGTGGACATATAAATGGCACAATTTACTTAAAATAGGCAGTAGTCGTGTAGATTTAATTCAAAGCAATAAATATTCTTCGTAGTTCAAAAATAAATATAAAAAGTTAAAAAATTTTTTAAATGGGATCAGGAAAACATACCACAGGTGAGGAAAGGCGGATCATATGGAAAATGTATGAAGATGGAAAAAAAGTAGCGGAAATTGCTGAGATAATGCAAATTTCTCGCAAAAAAGTCTACAATGCAATTAATTCTTGTGTTGAGGATCCCGATATATTGACTAAGGGTAAAATTCGGAAGCCAAGGCCACGAAAAACAAATGAGCGTACGGATGCAGCTATAGTACGAATGGTGAAAATTGATCCATTCAAGTCATCAAGGCAGATAGCATCGGATATTAATGAAAATTTTAACATGGAAATATCAAGCAGACTTATCAGAAGAAGACTAAACGAATCAAATTTGTTTGGGCGCATTTCCAGAAAAAAGCCCCTACTCTCAAAAAAAAAAATATTTCAAAACGACTAACCTTCGCCAGAACCCTTAAGGACAATCCCATTAGTTTTTGGAAAAACGTGTTATGGAGTGACGAAACAAAAATTAACAGGATAGGACCAGATGGCAGAATCTTTGTTCGTCGTCCTAAAGGCCAAGAGTTTAATCCTCGGTTCACTCAGAAGACTGTAAAACATGGAGGTGGCAGTATTATGGTTTGGAGTGCATTTTCTTGGCATGGCGTAGGTCCGCTTTTAAAAATCAATGGAAAAATGGACAAGTTTCAGTATTTAGATATTTTAAAAAACCATATGGAGCCATATGCCTTCAACTCCATGCCAATAAAATGGAAATTCATGCAAGATAATGACCCCAAACACTCTTCCAAACTAGTAAAAAAATGTTTTTGTGCGGAGAAGATTGATGTTTTGGATTGGCCAGCCCAGAGCCCTGACTTAAATCCAATAGAGAACCTGTGGAATGAAGTCATGGTTGAAATTGCCAAGAAAAATTACAAAAATATGGACGAACTGTGGTCGGCCGCACAGAAAGCTTGGTACGCCATCCTCAAAACAAAATGCCAAAAACTAGTGGAAAGTATGGGTCGAAGGTGCGAAGCTGTCATCAGAAACAAAGGCCATAGCACTAAATATTAACGGTAAAATATTTGTACATCCCGAGTAAAAATAGTTATATATTGTCATATATAATGTGATTGGGCTATATCTGACAACGAATGGAGTCACATTAAGACACATATCATAATATACAACTACATCTGATATTATTTTTTCAACGAAATTTTTGTATGGTAATTTATATTATTACATATCCCCAAATCTGACTCTATATATAACTACATAAGCCTTATAAAACTAATGAAATTATATGTAGTGACCAATATGATAATAAATAATATATTTTAATTTTATATAACTTTCTATATAATCCCATACAAATTAATATATAGTTCAACATCAAATTTAGTTATCTGCAAATTCAGAGTTAATTACTCCATAGCCAAATATATTTCACGTGATGTTTTTGCATGTAATTATCATATTAAAAAATGATGCGTACGATTTAGAAGACAAAAGTATTCAAATAAATTTTTATTTTATGTTTTAAAATTTGAGTCTTCAAAATTGTTAAAACAATGTCAATTTAATAGCTGGTGTGCATAAAAAGTATGCCTACTATCAGACAAAATTTTATAAAATCAGATATTTTTATATCGAATTACATATAATTTGATGCCCTGGATATGGACAAATCTCGGATAAAACTGTATCAAATTATATCTAATTTGATATAATTAGACACATGTAGATGACCCATTTTTCGGATCAAGTTGTATGTCGTTGTATATGGGGATTTATCAAAAAAGATTTAATTATGTATGACAGCATATTAAGATTTTTACCCGGGATACCAAAAAATTTAACAAATGCAATATTAAAACCATTTCTTCCCTTTTTTTAAAATTGTGCCTTTTATGTGTCCAGCTCATTTCAATGGGGGTTTTTTTTTTCATAATGATAATTTTTTATTTACATTAATGAATTTCAATTAAAATTTTATATTAATATTAAATGTGCATAATAAACATTTGGAAAAAAACAAAAACTTGTTGGTTGTTATTAGTATTTGCAATACCCAGCAAAATTGTCAGATGCAAAGAACCGGTTGTAGAACAACTTGTTCTTGCATGCAACCTGTTCTAATTTATGTTCTATCATCGGTGATTTTTGTTTGAGTTTGTCCCAAAAGCAATAGGTTATGTTCCTCCAAACTATAACAGGTTGCTTTGGAACCGGTTCCAGAACAAGTTATAGAACCGGTTCTGCGACAGTGAGGCCTTCCATTTTGACTTCCAGGAATCAGTTCTAGAACCTGTTCCACGAAACCGGTGGTAAAAACACCTATTCGTTCCCACGGCACTCGGTTCTACGTACCGGAACCACTCGGAGCCCAACAAGCCCCGACCAAAGAATGCCAACTCAACAAACCTACAATACGTATGTATGCCCTCTTCTTTTTTCTAACCTGGGGCAACTTTATCCGGCGAACTTGCTCCAAATCCTTTTGGTCCGTGCGGGAATCGAACAAAATCCAGGACCATAGTTCTGCTCGGTTTGCCAGGACCGGTTACACTATGGCGGAACATCAGTCAGGTGTAACATCTGCGATCAGTGGGTTCACCTCAGGAAGGACAGCAGTAGAAACTGCAGTGGATTAAGAACCCATAGGGACTGGGACGTAAATTACGTGGCCTCATGCTGTATTGGCCAACGTAGCTCATCGTCATCAGAGTTGTCAACATCGGCGACATCGTCGGCTCTGACATCATCGGTCACGATGACCCCGATCCCGTCCCAACAGCAACAACCACAGCAACTACAACAGCTACAACACCAACAGCAGACACCACAACTAACACCACAGGGGGACAAGGGAAATTATTTCCAAATGCCAACCTCACCCACAGTCCACCTTGGACATGGTGTCCCCTGTTAACGCTGACGAGGCTCTGACGACCGAGTATGGGCGGTATAACCCGGTTCCCACGGCAATCGGACTATGTGCCGGAACGATTCGGTTGTATTCGAATCTTCGAATTTATCCGAGCAAGGATTGCCACTCCGGCTTTAAATGAAAATTATTAACTACAAATTCTCATTTTAAAGCCGTTACAACAACAACAACAACTAACACCACATGTGGTTGTCCCCCGACCTGAAGTGATAACCCTTATGCAGTTTAACTGCAACGGCCTCCAAGGCAAGATCACGGAGATAAATCGATATATGCAGCTCCACAAAGTCATGGTCGCTGCGGTCCAAGAAACTAAGCTCAATGCCACCTGTAGCCTTCAGAGTTGTAGTAATTACAACATTCTGCGCAAGGACCGCACACGGAGCGGAGGCGGGAGCCTCGCATTCATTATCGACAACACCGTGCAGTACAGAATGATGTCGCCTGACCCAAATGTACGTGATATATACATGGAACAGCAAGGTATAGCAGTAAGGTAATGAGCTGCCGAGATCGAATTGTACAATGTGTATATTCCGCCAGTGGCCAGCTGCCCCGGAGGATATCAACCGGACATTAGATTTATTCTGGTGGGTGATAACCGCATGGTGATGGGTGATTTTAACGCACACCATGAGCTTTGGCACTCCAAACTGGGGGAAGACCAGAGAGGGATAGCCCTGGCGGAACAAGTCGATGACTCCACATTCTGCACACTGAATGAGGACGCCCCCACCAGAATTGTAGGAAGTTGCACTAGCTCGCCAGACGTAACAATTTCGAGTGCAGGGCTGATAAATTACGCCTCCTGGCGGCCGATTATATCGTTGGCCTCAGACCACCTTCCTATAGTTATCGCGCTCGATAGACCAAGTGGCTTCATCGTCTCTGAACGCCGCACGTACATTAACCACAAAAAAGCTAATTGGTTAGCGTTAAGAGAGTTCACCAACCGCAAATTCAATGACCTACCTACCCCAACCGATGTGCGCTCCGCGGAAAGTTCCGTGAAATCGTCAACGCAGCGGCTGCTCGCTTCATTCCGGCTGGAAGGATCACCAACATCAGACCAAATTTCCCAGCCGAAGCGGCAGAACTCGCAGATGAGCGGGCCGAGCTTCGTTCGACCAACCCCAGCGATCCCAGGATCAACGAACTCAACCGGGAGATCAGCAAGTTCGTCAACGAGCACAAGCGGAACAAATGGGTAGATCACTTGAAAACATGCAACCTCAGCACCGGAGCTAGCAAGCTATGGTCTGCAGTCAAAGCTCTCTCGAACCCGTCCAAAAAGGACGACAGGGTATCGATCTCATTTGCCGATAGGACGATATCGGACCCAAAGAGGTGCGCGAGCTTTTTTAGCCGGCAGTTCATTGAGCACCCCGAGAGAGACAAGGCGAAAAAGAGTGTCGTGAGGAAGCTGCACGAAGTCCGAGGCAATAACGAGCCATTAGCTTTTACGTCAACAAAGGTTGCCGAAGCCATCAAAAGAGCCAAACCATCTAGAGCTCTAGGACCCGACGGAATTTCCATGCTGATGATCAAACAACTGGAGATGCCAGGAGTAGAGTACCTGACAAAGGTCTTTAGCCTTTCCTTATCCACTCTAATTGTGCCCGAGGTCTGGAAAATGGGCAGGGGCGTGCCAATTTTGAAGCCAGGAAAGGATGCGAACCAGGGAGAATCATACAGGCCTATCTCCCTACTGTCACTGGTCGCTAAGACACTTGAGGCTTTACTCCTCCCCAGTCTGACACAGCATTTTCAGCTTGCTCAGCACCAGCATGAATTCCGAAAGCAGCATAGTACAACAACAGCTTTAACCGCCATTGCCACACAGATAATCAGAGCCGCCCTTGCGAAAGGACGGTTCTAGTGGCGCTTGACCTATCAAAGGCATTTGATACGGTCAGCCACGCGACCCTCTTCAGAGACATCGCCGAATCCAGTCTCCCAAATGGTACGAAGAAGTGGAGTTGTGGAGTTTCGAAACAGAAAGTCCAAACCTCGTAGAATTAAACAAGGAGTTCCTCAGGGTGGAGTTCTCTCCCCGATATTATTTAATTTCTACGTTTCGAAACTCCCGGCTCCACCAGAAGGAGTGGAATTGATTTCATACGCCGACGACTGTACGATACTGGCGACGGGTCACGACATTGATGGCTTATGTGGTAGGTTGAACAGTTATCTTCATGATCTTACGAATTTCTTCACTGGAAGGAATATGCAGCTCTCCCCTGCAAAATCCTCGGCGACTCTTTTTACCACTTGGACGAAAGAAGTAAGGCTGGAACTGAATGTAGTAGTCGATGGCGTGCGAATTCCGACACTTAACCCACCCAAAAATATGCAACAAGATGCAGAGTAGGAACAAGGTCCTCAAGTCGCTAGCCGGCAGCTCTTGGGGTACGGACAAAGAAACCTTGTTGGCAACCTACAAAACAATTGGCCGGTCAGTGGTTAATTATGATTCGCCAGTGTGGTCGCCTAGAGTCAGTTATACCCAGTGGAGAAAGCTCCAAACCTGCCAAAATTCTGCCCTCAGGACAATTACTGGATGCCTACAAATGTCCTCAGTTCAACATCTTCATGAGGAAACGAAGCAGTTCCTGCTGGGATGTCATCGGAGGAACCACCCGAATCATTATCTTACGGAGGTGGATTTGTATTATGTATTTGTATTTATTTATTTTGGCTTTCTAATACAACAAGACATAAATAATATCTTATAAATGACAGCATTAGAATCAGACAAGTTATACAGTAATAATAAATTAAATTGTGGTTAAAAGAATTAAAAAATAAAAAATTAAAATAAAAAAAAAATTTAAAATTTAAAAAAATATAAATATAAAAATAAATGTATAAAAAAAATAATAAAATAAAAAACAGTTATTAAATAAAAAAAAAGATTTACATAATAATAATACAAGAAATGAAATGAAAATGAAAATCAAATGAAATGAAATGAAATAAAAAAAAAGATTTATGAAAAATATTCGACAAGTAATTTTCAAAATCTTATTGCGTTGACTATGGTCTGCAAATTATTTGGAAGTTGGTTACAGAGATGTATGGTGAATATAAAAAACTGACATTCGGAAGCATGGTCACGATGACGAAATTGGGTTATGCCCTTGCCTCTTGGAGATATAAAGAATTGTAAACGATCGTAAAGATATTTTGGCTCCTTTGTAATAATGATTTTATGAATGAAAATAACGTTTCTGCCCTTAAGATAGTCGAAAAAAGACATATTGAATAAACGGGTGGAATACTGGGATATATAATCAAATCTTTTTAAACTATAAATGTAACGGATTATGTTATTGTAGGTTATGCTAAGTTTTCTCATATCATTGGAGTTGCAACCAGTGAAAATTTCCGATGAATATAAGAGTGTTGGTAGAACATATGTTTTTCAAGCAAGGATCCCCCCGCCCCCCGAGGCATGTCAGAAAGGACCTTCGTATCTTTGAGGGCACGGTCCAGCGTTACATTAGAGATCCGCTGGACGAAGCATCCTACAGGGCAGGTATAAACGATATTCATCGGGACACGGTAAATGACGCCATCAATTCTTACCGGATGAATATCGTTCTTGGAGGTCGTCCCCCACCTATTACAGAAAACGAGGAGAAAACTCTCCCACGATCTACGATAGTCCCCCTCGCGCAATTGCGTTCGGGATGGTGTTCACGCCTTAATTCATATTGGTCTCGGATCGAGCCCACCATCCCGAACACATGTCCCGCATGCCAAAAAGGTCCTCACGACGTAAACCACCTCTTTGGCTGCACGGCACACCCGACTCACCTAGATCCCACGTCACTATGGACCCACCCGGTTGAGGCGGCCCGGTTCCTGGGTCTGGATCTAGCTGAGTCAGCAGAACAAGAAGAAGAAGATTAATATGCTTACATATTTTATTGCAAGAGTCGTTGCTACAACAACAACAACCCCTATTCTAGAACAGATTCAAAGGCAACCAGTTCATAAAAATTTTGCAGGGTATAGTAGCATAAGAAAGAATTCATGGTAAAATGTGCCATTTATATGTCCATAGCTGTATATCTACATAAAATTGAAAAATTGGGAGATGAAGAAAAAGTTAAAAATTTTAAATTTGCTGTTCAAAATTTTAAATTTTTTTTTACAGAAAATTATATATCCTAATGGACTATCTAAATCATAAAAAAAAATTACTTGTTTTTTTATATCTTTTTTAAATTTCTCTAAACTTTATAAAATTTTAGGTTTTCCGCAAAAAAAAGTGTTATTACTTAAATTTTTTTTTAAAGTTGAATTTTTTTTTTATTTTTACATATAAAACCGAAGCTTGTGTTTTAATTTTTAAGTTCTTTTTTTTAAACGTCCCGGTTGAAAATGATCGTATATGTTCATATATTGGCTTATATGGTTGCATATATGAACATATATGACATATATGAACATATGTGAACATATATGACATATATGGAAACATATATGGGATAATACATTCAAAGATAAGGGTTATATACGGGGATGTATGACACCATATATGATATTATGTTGCATATATTGTTCCATATATGGCATATATCTTCCTATATGAATTCATATATTATTCCATATATGAATCGAATTTTCTCATTTTAATGTCAGAAATGTCCATATATGGAGGCATAGATTTTTCTAAATTTAACACTTATCCCAAACCTGGTAGGAATTTTGGTACGAACATAGACTTTAACCCCAATATGATTTTTCAGTAATTCTTATCGTCCAACGCTTTCTAAAGGAAAAACACTTTAAGCGGGTGCATCTCCTCAATGGATTGAAATGCAGAAACAGTTTATAAAGTAAACTGTTTTATGGTTCAAATATGTTTATTTTTTATCAATGTTCGTACTTTTTTCACTTTAATGAAAAAATCTGATATTCTTTAGACCGTCTGCAATTGTATTTAACCAATAAAAGTATTTAATAATTAAATTAACACCATTTACAATTTAACAATAAAAAAATCATTTTGTAATTATCTGTAAAGGATGAATCAGAAGCTAGTCATCCCTCCCCACGCATATCTATTATTTCCTAGTATTGGTGTTGTCAATTTTCTTTTAAAAATACAATTTCATATCCACAATACTGGGAAACAGTGGATATGGGTGAACAGGTATGGTTAGCGTGTAAATCAACCTTAATATAAATAAACATTTCCGGAAAACATATTAGATACAATTGCAAATAGAGTCGAATATTCCTTACTTAAAGTAAAATAATTTATTTTAATTTTAAAATCGATTTCTTAATGTAGAAAGGCACTAACTCAATTTTTTATTTCTTTATTTATGAGAAAGAAAATTCTTAATATAACATTTATAACGTTGGACATAAAATTCTTTAAATGCAGTAGTTTATTTCATTATCTAAATTTATTACAAATCAAATGTAAACAAATTGTATATCTAAAGCTTTTAAAATTTAATAAAGTTTTGTCCTTCGCTAAAGAAATCCATAATTAAGTCGGGACCTTTCTACAATAAATCTATCGAAAGATTCCTTCATTTCACTTAAATATTTATTAATTTATCAGTAATATATAAATTTAAATATAATATATTTAGTTTAATAAAATAAGCAATTGCGGTATTCACCTAGTGTCTTCAAATGCAATAAAAAATGAGTTAGGAACAAATTAAATGTATTTTGAATTTATTTTTTCTACCCAGGTGAAAATGTTCATATATGTTCATGTATTGTCATATATTGTTTCATGTACAAGCATATATGGTTTAATGTATGATCATATATTAACATATACGTTATGTATGGAAGCATATATGGGTAAATACATTCAAAGAAAAAGTTCATATATGGTAATGTATGAATCCATATATGATAATATATTGCATATATTGGTTCATGTATTCCACATATCGTCATATATGAATGCATATCTTATTCCATATATGGGTAATATGTTTTAATTTTTTTTATCAGATAAGGCCATATATGAAGGCTCTATGTTTTCTATTTGAACCCTTATTCTATACAATTACGACCCTATTAGGGTTTATGTCCCGGGATTCCCGGGAATCCCGCCCTTTTTTCAATCCCGCAATCCCGGGAATTTAGTGCGGGATTTCCCGGGATTTTTTTTTATTCTTTTACAGAAGTTTTAGCAAGTATATTAAAATTTTGGTAGCTTTATTTCAATTAAAAACAGTGATTGTTTTAAAAATAATTTAAATAAAAAATATTTAAAATTAAAAAATGCGATTTAAAATTTAATTATATATATATGGGTGATATCAAAAAATGTGATAAAAACCGTGTAAGCACCTAATTTCTAATGCATGGATTACATTTGAGTTACATATTTCGATATATATCAGCGCATTGTCACCTGTTTTACAAAATTTGTAACAATCTGACCAATTTTTGGTTAATACATAAAATTTGTGACCAATTTTATAGGCCAAATGTAAACTCCGTAACAAGTAACTCATAAGGTTTTTTAACTTTAATATATTTTATTTTAATAACCAATAAAGCTAAATACTAACTGTAAGAATTTTTATGAAGAGGAAAAGTGCCGTTTTTAATAAAAATTAATACATTTTACAAACTTTTTCGTATATCTTAGCTATCACGACTTCAACTCTGTAACAATTTTTCGTCATAATTTTTGATAAAAATGCATATACCAGAATTTTGGAGTTATTTATTATTTATATTGCGAAAAGTATGTTATTTATACTCAAATGATCGTTGGACTGTAAGTAATCATCCAGTATATCAGACTTGAAGCTTTTATGCAGCATGTAACATTCTCGAGATGAAAAAGGATGTCTTTAATAAGATTTGAAAAAATGTTGTAAACTCCGTTCCTAATTTTTACACCAAACTATTTAACGAGTAAGAAAAACAATGTGATATTTGGATTCACCTTGTAGGCATCATGCGATTTTGTTTCGGAAAAGAAATTCTGACAAAGCGTTTCTGAAAGAAAACGAAAAAAGTAACCAAATGTAAACTCCGTAACTGTAAACTCCGTAACCACAATTGTTTGCATCAGGTTTCATTCAAATAAATGTAGATAAATGTTTAAAATATTTTAAAATAACCATAAACAGAGGTGATTCAACTAATATTTATGCGTCAAAAGACGATTCAACTAATAATTTTGCGTCAAATCAAAAAAAATTATCAGTTTTTTACCCTAAGCTGCTGGAGCGAAAAACGATTGATTTTGCATTGCATTGGTTTTGAATCGATATTTCGAGTCATTACTGACATTAGTTTGACAAATTAAATTTGTTTCACACAATTTAAGAATTTTTTGATCGCGAAATGTTATGTTTTTAATATATTATTTTGTAACTGCGCAACCGCTTTTTGGATTTTAAAAAATTTTATATTTTTGAAAAGCATTTAAAATGACCAAAAATACAAATTTAAAAAAAAAAAATTTTTTTTTCGCGGAATGAATTGTATTTTTATTCGCGAAACCGCCAATTTGATAAACACAAATTATATATCATTGGAAAGCGAGTTGAAAACCCAAATACGAAAAACTAATAAATTGAAGAAAATTAGTACTCAATTTTTTTTGTTATATCTTTTGCTTGCAGAAATGTAAACTCTGTTACAACAAAAAAAATTAAAATTGTGCAAAAAAAAGTTATTACGACAACTTGTAGAAGAGATTTTTTGCAATTAGGTTTATAATGACTAAACTTACTGATTCCATTAGGGTTGCCATATCGCAAAAGTCTAATAACTTGACACTTCGCAAAAATAACTTGATTAAAAAAAAAAAACTTGACAATAAAAAAATTTATAATTTTGAATACACTCGCCATTTTATTAAAATTCATAAAAAAATAAAAACAAATTTCAGTTTTTTTTGCAAATTTTGGGGACAAACTCGATAGTGCTACCAGCCATTGAAGTTTGGACAGATGGGTTAAATGGACCAAATAATAAAAAAAAAACAAAACTGACGAAATTGATTAGTGTTTTACTTTAGTTTATTCATTGACATTTTCAAACTTTAGGCCAAAAAATATATAAACTTTCCATAGTTTTCGAATCGTCAATTTGAAATTTTAACATATTTTTTTTTCTGAAACGTAAAAAACCAAAACTTTTTTTTTATAAATTTATTAAATGGATGATATATAATCAAAATAAAATAGCACTTAAGGTTTTTCTTGTCCCAGTAAAATTATTGTTTACCGATTTTTAAGAAAAACCGTCTTTCGTAAATCTCTACTCACGCTCTCAAAACCAAAGATATACCTCACCGCCATTTTATTTTCATAATATATCAACAATTTAATAAATTTATGAAAAAAAAGTTTTGGTTTTTACGTTTCAGAAAAGAAAATATGCTAAAATTTTAAAATGGCGTTGCGAGAATTATGAAAAATTTATATATTTTTATGGGCCTAAAGTTTTAAAATTTCAACGACTTCCTGCCGACTTCATCTTTCTTTTCTTATTGTTTAGAAATAAATGCTACTCAAAAAAATTAAAACACTAATAAATTTCATCAGTTTTGTAATTTTGCATGTTTTTTTTAACTACTGATACGACAAAAATTCAATTTAACTTGACAAAATAAATTTGACCTTGGCACTTGACAGGACCTAAATTAACTTGACAATCAAGGCCATTCAAGGCCATGTGGCAACCCTAGATTCCATTAAGAAAAAACCGAAATATTAACACTTTTTGCTTCTCACAAATTTGGCCCAAAAATTTACCACATTTTTTGATTTCACCCATATATACTTAATATAAAAAAATATTATTTAGGCAGAATTTTTTGGGTTTAGTTAAACCGAAACAAATTTTATTAGACATTATCAAGTTTAAATACCAACAAAAATACTCGTACCTCGGAAATTTTATATTTTTTAATGATGGTCTTTGTTCAAATAAAGCAATATACATACACAACATTTCAACATCAGTATTTCAGCTCCAAATACCTCCAAAAAAAACTCGGCATTAAAATTTAAAAAAAAAATTATAATATTTTCGTTTTTTTTTGTAATTGATGTAAGTGTTTTGAGTTTTTATTACCTACTTCAAATAATTTCATTTAAATTTCAATTGCTATTCCTTTATTTCAGTTGTATTTTTCAAATTTTATGTTTTTGTTAGATTAAATATTGTTGACCTTTGGTGTTGTTATATTTTTAGTATTGTTTGGCTTTAGGTCATAAATTTAAAAAAAATAAAAATCCAAATATTTTGTATTTTATTTTTCAATATTTTATTTTTTAATTTTCTTCCGATATTTCGATTTGCATCGGAAATCATCCTCTGGGATATTTAAAAAATACAATATATTAAAAAATATATTTTTGAACGGGACTGAGTTGAAAACTTCTCGCTGCACTTAAAGCTTACTGTTATTTTTAAAATAATGCATCAGATGCTTTTTGGATTTTTTATATGTTAATTTAAAAAAAAATGCAACAATGAAAATTAAATAATTTTTTTAAGTAGTTGTGCCATAAAAAATTTCTATTCAAAAAATACCAATTAAAGTTATAAAGCTATTTAATAATATTTTAGTGTCTATTTTTATAAAAAGATTTATACGATTTGCCTAAAACTTTGTGTGAAAAATACTCATTTTTAAACTTTTTAATAAAAATAGACGAATACTTCTGAAAATCTGCATAGAAACAAAATATCTAGAAATAGAAATTTTTGGATTCCATATTTAATCAAAAAATCGATCTTAATTCTGATTCTAAAGCTGGTCCGATACAAATTTGAACCCATTAACAATTCCATTATATCCTGAAAGAATTTATGATTCAATTTGTTTAACCGTTTAAACCGCGAATTAAATAATATTTAATTAACGTATTTCTAAGAGTTGTTTTAAAATTAAGACGGCCTTCCATACAAATATATTACTCGCATATTAGTTCGCTATTTAAATTGTTAAACGAATTGATCTCGAAAAAGTGGAAGATATGGATATTTTATATTAAGCCCTTATTTAAAAATATATTAAGTAGATTTTCCCATGACTGCAACCAAATAATGAACTTTGTCGTAAGTTTTTTTAATAGATATCGAGTTTTTCAAGTAAACATACGTCGGATATATTCATTTTCTAACGAGCGGGAATTCCCGGGATCCCGGGAAATTCAGAAAAAAATCCCGCTGTCCCGGGAAATGAAAAAGTCCGGGAAAAGAAAAACCCTAGACCCTATTCAATTACGTGAGCGAAAATTACATTACCCTAATTATGTCTACCGCACCCAGATACCAGATTCAGTTCTGATAACCGCATTTGTAGCCAATCGCATGGTTCGGTTGTGGTAGCCGAATTTTTCAGTTGTGGCAACAGAAAACCAATTGAGACAGGACTAATTTGACTATGGCACCAGAATTTCAGTTTTATCAAGAATAATTCGGTAGCCACAACCGAAAAATTCATTTGATGCAACTGAACCATTCGATTGGCAACAAATGCGGTTGTCAGCACCGAATCTATTTTCTGGGTGCGAAATAAGATTGTTTTGTCATTATTTTATCCTAGCTGAAGAACATGTTACCAAATTTAAAACTTTGAGGATTTTAGCCCTGATTTTGCTGTATGCATAATGCAATAAAATTGTTAATATAATAAAAGCCCATTTTCGCTATTTTGTACCATATTCTTTAAAATTATAATAACTTATGTACAGTATATTGCAGATTTATCTAATAATCAATTTAAAAATTCGACACAAAAATGAATGATGATTAAACGAATGCTGCAATTTTCTGCAAACTCGTTTATAGAAAAAAAAATTTTTAAATTAATTCTATTATAGGTACCATGGCTAGCTAATTGTTATAAAATTTATGCATTTAAAAAACTCACACAATTTTTTGTTTTGACTTTTTTATTTCATAAAAAGAAAACATATTTTTATTTGTGTTTTCTTTCCAAAAATGTGTAAAAAAATATTAAGAAAAATTCTACTTTTTGCTGCAATCTATGAATAATAAGTAAAGTGCTTAGTATGATGCCGTAAGAATTAACATATTTATCTGTAAATTTATAAATTTAAAAACGTTTATGTTGTTATTTACAGATTCTGAATGCATAGATAAATTTCATTCACACGCAAGAAAAGGAAGAAGAAAATTTTAAAACCATGTGATTTAGTCCGCAAAAATAATTGGATCTATGCTTCGTCGATTTTAAAAAAGCTCTATGGCCTGTGTTTGAAGACAAATAACATTTAAATGGCATTTTGTACAGTTTATATAAAAGATTGTTTAAAAGCCGAGACGTCTTAGAAAATTCTATCGTTTTTAAATAAAATACTTTAATATCACGGCATCTAAATCCTTTTTGCTACTCTCATTCAAATTGGATAAAAAGCGACTGCACAATATATTTTGCCTTCAGACGCGTCGCTTAAGTTGTTTGATGTTTCAATACAGAAATTTATATCACAACTTTCTTGAAAATTGTACGTTTTCTTTAAATTTGTAAAACATATTTAGGCTAATTATAATATCTATAACTCAGTATATTTAGTGTTTGTGGGATTTATATGGACCGGTAACTTTACATGAAAGAACCTGTCACTTTTACTGTAAGTTTCGCAGGAGCAGAAAGATGATCTCTTATGTTATATTACAGGACTAATCTAGGAAGTGTCACAGAACTTCCCCAGAAGAGTTAAAAGTGGGTTTATTAAACATTTTTACTGTATAAACTAAACAAATTCGCCGTACAAATTTTCCATAACAAGTTTTCTCTCTATGAAGCATTTCTAACTGATTTTATTTATAAAAGAAAACAACACGGTATTTTTCATATCAATTCTTTTCTTATATTTGATAAAATTTGTGATAATTTTTTACCTTGTTTCTTTATTTAAGTATACATTTAAAACTTTTTGTAATATTTATATCGCTACACGAGTAAAAATATTTTTCACATAACCATTTATGATTTTATAGAATTATATATCATTGAGTATTGTCATATATAACACTAAGTATAACTTTATATGATTATATCAAAATATATTTTTCAGATAATATATTTTTATATAAATATAATTACATTAACCCTTATATGATTTGATCCGGAAAATGTTGGATATGGTTAATATAATTAAGTATTTTTTGATATAATTATATAAAAATATACTTTTCACAATACTCGTCGACAAAATTGTATAAAATCATAAATTATTATATAAAAATCATTTTACTAGGGTATTTTTATTTAATAAATTCATCGTGGTAGAATGAATATAAAAGGAAGCTTTTTTTATTTGAAGTGGATTTTTTATGCAGTATATAAAAAATACATATATAACCGTACCAAACTAAAATAGAAAAACAATATTTTATTGAAAAAAAGGAAATCTAATTATATATGACCATATATAAACATTCATATATCTCCATATATGACCATATACGGCCATATACCCTCAAATTTCGGATCCGAACCCATATATGAACCCATATATAACCACATATGAACATTTTCACCTGGGTAAGTACTTTTTATTAAAATATAAGGAAAAGTACTATTTTACCAGACAAATTGTGAATTTCTTTGTCTTTGTTAAAAAATAATAAAAAACACGCATTCACAAAAAATATTTATATTTGAGCATACATGAATTCCATATATGATCATATATGTCCATATACCCTCAATTTACGGATCCGAACATATATGGAGCCATATATGGAACCATATATGGAATCATATATGCGCTAATATATGTTGTCATATATGAAAATTTTTAGCCGGGGTTATTATTTAAATTTTTGGTGGTACCTTAAAATTTAGCTCTTGCTAACTTTGTTAAAACTTAGGTAAAAGGGTTTGGACAATGTATAAAATTTTTAAATTTGCGATTAAAAACACATTTTTTTTCCAAATTCTATTAAAGAGCTTCAGGGTGTCCTAAAATCATAAATAAAAAAACAGGTTTTTCCATATTTTTTTTTTTTTTTACTCTACTAAACTTAAGCAACTTTGGGATTTCCAGTCAACAAATGTCTAAAGTTTTCGATGCCACCAAATATTATTCTATAAAAAATTTTCACTTAAAATAATTTTTTCTTATTGCGAATATAGTAAATAGCAAAACCACCGTGTTTCAAAGAATTATCTTTAAAAATGAATTTTTGCCAATTTTTTTTGTAAAGCACTTAAAATTTTATTTTCGTTTAACTATTTTAGCTTAAAATTTTTTTGACTTTAGCGCCCTCTGTTGTTAAAAAAAAGAGAAGGTATTGAATTCCTCTTTCATATTTATTTATGGTATTATGCCACCTCTTCAAAAATGTATAAATCACTAACGTTCCACACACATTTTTTTTTTAAATTTTGCCTATGGGACAAAGCACTGTGCGTCGTCCCATGACGATTTCCTCAGGCAAGAATGAAATCCGTATAGCGACATGCCTACAACGGATTATTTTTCACAATTTGTTAAAAACGTTTGGGATTTTAGCATATTTAATTCCTTTAATTTATAGTGAATAATTTTATGCTTTTCTTACCACAATATAACAAATCAGTCAAGATTTTTTTTACGTTATAGTAAAAAGCATTTCATGTTAAAATTTCAGTGTTGGTAACTTTCTTTTAAAATCGCTAAAAACAAAGAAAAATTTGGTCATGTTTAAGGTTCTGCCATTTTAAATCTGGCGACTATTTGTAGATAAAAATAATGCAAGACTTAGGGAAATTTGATAGGATTTCCAAATTTATACAGTTTGTACAGAACCGATCAGTACTCTCTAAATTTAACTATGTAATTTGATTTTAAAAAATCGTCAATAATAAGCTGACAATATACCAAACAAGAAATAAAAAGAAATCGAAACGATTAAGTTTGACCTTAAAAAAACTTTGTAATTTCAAAGGCAAAGAGATCATGTCGTACCACAAAAGAAAGATTGAAGTCTTCACTATCTATTTTTATAAACTAAAATTACCATTGCATGGGTCAAAGTTTAAGAAAGTAATAACTACAAAAATTTCATATAAAAATAATTAACCCTCTAATGCCCAAGGCCCCCAAAAAGCGGTCTTCAGATCTTAAATAGTTTTTGGCTTAATAACAACTTTTTATTAAACATGTTATATTATATTGAGAGAAAAGAAAATTACCTACTTTTCTGCTTTCAAATTTTTTTTTTTTATAAGGAAGGATGTTCAAGCGATAAGGATGTAAAATGAAAATTTCGTAAATTTGAAAAACTAATTTTTAAAACAAAAAAAAAACTATTCGAAAAATCGTCAAAAATTCATTTATGATTTGGCATACATTATTATTATTGATACAAAGCTAGTTTAAAGTCTCTACTTGTAAAAAAAGTTGCTGTTTTTGACCCAGGACTCACAGGATAACGGCAGGATACTTCTTACGAATATCTCTGACTCAAAAACTTTTTGAGAACATAGATTATATACTCAGAGCTAGTAGTAAGTATAAATTTTAACTTTTGAAATACCAACACTAGATAAAAATTTTCGGTATGTAATTTTATTTTACTGATAGTGTTATTTATAGAAAAACCAAAAATTATTTGACTATTGGATTTCTTGATTCGTCTTCATCAACCTTTATTGTGCTATATCGCCTAAATAAAGCGATAAATTTAAATTTTAATATTTGTTTCATGGTAGATTTTTCAATGCCGGATACATAGTTTAAATATTTTAGCATCAGAAGGAAGCGCATTAGAGAGTTATTGTAAAATCGTCAATTGAGGTATAGGCTTTACTGAAATTTTTTTTAGAGATTTTGTTCAGATCAGCTCCCAAAATTTGTTGTATGAAACGGGCATTATAGTCCATAGATTACAAATTTTAATAAACCGCACTTAAAAAACTCCAAAATAATGGCGGGACGCGAAACAAGATTTTATGGTAAAAAAATGTTATTAAAACACTTAATCAGCGACTTACATTCTGCAAACAAATCTATTAATGTAAGAATTTTCCTTTTTGTAAATTTTTTTTTCGCGATTTTTTTCATGGTTTTTTTTAACTAGCTCCCAAACTTTGTTGTATGAAACGGGCATTATAGTCTCTAGATTAAAAATTTTAATAAACCGCACTTAAAAAAATCCAAAATAATGGCGGGACGCGAAAAAAGACTTTATGGTAAAAGAATTGAATTAAAACACTTAATCACGATTTACATTCTGCAAGCAAATATATTAAGGCAAAAATTTTCCTTTTTGAATTTTTTTTGTTTGCGATTTTTTTTGCAATTTTTTTTTTTTTTCAACTACCCAGGTAGAAATTGCCGACGTTGCAACAAAAATTGTACTGGGAGAGCACTGTTTTTTACGAATTGGCGGTACTACTTAAAACTTACTTTGCCAATACTTTTTTCTGAAAATTAACGAGCTTTTTTAATTTATTAAAATTAACAATTTTATAAATTTTATGTATTTTTGCATCTTTTACACAATTATTTATGTAAGAGAGACATAACCATTCTTTTCTTGTAAAGTTTCGACAAAATGTATGATGTACACTAAAAGGACAGTAAAGTACTAGCAAACTACTAAAATTGTTATTAAATGTACTGGGATAATACCAAAAAAATAAAATCCCAAGCCTGCGCCAACGTTGGGAAATAACTACGGCCAAGCGTTTATTGGTGTTATCATTTCGACAACATGCCAGTACAGTGAAAGTTGAAAATCCGACGCATTGCCAGTACATGTACTACCGTCTCTAATACCGGGCCGACATTGTGCCGTTTGTATTTTTCTACCTGGGTAGCCACCAAACTTTGTTGTACGAAATGAGTGTTATAGTCCTTAGATTATAAATTTAAAAAAACCGCACTTACAAAATTGCAAAATAATGGCGGATCGCGAAAAAAGACTATGGTACTAGAATTGAGTTAAAAAACTTAATAAGCTATTTATGTTCTGCAAAGAAATATATTGATGCAAGAATTTTCCTTTATGCAATTTCTTTTCGCGATATGTTTTTTGTAACTAGCCACCAAAACTTGGTATCAAATATGGATACCATAGGCCTCGGATTATGAACTAAAAATTGTAATTAGTAATTTGTAAACATAATAATTTTAAAATAAAAAACTTCGACAAAAACGGCATGTAATGAAAAACAAATGGGTGTTTCATTACTATGTAAACATTAGGTAAAAGTAATGAAAATTAAAAAAAGGTTCATTTTAATTTTCAAAACAAATGAAAATAAAAAAAATATTCATTACCATTTTTTAACGCAATGGTAATGAAAAAAAAAAAAACCATTTCTTCAAAAAATGGTAATGATAAAAAAGCTCCATTACCATTACAATTAAGTCATATAAAAATGCAAATTTTTTAAACTTTTTTGTAATAATTTTCATTTTTTTGTACAAAAAAAAATTATCGATAATAATTTTAGTTATTAAAACTACCAGCATTGAAGATAAAGCTTATAATATGTATTTTTAACACGTAAAATTAAATATATGTTAAGTTTTTACTTATTTTTATATATTTTTAACATAATTTATAATAGCGGTACGTACCGGTATTGCTGTTTCGATAACGGTATACCGTTACCGAAACAGTATTAAATACCGTTACCTTTACCGTTACCGAAACAAATGAAATTTAATACCGTTACCGTTACCCTTACCGTTATTCGTTTCGGTAACCAACCTTGATTATAAGATATCCAAAACCTGAACTATTTTGTAAAAAAATTAGTGTATTTCCAGTTCCCCATTTGGGAAAAATTATCCAACTTTACGATACTAATGCTGTGGCCGATTGTGGAGCCCACACGTATTCAGTCGACAACTGCCAACCCACATTATCATCTACCTACTGCAGATTACTACAGAACACTAGCTGTGCCCAACAGCTAATCTCAGGAATCATGGCACATTGCAACACCAAATATAATCATCTAAGCCCAGTGATGGAAATTGATGACGAAATTATCATTATAAGTGATTCAATCGTGAACATCGAAGAAGACAACCATGAAAAAAGGACACTTAATGGTACTTACCTTAAAAATATTAAAAAGAGCAAAAGCTAAAACATGAATTATACGTTTGTTAGCAAATATAGAGCACACAAGATAACGGAACGCGAAATGGAGCCTTTGTACAAAAACAGCTTTCGTACAAAGGCGACCCCAAATGTTTAAGTTTTATTTGTTTATAAAAATAAAATTCGAAAAAAAACAAACCTATAGTATCACCAATTATTTAAAATACCGTTAACCCTAAACTACACTAGCGAAATAATTTAAAATATCCTAATGAAATTACTTTAAACTTTTTTCTATCAAAAAGGTCATACATAAATTATTGACCATCAGCTTTTATTGGACAGCTATTGTTTTCACAAAGTGAAGGTTCTTAAAGTTTTCAAAAATTCAAAAATTACTATTGTTAACCTTAAAATATCAGTAAATATTTTATTAAAAAACTTTAAAATAACCAAACGAAATAGCTTTAAATGCCGTTGACTCTAAAAATACTTAACGAAATAACTTCCCTACGGGAAATTTTAACAAACTGTTACCGAACTGGCCCCTTTATATGAAATAGACTGGTTACTTTTACATGGCGTTGTCATAGGAGGGGGAAATTGACCCCTTGTGACATGTCACAAGACAAATCCCAGGACAGGTCCCCGAACTTTGTTTTTTATGAGAGTTCAGAAACCTGTCCTAGGATTTGTCTTGTGACATGTTACAAGGGGTCAATTTCCCCCTCCTATGACAACGCCATGTAAAAGTGACCAGTCTATTTCATATAAAGGGGCCAGTTCGGTGACAGTTTGTTAAAATTTCCCGTAGGGTTATTATACCGATAGCCTTAAAATACCTTAACGAAATTTTTATGAGATAAATCCGAAAATCTTTAAAGAAAAAAATCCGAAAACGTTAGCCATTATCACTAACCTTTTGAATAGGTTGCCAACCCCGATAAAAACTCATAACGTATATATTTTTTATTTTCAATCTAGCACTTTCTAGCACTTTTTTTCGACGATCTAGCACCTTTTTGCAATTGTCTTATGGCAACACTGCTGATAATAATAATAACAACAAGAATAATTGTAGTTTACCCGAGCTCAAAACAGGTTTAAGCTCTGGTTTGCCTTTTGCTGATGTTTTACAATCAACACAAACAGCTTCTGTTGATGCCAAAGCTGTATACAAAAGTCTAAACACTGTTCGTACTAAGCACTTATTACACTTGATCATGAGTTGCCTTCTATAAGTACAAAAGCTTTAATGGTTACTGACAGTAAAGCTTCTGCTGTTAAGGCAACTACTGTTGTTAAAGTTTCTGATGTAATTAAAGTACCTGTTAACTCAAATGCCTCAGTTAATTTAAATGTATCTGTTAGTAACAGTATTGCTAATTTGGAGGTTTTTAATCTAAATAACGTAATTGATGCTCAAAGTTCATCAAATTGGAGTAATGTTACAAATAGGAAGAAAAAACCTAAAAAACATAATTTCATAACTGGTGATAGTGATAATTCTGAATTGGATGTGGTACAAAAAATGAAATGGATCCACTTGTCGTCATTTAAGCCAACAGTTTCAGAAGAAACCATTTTATCGTATGTGGGAAAACATCTTAATATTGCTAAGTCCCGCATGACATGTTATAAACTTATTAAAAAAAATGCTTCGTTGTCTTATTTAAAATTTGTTAATTTTAAACTTGGAATTTCAGCTGAATTGTATGAAAATCTGTTAAAACCTGAGTTGTGGACCTCTGACATTAGAATCCGTCCATTTCTGTTTTTTCAGAAAAAGCCGTTAGATCAACATCAAGTGCAACATCAATCCACAATTGCTTAAAAAATTTTAATAAATTAGAGAATAATACTATTTTAGATTTTAGTTATTCAAAAGATATGTTTAAACTTTTCTTAAATAATTTGTATTAATTTTCTAATTTTATTTTTAGCGAGTAGTCTGTAAGGATCATTGTTATCCATAGACTTTATAAAAATAAAGAAATGAGAAATATATCCATAACTTGTAGCCACATAATCTCAGAGCAGTACAAGGTCAGCTCGAAATATAAAATTAAAATTTTTGTTTTATTAATGATATTAAAAAGTCCGTGAACTAGGGACAGTCGCGGCTAATGTCTTAAGTCTAAAAAAAAAAGTTATTGATCTAAAAAGAGAATTAGATAAACAAGTAAATGCCACAGTTGCATGTGATATACGTATAAATGGTATTCCAATGTATGAAAATGATGACGTAAATAATATATTTAATAAATTATGTGCTACAATGAATATTGATAGACCTGCGGTTAAGTCAATATTTCGTTTAAAGAAAACTAAAGCTGGAATTAATAACGCTGATCCAGCTATTGTTGTCAGATTCGAGACACCTTATGATAGAAATTTCATGCTGAAATCCATTTCAGCTCTTAAACGAATGCGGAAGGGTCCCTTACGATTAAATGATATTGGTATCGCATCGTATACTCCTTTTAATGTCAAGGAAAATTTGACACCTCGAAATTTTAAAATATACAACTATGGACGTATAAATGGCACATTTTACCATGAATTCTTTCTTATGCTACTATATTGCAAATAATATTATTATTAAGTTGGAAAATACTTAAATTTATGCGCAATTTAAATTTGTGCCAATTATGTGTCCATAGCTGTAGCTCGATCTCTTAGCCCATCAAACAACAAAGTTATTGGGGGTCAAAGCTTTAGTTTTTTTTTGTATTAACTCAAAAAAAATTCATGTCAAATCGCGCCAATTTTTTTCTTCTTTCCAAATAGGGCTATTTTTTGCGAAATTCTAAAGTCTCACCATGTAAAAGTCTCTAGAAGTTTCTTTTTTCTCAATGGGTCAACTAATCGCTCTTATTTTTGGTCCTAGTGACCATTTTTTTTGTTTCCTTCCAAAAATGGCTATTTGTAAACGAAATTCTAAAGTCTCACCATATAAAAGTCTCTGGAAAAATGTCTTCCTGATTCTCAATGGATTACCTAATCGGTCTTATTTTTGGTATTAGTGAAAGATATTTCTATAACCTACTTAAAATTTAAAACATAAAAATAAAGAGGGTCTATTATAGCTTCATCTTCAGCCATATTATTGACTAAATTTTAACAGAAAATGCGAAAATAGCGGTAAAAAAAATAAGGAAAATAAAACTATTACTTTTATAATAAAAAAAAAACACAAAATTATTTTCCTATTCAACTAATTTTTAGCTTTAAATTTTTATTTAACAAAAAATAAAATTAACTTTACCCCTTACAACTGTGCCCGTATAAGGGTTAAAAGCAAAAGTTGTACCTCAAATTAAATCTTGTAATCTTACATACAATTTTGTGAAAACAAATCATACCCTTATATAAGCACATTTTTGATATTCAAAGGATTCGCTCTAAAAATTCAAAAAAAGGAACCGATTCGTAATGGGTTAATAAATTTTTACGGCATATTAAAGCCATTTCATTTACCTTTCCAATGGAGCTCATATTGCCCAAATCTGATAATAGCGAAGATACGGGCAAGTCCATGTTTCAACTTTGACCACAAGTAACACCCAAAATCGGAGTATTCGGTAAAAAAAAATGTTTTCCTATTCAGCCCAGAAAGTACTATCTGGAGAAAAAAATCAAAAATATCGTAGCTGTGCCCCTAAACTCAACTTGTTCCCAAGTTTGGTGGTGAAAGGGTTAAAATCAGTTCACTAGAAAATAAAATACGCCCAAGCATCATATCATGTCGACGTTCAGCCAAAACAGTAAAAGTTAAAAATCCTACGGATTGCCAGTACTTTTGCTACCGTCGTCAACGCCGGGACGATACTATGCCGTTTGTATTTTTCTTCCAGTGTACTTATTAGTTTTTTTGTTTTTATTATTTGGAACTGCATTCATAAACTGTAGTTGTTTCGATATAACAAGAAAATATTTTTATTGCAACTCTAACTTACTTGGACTGTATGAGGCAGTGGTTTTGCGCAAAGCATAGCTAAAATACGTAAACATAATGTCTCCACATATAGCAGCGCTTCCTCTTTGGCAGTAAGACGAGGATGTACTTGATCCAAGACCTATGGAAAAATTAATATAAAGACAGTAAACACTAAAATGAAATAAGTTAAAACCTTTTTTAAAGATGGTGTGAATAAACCCCGCCATCTAGCTGCATTTTCAGTTTTTGTAAAATCATATCCATCCGAATCATTCATTCCACCACTACCTCCAACTCCTTGTTGCACGGAAAACATATTTGATTTCCTTCTCACCGTCAAATAGAATAAACACTGGCAAACTTACAGCCATACACAACAAATACAACTGGCACATACACAATGGGTGACACTACTTGGTGGCGGCGTTTCCACAAAGATTCACCATAATCACAGTCTTCTATTCAAAACAAAAACTAATTTACTTCAAGTCTAAACTTTAGAATGTTTTCGGAAATCTGAAGAGGCTACAGAAACAAAATAATGAAATGTATCTGAAAAATTTACCGACGTTTATTATGTATTGGCCGCAATTTTGCTTGGTTGGTAGCCTGTAAGGTATTTATCTCATCGAAGGACACAGAGATACAAGTCGAGTGTCGCAAAATCAATTAGCCGCCGTCGCCTACTTCTTATTGGAAATCGAGCCGCCACCGATGTCAGCGGCTAATTTCGGATTTTTTTATTTGTTAGCGTGCAGTAGTAATTAAGCCGATACTTTTTTTAGTTTTCCAATTACCACTTTGAATTTTATTTTAAAGCTTTTGTTTGATGAACGTCAGAAAATCCTTTAAACCAAAATCCTTCAACTACCGCCGTAAATTTTTTTATAGCTGCCGTTTACTTTTACGTGTCGACATGTATCTCTCAATTACAGAGTTGTTAGTTTTTTTTTTAATTTATCCCCCGGGCACGGTTATTGGAGGATTTATCGAATAATTTTCGATACAACACTGATTGAACGGGGATACACAATTTATTCTATTCTCTTGTTTTTGTTTTTTCCACTACATAGTAAAAATCCTTTTTTTCGGTTTATGTTTTATACGCTAGACTTAATTATTGAATAATTACTTTTTAATGTTTACTACTATGGCGTTATTTTGGTTTTTTAAAATCAATGTTTTTTTTACAATTATACCCGTTCTATTTTATTAAGAATTGTGACACAAATTGTGAATTGTATTAAAAATCGATTTGATTTTGTGCTGCCAGACTGTATGTTGTTCGTCAACATGTTGACGGCAGTGATGAGATTTAGAGATTTTTCTTTTGTGCCGATCAGTGTTGCCACTTTAGCATATTTTCTGCTAGATTTAGCAGATTGAGTTCGAAAATTGAATATTTTTTAAAGAATAATATACTAAATGCTTTTTAGCATATTTCGTTTGCAAAAACAGATTTTTAGCATATTTTTGCCCACGCAAGATTCAGTTTTTATTATTTTGTTCAACAATGATTACAATACTCTTTTAAATGATTAAACGTGTATACGTTAAAAAAACTTTGAAAAATGTTTATCTAATACAAAAACTTAGCAAAAATGTGGCTAGGATAGCAAAAATTGCACTATTTTTTGCGCAGCAAATTTTTAGCATATTTTTGTATGTAGATGTAGATTGTAGATTTTCAGCATAATGAATATTTCAACATTTTTATAATTTGTTTTGGCCAGGATTATTTTTTGAAAATATGGGAACATTGTAGTGAGTGTGTGAATGAAAATATGCGAGTATGAGAGAAAACGCAGAGCAATTAAATTAAGTTATAATTAAGAGAGAATCCGCAGCGCGTTTTTAATTGTCAAAACTCCAAATAAAAAAAATAAACGCATAACAAACCGCAAGGTTGTATCTCTACATTGAGTCTTCAATTGAACAAACTTGGCTTTTGTAGGACAAATGTTTCCCAATATCTGTAACAAGGATGGGAAATTATATTTTCATTTCAGTATTAAGGCACATCTATACGCGAGAGAAAACTGCTAGAGATTCAGCAAAAAACACCTCTAAATAGCTCTATTGTGAATGATTTAAGCTATTCAGGGTTACTTTTTGCTCTATCTCTAGCAGTTTTCCCTCTCGTGTATATGTGCCTTTACCTAGTGTCTTGACATGCAATAAAATGATAGCAAGTAATTGTCAAAATGCTCTCATCTCAAGTGAAGCCACTCAATTTCAATTTTATTGCAATATCATGATATCGCTGACATGCCATCGGATCTTGCAATGATGCCAGAGATCAAATGTCACTTTTAGTTTTCATTTTAATTTTGTAATAGAAAAACAACAAAAAATTTGATAAAAAGGAATGGAAAAGTGTTTAGTTTTTTATTATTTGTCGGTAAACATTAATGTTTCATAAAATTTGGTGTTTTTCGAAGAAAAATCGATGATATTTCTTATCCATGAAATGGTCAAGTGTTCTCCACCACTGTGCAATTGATATCATTTTGACGTTTCGCTGCAATGGTTTTGACATTTCATATCATATAATTTATTGCATTTGAAGACACCGGGTTAGGGTTATAAAGTTGCAACAAAAAGTCGACTTTTCGACTTTTTTCAAATTTTGAAGTCGACTTTCCGGCTTTTTATATGAAAATTTCTAAATAGCAAAAAATCATATTTTTTTAGCTTATTTGGGGGTCAGTTAACTAGATTCGGAACGTAGAATTGGCACCTTGTTGGTAAGGAGCATAAATTCGACTTTTATGCATATAAAATAATGTGCTAATTCATAAAAAAAATTTATTTGGTATTTGAAGCTTGCTATAGTTAAAGTAGATATTTCGCTTAATAAAGAGTTATTAGAAATCTTGATTCATAATCGTATTTTAACTATAGATTAATTTTTCGATTTGATACTGGCAACACTATTGTTTATTTTCTCTCTTCTCCCAAATAAGTCGTCAGTGAACTACAAATTTAGTAAACGATTGACTCGGTAATCGGAAGTGAAAATGTATTCCCTTAAATTAGAGAACTAATGATGTATTAAGATAAATTTAAAAGCCATTAAAAATATTTTTTTTTTTATTTATAAAGCAAACCAATGGAAATGTGTGTAAAAAAGTAATATTTTAGAACATATTATTCAAAGCATACAAAAGTAATCGGATTTCGAATAATGTTTTGACAGTCTGTACATCACTATTGTTTTGTTTTTCTTTTTAATTTAATTTTTACATTTTTTTGGAAATTTTTTCGAAAATGGTCATTGGCTACGCAATTGTTTTAGTTTTTTTCAGTTTGATGGATGCAAGTTGTTGGAAGCCACACATTCTAGGGATGGGATGGCTTTAATAAATCATTTCATGCCTAAAAATGAAATAATTAACAATTAAATGGTGGCTTCCTCACTCCAAACTTTATAACAGGTTAAAAGTTAGTGAGTACCAACTATAAACCTTTATTATTTTCTTCATTATTAAGCAAATATGAATACTGTTTTTCACAAATTAGCTTAAAATCCTGCAATAAGACTGTTGTAAAAGTTTATGAATTAGACCATAAAATTTTTCCTTGTTTTTTATCATCGAACAGTGGTTTTAAACATAAAATGTAGCACAAAACTTATACTGTGTTATTCAAAAACTATTAAAATAGCCTAATTACAGATTTTTAGGCTAATTTGGCAAAAAGACTATTCACAAATGATTAATAAAGAAAAATTTATTAAACGCTTAAAACAGGGTATAGCCTAAAATATCTGTTTAATAAAGTTTGGAAAAAGAAAACCACTGTACAAAACCAAAAAACGTGAATTTACAATGATAAAATGAATTGTTTAAGAGTCATTCACCCAAGAATAGATGGAATACAACATTTTGTATCCAACGAAAACAAAAAAACTGCAAAAATTCCAAGACGAAACTCTTTTTTCGAAAATTTTCCCAAATTTGCATGAAAATAAAATAAAAATAAATTCAATAAAATAGTGATGCATTTATACTAAAACCATACTCGATATTCGAATACTTTCAGTATTCGTAATATAAAAAATTGTTTAACACAATTTGTTCCCATTACTTCTTCTCAGTAATGTTTAAAAATTGTTTTTTCAATATGTTTTGGTTTGTAATAAAACATTTTAATTTCCAAAATTTACAAAACAATATATTTACCCACAATTACCGAGTCAATCGTTCACAAAATTCATGTATCACTAACAATAAAAAGAGAGAATATACAAAGTGTTGCCAGAATTAAAAACAAAATTAATAAACTTTTATTGTACGTTTTTGAATACAATTTTTTAATAAAGGTTTAATAGAGATAATGAATGCTTTAGCAAATTTATGTTTTGAAGCTAAATTAAGAAGTTTTTTTTGAATAACAGCGATAGACATTAAGGATTATTTTATTCGTATACATTAACCCTTAAACGCATGGTGTAGCCATATGGCAACATACCAGTTTTGTTAATAAAAAAACCCACTTGATGCACAAAACTGCATTTTTGGGCATTGGGGACCCTTCTATACACAGTCTTCTTAAGGCACATCTACACGAGAGAGAAATCTACTAGAGGTAGAGCAAACAACACCTCTAATTAGCTCTATTGTGAATGATTTAAGATATTTAGAGGTGTTTTTTGCTCTATCTCTAGCAATTTTCTCTCTCGTGTAGATGTGCCTTTATAGTTTGCGCAGATTTTTTAAACAGTTATAGGAAAAATCTTGATTTTTCTTCGTATATTTGTGAAAAATCTCAAACGAGTTTTTTACAAAAAGTGTAATATTCAACAATGTTTGTTTAAATATTTAAAATGATATTCTCGTAATAAAATTAATTTTGGCGACAATAAATGTGTAGTTTAGAGTTTATATATATATTTTTTTTTTTTCATGCTCGTTAATAATCCCATTTTAGCTATAATAATATATTTGCCAAAAAAACATATTTTTCAATAAAAGTCACCTTGTTTCTAAAATAATTTTTTTTGTATTTTTCTTGAAATGTACACGCCTTTGGAAATCATATATAAAAAATGGTTAATCATGCATTTAAGGGTTAACGCTTTAACAAAACTAATTTTGTAGTCACCGAATTTTATTACAGCGTGAGCGTCAGACAGAGTTAAACTTTTAACTGTCAAGTTAATCTTCAAAAAATTAATGTTTAAACGATGAAGGTTAAAAAGTTGGATTAATTGTAAACAATAATAATAACAATAATAATTTCTCTGTCTAAAGGCAGATCTACACGAGACACAAAACTGCTAGATACAGAGCAAAAAACACCTCTAATTAGCCCTATTGTGAATGATTTAGAGGTGTTTTTTGCTCTATCTGTAGCAATATTCTCTCTCGTGTAGATGTGCCTTAAAGAAATTGGGGTGCTATATTTTACTCACCTGTGAAAACTTAAAATTAAGTTAAAAAATTTTCTCGCTTTCGACAAATCCTGAGCGTATATTGCATACACCGGCGTAGCTAGACCATTTTTCTAGGTCTTTTTAACTTTATTGAAAAAGTATCGTAGTTTTATAGGCCTTTTAAATTTTTGTTCTTCTGTTTTGTTTACGATCATCTGTGCCATCGGCAGATAACTATTCTGACAAGTTATGCTTTAAGCTTTACCCAATAAGCGCTACAAAAATTTAAATGAAGTCAAAGTCAAGGCTTTATTGAAAAATTCAAATTTATATGAAAATATCTATGGTTAACGTTTAACTATGGTTACACCGGTGAACGCGTTCAATTTTATAAATCGAACGGAAAAAAAGTGAATTAATTCCTTACTGAATTAATTCACCACTGAATTCATTCAATTTCATTTTCATTCAGTGAAATAAAATTACATTCAGTGAATTAAAAAAAAAATAATAAGTTCACTGAATTGAAAAAAAAAATAAAATAAGTTCACTGAATTAAAAAAAAATAAAATAAGTTCACTAAATTCAAAGCCTTTTTTCTGCCGTTCAGTAGAAGAAAACAATAATGTACAAATAAAAGTTTTAAATAAGCAATTTTACAGCGTGTGCTAGTAACAAATTAGAAACCGGATGCTGTTTATCAACATACATGATTCAAAAATAAAGCCTTTTACTATTAAAAATTAAAACTTTACAGATATAGATAAATTTGGAAAAAAAATATAACTATATAACTAGTTTGAAAAATTAATAGTTATATTTTTTTCCAAATTTATCTATATCTGTAAAGTTTTTATTTTTAATAGTAAAATGCTTTATTATAAATATCTTTTTCGAGAAACCGCAAACAAGTCGACATTGTACCTGTCAAACTTACTGTGACGGTCGTTTGCGAGGAGCGAATTTAACAACACCAAACAAAAATACATTTCCAAAAAAGAACCACAATGTTGTCTAATTTGTGTGTATTAATATATATACGAGTGCGTTTATTTCTATAAAATCATAAATGTTACAAAAAGTACAATAAAAATATTTTATGTTGAACTTACCGCAGTGTTTTTCCCTCACAAACTGACTTTACTAACAATATTAAAAAAGCAAAGAACTAAATTCTTATTTGTATAACACATAAGAAGTAACTGTCCTTTAATATAAAAAACTTGACGAATATAAAAACCACTGCAGTAAGATCAACATCAAAAGGGAATATGTAATTATAACCAACAACAGTATGCACAGAACAAAACGTTACTTTAAATTGGACATTAGGGATCTTCACAGATCATTATAAAACAAATTGAAACATAAATCAAAGAATATTTAAATGGACAAATTTATTATGAGCCATTGCGCGACAGTACCATCAGACTCCCAATTTTTAATACAATTTTGCGCAAATGTTTTAAAAAAAATATGTATCAAAGTTTCTATTTGTAAAAAATCCTTAAGAACATAGCAAAAGGCTAAAATGAAGGTGTTTTTTAAAACTTCACAAAACACACGAAATACACGACTGGCTGGAGGATGCTTTATGAAATAAAATAGACAATTTTGCATTACTGTTTCAATTCTTTTAAAAATTTAAACTAATATAAATTATATCTCCATGTCCTTTAAGATAAGGCTGCATTTGTTTTAAAACTGTTACACAATTAACATGTTAATTCTGTAAGAACTTTAAATTTTCTTATTTTTCCTAAGAAAGTGTACATACAAAATGTTCAAAACCACATCAATTCTAAAACATGTTCCACTAGAGCAACATTGAACCCCAACCCGTTTCAATGAATTTAAATTCGAATTAAAACAAATAACCTAAATTTAAAAAAATTTAATTTATATAGAATTTGACTTCTATAACTGCACACTAGGGTTATGACTAGGGTTTATGTCCCGGGAATTCCCGGGGCGGGATTCCCGGGAATCCCGCCCTTTTTTCAATCCCGCAATCCCGGGAATTTTGTGCGGGATTTCCCGGGATTTTTTTTTTATTCTTTTACAGAAGTTTTAGCAGTATATTACAATTTTTGAAGCTTTATTTAGATCTAAAACATTGATTTTTTTTAAATTAATTTTATTAAAATATATTTACAATTCAAAAATGCGATTTTAAATTCAACAAACAGAATAAGTATTAAAAAAAAATACTGTTTAGGCCAAGTTTTTTTTTTTTTAATTAGTTGAATTTGATTTAGTTAAACCGAAAACCAATTTTATCAGCCATTACCAAGTTTACCAACAAAATTTGTCGTAGGTACCTCGGAAGAAATTTGTTCTTTTAAATGATGATATTTATCTTTGTTTAAATAAAGCAATTACACAATATTTCAACATCAGTATTTCAGTTCCAAATACCTTCAAAATTTTTGTATTTTTAATTGATATAAGTATTTTTTACTTCAAATAATTTTATTTAAATTGATATTCCTTTATTTCAATTGTGTTTTTAAATTTTATTTATTTTTTAAAAAAATGCATCAAATGCTTTTTTAAATTATTTTTGATTTGTTAATTTGAAATACAACTATGAAAATTAAATAATTCCTTTTTAAGTAGTTGTCGCATAAAAAGTTTCTATTCAAAAAATAACAGTTGAAGTTAAAAAACTATTTAATATTTTAGTGTCTGTGTTTATAAAAAGATTTAGGGGAATTTGCCTATAAATTTGTGTCAAAGATACTCACTTTTAAACTTTTTTATAAAAATAATTCTAGACGAATACTTCTGAAAATCTGCATAGAAACAAAATATCTAGAAATATAATTTTTTTGATTGAATATTAAATTTTTGATTAAATATTTAAGCAAAAAATCGATTTTAGTATTAACTATAAAACTGGCCCTAAGTATCGTTTTATATCGAATACATAAACCAGGGCTCAAATTTAAAATTTGTGTAAGACGCAAATGGAAAAAATAAATGGTCCATAATTTTATATAAGAAACGTCTAAAAATATTTTTTTAATTCTCTCTATAACTAGATTTTAATAAATGTGTTATTTCACCGTCCGACACAAGTTTGCACCCATTAACAATTCTAATATATCCTGAAAGAAGGGATGTAATTAAATACCGCTGTCGTTCACTCTTTCGAAATCAATTCGTTTACCGTTTGAAAAGAGAATTATATTTAGTTAATATATTTCAAATTGTTTTTTAAAATTAAGACTGCCTTCCATACAAATATATTGCCTTAATATTAATTCGCGATTTAAACTGTTAAACGAATTGATTTAGAAAAAGTAGTAGATATAGATATTTTATATTTAGAACTTCTTTCAGAATACTTATATTAAGTATATTTTCCAAGGTTGGTTACCGTTATCGTTATAATACCGTTATCGCTAAAATACCGTTTCAAATTGAACACCGTTACCGTTATCGATACCTCTAAAAAAATTTATAAATACCGTTATCGTTACCGTTACCGTAATTTTTATGGGTAGTTACCGGTATTTATTATTTTATATAAAAATTAAAATTCTTTTATTATAATCTTGAGTGTTCTTTTTTACAAAAAATTTATAGATAATAATTTTACTTATTTAAACTACCAGTATTGAATTTATAGCTTAAAATCTATATTTTCAGTACTTAAAATTAAAAATATGCCGTGTTTTTACTTGTTTTTAACATAATTTTTAATACCGGTACGTACCGGTATTGCTGTTTCGATAACGGTATACCGTTACCGAAACATTCTTAAATACCGTTACCTTTACCGTTACCTAAACAAACGAAATCTGATACCGCTACCGTTACCCTTACCCTTATTCGTTTCGGTAACCAACCTTGATATTTTCTCATGCGTACAACCAAAAGATGGACTTTGTCGTACGGTACTTTAAAAGAAATTGAGTTTTTCTAGTACAACATATGTCGGATTTATTTATTTTTCAACGAGCGGGAATTCCCGGGATCCCGGGAAATTCTAAAATAAATCCCGCTGTCCCGGGAAATTAAAAAGTCCGGGAAAAGAAAAACCCTAGTTATGACTCATTTTGAACAAAAATTTTACCTATCACCACGTGATAGGCAATACTAAATTAATAATTAAAATCGTGTTTGCGGGTCATTTTATCAAAAAAACCTTCCGCACCAAATGCAATTTCTAAAAAAATTTTTGCTCGGGGATTTTGCATAATTTACATAACGAATTATTACAAGAATTATTGTAAACGACAAAAAATGTATCCAAAATTCCCTCCAAAAAGGTTTCGTAATATTTACCGTAAATAGCTTTTAATACGCATCGTTTGAATTTGATTTGTTTAAAACTTCGGAGGAATATTTTAATTAAACTAAAACAATATAAACCAAATTTCAACCCTATTGTTGCGGGAACTTTTTTGACAGCAGCGAAAAAGTAAGATTGCGTTTCTTAATATTTTTTTATGGCCTTTTTGGCTAGGGCATGTAAAATTTGATATTTGCAAAAAAAATCAAAAAGTCATAAGACTACTGCACACTCAGTGAATTGTCTATATGCTATTGATGAATTTATACACTGATTCAATTAAGTTTCGCTGGAATTCGTCTATTGAAACTTTTTATTGAATTGATGCAATTTTTCACAAAATTTTATGAAAATTTTCATATTATTTATTAAAAATGTCATACACCCAAAAAAGTTTTTTTAGAAAGAGATTCATACAAATTGTGAAGCTTTTTCATAAAATTTAATAAATTTGGCTTTTACTTTTTGAAGAAAACTTCATTAGCTTATTGAAAATTTTGTTTACAGCTCGTCCGATAAAATTCTCTCAGAGTAAGTACGCTCAAACTTTAGGTTATTTTTTACTGTTAATGGCCTTTAGTAACGAAAAAGATACTGAGAAACAAAGTAAATTGGTATTCTCAATTAACTGAAATTAATCTCAAAGAGAACTCAAATGTTTTTATCGATGCCTTTAATGAAAACTGTAGCTGTAGGAAGAATCTTATTAAAATTTAAAAAACTTTAGGTATAGCATTTCTTTAACCCTTCAGACCCAGCATACACGATTGTGAGATGTGATGTTTTCTCTTAAAATTATAAATATTTTCAATACTAATAGGTTTATTTAGATAAAAAATTTCAGTTATACTTTTAGCTAAATTATATTTCAGAAAATATGAATTGACACCAGGAAATTTTAATAGTTTTAGTACCATTTTACCTTAAAGTTATAAAATTAATACATTTTTGCAAGCTAGTTGGGTCTGAAAAAGTTAAATGCAATATTAAATTTTATAGTGTCAGTATTGATTAAAAATCACATTCAAAGAAATTTTGTATCTAAGCTTTTCAGATTTTAAAATTTTTTTCTAAATAAAAAATCTTGACTTTTACTTTAAGAAAAGAAACATGCTCTTTTATCAAAATTAATAATCACAAAGTGCCCCAACACTCAAATGTCAAATATCTTGGTATACATCTTGATCGTCGTCTCACGTGGAAGAACCATATCGACGCCAAAATAACACAAATAAAACTTAAAGCAATAGAACTTAATTGGCTAATTGGAAGAAATTCTAGACTTGGCCTTGATTGCAAGTTGTTGTTGTATAATTCGATTTTGAAACCTATACGGTGCTACGGCATCCAAATCTGGGGCACTGCGTCTGCATCAAATGTTCAAAAAATTCAAAGGAAGCAGAACAATATTTTGCGAACCATTGTCTGCGCACCATGGTATATAAGAAATGCGAACATACACTCAGATTTGAATGTTCCCACCGTTAATGATGAAATCGCAAGATACACCTTAAACTACTTAAAGAGGCTGCAACTGCACCCAAATTCATTGGCTCGTAAACTGCTTGAGGATCAAGGACACCGACGCCTCCTAAGAAGGACCACCGCTGATTTGGCTCTATAGAATAAATGTATATTTCTTTATAACAAAATGTTGGTTTTTAATTTCTATTGAAAAAATTAAAAATTAGTTTTTTCGACCTTTTTAAAATTAAACTTCTAATTTATCGTTTTTAACTTTTTCTATACATTTACTTTGCATTAAAATGGAAAAAATATTTAATGTTTAAAATTAAAATTTTGTCTGGCACTGGCTGGGCTTAATATTTTAGCTTTAGTACATAAGATTTGATAAACTTATTGTTAGTTTACTGTTGTTAAGATTCAATAAATAAAATTATGAAAAAAAAAAATCTACGTTAAGTAATCGATATGTAACAGTTTTAGGTTTGCTGTTCTTAACTTACTCATATTTTGTTAGTTTCAGCAGTTCTTTCTGCCATCTTCAACGAAATTTTAGTAGATTTAGCAACATTTTTACAGACCTTTTTTAAAAAATCTCAGATCCCGAAACTTTTCAACCTTTGAATATGAAAACTTTTTTATTAAATACATCATATTCATATATGACGTTAATATTTAATGAAAAGAGTCAGCTTTTTGTGTTTTAATTAATAAAAAGTTAATGAAATACATTAATTTATCATTAAACGATTAATCGATTAACCGCCAATTTTCTCGAATAACCGACCCGAATAACCGGTTAATCCATTTTAGTGATTTTTCGAATAATGCATTAACCGGTTAACCGTCTATGTCGAATAATTGGAAACACTATCAAATACTCAGTGAACAAAATTTAAAAGAGAATAGAATGACAGTTCTATTCCGTTCTTTTCGGTAACACGATCATTTCGTTCTATACCATGGTGTAACAATAGGTTTTTCCTATGTACGTTACCGCGGGTACCCGCGGGAACCCAATGCTACAAAAAAGCGTTTCCATTGTTGTAAATTGGGTAAATGAGAGCGTTAATGATAGAATAGCGAAAGTTCCCGTACTTTTTGTTCGGGTAAAATGGTAAAACTGGCAAATCACTAGTTGTTTATAAATCAGCTGTTTTAAATTTGTAAAAATAATTAAAAAATTAAGAAAACTTGTAAACAATAATAGCGTTATCAAATATCATGTTCTAATATTTTTTCTTTATTCCCTTCGATATTTTATTCATCAAATAGCCTTTTTTTTATATGAATAACTTTTACGTTAATTTTTGTGCTTGAAATGTGGTTTTGTGCGCACCCGGTAGTATGCGTTTTTTTTTAGCTAATTATTTGTTTACTCTCATTTTACCAGACTTTACCCAAAATTACGTCGAACAAACTTAATATAAAGGTTGAATTATTACGGTGGTTCTCACACGGCACACTCAGGGAATTATGTAGGTAAAATCAACTGCAAATGACAGTTAAAATAACTACATTTGCAGTTAAAAATGTGTAGATTACATTTGCATTTAAATCAACTGCAATGTAAAGTTATTTTTAACTGTTAAAAATCAACTGACAAATGTAGTAAAAACAACTACTAATGCAATTAAAACAACATACATGAAAATTATTATAAAACTGTACAAATAACTGCAAATGTAGTTAAAATAACATAAACAAAAATTATTTTAAAAATTATTAATTTAAATTAATTAATTTATGTACACTCAGGGAATTATGTAGATAAAATCAACTGCAAATGACAGTTAAAACAACTGCATTTGCACTTAAAAAGTGTAGACTACATTTGCATTTAAATTAACTGCATTATGAAGTTATTTTTAACTGTTAAAAATCAACTGACAAATGTAGTAAAAAAAACTACAAATGCAGTTAAAACAACATACATGGAAATTATTGTAAAACTGTACAAACAACTGCAAATGTAGTTAAAATAACATAAATAAAAATTATTTTAAAAATTATTAATTTAATAAAATCAAATTTATGTAAACACTCTTAACTTAATTTTATTCTATAATAAATTTAAAATTGAGAAATCAAAATTTACACTTAATGTCACTTTTATTTTTCACTATTAAGATATTGTTGTAGATGTCCGTCTGTGAGGGATAAAATATGGTGTTGTTTTTCACCTGGTAGAAAGGGATAAAAATATAAAAGAACTGAAAGAAAATAAATACAATATTTTTTAACATTCCCGTAAATAAATTTATATTATAAAACTTACCGATTTTAATAATTTAATAAAAAATATATAACCTTTTCCGTATTACGTGTCTTCACTCTTTGGCGTTGTTTCATGACTAAGACAAGAGAAAACAGGCTCTTCTCATATTCTTTCACTAGAAATTTCTAAACAAGCGCTTTGTACACATGCTCCTGTTTGCTTCGTGTGTTTACACACTTGAAAATTTAAGTATTTGTAAAAAAATTCAAAATAACTGCATAAAATAAATGTTACTACAATGTAGTAGTTTTTGTAGTTTGTTTTAAAGAATAACTGTTAAGAACATTGAAAAATTTTGCTCTAAGTAAATTAACTACAATTGTAGTTAAAATAACTACAACCGCATTACTACACAAATAATTGTCATGTAGTAACAGCAGAACTTTTCTGAGTGTAAATACTCTTAACTTAATTTTGTTCTATAAAGGCACATTTACACGCGAGAGAAAAATGCTAGAGATAGAGTAAAAAACTCCTCTAAATTGCTATATTGTGTATGATTTAAGCTATTTAGGGTTGCTTTATGCTCTATCTCTAGCAGTTTTCTCTCGCGTGTACATGTGCCTTGCCTAGTGTCTTCAAATGCAATGAAATGTGCAAAGAAATTTGAAAATAACACACAAAGCAACAACAAAATTATTTTCGTGTTGTTGTTTTGTGTGTTATTTTCAAATTTCTTTGCACATTTCATTGCATTTGAAGACACTAAGTTAATAAATTTAAAATTGAGAAATCAAAATTTACCGTTTTCCGGATCCGTATACGGACCAGAAAACGGATTTTAAGGAACATTCGAATCCGTTGAAAGTCCGTCAATGACGGACCGTTTACGAACCGTTATGTCGTGTAAAAAACTGACAAGTCCGTTGAAAGTCCGTCATTGAGGGACCGTTTACGGACGTCGTGTAAAAAACGGACAAGTCCGTTGAAAGTCCGTCAATGACGGACCATTTACAGATCGTTATGTCGTGTATAAACGGAGTGATTCCGGACCAAAAACGGACTTTTATATCTATCTAAATTGACTAATTTTGAGTAATTTTTTTTTTATTTTTAATAGATTTATTAATAACGATATTATTTACATTTACACTATTTACACTATATGTAGTACATCAGTTTACCTTTGAGTTTAGCTCTTTATCTAGCGCATTAATTCACGATAGTCACCCAGAATAAAATCGGTCATCTACATGCAAAAGAAAATATAAATTAGTTATGGTTTAATTGATTGTATTTACGATGGTGTTTTACTCGTAACAACAACAATTTACACACAATTTTGGAAAAATCGGGTAGCCGCGTTAACGTACGTGGAACAGAGCTTTTGTTTCAAAAACAAACGGTCTTACACAAACCATTGTAAAGCACTCACTAAATTTTATTAATCTTACCATCTAATATATGTATGCGACTTGAAGTTAGTTAATTGATAATGTATTGGACCTATTCCATCTACCGCCACCAATTTCTCGCCACAAAAAGTTTTTAAAATAATTTAATTGTTTTTATTTTGAATACAAATTAAAATCAATTAAGTCCGTATTTTACGGTACGGAAACGGAGTTAAAACGTATTGTGTTCGAAAATCCGATTACACAGTCCGTTAATGTTCCGTATACGTACAAGTTGTGACGGATACGTGTATTACCGACCGTTAATGTGCCGTAAAAGCCGGATTCATAATTTCGTACGTGCCGGAGAGTCCGTAAAAATATTTCTTGGGTATTTGAATACTCCCGTAAATAAATTTATATTTTATATTATAAAACATACCTTATTATTTTAATAATTCAATAAACTATATAACCTTTTCCGTATTACGCGTCTTCACTCTTTAGCGTTGTTTTATAACTAAGACAACAGAAAACATGTTCTTCTCATATTCTTTCGCTAGAAATTTCTAAACAAATGCTTGGTACACACATTCTTCTTTACTTCGTACACATACACACTTGAAGATTGAAGTATTGGTAAAAAAATTTAAAATAACTGCATAAAATAAATGTTACCACAATTTAGTACTTTTTGAAGTTTGTTTTAAAAAATAACTGTCAAAAACATTAACAAATTTTGCTCTAAGTAAATTAACTGCAATTGTAGTTTAAATAACTACAACCGCATTACTACACAAATAACTGTCATGTAGTAACTGCAGAACTTTTCTGAGTGCATCTGATTTTCTTATAATGAACTAAGTTTAGTACTCATGGCATTAATCCACTCTTTATTTTCATCATTCTGTGGTGTAAGGATTTCATTTGATTTGTATTTACCAACACTATTACCAACACCAGCTGTGATATTACTTTTATGTTGTGGTTTTAATCCTGTGTGTGCTTAAATTAAATGTTTTTTGCTTTCTGTAACTATAACAAAAATTTAAAAAAAAAATTTTTGTTTTCTAATGTAAATTTAAATTCATATTACTACGACCTTTGATAAAGTCAACAAAAAATTTACGAAACGTCAGGAAATATGAAATAAACAGTTGTTTTATTTGCATAAAAAACGTTAGGCCTAATTAGCTTAAATAAAATCTAGAAAAATCATTTAATTTACTTGGCCAAAAAAATAACAAATAAAAGGACTATCATTTTTGTTTACCTTTATATTTTTACGTTGTACAACACATTCAATTGTCGTGCTAGATTGTTCTCGAACAGACGCTTGGTGTTCGTGATAATTGATAGTCTGGCCGGACCGCGCCATTCCGGCCGTACCACGCTACAAATTGGTGACCCCGACGAGATTCTGGCCGGACCACACCATTCCGGCCGGAACTCGTTACAGATTGGTGACCTCCGACGTACGGGCTTATGAACTTTCTCGGAAATAGTTACGAATGGTAAGCACGAATTTTGTGATGGCTGGTGAAGGCGACGGCAAGGAAATAAAGGCAAACGCCACCACTGCTACCGGCAGCAATCGTTTCCATTGCAACATTCGCAATCGAGTTATTTTCTGCGCAGCTATTCATCGAATCAAAAATATGCTAACTCCTTTGATGGTCACACCAATATAATGAGAGAACGTTTAGATTCATTTCATTCGAATATGTTGCAGCTGCCACGAGGAGTAACAGCATGACCACAAATACCGCCACATCACTATCAGCAACAACGTCATTATAATCAACATCCACCTTTAACACAAACTTACTCATCCGAATCATGTTCCTATCAACATATGGGTATAGTTCAGAATCCCCCATATACAGCAACACTACGACAATCAACCCGAGCAATGCTACACCCAACGATGCCAACCAAATAGTTAAGCGCGTACCTGTCAATATTCCACCATTTTTGCAGGACCACGCTGGGAAATGGCTAGCTCAAGTAGAAGCACAATTTGCTGTCGCCGGAATCACGAGTGATGCATCGAAATTTAACACACACTCGAGCAACAAATAAATAGTATTTGTACATACAACAACAACTATAAACGCCTTTCACGATCTGTATCAGCTAAACGCCAGAAATGTCGTGAGCCTTGCGCGAACGCAAAATCGCACGCAAACGCAAAATCGAACGCTAGCGCAAAATCGATCGCAAAAGCAAACAAAATTCATCAGCGAGATTCGAAAATATCTATCGATCGTCTTAAAGCCGCATACATATTTAACGATGTCCCACAACAACGACTCAACACAATACCAGCGAAGAACCACAACACAATAACGACAAACGCGAGTGACTTCATCAGGACGGTACGTCCGATTTTCTCTTAACCCTCCGTTTTGCACATGTTCCGATAGTCACGTACGTAGCGCATGTATCTGGCCAGATACACTATGTATTTCAGTACATTTATATGAAAAATATGCTATTTTAGTGATAATATTACATTGTTATATTGTTATCACGCCAGGCAGATATATATTTTCTATTTTTTTTGTTCTTAGTACATGCTAAACCACCTACCCGTGCAAAAAAATTTTTAATGAGTAATAAAACAAGAAAAATTTTATTTTTGTGTTTAATTTCAAAAAAATAGTTGTTATAAAGTTCATTTCAATTAAATTTAGTAGTTATAAAGTAAGTTTTAATTAATTCTAAATTAAAAAAGTCTTACACAGCTTCAGGTAAGTAACTAAAACATGTATACTCTGATTTCGAATGTTGTAGGCATACCGGATTCGAGCACTTGGAACAAAAAAAAAACGAGTTAGTCGGCGAATTTTTTCATCTCCCAATATACAAAGCTGACAACTTTTTCTCTTTTGTAGAGTATCAGCACCACTTGAGCTAGGAACTACTACTGGAAACTGAAATGAAAACGAAAAACGAGGAAAATGAGATGTAATGAAGGGCAAATGTTATATCAATCAAACTTACATTTAGTGGTCTTCCAAAATACGATTCCATGGCCAAACGAGTGTTGAACTGTTTGATGATGTGAATGTTGTTCATTCGGTTTTCAATATTTGGAAGAACCAATGTATCAGCTAACGTAGTGAGTAGATTTCTTCTAGCACTATTTTTATTGAGACCATCTACTTCTTTGCAAATACAAAATGCAGCCAGTGCCATGGTGTCCAACATGTTGCAGAAAAACGCAAAAGTCCATCGTCTTGTTGACCGCTTTGTATTAAAATGTGTAACCATTTGGTCCATTCAATCTACGCCAGCTTTATTTTCATTGTAAAACAAAATTGCTTCGGGTTTCATTGCTTCCCCTTCACAATGTTTCGTATAATGAACGGTCGAAAGTAGGTTCACACATTTATTTTTTTTTTGGCTCGTAGCTGCAAATTGATACCAAATTTTCGTGGAATCCAAATAACGATGACAAAACAGGACGAGAACGATCCTTTCTCATTTCTTTAGGAATACATCTTTTATTGGAGCGAATGGTACCAACAAATGCCACACCAATTCTAGCCAGACGCTTTGCTCCTTCTAAAGTAGTAAAAAAGTTGTCAGTTACAATTGTACGGCCAGTATTGCTGTACGGCTTTGCGAGTTGTATCAGAACATTTTCACCTTGATTCACTTCCCGTTCTTCTCCTTCTTGTCGACCGGTATAGAGCTTTCCTTGCAGTGGATATTTAGATTTGGAATCGCAAGCCCACCAAATTTTAATGCCATATTTCGCTGGTTTTGATGGTATGTACTGAGTAAATTTAGTTTTTCCACGATATGGGAACAGTTGTTAATCAATTGTTATGCTGCCATGCGGACTATAGTTTTTGGCAAGATTTTCATTTAAAAAATTCCAATCGTCACGAATGGGTGCAGCTTTGTCATCGCGCAATCGATGAGCGCGTGTTCTACCATCATCAAAACGAATGTGTCGTGCCAGTGCAGAGAATCGATTAAAAGACATGGCTGCTCTGAATATGGGTAGATTATTTGACTGCCATAAAGCTTTTGTGGTTTGCATATTATTGTGGGAATAACCAGCTGCCAAAAGAATGCCGACGAATGCGTCTAATTCAGTTGCGGTCAAATCTGTCCAAACTTTTTGTTTTTTACTGGGATTAGCTGCATTCCACTTCTCGCGATTCGTTTCAGAAATGATAATAAATGTTATATTTGGTTTGAAAAATTTTTTGAACACCTCAATTGGAACACTGTTTTGTTCCTTCGGACCAGGTCGAAAACGCATGATATTGTGTTAACGTAAACGAACTCCAATATTTGGTTCATTTTTACACCATATAGTACCGTCCTTACCAAGAAAAGAATCTTCGGTAGCATTCTGTTCTTCAATTTCTTCATCGTCGTCACTATCAAACACTTCATCTGCTTCGACAAAGCAATCATTTTCGACATCTGAGGCATCGCCATCGTCTGGCATATAATTTAGATTCATATCGTCGTCATCTCCTGAGAAGTCATCAATCTCATCATTTGCAACCACTTCTTCAGCGGCTCTTTCACGCTCTAACTCATTGGCCAATGCTTCTGCTAGTCGTGTATGGAAATTCACATTACCACTACGAAATCGCGTATTAAAAACAAACTCTACTTCTTCACCCATTTCTTTTCTCGAATAAATAAAAATTCTTCCGTAAAGTATTGTCTGTACCTTTCAAAGTTCACTATGCAACTGAAGCGAGAAAATATAAAAACCAAAAAAAAACCCTTGTTTGTGTTTGACTCCATTGCTGTGAGAGTGATTTGAGTAAACAAACGCAGAGAAAAATAAAAAATACCAATAAAGTACAGTACTCTTCATACAAAATGTGTGTGTATCTGGCCAGATACATGCGCTACGTATACGATGTATAGATGAAAAAATCCACATAAATTTAGTTTGTTGTTTTTTTAATGTGTTTTTTCATAAAACGATACCTAACAATATTTGTAGAGGCCCAACAAACAAATCGTTCCGTTTACGTAACGTTTTCGGTCCGTCATAAACAGAATCCAACTCCGTTTACGCACCGTTTTCCGGATCCGTATATGGACCAGAAAACGGATTTTAAGGAACATCGAAACTGATTCAAATCCGTTGAAAGTCCGTCAATGACGGACCGTTTACTGACCGATTTGTCGTGTAAAAAACTGGCAAGTCCGTTGAAAGTCCGTCATTGACGGACCGTTTACGGACCGTTGCGTCGTGTAAAAAGCGGACAAGTCCGTTGAAAGTCCGTCAATGACGGACCATTTACGGACCGTTATACCGTGTATAAACGGAGTGACTTCGTACCAAAAACGGACTTGTATATCTATCTAAATTGACTAATTTTGAGTAAAATTTTTTTTATTTTTAATAGATTTATTAATAACGATATTATTTACATTTACACTATATTTAGTACATCAGTTTACCTTTGAGTTTACCTCTTTATCTTGCGCATCAATTCACGATAGTCACCCATAACAAAATCGATCATCTACATGCAAAAGAAAAAATAAATTAGTTATGGTTTAATTGATTGCATTTACAATGGTGTTTTATTCGAAACAACAACAATTTACACAGAATTTTTAAAAAATTGGATAGCCGCGTTAACGAACGTGGAACAGAGCGTTTGTTACAAAAACAAGCGATCTTACATAAACCATTGAAAAACACGCACTAAATTTTATTAATCTTACCATCTAATATGGTAGTTAATTGATGATGTGTTGGACATATTCCAGCTACCGCCACCAATTTCTCGCCACAAAAAGTTTTTAAAATAATTTAATTGTTTTTATTTTGAACACAAAATAAAATCAATTAAGTCCGTATTTTACGGTACGAAAACGGAGTTAAAACGTATTGTGTTCGAAAATCCGATTACACAGTCCGTTAATGTTCCGTATACGTACAAGTTGTGACGGATACGTGTATTACCGACCGTTAATGTGCCGTAAAAGCCGGATTCATGATTCCGTACGTGCCGGAGAGTCCGTAAAAATGTTTCTTGGAGACTCAAACCCCTAGCCAAATTAGAAATATATTTAAATCACAGTTAAATTCGTAAAATATCTGGCCAGATACATGTGCATGACGGAGGGTTAAATATCGTTAGTTGATAACTAGATGGGGGGCAGTGTTGCCAACAAATTTTCAAAATAAATGGCTAGATCAGACCCAAAAATCGCTAGAAAATCACTAGATTTATAAACAGTGCAAGAATATAGAGATTTATCGCTAGATTGTCGAAAAATGGTGCTTAAAGGAGTTTTTTACTCAAGAATTTTTTTTAATATGTTCATAAGAAGTGTTATAAACTTCTAAATAATAAAAAAATTTACGATTAAGCTGCAAATAATGAATCCCGATTTTCATTGAATTAATATTAGTATTGCAAATATTCAAAAGAGTGCATTCTACGGTGAAAAACTACATACCCATATTTTATCGAAATGTGTATTTTTAGAAAGTTTTTTTTACTAAAATCGTTTAAGAAGTTGTTTTTTTATAATAAAAGAATATCAATATAAGAATTTTACAATATTTTTCAACATAAAACTCATTTTTATAAATTATATTACGGCTGATCGACAGATTTTTGGCTAATAGCTACGGGACAATTTTTACCGCTAGGGGCGAAATAAAATCGCTAGATCGGACGAGAAAATCGCCGTTATGGCAACACTGGTGGGGGGTATTGTGGTGTAACGATTTAATTTGATTTGTGTTTACCAGCACTATCAATTTTGTTTACCTTTATATTTTTACGTTGTACAACACATTCAATTGTCGTGCTAGATTGTTCTCGAATAGACGCTTGGTGTTCGTGATAATTGATAATTAAATAGTTTTGTAATTAGAATAAGTTTAATAAGCCTAAATAAATTTAAATTAAACAACTCGCTACAACTCTTTAGCACTTCTGCATACGTTGTAGGCGTTTTAATTTTACTTACAAAATCAGAAATCGCCATTACATAATCATCCAAATTACTATTTTTAGTAAGAGTTCTATCTCTCAAACGTTTGCTAATTGGCAGATCATATTCTTCCACTGTATCATCTCTTTTGCGCTTTTGGCTTTGAACTTCTTCATTTTCTGTATTTTCATCTGAGTTTTCATAATATTCTTCTACACCTGAACTTTCATCTAAGTTTTCATAATATTCTTCTACACCTGAACTTTCATCTAACGAAACCTTTTCAGAATTACAGCCTTCATTTCTATTAATTACTTTTTCATTTGGATTATCGTCATCTTTTGTGAGTTCGTAATCTTTAAATTGGCAACTTGACTGTTTCTGACAATCCTTCTCCACACTCAGAAAAGTTCTGCAGTTACTACATGACAGTTATTTGTGTAGTAATGCGGTTGTAGTTATTTTAACTACAATTGTAGTTAATTTACTTAGAGCAAAATATTTCAATGTTTTTGACAGTTATTTTTGCAAACTAACTACAAAAACTACCACATTGTAGTAACATTTATTTTATGCAGTTATTTTGAATTTTTTTTACAAATACTTATATTTTCAAGTGTGTGTGCACACACACGAAGCAATCAGGAGCATGTGTATGACGCGCTTGTTTACAAATTTCTAGTGAAAGAATATGAGTAGAACATGTTTTCTCTTGTCTTAGTCATAAAACAAAGCCAAAGAGTGAGGACGCGTAATACGGGAAAGTTTATATATTTTTTATTAAGTTATTAAAATAATAAGGTAAGTTTTATAATATAAATTTATTTACGGGATTATTAAAAATTATTGTACTTATTTTCTTTCAGTTCTTTTATATTCTCATCTCTTTCTACCTGGAGAAAAAAAGGAAGCCAAACAACGCCATATTTCATACCTCACAGACGGACATCTACAAAAATATCTTAGTAGTGAAAAATAAAAGTGACATTAGTGTAAATTTTGATTTCTCAATTTTAAATAGAATAAAATTAAGTTAGGAGTGTTTACATAAATTTGTTTTTTATTAAATTAATAAGTTTTAAAATAATTTTTATTTATGTTTTTTAACTACATTTGCAGTTGTTTGTACAGTTTTACAATAATTTGCATGTATGTTGTTTCAATTGCATTTGTAGTTGTTTTTACTACATTTGTCAGTTGATTTTTAACCGTTAAAAATAACTTCATATTGCAGTTAATTTAACTGCAAATGTAGTCTACACCTTTTTAAGTGCAAATGCAGTTATTTTAACTGTCATTTGCAGTTGATTTTACCTACATAATTCCCTGAGTGCAATATTACTTGGTGACTGCTTTTTATTTGTATAAATATTTTCATTATTAGGTGCTTCTTTGCACTGAGTCACGTGTTCCTTGAAAAGTACGCCTCTGGATAATTCAACGCTATTTTTCTCATTATTGTAAATTCTGTAACGTTCGTCGCCATCATATCCCACTAAATATCCTTTAATAGCTTTCTTATCGAGCTTCTTTCTCTTTTGCTTTGGAACATGAAAGTAACATGATGCAACAATTATGAGGTGCTTAATACGAGGCTTATTGCCCATCCACAATTCATAAGGGCTTGTATCTTTTATGAATGCCTCTCCAGTTCGATTCAGAATGTAGATGGCACTATTTGCGAATTCTGCCCACAAAGCACCAGGAAAATTTATTTCAGGATTGGAATACATAAATGTTCTTGTCATTTCAACAATTGTACGATTTTTTCTCTCTGTACCTCCATTTTGCTCTGGGGTGTAAGGGGCAGTTAATCTTTGAGTAATACCATTTTCATCCTTTACATCTTTATTATTGAATTCCCCCCATTATCACTCAGAAGTTCTTTTACAACATGACCCGGTATTTTGGCATGCGCTATTATTTTTCTCAATGTGTCTTTAACTTCTAAATTCTTTTCAATAAAATAACCATAGCCAAATTTAGTATATTGGTCCTTAAAAACTACTAAATACCGTTTCTTTTGGAATGATGACGGAAACGGTCCACAGACATCATTTGTTAGTAACTCACCTGGATTTATTGGTTGTTTTCTAATACCAAAAGGAAGTATATGAGCTTTACCATACACTCACGGTTAACAAATTTCATTATCAGGTTTTACTTTTAAACCTAATTCTTTTTTCGTGATGTTCTTAACGTGCCTTTTATCTTGATGACCCATTATCTCATGATTTTTTCATTATCTATAGTTGAATTTACACTTGCGGGACGAATTGGATTAAAATCTACTTTATACAGTGACCCTTCTTTGTGTCGATAAACACATAGCATCAATTGGCTATTTACACGTAGAGCACACTTCGTTGTTGTTAATTGAAAAATGCTGTTTTTGTTCTTGTCGTGAGTAGCCAAGACAGAATATAAATTTCTTGATATTACTGGTACATACCAAACATCAGTTAATTCTAAGCGAATAATTTTCTTGTTGACTCTTGATTCAATTTGCATTACGCCTTTACCAATAGCGTCCAACGACTCACTGCCTGCAGCTTTTATAACACAAGACGTCTTGAACTCTTCAAATTTGCTAAACATTTCTGCAGAATTTGTTACATGTCTTGTTGCACCATTGTCCACATACAAATCATCACAGTTTGCAATCACATTTGCTTCCTTACATTCCAGATGTAGGGCAACATTGCTAAATTGATTTTTATCTTTTGGAGGACGACCATCTGCTATCCATCTTCTGCAATCTCAGACCCAGTGTTATTTTTTCTTACAATAATTACAGGTAGATTCGGATTTATCATCTTTCTTAGCGAACTTGAATTGCTGACCTCTTTTCTTATGACTCTAGGCAACTAAGGCTTCTTGTTCTTCACTGTAATCAAATTTTCTAAAGTTTCTTTCATACGTACACAGCTGGTTCGTTAACTCTTCAAAAGATCTTGTTTCGTTGTTTGTCATTAGCATCCAGCTACTTTTGAAATTCTCAAACTGCTCAGGCAAGATTTGCATCGTCTTACATACCAATAAAAGTTCTGGTAATGGCTGCTCATTCCTGCTTTTAAGCCCATTACTTAGATCGTTCCATAAACTTTTCAGTTTTGCAATATGCATGGATACATCTTGATTTTGACACCAGTTAAAGGAAAAAAATCAGTACATATCTTAAATACCTGATCCCTTGATGACGCTTCATATAACGTTTTTAAGGCTTCCCAAGCATCGAAAGCTGTTTCCTTATCCATAATCTTTTGATATACAGTTGATGTAAGTCAAACTCGGACAACAAATATTAACTTCTTTGAGGAAACATATTATGTACACATAATTAAAAAATTAAATATTTATTTATGGTAAAGATTGGTATTTTTAGTGTCTTTCTATTTGCGAACATTTTAGTTTTTATTCAATATAGAAGAATGCAAAAATAAGCATTTACCAAATAAACACAAGATTTTATTAACAAGCCTAACTCGGACACTTTTCATATTTTCAAAAAAAACTTAGTGGTTTTGGTTTTCTTGACAATTTTTTTTCTAAAAATAATTTGTATGTGTCAGAAATTTTAAAAACCAATTAAATTGAATTTGACTGCGAATAAAATACGTTGTAATGGGACGCCAACGAGGCCAAACTTGTATTGAAGTGGGCGAACTTATCATTAACCACCATAAAAGTGGAAAAACTGTCCAGCAAATACAAGATCTTGTAAATAGAAGTCACTCCACCATCCACGATATAATAAAGCGGTATAAAAAATATAAAGATGTACACAATAGATCAAAAACTGCTACCAACAAAATCTTTTCCGCTTCTAATGTTCGGTTTTTGGTAAGAAAAATCAAACAGAATCCATTTCTAAGCGCACCAAAACTAGCGGAGATTGCAGAAAAAGAATTGGAAACGAAGGCCAGTGACCCAACAATAAGAAATGTTCTGCGTGGTCAACATTATGGAGGAAGAAGATGCCGGAAGAAGCCGTATATAAGCAAGGTAAATCAAAACAAGCGGTTACATTTCGCAAAAGACCACAAAAACCATGACTTTTCCTTCTGGAAAACCGTGATGTTTACTGATGAGAGTAAATTCAATCTCTTTGGGTCAGATGGGAAACCATTCGTGTGGAGAAAGGCAAACGAGGAGCTGTTACCCAAAAATTTAAAACCTACTATTAAACATGGTGGTGGTAGCGTGATGGTATGGGGGTCGTTTTCAGCGGAAGGTCCTGGAGTTCTACATTTTATTGATGGGATAATGGACCAGCATGTTTATCTAAGTCTTTTGAAAGAAAATGTACCTACTTCAGTGAAGAAACTTAACTTAGGGAATCATTGGTCGTTTTACCAAGACAATGATCCTAAGCATAAAGCCCATAACATACGGTCCTGGCTATTGTATAAATGTCCACATGTAATAGAAAAGCCTCCCCAGAACCCTGACCTTAACCCTATAGAAAATCTATGGGATCATTTAGGGCAAAAGATTCGAAACCACACCATTTCCAACAAAAATGATTTAAGAAGAGTTTTACGTGAAGAATGTGACCAAATAAGCCCTGAGTATTGCAAAAAACTTATAGAATCCATGCCAAAACGCCTGGAGATGGTTATTAAAAATAAAGGAATGCATACAAAATATTAATAACAGCTTACAATACGCGGTTTTGTATATTTCAATACACTGTCCGAGTTTGACTTGCTGATATTTTTTTTGAATTATTTCTTGTTTAACTTTTTCTTGTATTTTTTGTAAATGAATTGATTCTTGAATTATACCAATAAAATGATGCTTAGGTACCCTATTTCTCACAACAATAAAAATCGTGGTTTTAATTTTTATTCCCTTGTTTTTGTTTACATGAAAATATATGTGTATAGTGTCCGAGTTTGACTTGCACCCACTGTACATTGTCAGATATGGCACTCGTGATCATCAATTTGGCGTAACTGTTAGCCTTTATAAATTTTTACCTGGTTTTCATCTGTACTTGATAGCGGCTGCGGCTTTATGAGCTTGCCATCAATAAAATCTACGGCTCCTTTGTGGTAGTCCAACAAATCACGAATTTTACTTTTCCATACCGACCAATCGGGTTGTCCCATTAGAGGCTCGTTTATATTCAATTTACGCTCATTTATATTCAATTTACAATATTAAAAAAAATCACACACAAATATTCTTTTTTATTATTTTTGACAATATTGAAAATTTTCTTGTTTATTTTTCTTGGGCCCATAACCAATTGAGTTAAATATTTTATTTAGACTAATAGAAAAAATTACAAGTATAAAATACAGAAAAAGAAAATGTGGCTAAGATTAGAATAAATAATTATTTGGAAAGTATAAACAAAATACAGTGATAACATTAAATAACATACAAATATCCACAATATGATTAACTTATTTACTGAATTTTTAGATATTCTTAATGAAAAAAGTGCTCTTCTTTTTTGATAATTGTACGGCCTTTCCTTTCTCCTCAATGTACTTTTTTTTGCCGATTTCATATCTGGCAACGCTAACCACTACCAAAGCCCAGCAAAATCTTTCATTACCAAATAAGTGGTTATATAATAGAAATTCATAGCTCCGCACAACTTATTTTTTGGCGTCTAAACTAGAGGGCTGAATGAATGTCTTACAAGACATTCTCTTGCATGCACTGATGAGAGATTTGATGATTTTTAATACTAAATATAACAAAAATTGACCATTTTACTTATTTGTAGTTATTTACAAGATGTTAAAATTCAGATCATTACAAAAAAAAAAATAAATGTTTAGAAATGTCCCTAAACTAATGCCCATTAGTGTGCCACTAAACTAATCGACTGCACTGTAATCAACGGTTTAGCTGAATTTGTTTTTACATATTGTTATTATTGCTTAAAAGAATGCGTATTGATGCATTCTTAAGCATCAATACTAAAACCAAATTAATAAACAATCACTCTAACTTTAACTATTGAACAAAAAGGACAGAATAGAAGAAAACAAGCAAACAGTGAACAGTAAAGAAAAAACAGATTTGTGAAACATAGAATAAATTAAAAACTATTAACAATTAAACTTAATCCTAAAACGTTACATTAAAATTGAATAAAAACATTTAAGACAAACTACAAAATTAAGGTGCGTTTACAATGACGGAGTACTCCAATCTATAGCAAATTCAGTTTTTTTCTTTTTCATACTAACACATTTTTGTATTGTGCTATCTCTTGTCATTCCACTCCGGAGTAAAACTTGTTTGACTCTGGAGTACAGATTTTCTACACTCTGGAGTTAACATTGGTCTGTTAACTGTTTAACATGACAAATATACCCAAAAAAACACATCTCCAATTTGTTCACATCTCTAATTGTCAACAAATTAAAAAAAATAATAACAAAATATAATAAATAAATATAAAATTTGTGGTGTTTTCGGTATTATTTAAAATAAAAAAAATATTGAAATAAAAAACCATAAAAATTCTGTGAAAAGAGTGGCGAAAATATGAAGTAAGTACTAAATGTCAAATAAGTTTTGAAGTAACTCTACTCTGCATTTCGAACAGTTAACATTTTAATCTGTGCTGCAGAGTAGAGTCACTCTACCATTGTGAAAGCACCTTTAAAAGTGAAAAAACAGTGATACAATTAATTAAAAAACTCAAACACAAAATTAACATACTACACAAATTAAAATTGTAAAACTAAATAAAACCAAAAATTTAAATTACAATAAAACCTGTATTTAAAATCAAAGGACCGTGTTTTAATAATTTAGGCAAGCCCTAAACATTTTGGTCCTAACGAACCGGATAAAAAACAAAAAAGTGTGAAAGTGATTTTTTGTGAAAACATAAAAATAAGTTCGGTTTAAAATATAGTGGAGTGATTTTAAAAGTGATTTGAAAAAAAACTGACCTAACTTAAAACAGTGTTTTCTTACTTTACGATTAAACTAATGAAGCCTTAAGGAGGCGACCTTTAATTGCCCTTTAAAAATAAAAAATTTTAAAATTAAAGTTTCAAAAAGATATTGAAAGAGATTCAAAAGCCAAAAACTAACCCCTATTGTTGTAGTGTAAATTTGGCTTAAAAATATACATTGTACATAAATATCCAAAATTAAATTTGCAAAATTAAATATTTCAAAGTTGACCTACAGAGGTGACATTAAGGGTATTCACGATGGTACATGTGCAAATTTGCAATTTGCTAATTTGCTATGCAAATTGTAACATATCGTGAGCGTCTTTTTTAAGATCAATTGCATATTTGCTTTATGAGCTATTTTGGTCACTGCTGCTAACTTTTTTCCTAAAAATATCGCTAAATCAAACTAAAAATCACTAGAAAATAGCTGAAAATGCTAAAATATCGCTAGATTTGATGAGAAAATAGCTAAATTGGCAACAGTGATTTTGTTTACGTCAAAAGTAAAAATACATCGTATTTTTGAGAAAATTTGTGAATCATAAAAATAATAATAAAATAAAAAAAAATTTTATGTTAAAAAATCACAAACAATTTTTTTATTTAATATCTTATCATAATATGGCGGCTGATATGTTAAAAACAGATATTTTGTTTTATTTGCAACTTAGCTTATATGCAAAGTGATTTTTGCTAAAGGTTTTTTTATTGCAAATGAAGAAAAATAAAGCAAATTGCAAATACATACATTTTGTTGTTGTGTTGATGCAAACGTTGTTTTTTGCAATCATTTGCAACGTTTGCATCGTTTGCAATACCCATCGTGAGTACCCTTATTGATTTGCCCTTAAAAAAAAAGATCCTTTAGAAACAAGTACATAAGAACAAAATATAAAAACATTGTGAAAAATAACTGCCTAACAGCAACAACAACAAAAAGTTCTTCAAAAACAAGATCTGCAGCAACATTATCATAAACCAATATTAAAGTGCAGTAGCAGCATAAAAAACTCAGTTATCATTAAACAAACAGCGATATCAAACACACACAGCAACCACATAAGTAAAAAACAACTTGAGTAAGTACAGAACAAAACAATTAAAATACAAAAAATAGATCGACAAACAATAGTGAGCCAAACAACAATAAATACATCTACCAAGTATTGTAACATTCCTGTGGTTGTTGTTATTGTCTACTTACTCTATTTTTTGCTGCTGCTATTGTTAAAGAAAATAATAGAGTTGCCGCTTGTTGACATTTTGTAAAATTTCCGGGGACATTTATAATAACAAATCGTGATTTAAAATTTTGACCCAATTTGTTATAAGATCTCATTTTATCGCTAGCAGGTATTTTTTTGACCCATATAAATTAATTAGTTGCTGATAATTAAAATTTTGCCGACTTTTATCAACATTCTTTTTGACAAAAAATATCTTTTTATTGAAAGTATTCACCTTTTTGATTCAAGTTTAACATCCTTTTTCGTTTGACCTTACTTTTTTCGTCCTATTGAATTCAAAATGCCTCTTGATAAATTCGTTAACTGTACAAATGACTTGCTGGATTTTGAAAGCTTTCATTCTGAGACCGCGGCCGAAGATAATATTCACGCTCTAGAAATTCTTCGCGTCGAACTCGACTCTCTTTGGACCCAAGTCAAAAGCACTTATGAAGAGTGCCGGGACTTAAAGCAGGGACCAGACGCAAAACCAATTGACAAAACTAAACTCCGGAATCGGTACAAAGAGGCCCTCACAGCATATAAAAGTTGTGCTGCTACTATAAATGCGGAAATTCAGGATTTATCAGAAACAAATGAGTCAGCAGCAAATAAATTAGGTCGTCAATCTTCCTCTAGCCCTCCAACATTATACAATAATTCAGTTTCTTATATGATGTTGCCACAGTGTGATATGGATCCATTTTACGGGGAACCCACAAAATGGCCCACATTTCGGGATCTTTTCACGGCCATCTGTGTAAGAAGCGACAAAATGCGAAAAATCGAAAAGCTGATTTATTTGAAACAAAAAATTGGAGGCGACGCTAACATTGTACTTGGAAACGTACCTATGACCAATGAGGGATTTGACCTTGCTTGGAATAGGTTATTAAAACGTTATGACAATAAAAGGGAACAAGTAAATGAACAACTTAGGATTCTTTTTGATCTCCCAAACGTTTCTATTGATTCATCTGCCTCAGTTCAAATACTACAATGCGCAGCTAACGGTATTTTAGAAACACTTAATACCTTAGGAATCAATTATTGTTGTTGGGACCCAATCATGGTTTTTATATGCCAGATAAAACTTCCCAGAATATTTGTAGAGGAATTCGAAAATACACTTGAGGACTGTGCAGAGATACCAAATTGGACGCAATTTGATAATTTGTTGACAAAAAAATTTAAAACTACAGTCCAGCGTAAACATAAAGGCAACAAAATTACCAAGTGTTCAACCTCAAACCGAAAACAACCCCTCAAATAGGGAGAAAAAAGTCAATTCATTACAAATAAGTACCTCACAAATCAATAATAGGTCAAAACAGAAAAATCACTCACAACCAAACAGGGGCATTCAAAATCATTCTAAGTACAATTGCCCTCATTGTAAAGAGGCCCACCCATTAAGAAATTGTCCCAAATTTTTAGAAAAAAATGTAAATGATAAAATTTAAATAGTTATAGTCACAAATACATGCTACAACTGCCTCGGTGTTAATCATAGCGTCAAGGATTGCAAAAGTAAATATATTCATATATTTAGTTAGAATATTCTTCCACCTCAAGTCCAAATTCTAATATGATATTGTCATAGTAGATTTTTATTTGTTGTTTCAAAAAGGGTTGATCATTTTCATGATAGACACTAAAATTGTTTCGTAGACATCACTCTACTCTTCAGTTGTCCGCAAGAAGAAAATGATAACTTTCATACTCAAACCGAGACATTACATAAGGTACAAAAAACCAACGGGATGAGAATTTTGTACTTTCGTATATGAACTGTCTGATTTGGTAAAACCAGTTATAAATCAACTCCTTTTTGAAAGCAACAATTACATAAAAGTACCCTTTGGGTACTATTTATATGTATGTCTGTTGTCAATACATTTTGTAAAAAGAACTAATTTTAAACTCAAAACAAAATAAATATTTGAATGAGATTTTAGCCGTGGTGTGCTTATTTTCAACAATTATTTTAATTTTTGCATTAAAAAATACAAAAATTGTTTTTTCGGACTTTCTATATTTTCATATATTTAGTTAGAATATTCTTCCACCTCAAGTCCAAATTCTAATATGATATTGTCATATTAGATTTTTATTTGTTGTTTCAAAAAGGGTTGATCATTTTCATGATAGGCAATACAATTGTTTCGTAGACATCACTCTACTCTTCAGTTGTCCGCAAGAAGAAAATGATAACTTTCATACTCAAACCGAGACATTACATAAGGTACAAAAAACCAACGGGATGAGAATTTTGTACTTTCGTATATGAACTGTCTGATTTGGTAAAACCAGTTATAAATCAACTCCTTTTTGAAAGCAACAATTACATAAAAGTACCCTATGGGTACTATTTATATGTATGTCTGTTGTCAATACATTTTGTAAAAACAACTAATTTTAAACTCAAAACAAAATAAATATTTGAATGAGATTTTAGCCGTGGTGTGCTTATTTTCAACAATTATTTTAATTTTTGCATTAAAAAATACAAAAATTGTTTTTTCGGACTTTCTATATTTTCATATATTTAGTTAGAATATTCTTCCACCTCAAGTCCAAATTCTAATATGATATTGTCATATTAGATTTTTATTTGTTGTTTCAAAACGGGTTGATCATTTTCATGATAGACAATACAATTGTTTCGTAGACATCACTCTACTCTTCAGTTGTCCGCAAGAAGAAAATGATAACTTTCATACTCAAACCGAGACATTACATAAGGTACAAAAAACCAACGGGATGAGAATTTTGTACTTTCGTATATGAACTGTCTGATTTGGTAAAACCAGTTATAAATCAACTCCTTTTTGAAAGCAACAATTACATAAAAGTACCCTTTGGGTACTATTTATATGTATGTCTGTTGTCAATACATTTTGTAAAAACAACTAATTTTAAACTCAAAACAAAATAAATATTTGAATGAGATTTTAGCCGTGGTGTGATTATTTTCAACAATTATTTTAATTTTTGCATTAAAACACACCACGGCTAAAATCTCATTCAAATATTTATTTTGTTTTGAGTTTAAAATTAGTTGTTTTTACAAAATGTATTGACAACAGACATACATATAAATAGTACCCAAAGGGTACTTTTATGTAATTGTTGCTTTCAAAAAGGAGTTGATTTATAATTGGTTTTACCAAATCAGACAGTTCATATACGAAAGTACAAAATTCTCATCCCGTTGGTTTTTTGTACCTTATGTAATGTATCGGTTTGAGTATGAAAGTTATCATTTTCTTCTTGCGGACAACTGAAGAGTAGAGTGATGTCTACGAAACAATTGTATTGTCTATCATGAAAATGATCAACCCTTTTTGAAACAACAAAAAAATAAAAATCTAATATGACAATATCATATTACAATTTGAACGTGAGGTGGAAGAATATTCTAACTAAATATATGAAAATATAGAAAGTCCGAAAATACAATTTTTGTATTTTTTAATGCAAAAATTAAAATAATTGTTAAAAGTAAATATAGTTGCAGGGTCTGTCACCAAAAACATAACACGCTGTTACACAAGGGGACAGAATCCCATTCTACAGCTTCAGCTCATGAAATCAATACGGTGCGGCCGAGTACAAGCACCACAGCCCTTGCATCAAACATACAGTCCACTTCAAATTCACAATTTGCAATTCCCTCAACGACAACCTTGACCTTACAAACGAAACCCCCAAACAACGAGGAAAGTTTACTGTTCACTGCCATCGTAGAAATCGAAACCAAAGGCGAACGATTCCAGGCAAGAGCTATCATCGACCCTGGATCACAAACAACGTTTATATCCGAAAAATTAAAAAACAAGTTGAAGCTACCCTCAATACGAAACCTAATTCAGTACAGTGTTATGACTAACGGTTCGGGTACTTCTACCAAAGCCTGTTTGTTTAATCTTTGCTCCAGAGTTTACCCTAATTTCAAGTTAGAGGTCTGGGCACAAGTGGTAAAAGACATGTCGCTACTTTTGCCAAGCCAAACGTTGTATCTACCAAATCTAAGTGAGACTGCAGAATTAGAACTTGCAGACCCTCATTTTTATCAGAGTCTCCCTGTCGACTTAGTAATCGGCCTCGATATAGGCCCATTAATAGTTTGTTGCAAAACACCTATGCGCCTTGTAGGATCGTTTTTAGCGCAAAAAACCGTATTTGGCTGGGTAGTGGGGGGACCATCAAATACACCAAATCGTACAGAAAATGCTGTTTCACACCTCAATACAACGTCCCTTGACCAAATCCTTACACGCTTTTGGGAGGTGGAGGAAACCCCAATAAAGATTTTGAGGTCAGATGAGGACACATTTTGTGAAACCAACTTCCAATCTACAACTCGTAGAATCGAAAATGGAAGATACCTAGTTACCCTGCCCTTTAAAAATGATAAAGAGTTAGGGAATTCAAGAAATATCGCCATGGCCCAATTTTTAAGAATGGAACGGATTCTTAGCCAAAAGCCTGACATTAAGAAACAGTATGATCAGGTAATTTTGGAATACCTTGAGCTGGGACATATGCGGAATGTTTCTCCCCTGGATATAAATAGTACCCCAAATTATTACCTGCCGCATCACGCAGTAATAAAACCTGATAGGCTAACCACAAAACTTAGAGTAGTTTTCAACGCCTCCAGCCCGTCTTCAAATAAGAGAAGTTTGAACGACATTTTACATCCAGGACCCATACTTCAACAGGACCTAGTGCTCCAAATACTGAAGTGGAGATTCTTCCGATTTGTTTTCAATGCCGACATCACAAAAATGTATCGGCAAATACTAGTTCACCCCACTCAAACCAAATATCCAAGGATATTATTTAGAAAATCTCCAAATGATCCAATTGCAGATTTTGAACTCCTAACAGTGACGTTTGGAGTTAATTGTGCTCCGTTCCTGGCCATTAGAACGCTGCTCAAAATAGCAGAAGATTTCAAACATACACACCCCTTAGCATCACATATTTTGAAGCAAAATATGTACGTAGATGACGTTTTAGCAGGAGGGCACACTTTAAACGATGCCATTGAATCCCGAAAAGAACTATCTAGTGTTCTAAAATCTGCCGGTTTTGACCTGATGAAATGGACTTCAAACGACCTACGAGTCATCCAGGATTTGCCAAACGAGACACTATTACCTCTTGATTGGTTAAACTTATCCGAAAATGCTGGAATAAAGACCCTTGGGATAAAGTGGAACATTTCTTCGGACTCTTTCACTTTCACAGCTCCAGAAGTCGAAATAAAACAATCGTACACTAAACGCGAAGTTTTATCGACAATTGCAAAATTCTTTGACCCATGCGGATGGCTGGCCCCAATCATTGTCGATGCCAAATTAATCATGCAATAAATTTGGTTAGATAAAATCGACTGGGATGTCAATCTTGAAAAAATTCGTACAAAATTGTCCTTTAATCAATACCCTGAAGATACCACGTTCGATTCATTATGACCCCTCCTGTGACGTGGAGATCCATGGATTTTGCGACGCCTCAGAAAAGGCATATTCGGCGACGCTATATATCAGAGTCCAGCATGAAAACGATTATGTTCACACTTTTCTTTTGGCCGCGAAGACCCGTGTGTCCCCCATCAAAAAAGTGTCATTGCCCCGTCTAGAGCTATGTGGAGCCGTTTTGTTAGCAAATTTAACTTATGGAATTCTACCAAATCTTCAGGTACGAAATTTGAGGACCCATTTTTGGACCGATTCTACAATTGTGCTAGCCTGGTTAAAGAAACCGCCATGCTCATGGAATACATTTGTAGGAAATCGAGTTTCAGAAATTGTTGAAAAAATTGGAACTCAAAATTGGCAACATGTCGAATCCAAAGAAAATTCAGCAGATGTCGCTAGCCGCGGGTGTACACCAAAGGAATTGGAAACACATAACTTATGGTGGTTTGGACCTCCCTGGTTAAAATTACAAACAATTCAATGGCCCATACCAATTTCTCCGACAGATACAAAAGTTGAAGCAAAACCTACAAAAGTTTTAATAAACACCGTTTATGAAGACCCACTGGTACGCTTTTCATCACTACCCCGTGCTTATAGGGTAATCGCATACGTTTTACGATTATGGCGAAATACTGGCGCAAATCGGACTCATCTTCGAATTTCCTCGCTAGAAATCACACCAGATGAAATTAAAGAGGTCAAAAATCGCCTTATAATTTTGACTCAGAAGCATTGTTTTCAAGATGATTACCAAAAGTTATCACAAAAAGTCAAAATTTCACCCAGCAGCAGCCTTTTGACCTTAAATCCGTTCATAGATGGACAAGGTATTATTCGAGCAAATGGGCGTCTTGTTCAATCGCCAGCCCTAACGTATAACGAACGTCATCCAATTTTGCTGCCTCATAACTCTAAATTCACTCGATTGATGACCGAATTTACCCATAAAATTACGTTACATGGTGGAAATCAACTCATGATTCGAGTTCTAAAAACTGAATTCTGGATATTTAGATTGAGGCCCCTAGTTAAAAGTGTGATACACAATTGCAAAACTTGTGTCTTATACAAAAAACAGACACAAAATCAAATCATGGCTTCATTGCCGCCGGAAAGAACGAATATCTCCCGACCTTTCGAAACTACGGGAGTCGTTTACGCAGGCCCCTTTGACATACGAAATTTCACTGGCCGAGCATGTCTCATCACAAAGGGGTACGTCTGCATTTTCGTGTGTTTTACTACAAAAGTCGAAGCAGTAAGTGATCTGTCTTCTCAAGCGTTTTTAGCCGCATTTGCACGTTTTATTGGAAGACGTGGATGCCCAGCTCTAGTCTATTCCGACAATGGAACAAATTTCGTTGGTGCAGCAGAACTTATCAAAAAAGACCGCCTAGAGTTTATAAAAAATCTGAAAACCCAGGTGATTCATCATTATAGCCATCAAAATCTTGACTGGAAATTTATTCCTCCCGGTGCCCCTCACATGGGCGGACTTTGGGAGGCAGGCGTAAAATCGTTCAAAACCCATTTAAGAAAAATGATTCCCAATATGAAATTCACCTTTGAAGAGCTGTCTACAATTTTGACTCGAATCGAGTCCTGTTTAAACTCTAGACCTTTAAGTCCTGCTAGCGATGACCCTAATGACCTATCTCCATTGACCCCTGGACACTTTCTCATTGGCGCTCCATTAATGACCCCAGCTGAACCTGAATTATGCACTGAAAATCTGACGTTAATCAACCGCTGGAAACGCCTCAAGGTCATCTATCAATCTTTTTGCCAAAGATGGAAATCTGAGTATTTGACTGAACTTCATCGCAGATATAAATGGAAAAATCAACGAGAAAACGTTAAAGTCAATGATCTGGTCGTCATCAAAGACAATAATCTTCCACCCAACGAATGGAAATTAGGCCGTATTGTTAAAACCTACCTAGGACCCGATCAAAACAGTCGAGTAGCTGACATACGAACCGCTAATGGAATATGCACTAGACCTATTACAAAAATAGTTGTGTTATACACAAACTAATATGACCTTCTTCGAAACCTTCATCACAAATCTAAAAGGAATGATGTCTACAAAAGAAGCCCCAAGAAACTCAGAACAATCAAATGCTTCAACGTGTAAACCCGAAAGATGACATCACCATTGCACCAATCATGGGGGGGGGGGGGGGGGAGAATGTTTAGAAATGTCCCTAAACTAATGCCCATTAGTGTGCCACTAAACTAATCGACTGCATTGTAATCAACGGTTTAGCTGAATTTGTTTTTACATATTGTTATTGTTGCTTAAAAGAATGCGTATTGATGCATTCTTAAGCCCAAATTACTTGAACGTAAATGTAACGCGACGAATCAGCTGATTCAACCTGCTTAATGAGAAACACATAGTGCTGAGTACTAGACGTAAACGAGTCGTAACGTGCCGTTCATTTCTGTTGAAAACAGAATTTTTTCTCCGTTTTTACGTGAGAGAGCAAAACAGCTGTTTTTAGTTGCATATCAGTGATGGAATTTGTGGCACAATTGTACAATGTTTGGAACAATCAAAGTTTGATTGGTACACTGCACATTTTTGTTATTTCCAAATATTCTATAGAAATCCAGTTTACTTAAAAAAGAAATTATTTGGCAAAAATACTATTTTTAAACTGGTTGGTACTATTCTGAAAATCAAATTTATCAATCCTTGATAGCACGTTACATATTTTGAGTAACTTAGCAAAAATAAAATACCACGTTACGACTCGTTCTCGTTACATTTACGATCTAGTAACGAGACCTTTAAGCATCAATACTAAAACCAAATTAATAAACAATCACTCTAACTTTAACTATTGAACAAAAAGGACAGAATAGAAGAAAACAAGCAAACAGTGAACAGTAAAGAAAAAACAGATTTGTGAAACATACAATAAATTAAAAACTATTAACAATTAACAATTAAACTTAATCCTAAAACGTTACATTAAAATTGAATAAAAACATTTAAGACAAACTACAAAATTAAAAGTGAAAAAACAGTGATACAATTAATTAAAAAACTCAAACACAAAATTAACATTATACACAAATTAAAATTGTAAAACTAAATAAAACCAAAAATTTAAATTACAATAAAACCTGTATTTAAAATCAAAGGACCGTGTTTTAATAATTTAGGCAAGCCCTAAACATTTTGGTCCTAACGAACCGGATAAAAAACAAAAAAGTGTGAAAGTGATTTTTTGTGAAAACATAAAAATAAGTTCGGTTTAAAATATAGTGGAGTGATTTTAAAAGTGATTTGAAAAAAAAACTGACCTAACTTAAAACAATGTTTTCTTACTTTACGATTAAACTAATGAAGCCTTAAGGAGGCGACCTTTAATTGCCCTTTAAAAATAAAAAATTTTAAAATTAAAGTTTCAAAAAGATATTGAAAGAGATTCAAAAGCCAAAAACTAACCCCTATTGTTGTAGTGTAAATTTGGCTTAAAAATATACATTGTACATAAATATCCAAAATTAAATTTGCAAAATTAAATATTTCAAAGTTGACCTACAAGGTGACATTGATTTGCCCTTAAAAAAAAAAAGATCCTTTAGAAACAAGTACATAAGAACAAAATATAAAAACATTGTGAAAAATAACTGCCTAACAGCACCAACAACAAAAAGTTCTTCAAAAACAAGATCTGCAGCAACATCATCATAAACCAATATTGAAGTGCAGTAGCAGCATAAAAAACTCAGTTAACATTAAACAAGCAGCGATATCAAACACACACAGCAACCACATAAGTAAAAAACAACTTGAGTAAGTACAGAACAAAACAATTAAAATACAAAAAATAGATCGACAAACAATAGTGAGCAAACAATAAATACATCTACCAAGTATTGTAACATTCCTGTGGTTGTTGTTATTGTCTACTTACTCTATTTTTTGCTGCTGTTATTGTTAAAGAAAATAATAGAGTTGCCGCTTGTTGACATTTTGTAAAATTTCCGGGGACATTTATAATAACAAATCGTGATTTAAAATTTTGACCCAATTTGTTATAAGATCTCATTTTATCGCTAGCAGGTATTTTTTTGACCCATATAAATTAATTAGTTGCTGATAATTAAAATTTTGCCGACTTTTATCAACATTCTTTTTGACAAAAAATATCTTTTTATTGAAAGTATTCACCTTTTTGATTCAAGTTTAACATCCTTTTTCGTTTGACCTTACTTTTTTCGTCCTATTGAATTCAAAATGACTCTTGATAAATTCGTTAACTGTACAAATGACTTGCTGGATTTTGAAAGCTTTCATTCTGAGACCGCGGCCGAAGATAATATTCACGCTCTAGAAATTCTTCGCGTCGAACTCGACTCTCTTTGGACCCAAGTCAAAAGCACTTATGAAGAGTGCCGGGACTTAAAGCAGGGACCAGACGCAAAACCAATTGACAAAACTAAACTCCGGAATCGGTACAAAGAGGCCCTCACAGCATATAAAAGTTGTGCTGCTACTATAAATGCGGAAATTCAGGATTTATCAGAAACAAATGAGTCAGCAGCAAATAAATTAGGTCGTCAATCTTCCTCTAGCCCTCCAACATTAGACAATAATTCAGTTTCTTATATGAGGTTGCCACAGTGTGATATGGATCCATTTTACGGGGAACCCACAAAATGGCCCACATTTCGGGATCTTTACACGGCCATCTGTGTAAGAAGCGACAAAATGCGAAAAATCGAAAAGCTGATTTATTTGAAGCAAAAAATTGGAGGCAACGCTAACATTGTACTTGGAAACGTACCTATGACCAATGAGGGATTTGACCTTGCTTGGAATAGGTTATTAAAACGTTATGACAATAAAAGGGAACAAGTAAATGCACAACTTAGGATTCTTTTTGATCTCCCAAACGTTTCTATTGATTCACCTGCCTCAGTTCAAATACTACAATGCGCAGCTAACGGTATTTTAGAAACACTTAATACCTTAGGAATCAATTATTGTTGTTGGGACCCAATCATGGTTTTTAAATGCCAGATAAAACTTCCCCGAATATTTGTAGAGGAATTCGAAAATACACTTGAGGACTGTGCAGAGATACCAAATTGGACGCAATTTGATAATTTTTTGACAAAAAAATTTAAAACTCTACAGTCCAGCGTAAACATAAAGGCAACAAAATTACCAAGTGTTCAACCTCAAACCGAAAACAACCCCTCAAATAGGGAGAAAAAAGTCCATTCATTACAAATAAATACCTCACAAATCAATAATAGGTCAAAACAGAAAAATCACTCACAACCAAACAGGGGCATTCAAAATCATTCTAAGTACAATTGCCCTCATTGTAAAGAGGCCCACCCATTAAGAAATTGCCCCAAATTTTTAGAAAAAAATGTAAATGATAAAATTTAAATAGTTATAGTCACAAATACATGCTACAACTGCCTCGTTGTTAATCATAGCGTCAAGGATTGCAAAAGTAAATATAGTTGCAGGGTCTGTCACCAAAAACATAACACGCTGTTACACAAGGGGACAGAATCCCATTCTACAGCTTCAGCTCATGAAATCAATACGGTGCGGCCGAGTACAAGCACCACAGCCCTTGCATCAAACATACAGTCCACTTCAAATTCACAATTTGCAATTCCCTCAACGACAACCTTGACCTTACAAACGAAACCCCCAAACAACGAGGAAAGTTTACTGTTCACTGCCATCGTAGAAATCGAAACCAAAGGCGAACGATTCCAGGCAAGAGCTATCATCGACCCTGGATCACAAACAACGTTTATATCCGAAAAATTAAAAAACAAGTTGAAGCTACCCTCAATACGAAACCTAATTCAGTACAGTGTTATGACTAACGGTTCGGGTACTTCTACCAAAGCCTGTTTGTTTAATCTTTGCTCCAGAGTTTACCCTAATTTCAAGTTAGAGGTCTGGGCACAAGTGGTAAAAGACATGTCGCTACTTTTGCCAAGCCAAACGTTGTATCTACCAAATCTAAGTGAGACTGCAGAATTAGAACTTGCAGACCCTCATTTTTATCAGAGCCGCCCTGTCGACTTAGTAATCGGCCTCGATATAGGCCCATTAATAGTTTGTTGCAAAACACCTATGCGCCTTGTAGGATCGTTTTTAGCGCAAAAAACCGTATTTGGCTGGGTAGTGGGGGGACCATCAAATACACCAAATCGTACAGAAAATGCTGTTTCACTACTCAATACAACGTCCCTTGACCAAATCCTTACACGCTTTTGGGAGATGGAGGAAACCCCAAAAAAGATTTTGAGGTCAGATGAGGACACATTTTGTGAAACCAACTTCCAATCTACAACTCGTAGAATCGAAAATGGAAGATACCTAGTTACCCTGCCCTTTAAAAATGATAAAGAGTTAGGGAATTCAAGAAATATCGCCATGGCCCAATTTTTAAGAATGGAACGGATTCTTAGCCAAAAGCCTGACATTAAGAAACAGTATGATCAGGTAATTTTGGAATACCTTGAGCTGGGACATATGCGGAATGTTTCTCCCCTGGATATAAATAGTACCCCAAATTATTACCTGCCGCATCACGCAGTAATAAAACCTGATAGGCTAACCACAAAACTTAGAGTAGTTTTCAACGCCTCCAGCCCGTCTTCAAATAAGAGAAGTTTGAACGACATTTTACATCCAGGACCCATACTTCAACAGGACCTAGTGCTCCAAATACTGAAGTGGAGATTCTTCCGATTTGTTTTCAATGCCGACATCACAAAAATATATCGGCAAATACTAGTTCACCCCACTCAAACCAAATATCAAAGGATATTATTTAGAAAATCTCCAAATGATCCAATTGAAGATTTTGAACTCCTAACAGTGACGTTTGGAGTTAATTGTGCCCCGTTCCTGGCCATTAGAACGCTGCTCCAAATAGCAGAAGATTTCAAACATACACACCCCTTAGCATCACATATTTTGAAGCAAAATATGTACGTAGATGACGTCTTAGCCGGAAGGCACACTTTAAACGTTGCCATTGAATCCCGAAAAGAACTATCTAGTGTTCTAAAATCTGCCGGTTTTGACCTGATGAAATGGACTTCAAACGACCCACGAGTCATCCAGGATTTGCCAAACGAGACACTATTACCTCTTGATTGGTTAAACTTATCCGAAAATGCTGGAATAAAGACCCTTGGGATAAAGTGGAACATTTCTTCAGACTCTTTCACTTTCACAGCTCCAGAAGTCGAAATAAAACAATCGTACACTAAACGCGAAGTTTTATCGACAATTGCAAAATTCTTTGACCCATGCGGATGGCTGGCCCCAATCATTGTCGATGCCAAATTAATCATGCAACAAATTTGGTTAGATAAAATCGACTGGGATGACATCTTGAAAACTCTCACCTACATGAAATGGCAAAAATTCGTACAAAATTGTCCTTTAATCAATACCCTGAAGATACCACGTTGGATTCATTATGACCCCTCCTGTGACGTGGAGATCCATGGATTTTGCGACGCCTCAGAAAAGGCATATTCGGCGACGCTATACATCAGAGTCCAGCATGAAAACGATTATGTTCACACTTTTCTTTTGGCCGCGAAAACCCGTGTGGCCCCCATCAAAAAAATGTCATTGCCCCGTCTAGAGCTATGTGGAGCCGTTTTGTTAGCAAATTTAACTTATGGAATTCTACCAAATCTTCAGGTACGAAATTTGAGGACCCATTTTTGGACCGATTCTACAATTGTGCTAGCCTGGTTAAAGAAACCGCCATGCTCATGGAATACATTTGTAGGAAATCGAGTTTCAGAAATTGTTGAAAAAATTGGAACTCAAAATTGGCAACATGTCGAATCCAAAGAAAATCCAGCAGATGTCGCTAGCCGCGGGTGTACACCAAAAGAATTAGAAACACATAACTTATGGTGGTTTGGACCTCCCTGGTTAAAATTACAAACAATTCAATGGCCCATACCAATTTCTCCGACAGATACAAAAGTTGAAGCAAAACCTACAAAAGTTTTAATAAACACCGTTTATGAAGACCCACTGGTACGCTTTTCATCACTACCCCGTGCTTATAGGGTAATCGCATACGTTTTACGATTATGGCGAAATACTGGCGCAAATCGGACTCATCTTCGAATTTCCTCGCTAGAAATCACACCAGATGAACATAAAGAGGTCAAAAATCACCTTATAATTTTGACTCAGAAGCATTGTTTTCAAGATGATTACCAAAAGTTATCACAAAAAGTCAAAATTTCACCCAGCAGCAGCCTTTTGACCTTAAATCCGTTCATAGATGGACAAGGTATTATTCGAGCAAATGGGCGTCTTGTTCAATCGCCAGCCCTAACGTATAACGAACGTCATCCAATTTTGCTGCCCCATAACTCTAAATTCACTCGATTGATGACCGAATTTACCCATAAAATTACGTTACATGGTGGAAATCAACTCATGATTCGAGTTCTAAGAACTGAATTCTGGATATTTAGATTGAGGCCCCTAGTTAAAAGTGTGATACACAATTGCAAAACTTGTGTCTTATACAAAAAACAGACACAAAATCAAATCATGGCTTCATTGCCGCCGGAAAGAACGAATATCTCCCGACCTTTCGAAACTACGGGAGTCGATTACGCAGGCCCCTTTGACATACGAAAGTTCACTGGCCGAGCATGTCTCATCACAAAGGGGTACGTCTGCATTTTCGTGTGTTTTACTACAAAAGCCGTACATCTCGAAGCAGTAAGTGATCTGTCTTCTCAAGCGTTTTTAGCCGCATTTGCACGTTTTATTGGAAGACGTGGATGCCCAGCTCTAGTCTATTCCGACAATGGAACAAATTTCGTTGGTGCAGCAGAACTTATCAAAAAAGACCGCCTAGAGTTTATAAAAAATCTGAAAACCCAGGTGATTCATCATTATAGCCATCAAAATCTTGACTGGAAATTTATTCCTCCCGGTGCCCCTCACATGGGCGGACTTTGGGAGGCAGGCGTAAAATCGTTCAAAACCCATTTAAGAAAAATGATTCCCAATATGAAATTCACCTTTGAAGAGCTGTCTACAATTTTGACTCGAATCGAGTCCTGTTTAAACTCTAGACCTTTAAGTCCTGCTAGCGATGACCCTAATGACCTATCTCCATTGACCCCTGGACACTTTCTCATTGGCGCTCCATTAATGACCCCAGCTGAACCTGAATTATGCACTGAAAATCTGACGTTAATCAACCGCTGGAAACGCCTCAAGGTCATCTATCAATCTTTTTGCCAAAGATGGAAATCTGAGTATTTGACTGAACTTCATCGCAGATATAAATGGAAAATATGCACTAGACCTATTACAAAAATAGTTGTGTTATACACAAACTAATATGACCTTCTTCGAAACCTTCATCACAAATCTAAAAGGAATGATGTCTACAAAAGAAGCCCCAAGAAACTCAGAACAATCAAATGCTTCAACGTGTAAACCCGAAAGATGACATCACCATTGCACCAATCATGGGGGGAGAATGTTTAGAAATGTCCCTAAACTAATGCCCATTAGTGTGCCACTAAACTAATCGACTGCACTGTAATCAACGGTTTAGCTGAATTTGTTTTTACATATTGTTATTGTTGCTTAAAAGAATGCGTATTGATGCATTCTTAAGCATCAATACTAAAACCAAATTAATAAACAATCACTCTAACTTTAACTATTGAACAAAAAGGACAGAATAGAAGAAAACAAGCAAACAGTGAACAGTAAAGAAAAAACAGATTTGTGAAACATAGAATAAATTAAAAACTATTAACAATTAACAATTAAACTTAATCCTAAAACGTTACATTAAAATTGAATAAAAACATTTAAGACAAACTACAAAATTAAAAGTGAAAAAACAGTGATACAATTAATTAAAAAACTCAAACACAAAATTAACATTATACACAAATTAAAATTGTAAAACTAAATAAAACCAAAAATTTAAATTACAATAAAACCTGTATTTAAAATCAAAGGATCGTATTTTAATAATTTAGGCAAGCCCTAAACAATAAATAAAACAGAAAACAAAAAAAATATTTTGGTGTTGTATAAGAAAATGTTTTTTGAATGTCTTGCAAAACATTCATACTGGCCTCTAGTCTAAACTCATTATTTTTGTTTGGCGTGGTCGTTTTTATAAGTAGTCACGCTTACCCGCTCGCTTACGAAAAAATGAGAAATAAGTAGTTATGAGATTTTGAATAATAAGTGGTTACACACATGCTTACAAAAAGTTTAATTATAAGTGGTTATCCGATTGATTACTTCATTCTTCAAAATAAGGAGTTAGGCAAATACTATTAGCCTAAGGAAATACATTCAGAAAAATTTAAGTTTTCTCTAGTGTGTAATTTTAGGACTCGTCATAAAAATTTAAACATAAAACATATTTACATACAGAGCTTTGAAAAATTAATTCTTTTTTGAATGAATTCACTAACAATCGAATTCAATTTTCTCTAGAATTGAATGAACTCCCTTTCTTAAGTACCAGCGTAGAAACGGTAATGACATATCATTATTTTTTGGACTACTATAATGACATCCACTTACCTTCTGCATTATTTTAAAACATTATTTTTAAACATTTTAGAAATCTATTTTTAGACTCAATATTTTTTAAACACTGGTAACCACATATTTTTTGATTTTTTGTATGTTGGCGAGTAAGTTTACTTGTGTGCAGCAGGTCAATTATGTTTTTATCTATTAAATATAACATGTCGATATAGCTCAGATGGTAGAGCTATTGACTGGCAATCTGTAGACCCAGGTTCGATTCCCGCACCAGCAAATTTTATTAAAAAATAATACAATAAAAAAAATTTTTTTTTATATAATTTATTTTTTTAGAAAATCTTTTTTTAGACTCATTATTTTTGTCAGTACTGGTAAGCACATAGGTAAAGATATATTTTTTGATTTTTCGAATGCTGACGTGTAACCATAACTTATTATTTTTCGCGACGTCGCCATATAAAGGTAATAAGAAATGTAATAACAAAAGTAATTAGTTACCATTACCAAGTATGTAGTTACACAACCACATATCTGGTAATGATATTCTACACTAGGTAATTCACTGAATTCGTTCAACTGAACGCGATCATCAAACAACAAATTCAAAGAATTAATTCAATTGCAATAGTTCTTTTTATTAAATCAAATGAATTAATTCACTGGTGAACGCGTTTAATTTTATAAATCGATCGGAAAAAAAGTGAATTAATTCCTTACTGAATTAATTCAGCACTGAATTCGTTCAATTCCATTTTCGTTCAGTGAATTAAAAAAAATAAAATTACATTCAATGAATTAAAAAAAATAAAATTACGTTCAATGAATTAAAAAAAAAAATACATTCACTGAATTAAAAAAACGAAATAAACGTTCACTGAGCTCAATACAGGCCGTTCAGTAGAAGAAAACATTTATTTACAAATAAAATTTGTAACTAAAGCACCGTAAGTTGTTTGAGTTTCACGTGAAAAAACTGTCCATATAAAAAAATAATGTTTCACGACAATGAGTTTCACGTGAAAATAGTGTAGACTTTATTTTCACGAAATTTCATATACAAGACTATTATTTTTCTTGTGAAAAAGTGACATTTTGTGTATATTGTGATTGTCGCTTTCTAATTACATAAAAAAGATTTCCATTTTCAGAATTTAAATCACTATTTAAGGCCTTTAAAATTTGAGTGAATTTTTTCACGTGAAAAACAACTTGCGCTGCTTAAGGAATTTTAAAGCGTTTGCTAGTGAAAATAAACAAAATGCAAAATGTCACATGTGTTTTTTAATAGATTTTCAGGAGAGCGCTAAAACTGTTACAAAATTTACTTTTAAGATATTTTATTGGCATCATATGCCTTAATGATTCACAACCTCATTAATAGCGAATTTACATTATGATCGAAATCGAGTTAGAAGTGGATTTCGTTAGATTTCGACTGAAATCCAATAAAAATTTGGGATTTCAAACAGATTTCCCATACGAAATGAAATCCCAATTTATTTGGATTTCAGCGAAATCTCATCGAAATCCAAATTGAAATTCAATTTTTCTCCCATATTTGCAGAAAAGTAGGGAAGTTTGCAGAAAAGTGGCAACATTTAGCAGCTGTTTATGTCATAAAAAATTAATAAATAATAAGTTTTAATAACTTTAAAAAATTAAGGAATAACATAATAAAGTCTGTTATTTTTAATTGAAAGAAATATTTATAGTTGAAAACGGCTATTTTATTATATCCGACGAAGAGAAACTATGAAAAATCATTTGATGGCGCCGGCAAGACCATTGCCGAAATATTGAATATTTTAGCTTTCTACTAATCATCCCTATACTTAAACACATTTCTTAGCAAATATAACATTGTATCTTTCATAATATAAACGATTTTTGTGTTCCGCCATTAAATAAAATGGTTTTTAGGAAATCTTTTAATTTTGGTTATTTTTTAAGGTTAGTTTGTTTACAAAAAATTTGTTGTTGGCTGATCGAAATCCCATTCATCTGTCAAATATTCTACTGTAAACGATATAGATTTCGAATTGGATTTCAAAACAAAATCTAGTGAACATTTTAACAATGTAAATTTGCTATTAGTAAAATCATCATTAAGTAGGCTTGCAGGTCGAAATTGGCAAAAAGCTTGACATTCAGAGGAAAAAGCTTGATTTTTCTTGATATTCAAAAAAAAGGCTTGATTTTTGTTGACAATTTAAAATTCAGTTAAATTAGCAAAAAAAAATTGCAAAATTGACTTCAAAATTTAAATGATATTAATTTATACAGATTTTCTACATTCTTTGTACCACATTTTTTAAAGAAATGGGCTCATATGTTGTCAATGGATATGTCTTTTGGCAATTCTTCAAAAACTTAATGAAGGCAGCAGTAATCTGCATACATCATAATTGAATTTGATATTTTTAAAATAAATGGCAGCTGGTTTCTCCAAAATCATATCTTTTTTCTAGGTATTTTACAGCATTTTGTAAAAATTGATTAGGATCTAACTCAAACGTTTCCTTTTCATTCAGAGAAAGACTTTTTATGCAACCATGGAAACAGTCATTTATCCGTAAAAATTAGTCATCCCAACAAACAATTCGTTCCGTTTACGCACCGTTTTCGGTCCGTCATAAACGGAATCCAACTCCGTATACGTACCGTTTTCTGGATCCGTATACAAACTAGAAAACGGAACATAAGGAACATCGAAACTGATTCAAATCCGTTGAAAATCCGTCAATGACGGACCGTTTACGGACCGGTATGTCGTGTTAAAAACGGACAAGTCCGTTTAAAGTCCGTCAATGACGGACCGTTTACGGACCGTTATGTCATGTAAAAAATGGACTAGTCCGCTGAAAGTCCGTCAATGTCGGACCGTTTCCGGACCGTTATGTCGTGTAATAACGGAGTATTTCCTTGTCCATATCCTACCGATTTTTCAAAAAAATAGACCATATGTTTTCAATACAAAGTCCTTTTTTTTCTTTTTTATAAATTCATTAATAATTATTATTTATAATTACAATATTTAGCACATCCAGCTCGGTCTACCTATCTATCCAGCGCTTAGCGACCCGGAGTAAAATCCAACATCTATATGGAAAAGAGACAATAAATTAGTTATGGTTTAATTGACTGTATACACGATGCAAATTCTCACATGTTATACACAAAACATTGTGAAACATTAAGTTTCATAAATCTTACCTTGTTACTTGATGTTGTTTGAATAATGGTGTGATAGAAAGAATTCCCTCTATTGGATATTCTCCATATATTCCCATTATAATAATATTTTCACCGACTTAACAAAAATTTTTTATTTTATAAACAAACCGATGAAATCCGTATTTAAAGGTACGGAAACGGATACACCAATACGGAGTTAAAACATATTGTGTTCGAAAATCCATTTATACGGTCCGTTAATGTTCCGTATACGTACAAGCATTGACGGATACGTACATTACGGACAGTTAACGTGCCGTAAAAGCCGGATTCATGAATCCGTACGTGCCCGAGGGTCCGTAAAAATGTTTCTTGGGATGGTACATTTAAAAACAATTATGCCGTTTTCTTTTCTGAAAAAAGTGTTGCCTGTTTTCTGCCCTTTTTGTACAAAAAGTCTCTTAGTTCATAGTAATCAAAAGTAAACATATACAAATCTGGTATCAAAATAAATGTATTTTAGAGATCTATCTGTGTTACCATTTAATGGTAATGAAATATTTTTCATTAGAAAAATCATTACTAATGGTAATGAAATTACACTAATGTATAAAAAAACTAATTACAATTGATTAAAAACCATTTGTTTACAAAAAAATTCAGACAAATGAAAACGAACAACGGGTTTGGCTGGGGAAATTATAAAACATAATATTTTAAGGAGGATCCATTCCATTCCGTTAAACTTTACCTGGATACAAATAACAATGGAATAGAAAGTAATATTTAATTTCAAATGAGCATGAGCCTGAATTAACATATTCCATCTTCGATTTCAGCGAGTTTTACTCCATTTTTACGTTTTTCTGTCAATGACAATTATTTTTTTTTAATTTATTCATTATCAATGGTAATGAAATTTAAAATCATTGTCATTAATCAATGAAATTAAATTTTAGAATCATTACCATTAATTAAAAAAATGGTAATGAAAATAATTTCATTACAATTGATATCAATGCAATTGTAATGAAATCATCAATTAATTAGTCCAGCTAATTAATTAGTCCCATGTATGCTTTTTATGCATAACAGCTATTAAATTGACATTGAAATTTGTATACAGTGTGTTCGTTTACTCGAATTTCTTACTACATTTACTACAATTGGAAAGTTTTGTTTACATTTTGTATTGAATTTTTCCAGCTGTAGTAACTTGCAGTAAGTAAACGAACACGCTTATAGTTTGAACAATTTTAAAGGCCCAAATTTTATAACATAAAATAAAAATTTAGTTGAATGCTTTTGTCTTCTAAATCGTACGCATCATTTTTAACATGATTTTACAAGAAAAAAAATCACGTGAAAATTATTGGGCTATGGAGTAATCAGAGCTTCGAAGAATTAATTCCCTTTTTTTGAACTGAATTTATATTTTGGGAATGAATTCCCTGACCAAACTTAAGGAATTGAATGAATTCCTTTTTTTTCATTCGATTTATATTAAAAGAATTCATTAATTTTTTTCTAATGCCTTCATAAAATTTTATGAATTCATTCAACAAGGAATTCATTCAATTCTAGTTAATTCAACTTTTGGTAAAGGAATTCGTTCAATTCTAGTTAATTCAACTTTTGGTCAAGGAATTAATTCAATTCTAGTTAATTCAACTTTTGGTCAAGGAATTCATTCAAGTTAATTAAACTTTTGGTCAAGGAATTCATTAAATTCTAGTTAATTCAACTTTAAGTCAAGGAATTAAATTTTTTTCGTTTAATTCCCTAGGAATTCAATTTTTTTTCGTTTAATTCCCTGAATTAAGTTTTCAATTCCTAGGGAATTAAACAAAAAAAATTTAATTCCTAGGGAATTAAACGAAAAAAATTGAATTCCTTGACTTAAAGTTGAATTAACTAGAATTGAATGAATTCCTTGACCAAAAGTTGAATTAACTTGAATGAATTCCTTGACCAATAGTTGAATTAACTAGAATTGAATGAATTCCTTGACCAAAAGTTGAATTAACTAGAATTGAATGAATTCCTTGACCAAAAGTTGAATTAACTCGAATTGAATGAATTCCTTGACCAAAAGTTGAATTAACTAGAATTGAACGAATTCCTTTACCAAAAGTTGAATTAACTAGAATTGAATGTATTCCTTGACCAAAAGTTGAATTAACTAGAATTTAATGAATTCCTTGATCAAAAGTTGAATTAAGTGCACAGTTGAATGAATTCCTTAGCCAAAAGTTGAATTAACTAGAGTTGAATGAATTCCTTGACTGCAAATTGAATTAAATAGTGTTGAATGAATTCTTTAGTGAATGAATTATTTAATTTTAATTCTTTACGCTTTGGTCAGGGAATTCATTCTATAAATTTGAATTCTTTGAATTGATTCACAGGAATTAATTCCTGCTTATGTCTTATTGATGAATTCATTCCTTGAATTAAAGAATTGAATTAAATTTTTGGGAATTCATTCCAAAAAGGAATTAATTCTTTAAAGCTCTGGGAGTAATTAACTCTTAATTTGCTGACTACCAAATTTGATGTTGAACTATATATTCATTTCTACGGGATTATATAGAAAGTTATATAAAATTACAAGAATATATTTTTAGTATGACGACTAGGGAATGCATCCCGGGATTTCCCGGGAAATTAGGCATTTTTCAGTTCCCGCATTCCCGGGAATATGGATCGGGAATCCCGGGATTTCAAAAAATGCAGTTTAAAATAATAAAGTTAATTATTTCAAATTTACTTATGCAAACTTTTCCAACGTTTTGAAAATAGTAAAAATGTTACATTAGTATTGCTCATTTACTTAAAAAATTGTAGTAGAAGTAGTAAGATTTTCGAGTAAATGAATACACTGATTAATTTGTGTACTTGATCGAACTTTTTAAGTTCCTTTTTGTTTTTTAACAGGCACTAAAAGGAACTAAAAAATTATATTTCTTCAAGAAAACCACTCAACTAAATAGTGTTAGTATAAAAAATTTTGAATCGCACTTATTCTGTACAGAATTAAAGACAAATTTGTCCACTGATTTTTAAAAATTTTCAAGTTAGAATTTTTTTCCATAATTTTTAAAATATTTTCCAATTTCCTAAAATTATTTTCTATATTAATTTTTTTATTTATTTTTTTAGTTTATTAAGTTTTTAAAAATACATATGTATATTAGACTTATATAATTTCTAATATCAAATTGATTCTTTCCCACTACGAAAATTCCAAGAAAAACCACCTGAGCTTTTTCACGATCATAAAAATTTGAGGTCTTTAAGACATTTTATTAATAAGAATTTTTAAATTACTATAAAATATTTTCTAATTTATGTCCCTTGCGGGATCCCTGGAATTCAATATAAATTTCCCGCTTTCCCGGGAAATCAAAAAGTGCGAGATTTTGCATTCCCTAATGACGACACATACATTGTTATATAACTTAGTATCGAACCATATCTAATCATATCGGTCACTACATATATTTTGATTAGTTTTATATGGCTTATGTAGTTATATATGGAGTCAGATTTGGGGATATGTAATAATATCATTTACCATACAAAAAATTAGTTGAGAAAATAATATCAGATGTAGTTGTATATAATGATATGTATCTTAAAGTGACTCCATTCATTGTCAGATATAACCCAATCACATTATATATGACAATATATAACTATTTTTACTCGGGTAGTGCAGTTTTAAGGGAACAGAATCAAAATTTGTGTGAAGATTTAATTTTAAACGACCCTCGTTAAAATTTCGACTGAGACAATTAAGATTGGTTTTCATTATTTTGTATAGTAATATATCTAGTTTTCATAAATCGGTTATTCCATGTTTTACAGTAGCGGGGCAGTTGGTGTGGAATGCCACATATATTTATTATACCGATACTTGAAAGTCAAATTTTGGTCAATTTGTCATGGAATAACCGATATATGTTCCAAATTTAATTACTTTATGAAAACTAGATATATTACTTTTTTTTTACTTCACTGAACGTAATTTTATTTTTTTTTAATTCACTGAACGTAATTTTAGTTTTTTTAATTCACTGAACGAAAATGAAATTGAAAGAATTCAGTGGTGAATTAATTCAGTAAGGAATTAAATTAAATTAATTCAGTAAGGAATTAATTCACTTTTTTCCCGTTCGATTTATAAAATTTAACGCGTTCACTAGTGAATTAATTCATTTAGTTGAATACAAAGAACTATAGCAATTGAATTAATTCGTAACAAAATAAATCGAACGAAAACAAATATGAATTAACTAGGGGGCGAAGCCCTGTACGTTGTTAGCGTGCCTTAAAGTTTAGAATTAAATTTCTTTTAGATAAAATAAAACACAATATTTGTTGTTAAGGTATATTTATTGTAAGGTTAAGTACAAATACTATTTTTTGCCAACTAATTGTCTGTTGTTCAAGCCATCGGCGTAGATAGGTCGTATTTGTGGTTGGCTGGGGTGGGGGGGGGGGGCTGTGCCCTCCCCCACAATTTTTTTAAATTCGCTTTTTTTATTTAAAATACAGTTTTTATAATAAAACCCTTCACCCAGCCACCACAAATAAATAATTCTGACACAACAATGGGTTTAAAATAAATAAATATTTGATCACTTTTTCTCATGAAAGTGGATTGTTACCCAGTGTAGAAACGGTAATGACATATCATTATTTTTTGGACTACCAGTAATGACACCCACTTACCTTCTACATTATTTTAAAACATATAATAATGAGTTACTGATAATGACTTATTTTTATCATTATTTCAAATAGAAAATAATTTTCTAGATTTTCTTTTTAATTTTTGAAATCTATTTTTAGACTCAATATTTTTTAAACCCTGGTAAGGATATATGTATGTAACCACATATTTTTTGATTTTTTGTATTTTGGCGAGTAAGCTTACTTGTGTGCAGTAGGTGAATTATGTTTTTATCTATTAAATATTACATGCCGATATAGCCCAGATGGTAGAGCTATTGACTGGCAATCTGTAGACCAGGTTCGATTTCCGCACCGGCAATTTTTAATTTAAAAAAAATACAATAAAAAATATTTCTTTTAATATAATTTATTTTTTTGAAAATCTAATTTTAGACTCATTATTTTTGTCAGTACGGGTAAGCACATAGGTAACGATATATTTTTTGATTTTTCGTATGCTGGAGCCATAACTCATTATTTTTCGCGACATCGCCATATAAAGGTAATAAGAAATGTAATAACAAAAGTAACTAGTTACCATTACCAAGTATGTAGTTACATAACCACATATCTGGTAATGATTTTCTAAACTGGGTAGTAATGAATCCATTATAAATTGCAATATACGTGCGTATGTCAAGATAATTTGGTAAAGTGCGAACTTAGGTAGATATACCCGTAAGTAGTTTTGTTCATTTGTGTTTTGGATGAAAATAAATAACGTAAAGCAGGATTGGCAAGCGATTTATAATATTAAAGATAGCGGGCAAAGCTACGTATCTACGTTGTTAGCGTGCATTGAAGTTTTTTAAATTCCAGTTTATGTAAAGGTAGACCTGGCAATTCAAGTAAATTCACAAATTCAGTTGGAAAATTTACTGCGTCGGTTTCTTCCACCGGTGCTTCGTTACCTGCAGTTTAAATATCAGAATATTTTGGAGAGTAGGTATGTTTCAATACTACATAAGTTTCATATTCCGTGGATAGTGTTTGAACAGGTAATTAAAAGGGTTTTTTCACACCTTTTTGTTCTTCCCAGTAAAAATCCCAAATATATATAATCTTGCCACAATCGCATGCGAAATTTCAAGTACCAAACTCCGGCAGTTTGGGTCATTCAGATTCCATTCCATTTTGTTTAACAATTTTAGTGTTCCAATGCAACTCCTTCCAAGATTCCATTTCGTTCACCATTCCATTGAATTTCGTTCCCATCAGTGGCGGCTCCAGCTCAAGTCTCTGGGGGGGGAAAATTTTTTTTTTTTATTATACAAAAAAAATTTTTTGACCACTTTTGATTTAGCCATACACTACTTGTTGGACGTTTTTGGACTCCGCATCGCAAGGTTAACGATTTTATGAGCGACGCTTTAGGTATAAAAGACAATATAAAGTCCAACGGAAAATTCTAAGTTATATTATTCATCAAAAACTTTAATATTTGATACGTATTTGACATCCAACAAGGATGGGTTAGTAATGCCTAAAAAAGTTTATATTAAATAACATATAAAATCAACAATATAAATTTCCGCACTCTATTTGAATTGTATGAAACTAGCTATAACTTGGAATACTTTAGGTTTGTTTTTTTCGAATTTTATATCCATATCTATAACTTGTAAAAAAACGATCATCCCTACTTACGTGACTTCCCAACAAACAATTCGTTCCGTTTATGTACCGTTTTCGGCCCGTCAAAAACGGAATCCAACTCCGTTTACGTACCGTTTTCTGGATCCGTATACGGACCAGAAAACGGATCTTAAGGAACATCGAAACTGATTCGAATCCGTTGAAAGTCCGTCATCGTCGGACCGTTAGGTCGTGTAAAAAACGGACATGTGTCCGTTGAAAGTCCGTCAGTGACGGACCGATTACGGTCCGGTATGTCGTGTAAAAAACGGAGTGACTCCGTTTTTTAGAATGCAGTTTCTGGTCCGTACCGTTATTTAAAAAAAACGGACTTGTATATCTAGCTAAATTGACCCTACTTTTATTAATTTTAAGTAGTATTTTTTGGTTTTTTAAAAGTTTATTTACAAAAACTAAAAAAATAACGAAATAACACATATATTATAGAAATAATTTATAACTTACAATACTTAATTTTTTGGAAGTAATTTCAACATAAGAGACATACACCCCTCGACTTTAAATTCCCAACTGCTACTGAAGAAGCTAGTCTTATGTCCATTAATTATATTATTTGTTATAAATTTATTAAGCTGTAAAGAAAAAATAAATTTACCTACCTGCTAAGATTTCATGAAATTGATTTAATATTTAAGTTCTTCATCACGGGAAAGCAGACCCATCAGCAATTCAAATACAGTTTTGTGGTAATAATTTTGGGCCGTTTTGTTTTCTGCTATGAAGTTCAAAAATATAAACAATATTTACCATTATATTCGCGATAGCGCTCCATGATTACAGTTTACTAAAACACAACCAGTTTTGTTGATTAAAATATTTTTAAGAAATTTAAAAATAAATTTAATTAATGTTTAAGTATTTGGAATTTAATAAATAACAATCTCCAGCTGAAACGTATGAAAAGCGGAACGTATGATACCGGCACCGAAACGGATACGGAAGACCGAAGTGTAAACGGATTGCTTTCGAAATTCCGATGAAACGGTACGTTGATTGCCCGTTTTCGTATTGGCTTTTACGGATACCTCTTTTACGGACTGTAAATGGTCTGTGAATAACGGATTCATGATTCCGTAAGTAACGGAGAGTCCGTAAAATTGTTTCTTGGGTTGTTTTTATTTTTTGTAAACAAATAAAATTTAAACATTTGGGGCCGCCTTTGGACGAAATTTGTTTTTGTATATGGGCTTGCCCGGAACGCGAAATAGAGCTATTACCTTGAGTGGCATGCTCTCCTTTTACTAACGACAACATAATTTATTTGTTAGCATTTGTTGTTTTAAATATTTTATCAAATTTAAAATACTAAAATTTCAAAAAATTCTATGACAAATATTTTTGTTTACATTCAAATGAGAAAAGCCAAGAATTTTCCAGACTTGGCCGCATTTTTATAACTACTTAATTTTTAAGAAGCTAAATTTATATCTACTTAAAATTTTTATAAATGCTTAAATTTGTATGGAATATTTATATAAAATGCGAAAAAAACAAACCTTTTGTATAGCTAAAATTGGTGTTCAATTTGGGGAAAATTATCAAATTTGCTATAGACTTTCCGTACATATTTGGGTCTAACTTTTGTATTATTTTAGATATTTGACTGGTTGATATATCACTTTAAAGCTTCTGAAAGCGTGCCTGAAGTTGGTCTGAAACTCATTCTTTAATTTGATAATTTCTGATTTATTAAAAAAAATTTAAATTTTTGAGAATTTTTCTACAATTAATTAATGGTTTCTATCCTTTTATAATTGAAGCCATGATTGAGCCACGTGAATAGTTACTATTTTGAAATGAACTTTAACCATTATCGTTATCAAAGGTCTAAAGCCATTTTATCTTAATACGCGGTTCGGGATACTTTATCGTAGCCTTTTAATATTTTTGTATTAGTTCTTAGTTTTTTATCAATGACACTGTCAAATATCAGTTTGGTACTCCTTTTGGTTCCTGAGTTATAGTATAGTATTACATAAAAAAACAGTTCGATTTTTCAGCATTTGTATGAGAAAAGACCCAATAAGAGTGCCAGTATAAGATTTCGTAAAGGCAAAAATAAAGTAATGAGGAACAACATAAGCATGTTCGTTTACTTACTACAAGTTACTACTTTTACTACAGCTGAAAAATTTCAATATAAAAAGTAAACAAAACTTTCCAATTGTATTAAAAGTAGTAAGAATTTCGACCAATCGAACACACCGCATATATTTTTTCAGAAATTTTAAAGAATCCATTTTTCGATATACATATGACTTTTTAAATCGCGGATTTCATTAAATTAAACTTTGAAAACTTAAATTAAATTTTCAGACTCCGGCGACGAAAAAGTTGAGATGATTACAAGGATTTAACTCAGAGATTACTTTTTAACAACAATACAAAAAGTTAATATTTCCTGAAAAGTTTTGAATTTATTTTCATTATTTTTATATTCACTTTATTTATTAGAAGCTGATTTTTTATACTTCAGTTATAAATTTTAACCAAATACTTCTAATATTTAAAAAATTCTTGTTTTTTAATTATTTTTTCGGAATGTTTCGATTAGGAATGGGATGCGATTAGGGACGCTCAGGGGTTCGTGATCAACATTTGGAAAACTTTGTATAATTAAATTTTCATATCGGTTTTGGTAAAGCTGTGGGAGTCAGATGTCGTTATTAACAAAAAGAATTACTGGCCAATTTTGCTTTGACGCTACACCAACATTCCGTATTTTAAAGTTAAAACACTTTGCAGGTTGGGAGGAAGTGCAGGATCTAACGCTAGTCAATTACTCGCAGGCAATCAAAAATTGAGTATTTCAAAAGAAATTATTTCGGGAACATAACTATATACTCTACGATATCAACATGTGTACTCAGGATTTCAGAAAGACAGACTGGAATAAGTTCAATACGATCCTTTGGAAAGACCTAAAAAAGAACTCCACCACATCTTTCCGAATGAAATTAATTGTGAATTCTATTTGGAATTTGTCAAATTTGATCTTAAATCTGAACAAAAATAACGGTAATTAATTGTTTTCTTACAATATTGAAAAATTTTAAGAGAAATTTCGATTTTTTATTTCGAAATGAGAAAATTCTAAAATATAGTAGCATTTACCACTTCAAATTTAAAAAATTCCATTAGAAATTCAGTTCTGCAATTTTAATGAAAAAAAATTCAAAATAAAATTTAGTCTTTTTCCCAAAAGCACCGTAAGTGGTTTTTCACGTGGAAAATTTTTACTCGAACTTTAATTTTACTTAAATTTTAATTTAAATTATAAAAATGAACAATTTTTCAATTTTATATCAAAGACACAATCACAATATACAAAAAATGTGGGTTTTCCCCAAGAAAAATAATAGTCTTGTACATTAAATTTGCGTGAAAACAATCTCTACTCAGTTTTCACGTGAAATTAATTGTCGTGGAAAATTATCATTTTTTTTATAACTAAATCGAGGAGTATAACAATTTTTTCACGTGAAATACGAACAACTTACGGTGCTTTACTATCAAACAGTATTTTACTTTTAAAGTCGACTTTATATTTAAACGGCTTTGTTCATTTTGTGTATGAAAATCCTAAAGAAATATTTACATTTTCAAATATTTTAATTGGTTGAAAATAAATTAACCAATCAGAATGCTCCAAAAATAAACAAGGTCAAAGCATGCTGCCACCCAAAATTTTAACTAAAGTCAACAAAAATATACATTTGGAAAATTTAAATAGTAAGGGCGTTTATTTTTATTTAAAAAATTTTCAATTAAAATTGGAATTTTGTATTAAAAAATGCGAAATTTTCAAATGAAATTTCTTTTTGTCATTTGAAATTAGAAAAATTTCAAACGAAATTGATCTACATACAATTTTGAATATCTAATTTGTAATTTAGATCTTTTAACTACATTTCTCCACAAACTTTAATTTTTTTATAATCAAAATTATCAGTTTTTTAATGAATTTGTTAAAATATCTATTGAGATTTTTTAAATGACGACTGGTTAAATGAAAATAAGGAAAAAATTGTATATTTCATATTATTATTCATAACAAATTTGTATTTCTTTCACTTTATCCTTTTTTCTCCTCTTTTTCTGTCCTTTTTCCTTATTTTTCTTTTTTTCTCTTTTTTTCTATTTTTTTCTCTCCTTTTCCTTTTTTTTTCCTTCCCGCCCCCCCTCTGGAGCCGCGCATGGTTCCCATTATCTGTTATTCCAATTCCACTCGTTCCCCGTTTCATTCCATTTCGTTCCTACTGTCTTGTGTATCTATATTGATATCAGTCGCTTCTATTTCCATTCCATTTCTTTGCACTTGCTCCTTTCCATTCCTCTTTTAACTGCAGTGTTTCAATTCCACTTGTTCCCCATTCTATGCCATCTCGCTCCTCATTCCATTTCGTTCTATAGTCAATTCCATTTCGTTCCCTCTTTCAATCCATTTCCATTGTCTACAATTTCAATTCCACTCGTTTCCTATTTAGTTTCTTAATTTTAGTGTTCCATATACACCTGTTCTTTAAGTTTTAGGTTTCTAGCTAAAGACGCAGACGTTAAGGGGGGGGCAATTTTCCCCTTTCGAACCACCATTTTTACCACGTTCCTGTCCAAAGTTCTAAAAATGCCTTGTCGATAAGTTAGCCCATACTCAAAGGAAAACATATTACAGATTACAGGTTTCTAGCCGAAGGGTTCGGTTATTATTCCGTTTTTACCCCTCCCGGTACGAATTTCCAAGAATTCCGTCTTAGAGGACGTCTGCGTTGGAGGAGGAACCTACTACATACATAATATTAGGTCTCTATATCCAGCAGTTTTGGGGAAGTTTTTTTGCCTTTTTACCCCTCCCGGTATGAATTTCCAAAAATACCGTCTTAGGGGACGTCAACGTTGGAGAAGGAACCCAAATCCGAATTTAAGCTCCCTAGTTCCAGCAGTTCGGCTTGCCCGTTAAAGGGGAGACTTTTCGTGTTTTTGACCCTACCTGTGGAAATTTACAAAAATCTCATCTCAGCGGATGTCTACAATAGAGGAGGAATTTTAATAACAAATTTCATCTTCCTACCTCCAGCGGTTTGGGCAGGCCTTTAAGCGGCACTTTTCGCTTCATTAATCCCCATTTTTGCAATGTCCCTGTCCAAAATTCCAAAAGCACCTTCCCGATAAGTGAGCCCATACACCAAGGAACATATGTTTTACATTTCAGATTTCTAGCCAACTTTTACTATTTGTGCCCCTCTCGGTAGGAATTTCCGAAAATCCATCAACAGGGAATTTCAGCTTCCTAGTTCCAGCAGTTTGATCAGGATGTCAAGGGGGACACTTTTTCTTTTTTTGTCCCCCCCGGTTGGAATTAGGCAGGAAGAGGAACCTAAGTACCGAATTTCAGCTTCCAAGTTTCAGCAGTTTGGACAGGTCGTTAAGGGGCCACTTTCCCTTTTTAAGCCCCCATTTTATAACGACCCTGTCCAAAATTCAAAAAAGGATCTTTCTAATAAGTTAGCCCTTACTCCAGGGACCCACATTTTAAATTTCAGGTTTCTTGCCGAAGGGGTTTTTACAGGCCACCAAGGCGAGGCTTTTCTTCTTTTTGTCCCTCCCTATAGGAATTTACAAAAACTCCATCTTCGCGGCTATCTGCGATGGATGAGGAACATTCATACCAAATTTCAACCTCATTGCATCAGCGGTTTGGGCAGGCCGTTATTGGGGACATTTTTCCCTTTCAACTATGTTCCTGTTCCAAAATAGAAAAATTACGTTGCCGGTGAGTTAGTCCTACTCCAAGGAATACATATTTAAAATTTTAGGTTTGCCAAAAGGTATTGGACAGGCCGTCAAGGGGAGACTTTTCCCCTTATTTCCGCTCCCGATAGGAATTTCAAAAATTCCGCCTAAGCGGACGCCTACACAGAAGGAGGAACTCACATACCGAATTTCATTTTGGGATATCCTGTAGGGAATTCCAAAAATACAAACTTAGTCAATGTCTACTACAGTGGAGGAACCTTTATGCCAAATTTCAACTTCTTACCTCCAGTGGTTTGGGCAGGCACTTTTCCAATTTGTGAGACTGTTTATGGGGAGACTTTCCCCTTTTTGCCCGTTCCGGTAGGAATTTCCAAAAATCCCGTCTCAGCGCACGTCTATGCCGAATATCGAGAAACCTTGTTTTAGTGGTGATATCCGTGGGGGGAAGAAAAAAAGTACTTTTTTTGAAATTATATTTTTTTAAAATGGTACTTTTTGGAAAAAGCGAAATTTTTTGGAAAAAGATACTTTGTTTTTACAAAGTGCTTTATTTGTACTTTTTTTGAAAAAGGTATTTTTTTGGAAAAATTTATTTTTTTGCAAAAAGGTAATTTTTTTGGAAAGGTACTTTTTTTGAAAAAGGTATTTTTTTTGGAAAAAGGTACTTTTTTTGGAAAAGGTACTTTTTTTGTCCCCTTTTTGCCTTTCCCGATAAGAATTTCTAAAAATGGCGTCTCAACGGACGTCTACACCGGTCGAGGAACCTACATACCAAATTTCAACTTCAAAGCTCCAGCGGTTTGAGCAGGCCGTCAAGAGGAAGACTTTTTCCCCTTTTTGCCCCTCCCTGTAAAAATTTCCAAAAATCCCGTCTTGGTGGATGTCTACGATAGTGGAGGAACCTTGTGTGGTGGAACCTGGAAAAAGGTACTTTTTTTGGAAAAGGTACTTTTTTGAAAAGGTTTTTTTTTGGAAAAATTTATGGTTTTTGGAAAAAGGTACTTTTTTTGGAAAAGGTACATTTTTTTAGAAAAAGGTACTTTTTTGGAAAATGGTACTTTTTTTTGGAAAAAGGTACTTTTTTCTGAAAAAGGTACTTTTCTTTGGAAAACGGTACCTTTTTTCGAAAACGGTACTTTTTTTTGGAAAAACGTACTTTTTTCGGAAAAAGGTACTTTTTTTGGAAAAAGGTACTTTTTTTGGAAAAAAATACTTTTTTTGGAAATTGGTACTTTTTTGGAAAAAGGTAATTTTTTTGGATAAAGGTACTTTTTTTGGAAAAAGGTACTTTTTTGGAAAAAGGTACTTTTTTGGAAAAAGGTATTTTTTTGTCCCCTTTTTGCCTTTCCCGATAAGAATTTCCAAAAATGCCGTCTCAACGGACGTCTACACCGGTCGAGGAACCTACATACCAAATTTCAACTTCAAAGCTCCAGCAGTTTGAGCAGGCCGTCAAGAGGAAGACTTTTTCCCCTTTTTGCCCCTCCCTGTAAAATTTTCAAAAAATCCCGTCTTGGTGGATGTCTACGATAGTGGAGGAACCTGTAAAAAGGTACTTTTTTTGGAAAAGGTACTTTTTTGAAAAAGGTATTTTTTTTGGAAAAATGTATGTTTTTTGGAAAAAGGTACTTTTTTTGGAAAAGGTACTTTTTTTTGGAAAAGGTAAATTTTTTTAGAAAAATGTACTTTTTTGGAAAATGGTACTTTTTTTGGAAAAAGGTACTTTTTTGGAAAAAAGTACTTTTTTGAAAAAGGTACTTTTTTCTGAAAAAGGTACTTTTCTTTGGAAAACGGTACCTTTTATCGAAAAAGGTAATTTTATGGAAAAAAGTAATTTTTTTGGAAAAAGGTACTTTTTTTGGAAAAAGGTACTTTTTTTGGAAAAAGGTACTTTTTTGGAAAAAGGTACTTTTTTTGCCCCCTTTTTGCCTTTTCCGATAAGAATTTCCAAAAATGCCGTCTCAACGGACGTCTACACCGGTCGAGGAACCTACATACCAAATTTCAACTTCAAAGCTCCAGCAGGCCGTCAAGAGGAAGACTTTTTCCCCTTTTTGCGCCTCCCTGTAAAAATTTCCAAAAATCCCGTCTTGGTGGATGTCTACGATAGAGGAGGAACCTTTATACCAAATTTCAACTTCTTACCTCCAGCGGTTTGGGCAGGCCGTCAAGGGGGGCTTTTTCCCCTTTTTAACCCCCATTTTTACAACGTCCCTGTCCAAAATTCTAGAAAATACTTTCCAGAAAAGTTAGCCCCTACTCCAAGGGGTTTGGCAGGCCGTCAAGGGGAACACTTTCCCCCTTTTTGCCCGTTCCGGTAGGTATTTCCAAAAATCCCGTCTTAGCGGACGTTTAGGGCGAAAGAGGAACCTACATACCAAATTTGAACTTCCTAGCTTCATCGGTTTGGGCGATGTTGAGTCAGTCAGTCATTCAGTCTGTCACTCACGCCCAGCAAAATATTGGTAATGACACCTCATTACTATCTGCATTACCAAAAATGATATATCATTAACTTTTGCATTATTTTATAATATAAAAAAATGACTTCCTAATAACGACCTATTGTATTCATTATTTCTAAATATAAAATAATGACTTCCCTATGGAGAATGAGGAGTCAATTACCCTCCAAGGAGTCAATTAACCGAAGGCATATTACTAAATTAGTTCAAATATGAACCAAAGAGAATGAATTAATTTTCTAAGTATTTTCTGATTCGTTACTTTCACTGTTGCTTTTAAAAAACTTGACCGATACCAACAAGTATAAACCTATAGAGAAACTACCGTCCTCACCAAATTTTGTTGTTGTGTGGCGAACTTGGGAAAGGCTAAGAAAACATGTTGATAATGTTGTTAAGAGAAAAAATGAGTTGGAAGAGCATTTTCAGAAACATTTTTTCGTTTTTTTCTTTTAAAAAAAATTTTTTGATCAATGTTGTCAAGTTTGACTTTCCATTTAGGGGTTTTTTAATGAGTGTAGTAAATTTTGTTCAACTGCTGTTTTTAATAGTTTTTGTTAATATTATTTAAAAAATTTTTAAATAATTTATTTTATTATACAAATAATATATAATTCAACTTATGTTTTTAATAATTTTTGTTAATGTTATTTGAAAATTTTGTAAATAATTTATTTTATTATACAAATAATATATAATTCATTTTCACCGTTCTTGTTAATTTAAATGTATATTGTTTTTGTTAAAATAAACTATTATTTTAAAAAATAAAACTATATTAACTATCAGTATTAGTTTTAAAAAATCCAAAATTGACACTGTTGACAAATGTTTGTTGGCACGGAATTTTTTGAATGTTGAGGCAACATTGGAATCTCTTAAATCCTCTTAAAAATCTGAAAATTCTCTTAAAAATCTAAAAAAACTCACTCAACCTCAATGCTTTCTATATAGGGAAATGTGCAGTGTTGCCATTTCAGTGCTTTTCGGGTATTTTTTGGTGCTTTTTTCCTTCCCATACCCGGTGATTTTTTACAAATACCCTTTTAAAAAAAGCGGGTAATAACAGTGCTTTTTCAGATTTCTGGCAGTGCTTTTAGTGCTCTTTGTACAGTTTATATTTTTGGTATTTGTTCTCGTTTTTTTAAATTTTTCTTCAATTTTCTGTCAAAGTTGAACAAATTATACGAACTATACAAAAAATTCATTTTTTTCACAATGTTTGTAGTACAATTTTAAATAGCAACTTCGTTATATTTAAACATGAAAATTTTGAAATCTTAATTTGGTGCTTTTTTACCCCTTTTTGGTTATTTTTTGAACCCTTTTTACACAATTTTACAAAGCTAAAATGTGTTTTTTAAATTCTTGACTTAAATTTTTCAAAAAATTAATATCGTGCTTTCTTACCCCATTTTTGGTAAATTTTTACCCTTTTTACCCGTTTTCACAATGCTCACGGTGCTTTCCTGCCTTCAAGAGTTGGCAATACTGGAAATGTGTAAAAAAAACACTCAATCTCTCATTTTTTTTACAATGTTTACCAACATGTTTTAGTTTTCTTTCCCGACTTCACGAACAAAAATAAAGAGTAAAGGTTAACAGAGCAAGAGTTGTATAGATACCCACTGCCGATACCGAAATAAAAAACAAAATTTGCGGCATATTTTTCAAAATATTTTTTATTTATTTTACTCTTTTATTTATTTTGAACTTCATTTTTTTACGATTTGCTTATTTTGGCTCTTATTTTAAATTTTTATAATTTTTTGCTAAAAAATTTTAAGTTCTGTATTTTCAACGTTTTTTAATGTTAAGCTGTTTTAGTTTTAACAATTGGTAGGTATTTCATTTAATTTTCTTTTTAACTTAAGGACAATTTTTTAAATTCTTATTTATATTATCAGAGTTTTTGAGATAATTTTCTAATTTTTAATTGATTTTTAATTTAATTATGACCAACGCAAAAACGAGCCAACTGCCAGTAAAGGACCTATCCCGTGACCGGTCAATCGGGGGCATACTGAAGGCACTTCCACTATATTTGTGTGTGTGTTAGTGTTGTTTTTTTGCTATTTTTTTCCATTTTTTTTATTTGCTTGTAGTGTTTGTTTTTCTTTTTCTTTTTTATTTGAACAGTAACGAAAAATATATAACTTTACCAGCAGCCAGCCATCACGCATAAGCAACATTAGCTCAGACGGTAGAGCGTTTGCCTTACAAGCAGGAGGTTGTGTTATCGAGCCCTACTTCGACGCCAAGTAGATTATTTTTAATTCTTAATTTTTTATTAGTTTATTTGAAAAGCTATTTTTAGATACACCACCTTACTGTCACAAGGTGTCTTAACTGTGGCAATTGGCCATTTCCAATGACAACGCCATGTTAAAGTGATATGTCTCTTTCAAACAAAAAGACCGATCAACGACCGGTCTCCGCCCCCTTGGGACCTATCCTGCGCGTCATCTGGGACCGGTCCCAATTTTTTTAAATTAGCTTTTTAATTTAAAGTACAGTTTTTATAATAAAAGCCTTCACCCATCCACCACAAATAAATAATTCTGACACAACAATGGGTTTAAAATAAATAAATATTTGATCACTTTTTCTCATGAAAGTGGATTGTTAGTAATGAATCCATAATAAATTGCAATATACGTGTGTATGTTAAGATAATTTGGTAAAGTGCGAACTTAGGTAGATAGACCCGTAAGTAGTTTTGTTCATTTGTGTTTTGAATGAAAATAAATAACGTAAAGCTGGGTTGGAAAGCATTTTATAATATTAAAGATAGCGGGCAAAGCCCGCTACGTTGTTAGCGTGCCTTAAAGTTTTTTTAATTGCAGTTTATGTAAAGGTAGACCTGGCAATTCAAGTAAATTCACAAATTCAGTTGGAAAATTTACTGCGTCGGTTTCTTCCACCGGTGCTTCATTACCTGCAGTTTAAATATCAGAATATATAAGTTCCCTTTTAGAAAATTTGATTAACTTTTTGGAGAGTATGTTTCAATGCTACATAAGTTTCATATTCCGTGGATAGCGTTTGAACAGGTAATTAAAAGGGGTTCTTCACCCCTTTTTGTTCCTCCCAGTAAAAATCCCAAATATATATAATCTTGCATGAATCGCATGCGAAATTTCAAGTACCAAACTCCGGCAGTTTGAGTCATTCAAATTCCATTCCATTTTGTTTAACAATTTTAGTGTTCCAATGCAACTCCTTCCAAGATTCTATTTCGTTCACCATTCCATTGCATTTGGTTCCAATTATCTGTTATTCCAATTCCACTCGTTCCCCGTTTCATTCCATTTCGTTCCTAATGTCTTGCAGTGTTTCAATTCCACTCGTTCCCATTCTATGCCATCTCGCTCCTCATTCCATTTTGTTCTATAGTCCATTCCATTTCGTTCCCTCTTCCAATCCATTTCCATTGTCTATAATTTCAATTCCACTCGTTCAACGTTTATATCCATTTCGTTCCATTTGTGTAGTGTTTCAATTCCACTCGTTTCCTATTTAGTTTCTTATTTTTAGTGTTCCATATGCACTTGTTCTTTAAGTTTTAAGTTTCTAGCTAAAGACGCAGACGTTAAGGGGGGAGGGGGGTAATTTTCCCCTTTTGAACCACCATTTTTACCACGTTCCTGTCCAAAGTCCTAAAAATGCCTTGTCGATAAGTTAGCCCATACTCCAAGAAAAACATATTATAGATTACAGGTTTCTAGCCGAAGGGTTTGGTTAGGCCATCAAGGGGAGAATTATTCCGTTTTTACCCCTCCCGGTAGGAATTTCCAAAAATTCCGTCTTAGAGGACGTCTGCGTTGGAGGAGGAACCTACTACATACATAATTTTATGTCTCTATATCCAGCAGTTTGGCGAGGCCGTCAATGGGGAAGTTTTTTCCCTTTTTACCCCTCCCGGTATGAATTTCCAAAAATACCGTCTTAGGGGACGTCTACGTTGGAGAAGGAACCCAAATACCGAATTTAAGCTCCCTAGTTCCAGCAGTTTGAGCAGGCCGTCAAGGGGGAGACTTTTTCCCCTTTTTTCCCCTCCCTGTAAAAATTTCAAAAAATCTCGTCTTGGTGGATATCTACAATAGTGGAGGAACCTTATACCAAATTTCAACTTCCTACCTCTAGCGGTTTGGCAGGCCGTCATGGGGGGCCTTTGTCCCCTTTTTAACCCCCATTTTTACAACGTCCGTGTCCAAAATTCCAGAAAGTACTTTCTAGCCAAAGGGGTTTTGGCAGGCCGTCAAGGGGGAGACTTTCCCCCTTTTTGCCCGTTCCGGTAGGAATTTCCAAAAATCCCGTCTTAGCGGACGTCTACGCCGAAAGAGGAACCTACATACTAAATTTCAAGTTCCTAGCTTCAGCGGTTTGGGCTGGGCGATGTTGAGTCAGTCAGTAACGTTATTCTTTCATATATACACCGATAGAATTCCTTATTAACATAGTTAACGAAATTCGTAGTTGAATTGAAATAAATTTAAAATAACTATTACATTCATTAACAACTATATATTTCGTTAACAACAACTATATTTATGTCACCCTGTGTTAATCAATTTCAAACTGACAAATAAATTTTAGTACAGTAGACGCTCGCAAATTAGAGCTTTCAGTAATTCGAACGTCCAGAAATTAGAATCAATGTTTGCAATACATTAAACGCTCTGAAATTCGAATTTAAAATTCTAATTTCTGAGCGTTTTTTTTTTGGTTATTTGAATACACAGGAAATCCCCAATTTATTTTTATTCTGTTTGAATAAAGTAAAACTAAAAAGGGGAATCACCAAATTATATATGTTTTTCCCTATTTGTTTTTTTTGTCGCATTTATGTACATTTTTGGCTAGTTTATTTGTGAAATTTGATACGCGTGTACATATTATTTGGCAGTCTCTATTAAATAGTGAAAGTGTATCATTTAAAATGTTAAATAAACGTAAAAAACACTTTATCATTGGAAACGAAACGAAAAAAAACGTCCAGAAATTAGAATAATTCAGAAATTAGAATTGCCTCAAAAACAAAGCGGTTCTAATTTGCGAGCGTCTACTGTAACAAGTTAAATAAAAAGTCAAACGATAAAAATATTTTTAATGTTTTAAAATTTTTATTTTTAAATAAATAGGGTATTATTATTAAACGGTAACTGGATGCACCAAATAGGTAAGTTTAACATACTTATTTCGTTGGATTACGTTTTAAATAACGTTAAAATTTACTTTTTTTTAGAATTTAGGAAAAAACAAGGATAAAGAAAAACCAAATGATTATTTGAAATCCAAAAGAAACTCTATCAAGAAAATGGCAATAAATATTTGCAGAAATTGGCTAATTTGTATATTCTACTAACGTCATAATTTGCAAGCTATTATTTTGTGAAATAAATAAATAATGTAAAACAATTAAAAATTTCAATATAAAATCATTTTAAATATAAATATTTTTAGCTGTTAACAACCAATTTGGTTTTTAAATGGTTGTATGTAATTATACTAACAAAATTTCTAAATTTTCAACTACAAAATCGTTGAATTTTATATATTCGAAAATATTAGTTACCACCAACTAAATTGATTCAACTAAGCTTTATTTTGGGTGTAGAGATAAAAATGTATAAAATTTAACTGTGTAAAAAGTACTTATTTAAACTATTACGAGTAAGTCATTATTTTATATTTAGAAACAATGAATACAATAGGCCGTTACTAGGAATTCAGTATTTTATATTATACAATAATGCAAAAGGTAATGATATATCATTTTTGGTAATGCAGACAGTAATGAGGTGTCATTACCAATATTTTGCTGGGCAGTCAGTCAGTCAATCAGACAGTCAGTCACGTTATTCTTTTATATATAGAAATAATATCCGTTTTTTCTAATCACTTGGGTTTAATAAATCCAAAAAGTATTTCTAAAAGTGCTCAACAGATGGGGTTAAATTTTTCCTATTTTAAAAAAAATTTCTGTCCGACACTTCCTTCACCCTAATTTTAATACCGAATTCGATGATGAAGGATTCTACTTTAACTTTTAATTCATAATTATATTTTACATAAAACAGCAATAAACAGTCTGCCTTTTCAGTTTTATCACTTCAATTTATATTTTTACACAATTGAAAAATTCCATTGCAATATTTAATATTCACTAATTGGATTTAATTAAATTACTTACTGTAGAGTGAAAAATTGCCATTTCTATTTGAGCTATTTCTCCATGTCCAAGATGAAAAATATGTATTTGTGAGGTGTAGTTTTTTTTCTACACATATTTCATAAAAAAATTTAAGAAAAACCTTTTATTTGCTAGTTTTTAAATTTTTTTGTTTCTCTTAATTTTCATTCGTAGTGTTTTCTGACATTAAATTAATAGGCTGTTTCATATATTTGTGCTTTTATTGTGGATTTATTAAATCCAGCTTTTTTTGAATTTAATAAATCCATTTTTTGTATGAAAAATTCTAAATCCATGTGATTAAAAAACCTGCTAAATGTAAGTTAAATGAGAACCGTTTTCTCTGACGCAAAAATGTGCTCTTGTTATAGTATTTTTCATAACTTTGTTGAGTGTTTCTTGTGGTATACGATCAATTTCTTATTGAATGTTGTCCTTTAGTTGCTGCAAGGTTTGGGACTTATTCACATAAGCTTTTTCTTTGAGATAGTCCCACAAGAAAAAATCAGGTGCAGTCAAATCAGGCGATCGTGTTGGCCATTTCAAATCGCCGTTTTTAGAAATTATCCGATTTGGAAATTGTTGTCTCAAAACTCCATCTAATTTTATTCTCGTTGCCTTTATTTTTAAAGATCAAAATAGTGGATAAATTCACCCCAAAATGCGAGGAGATTGTTCAGAATATGGTGCAGAATTTTAGCGTGACGTCTGTTTTTGTATTTTGTCACTTGTTTTAGTAGGCGTGGTTTTTAATGAAAAATAAGCGATATCGACCTTCTATCAATTTACATAGTAAAATTTAGTACTGATCAGTTCTGTAAAAACTGTATATTTTTGAAATTCCTATAATATTTCCTTAAGTCTTGCATTATTTTTTTCTACAAATGGTCTCTAGACTTAAAATGACAGTGCCTTAAATATGACTAAATTTTTCTTGTTTGTAGCGATCTTAAAATAAAGTTAACAACACTGAAATTTAAACACGGAATGCTTTATACTACAACGTAAAAAAGAGTTTGTCTGATTTGTTATATCGCGGTAAGTATAAAATAAGGCCATTCAGTTTAAGGTTTTAGTGTTGTTAACTCAATTTTAAAATCGCTAGAAACAAAGAAAAATCTGGTCATGTTTAAGGCGCTGTCATTTTAAGTCTGGATACTACTTGTAGATAAAGATAATGCAAGATTTAAGGAAATATTATAGAATTTCCAAAAATATACAGTTTGTATAGAGCACTGGTGGGGCTCGCTAAATTTTACTATGTAATTTGATAGAAGGTCGATATCGCTTCTTTTTCATTAAAAGCCACGCCTACTTAAAACAAGTTACAAAATAAAAAAACGGCCATTACGTTAAAATTCTGCACCATTTTCTGAACAATCTCCTCGCATTTTGTGATGAATTTATCCACTATTTTGATCTTTAAAAATAAAGGCATCGAGAAAAAAATTATAAAAAATTTTAATGTATCTATTATATTGCACACATGTGTAAAACCGTATTATATTATATGTGGTTCTATGTTAACAATGATTTTGAACTAGTTTTAGATTTAGTAATTACTAGGGATTGGCGCGTGACTAGAAATGTTCGTGAGTCACGTTATTCACACGTGATCGTGAGTAATAATTAAATATAATTCGTACTTGATTCGTGCGTGAGCGTGAATAAGAATATATAACCCGTGCATGATTCGTGTGTGAGTTTATTTTTTGCATCATATATTTTTAGTAATTTTTACTATTTTGTAATATTTTACTATTTTTTTACCATTTTTCTTATATCTTGGTTGTATAACATAATCCTATTAACTTTAAAATTTCAGTGTTGTTAACTTTATTTTAAAATTCCTAAAAATAAAAAAAATTTTGTGCATGTTTAATGCACTGTCATGGTAAATCTGGATAAAATTAATGGAAGATTTATCGAAATTATAGGACCTTTGGGTTAATCATTATATTTGGAAATTAATTACACATGCAATTACACAATTACATGTAATTGCAATTGAAAAAAATTCAATTACAATTATATATTATTTGTAATTGTAATTAAAAAAAAACAATTACAAGTAATTTGTAATTGAAAATTTTCAATTATACATTACATATAATTGTAATTGAAAAAATGTCAATTACAATTACATTTTTTCGGAAAAGAAATAATGAGAAAAAGCACAAGTGAGGGGTCAGCCCAACATGACGCATTCTTTTTATACTTAACCACGCCTATGCAACCTATCCCAGTCAGTTTTTTCTACAAAATTTTAACAAAAAACACTTTAATTCTAAATGTAATTGAAATTTGTAATTGAAATTACTTTCAATTACAATTACTTGTAATTGAAAATTTTCAATTACAGTTACATGAAATGTAATTGAGTTTTTTTTAATTTCAATTACATTTATTTGCAATTGTAATTGAAATGCCCCAGGTCTGATCTCCAGATATTGCATATCTTTTTTATTTAAAAAAATAATTTTTATATATTGTTAGATGTGGTCATATATAATATGATCTAAAGTATAAGGTAAATTTTTAGATATAATTGTATCAAACTATGTCCACTTTTATAACATTTTATATAATTTTATACAAAAAGATATAATTTGATGTAATTGGATGAGGACAAAATTCGGATACAATTGTATCGAATTGCATAAAATTGTATCAAATTGTACCAAATTGTATACAATTGTATACAATTCGATACAATAAGATACAATAATATGTTCTCATTTTTCGGATATAATTATATCTAATTACATAAAAGATTATATATAATTAAATATAACTTCATATGGCTCCATATCATTTTTTTTTTACTTAGGGTGGAAATTTTTTTTTGTGGAAACTTTTTTTTTGTACAAACACTTTTTTTTGGAAACATTTTTTTTTGGTGGAAATTTTGTTTAAGTCTAAATTTAATTACAAAAGGCTCTAAAAGTGCACATAATTTGTTAACGGAATATGACATGCACAAAAATTTAAAAAAAAACCTTAAAAAATTTTTAAATCTTGACTTTAAGCGACTATATTTAGAAAAGTTATTGAGATATTGATACACATATAAGTTTGAAAAATAGGGCACGGAATTAGGCTTAAATCGGCTGAAAAATTGAAAAAAGTTAAATCGTGAATTGCGTAAAACCTAGAGCCAATTTGAACAAACTGGTTGCAGATTCGAAATTAGCACCCCTTAATTATCCTAAAACCACTGCAATAACACTCACTTTTTTTTTTTTGTAGAGCAGTGTTATTCGAAAGTAGAATTTATAGGAATATATGTTTTTTGAATAAAGCAAGAATATGCAATGTAAAAATTTCAATATTGCTGATAGAGCTTTGTACTCATTGGGATACCAAGCTTTCTGATACATAGTGATTATTCGGTCACGAACAGCCAAAATCTCGGAGCTTGTTACCATATTGGAGTCCTTCATGAAATTGGACCGGTATCTGGGGTGTGTGCGGTAAAAAAATCTATAAACATAAGACATAACCCGTATCGCCCTTGAGAAGCAAGAAAATCGTTCCAACACGTCGTCAAAATTACCAAAATAAGTAAAATGGACTTGAATTGACTTTCTTTCCAAATCGGTTTTACCCGAAATCCACAAGTCGGGACTCGGAAACGAAATGTTTGGACTCTGAAGCCATTTTGGCCCACACCACCATAAGTTGTTATCTATTAAAGCTTGCGGGGGATACGAATGTCATTAATAAACGAGTGATTCGATTGGAATGTTTTCCATTGAGAAAGAGAGTCGGGGGAGAGGATATCATCCCAGTCTGTGCCTTCTAGCCATATTTTCTGCATAATGATTTTGGCTAAAATAACACAAGGAGACAGCCAGCCGGCAGGATCAAATAATCGGGCGATTTGAGACAAAACTTCGCGCTTGGTAAACTTGGATGATTCCGGTAGAGGTTCTGCAGCAAAATAAAATGTATCTGATAGCGCGTTCCAACGGATGCCTAATGTTCTTGCTGTGCTGCTGTCGTCGAAATTTAGAAAATCTTCATTCAATAGATGATCAGTATGTAGTCCTACTAGGATATCCTTGGAATTCGCTGTCCATTTTCTCAGTGAAAATCCCGCTGACTTAAGAGCATGGATAAGCTCGTTTCTGGCTTTTATTGCATCGGGAATGGAGTGAGCACCGGCCAATGCATCGTCAACGTACATCGAATTACGAAGAATATCGCTCGCGAGGGGAAAAGTCGACTGAACATCATTAGCCAGTTGAATAATTGTGCGGATGGCAAGGTATGGTGCACAATTTACTCCAAAAGTTACCGTCTTGAGTTCATAATCCTGGACAGTTTCACTTGGGTCTTTTCTAAACAAAATTCTTTGAAACGAAGTGTGTTCTGGATTAACCAATATTTGCCTGAACATCTTTTGAATATCGGCATTGAACACATAACGGAAAAAACGCCATTTAAGTATCAAAAGAGTTAAGTCGTTTTGAAGGACGGGACCGGTATGGAGAATATCATTAAGACTTAACCCATTTGAAGATCGAGCTGAAGCATTAAAAACCACACGAACTTTTGTTGTTGTGCTTTCCGGTTTTATAACGGCATGGTGGGGCAAATAGTAATGAAGAGGCAGTTTAGAAAGGTCAGGAGGAGAAACTCTAAACATATGATCCAAATGAACATACTCTTCCACGACTTTATCATACTCTTCTTTAAATGTGGGAGTATGAAGTAACCTCGCCTCATTTCTAAAAAACTGTGCCATCGAACTAGCCCTGGACTGACCTAACTTCAACTTTTGAGGATTATTATGTTTGTAAAAGTGGTTTTATAAAAATTGTTAATAATTTATTTAATTCAAAAAATTTACAAATTAAAAGTTATTTGGAAAAATTCTATAATAAAAATCTAAGGCAACTATTAATAATAATTTTCCAAACTTTTCAAAGTTCACACAGTGGGTCTCAATACATATCTATTCCTCCGCACTAATTTAGAAAATGGTGGAGGTGAATAATGATCCGGTGGTCTTTTGGCTCTTTGTGACCTACGTGAAGATGAAGTAATTTGTTGATCCGTCATTCTATTAGTTTTTCTTAAACGACAAAATTGAGTACGTGACGATGAAATTGGTTGTTGTTCTTGGTTGGAAATTAATGAGTTTGAAGGTATATTATTATTGGAACGTTGAGTTATGGTTGTTGAAAGAGTTGGGTTGGAATTTATTCGAAAAGAAGAATTCATGTTGGCGCTTTGTTTAACGGCGGTTGGTAGTGTTTGAGCTTCATTAAATACACCGTCATTATTATTTTGTTTATTATAATATGAATCTTGGTTAACAGACTTTTGGGATGTTTTACGAATTTGATTCTGATGTCTTTTGAACATTTTGTTATCTTCATTCTTTAGTAAATATAGCATATTTCCAAGTTTTCTAAAAACTTTTGCTTTAATCCAGAGATGGCCTCTAGAAAAATTTCGAATAATAACAGTTTCATCAATATCAAATTTTGTTGTGACAGATTGTGAGCTGGTGGTTGTTGATGTTTCAGCACATGAAGTTGTATTTGGTAAAAGGCAACTCAACATTGTTTTTGGTTGCCTTCCATGCAACAATTCAGACGGAGACTTTCCATCCTTAACTGTAGTAGTTCTATAAGTTGATAAATAAGTTAATACTGAATCGTTTACATTATTACCATCATTAATTTGCTTTTTAATTGCTGTCTTAAAAGTTCTAACGTACCGTTCAGCTTGCCCATTTGAGGCTGGGTGGAATGGGGCTGTAGTTAAATGTAGAATACTATTTAATTGACAAAATTTATTGAATTCCTCCGACACAAGTTGCGGACCATTATCAGATACTAATACGTCTGGTAACCCTTCAATGGAAAAAATTTTCTTCATAACGGAAATAGTTGCAGCTGTTGTAGTTGAATTCATTTTTACGACATAAGGGAAATGGGAATATGAGTCAACACAAATAAACCAATAGGAATTATGAAATGGTCCAGCGAAATCAATGTGTATTCGCTGCCACGGTTGAGTGGGTTCTTGCCATGAACTAAAAACTTGTTTGGGCATTGAGCTTTCCATTGAGCAAGCTGTGCAATTATTTATTAAATTTTCAATATCTTTATCTATGTTAGGCCACCAACAATAACGTCTAGCCAACTGCTTTGTTTTTACTATTCCCCAATGTCCTTCATGGAGAAGCTTTAAAATGTGTTTACGGTAACATTCAGGAACAACTACTCTATTATAGTCTGTTTGAAGTACAATAACTCCCTTAAATGTTGTTAAATTCTGACGCCTGTCATTATAAGTTTTAAAATCTTTGTCAATGCCATTTGGCCAATCTTTTTTGATATATGCGAATACTTTTGCTAAAGTTTTGTCCTTTTTGGTACTTTCAGCTATTTTAGCAGCATTTATTGGAAAAGATGACAAATCCTCAATAAACTTAACTTCTAACTCCTCTATTTCTTTATCAAATTTTTCATCGGATGAGCGAGGCAATCTTGACAAAGCGTCAGCATTTGTGTGTAATTTCGTAGCTTTATATTTTATATCAAATGTGTAGCTTGACAGAAATAGAGCCCATCTTTGTAAACGGTGAGCTGAATGTACTGGTATACCTTTATTTGGGCTAAAAATAGACACAAGTGGCTTATGATCGGTTATCAACATAAATTTTCTTCAGTATAAATAATCGTGGAACTTCTTAATACCATATGCTATTGCCAAAGCTTCTTTTTCAATCTGGCTATAATTTTTTTGGCTTGTATTAAGTGTTTTTGAAGCATGTGCAATTGGCCTTTCTGACCCATCTGGATAAAAATGTGAAATAACAGCTCCTATACCAAATGATGACGCATCTGTTGCCAATACTAACGGAAGATTTTCATCGAAATGTGAAAGAGTAGTTACATCAACTAGTTGTTGTTTTAATTGTTTAAAAGCATTTTCTTGACTATCACCCCAGACAAATTTTACATCTTTTCTGCGTAGTTCATTTAAAGGTTCAGCCACGGTAGAGAAATTTTTTATAAATTTCATATAATAAGTTACTTTTCCAAGAAAAGCTTGTACATCTTGAAGATTTTGTGGTCTTGGTAATTCTTGAATAGCCTTTATTCCTGAATTTGATGGTTCTATACCATTTTTACTAATAATGTTACCTAAATATTCAATTTTATCTTGCATAAAGCTACATTTTAATTCATTGCATCTTAGGCCAGCATTCTCTAATTTTGCTAGCAATTTTTCTAAATTCTCAATATGTTCTTGATTTGTCCTCCCTGTGACAACAATGTCATCAAGATAATTTACACAATATGGTATGTCGGAAATTAGCTGTTCCAAAAATCGCTGAAATATGGCAGGTGCACTAGATACCCCAAATGGAAACCTTTGGTATTCAAATAACCCTAAAGGTGTATTTACTACAAGTAACTTTTTTGATTCATCATCCATTGGTATCTGAAAGTACGCATTAGGGTGGACCTTGTGTCGATATTTTGGTAGATGAGGGCTCTATTCCGTGCCTTTTTGAAAAAAAATGACAATGCCGAAAAAAAAAATTAAAAAAAAAAAAAAATAGGGGTTGCGCACGAGCCGAGAAAAAGGTCCACTTTGCCAAAATTAGGGGGGAAATTGCCATAGGTCATCAGGGGTCACCCGTAGGGGGGAAGAATGTATGGCCGACCCCCATTAACTTTTTACCGCCAACATTTTCCCCCAAGCCACCCACCCCCTAGCTCCTCCCCTTAGGGGGGTCACCATACAAAAATGGAGGTTGCTCAGTATTTTCGAAAAACACCATAGGTCATCAGGGGTCACCCCTAGGGGGGCAAAATATATGACCGACCCCCATTAACTTTTCATCCCCAACATCTTTTCCGAACAAACTTACCCTCTATCTCCACTCCTTGAGGGACTCCCCATACAAAAATACTGAAAATCTATGTATTTACAGTTGCACAATATCGAGATTTTTTTGATTTTTTTTGATTTTTTTACAGAAATTCCACCAATATTCCACCAAAGTTAAGATGACAACACAACTTAGATCGCGCGACGATATTTTTTTGATTGGTTATCCAAGCATGAATATTACGGGGAACAAATTACCGTCGAAGAAGCAAGTGCTAAGAATGCATTTCTTCAACATTCGCAAACGAAACATGTCGAAGAAAAATAGTGCGGTTATAGTCGCGGACGCAGTGATGATTTTTTGGCGCCAAGCAGCTATTCCGACGAAAGCCAGAGGAGATGTTACAAGAAAAATAGCTGCGCTGCACGATGAGTGGGATGCTTTAAGAAAGTCATCTCACAGAAAGACTGAGTCCACTAGAGAAAAAGAGAATAAGTTTTCTGATAGCTTGGATAATCTTTTCGACATCGCACACGCCAACGCCCTTGAGAAAATGACAAATACCGAAGACATTGAGTTTCTGCTAAAGCAAAGAGAAGATGGCCGGCCAGGAACTATGGGAGGTGTGGACGCTACTGATACTCGAACGAGGAAAAGAAAAGCTGAGCGCGAAGAACAAGAAGAGTTGCGACGCAAACGTGCAACGGAATCTAGTAGAGATCAGTTCGCTAAAGGCGGTAAGTTATTTCGCGCTTTGTGTGTTCGTCCAATGTTTATATTCAAATGAAATTCTTTCAATTGCAGTGGTTAAATTCTCAAGCAGTGATTCAAGCGATGATAATGGGAGACAGGACGAAAACTTCCCGGCAGAAGCTGGCCCATCAAATGTTGGTGACATAAGAGGTTACAAACAATGTTTTACTGAACGAGTCCTATCAGCTTTGGACAAGTGCAAAGTGACTGACCGAGACGCGGTCGGCATTATGATAGCGGCGGCAGAAGCATTTGGACGCGATCCTCAACAATACACAATAAACCGTACGTCGCTTCGGAGATGTCGGCGTTCAAATCGAGAGAACATGCTGAGTTATGTGAAAGACAATCCAGAAGTAAGATCGCATAGATTTATTTGCTCTCATTCAGAATTCTTATTCTTCAACGCGTTTCATTTATCTCCAGCTTGTCGCAGCTAAATCCTTCGTAGTCCATTGGGATGGCAAAATGCTTTTGGATTTTGTGGGTACAAAGAAGGTGGACCGTCTACCGGTAATTGTCTCGTACGGAGAAAAAGAACAACTTCTTGGAGTTCCCAAAGTAGAAGATGGGAAAGGAAAAGGCCGGAGAATAGCACATGCCGTTTATCAACTGTTGGCATCTTGGCATATGACACATCGAATACAAGGACTTTCTTTCGACACGACATCAACGAACAGTGGCCCATTCTCCGGAGCCGCAGTTGCTCTTGAGCGGCTGTTGGAGAGAGAAATCTTATATTTACCTTGCAGACACCACGTATACGAACTGGTGCTAAGGGAAGTTTTTGAGACAAAAATGGGAAAGACCAGTGCACCAGGCGTTCCTTGCTTTGACCGTTTCAAACAGGAATGGGACGCTGTAAAGGTTAAACCATTCCATTCTGGCTTGATAGACGATCAAGTCGTCAGAAAAATTCCTGTGGCAATGCAAGTCGGCATAAAGGAGTTTTGCTTAGATCAATTGAAGGAGAAACACCCTCGCGATGACTACAAAGAAATGCTACAATTAATTCTTTTGTTTCTGGGTGAAAAACTTGAGAATTACCATTTCCGAGCTCCAGGACCCGTTTCCCATGCTCGATGGATGGCAAAAGCCATTTACAGCCTCAAGATGTTTTTGTTTCGGAGAACTTTTCACTTATCTGTATGTGAATTGAATGGTATTCGACACGTTTGTATTTTTGTGGTGCGACTTTACGTCAAGGCATGGTTTGGTTCTTCTCGAGCAGCTGAGGCGCCGAATCAAGATTGGAAGTTTTTGAAGGACATCGTCGAGTACAAGTCCGTTGACCAGGATTTATCTCGGGTAATGATAAAGAAATTTATCGGTCACCTATGGTATCTCGCCGATGAGCACATAGCCCTTGCCTTTTTCGATGACAAGGTTTCAAATGAGTTGAAGGCCAAAATGGCCCAAGCATTGCTAGAAAAGGAGAATGACGAAGGTGAAGAAGATGAAGAAGACGAAGAAGACGAAGAAGGTGAAGAAGATGAAGAAGACGACCCGGTTCCCCCAGCTCCTCGCGTCGTAATCAAAAGCACCAGCGTTAAAAAAATCGAGGTGAAATTCAAAGATGTGAATGAGGAATTCTTGGCTAAAGACTTGAGCAACTTCGTCTCTCATAATACCAAAAATTTATTTGTACGATTTGGAATATCGCAAGATTTCATTCTAGCAAATCCAGCAACCTGGAAATCTCGCGCAGACTATCAAGAAGGTCGTAGAATTGTAAATAACTTGCGCGTTGTGAACGACACTGCCGAAAGAGGAGTAAAAATGATACAAGATTATAATAGAATACTGTGTCAAGGCGAAGAAGAGAAACAGTATTTACTACATGTTATCGATTCTTACCGCAAGAAATACCCATCAGCGAACAAAAATATGTTAATTTGACTATATTATATTAAAAGTGCTTAGTAGTACTACTCAATTACAGCTTCTTTTATTTTTGTATGGGGAGTCCCTCAAGGAGTGGAGATAGAGGGTAAGTTTGTTCGGAAAAGATGTTGGGGATGAAAAGTTAATGGGGGTCGGTCATATATTTTGCCCCCCTAGGGGTGACCCCTGATGACCTATGGTGTTTTTCGAAAATACTGAGCAACCTCCATTTTTGTATGGTGACCCCCCTAAGGGGAGGAGCTAGGGGGTGGGTGGCTTGGGGGAAAATGTTGGCGGTAAAAAGTTAATGGGGGTCGGCCATACATTCTTCCCCCCTACGGGTGACCCCTGATGACCTATGGCAATTTCCCCCCTAATTTTGGCAAAGTGGACCTTTTTCTCGGCTCGTGCGCAACCCCTAATTTTTTTTTTTTTTAATTTTTTTTTTCGGCATTGTCATTTTTTTTCAAAAAGGCACGGAATAGAGCCCTCATCTACCAAAATATCGCAAAAATTTCATTTCAAGGTCCACCTTAGTACGCATCTGATAAATCTATTTTTGAAAAAGTTACACCTCCTTGCAATTTGTACAGCAGATTTTGAAATTTAGGAATCGGGTACTGCTCCATATCTATTTGTGGATTTATGGTTTGCTTAAAATCAGCGCAAATCCTTATTTTATTATTTGGTTTTGGCGCAATAACCATTGGAGAGGCCCATGGACTATATGTAACTGGTTTCCATATGCCAAGTTCCTCTAACCGTTTAGCTTCTTCTTCAAATGGTTTCAGAAAAGCAAATGGAATTGGCCTGGTTTTATAAAACTTAGGAATAGCTTTTTCCTTTAGATATAAGTGGGCTTCAAAAAAATTACAATATCCTAAACTGTTTGAAAATAATGATGAAAATCTTTTACAGAGGGCTTCTACGTTATTTGACTGTAATTTTTCAATTTTAAAAATATTTTCATTTAAACAATGAAAAGCATCACACCAGTCCATTCCAAAAATATTACTACCATCATGAAAATTAGCAACAACTAAATTAAGATCCTTTGTCTGATTTTCCAAAGTAACACTTACATCCAGTATACCAAGAACAGGTACTCGCGCACCACCATAAGCTTTCAAAATTTTGTTTGATTTACGCATTGGAAGATTATTGAAAAGATGATACGATTTTAAGTCAATCATAGAGCAAGAGGCTCCTGTATCAAACTGGAATTGAAGATCATTTCCGTTTACCTTTACATTGAGAAAGATTTTTTTATTTTTACGTACTACCACATCTCGAATATGATAGCCATATTCAGATATTGACTGAATTTCCTCTTCTTCTTCCGAATTATCTACTAAATTAACTGATTTGTTCATACATACCGGAGAAATATGTCCCACTTTACCGCATTTATGGCATTTTGCAGAACGAAATTTGCAATTTTCCTTACGGTGATCTTTAAAGCATCCAGAACAAGATGGAAATTGCTTTATTTGCTTTTGTTGATTATAACGAAAATTTGAGTGACTTTGTTGATTGTTATCTTGAGGCTTCTTTGGTTTGTAATAAGGTTTGAGTAAATTAACGTCATTTGTAGTGTTACCTTTTAATGTAGACAGAGAACTCTGGGCAGATTCATAGGTTTCGGCTATCGAAATTACTTCAGTTAAAGTTGGATTTTGTCTTTGTAGAGCGGCATTTCTAACAGCTTCATGTGGGGAATGTAATATAATTGCATCACAAATCATTTCATCCACAAAATCGGTGTTACAGTTCGTATTTTTACATTTAAAATCACAATTACGTGCTAATCCTCGAAGTTCAACGATCCAACTGGCATAGGATTCACTATCATTCATCTTTCGGTTATGAAATTTATAACGGGCAGCTAAGATGTGGATTTTTGATCTGAAGTATTCGTCCAACTTTTGAATGATTTCGGTAAATGTTTTTGTTTCCAAATTTTCATTTCCAAAGAGCTTTCCAACCAACTCATATAACTCAGTACCCATCCATGAAATAAAGAAGGATCGTTTTTGGTCGCTTTCAGTAACTCTATATGCCTTAAAATGTTCCTTTAGTTGGGCCGCATATGCATTGAAATTCTGAGTGTCCATGTTAAATTTAGGAAAAACGGGAACATTTTTCTTAATTGTATTCGTGCTAGTGCCAGCATTATCATTAAGAAAGCGATCAAAAAATTGTTGATGAGATTCCAGCAACCGGCAAAGTTGCGCAACGCTTTCTGGGTTCATCTCGTCGCCAAATTATTATGTTTGTAAAAGTGGTTTTATAAAAATTGTTAATAATTTATTTAATTCAAAAAATTTACAAATTAAAAGTTATTTGGAAAAATTCTATAATAAAAATCTAAGGCAACTATTAATAATAATTTTCCAAACTTTTCAAAGTTCACACAGTGGGTCTCAATACATATCAAGGATAACCTTCTTTAAATGGCAAGGAAACGATATATCTGCCACTTTCATCCCTTTTTGTGGTTTCCGTGTATAAATCTTCACAAAATTTATCGAATGGGGATGTAAAGTTCTTCCGTGGAAGATCCTCCACCTCCCAAAAGCGTGAAATCTCTTTATCTAAAGAGATTTTACACACATATGATGCAACGGGGAAGTCCAAATGGGAAGAATCAAGAGGAACAGGGCCAGTTAGAATCCATCCGAAGATAGTTTCCTGTGCAATCAAGGATTTACAAACCTCATGTTGGGTAGCGGAACGCATAACTGATGGGAATACATCTCCACCTATTAATAAGTCGACTTTGGAACTATTGTAGAACTGTGGATCAGCGAGCTGAATTTGTGGAAGATCCGAAAAGTATGACACTGGCATAGGCTGGGAAGGAAGTTTGTCCGTTACTTGTCGAACAATTAATGCATCAACTTGGATTTGGACACTATCGTCATGTGGCGAACCTAAAATAAAAGAGCACTCCCCCTGTGTAGACGCAGAAACAAAGTCACCGAGGCCCGAAACGTCCCATGGCTTTGTTCGCCTTTTCGGCAGCTTAAGAAACTTGAAAAAGTTTTCTGTAATAAAGGATCCCTCTGATGCGGGATCAATAAGAGCGCGTGCCTTATATCTGCTGCCCAAGTAGCACACGTCAACCACCGCAGTACCTAGCAAAACACCCCTAGAGTTATGAGTGAAAAAACTTTGAACGACCCCACCTCCAGAATTTTTAGTGGACTGTATATTAGAAGAATTAGAAATGGACGGAAATGGAGGTGAGTTTGGATTTAATGAAGAATTAGTATTTAAACTAGGTGGCTTAGTCGCCGACGCGGAGTTTAAATCGATCTCTTTATGCAGCAAAGTGTTGTGACGTTTCCGACAGGTAAAACAGCTGTGTCTGCTATTGCAATTTTTCACAGTGTGAGCTTTAGAGAAACAGTTAATACACAAGTTCTGTTTCTTTATTTCACCAAGCCTTTTAGATTGGTCCATTTTCAAGAATTGAGGACACCGACGAATAATGTGAAATTCTTTAGGACACAGAGGACACTTTGGATCTTTGACAGATGTTTGAAAGGCCTTAACCTTTTTGGAAGAACTGGTTGTTTGAGGGACACTTTTGGACCTAGAATTCATAGAATTAGCCTTATTTGAATTACGGGATTCAGCTACAGACTCTAAGGTTCTACAACGGTCCGTTAAAAAGGCGTCCATGGTAGACCACTTCTGAAGTTTTGTCTTATCGGAGACGCTCTGTTCCCATAAATTTAAAGTGGCTTCTGGCAAGCGATCATTACAAATGAGGACGAACAGTGTTTCCCAACTAACAACATCTATGCCATATAACCGGAGAGCAGTAATGACAAAATTTTTATATCGCGTTGAAGGTGTCTGAGTTTGGTTCCCGATTCAGAATCTATCGATGGAAGGTTCAAAAGAGTCCGGATTTGTTGATGAACTAAAACCTTTTCGTTATCAAAGCGAAATCTTTTAAGGAAAAAACATCTATTTTATTTCAACAATGTCTCAATAGCTTTTGAACAATTTGAAATTTGGACTTCATATTCGAATTTGTTGCTTTATTGGAAAGGGGATAAAGAAGAGATAGGAGGTGGTGACAGATGAGAGGCTTAAAATATGGCAACACTATAATTGCGCGAGATGTTGAATTTTAGAACAGTTGTTGCGCACCATTTGATGGTGAGTTGGCGAACTTTTGTTGAGGCTGTTTATTTAATAACCCTGTTATATTATTTTACTTCGGTGGGGTTAAGTGCTATGGGAATAGTGAAGGAGGACACTTTTGTATCCCTAATACAAAAATCATACACATTAATTTTTCAAATTGATGTTGCGGTTGCTGGTGATCGAACCCGCAACCACATGTGTAACAGTATAACGCGCTAACCATTACACCACAGCTCTCACATCGTCATCGTTATTTATTAAGTGTGCCTATTTGGTTTTATTTTTACTTAAAAAGTAGAAAATTTGTTTTAACCTAAGCTTCCTCTGAATAATAATTTTTGAAATTATTTATTTTTTATATAAGCTCCTAATAAGCGGGCTTTTATTTTGAAGATTTTTACATTAATAAAAAACATTGTATTTTATTAAATGAATGTTGACTATAGATCATAAATTAATATCACTTTTACAATTTCCCCCATTTCCCCCATTGTATTTTATTTTCATAAAACTATTTAAATTCTATACAAAACAAATTACATTTTAAACTTTAAGGTACGCTAACCCGATACGGCAAAATTCGTTTTCGTTTTAACTGACATCCCAAAAATTAGGCCTAGGGCACGTCGTTAAATCTAGCGGGCTTGCCCGCTAGTTACATATAAATACGGATTTTCTGTTACAGTTAATATTCTCATTCAAAATGTTTTGTTTAAAAAAGAATTCCTTTTCGATTTCTAGGTCAGTTAAAAACGAAATAAACTAAATATCATTTATCTTACGGATTTTGTAGTTAATTTTTTGAAATTTAAAAACACGAAATAAATGAAAAATCATTATTATTTTAAGGACTTTGTAGTTTGTTTAATTACATTTAAAAATAAATGAAAAGTTCTTTGATTAAATGAAAAGTCAGTAGACCGGTTTTCAAGTGATTTTTCATTTATTTTAAATTACATTTTCAGTTAATTTAAACTACAATCTATTTTGAGTGTAGTTCTTTGCGCAATTGTGTAGCGTTCCATTTCTATATTCTCCCAAGTTTAATTCCTGAAATAGAAATAAAATATGAAATATTCACAAGCAAAGAAGTTACAATTTTTATACCCTCCATCCCACTGTGCAGGAGGGTATATATCAGTTTGTCATTCCGTTTGTAACTCATCGAAAACAAAATCTGGGACATAAAAAAATTATATATTCTTGATCGTTATCATAGCGAAACCGATTTCGCCATGTCCGTCTGTCTGTCTGTTGAAATCACGATCACGCTCAAAATAGTTGTGCTATTACAATTTCTTGCAGTTTGGTATTGGAAATGGGCATATTTGGTCCAGACGTTTAAAAGTTATGAATGAAAATGTAAAAAGCACATCTAAAATTTCTAGAAGCTACGGTCAGAACCGGTCGGAAAAATCGGAAATTTTTTGAAATTTAAATTTTTTTTTAAATTTTATGCAAAATCGATGTTTATAAAAATTAAAAAAAAATTATAAAAATCAATAAATATTAGAAAAATTTATAAATTTAAAAAAAAATCGACAAATTTTTGAAAAATCGATAAATTTTTGAAAAATCGAAAAATATTTTAAAAATCGATAACTTTCTTAAAAACCGATAAATTTTTTAAAAATCGATAAATTTATGAAAAATCGACAAATTTTAGGAAAATCTACAAAATTTTAAAAAATCGATAAAATTTTAAAAAATCGATAAATTTTTGAAAAATCGAAAAATTTTTGAAAACACTGTTCAAGTTGTAACGTGAAAACCATATGGTTGTGTTTGGATGAGCCCCCTGACTACTACTCCACCGATGAAAGTGCCAATTTGGCTCATTGGGAAAAATTTATGGCGTTTTTTTTGAATTTCGGTCAATTCGTCAATTTTTGACCATTTTCAGCCCATTTAAGTCGCTTTTCCTGTATTCAAAATTTCTTGTGTTATCTTTATACGGCTCACAATTACTATTTCCACCATTAGAACGCACATTTCAACAGAGAAAATCAAAATTTTTAGCCTATTTTCATGATTTTTGCCCATTTTTCATCGATTTTCCCCATTTTTGTGCTGTTTTTATGCGCTTTTTTGTAGTTCTTGCGCAAACTTATCAACATAATTTTTACCGTTTTTCCTTTTTACAATATATTATGCAATATTATTGCCATTTCAAGCAACTCAACACACTTTTTAAATACAAAAACCATCGTTTTTTACGCTTTTTCGGTAATGCGCGTGGACAATTAAAAGGAAAAAAGGAAAGCGTACTTTTTTAATTATTTGGGTTTTTTCCGTTGGCTACCTGCATGATTTTTTTACTAAATTTTTTTTACACAAACGCACACGAATCAGGTATATAGCCACCCTTAAAAGATGCGCCAATTCATAAGTACCTCTCAGTAAAATATTGAAACTTACGTAGTATTTATAGATGTTCATTGATCGATTTTTGTCATTCAACAAGTGTCTCCGAACGCGTAAAGTACGATTTTTTTAAAGTGACGAAAAAGTAATAAAAGTATAAATAAAGTTTCCAGTTTGAAGTGATTAATTTTTACGGCAAAAAATGGATGAATGCCTGAAAAACTTCAATCATTACTGTTATATGTGCGGAAAGTGGACCATTATGTCGTCTAAGAAAAAGATTACTGATGAAATTGCAACATTGTACGAGCAGTACTTCAATATTCCAGTGATTCGTAATGTTGACTGGGTGCCTAAAATAGCTTGTTCATCATATGTAGCACGTTTGTATGATACGACGGGAAAGCATGCCATATGGAATACCGATGATTTGGTCAGAGCCAGTCGACCGCGAAAAAAACATGTGCTACGTATGTAAAAATAATATTGTGGGTATGAACAGAAGAAAGGCGATGGAATATATTTACCAAAGTGTTCCGTCAGCTCAAACCACTCTTCCCCATTCTCCGCCAGTGCCAATCCCGAGAAAACCGAGTCCAACTGAAGAATACATCCCACCATCTTTTTTTTCGGAGCCAGAATCGAATTTTTCTTTGTATCAGCCATCAAATATTACGCCACCATGCAAACACATTGAAGTTACACAACAGCGCTTGAACATAATGTCAAGACAACTAAAGTTGTCACAAAATAAAACCATAATTCTTGCTCAACATCTTAAAGCTGTGAACATCCTGTCACAATGCGGACCAATGGCGGTTGTTCATCGATGGATCGAAGAGCAGTCTCAAGGCTGTGCTGCTGTATTTCGAAAAAACTCTGTGCCAATTGCGCTTGCCGTGAAAACAAAGGAAACGTATGATTCCATGAAACTAATCTTGGATTCTGTGAAATACCATGAAGATTGTTGGAAAATATGTGCTGATTTGAAAGTGGTTGCACTTATCTGTGGCCTTCAAACTGGTTACACTAAAAATATGTGCTACTTGTGTACGTGGGATTCGCGATATACACCACAGTATCAAAAACGAGATTGGTTATCGAGAACAAATCGTCTAACCGGGCAGCAGAACGTTATCCACGAGGAGTTGGTGCCGATGGATAAGGTATTGCTGCCACCATTGCACATTAAACTTGGGTTAATGAAGAATTTCATCAAAGCGTTACTGGTGCGTGGAAATAGATTGGCTTTTGGACGATTGGAGTACATTTTTCCACGCTTGAGTGAAGCGAAAATTAAAGAAGGTAAATAAATATTTGGAATTCTTTTTCCGCCAAACAAAGATGAAGTATTCTTGAAAGTTTTTATATAAAATCATATATTTATTTCAGGTGTGTTGAATGGCCCAGACATTCGCAAACTAATGAAGGATGAAGACTTCAACAATGTCCTTCAAGAGGAGGAACTCATCGCTTGGGATAGCCTGAAAGCAGTGATCGAAAAACTTCTCGGCATTCATCGATTGGACAATTGGCGTGCCATTGTTGATGATATGCTGCAATCTTTCGAAAACATCGGTGTTCGAATGTCGTTGAAAGTGCATTTCATGCATCACCACCAGGATCACTTCGAGCGTCAGTTGCCGTCTGAATCAGACGAGCATGGGGAACGTTTCCACCAGGTATCAGCACAGTTGGAACACTGGTATAGTGGAAAAAAATTAGATTCACTTTTGGCAGATCTTTGCTGGAATTTGTTAATGGAATTGGAGGATAACGAATGATATTCCATTGCTTATTTCTCTATTTCAATTGCCAATTTATAATGAATTACATTAATACGGAGAAACACGCATTTCCATTAATTTTTATACCGAAAAAATGTATTCAACCACAAAAAATTTATTTCAATCAATAAAAAACCCGAAAATCATCCGAAAAAGCGTAAAAAACGATGGTTTTTGTATTTAAAAAGTGTGTCGAGTTGCTTGAAATGGCAATAATATTGCATAATATATTGTAAAAAGGAAAAACGGTAAGAATTGTCGATAAGTTTGCGCAAGAACTACAAAAAAGCGCATAAAAACAGCACAAAAATGGGGAAAATCGATGAAAAATGGGCAAAAATCATGAAAATAGGCTAAAAATTTTGATTTTCTCAGTTGAAATGTGCGTTCTAATGGTGGAAATAGTAATTGTGAGCCGTATAAATATAACACAAGAAATTTTGAATACAGGAAAAGCGACTTAAATGGGCTGAAAATGGTCAAAAATTGACGAATTGACCGAAATTCAGAAAAAACGCCATAAATTTTTCCCAATGAGCCAAATTGGCACTTTCATCGGTGGAGTAGTAGTAGGGGGCTCATCCAAACACAACCATATGGTTTTCACGTTAGTACCACAAATTTCGTGTTAAAAACTTGAACAGTGAAATCGATCAATTTCTTAAAAATTGATAAATTTTTTAAAAATCGACAAATTTTAGAAAAATTTACAAAATTTTGAAAAATCGATCAAATTTTGAAACATCGATAAATTTTTGAAAAGTCGATAAATTTTTGAAAAATTTTACAAAAATCGAAAATTTTTCACAAAAATCAATAAACTTCATAAAAATTTATAAATTTGTAAAAATCGATGGATATTTTTTATAATGTTTAACAAAATACTGCGTATTTCGTATTATATTTATATGAGAGACCCAAGGTCTTTTTCGGTCCCATGCACGGTGTTTTTTTCTCCTTGGTCTATATAGGCTAAAATTTTGGGAAAATAATCTACACGTAATACTGACTTACAGCTGTAAACTTTTTTTCAATATGTGGAGCAAAAATATTCCGACAGTGGCTCTTGAATTCAGAAAGTCCTGCACTTTTCATACATTTATATGAAAATGCTACCGTCTTTTTCGGTCCCATGTACGTCGTTTTTTGGGAGAAAATTTTGCAGAAATAATCTAGACGTAATTCTGACTTAGAACTGTAAACCCTTTTCAACGTGTGGAACAAAAATATTCAGAAACAGGCTTTTCAATTCAGAAAGTCCTGCATTTTTCATACATTTGTATGAAAATGCCACGGTCTTTTCCGGTGCCATGTACGGCGTTTTTTGTCGTGGGTCGTTATGGGTTAAAATTTTGCAAAAATAATCTATACTTAATTCTGACTTCGTTGTTCCAAAACTGTTGTCCGTTTTCATTTATCTCATTTAGTTTTCAAGATACGGGTATCCAAATAAAAGCCCTTTTCTATCTAGGAGGCTTAGTTTTCGGGGTTTTGACCTCTGGTGCAAACATTTTTCCTTTAGCTCTCTGAGTTTTCGAGTCATGGACCATCAAAATTTTATTACAGCAAAATTCGCATTTACTTTTCCATGTAAAACTCATTATGCCCTCCTTATTCCAAAACTGTTGACTATTTTCATTTATCTGATTTAGTTTTCAAGACACGGGCGATAATCCAAAAAAAGCCCTTTTCTCTCTAGGGGGCTTAGTTTTCGAGAAAAACGCTATCTTAAAATCTAGCAACGTAAGTCGAAATTTAGTTTCGCATTGGGGTATTATGGGCGGGTTTTGACGTCTGGTGTAAACATTTTTCCTCTAGCTCTCTCAAAAATTTATTAAAGCAAATTTCACTTTTATTTTTCCATGTATAACTCATTATGACCTCCTTGTTCCAAAACTGTTTTCCGTTTTCATTTATCTCATTTAGTTTTATAGATACGGGCGATAATCCAAATAAAAGCCCCTTTTTCTCTTAGTTTTCAAGATATGGACCATCAAAATTTTATTAAAGCAAAATTCGCATTTATTTTTCCATTTATAACTCACTATGACTTTCTTGTTCCAAAACTGTTGTCCGTTTTCATACGAGCCATAATCCAAATAAAAGCCCTTTTTCTCTACAAGGCTTACTTTTCTAAAAAAAACTCGATCTTAAAATCTAGCAAAGTCCAAATTTGATTACGGTATCGGGGTACTGGCCGCGGCTTTTGAGCTCTGGTGCAAACATTTTTGCTCTAGCTCTTTTAGTTTTCGAGATATAGACGATCAAAATTTTAGTTAAGCGATTTTCGCATTTATCACATGTAACTCATTATGACTTCCTTGTTCCAAAGCTGTTGTCCGTTTTCATCTATCTCATTTACTTTTCAAGATACGGGCGATATTCCCTTTTCTATCTAGGAGGCTTAGATTTCGATAAAAATGCGATCTTAAAATCTAGCAATGTAAGCCGAAATTTAGTTTCGGTATCGTGGACTGGTTTTGACCCCCGGTGTAAATATTTTTCCCCTGGCTCTCTTAGTTTTCGAGATATTGCCGATCAAAATTTTAGTTGAGAGATTTTCGCAAATGAAAACTGTTGTGTGTTTTCATTTACATTTTATTTACTAGAAATATTCCAAATAAAATTCCTTTTCATTCTAGGAGGCTTAGTTTTCGAGATAATCACAATCTAAAAATTCACAATGTGAAGTACACGAAATCGATTACATTGTGTGGACTTACACGTTTTTCTAAAGGGATACGTATTGTTTCGATTTTCTTTGTTAATAAAAACACCAGGATGGAGGGTATCTAAAGACTCGGCACAGCCGAATTTACTGGAGACTTATACAAACCATCAAGCTTGTTTTACATCATATAGCTACTTTAGCCGTATCCTTATATAAAATATGAACATTAGACCGCAGCACCTTACAGGCAAAAAAAAATGCGCCGTACACCTTCAAATATAAAGTATTTTTGCAAGGCAATTCCAAAAAAAAATTTTTTCCCGTACGTAGGGGTCGCCTTTTTTAATTTTTCGTTATAGCTTCGGCATTTAAAGTGTGATATATATATCGATTTTTTTGCATCGAGGAGACCAGTGTTTTGCTATAAAGGAAAAATCCAATGAACATAATTTAAAAAAGCGACCCCTATGTGCGGCAACTGTTTTTTTTCTTTTCATCAAAGTTATATGTATATACTGCAATGTTGTTTGCCAGCAAACTCGCAACTTGGTGGCCTAGGGGGTACTATCTTGGCTTCTGATGCAGAAGGTCGCAGGTTCAAACTCCGGTTGGACCACAACATTTTTTTTTAATTTTATTTTTTTTTATATAAAATTTTACAGTAGACGCTCGCAAATTAGAACCGCTTTGTTTTTGAGGCAATTCTAATTTCTGAATTATTCTAATTTCTGGACGTTTTTTTTTCGTTTTGTTTCCAATGATAAAGTGTTTTTTTACGTTTATTTAACATTTTAAATGATACACTTTCACTATTTAATAGAGACTGCCAAATAATATGTACACGCGTATCAAATTTCACAAATAAACTAGCCAAAAATGTACATAAATGCGACAAAAAAAAAAAAACAAATAGGGAAAAACATATATAATTTGGTGATTCCCCTTTTTAGTTTTACTTTATTCAAACAGAATAAAAATAAATTGGGGACTTCCTGTGTATTCAAATAACAAAAAAAAAAAAAACGCTCAGAAATTAGAATTTTAAATTCGAATTTCAGAGCGTTTAATGTATTCCAAACATTGATTCTAATTTCTGGACGTTCGAATTACCGAAAGCTCTAATTTGCAAGCGTCTACTGTATTTTTTTTTATATAAAATTTTATTTTTTTTTATAAAATTTTATTTTTTTTTATACATTTTTTTGAGTATTTTTTTTTTAATTTTATTTAGTTTTTTAATAATTTGCTCTGTTTTATTTAGTATTTACTAGTTTTTACGCTACCAATAAATAAAAAAAATTATACAATTTTTTTTAATATGGAGGAAAACTTCTAAATTGAACTTGGCCATCCCGAGCGAAAGGCAAGCATCACAACCACTAGGCTATCATATAGTAGTAGCTAGCGTAAACAAAATTGCATATATGTACATACATGAAACAACAATATATATGTGTTTTGAAAAATGCAAATAAGTGATTTTATCGTTCTATTCTGATTGGAAAAATGTAGCATTTTATTGGGGTGAGGGTAACATTTTTAAAATTTTACACTTTAACAAGGCAACATTTTTTTCCAGAAAAGAAAACACCATTAAGTTTGAAAAATAGGGCATGGAATTAAGCTTAAAGTGTGTAAAGCGTTTTCTTTCTGAAGCTATAGTTACTAAATTATAAATTTTTTATTGAAAAAATCGGCTGAAAAATTTAAAAAATTTAATTCGCGAATTGCGCAAAACCTAGAGCCAATTTGAACAAACAGATTTGAAATCAGCACCCCCTAATTATCCTAAAACCACTGCAATAACATTCACATGTTTTTTGTAGAGCAGTGTAATAAACATTTTTCAAAAAAATCGTATTTTTATTTTCCGACAAAATATGCTAACTGGAAAAAATATTTGTGTTTTGATATACTAAAATCAGAGACTATTAATTATAGAGATAGGAAATCAAAACTTAAACTACTCACCGTTAGAGGGCGCTGATATTTAGTATTACCTGAGCAACTATTTAGTATCAGTTTAGTATCAGCTGAGCCTATATTTAAAAACTCAAAAACTGCTGAAAACTGCTCAAAATAAGGAAAATAACCAACGCGGAATATATTCAAATAATAAAATTTTACATATTTGTTTGTATTTTTTTCTTTGTTGTTTGTATTATTTAAATTTATATGAAAAAAGAAAATTGTCAATTTTTTTTACAAAGTGCCATCTAGTGATAACGATTTTTTTATAACTTATCTTTTTGGTGATGCCATACCCCTGACTAAAATATGCTATCTCAAAAAAATACGCAAAAAAGTGCAAAATATGAAATTTTTTGCATAGGTATAAATAAGTATGAATATTTAAACCATCTTATGGAAAGTACGTTGTTTATTTTTGCAATAATAAGCGAAATAACTAGTTTTTTAGTTCTCCTGAGAAGTTAGCTTTTTTGAGTTGGCATTTATTGAATATAGGAGCTCGATATGTAGTGTTTTTTTTTATTTGTGTATTATGATCTTTTTTGTAGTTTTTTTATTTAAATTATGAAAAAATAACAATTGCTACCAAGACGGGCGCTACGGTACAAACCAAGTCCTAAAAGGAAATTGCTTTTCGATGTCTATAATTTACTTCAGTTTCACGTCCACACTATCCTAACTAATTTTACACCCAGGAAGCAGATTTGTACTGACAACTAAATTTGCTGCCAATCGAATAGTTCATTTGCGGATGCCGAATATTGTGGTTGCCGAATTGTTATCCCGTCAATCGAAATTCTATTGTCATAGCTGAATAACTCTCGTTTCAATTGGTTTTCTGTTGCCAAAACCGAGAAATTGGTTTGTGCGTAGATATAACGAACGATTTGACGTTCGTTTATCCGGGAGTTTGTTAAACTGAGTATTCGTTAAACCGGGAATTCACTGTACTCACACCACCCATTAAATTCCTTTGCAAGTGCTTACTAGAGGCCAGTATGAATGTTTTGCAAGACATTCACAAAACATTTTCTTATACAACACCAAAATATTTTTTTTTGTTTTCTGTTTTATTTATTTTTTTTGTAATGATCTGATTTTTAACATCTTGTAAATAACTACAAATAAGTGAAATGGTAAATTTTTGTTATATTTAGTATTAAAAATCGTCAAATCTCTCATCAGCGCATGCAAGAGAATGTCTTGTAAGACATTCATTCAGCCCTCTAGTGCTTACCCCTTTCTATTTTTCTACCTGAGTAGGCTTAAGGAACGCGTTATTTTAATAATCGAAGTTATTTAAATTGGATTTAAATTCATTTGAATTAGGTCTGTCATTAGCTTTTGTGTAATGTATTTTATTTTATCAATTTATTTAGTAAAATTACATAAAAAAAATAAATCAAATATGCTTTGCAAGAATAATTAATTAATTAATTAATCAAGAGAAACATAACACATTGTGCAATAATTTGTACCAACTACATACAGAAATATGCAGGTTATGGGACTTTGGTTTCCAAAAATACATTATATTAGTTTGTAATCTATTAGATAATAATTGAATTTATTATTATTTCTTTTTTCATTATAATTGATAATTATCTAATTATATGCAGTATGTAAATCGATTTGAAATTAAGATAATAAGTAATGATAAAGAATGGATAAAATAATGGGAATATAAATAATGAATGATTTGAGTAAAAATTAATTTGGATCCGAATTTAATTGAAAGACTTTGTTTTGGTTATCCTGATTGCCATATAACACATATAGATTATCGTCTGGTGTTAAATCCATTGCAAAATTATTTAAAGATAAAGTTAAAAGCTCAGTTCTATTGGTCAGTGCAACAACGACATAAGTACAATTTGGTAAAACTTCACATGCGGAAATTTGTCCAGGAGGCTTGAATACAGCTAATGACTTTCCTACAAATAAGGTGTAGAATGCATTAGACAAATTTTCAGGGTTCCGTATTAATGTCAGAATTGATATGTACCTGTGTTAAGTTCCCATAACCGTAGAGCATTATCGCGTCCCTCCTTATCCGTTGACATTAGTACTTTACCCATTGGATCTAATTTAAGACTTGTTACTGGTGCATTGTGTCCAATCAATGTTGATCGACAATTTCCCGTTACTAAGTCCCATATCAGAATTTTGGCATCCTCTAGTCCAGCTATGACGCATGCGTTCACTTGAGAAATTGCCAACGACACAGTATTACATGTTGGTTTCCATTTTTTGAATAGTGTTCCACTTTGTAGATCGTATACTACGATGAAATTTGGTGTTGGTTCATTTAATTCCTTTGCTACTACACAAACATACGACCCTTCATGTGTTATGGCCGATAATGACGTTAAAAAGTCATGATGTGGTATTCGCAAATCATAAAGAAGTTTCCTTTGGGTTAAATGCCACACGAGAAGGGGGAATGGTTTTTGTGTTTCGTCACCGCAGACTAGAATCCTAAAATAAAAAATATGCATTAATAATTTACAAAAAAAAAAACCAACGGTAAGAGATTTTATATACTTTAAGTGTCTAAAAAATAATTAACCACTAATGTGCTATCGTTGTAAAATGGCTTGACTTTTGACAATTTTGTATGACTTTAGCTTACAAAATCATAATATTTTACAACAAAAGGATATTTACACTCTATCCCCCTTTGTCTCGCTCAACCATCACATCTTTTATTCGTTCGTGAACTCGGGCACAAGCAATTAAAACATTTTGCTTGAGAGAAAAATTATGAGAAATTCCAATTGAATTCTAATTACATTAAATTAAGCGAAAATTTACGGATTTTAAAGGGAAAGAAAATTTTTTGGAATGAGATTTGAACCACCACCCTCAAAAATTGAAATTTTGTCAATGCCTGACCTTCCAGACATCTACACCACAACCATAGACCACAACCGATTTGAAAATTGTATGAACTAAATTTGAATTGAAAATATTTTGAAATATTTATTTATACAACAAAAAGAAATTTAAACAAACAAATGTACCCAGCACACAATTTGAATTTATAAAAATAATTTGAATCTATCGCAATACTAGAAAAACTGGACAACTGTTAACTTCGTTTTATATCTAAATATTTTTATTTGTTTTAACTTAAAATAGTTGAATATTAAATGATATCAATTCAATCAGAGTTTACGATAACGAAATTGATTGCCAAATTTATTTGAATTGTTAGTAAAAATGTTTAAATTGATTTGATAATCAATCCGGGTTGCCGGGTTGTAAAAATGCGAAGAACTTTCGATGTCAGCTGCTAGCAATAGGGTCAGCATAAACGACTAAATTATTTACCATATAAATCGTTTTAAATGTTTACCATACAAATCGTTATAAAAACTAAAAATATAAAATACAAAAATAAAATTTAAAAACAAGCTTTTTTATAACGCCCTTTGAGGGGATTTTTTTTACAGAGTTTTTATTTTTAATTTTGTGTGGAAGCAAAAACGAAAGATTTTATATTTTATGAATTTTTTTTTATTCTCAAAAAGTTTTATGCATGTCAGAAAATAAAAAACTACAGAGTTATTAATTTTATTCAAATGAAAATTTAACTTAAACAATTAAAAAAAGTAAATATAACGCAAGTTCTTCATAATTAAAATTGAATTTTATAACTGCAGTTAAACACTAAATTCTAGCGACTTTGATTTATGTAAATTGGTATTTCTGACTGACTAATCTTATTCAGAGAGTATTGTAACTTTTAAGATAATTATCTTCAAACAGGATGATTTTAAAATCTTAAATAATTTTAGGATAAACATATTTTTGTGCAATTTTGCTATAAAGTTTAATATCGATGGCTTAATCAAGAAAGACGCTACACAGAGAGAATTTTGCTGGACGAGTTTTAGTGAAATTTTTCGGTAAACTGCTGAAGTTTTCTTCACAACATAAATGAAAATTTTTGTTAAATTCGATGAAAAAGGTTCGTATATTTTATGAATCTACTTTTAGTGAAACTTTTTCATGGAGCGTATGAAATTTTTAGTAAATAAAATGGAATTTTTGATAATATTTTATGAAAAATTCCATTAATTCAATGAAAAGTTTTAATGGACGAGTTCCCGTGAAACTTTATCGATTTTATGCAAAAATTCATTAATATCATGCAGATAATTCTCTCAGTGTAACTTTTTTCTTAATTTCTATAGAGTTCCCCTCTATAAAAATATAAAAACTTTGGATATATTGTTTTTGGGAATGAAATTTTATATTAATACAAAAACAATAAAATAAAAAGTGTAATCTAAGTTTTTCAGATTTCCATTTCCTCTAATGGAATATTAATTCGAGTATTAAGTATGTATTAAGCATTAAATTTATTTACCAAAAATTTGAAAAGAGCAGTATGTTCGTTGTTACATTTAGGGCATTTCTTTTAACTATTATATTCATGTTTGATGGGTAATTTGAAATTTAAAAAGATAGATTCAAATAAAATAAAAACAATTTGAATTATAAAAAAAAGTTTATGAAACCATATATATCAATATAGTTTGGCTCAAGGGGTAAGGCGATGAACTTCTAAACCAAAGGTCGTTGGTTCGAATCGTGTCTGGTGTTGGAACAAAACAAAATTGCTTTGAATTTATGACGAAGGAAAATTAAATTAAAGAGAAATAAAAGGGTTCGGGTCGAAATACTGTGTATAACAAAATCCTGTTTTCAAAATCCTGCTTTTCGTAATACTGTTTTACAAAATACTGTATAACAGAATACTGTTTCGCAAAATCCTGTTTTACTGGGCGGCGAAAAGCAAAAAAGCGCGCTTTTTTGCTTTATTTTTACAAAAATTTTAATATGAAGATGAAGATTTGCTTAAACTGTGCGAGTGGTTTGGAAAAAAACTACGTCAAGGGCTTATATCACCCAAAGTATCCTGGAACCTTTTGGTCGGTTTACGATGACAGTAAGAAATCCTACCCAAGAACTCAAAATAGTGTGGAAGCTTGGCATAGAAGACTGAAAGCTGTTGTTGGGCGTATAAAGTCAGGATTATGCCACCTTATCAGGCAGTTGGGTAATGAGGTCTGGGTAGCTATAAATACCATTTCAAAACGCGCGAATGGAGAAAGACGTTACATATTTTTAAAGAAAAACGTACACAAACATTAAAAGAGTTATAAGAAAAAGGTGTGAGGTAAGCCATGCAGGCTATCTAAAGCGAATTGCAAAAAATCTTGTACTAATTTAAGTGTATAAAATGCATTGAAATTAATTTTTTGTTAAATGTTGTTGTTAATTTTTGAAAATTATATACTTTTGTTGAAGTTATTTTTAATAAAATAAATTTTGTAAACCAGCATTTTTACTTCACAGAATTTTGCAAAACAGTATTGTGAAATCCAGTATTTTGCAAAACATTATTATGAAAAGCAGGATTTTAAAAATTTTTTTGACCAGTATTTTGTCTAAACAGTATTTTGCATAACAGTATTATATACGTATCCCGAAATAAAATAAACAAAGAACGTGTGTGTTAAGTGTGTTGTAGTGTTTTGAAAATTGAAACAAAAAAAAAAAACTTTCGAATATGAAAAAAACAAACCACAAAATCGTTTTTTTTAGTTAAAAATTGATGATTGTTTTAACAGACTTTTCAATTATTTTTATTTCTTTTATGGATTGTTTAAATAATGTTTGAAAATAAATAGCAAAATGGTTTGAATATAATGAAAAATCAGTAGTCCTTTTTTTAATTGTGTTTTCAATTAATTTAATATGTATTTTAGGTTGTTTTTAACGATAAAATATTGTGAGTGTACAATACAATTGTTTCGTGGGCAACACCCCAAAAGCCTTTTTCGCATTCCGCCATTATTTTGCAATTTTGTACATATGGTTTTTTAAAATTCATAATTTAGGACTATAATACTGTTGGATATAGTGTAATTAAGGTTCCATTCTTGATTTTTATAATAACTTGTTCATTTTGGATGGCTCGTTCGAGCTTTTTTTCCATCCCTGGTTACAATTGATGTTTAAGTCATACAAAGAGAGCAAATAATGGTGTTCGATGTAAATATTAGGTTTTTATAAGTACAATAGTATTGGTTTCAGTATGTTTCTGCTTGAAGACACATTATAGAATAAAAGCTTTCTCACTGATAGAGCGTCCCGCAATCCCTTTATATAATATATACTCTTTGATTAAGCTCAACAAATTTATTGTATTTCTACAAGTATAATCGGAAAGCATTTTGCGAGCACACACAAAGAAAACCCTTTTGTAAAAATATCGAATTCAACTTTGTAACTTTTTTTATACAGGGTTCTCCGGGTTTATAAAAGTAAAGTATAAGTTCTCAATGCCGTTGTTAAAATTATAAATTCATAATCTTAGTCAAACCAACATAGTTCACGAAGTAGATACAAAGTTCTCTTGTGCATTATAAAATTCAATTATGTGTTATATCTATTCACTAGTTTTTTTATTCCATACAATAAACTTAGGTAATCTGCAGATGAAAGTGTACAACACACCAAAATATAACTTCGTAGTTACCATTGTAAAACATGGTTATTTTTGACTACTCGGTACTTTTCAATTAAGTACTCGATACCACTCAATACTTTTTGCCTTCATATAAATCCATTTAATTTTTTGTTTTATAAAAAAAGTGTTGTATGTTTCTGTGTAATTTTAATGGTAAAATTACGTATTTTGTGGGAAATAGCATTGAGTACCCTAAAAAGTAGTCAGAATTGAATACTCAGTACCCAATAATTTTACAGCATTAGTGTTTTTTTATTTAAACAACGCTTTGTTTGTAGAACTTATCTTATAATTCCCATATTTTTTTTTGATAAATAGCTTGCATCTATAGATTCACATTTCCATACAAACTGTTATTGAACGGAACGGAAATTACTTATACGTCAAAGAGAAGGGTTTTATCAACGACTATATAATTAAAAGACTATATATGTATGTCAACTTAAGAGGGTTTTGCTTAAAACCTGTGCCCAGATTCTATAACACGATAGACGATTATCGTACACTTTTTTGAGTTTAATAACTAGCATATTACATACGGCCCTATGCTCCTTGCAGGAGTAAAAGGAACAAATATATATATATATATATATTACATACAATTTTTAAAAAATTATGAAAAATTTTGTAAAAGACGGCAATTTTGCATCACATATTTCAATATTTTTGTAATGTCTTTAAAATGTTAGAAATTTAACATCGAAAAACTGAAGATAATCGTCAGTTTTTTATAGGTCACGTCAGTTAAGGAAAAAACTACTCAACCCATTTCCAAATGTTGTTTTTTCAAATCGTAATTAAAATTGAGAAACTGAATAACTTTTTACTTTTATAAGACAGACACAATCCAAGCAAACAAAATGTCAAATTTCAGCAAAGTCGGAATTCTTACTGATGTGAAAGAGTTTTGCCTTCAATATTAGCCACACTAATCGATATGCCGACCGTGGTGTATCTCGTTAAGAGGTGATGCTACTGGTCGTATCCTGTGTAGAGAGTTGTCGGTTTGATTCCCGGTTATTGCATACACAAAAAGTTTTTCATATACAGAAAATTTAATAATTAAAAATGCTTTGATCAATTGATAGATCAATTCTTTCTATAAATGAATTGTTAAAATTGTTCAGATTTTATGCAGAAATCCTCAAAAGAAACTTGATAATTTGAGGAACTTCTAAACGTCATTCCATTTTGCTGAAATTTGGTTCAAAGGTTGCTGTATTCTACCCATATGTACATATATATTTACCACTTGTTGCTTTTATATATTTTTTAGAATATTGTTGTACCTCAAGTCCAAATCCTAATATGATATTTTGAAACAACAAATAAATCTACACTCTAAAAAATTTGTGTAAATTTACTACTATAAAATGGGTAAAATTTTGTTTAATTTTACGAAAATTCGGTAAATATAAACAAAAAATGCGTAAACTTTTTTCATACACACTTCCATACACAATAATACACACACAAAGTATTTTTAGACATTATGTGTTTATAAATAAACACATTGTGCCTAAAATTACTGTTGTTTTGTTAAATAAAATTTTTACGCACAAATTTGGTAAATATACTATCCTATAATAGTAATAAATACTCTGACATTTCAAATTGGAAAAAATTGAAAAAAAATTATAAATAATAAAAAGAAAAAGCGAAAACGGATTATTTTTTGTGAATTACAACTTTTCCACAAACACATTAGAGTCTGCAAATAGCAACATAAGCATGAAATTGTTTTTGGTAATTATTGTTAACGCATGTGGTAGTCTAAACCTCATTTCAGAATTGAAAACACCGTAAGAGAGATACGGCCTACGCAGTAACAACTGGGTGCAATGACTCCTGCTCAACAAAATGCCTTCTTTGCAAGGGAGGCAGTCAACCAACAACCGTCAACAATAACGGGAGAAAACGCCGTAAGAGAGATACGGCCTAGGCAAAACAACTGGGTGCAATGACTCCTGCTCAACAAATTCAGTATTCATTGAGTACTGCCTAACTTACAAAAAAATCATTTTGTTGAGCAGGAGTCATTGCACTCAGTTGTCCTGCGTAGGCCATATCTATCTTATGACGTTTTCTTCCGTTATTGTTGACGGTTACTGCCTCCCTTTCAAAGAAGGCATTTTGTTGAGCAGGAGTCATTGCACCCATTCAATAGTTATAACAAAATTTTATATGAATTTTATACAAATGCCTTAAGGTCCCAAAACGACTAATTGGGACATAAACGATTATAAGAGAAGGACTCGGATATTATTATTAATAAAATACGTACCAAAAATTAATTTATTTTATTTAAAAAAAATTTTTGGGTGGTGCTTGAAGTTAGCACAACTGTTGTAAATGTACGCATTTTATTGGATTTTTACGCACTTTCTGTGGTTTTTTGCGCATTTTTTGTGGATTTTTACGCATTTAATGCGTACATTTACACGTGAAACGTGCTTTATTACACACACATTTATTAAATTAACACACTAATTTTAAAATTTCATTTAATTTTTACGCACTTTCAATGTAAAATTACAAATTATTTATGCACCAACTTAAACACAATGTGCGTATTTTTTTTCAATTACGCACATAGAGTAAATTTACCCAATTTATAGTAGGATTTCAGTTTCCTACTATAAGTTGGGTAAATTTCAACAGAATTTAATTAGAGTGTAATATGACACTATCATATTAGAATTTGGACTTGATATAGAATAATGTTGTAACTAAATATGTGCACTTAAACTAGTCACGTGATATTTTATTTCGCACTAGTTTCGGTACATATAACATAATGCCTGAGATGAGACTACTTCCTTATTAAATAATTTTAACTTGTTCTGTTGCATACTCTCTTAAACCAGTAGTGTGATATGTTATAATTGACAAGCTTTGCGACAAGTCACAAGTAGCTCAAAAGGTAGAAATTGCCACCTCCTATGACAAGCCCATGTTAAAGTTGCCGGTTACTTTCATATAAATAAACCGAATCGAGGACCGGTAACTCCCACAAAGTTCCAGTCACGTGACCAGCTCTGTGACTGATCCATTTCCCGTAGGGATATAATAAACTTAGGCGATTTATATGTTAAAATTAGTTGATTATACACTTTTTTTCTTTGCGTGCAGTAATAAGCGATAACTTACTTAACCCTTTGACGACCGAACATATACTGCTGGAAAATTTGTATTTTTTTTTGCGGATTCGTGATAATCGACCAAACATTTCTAAACAAAAGTGCCGTCAAAAATATTTGTTTTCAACTCCTTCATCGAAAAAATTCATGGGACATACATATATATCCCATTGGTCGTCAACGGTAAAAATTTGTGAACAACTAACTTACTCTGCTCGTATCGAGTATAGTGTGTTTTGTTACAGTTTTTGAATAAATAGTTGCATTTTGTTGTTGTTGTAAATTTTTACATAGAGTCGATTACTAGTTTCTTTGTTTTTCTTATCATGCGAAATAGTTTGCATATCGCGTTTTGTGCTTACAGTCGAGTGTTCTAACGTTTTTTCGAAATAAATTTGCTCATTTGGAAAAATCGATTAACAAGTGAAAGAAGAAACCACGTTTAGTAAAAATGCGTACTAAATTTTTCATGATCACCATGGATGGTAACCGAAACGAATGCGGTTATCGTTAGGGTAACGCTATTTTATGTTATTTCGGTAACGGTATTTTAAGGGTAACTCTATTTCATTTATTTCGGTATCGGTATTTTAAGGATAACGGTATTTGAGTTATTTATGTAACGGTATTTTAAAGATAACGATATTTGGGTTATTTCGGTAACGGTATTTTAAGGTTAGCGGTATTTCAGTTTTATCGGTAACTGTATTTTTAGGTTAACGGTATTCAGTTATTTCGATGCATCCCGAAATTTTTTTTACAAAAAACAAGCGAGATTAAAAACAGAACCAATTTATCAACTTAATATACAAAAAATACTCAATAACCACGTGAAATTAGCAAAAGCAGAAAATTAAAAATAACGGTAATGGTATTTTAGGGATACCAATATTTCATTTGTTTCGGTAACGGTATTTTAAGGCTATCGATATTTCATTTATTTCGGTATCGGTATTTTAATGATAACGGTATTTCAATTATTTTATTAAGGATAACGGTATTTTAAGGATAACGATATTCCGGGTATTTCGGTAACGGTATTTTAGGGGTAACGGTAGTCAGTTGAAATGGTTTTGAATCGATAACGGTATTTTAGCGGTATTGCCTACCAACCCTGATGATCACTTTAGTAGTCCTTAAAAAAGGACTTTAAATTTTCAGCGTATGGTTTTTGGCAAACTCTTTTTTAAGGATATTTTGTACATTCCATGATGCTAATATGGCGATCAAATGAAAAAGAAGAATTTCTACATTTAAAAAAAATATTTTTTTCGTAAGTTTTTGTCAAAATTTATATTATCACTGAACTGGGGAGATTATTCTTTCTTGTTTGATGCCCATTTTGGAGAGAAGTGAAACAAAATATATATTGCCATTTTAGTATGCATTAGTATTTCGAAGTCCTTTAAAAAGGACATCTGACGTGATGGATATGCAGTTCATCTATAAATGGTGTCAACTTTCACATATATTTTGATTCCTCCATGGGTGAAAGCAAAATTTGAAAATGTTGCACGTTGTAATATATAACTGCAAGAAGAAAAGAAATAATCAACGTCGATTTTATGCAGCAGACGATGAAGTTATAGAATTGCTTAACGCATATGAAAATTATGAAACCCACCAATTAATATCACCAGTATACTCTGTGCCTCTTGGTTGTTATGGTTCGACCACGATTTGAAGAAATTCGGATTTCACAAACAATGTTCAGCAACCAAGCCATCACGATCCATCATATGATCGAGCATATAGAATTCAACCAATTTAGAATAATTACAACTCATCATTTGGAAGAGCTTTAAGTGAAACCAATCGACACCTGAACTGCAGAATGGCGTAACAACACTTGTTATCTTTTTAGAGGAGAAGCAAAAAACATTGTAGAATTACACATATTTTGGAATTAAAGGATATATTTCTTCTCTTGACTATAGATTTATTTCTGTATATAAGTTTAATCAATCAAAAACTTGATTTTGAATTTTTTTGTTGTTACGCCCTTCTGCATTTTAGGCGACGATATATATATTCAAAACAAATATCTTTTTCCTAAGTCTTTTTATGTTTGATTGAATGAAGAGTTTATTTAATTTTATTAATTTTTTGTTTAATTTAAAGAAAAAAATAAAACTATAAAACTTCTTTGTTTACCTTTGACGACCAATGGGACACATATGTCCCATGCTGAATTTGTGCCCTGTAGGCAAGAAAATAAAACTATTCCCAATGATTTGGTTTCTCTGAAAACAGGAAGCACAGGTCCATTCTATATCAAAATTTTGGTCTTGCAAAACAATAACATCTGAATAAATGACATCCAAAAAAGATGAACAAAAAAACTTATTTTTCAGAAGTTGGGTTCCATTAATTAGGCGCAAAGAACATATGGGGCCAATTATTTGTTATAATCTGAAAGCAAAAACTCTCCTATATTAATGCAAGTCAGTTTAAAAAAAATCGGTTGGAAAATGTGGAAAATATAACAAAAAATAAAAATGGGACATATATCAACCATTGGTCGTCAAAGGGTTAAAGACATTAACTAACTGCATAGATGGACACTTTGCAGTACCAGTAAAATTTCAGTAAAAAATTTTTTTACTGATATTGCAGTTTATTTTTATTACCAGAACATTTTTACTGATTACTGAAAAAACTTTAAAATTTAAGTAATCAGTAAAGTTTTACTGATGATGAAATTTAATTTGCATTACCAGTAAATTTTTACTGATTACTGAAAGAATTTTTCATTACCATTGAATTTTCATTACCATTAGTTCATAGTAATGACAATGAAAACGAGTAAAATGGTTAAAGTCGGGCATGCCGACTATACAATACCCTACACCAGTCTGGGTAAAAGCCAACTAATGTTTGGATCCGAAATTCGTATGGGTTAAAATGGGGCTTGTGTCAAAATTTTCTATAATGTGAGTCAGCGCACCAAATTTCATTAAAATATCTTAATATTTGCGACCTGCAGTTTGTAACCAAGCCAATTTTGGGGGGACCCTTATATGGGCACTAGTTCTAAACATGGACCGATGTTCACCAAAATCAATAGGCTTCGTCTTGGGCCAACATAGGTCTATGTACCAAATTTCATCAAAATATCTTAATATTTGCGACCTGCAGCGTATAAACAATATAATTTTGGTGGGACCCTTATATGGGCACTAGGTCTAAACATGGACCGATGTTCACCAAAATCAACAGGCTACGTTACTGGGTCAACATAGGTCTGTGTAACAAATTTCATCAAAATATCTTAATATTTGCGACCTGCTGCGTATAAACAGTATAATTTTGGTAGGACCCTTATATGAGCACTAGGTCTAAACATGGACCGATGTTCACCAAAATCAATGGGCTGCGTTATTGGGCCAATATAGGTCTGTGTACCAAATTTGATCAAAATATCTTAATATTTGCGACCTGCAGCGTATAAACAGTATAATTTTGGTGGGACCCTTATATGGGCACTAGGTCTAAACATTGACAGATGTTCACCAAAATCAATAGGCTGCGTTATTGGGCCAACATAGTTCTGTGTACCAAATTTCATCAAAATATCTTAATATTTGCGACCTGCAGCGTATAAACAGTATAATTTTGGTAGGACCCTTATATGGGCACTAGGTCTAAACATGGACCAATGTTCACCAAAATCAAACTTGTTCGTCCTTGGGCCAACATAGGTCTGTGTACCAAATTTCATCAAAATATCTTAATATTTGCGACCTGTAGAGTGCGCACAAGATTGCATGGACAGACAGACAGACGGACAGACATCGTTAAATCGAAATAAAAAAAAATTCTGAACCGATCGGTATACTATAAGGTGGGTCTACGACCAATATTTTTTGGTGTTACAAACATCAGCACAAACTTATAATACCCTGACCACATAGTGGTGTAGGGTATAATTATCTAATACGGAAGTAGTCTCATGTTAGACATTATTTGATATGTACCGAAAATAGTGCGAAATAAAACATCACGTGACTGGTTTAAGCGCATACATCACAGAACTAAAGAAAAATATTTGTTAAAAAACTAGTCACACATTAATCAATATGTGTGTTGTTGCTGAACTAGTACAAAATAATAGTTTCATGACATATCACTATACAGCTCTAAGTTAACAAGTCACAGGACTAACTGAAACTAATTGACGTGTAATATGTCACTTATTATTCACCATGTGTCATAATAAGTATGGGTGCTGGAAGAACCCAGAAGGATCCAGTCACTGAACTTACGTAAAACAACAAGTCACCGAATCTGTTTTTAAAACATCACAAAGTCACAAAAAATTATTTTAAAAAAATAGTTTTTTTTTTCAAATAAATACCAAAATAAGTATTAGGGGTTTTTCATATAAACTCGTAAATTCCATGTAAACCTTGTATAAATATAAACATATTTTTCATGTATGGAGTTTGGTATTAAACTCATAAACATACCAAGTTTACACCGTTTACGAGTAGAATACGCGTTTATATGAAAACCTCTATTAACTCATGATTACAATTCAATTTAGTTAAATTTATAAGCTATACATATAAATTATTTTAATTTTTGCATTAAAAATTCAAAAATAGTTTTTTCGGATTTTCTAAATAGATTTACATATATTTACTTAGAATATTGTTCTACCTCAAGTCCAAATTTGAATACGATAATATTGTAACATTAGATTTTATTTGTTGCTTCAAAATACCATATTCGAATTTGGACTTGAGGTAGAACAATATTCTAACAAATACATATATGAAAGTATACATATAAATTTTAACGTAAGTTAAGAAATACTAGTTACACCATACACCACTACTTCGACAGGGTAAAATAAATTTATACTGCTTTTTGTAACACCAAAAAATATTGGACCTAGACCAACCTATTAGTGTACCGATTTACTCAGAATCGCGTTTTGAGTCGATTTGGCGATGTCCGTCAGTCTATCTATCTGTCCATGTACCCTTGTGTGCAAACAAGTCGTATATACATACGAACCAAATTTCGGCAAAATGGAATGACGTTTATAGGTCCCTAAAAATTTAAAGTTTCTTTTCAGGATTTCTGCATAAATTCTGAACAATTTTATATACATTACGAATAAGAAATACAATTTTTTAAAATTCAGTTACAAAAAGAAGTTTATGTGTGAATTGATCAAAGTATTTTTGATCGTTAAATTGCCTCTATATCAAAAACTTTTTGTGTATTCCATGACCGGGAATCAAACCGTCAACCCTCTAAACAGGCTACGACCCGTAGCATCATCTCTTAACGAGACACACCATGGTCGACACATCGATGAGTGTGGCTAATTGAAGTCTTGTCAATCATAACCTACACAATGAATGTTTTGTAATCGGAAGAAAATTCCTATCGTTATTTCCTTTTCACTGGTAATTATCACATTATGATGATTTCTTTGGCCAAAATTGGATGATATGGATGTGAACGATATGTGGTTCCAACAGGCGGCGCTACGTGCCACATAGCTGATGCGACCTGGACATTCTGCACGACCGATTTGAGGGCATGGGCAATAGTCACCGAAATCGTGCGGTTTGACCGCTTTAGACTTGTTCTTGTGAGTTTCCATTAGGGATGCCAAACGGGAAATCCCGAATCCCGGGATTTTCGGGATTGGCAAAATCCCGAATCCCGGGATTATTTCTCAAAAATCCCGGGATTTTCTTATTCATTAATAGCTGTATTTTCGTTCATACCTATCAACGTTAATTATTTAGAGCAAATCTACGTTAAACTGATTGGAGTATCAAATTTTTTTAAATAGTGAGTATTTATGATAGTTCAGGTATAATCGAACGTGCGTCAGCAAACCTTTTTAGGTACACTCAAAAAAAAAAGTCAGTAAAGTCAGCAAAAAATGTTGCTGTGGCAGCAAATTTTTAGTCAGGAGCGTGCTTGCAAAAAAGTTGGTAATTTCAGCAAAAGGTTTGCTGAAAGTCAGCGAGCTGATTTTTACCAAAAAAATAGTAATCTTCAGCAAAAGTTTTGCTAACACTTAGTCGACTGCAAATGAAAAAAATCCTTGCTAAAATCACTAAACTTTTTGCTGAATATTAGTAGACTGAAAAAAACTCAAAAAACTTGTAGCGAAATTTTACTTTAGTTAATTTATTTGCTGAAAATTTAAATATAGAATATGTGTAGAGTTGTTTTTCTTTTTTTGTCATTTCCGTTTTCAGACAAGCTGCGACATCTACATCTTGTCTATCTGGTTGTCGTCCACGCTATGAATGCGGTTATCAGCACAATTTTTGTAGCAAAATAAATTAGTAAAACATTAGTTCAAAATTAGTTTAGTGCTAAAAAAATATAACTAAAAATTTTGCTGAAAACGGAATTTCAGCAAAAAAATTGCTGAAAACTAGTACACTTGATATACAAGACGTTTTACTAATTTTTCTACTAACTTATTTTTTTGAGTGTAGTAACGCGAAGAAGTGTGAAAATGTATAAACGTTGAGTTTTCAACGTTGATAATTATCCACGTTGTAAGTTAACGTGCATACGAAAAGTAATATGTTAGTTTTCGTCTAAAAAACGTTTTTATGCACGTTGTGCTTTTTTGAAAGTTAACGGATATAGTTAAGTCGAAAATACAGCTAATATTAATATGAACGCAAATAAACAAAGTGAGCAATTTTAGTTTACGACGTTTTTCTTTGAATTTTCTCATATTGACAAGAAATTGATGCCAAGATATTGGTAAAATTATAAATTAAGTAGATTATTCGAATAAACAATATTAAATTTTTGAGTAATACATGCGAAAAATCAAGTTTGTTATTTTACCGATTTATTCTTCCAAGCAAAATTCGATTTCTGAAACTGGGACTGTAAGTTTTGGCTGGGACTGTAAGTTTGAATTCTTCCATAAAAACATTTGATAACGATAACCAAATAACTTTGTTGCTGTAATTACACGATTTAGTGGTTAAGGTTATCGCAACGAATCTGTTTTAAAATCTGCTTACTTATACTGGGCGAGAGGGTACTTAATGACAGGACTTCATATATTATCCCAGCCAGAAAAATACAAACGGGAAAGCGATGGTAAGGTATTTTAACAGGTGGTACAAGTACTGACAAAAATTGCTTTCCCATTTCCAATATGATAACGTCAATAGACAAAAGGACCGGCAGTTCAAAAAGCGCCGGAAAAGTACTGGAGAAACAAAATTTTTAACTTTGGCAAAACGCTGCCAAAACCAATAGTAGGTGGTTTGGAATTATATTTTCCAAAATAAAATTTAAAAAAAGTTCATATGTACCTTTTTTTGGCCTGCCGTGATGTTTTGTAATACAAATACTGGCAAAACGATTTTTGCAAACGCTGGCAAAGCGTCCCAAATGAGTGTTCTGCCAGTCATTTATTTTTAACATCGCGGTTACCCAAGTATGCAAGTACTTGATTTTTTGTACCACTGTCAATTTCTGACTGAGATGTTTCAATATTCATAAAATGTACCACATTATTAATTAACGGCTATTAAATAATTATAAAACGCTTTATTCTATAAAAAAATTAGTGACATAACATAAAAAATTTTACAAATAAAGGAAAATTTAAATCCCGAAAAATCCCGTAGTCCCGAAAAAATACAAAATCCCGTATCCCGGGATTTTCAAATATCAATCCCGATTGGCATTCCTAGTTTCCATCAAGTTGCTTGTCTATGCCAATATAGACCGTATGACACTTGCTAGTTTCAGTATTAATAATCCAAAATAGAAGAGAGCACGAATTTCCTTATATCGAAAAACTATCAAACTGTCAAATTGATGTTGGTAATGCAGTACCCTTCATATGATTTGCATTGATGGTGCAAAAAACTAGAGTCTAGAAACTAGCAAGTGTCATATAAGCTTAAGTCAATTAAAAATTGTATGTAATATGATAGTTATTAAACTTCGAAAAGTGTATGATAATCGTCTATCGTATTATACAATATGGGCACATATTTTAAGTAAAACCCTGTTAAGTTTACATATAAAAAAATATGTGCGTAATTTACAAAGATGATTCCTGAATTCAGCACTTAACTGGTTTTCGGGTCATTTTGGGCTTTTTGAGCTAGTTTTTAGTTATTAACATAAATTTATCTTCTCTTATTAATTTTTGCAAATACAGATGTGATCTACCTATTTTAGTTCTATGGGTCATTTCGACCCCTTAGTGATTTAGCTTCCCTAGTGATTTTTTTTTTTGGAATACTTTCCTCTATTTCATAATGGTAATATCGGTATTATAAAACATTTTCACCAACGATTAGAGAAAAAAATCGGTAATCAAAATATCCAATAAAAAATTCTGACTTTGGATATAACATCCTCAGTGTTTGTGAATAAATCCAAAAGGGTTGTACAGCCTTTCAGTCAGTCACTGAACAGTTTGTTTTACTTGTCATTGACACTCTATTATGCACACTCGTATCCGAACAATATTTTTGAACTACTCGTAGTTTATTATTATGTCATCATTTCTGTGGCCACAAAGTTAAGTATTATGTAAACTTTGTTAAAGGGTTTTACGGTACCGATCGCCATTTTTTCACATCTAATTATACTGCACCTGTTCTGTGTTATATCACTACTTCAACTGCAAAGGTATTAGTTACTTTTGTCAGTTTGATGTTATGATATTTTTTTCTCCAGTTATAGGATATATCTAAAATGAACCAGTTAATGTTTGGCCTCCATTTCAATAGTCACGAGGTTGAATATTTTGCTGGAATTACCACTTTTTGATACACCGAAATTTGAGTTTACATCAGTTTTGTAACCTGTCCCCTATGCACCTGTCTCAGATTTGTCACTTTGGATCAATCGACCCTTCATTTCCCGCAGGGTACTTCTAAATATCGCCTTTTTGGAAAACCGGTTTTCGTTTTTTTTAATTCAAATCGGTTCGAATAACCAGGCTTTCCGGTTTTTGTAAATAATATTTTTGTGTTGCTATGTATGCAAATTTTCATTATAAAACTTACAAAATATTGCTAAAAATCTTCAAACTTACGCAATCCGCAGCGTAAATTATTTCATTAGTGAGAATCCACCTTTAAAACTAAAAGTTAATATTTCTAAAGGCACTGTTTTTTTTTTGTTTCTTAACCCTCTAACCGGCCTAAGCTTTTTTGCAATGAAATTTATACCATGTGTTCCTCATGAAAAATAAACAATAAGTTCTTCTACAAAAATTTTTTTCGTTGCCTACTTTAGGCGATATGGGCCAAAATAGTTTAAGGGTGAATCTCGAAAACTAGCGCATAAAAATTACTAGGATTAGGCACAAATTATTTCTGTTACCAAGATGTAATTGCAATAAAAAAATTACATTTTTTGTGCTGTTACGTAAGAGGATGTAGCGATTTTCGTTTTTCGAAAAATGCGAAATTGAGCGAAAATGCACCAAAATTTCAATATATATTATTAAACTTATAAGCTTTGCTGTCTATACCAAATATACTCTTTTTACCAAATTTCAGAAGAATTCGTCCATTCATTTTGAAGTTAAGGCGATGTCCTTTAAAGGTATCCTTATGGAATCCTGTGCGTCCTTGGACCATAGTAAGGAACTTTTTGAATATCTTAAGATCCAATCTTACTTCATGGTCACTATCAATTGTTTTAGTCAATTTAAATATGTAATCAAGATTTTTGAAAATTTTGGTTGTTTTAAAATATTTAATTTCTGAAATTTTACGAAATTTTATCTTTGACACTTTCTCGCTTCCAAACCGTGCATTGTATACAAAAAAATTCTTCACAAAAATTTTAATAAATTTTGTTTTCTGTTGAAAAAGCATAATTTCTTATTATAAAATACTCCTTTGGCGTAATTCTGGTCAATTTAATATACCCCGCCTGGAGGCGGGCTTGCCGGTTAGAGGGTTAATAACAACAGTTTCGGACAGATATAAAAGTCCAGGGGCCAGAAGCGTTCGAAATTGTAAAAAAATCACGTTTGTAAAGTGAAAATAAAAGAACACGAATAACTATTATTACAACTTTAAGTGGTATTTTGTAATAAAAGAACTAAATGCTTCACCTCTAACCTTGTTATACCCTACACCACTATGTGGTCAGGGTATTATAAGTTTGTGCTGATGTTTGTAACACCAAAAAATATTGGTCGTAGACCCACCTTATAGTATACCGATCAGCTCAGAATTTTTTTTATTTCGATTTAACGATGTCCGTCTGTCCGTCCGTCCGTCTGTCCATGCAATCTTGTGCGCACTCTACAGGTCGCAAATATTAAGATATTTTGATGAAATTTGGTACGCAGACCTATGTTCGCCCAAGGACGAACAAGTTTGATTTTGCTGAACATCGGTCCATGTTTAGACCTAGTGCCCATATAAGGGTCCTACCAAAATTATATTGTTTATACGCTGCAGGTCGTAAATATTAAGATATTTTGACGAAATTTAGTACACAGACCTATGTTAGCCCAATAACGTAGCCTATTGATTTTGGTAAATATCGGTCCATGTTTAGACCTAGTGCCCATATAAGGGTCCTACCAAAATTATACTGTTTATACGCTGCAGGTCGTAAATATTAAGATATTTTGATGAAATTTTGTACACGGACCTATATTGGCCCAATAACGCAGCCTATTGATTTTGGTGAACATCGGTCCATGTTTAGATCTAGTGCCCATATAAGGGTCCTACCAAAATTATACTGTTTATACGCTGCAGGTCGCAAATATTAAGATATTTTGATGAAATTTGTTACACAGACCTATTTTGGCCCAATAACGTAGCCTATTGATTTTGGTAAATATCGGTCCATGTTTAGACCTAGTGCCCATATAAGGGTCCTACCAAAATTATACTGTTTATACGCTGCAGGTCGCAAATATTAAGATATTTTGATGAAATTTGGTACACAGACCTATATTGGCCCAATAACGCAGCCTATTGATTTTGGTGAACATCGGTCCATGTTTAGATCTAGTGCCCATATAAGGGTCCTACCAAAATTATACTGTTTATACGCTGCAGGTCGCAAATATTAAGATATTTTGATGAAATTTGTTACACAGACCTATTTTGGCCCAATAACGTAGCCTATTGATTTTGGTAAATATCGGTCCATGTTTAGACCTAGTGCCCATATAAGGGTCCTACCAAAATTATACTGTTTATACGCTGCAGGTCGCAAATATTAAGATATTTTGATGAAATTTGTCACACAGACCTATGTTGGCCCAATAACGCAGCTTATTGATTTTGGTGAACATCGGTCTATGTTTAGACCTAGTGCCCATATAAGGGTCCTACCAAAATTATACTGTTTATACGCTGCAGGTCGCAAATATTAAGATATTTTGATGAAATTTGGTACACAGACCTATACTGGCCCAATAACGCAGCCTATTGATTTTGGTGAACATCGGTCCATGTTTAGACCTAGTGCCCATATAAGGGTCCTACCAAAATTATACTGTTTATACGCTGCAGGTCGCAAATATTAAGATATTTTGATGAAATTTGGTACACAGACCTATATTGGCCCAATAACGCAGCCTATTGATTTTGGTGAACATCGGTCCATGTTTAGACCTAGTGCCCATATAAGGGTCCCACCAAAATTATATTGTGTATACGCTGCAGGTCGCAAATATTAAGATATTTTGATGAAATTTGGTACATAGACCTATGGTGGCCCAGGGACGAAGCCTATTGATTTTGGTGAACATCGGTCCATGTTTAGAACTAGTGCCCAAGGGTCCCCCCAAAATTGGCTTGGTTACAAACTGCAGGTCGCAAATATTAAGATATTTTAATGAAATTTGGTGCGCTGACTCACATTATAGAAAATTTTGACACAAGCCCCATTTTAACCCATTCGAATTTCGGATCCAAACAATACACCAGACTGGTGTAGGGTATTGTATAGTCGGCATGCCCGACTTTAACCTTTTTACTCGTTTTAATCTTTGTAACGTTTTAAGTAACAATAATTGCTATCGAATAACACTCGAACACGGCTGCGGTAATTTGCTCCCAGTATTTTGTTCGTAATTTTTGCAAAAAAAAACTATTAGCCTCCATGAAAAACAAAAATGATTTTTCACTTGCTCTGGAATTGTTACAAAATTGCGGTGTTTTTCGCATCAATCTAATGGACAGGAGACCATTTGAAAATGTTGCAAAAAACAACTCTGGATTTATGAAGATACATAGTAACTTTCCAGTGAATGTGAAAAATTTGTGAATTTTTAAATTTTTATTACAATTTTAGGGGTCTAAACAGGAAAAGGAAAAACTCTGAATTTTAAGCACCGTAACCCAGGAAAATTTTCTGTTCCAAAGAATCGGTTGTACAATAGCTACTTTTCATTCACAACCCCTTCTACTGTCGATTCTAACACCGATTCTTTTTGTTTGAAATTGTCCCAAAAGCAACCCCTTCTATGGCTCCAAAGTGGAACCGGTTGCTCTAGAATCAGTTCTGGAACTAGTTCTGGAACTGATTCTACGTCACCCACACCTTCCATATAGGATCCCAGGAACTGGTTCCGGAACCAGTTCCATGGAATCGGTTGCAGTGGAACCAGTTGTAGAATGGGTGTGGTTGGCTACCGATTGTTAAAAATTTTCCTGGGTACTTTTCATTCACAACCCCTTCTACTGTCGATTCTAACACCGATTCTTTTTGTTTGAAATTGTCCCAAAAGCAACCCCTTCTATGGCTCCAAAGTGCAACCGGTTGCTCTAGAATCAGTTCTGGAACTGATTCTACGTCACCCACACCTTCCATATAGGATCCCAGGAACTGGTTCCGGAACCAGTTCCATGGAATCGGTTGCAGTGGAACCAGTTGTAGAATTGGTGTGTTTGGCTACCGATTGTAAAAAATTTTCCTGGGAAGTTGTTTCGATTTCACGTGAAAAAACCAAGGACATAATAGTTATAAGTTTTATTGGATATTTCTTAAAAATAATAATTATAGTTCAATATTTATTTTTTTTCTTACCCATAATTATTTGTCTCCAATAAATATTTTATTTCTTGACTGGTAATAGTTATGGCGAACGAATTTTTTTTAGTTATTCGTATTTATTACACTTCAATAAATATTTTAATTCTCTATTTGAAATAGTTACGAATAAAAAAGAAAGCTAATGATAATAATTACTCTTCAAGAAATATTTTTTGTGTTACTTAATAAAAATTTTACTTTATTTTAAGTACCCAATTGAACAAGTTTTTATAAATTTATATATTTGAGATTAAATAAAGCTTTTTTATGGAAGGAAAACCTCCATAACCATTAGGTTAATAATTTTACAAAAGTTTATTTAAAGACAAGTTTAATTACAAGAATTTCCTAAATCCAAATTGAAATTTATTTGAAAAATGTTGCCATTTTTAAAAATTAAATAGATTTTATATAAGAAATTATTTTTTTATATTTCTTAGAAACTGAAAAATTTTTAATTATTATATGTTAAAAATTGCTAATAACTATTATCAAACACAAAAAAATATATCCCAGTCAGCAATTTCGGAGCGCTCATAAATTAGATTCTTAAATAGATCATAGAAAAGATTATTGTTTTTTTGAAAACACTCTTATTTTGGTAGAAAATATGAACCCTCAGAAAACAATCCAAAAAGTTGTCTTTATAATCTAAAAAGCTGTCTCAAAATGAGTGTTCATTTTTCGGACTCAAAGAAAATTCCAAAATTATTTAAATTTATGAGGAAAATTTCGATTTTATATGTTCTTTTTTCTGAGTCATTTCTGAGTACACGGTGGGTTTTTTTGGACGGACCACTTTCATAGGAAAAAGTTGAAAAATGTTTATGTTTTTGGAGCTCATTTCTGAGTCATTAATGATCATCTTGTTTGCTGGGATCTCAAATTGATTATTCTACTTTCATTCAATGAAAAACAGAAATTGTTTGCTCGAACTTTATTCACAAATTAGTGAGGGCAGATATTATTAAGCCTCTAGTTCGATGTTTTTATTTTTTATTTAATTATATAAAAACCGTGCATATTAGTTTTCAAAATTTTTGTTCTTGCAAATAGGATAGACAGCTGTTTCGGAGGATGTTACTCGCCCTCATTTGTATCCGCGCAAGATCATAACCATAAAAGATTATGACTAAGGTTAGTTTGATTACTTATGTGCAAAACATCAGAGTTTGTATTACTTGCAACATATTAATTATGAATAACAAAAAAAATATTTCTTATGCATAATTATAAAAAAAAATAGAAATTGGATGAAAATAGTTATTGGCAACGAATTTTTTTTTATGTTGCCAATAATAATTATGAATCAATTTTCAAAAAAAAAAATTATTAAAATTGAGCAATTTTTTCGGCTCCAAAAATTTTGATAATAATTATTTTGGGTCCTTGGAAAAAAACGGTTATACTCCATAAATAAAAAACGATTTTTCACGATAATGAGTTTTACGTGAAAATTGTGTAGAGTTTGTTTTCATCCAAATTTAATGTACAAGACTATTATTTTTCTTGGAAAAAAGTGATATTTTGTTTTTAATATAACATAAAAAAAAAATGTTCATTTGTATAAATTAAATTGCTATTTGAATCCTTTGAAGTTCAAGTAAAATTTTTCCACGTGAAAAATAAGTTACAGTGCTTTATTTAAAAATCCATAAATATTTTTAATTTTATTATTGTTTAAAATAAAAATCCAAAAAAATGTGTGTATTTCAAATTTAGAAAATAAAAATCTAAATAATTAGAGAATTTTATTTTTAACAAGTGTTTGAATAATTATTTCAATAGTTATTTAAACAATTCAAAATGAAAAATAAAAATCTAAATACCTACAATAAAAAATATTAAATACAAAAAACTTGAAATCAAACTAGCAATTTCGCATTTTTTTCTAATTTTTTCGGTGTTTGCAAATTTTATTAATAAGGGTACTCACGATGGGTATTGCAAACGATGCAAACGTTGCAAATGATTACAAATAAACAACGATAGCATCAACACAACAACAAAATGTATGTATCTGCAATTTGCTTTATTTTTCTTCATTTGCAATAAAAAACCCTTTAGCAAAAATCACTTTGCATATAAGCTAAGTTGCAAATAAAACAAAACATCTGTTTTTAACATATCAGCCGCCATATTATTATTTATAAAATAAGAAAATGTAATAAAAAAAATTGCTTGTGATTTTTTATTAACATACATTTTTTTATTTATTATCTTATTTTTATGATTCACAAATTTTCTCCAACATTACGATTTATTTTTACTTTTGACGTAGACAAAATCACTGTTGCCAATTTAGCTATTTTCTCGTCAAATCTAGTGAAATTTTAATTTAGTGATTTTTAGTTTGATTTAGCGATATTTTTAGGAAAAAAGTTGGCAACAGTGAACAAAATAGTTCATAAAGCAAATATGCAATTGATCTTAAAAAAGACGCTCACGATATGTTAGAATTTGCATACCAAATTGCAAATATGCACATATACCATCGTGAATACCATTAATAAATTAATATTTTTATATGGCGTCTTATATGCAAAAATCGCAATTTGTCAAAAATATGGTTGCCATCCGTCCTTTTTTCCCCGGACACCGTCCTCTTTTTTAGGGCGTCCGGGGCAGTCCTACTTCTTTTCAGTAAGTGTCCGGGGTTGTCCTACTTTTTGCACTTTTCCCCATAACTTTTTTATTGCTTCTAAAATTTTCCATTGTTGGCATCGCTACTTTCTCGCTGTTATCTCAATTGACTTGGCATCACTTAATGTTGAATTTTTAAAAAAATTTAACATTGGTTTTAATGATCAAAATGTATTTAATGAATTCCTTGTCATGACAAATTATTTAAAAAACTTAAATTCAATTAACACGCCTGATAACAACTTTTGGTGTGATTTTTTTTTATTAAAAATTATGTTTTCTATGAAATGAAAAAAACTTGTTGAGTTTTATTTTTGCTTACCAGCACATAAGGCCAACGTAGAACCAGAGCTTTGAAGAATTAATTCCTTTTTGAATGAATTCACTACCAATTTTCTCTAGAATTGAATGAATTCCCTTTCTTTAGTAATTCACTGAATTTGTTCAACTGACCGCGTTAAACAAATAACAAATTTAAAGAATTCATTCAATTGCTATAGTTCTTTTTATTAAATCAAATGAATTAATTCACTGGTGAACGCGTTTAATTAATTTCATAAATCGAACGGAAAAAAGTGAATTAATTCCTTCCTGAATTAATTCACTACTAAATTCGTTTAATTTCATTTTCGTTCAGTCAATTAAAAAAAATAAAATTACGTTCAATGAATTAAAAAAAAGATACGTTCACAGAATTAAAAAAAATTACGTTCAATAAATTGAAAAATAAATACGTTCACAGAATTAAATAAAAACATACGTTCACTGAATTGAAAAAAATTACGTTCACTTAATTGAAAAACAAAAATTACGTTTACTGAATTCAAAGCCTGTTTTCTGTCATTCAGTAGAAGAAAACATTTATTTATAAATAAAATTTGTAATACGAATAATAAGCAATTTTACAGCGTTTGCTAGTAAAAATAAATTATATATTAAGGTTTAGAGAAACCTGATGTTTTTTGGAACTTGATTTTTTAATCATGTAGGTATGTAAACTGCAGCGGGTTTCTCTAACACTTAATATATAATTTGTTTATTTTTACTAACAGACTCTGTGAAACTGCTTAGTACTCGTATTACAAATTTTATTTATAAATAAAACTGAACGCGTTCACCACTGAATTAAGTCATTTGATTCAATAAAAAGAACTATAGCAATTGAATTCATTCGTAACAAAATAAATCGAACGAAAACAAATATGAATTAATTCCATTCAATATATGGTTCTTTGTGAATGAATTCACCGAATTTTTAATTCAGAATTGAAAAACTTATTAAGGAATTAATTCTTCAAAGCTCTGCGTATAACTAATATTTTCTTTAATCAAGGCGGAGTGGACCCCAAAAAGAAATAAATTGAATCCAGAAACTATTTCTGATATTATTAGAGCCAAATATAATTTTTATGGGAATTGTCAAGAGCTTTATGAATATGTGAAGAAATGCGACAGTAATATATTGCTTCAAATTGGAAGCGTTGAAAAATAAATATACATGAAACTCTTGATAATTCGTATCAAGAAATTATAAAAATGTACATTCCCGAAAATGTATGCAAAAAATTTGTTAATCGTTGTTTTTTTTTCTGTTTATTCAGGTACTACTAATTTTAATTCAGAATGATTTGTTATCTATTTTGTAAAGTTTTTTTAATCAAGGCCCAGTGCACGCCAGAATTTGAATCCAGACTCTATTTCTAGTTATATTTCTGATATTAGCTGTGTTTTCGACATAACTATATCCGTTAACTCATAAAAAACCCCAAAGTGCATAAAAATGCGTTAAGATGAAAACTAACATATTACTTTTCGTATGCACGTTAACTTTAAACAAGGATAATTATCAACGTTGAATACTCAACGTTTAAACATTTCACATTTGACGTAACTTATTCGCGTTACTTCCTAAAAACTTTTGCCGTCATACGTTCGATTATAACGGAAAAATTATAAACATAACCTGTTTAAAATTTTTTTGTCCTGCAATCGGTTTAACGTAGATTTGCTTTAAATACTTAACGTTGATAGGCATGAGACAAAATACAGCTATTATTAGAGTCAAATAAAATTTTGATGTGAATTTTCAAGAGTTTTATGAATATTTAAATAAATGCGATAGTAATATATTGATTCAAATTGGAAGCGTTGAAAAACATTCCTGAAAATGTATGCAATGAGTTGGTTAATCGTTATGTTTTTTTTTGTTTATTTATGTATGTACCACTAATTTAAAGTTCAGAATGATTTTTTTTTGCGAATTTTTTTTAGTGGGAATAAAAATTGTTTTATTCATAAAATAAATTTTTATTTGTATATTTTATAGCGTTGCGGATTTTTGTCAAATTAATTTATTAAAAAAAAAATTGTTATCTTTTTTAAGACAAATGTCCTACTTTTTTGAGGTTGGCGTCCTCTTTTTCTCAAAACGGAAATGGCAACCCTAGTCATGCCTAAAATAAGCGTTTTATAAAGTTTGGAAAATAAAAACCTCTGTTAAAGTATTTTTCAAGAGTCATCCACTCAAGAATATGTCCACTACACCTTTTGCAACTGTAATTCAGAAAATATCAATTGAAATTCAGAATTTCCATTTGAAATTCAGAAAATATCAATTGAAATTCAGAATTTCCATTTGAAATTCAGAAAACATCAATTGAAATTCAGAATTTCAATTTGAAATTCAGAAAACATCAATTGAAATTCAGATTTTCCATTTGAAATTCAGAAAATATCAATTGAAATTCAGAAAATATCATTTGAAATTCAGAAAATATCAATTGAAATTCAGAAAATATCATTTGAAATTTAGAAAACATCATTTGAAACTCAGAATATATCAATTATTATTCAGAAAACATCAGTTGAAATTCAGAAAATATCAATTGAAATTCAGAAAATATCAATTGAAATTCAGAAATCGTCAATTGAAATTCAGAAATCGTCATTTGAAATTCAGAAAATATCAATTGAAATTCAGAAACCGTCATTTGAAATTCAGAAAATATCATTTAAAATTCAGAAAATGTCAATTGAAATTCAGAAAATATCATTTGAAATTCAGAAAATATCATTTGAAATTCAGAAAATGTCAATTGAAATTCAGAAAATATCAATTGATATTCAGAAAACATCAATTGAAATTCAGAAAATATCAATTGAAATTCTATTGATATTTTCTGAATTTCAAATGACGATTTCTGAATTTCAATTGATATTTTCTGAATTTCAATTGATGTTTTCTGAATTTCAATTGATATTTTCTGATTTTCAAATAATATTTTCTGAATTTCAAATGATATTTTCTGAATTTTAATTGACATTTTCTGAATTTCAAATGATATTTTCTGAATTTCAATTGATATTTTCTGAATTTCAAATGACGGTTTCTGAATTTCAATTGATATTTTCTGAATTTTAAATGACGATTTCTGAATTTCAATTGATATTTTCTGAATTTCAATTGATATTTTCTGAATTTCAATTGATATTTTCTGAATAATAATTGATGTTTTCTGAATAATAATTGATATTTTCTGAATTTCAAATGATATTTTCTGAATTTCAAATGATATTTTCTGAATTTCAATTGATATTTTCTGAATTTCAAATGGAAAATCTGAATTTCAATTGATGTTTTCTGAATTTCAAATGGAAATTCTGAATTTCAATTGATGTTTTCTGAATTTCAAATGGAAATTCTGAATTTCAATTGATATTTTCTGAATTTCAATTGATATTTTCTGAATTACAATTGCAAAAGGTGTAGACCACCCAAATTTGCAAAAGTATTTTTTGTTCGCTCCACCGGCAGTTTCGATAGATTGAGCATAAAAAATAATATGTGTACAAAAATTGGATCTCTCGGGCGCATATAGGCCAGTCAGTTTGGACTTTTGACCCTAAAAATTACCTAAAAAAACTTCAAAGCTTTTTTGCGCCATAACTCCTAAATTTGGGGTTTTCTGAAGAAATACCATATAAGTGTTTTTATGCGGAATGAGAGGACAAACACCCTCTTCATAATAATCTTTGATCTAAGTATTACTTCTCGTGGCGTTTTAAGCGAATAAAGTCAAAATTTGTGTTAAGACTTCATTTTAAACGGCCCTCGTTAAAATTTGGACAGAGACAGTTAGGATCGGTTATAAGTTTTTTGTAGAGTAAGATATGTTGTTATTAAAAACCAATTACGTTTACAACATAGATATCTTATTCCACGAAAGAGAGACCAACATCGGACTTAAGTACCTATTTATTAAACGTTGTGCACATGCAAATGTAGTGCTATAGAGCAGCAGATTCGATTAATTCCCTAGATTTCTTGGTTTATCAATGGGGTAAATACCCAGCCAGAAAAATGCAAGCGGAAAAGCGCCGGCGTGGCACTTTAGCAAGTCCTGGCAAAAAAATCCCTCCCCGATTTCATAAAAAAATTTATAAAAACGAAAAAATTTGTATGGGGACCACCTTAAGGGTTGAAAATAAAGGGTAGATATCTTGCGAAAAATTTTAAGGTTGAAAAAATATAGGAAGTCAGTTATACATTTCACTCCTCTAGGGGCACCCTTGGGATAGTTAGAGCGGTGGGAGCAACTTTTAAAAAATGTAATTTTTGTATGGGAGCTCCCTTAGGGAGTGGTAGTTATGTTCAGAAACAATATTGGGAGGAAAAATTAATGGGGATATGTCTTACATACCACCCCTCTAGGACGCTCCATGGGGCGGTAGGAGGTGATTTCATAAAAAAAAATTTAAAAAAAAAAAAATTTGTATCGGGACCGCTTTATGGTGGAATATAGAGGGTAGATATATTCCAAGAAAATATTGCGGTTCAAAAAATATTGGGGGTCAGTTATACATTTGACTCCTCTAGGGACACCCTTTGGGCAGTTAGAGCGGTGGGAGGAAATTTTATAAAAATGTCATATTTGTATGGGAGCCCTCTTATGGATTAGAGCTAGGAGCTAGGTATGTTCGGAAAAAATGTTTGAGGGAAATATTAATGGGGGTCGATCTTACATTTCACACCTCTAGGAGGCACCATAGGACCGATAAGAGCTGATTTCCTTTAAAAAAAAATTTTTTAAATAAAAAAATTTTATGGTGACTGTCTTAAGGGTTAAAGATAGAGGGTAGATATGTTCCCAGAAAATGTTGAAACTAAAAAAATATTGAGGGTCAGTCATACATTTGACTTCTCTAGGGGCACTCTTAGGACAGTTAAAGCGGTGAGAGTAAATTTTATAAAAATACCATTTGTATGGGAGCCCACTTACAGAGTGGAGATAGGGCATAGATATGTTCGGAAAAAATGCTGAAAAAGACAAATCAATGGGGGCCGGTTATACATTTTACCGCCCTAGGGTTAACTCCGGGGAAGTTGTGAGGCTTTTTGTGAATTTTTAACCCTTCACCACCACCTTTGACCCCGATGAGGAGCCATTTGTCCCCACGCACCTCCCACATTTTTCGATTATGCATTTTTTTCCAACCTCACAAAATTAGGGGTTCTAGCGTGTCCAAATCATGTTACTAAGGGTTTCCGTACAACATATATGTATAATAAAACGATACTTCAAAGTCAAATTTTGGTAAATTTTTCATGGAATAACCGATATTTGTTAAAAATGTAATTACTTTATGAAAACTAGATGTATTCCTACACAAAATAATGGAAACCAATCTTAACTGGCTCTGTCGAAATTTTAACGAGGGTCGTTTAAAATGAAGTCTTCACACAAATTTTGATTTTTTCCCCTTAAAACTTCACTATACATCATACTTAGGTAGAAGTATAGTATGAAGGAAGTGTTTGACTTCTTATTCTACATAAAATATATATTATATTTTCAAAAAACGTCAAATTTAGAAATTATGGCACAAAAAATCTTTGAAGTGTTTTTAGGTAATTTTTAGGGTCAAAAGTTCAAACTGACTGGCCTGTATGACCTTGAGAGATCCAATTTTTGCACACATATTATTTTTTATGCCCAATCTATCGGAAACTGCCGGTGGAGCGAACAAAAAAAGCAGTTTTGAAAATCTCATACATTTCATGGGTGGTCTAATGTCCACTCAGAAAAGATCTGCAGTTACTACATGACAGTTGTTTGTGTAGTAGTGCGGTTGTGGTTATTTTAACTACAATTGCACTTAATTTACTTAGAGCAAAATTTTTCAATGTTTTTGATAGTTATTTTTTTAAACAAACTACAAAAACTACTACATTGTAGTAACATTTATTTAATTAAGTTATTTTCTGTTTTGTTACAAATACTTAAATTTTCAAGTATGTGTGTGTACTAGGCTGGTTCATAAAAAACAAAAGTTGGATTTTGGTATGGGTCAGCTCGAATATATATTAAGCACCGTGAAAAATTAACATATGATTTTTTTAAAATTTTTTTATTAAGGTTTAGGGGCCGCTACCGGGCCCCAAAGGTTGGTATTTTTGAGAAAAATCGCTGCATCTATTATTTTTTTCTTGAGTGTGTATTAAAGAAAAATCCAAAATTTATTTATATGAACGCCATTATTGAATGAAGAATTGTAATAAAAATTGTGTCAGATTTTTTTACAGAACCTCTTTCTGAGGCGATTTGGCTACTCTTGTCCGTCCGTCCGTCTGTTTGTACACGGAAAACGGGGGAAAAATTTATAACATTAAACACGAAGGTATTTGTTTACATTCGTCTTCCCAGCAACATTTTTTACAATTGGTTGCCCATCACACTAGTTCTGGAAGTGGTTCCACTAGAACCGATTCCATAGAACTGGTTCCGGAACCCGTTCCATGGATCTTATATGCAAGATATAACTGGAGGAGAATCAGTTCTAGAACTAGTAGAAGAAGTTAAATAACTAGTACCAGAAGCTCTAGAACTAGTTCCAGAACTGATTCTAAGGCAACCGGTTCCACTTTGGGTGCTAAAGAAGCGATTGCTTTTTCAAAGAAAAGTCGTTGACAGTAGAAGGGGTTACAAAGGAAAAGCAGCTACTTTGGAACAGAAAATTTTACTTTGCAAGAATTTTTGTGCAGGTAAGCCAAAAACGCAGCTAAGTCAAATTGTTTACCTGCCTTAATGTGCAGGTATACCAATACAGACTGAAAACAAATGAAGCTAATGATGACAACTTTGTGCTTTGCACCAGATCTTGTGATTTTTATGGTGAAAAAACGACAAAAGTAGGATATTTTTGTCACAAAAAAGTTGACAACACATTTATTTTATGTGTGTTTTTTTTCCTTGAATTGAAAAACAAAGCAAAACACCTGATGTAAAACTGCCAAAAATATGAGGCAGTTATCTTAAATGCGCAGGTACAAAAAGTGCACTTAAAGAAGACAATGGCGTACATAATTTTGTGCAGTTATAGCAAATGCGCACTTAAGAAAAAGGCAGTTAAATCAAAACTACTGTATAGACAACGGTAAACATTGCTGTTCGCAAGCGCGAACATTGGCTGCTATTCAACATCAATAATTTGTTTTTGTCCCAAGCAGCGTTACTATATATTTTTTTATAAAAACTGTAAAAAAAACAGTTTCTTTATAGAAAAACTGTTTTTGGAAAAAAAATTTAAAAATCAGAAGAAATTCTGGGATCTCGAAGTATCCTGAGACTAAAATATTATCCCAGGGTCTCAATTTTCAAAATATCGAGATTTGAATAATTTAATTGCCTTGGGCATTTATAGTAATGGACTTTTTGCACATCCGAATCACCCTTCCGAGATGGGAACCCCTGACTTAGGATAAAATAATTTACTGGTCAATGTTGTACTTTAAAATATTCTTTATGGATTTGCTTTCCACATAAAATTACCTTTCATTTGATTGAGTATTGTTATGTCGAACATTGTTTGACGGTGTGTAAAATCCCGTAAAAAAATTACGTTTTTTGGAATTGTCCTTTATCATAATTGAAAAATAGTAATAAATTATTAAATTATCCAGAGTTGGCAAATATTTATTTAAAAAATAAAAAATCAATTTCGGCCTTTTTTGATGAGATATTGTTTTAAAATTTTTAAAAAAAAATTCAAATATCTAAATTATCCTTCATTTGGAAATGATCTAAAAAGTTCGGCTTAAAAATGTCCGTCGGATCTATGACGTGTCAGATATGGTTTAGCCAATTTTATGCTCTGCTAATTTTTGATGAAATTTGTTATAAAAATGCATCGTTTTTCAAGTAAGCATATAGTATTAAGCCTCATTCATACTGAACCCAAAACTAGAAGTTTTCGTTTTTTTAAGTTTTCGATTTCAAATTTGTATGGGATTTGACAATCGAAAACGAAATAAATTTGAAAACTACTAGTTTTGGCTTCAGCATGAAATAGGTATTGGTATTTATACCCTACACCACTATGTGGTCAGGGTATTATAAGTTTGTGCTGATGTTTGTAACACCAAAAAATATTGGTCGTAGACCCACCTTATAGTATACCGATCGGCTCAGAGTTTTTTTTATTTCGATTTAACGATGTCCGTCTGTCCGTCCGTCCGTCTGTCTGTCTGTCCATGCAATCTTGTGCGCACTCTACAGGTCGCAAATATTAAGATATTTTGATGAAATTTCGTACGCAGACCTATGTTGGCCCAAGGACGAACAAGTTTGATTTTGGTGAACATCGGTCCATGTTTAGACCTAGTGCCCATATAAGGGTCCTACCAAAATTATATTGTTTTACGCTGCAGGTCGTAAATATTAAGATATTTTGACGAAATTTGGTACACAGACCTATGTTGGCCCAATAACGCAGCCTATGGATTTTGGTGAACATCGGTCCATGTTTAGACCTAATGCCCATATAAGGGTCCTACCAAAATTATACTGTTTATACGCTGCAGGTCGCAAATATTAAGATATTTTGATGAAATTTGGTACACAGACCTATGTTGGCCCAATAACGCAGCCTATTGATTTTGGTGAACATCGGTCCATGTTTAGACCTAGTGCCCATATAAGGGTCCTACCAAAATTATAATGTTTATACGCTGCAGGTCGCAAATATTAAGATATTTTGATGAAATTTGATACACAGACCTATATTGGCCCAATAACGCAGCCTATTGATTTTGGTGAACATCGGTCTATGTTTAGACCTAGTGCCCATATAAGGGTCCTACCAAAATTATACTGTTTATACGCTGCAGGTCGCAAATATTAAGATATTTTGATGAAATTTGGTACATAGACCTATGTTGGCCCAAGGACGAAGCCTATTGATTTTGGTGAACATCGGTCCATGTTTAGAACTAGTGCCCATATAAGGGTCCCCCCAAAATTATATTATTTATACGCTGCAGGTCGCAAATATTAAGCTATTTTGATGAAATTTGGTACATAGACCTATGTTGGCCCAAGGACGAAGCCTATTGATTTTGGTGAACATCGGTCCATGTTTAGAACTAGTGCCCATATAAGGGTCCCCCCAAAATTGGCTTGGTTACAAACTGCAGGTCGCAAATATTAAGATATTTTAATGAAATTTGGTGCGCTGACTCACATTATAGAAAATTTTGACACAAGCCTCATTTTAACCCATTCGAATTTCGGATCCAAACATTAGTTGGCTTTCAACCAGACTGGTGTAGGGTATTGTATAGTCGGCCTGCCCGACTTTAACCTTTTTACTCGTTTTAAATTTATTGATGTTTCGATTTGTACCTAATTTTTTACAATATGAAAGCTTCATTGTAATTGTTGGGTCATATGCATAATCACTTTCTAAGTTTATAAATTTACATATGTACATATATAACACTAAACTCTAATTTTCTGAAATAAATATATCGTCGTCGAAAATCTTTTTTAATTTTACAGGAGAAGTAAAAAATGTATAAATTGAAAAATATTTCAGATATAAAAACAAATTATCGAATATGCACCTACAAAAAAAAATTTGTTGTCCCAACCGAATTTGGTTCCAACCGAATCGTTCGGTTGCTGCAACTGAAAATTCGGTTAGGACAACAAAATTTTTTTGTAGGTGTGGGCTTAAAATACAACAATTTTTAGACTTGGTCAGAAAAGTATAAAAATTGGTAGAGGCATGCAGCTTATCCTAATGAATGAGAATCAATAAAAAGACAGGTTCCGATTTTTTTGATGAAACGTATTTTTTGATTTTCGACGATGATATGTACTTGAATCATTACTGAGTTGTGTTGAATTTTGTTTTTATTTTAATGTATCATATTGACAAACATGAAAAAGAAAATTATTTTAACGTTTTTAAAGCAATAAATAATAATGTTGAATAGCGGCCAATGTTCGCGCTTGCGAACACCATTTTCTGGCGATACTAGCAGGGCTAGGTGAATTTTAACTGCGGCTTTGGATTCAGGAGTCCCAAATTAGTTAAGAACTCGAATTTCGTTTCAATCTGACGCCTTTTAAGTTTCGCGGCCGGAAATGGGTTAATAAACATTTAATAAGGAAAAAGAATACTTTAGCAATTATATTCCTTATCGCAAAATTAAGAAAAGTTTATGCATTAGAGCCTAAATATTTTGCATAATCACACAGCTCTACAAAATAAGACAAAATTGCTAAGTTGAAAAACTTTGCAGTGGATTTAGGATAATTAGGAGGTACTGATTTCGAATCTGCAACCAGTTTAGGCAAAAGTGCAGTTTATGATGGAGTTTCGTCAAAAAAAAAAATAAAAAATATGATCCCCTCTGGAATTAAAAAAGAAAAAAACCGAAATTAATTTTGGGAGGGGCTTGGCGAAGGGAGACCCGTGGGGGGTCAAAAAACGCGGGAAGGTGGTAATATGTAAGTGTGGGAACTCAATTTAAAGCAAATTGTCTAACGATTCCAAAAATGTATTTTTTTCTTTTATCCATAAATCGTAGCCCTACCTAGAGCTATTTTTAGACCACTAGGGGGTCGAAAAAAGTGAAAAATTAATATAAGCGAAAATTGTACTCAAATGAACGGAAATTTTCTCACGATTTAAAAAAGAGGTTTTTTTCAAATCCGTCGAACGTGAATTCAATTAGAGCCATTTTTTTAAATTTTAGGCCTTCCAAAAATTAAAAAAAGTGAAAAATTATATTATTTTAGTTGCTATCTTTGGCAATTAGTGGCTATGTTTTGTTCGCTTGACGGATTATTCACAATTGAATTATGTTTGGTTTTAGCCGTTATGTAGGAAAATAGCATAAATATTCGACCTTAACTTTTAGGTGCACGTGAACTTTTTGGGTTATATGAAAATGAAAGAGTTTGATGGGAAATGAAATTTTGATAGTTAAATTAGCGCCACAGGAAAAACTTTTTGGATATGTTAAAAAATTGGCGCGCGGTTTTTCCAACAAAATTTTTATTTTTTTTTAAATGGTCCCTCCTCTTAAGGTACTAAAATGAGTTTTTTCTATAATTTTAGTAGTCGTACGAATTTTTCCGATCAATTGAGTACAATTTTACCGTACAACAAAATATCATAATTTTGGGCGCCCCTCTTAAGGGAATGGCTCTAGTTAAGGCTACATTTTATAGATAAGAAGAAAACTAACATTTTTGGAATCGTGAGACAATTTTCTTTAATTTGAGTACTCACACTTACATATTACTATGTCCCCTCGTTTTTTGCCTCCCTCGGGCATCCAGGGACCGAGCCCCTCCCAAAATTAATTTTGGTTTTTTTCCTATTTAATTCTAGAGGGGATCATATTTTTTCTATTTTTTTTTTTTGATCTTGCACAATTTTAGATTTTACTTTTTTCCATTTTTCCACCGATTATTTCAATAAAAAATTATAATTTAGTAACTATAGCTTTAGAAAGAAAACCCTTTACACAGTTTAAGTTTAATTCCATGCCCTATTTTTCAAACTGAAGTTTGTATCAATCTCAATAACTTTTGTAAATATACATAGTCCGTCAAAGTCAAAATTTTTTAAAGTTTTTTATTAAATTTTAACCCCTAAATTCATAAACGCTTTGTAAAGTTAATGAACAAATTTTGTATGAAAATGACGTTTTATAAACCTGCTGTAACTTTACAAAGCATTTATGAATTGAGGGGTAAATATAAGACGAAGTTAGATTTTAAATATCAAAGCCAATTTGGTAAGAAATGAGTCCAAAATATTTATATTTGTCTTATTCCAGCAAAATCTTTCATTACCAAATAAGTGGTTGTATAATAGAAATTCATAGCTCCGCACAACTTATTTTTTGGCGTCCAAACTCATTATTTTTGTTTGGCGTGGTCGTTTTTATAAGCAGTCACGGTTACACACTTGCTTACAAAAAGTTGAATTATAAGTGGTTATCCTATTGCTTACTTGATTCTTAAAAATAAGGAGTTAAGCAAATACTATTAGCTTAAGGAAATACATTCAGAAAAATTTAAGTTTTCTCTTGTGTGTAATTTTAGGACTCGTCATAAAAATTTAAACATAAAACATATTTACATATAATAAATAAAAATGTATAAAATTTAACTCTGTAAAAAGTACTTATTTAAACTAATACGAGTAAGTCATCTCTATATATAAAAGAATAACGTGACTGACTGAGTGACTGACTGAATGACTGACTGACTGACTCAACATCGCCCAGCCCAAACCGCTGAAGCTAGGAAGTTGAAATTTGGTATGTAGGTTCCTCTTTCGGCGTAGACGTCCGCTAAGACGGGATTTTTGGAAATTCCTACCGGAACGAGCAAAAAGGGGAAAAGTCTCCCCCTTGGCGGCCTGCCAAAACCCCTTTGGCTAGAAAGCTGAAATTTAAGATATGTGTTCCTTGGAGTATGGGCTAACTTTTCTGAAAAGTACTTTCTGGAATTTTGGACAGGGACGTTGTCAAAATGGGGGTTAAAAAGGGGAAAAAGGCCCCCCTTGACGGCCTGCCCAAACCGCTGGAGGTAGGAAGTTGAAATTTGGTATAAAGGTTCCTCCACTATCGTAGACATCTACCAAGACGGGAGTTTTGGAAATTTTTACAGGGACGGGCCAAAAGGGGAAAAAGTCTCCCCCTTGACGGCCTGCTCAAACTGCTGGAGCTATGAAGTTGAAATTTGGTATGTAGGTTCCTCGACCGGTGTAGACGTCCGTTGAGACGGCATTTTTGTAAATTCTTATCGGGAGGGGCAAAAAGGGGACAAAAAAAGTACCTTTTCCCAAAAAAAGTACCTTTTCCCAAAAAAAGTACCTTTTTCCCAAAAAAGTACCTTTTTCCAAAAAAGTACTTTTTTCCAAAAAAGTACGTTTTTCCAAAAAAAGTACATTTTTCCAAAAAAGTACATTTTTCCAAAAAAAGTACCTTTTTCCAAAAAACAGTACCTTTTTCCAAAAAAAGTACATTTTTCCAAAAAAGTACCTTTTTCCGAAAAAAGTACCCTTTTCAATTCCTTTTTCCAAAAAAAGTACCTTTTTCCAAAAAAAAGTACCTTTTTCCAAAAAAGTACCTTTTTCCAAAAAAAGTACCTTTTTCCAAAAAAAATACCTTTTTCCAAAAAAAGTACCCTTTTCCAAAAAAAAGTACCTTTTTCCAAAAAAGTACCTTTTTCCAAAAAAGTACCTTTTTCCAAAAAAAGTACCTTTTTCCAAAAAATGTACTTTTTTCTGAAAACACTTACCCCTTGACGGCCTGGCCAAACTGCTGGATATAGAGACCTAAAATTATGTATGTAGTAGGTTCCTCCTCCAACGCAGACGTCCTCTAAGACGGAATTTTTGGAAATTCCTACCGGGAGGGGTAAAAACGGAATAATTCTCCCCCTTGATGGCCTAACCGAACCCTTCGACTAGAAACCTGTAATATATAATATGTTTTCTTTGGAGTATGGGCTAACTTATCGACAAGGCATTTCTAGGACTTTGGACAGGAACGTGGTAAAAATGGTGGTTCAAAAGGGGAAATTGCCCCCCCCCCCCCTTAACGTCTGCGTCTTTAGCTAGAAACCTAAAACTTAAAGAACAAGTGTATATGAAACACTAAAATTAAGAAACTAAATAGGAAACGAGTGGAATTGAAACACTACACAAGTGGAATGAAATGGATATAAACGTTGAACGAGTGGAATTGAAATTATAGACAATGCAAATGGATTGGAAGAGGGAATTACCTGTTCAAACACTATCCACGGAATATGAAACTTATGTAGCATTGAAACATACTCTCCAAAAAGTTAAACAAATTTTCTAAAAGAGAAAAAACCTTAGAAAAGGAATGGAACTTATATATTCCGATATTTAAACTTCATGTAACGAAGCACCGGTGGAAGAAACCGACGCAGTAAATTTTCCAACTGAATTTATGAATTTACTTGAATTGCCAGGTCTACCTTTACATAAATTGGAATTAAAAAAAAAACTTTAAGACACGCTAACAACGTAGCGGGCTTTGCCCGCTATTTTTAATATTATAAAATGCTTTCCAACCCTGCTTTACGTTATTTATTTTCATTCAAAACACAAATGAACAAAACTACTTACGGGTCTATCTACCTAAGTTCGCACTTTACCAAATTATCTTAACATACACACGTATATTGCAATTTATTATGGATTCATTACTAACAATCCACTTTCATGAGAAAAAGAAAAATATTTATTTATTTTAAACCCATTGTTGTGCAGAATTATTTATTTGTGGTGGCTGGGTGAAGGCTTTTATTATAAAAACTGTACTTTAAAAAAAAAGCGAATTTAAAAAAAATTGTCGCCTAAACTTTAAGGCACGCTAACAATTTATATTTAGAAACAATGAATACAATAGGCCGTTATTAGGAAGTCATTATTTTATATTATAAAATAATGCAAAAGGTAATGATATATCATTTTTGGTAATGCAGATAGTAATCAGGTGTCATTACCAATATTTTGCTGGGATTGTATAAACAAATTATATGCATTTTTAGAGCCTTTTGTAATTAAATGTAGACTTAAAAAAAATAATATTTTACTGTACTAAAAATCTACTATACTATTACTTAATTATTTTTTCTCTAAAAACATCAGATTTCATTCTCTATAAAATATTTTGTTACACGTTTTTCCTGAAATCAACATATCACTTTTACTACTATTTTTAAATATTTTTTGAAAAAGTGCTTTGAAAAAAAGTCAAAAATAGTTTTTTTCAAATCATTATATGGCAACCCTTTAAGTGAAATTTTTGTACTTTTTAAAATATCGTTTATAGAAAAGGCCTCAAAGTATAACATTCTTTTTACACCATTGTAATATCGTCTTTCTATCAAAAGTTATAGGCTCTTAAATGTGGATGAGACTTTAAAGTCACATTGGTAAGAAATGGATTAATATATCACTCTGACTGCAGATGTTATTTGGCATGCACACTTTGTAGCCACCACCGCGCCACCACTCGTCACTATCGTACCCATTTCGACGTGCCCCCCAGCCATTTTGTTGCCAAAAATCTAAAAACAAAATGATTAGAAGTCAACTATTGAAATGATTATGAGAATTCAGCAACATTTGTAAAGCAGTAAACAAAAAATGAAGAGGCTTATGACAAACATACAAATTTTAAAAATAAACAAAAAACGTAAAGCAGCTCGTGGTCATTTGAAAATTAATAACGATCTTGGACGTGGCGTTTATTAATAAAAATTTCGACAACATGTATTAAAAAATTATTATTTTTATACATAGTAAAAATCCAAAACGGAACGTACGTTTTTTCATACTTAATACATAATACAATTATATTTCATAAAACTGGATTTTTCATGGGGTATGTATGTATACTTTTCTGAATCACTGTATGTAAGAAAAATTTCCATCGGATTGTGTATTTTGACAAAAGAAAGAAACAAATTTTCAGCTTTCTATGTAAAAAAGTTTAGTATTTTTTTTGCTAATTTTAGCTACTCGTCTTTCAAAATTTAATAAAATTAAATTTGTAGAATTAGCAACCAAAATTAGTAAAAATTTTGTAATTTGTAAAATGACAATACCAAATTATTTTACTAAAAATAACTTTATACTAAAAATTAGCACAATATTAATGTAATAAAATTCGAAACCGTTTTTATGGTGTATGTGTGGGTATAATAATACTAAATTACGGAAGCTCTTCAAAAAATTCATAGTTTTGAAAACTAAAGGCCCAACTATATATAACGAAGTCGAATTAAGGAAAAGATCGATTCCATAAAAATCATTGAAGTACCCGTACTTCATTACTTACTACATGCATTTTATTTATTTATTTATTTATTTATTTAGTCTATGGAATTAATCCTTACAGACAATAATATTAAAACTTACATAATTTTAAAAAATATTATAAGCGAACTATGTGTTTAGAATTAAAATGATAGTACGTTTTATGCAATTAACGTTAGTTGAAAAATCAATATAATTATAAAATTCATTAAAATCGTTGCAAATTCTTATAATGGGATCTGCGTCAGCATAGTTTTGACATAAAAACGGAGTATAAAGCGGATTGTAATATCTCGTTGGACGTTGAGGGACATTAAACACCAGGTTACTGACAAGAAATTCAGAGCACACATCACCATTAATCAGCTTGAATAGAAATGTAACATTCATCATTTTTCTTCGGCTTTCCAATATAGGTAACTTGATGCGAGCCAGTCTGGTCGAATAGGATGGAAGTTCGGCCGCAGGTCCCAAATAAAAGCTCCGCAAACAGAAGAGCAGAAATTGTTTTTGGACGGATTCAATCAATTGGATACGAACATTTTGTTGAGGATCCCAGGAACCATATTCCAAAATTGGCCTCACAAGGGCAGTATAGAGTTGCTTTGTGACATTCGGTTCGACGAATTCTTTGGCCCACCGTTTAATGAAAGAAAGTACGCCACGAGCTTTATTTACAGTCAAAGTAATATGTTGTATAAAAGTAAAGAACACCAAGATCATGAATTGTGTCTTCTAACTCCAACTTGTAGCCACCCAAAGAGTAGTAATTAGGATCACAAAACTTTCTAGAAAATCGAATGTGTTTGCATTTTTTCAGGTTTAACTCCATTAAATTTAAACAACACCATTAATGGAAGCTATCTAAATCCTGTTGAAGACATGTGTGATAAGCAAAATTATCAAAGCTATGAAAGATTTTCACATCATCAGCATACATTAAGACATTTGAATATTTTATCGCTAACGGTAGGTCATTAATAAAAAGAGAAAACAAAATTGGTCCAAGGTGGCTACCTTGGGGTACTCCAGAGCTAACAGTAATATTCTTAGATACTGCATTGTTGAATAAAACACATTGTTTTCTGCTGTTCAGGGATGATTTAATCCAGTTCAGACAGTTTTTGGTAAATCCCATTAAATGAAAGTTAAAAGGCAACTAGTGAACACTTAAGATTTCAATACCTAAAACTCATTACATGGTAATGAAATGTTTTGCTGGGAATTATTGTTACTTAACCCTTAAATGCATGATCTTCTCAAATCATGATCTCATGAAATCTGGACCCTGATTATTTTAGACTCCTGGGGATCTCAAATGGATCTAGTAGGAGCCACACTTTATAAAACCAAATGCATTTTTGAAATCGTGAGAAAATTTCCTTTAGTTTGAGTCGTCACACTTACTATTTTGGGTGTGTTTCGGTTTTTTGGACCTAGCCGGTTCCCTTAACACCATATAAAAAAAAATGTTCTTTTTAATTCCAGAGAGGATGACATAATTTTTTTCCAGGGTTGCCCGAAAAAGTAAACTTCACCCATAAAATTTTACTAAAACTGAAAAATATTCACAAATAAGATGCTCGTCAAAAAGATACGGTCACTTACATTTTGTTCTTTTTCTGCAAAAATACATTGAATAGTACCATTATCTAAAAAACTTGTTACTCAAAACTTGTTTATATGTAAATTATTTGATTACATTTGTTTATCGTTAGTTCAATTTATAAATCAAAATATTAATAATATGCATTTTGAAATGCGTTAAAATGATAAGGTCAGGGCTAATAAAATTGCAATCGTTAACGCATTGTTCTTTTCGTAAACTTTTTTGCGCAATATTCAATTTGAGAAAACTGGGACGAGGAAAAGCTTTGTCTGAACTTGAAAAAGGTCAGATTGATGCATTTTTTGACCAGCAATTGAGAATGCGAGAAATTGTACAAAAATTGGTTCGTTCGCTTTGTCTAGTGCAAAATTATTTAAAAGATCGCGAAAATTATGGTAAAAATAAAAGCTCTGGTCGACCGAAACTCCTTTCAGTTCCATCTCTATTAATTTGATTAATTTCTATTCGAAAGTCAAGTACGATTTTTAAAAACATTTCAAAACAAAAAAGGAATTGGAAAAAAAATTACAAATATAAACATTGAAAAAATAATAAAATTATATTAAAAAAAAATTAAATTTGCGTTAAAATACAAAAGTATATTAAGTTAAATTTGGGCGGGTTGCAATTAGAATCAAATTTCAGCAAAATTTTGATGACTTTCGCCGTTGAATTAACAAAAGGTAAGTCAATTTTGGTTAATGCTTAATTCAACTTTCTTAGGATTAAAATGTGGTTCATATTTCTTTTGTTTGTCTTAAAATTGAGAATCAATTAGATTGTTCACAAGGGATGTGCTATCTGTTACATCATATTAACAAAAACAGAGTTGTTAATTTTTTTATTTTCCTTTAACAACGATTTTCTATTGGGTTTTGTCTCTGTTAGCACACAAAAACATATGTAAAAATATATCGTGCTATTCCCAAATGTTGTATTTTACAATTTAAATTTAATGAACTCTGTTTTTTGTTAGGACGATACAACAAATAGCACACCCATTGTGAACATCCTTAATACCAATAAAGTAATTTAGCACGAATAAATATTGAAAATTTTAATTTGAACTATATATTTTTGACATTATTTTTTATAAATGGCAACAATAAAGTTTGAATTTTTGCATAAACCGAAGCGTTGTTATACGATAATTAAAAAATTAAGTTGTGAATTTTCTTGCAAGAATCAACGATATCTTAGATCAATTGTCTGCTTTAAAGGGTTACCTTTATTCAGATGATTTACAACTGATTGCTATTTCGGCAACATCTCATGACTTAGGTGTTATAATTAACAGTGAACTGCATAAAATAGAGCAAAGGTGCACAAATAATTTCAATTTTTTAAACGCTTCAAAGTCGAAGGCAATGTTGTTTGGATTTAGGAGGCAATTTTTACTTCCAAATTTTATAATTAATGGTGAAATTATTGATTTTGTTTCCCATTTTAAAGTATTGGGAATATATGTTGACAATAAATTTTCATTTCAATACCATATTAATTTTCTCAATTCAAGAATAGTTTCCACATTAAAAAGGATTCACACTTCATGTTATAGTTTACCAATTAAAATCAGGAAACAAGTTGCTCACACACTTCTTATGCCAATTATTTTGTATGGGTTACAAGTATTTTGCGGAACCAGTGCCACTAATTTTGATAAATTGCGGAAATGTTTCCATAGGATTGTTCGGTATGTATATCGTTTACGCCCTAGGGAACATGTATCACAATATGTTATGGAATTTTTAGGGTGTGGTTTTGATGAGTGTTAAGCTCCTTACTCTATTTTATAAAACACTTAAGTTTGGCAATTCTACCTATCTTGCTGGAAAATTTATATTTGGAAATTCAACACGTACTTATTCTCTTGAAATTCTTGGGTTTAATACTACAGTTATGCAAAAATCATTTGTGATAAGAGTTATACGTTTATGGAACCATGTTATACCATATCGTAATAGAAATTTTTCCTATTCTGTCAAAAGTTTTGAAAAAATGGTAATGGACCTTATTTGATTATCTAATAGAGCAGCCGTTGTTGACCACCAATTTTATTATTAGCTATATGTTTTTTTTTACTCTTTCTCCATATTCGTACTTGGGAATGCAATTTCTAAAATATTTTATTTTTTTTTGTAAGTGTATTAAGTTATTTTTAAGTATTATATTAAAATCTCAATTGAGTTAAGATTAAACTCTGTAATCAGTTTTGGCATTAAGGCTTCTTTGGTTACGAATGATAAATAAATAAATGAAATAAATAAATGAATCTGTAGCTTGTTTTTTAAATTTAAATAGGCTCACATGCAGGTAATACGAGCCTATTGGTTTATCCGTAACTGTATGCATTAGACCTATGAACATACATGAGACTAATTAATTAGGTGGACTAATTAATTGATGATTTCATTACCATTACATTGATATCAATTGTAATGAAATTATTTTCATTACCATTTTTTTAATTAATGGTAATGATTCTAAAATTTAATTTCATTGATTAATGACAATGATTTTAAATTTCATTACCATTGATAATGAATAAATTAAAAAAAATAATTGCCATTGACAGAAAAACGTAAAAAGGGAGTAGAACTCGCTGAAATCGAAGATGGAATATGCTCATTCAGGCTCATGCTCATTTGAAATTAAAATTACTTTCCATTCCGTTGTTATTTGTATCCAGGTAAAGTTTAACGGAATTAAATGGATTATGTTTTATAACTTCCCTGGCCAAACCAGTTGTTCGTTTTCATTTGTCTGAATTTTTTGTAAACAAATGGTTTTTAATCGATTGTAATTAGTTTTTTTATACATTAGTGTAATTTCATTACCATTAGTAATGATTTTTCTAATGAAAAATATTTCATTACCATTAAATGGTAATGGAATTTTTTTCATTGTCATTAGTATATACAAATGGTAATGAAAATTCAATGGTAATGAAAAATTCCCATGTATGCCTATGAATTATTGTATATTTTTATGTACCTTCCATCGCCAGAAACAAGAAGTGAATTAAGAAAACGATCTTCCCCAGCTTTAAATGTTGTTACACAATCACCAGATTCCAAATTCATTAGATTGACATACATACGATTGCGTGATAGACAAACTAAATGTTTTTGGTCATGTAGACCAAAATATGGCATTTTTTGATTCATCACTCCTTTAAGTGTAACCTGCAAAAAGAAAAAGAAATTAAAATAGTAAAGCGTACATCGATATACCCATTTTAGGTATCGCAATGGGTTCTCTCTGATATTACTGAGTTTCGGATATGTGAAAGAGGTGAACAAATTAATGTACACTTATTTTTAGCGGTCCTATCTCATGTTTAGAGATTAAACAGTCGGATCGAAAATAACCCAATTTTTCGTTTTTAAAATTTATTTCTAATCATTTGAAGGAAATATAGACAAGTCCAACTTTTATTTTTTTAATTATTAGTTTTCTTCAAATGGGAAATTGTTGTTGGTTTTAGTTCTAATATACATATAATAATGCCTATTTAATTTAAACGAGGTGTGTCTGAGCTATTTTCGATATTCGTTATAGTTTGGCTTTAAGACGACTTTTCCCTTGCTCATTTTCACCAATATATAAAAAAATTGGCAACCCTGATTCCACGACATAGGTAATATAGGCATCAACATTTTTATTTTCTAGAGTACTTGAACGCTGTGTAGAAATGAATCGAAATTTCGTAAATTTCAGACATGTTTTCATAGAAAACAAAGTTGTTTATTGATCCTAATTTTTAATCCTAACACGTGAGATTGAGCCGCTAAAAAATACGTGTTTCTTATTGTTTTTCCTCTACACATTTCCGAATTTCATTAAAATCGGAGAGAACCCATTTGGATACCTTCCTTGGTTTAAGTTAAATTCTGTATTTGAATATTGATCGGATAATTCATCAAAAGTTATAAGCAGCGGGGCGAGTGTAAAAACTGTGAAAATTTTAAAAATATTTTATACCCAGCAAAAAATCGACTTATATGAATCCATACAGGATAAATGTGTGCTCGTACATGCACAGCAACATCCATTCATGTCCATACATGGATACTAGGGATACCGATCCCGAAATCCCGATTTAGAAATCCCGAAATTCCGGGATTGGTCTTGAAAAAATCCCGGGATTTCCGATTTCATTATTTGGCATATTTTATCTCTTTTCGTATATGTTTTTATTGTTAATTTCGACCTAAATCACATAAATCTAATATCTTATTAAATGTTATTAAAGAACTAATTTTTCCCATTCATAAATAATAGATTAAATTAGATTACATACCCAAGTAAAAAAAATGATATGGAGCCATATAAAGTTATATTTAATTATATATAATCTTCTATGTAATTAGATATAATTATATCCGAAAAATGAGAACGTCTTATTGTATCATATTGTATCGAATTGTATACAATTGTATACAATTTGGTACAATTTGATACAATTCGATACAATATGATACAATTGTATCCGAATTTTGTCCTCATCCAATTTCATAAAATTATATCTTTTTGTATAAAATTATATAAAATGTTATAAAAGTGGACATAGTTTGATACAATTATACCTAAATATTAACCCTATATTTTTACCATAATATATATGACCATATCTAACAATATACAAAATTATATTTTTAAATAAAAAAGATATACAATATCTGGAGATCAGACCTGAGGGATTTCAATTACAATTAATTGTAATTTGTAATTGAAATTACAAGTAATTGTAATTGAAAATTTTCGATTACAAATTACTAGTAATTGTAATTGAAAGTGATTTCAATTACATTTAGAATTAAAAAGTGTTTTTTGTTAAAATTTTTTAGAAAAATCTGACTAGGATAGGTTGTATAGGCATGGATGGATGCGTATAAAAAGAATACGTCATGTTGGGCTTACCCCTAACTTGTGCTTTTTGTCATTATTTATTTTCCCAAAAAATGTAATTGACATTTTTCAAATTACAAATTACTTGTAATTGTTCTTTTTTGAATTACAATTACAAATAATTTGTAATTGTAATTGAGTTTTTTTCAATTACAATTACATGTAATTGTGTAAATGAATGTGTAATTATTTACAAAATGTAATGATTAACACCAGGTCTACTGGATATCCTATAATTTCGATAAATCTTCCATTACTTTTATCCAGATTTACCATGACAGTGCATTAAACATGAACAAATTTTTCTTTGTTTTTAGTAATTTTAAAATAAGGTTAACAACACTGAAATTTTTAACTTAATAGGATTGTGATATACAACCAAGATATAAGAGATCAGTCAAGTGTGCGTTATAGTATAGAGAATTCCACATTAAAGCTTCAGTATTGTTAATTTTATGGGCGCGTTATCCATTTTGACTCACGCTCCTAAACAAAAACAAATTACTCACGCACGAGTATTTCGTGTCTTACTCACGCAGACATGAGTATATTAAAAATTTACTCACAATCAGAAAATTCTCACGCAAAACAGTAAAAATTACTAAAAACATATGATGCAAAAAATAAACTCACACACGAATCATGCACGGGTTATATATTCTTACTCACGCTCACGTACGAATTATATATTCTCACGGTCACGGGCGAATTACTTTGGTATAGTAATTATTACTCACGATCACTTGTGAATAACTTCACTCACGATCGTGTCATGCGCCAATCCCTAGTAATTACTAAATCTAAAACTAGTTCAAAATCATTTTTTTATATGGAACCGCATTTAATACAATACGGTTTTAAAAGGACCTTATACATATATTTTTATATAAAATCACTTTGAAAAAATTGCTAATGTGGGATGATATATAATTAAAAATGATTTTATAAAGAACGTTATATCGTTATATATAAAAGAAATCATGAAATATTGTAGATATGAAACCATACTAAGTTATATATGGGTTCTTATGCGTCAATATATAACCATATATAACACCTATTATATAATATTTCTTAAATGGCTCCATATATAGTTTTATATTATTATGTATAGTGTCATACTAAATTATATATAAACGTATATCTAATTATATCTTTTATATATTACATTGTGTACTTATATATAGCACATACACTTATATGTAGGCCAGTATGTAATAATATAAAATCACATATGTCTCAATATTAAAACCTTTGGGGAAAAAATATTTAATATAGGACTATATAAAAGTCTATATGCTTCAATTTAAAAGCATATGTGGCCATATCTAACTATAAGTTACTATATGTAATTACATAAAATAATATATGATTATATCAAAACTTTTTTACTCGGGTATTAAATAAATCTGAATAAAAACCTTAATAATTTAAAAACTTTTGTTCATCTGTTAAACTTTTGAAAATCGTAATTCAGCTATATTTAATCTTTAAACGGACATGTTTTTATTTCTTTTTTTAATGATTTGCTAAAATCATAACTTCGTGCAAAATAATTTCGTGCAAAGTGCTTTCACAAAAAAATGGGCATTTTTTCACGAATGTTCCCTTGTGTATTCTCCGCTTAAAATACCGATTGGCAGAGCACTTATTTTACTATTGTTACCAACGCTTTACCAACGCCCGGAAAAATAAACGGCCAACCGAAGATTGACGTTATCATTTCAAGGTTGACCCAGTACTTTAATTTTGGAAAAACGGATGTTCTGCCAGCGCTTGTACTACCATATACAGTGATTTGCCAACGTTTTGCCGTTTGTGTTTTTCTACCTGGGTAGTTTCTGTTTGAAGCCAGATTCACAATGCAGTAGTAGGTACTGCACTCTGAGTTTTTTGGATTTTGTCCCTATCTTTTTTGCTCTTCATATTTTTTGTATCATACTATCTTTATTTTAAACACTCCATTCTATATTTTATGGGTAACGGCAGGCACGTAGGTAGGAATTTATTTCGGGGGGGGGGGGCTTTCAAAAAATTTTTGTTTAATTTTTCCGTTTTTTTTTTGTTTACTGGGTAAGCTTATAAAACTCGTTATTTTAAGTTAAGTGTGCTCCTTTACTTTTGTGTAAAGTTCAATAAAACGATCACAAAATCCTCTATCTAAAAGACAAAATTACCCAAAAGTACGGGACGCACAAAATCACTTTTCCAACCGAAAACTATTTAAAGACGACTTTATTTTAAAGCAAAGGTTTTGTTTTAACCGTACTATACCAAATATTTAAAATAGAACTTTTAAAATAATGCCAAATATATACATACATTCAAAATTGTTTATATTTATTGAAAACCAAAACAAAATATTCAAAAATAAAAAGGAAATTTGTAAACCAAATGTAAACAAAATTTGAAAATTTCAAATTTAAAACAGAATTTTAAGGTAGATTTTAAATATTTTGTATGGTACGAAAATTAAAATAATAGTCGGCTTTTGTGATTTAAAATCTACTTTTTCTTTTTTATAGTAAAGGTGATTGAATTTAAACAAATTAATTATAAATATTAAAAAAAATTAATAGAATAAGAAAAAAATTTAAAAAAAAATAAAAAAATATTGGTGCCGCCGGGAATCGAACCCGCGACCCTCTGTTTGGAAATGCCAAATGATACAAAAATCACTTTTTACGATCACTTTTAGAGCAATTACTCTTTAGAAGCAATACTTAAGTGATTTTTTGGATGTTGTTTAGAAGTAATTCTACAAAAGCTGTAAAAATATACTAATGGATATTTTAGAAGCAATGAAAGAAGTGATTTGTTGATGTTGTTCAGAATAACTTCTAAAAAAGCAGTAAAAATACACTAACAGATACTTGTGAAGCAGTGGAAGAAGTAGTTTATAAAGCATTACATCCAATTTTTTTTTTGCTGGGACCTTTTAAAACTAATATCGAACAAGGAAACCGCACAAATAAAATAAAAATTTGTCCAAAAATTATTAAAATGACAAGACTATGAGATTCAGTATTTAAATTGTTTAATCCATTTTTTACCAACATATCTCTAAACACACGTCTACATATCCTTCTACGAAGTTTGGGCAGAAATCCATGCTTGGCAGAAAATGGGTAAAACAATATAATCCATATCACAAACGGATTACATAAAATATTAAATATTGACAGAAAACTGAAATTTTTGAAAATTGTAATCACCTAGAAATCAAATTACACTTGAAATATATAATTTAGTTTAGAACTTAGAAAATGCGTTAGAAAATAAATTTTCCTTTATGGTTATTAGCCACTCTTAGTTGTAATATTAAACAAGCTTTAAAAACCTTTAGGCCCTTCCAGATGTGTTTTGGTTCTTACAGACATTTTTATAAAATTTTCTGCCTCTGTCTACTATTAACCTCTCTTTTTACTATTAAAAACGAGTAAAAAGGTTAAAGTCGGGCATGCCGACTATACAATACCCTACACCAGTCTGGGTAAAAGCCAACTAATGTTTGGATCCGAAATTCGTATGGGTTAAAATGGGGCTTGTGTCAAAATTTTCTATAATGTGAGTCACCGCACCAAATTTCATTAAAATATCTTAATATTTGCGATCTGCAGTTTGTAACCAAGCCAATTTTGGGGGGACCCTTATATGGGCACTAGGTCTAAAGATGGACCGATATTCACCAAAATCAATAGGCTTCGTCCTTGGGCTGATATAGGTCGGTATACCAAATTTCATCAAAATAAAGGGTTGTTCAACAGGGACGCTACAAAAGTAGAAAGACAGGGACAGCAAACGACGCCATATTTCTTGCCGCTCTTTTGACATTTCTCTTCAGTAAGGTTTGCCTTATATGGGCACTAGGTCTAAACATGGACCGGTGTTAACCAAAATCAATAGGCTTCGTCCTTGGGTCGAAGGTCGGTGCACAAAATTTCATCAAAATATCTTAATATTTGCGACCTGCAGCGTATAAACCATATAATTTTAGTAGGACCCTTATATGGGCACTAGGTCTAAACATGGACCGATGTTCACCAAAAATCAATAGGCTTCGTCCTTGGGCCGACATAAGTCGGTGTACTAAATTTCATCAAAATATCTTAATATTTGCGACCTGCAGCGTATAAACAATATAATTTTGGTAGGACCCTTATATGGGCACTAGGTCTAAACAGGGACCGATGTTCACCAAAATCAATAGGCTTCGTCCTTGGGCCAACGTAGATCTGTGTACCAAATTTCATCAAAATATCTTAATATTTGCGACCTGCAGCGTATAAATAGTATAATTTTGGTAGGACCCTTATATGGGCACTAGGTCTAAACATGGACCGATGTTCACCAAAATCAATAGGCTGCGTTATTGGGCCAATATAGGTCTGTGTACCAAATTTCATCAAAATATCTTAATATTTGCGACCTGCAGCGTATAAACAGTATAATTTTGGTAGGACCCTTATATGGGCACTAGGTCTAAACATGGACCGATGTTCACCAAAATCAGTAGGCTGCGTTATTGGGCCAACATAAGTCGGTGTACCATATTTCATCAAAATATCTTAATATTTGCGACCTGCAGCGTATAAACAATATAATTTTTGTAGGACCCTTATATGGGCACTAGGTCTAAACATGGACCGATGTTCTCCAAAAATAATAGGCGTCGTCCTTGGGCCGACATAAGTCGGTGTACCAAGTTTCATCAAAATATCTTAATATTTGCGACCTGTAGAGTGCGCACAAGAATGCATGGACAGACAGACGGACGGACGGACGGACAGACGGACATCGTTAAATCGAAATAAAAAAAATTCTGAGCCGATCGGTATACTATAAGGTGGGTCTAGGACCAATAGTTTTTGATGTTACAAACATCAGCATAAACTTATAATACCCTCACCACATAGTGGTGTAGGGTATATAAATTGTAAAAGGGACAGCTGGTGCAATGATAAACAAATAACACCATTGTGAAAATTCTAAATTTTAATTAAGAAAAAAATACACAATAGAAAACTTCTTTATATAAAAATTAACTGAACGAAGTCAAAAAACTTTTAAATGCAAAAAATATGTGTTTCTGTGCGATTTTTGAGACTAAAACTATACGCATTTTAATTTTTTTTTTCTTTTAAGAATTAGTAATTTATCTCTAAGAGTAATTTATACAAAAAGTAGGGTTGACTTTAAATTTAATTATTTCTTAACCTGTACGCTATTTTTTAACAATTTTTTTTAAATCTGGTCTTAATTAATGTGAATATAAGGAATTTGAAATCAAAACTTAAAAAAATTAAGTAACTTTTAAGTAATTCGCGGTTTTTTTTTAAATTTATACAAAAAAATACATATTTTAGTCAAATTTTCGAAATTTTCCGAAAAGATGTAATTAAAAATTCAACTTGTTTTTGCCTTGTATGCGCAAATTTTTCAAATCTGATCTTGATTTTAACGCAGATTATGAATCAGCAATCGAAACTTAAAAAAAATTTGTGGTTTATGAATTATTCGCGGTTTTTGAAAATTCAAAAAAACTCAAGTTTTTTGAGATATTTTCCCAATTACCTGTAAACGGTGTTATCGAAAAATGCAATTTGTTATACTTTTGCAATTTACTTACCAAGGACCTTCATTATATATAACACTGATTTTAATTTTAAAAAGGATAACAGATATCCTTGCAAATTAAGTTAAAATTTGACATTTTTTAATATTTCGCTATTATTTAGCTTGCTATAATTTTATTGCTACCAAAAACCCTATCTCACATAATAGGACATTCCACAGATATATATTAATGCAAAAACGGAATTTTCATATTGGTAAATATAAGAAAACATCCTGATCGAAGTTGATCCTTTTTTGTATGAAATTTTAAAATTTCGCGAAATCCGCAACTCCGATTTTAATTTTGATTTCATATTCATAATGTACACCTAAAAATATATTAGATTTGATATGTCGCGATCGTAATAATTATATTTAATTTTTCTCATTTTTTTCCATTATTTTTAATTAATTAAAAATAATAGAACAAGTACTACCTCGAAACTTCAATTGCGATGTGCTACCTCTAAACAAAACTTTTTTGGTGATTTTTTATTGATCAGACCACATTTTTTTTCAAAGTGGCATATTTTTAGGCATGTGGAGCGTAAAAATTCAAAGTTTTATTTTTTTTGGACCAGTCTAATGTACATATATATAAAAAAATGGTGAGAATTTGTTTTTTATGCACCTGTAAAAATAGTTATGAAAACATTATTGAATTGGAGTGCACCTATTACACTTGTTTCAATTTTATAGATTATCGGAAAGGTTAAATATTAAAAGTAAATTACATCATTATTATTTTGATTTCCAATGTATTGCGCCATTCCAATATGATCTTAGACTGATTTCAAAGCGCAACAATAATTTCAAGCCCGATGGTTCAAAAGCGAAATGAAAGTAAAATTCCAGAGGATTTTGCAAAGTTAATATCTGTGTGGCGCGAAAGCCCAAAAATGTTGCATATTTTTAGAGTTAGGAATTTTCACGCGTTCACGAATAAGTTAAATTTCAACTGTTCTTTTCCGTTCTTTTATTTTATTCGGAATTATCAAACAAACCACTGACATAATATAATCCTATACTGATAGAAAAATCCTGCACAAATAGCAAAAAAATGTACTCAAAATTAGTTAAAAGGGGCCCTGCACAGAAAGCTTTTGAAATTAGTAAATCTTTTTTTGCTAAATATTAGTAAGATAAGTACAGCAGAAATGCCTTATACCTTGCTAATATTGGCTAAAAAAATATTGCTGACTATTAATAGAAAAAAAGCAGTAAAGAAATTGTTATATACTCAAAAGTTAATTTATGTTTAAACTTAATTGAGTTGAATACAAATAATGAACGCTCCTGCTACAATAAACAGAAATATTTGCTAGAAAATAGTAGACTGCTTTCTGTAGTGTAGATTTTATTCGTATTAAAAAAGTAAAAAAAAAAAATAATAAAAATTTAAAATTCTTTGTGATGGTTTAGTCAACTAATTTCCAGTAAATTTTTTGCTGATTTTAGCAGGGTAAATTGTCATTTTCGATTAACTAAAATATAGCTGAAATTTTGTAAATTTAACAGATTTTTTCTTGCTGTTTGTATCTGTTTATTTAGTAAAAATGTGAGGACATTTGGAAATTTTCACACAAAATAAAACATTTTGTACAAAGAAACAATCGGAATAAAAATGACTAGAATTTGGTATTACAGTTTACAGTTCATTTCAATCAATTTTATTTTTGAACTAGTGTGTTCTTCTAGTTCACCTGTTCATTCGAGAAATTCGGGAATAAAAAGCAACTGATAAGTAGTCTTTGTGACGAGAACGTGATTAAAATAGACACATGTTTCAAGAGGCAATCAAATTAAAATCCGAGTTAGATTTGTTAAAACCTTTGAGGGTTTTGTTTTGGCAACAGTGTACTTTCATTTCTCTTTTGAAACATTGATTCTGACCGTGATGATCATTTTGCAGGATCTTCTAAAACCGCAGAATATAGTTTTGTTAAATATATTGCAAGAAGCTTATTGGGACAAATCCGAATTTATATATGTATTTAATTTACAGTCACTTCCAAAATAAATTTATTGTTTCTCCTAAAGTACGCTTTTCATGGACAGTTAATAATTTTAATTAAAAAAAAATTATGAAAATCCAAAATATTAATGCTTAACTGAGGGTAGAAAAAAAATTTAAAATGTCGAATTATGCCAAATTATCACCCTATAGTAACAGCTTATGCCTGCAAGCAGGAAAAAACCGAAGGTTAATTTATCATTTTTATGTTTATCTTATAATAAATATGATGAAAACTAAATATTAGTAGTAACAGTAAAAAATAGCCACTTATTAATTACAGTCACATTCTATAAATTGCTTCTCAGTAAAAGAGAGGATTGCATTCTATTTATTTTCTAACCTCTTTGATTATACCTAGCACACATAACTATTCAAGATTTTTACAAAAAAAAACCCCATAAAAAACAGTTTCTATGGCCACCAAAAAGCTTAAACATTTTTTTAGAAAACAGTTTTCGCAATTGGATTTAGAGTCTATTCTATTTATGAAAACCTAAGAAACTTGGTCATTTGGTATTTGATTTCAACAAAAAATAAATATTTTTTATTAAATTTTTTAAAATATGTTGTTTCTTTCGACGTATTTTGTTACGTTTCAAAACTTGTGAAAACATTTCGGGGGGGGGGGCCCGATCCTACTAGTAAGTACACACAAGTATCTCCGAGTACTTTCAAACTCTACACACAAGCTGGCTTACTTTACCCAGGCTATGGCCGCATTGTAATGGCCCACAAGCCAATATACTTCGTAAGTAAACACAAGTATAGTGGAATGTAAGTTAGACAAAATTTTTGAAAATTTTAAAAAATTTTGTGTTTCATATACAATTGTTATACACAGGTATCCCATATCGTAAGTACGCACAAAATGAAGTACACCAAATCGATTACATTGTGTGGCCTTACACGTTTTTCTAAAGCGGAACATACATTTAACCTGTATGTATTCATATATGTCGATTTTTAGCTGGGTACATAAAATTTCACTATAAGTTACCCGGCGTCTTCAAATGCAATAAATTATATGATATGAAATGTCAAAAACATTGCAAATTGATATCAATTGCAAAGTGGTGGAGAACACTTGACCATTTCATGGCTAAGAAATATCATAGATTTTTCTTCGAAAAACACAAAATTTTATCAAACATTAATTTACAATAATAAAAATTAAACATTTTTCCATTCTTTTTTACCAAAGTTTCTGTTATTTTTTTATTACAAAATTAAAATTAAAACGAAAAATGACATTTCATAGCAGGCATCATTGCAAGAGCCGCTTACATGTCAGCGATATCATGATATTGCAATAAAATTGAAATTGAGTGTCTTCACTTGAGATGAAATTATTTTGACAATTGCTTGCTTTCATTTTATTGCATGTCAAGACACTAGGTTACCTTATGAAAGGTGTTATTCTGTAAATTTCCTAGTGGGTCGTTTTTGGCAAAAGTATAAAAATTAACACCATATGGATCATGTTACATAAAATAATTATTTTTATCCAGTTGAGATTTTTTAAAATCATTTTGATGGCTTTACAATCTCGTAATCATAATTAATATTAAGTTTCATGGGTCTTTTCTGACCCCAGGTCATTAAGGGTTTTATATATTTTTTAAACAGATGTAAAGATAATTATAGTCTAACTAAATTTAAGTGATATTTTTCCGAAAACTATGTAAAATTCGATGAAAACATTAAAATTTTGATAAATTTTTGACAAAATAAGCAATTTTTGTAAAATGTCCTGGAAAGCAGTCGCTCCAAACACAAACTCGAATTATCATTTTTGCAATTAATTTTTTTTCTTTAATATCAACTATTATATGGTATAAATAGCAATCGACATCTCCAAATTCGGCATTTTAAAAAATCTTTAAAATTAATTTTTAAAAAACACGTTTTTGCATTTTTATTAAATTTGTGGGTCATTTTGATATCCGATGAAGTCAAAATTCCATATCTGAATCATTTTGGCTATATTAAATGAATAAATAAACAAAAAATAATTTTTTTTTTTCGAAATTTCGAATTTTGGGAATTTTTAATAGTAATACACTTTTTTCCAACTTTCGGCACGGGTTAACGTTTTCCAAAAAAAAAAAAAAAAAAATGATTTCTTCCATTTTGGACCATTTCCAATAAAACTGAAGGGTGTAATGACAAATCTATTTTTAAGAGACACCCTAATGTACATACATATATACGATAGATTTTGTATTATTTAGGCTTTAAATTAAAACGAATGTGTGATATTGTTAATAATTTACTTTAACTATCAATTTCTTTAAGGTTTTTGTTGAAAAATACAAAATCATATTTTTATATATGAGCATAAGTAGGTATATGAGCATACATATATGAACTCATATATGTCCATGTATGAACATATACGACCATATACCCTCAAATTACGGATCCGAGCATATATGGAATCATATATGAACCCATGTATTTGATCATATATCATCATATATGACCATTTTCACCCGGGTAGCTAAAATATTTATTAGCAACTTACGGTGGGTCTCATACTGCAGGTTTAAACTTAGGTTAATAGTTAACCCAAAAATTTGTTGTGGTTTTGTGTACATTTTTTTGACATTTTATATGTTTTATGTTTAAATTTTTATGACGAGTCCTAAAATTACACTCTAGAGAAAACTTAAGTTTTTCTGAATGTATTTCCTTAGGCTAATAGTACCCAGTGTAGAAACGGTAATGACATATAATTATTTTTTGGACTACCAGTAATGACACCCACTTACCTTCTATATTATTTTAAAACATATAATAATAAGTTACTGATAAGTACTTATTTTTATCATTATTTTTTAGATTTTTTTGAAATCTAATTTTAGACTCAATATTTTTTAAACACTGGTAAGGATATATGTAACCACATATTTTTTGATTTTTTGTATGTTGGCGAGTAAGCTTACTTGTGTGCAGCAGGTCAATTGTGTTTTTATCTATTAAATATTACATGTCGATATAGCTCAGATGGTAGAGCTATTGACTGGCAATCTGTAGACCCAGGTTCGATTCCCGCACCAGCAAATTTTATTTAAAAAAAAAAATACAATAAAAAATATTTTTTTTTGTATAATTTATTTTTTAGAAAATCTATTTTTAGACTCATTATTTTTGTCAGTACTGGTAAGCACATAGGTAACGATATATTTTTTGATTTTTCGTATGCTGGTGTGTAACGACAACTCATTATTTTTCGCGACATCGCCATATAAAGGTAATAAGAAATGTAATAACAAAAGTAACTAGTTACCATTACCAAGTATGTAGTTACATAACCACATATCTGGTAATGATTTTCTACACTGGGTATTTGCCTAACTCCTTATTTTTAAGAATCGAGTAAGCAATCGGATAACCACTTATAATTCAACTTTTTGTAAGCATATGTGTAACTACTTATTATTCAAAATCTCATAAGTACTTATTTCTCATTTTTTCGTAAGCCATCGGGTAAGCGTGACTACTTATAAAAACGACCACGCCAAACAAAAATAATGAGTTTAGACGCCAAAAAATAAGTTGTGCGGAGCTATGAATTTCTATTATATAACCACTTATTTGGTAATGAAAGATTTTGCTGGGAGCCTAAAAAAAATTTTAAAATCTGGCATTTCATATATTTTTTTTCATTAAAGAAACCATGTGCTGATAATTATTTTGAAATTTTTATTGTAGATGATCTGTAGGACCTTAAGAAACTATACTCAATTAAAATCCGAATCGTTTATCTGATATGAAGGTTGCCAGATCCACCCAAAATTAGTGTATACATATAGATACAATATAGCGAAAGGGTTAAACACATTTTAAGTTTTGACTTATTTCTGGCATTGCAGTTAAATTTTCAACTTTGATGTCTTCAAAAACTTATAGTAGAATTTAATGACAAATATTTTTTTGGAGCATACTCTTCAACTTAAGGGTCTTTCTCCCCTTTTCGAAATGCTCCAAAGCAGTCTCTTTAATTGAAGATTTAGAGGGTTAAAGTGTTCCACAAAAATGCTTCTCGTGGTGTTTTATATACGTTCGCTGAACACGTCCTATACCTGAAATGGAAGATTCACATAGTTTTCTATGCCGATTTCCAATAAACATTTGCAAAAGGTTGAAGACTTTAACCCCCCCAAAAACATAGGGCCAAACGTAAACTTTCAAACGCCTCTACACGCACGCAAAGAAAAAACATGGTTGGGATGATCACATTCTAAGAGCATCATACATTTTTGGGTTTATGATTGCGACAATCATGTTATTACATAGTTGGCCCAATAATACTGTTACCTCATTTTTATCATAATATGGTCAATAAATTATCACACTATGATTGTAAAATTCTCCCAATATTCTTATATTATAATCCTGCATATTATCATATTATTGTCCTATAATCCCTATAGTATTCTCCCAGTATTTTGCTGAAGCTGGATTAAAATTTCACGATACATCCAAAAATCATCATAATATTTTCCTTATGATCATAATATATTCTTGATGATCACAATATTTTCCCAGTGATTCTATTATTGTCCTGTCAAAAATTTTGTGATCACTTAGAATAATATTATGATCACTAGGAACATATTCTGATTATTTTGTGCACTCTTTACATTTTCTTCAATTTTGTACATTTCTTCAATTTGATTTTCGTACAAAAGTTTTCTACGTGAGTACAAAAAAAAAACACTTTTTTTATCACTTTTTACTTATTTTATAACACTGAGCACTTCAAAGTAAAATCTAATTTGAAGGTTCCTGGTTAGATCGAATTCTTTCTTCTACAAACAATGTCACTATTAAAATGAATATCAGTAAGTTGTTTGCTATTTTTTGTTTTTTTATTTTTATACTCTACACCACTATGTGGTCAGGGTATTATAAGTTTGTGCTGATGTGTGTAACACCAAAAAATATTGGTCGTAGACCCACCTTATAGTATACCCATCGGCTCAGAATTTTTTTTTATTTCGATTTAACGATGTCCGTCTGTCCGTCCGTCCGTCTGTCTGTCCATGCAAACTTGTGCGCACTCTACAGGTCGCAAATATTAAGATATTTTGATGAAATTTGGTGCGCAGACCTATGTTGGCCCAAAGATGAATAAGTTTGATTTTGATGAACATCGGTCCATGTTTAGACCTAGTGCCCATATAAGGGTCCTACCAAAATTATATTGTTTATACGCTGCAGGTCGTAAATATTAAGATATTTTGACGAAATTTGGTACACAGACCTATGTTGGCCCAAGGACGAACAAGTTTGATTTTGGTGAACATCGGTCCATGTTTAGACCTAGTGCCCATATAAGGGTCCTACCAAAATTATACTGTTTATACGCTGCAGGTCGTAAATATTAAGATATTTTGATGAATATTGGTACACAGACCTATATTGGCCCATTAACGCAGCCTATTGATTTTGGTGAACATCGGTCCATGTTTAGACCTAATGCCCATATAAGGGTCCTACCAAAATTATACTGTTTATACGCTGCAGGTCGCAAATATTAAGATATTTTGATGAAATTTGGTACACAGACCTATGTTGGCCCAATAACGCAGCCTATTGATTTTGGTGAACATCGGTCCATGTTTAGACCTAGTGCCCATATAAGGGTCCCACCAAAATTATATTGTTTATACGCTGCAGGTCGCAAATATATTTTGATGAAATTTGGTACATAGACCTATGTTGACCCAAGGACGAAGCCTATTGATTTTGGTGAACATCGGTCCATGTTTAGAACTAGTGCCCATATAAGGGTCCCCCCAAAATTGGCTTGGTTACAAACTGCAGGTCGCAAATATTAAGATATTTTAATGAAATTTGTTGCGCTGACTCACATTATAAAAAATTTTGACACAAGCCTCATTTTAACCCATTCGAATTTCGGATCCAAACATTAGTTGGCTTTTAACCAGACTGGTGTAGGGTATTGTATAGTCGGTATACCCGTCTTTAACCTTTTTACTTTTTTTATTATGTATTATTTTCTTTGATTGCGTCTTATAACTTCTTTTCACAAAATCTGAAACAAGAATGACGCTAACTGGTCAATGACGCTCATAAAAAGATATACTGACCATCTTATAGTTGTCGAAACCATACCAATGATTGTGAACATGATATCTCTCAGTACAAATGATAATATGATTGTAATTCGAAGAGAGGAATATGGTTGTCCGGATAATATATGATTGTAGCCGAAAGAAAAATATGATAAGCGAAAAAAGGAGAGATTTTAACTATAAAATGATTACAGACGACCATATAACTTGTAAAGTATGATTAATATATTAATAGTATGATTGCAACAACCATGTATGGCAGTAGGGATCATAGTTTTGTAGCCGTGATCATATTGCACCCATATCTTTTCTCTGCGTGCGTATATTTTTCTTTGATCCCCTCTGCCAGAATCAGTTGTCAATATAAGATATTTTAAATGTTGTCCTTTACTTTGCGATTAAAGTTAAATCTAAAGAAAAATGTATTTTAACTGTTTGATTTTCAAATATGATTTGTTTAGTTTTTTTTATTAATCCTATATTTTATTTCATTGTATTCTTTTTATTTATTCCTACTCCTACTGTAATAAAAGAAGTGATGATATTAATAAATAATTCTTTTAGTCTAAGAAATTTTTCAGAAGCCGTTCTTTGGGATAAGTCCATTAAAAGTTCTTTTTCGTCAGATTTGCGATAGATTCTTTTGACAGATTCTTTTGCGTTAGCTGTGTGACAGGTTCTTTTGGGGTAGTCCTGCGACAGGTTCATTTGCATCAGTCTTGTGAGAGGTTCTTTTGTGTCAGTCCGGTGACACGTCGAAAGGGGCAATTAACAGCAGTTAAGTTAAAGTCTAACCTCCTCCTATAACTTTATAAAGCATTTGTGAATTTACACATGAATATATAGTGAAAGTTGCAAAGTTCTAGCCATAAACTTTGAAGACGGTTACTGAGAAGCACGCTTTTTCGACTTGACATAGATTGGAATGGGCGTTCCGATATGACACTTGCTAGTTTCTAGAAGTATTGGCCATTAATGCACATCATATCAATGACCTCAATTTGCCAGATTTCATACTCATTATTTTTTACATAATTTGGTTTGACCTCTCTTCTAAATTGGATAATTATTACTGTCACATAGTAGAGATGGGCACGTAAGTGCTCTTTAACTCACGCTAAAAAAAAAAAAAATAACACAAACGAATTTTTTCCTACTCACGCACGTTCACGTGAGTATACTAAAAAATTACTGACAATGGCTAAATTCACGAAAAACAGAAAAATCTAAAAATCACGTAAGTCACGAACGAATTTTTTATTTTTGGTCAAGCTCACGCACGAGTCACGTGCCTATACCTCTCATGTAAGCTTAAGCAATATAGTTATAAAAATATGGAAAGCTAGTCACAATATACCTTGAATTTACCATCATCCAGATTTATAACTTTTATTTCTCTTCTACATAATACAGCAGCATTATATGTACCAACTGGACACATGGCAGTCGGTTGCGGTATACCCCGAAGAACGCGCACTCGTGTACAACTTTTAACATTCCATATACAAATTTCTTCTCTCTCTGTACTTATTGATGCGGCGAAAAATCCCTGATGCGGTAAGTTAACTATGACATCATGACTAACTTTTCCACTCTCCAATTCATCTCCAAAACTGGTGTTTATAACATCTAGAAAAGGAATCTCCAGCTCATTTGTGCATTCAAGCCAGGAACGTATTATTTGATCATCATTTAATGAATGATCCTCTCTAATGCGTGATTTCATATAGAATTTAATAAGAGTGAAAAATTGATGTCCATCGTAGTTTAGCTCGTACATGTACTTGTTGAGGAAATCTTTGAGGAGACGAATGTGTATATATGGCTGTTCAGATATATCAGCGATTTTCTCTGACACTAAAACATCACTCATAAGATGCGCAGGCCCAGTAGCGTGTACTTTATCAGCCATCCATTGTAATTCCGTAAAGTAGAAACAGTTAAATAGTATTTCAACTTTATTTAGCCCCAAATGATCTTCCATTACATTACAGAAGTGATGATAAGGCAACTTTAAAAATTTCTGATAGTTGTAGCTAAAATTTAAAAAGCAGAAAAAAATGGAAAATTAGTATATACAGAAATTAATTAATTACCAATTACCTAATTTTGCCATTAAAATGTTTTTATAATTTTGAAATACTATCAATATAATGCCGTACTCCTCAGTAATTGGTGATAACAATCTTACTGAATCAAATAATTAATTAAGGGAATAATCGGTAACAAAACTTATAAATTAGGCATAAAACTACAAATGAGTAGTTACAAAATATTTTTAGTATTCCCTTTTGAACAAAATGTCAATTTAAAAAAATATATATATTGTAAGTCTTGATTCATACGCTATCCACCTCTGTCAATCCATTATTTCGGATACGAAATGTCATTTACAGAAAACATTAGGTAATATTATATAGTGGTAGTCGATGCAAAGTGGGTCCAAACCCAAAAAGATTGGTAATAAATATGCCACATCTAAACTACACAGAAAAAATTAAAATCGAGTTTCAATTAAAGTATTTGTAAATACAATTAAAAATTTAATTGAATTCGGACCAATTAAGAAAATCGTTATATAAATTAAATTCTTTTGTAAAGTTTTAATTGAAAATTTTTCAATTAAAGTTTTAATCATATCAATTAAAAATTTAATCAAAAATCGTTAAAATTTTCAATTAAGTTATGGCGCTTTTATTAAAATGTGTGATATTAAAAATATAATTAATAAATATTGATTAATTTTGCTATGTTTTTGAGTGATTTGAGACACATTTTTGTAATTTTTATACCTGTAATAGAAGAAAAAATATTAATACTACAAAATAATATGATTTTACGCAACGAATATGAAGGCCTGATGTCCAGTTACAATTTATCCGGTAGATAAAGTCCTAGTTAGTACCTAACTGGACGTTCAGTAATCGGACCTAAGAGTTTTTTAATATGTTGTTAATAGCACTTATAGTAAACATTTTTTCGACACCATACTCATTTTCAATTAAAATTTTAATTGCTATGATTAAACTTTTAATTGAAAATTAAATTTTAATTGAAATTTTATTGGCAATAATTTTTTCTGTGTACCAGACGGAATTAAACACAGCAAACCATTAACTGCAGAGGAGGTATTATCCTGTTTCAATACAGAGTGATCTTCAGGGTTAAAAAAATGACTACCTGGAGTATAAAGAATCATTGAAGGCTTGCCATTTTTATATTTAAGGCTCAATTATTACGATTGCGGCCCTATGCTCCTTGCAGGAGTAAAAGGTATAAATATATATATTACGATTTTGACTTCTCATAATTAACTTGAAGGGACAAATTAAAAAATGTTTATATGCCTTTGCTAGCTCTTACACATCAAAACCAATTTGATTTCGAAAAACAAAATTTAAGTTTTTCATTCCGAGTTTTTATTTTTGGCCAATCGCATGTGTGTATTTAAAGAATAAACCCCAAAAAATTTAAAAATATTACTAATATATTGCAAATAATATGCAATAAATATTTTTAAATTATCTGGTTGTGAAAAATTCCCAAACTCAGCTTTTCCAAACTCGTCTAAAAAAAATTACATCCAATAAATATTTTAATCTTTTTTAATGCTTTAAGTAAAGACTTTTGGAAAATTTTTTAATTTAATTTTAAATACTTTTGAAAAACGTATGTTTTCGAACCTGACACAAAGAAGCACCAACAACTTCATCACTTTCCAATATCTTTATATCTATTATGAATAAATTTTTAGTTAGCCATTTCATAAATGTGAAAAATTACATTTTTCTGTCCTTTTTTATTATAAAAAAACCATGTCAAAATAATTACTTTAAATAGTTTATTTATTTTAATTTATTATCAATATTATCGTCTATAGCCACTGTTGAAATTATCTATATACTGGGGTATTCAATCGGCTAACAGTTATTCGATTAATCGATGAATTTGTATCACATAATTGTTCAAGTAGATTAAATTGTCCAATTTCGATTAACGAATAACTCAAGTAATTTTGCTCGATTAATCAAGTAACTGTACAAGACCAAAAAAAGATTTTAGCTTAGTTTACTTTTTGTTAAATTTTTTTTTTATATAATTTAAAGATATTTGTTTATTACAGTTTGAATTTAAGTACTATGTATTTTTAGTGAGCCCTATATTTTATTAATTTCACCAAAATTCCCCTCAAAATAGTGTTTTGAAATTTAATAAAACAAAATTGATAACCATATATTTTGCAGGGACCCAAAATAATTATCAGGCACCCGATATTAATACTTTTAAAACGTTTTATTTTGTTTTTTCCTCAATAAAAAAAAATCACTTGTGTACAAATGAATTTATTTTTCTTGATGGATATTTTTTTTCATCAATTTTTTTATTTTTTGTTTTCTTTTCGAAAACAAAATTTTAAAAATATCCGTACTGATATTTTCAGGAAAGTTGAGAATTATTTTTATTTTGTACTGAGGAAAAAACAAAAAAAAACGTTTTTTTTGTATTGAGGAAAAAACAAAATAAAACGTTTTAAAACGTTTTTTTTAGTTTTTTCTGATTACAATTACATATAAATTTTGTAAAAATTCTTAAAACAACATTCATATAGACATATTTCTGCATCCAATGATATAAACCTTTGCGTTATTAAAAAGTAATAAAAATTTCCGCCGAAAAGACTTCTACAAAGCATGATAATCAGCGATTAACATTCTGCAAGCAAATATATTGATGCAAAAATTCCTTTTTGCAAATTTTTTTGTCGTGATTTTTTGTTTTTGCAATCTAACTAGCTAATTTTGGTATAGGATATATGTATTATAGTCCCTAGATTATGGATTTTAAAGAACCCCACTTAAAAAATTGCAAACCAATGGCGGAACGCGAAAAAAAACTTTATGGTACAAAAAATGAATTAAAAATTGTTATCAGAAATTTACATTCTGCAAACAAATACACTGATGCAAAAAATTTTCTTTTCGGAAAATTTTTTTCGCGAATTTTTTTTTGCAAACTAACCACCAAACTTTTATATGAGAATATTGGTATTATAGTCCCAAGATTATGAATTTTAAAAATCCGCACTTAAAAAATTGCAAAAAAAAATCGCGGAACGCGAAAAAAAGCTTTTTGGTACAAAAAATAAATTTAAAAACTCAGTCAGCGATTTACATTCTGCAAACGAATATGTTGATGCAGAAATTTTCCTTTTTGCAAAACTTATTTTTCGCGAAATTTTTTGCGTACGAACTACCAAACTTTGGCATAAGATATGGGTATCATAGTCCCAAATTTATGAATTTTAAAAAACCGCATTCAAAATTTTTTAAACTTAATCAGCGATTAACATTCTGCTATACATATGTTACATACATATACATATATATATTGATGCAAAACTATTCCTTTTTGGAAAATTGTTTTTCCCAATTTTTTTTGTTTTTGCAGTCTAACCAGATAATTTTGGTATAGGATATAGGTATTATAGTCCCTAGGTTGTGAGTTAAAAAAAACCGCTCTTAAAAATTTGCAAAATAATGGCGGAACGCGAAAAAAAGCTTTATGGTACAAAAAATAAATTAAAAAACTCAGTCAGCGATTTACATTCTTCAAAAGAATATGTTGATGGAAAAATGTTCCTTTTTGCTAAATTTTTTTTCGCGAAACTTTTTGCATACTAACCACCAAACTTCGGCATAAGATATGGGAATTATTGTCCTAAGGTTAAAAATTTAAAAAAACCGCACTCAAAAAATTGCAAAATATTGGCGGAATGCGAAAAAAGCCTTTATGATACAAAAAAATAGTTAAGAAACCTAATCAGCAATTTATATTCTGCAAAAGAATACATTAATGGAAAAAAATTTTTTTTTGCAAATTTTTTTTGGCAATTTTTTTTTTGCGAACTAATTACCAAACTTTGGTATGAGATATGGGTATTATGGTCCCTAGGTTATAAATTTTAAAAATCTGCACTTAAAAAATTGCGAATTAATGGCGGAATGCGAAAAAGGTTTCTTGGTGCAAAAATTTAATTAGAAAACTTATACAGCGATTTCATTCCGAAAATGAATAATATTAGTGCAAAATGCTGGTCAATTGGCAAACATTTTAGCAAAAAAAAAAAATATTTGCAATATATGTTTGTATGTATATACCGCTCAACAGTTCACTCTAGGATATTATATGATTTTCTACAGATTTGAAACCAAAAACCATAATAATCTCCACCATAAAAATAAAACAAAAATTTTAAAATTCTATTCATATTTTTGTACTTAGTACAAAGATGAAAAACAAAAAAAAATCGTTTTTTAAAACGTTTTAAAAAGTTTTATTTTTTTATCAATTTTTTTATCTTTGATATTTATACCTAAAGATATTTTTCGAATTTCAACTTGAGGGATATTTTTGTTTTAAAGTACATTTGAAATTTTTTGTTTTCGATTGAGAAATAAAAACATTTTGAACTTTAGTGATATTTATTTTTGATAAAAACAAAAAAAAAACGTTTTCTGGTGCCTGATAATTATTATCAAAATTTTTGGAACCGAGAAAGTTGCTCAATTTTAAGAAATATTTTTAAAAATTGATTCAGAATTATTATTGGCAACATAAAAAAATTCGTTGCTCATAACTATTTTCATCCAATTTCTATTTTTTTTTTATTGATTTGTAATAATTATGCATAAGAAATATTTTTTTTTATGTTGCAAGTAATATTTTTTTGGGTTTGATAATATTACTAATAGTTATTACCCAGGTAGAAAAATAAAAACGGCACAATGTCGGCCCGGTATTGGAGACGGTAGTACATGTACTGGCAATGCGTCGGATTTTCAACTTTCATTGTACTGGCATGTTGTCGAAATGATAACACCAATAAACGCTTGGCCGTAGTTATTTTCCAACGTTGGCGCAGGCTTGGGATTTTATTTTTTTGGTATTATCCCAGTACATTTAATAACAATTTTAGTAGTTTGCTAGTACTTTACTGTCCTTTTAGTGTACATCACAGATTTTTTTTATTTTTATTTTTTTTTGGCAATATCTTGAGACTTAGGCCTGGTATCTTATGTGATATTAAACAATGATTAAGAAGAAAATCATTGTTTGGGACTTAATTACAGTAACTCATCAAATTTTAATCTCTGATTTTACTCTAAACATTGCTTAAATTTAATTACAGAAATGTCTGTGATTAAGACCTTAAACGTAGATTTTCCACCCTACAATTCATGTTAGTATTAACATTTTTTTCTAATGTTAGTAACTTTTTAAAAAGGTTTACGTAGACCAATTAATTTGTAAATAAACACCGTACAACATCTTTATTTTCCATCTAAATAATGAACATCTTTAGTAACTTGAACATATATCTTCTCCAAAAATACCAATTGGAATTAAGAAAATATTTGGGGGAAATTTTAATAATATGACATAATATTGGATTCTGTACGAATTGTTTGTTAGAATCGGTCATAATTTTGATATTTATTTAGCACAAATAAACCATGATTCGTGGAAGGAAAATCTAACCAAAAAATGTGTTTAAGGTGTCTCACAATAATTTTTTTAATTATGCCGTTTTTAATAACAAATAATTTAAATTTTCGAATTTTCTGGAAAATTATGAGCTATATAAAGATATAAGACATACTTTACGTACTCCTGCAATATCTTAAATTGCAGTTAATGAGTATAGTTTTTTATTAAATTTTTTCTTATTTTGCTTATTTATTGAACCAATTTTTACTATTTAATAAAATTTAACCATAAAACTTAATCTACCACATTCTATTAAAAATTGTTGAAATGTCGGACAGAGTCAGTTAAGAGAGGTTAAGATTTATGCATACTGCTTAGATTCTATGGTAGTTGTTTAGACCAGTTAAATATTTCCTGCAGTACAATTTTTATGTACGCCGAATATTTTTTCCTCCGAGGAAAATTTTTGGATTTATATCTTTTATTTTCCACAAAATTAGAAAATTATAATTTTTTCAATTTTTGCTTTTTACACAAAATTGTTGGAAGATATCTTAAAAATAGAATCAAGAAAATCAAGCGTTTAAGTTTCGCGGTTTGTAAAAATGTACTGCTTTGGGAGATGTCACTGTATGTGTATATTAAATTTGATCCAGATATATTTACCTAAACGAATAACAAATAATATAGAGGCATAGTTATTTTACTTTTCCTTTGAACCTAGTTTTCTAATAAATTCTGACTTTAAAATTTGTATTGAATGTATCAAAAATCATCTTGTCCTTCATAAATATTTTTAATAACACCTTCCTGGACTAAAAACAAATTTATAATTATACACACTTACCCAATGGAAAAAATTAAGATATGCATATAGCATGCAAAAAGAGAGAGACATTTAGCGATTGATGACTTTTAAAACAACAATTTGGGCATCTTATTTTATAATTTTATGACCCCGTATCATGCGAAAAATTCAATAAAAAACTCTTATTTCGCGAGTTTCCAAACTTTTTTTATTTTCTTTTATTTCTTATTCGTATTGTCAAATGAAAATATCTAAAATTAACAAATCGTTGATTAAATTTTTGTAAGTTGCCGATATTATTTTAAGTAAGTTTAAGGGCTAATCAATGATTTCTAAATCAATGATTAAAGTAAACTAAGCATTGGAGATAAGATACCAGCCCTTAATGAAATTTCTTCCAATGTATTCTTTCGAAACTTCACAAGAAAAGAATGGCGATGTCTCTCTTACATAAATAATTGTGTAATATATGTAAAAATAGGTAAAATTTATAAAATTGTTAATTTTAATAAATTATAAAAAGCTCGTTAATTTTCAGAAAACAGTACTGGCAAAGCACGTTTTAAGTAGTACCGGCATTTCGTAAAAAACAGTGCTCTCCCAGTACAACTTTTGTTGTAACGTCAGCAATTTCTACCTGGGTAATAATTAAAATTTTTCAGTTTCTAAGAAATATAATAAATAATTTCTTATATAAATACCCCTAAATTCATAAACGCTTTGTAAAATTATAGAAGGTTTATTGAACAAATTTTGTATGAAAATGACGTTTTGTAAACCTGCTATAACTTCACAAAGCATTTATGAATTGAGGGGTTAGTATTTAATATTTAAAAATGCCAACATTTTTTAAATAAATTTCAATTTGTATTTTAGAAATTCTTACAATTAAACTTGTCTTTAAAGAAACCTTTGTAAAATTATTAACCTAATGGTTATGGATTAGGGCGGGTCAATTTTTGTGACAAGAAATCGTAGGGGGGGGGGGGGGGAATTATTCTACGAAGAAGTCTAAGTAACTTTGCCCTAGAAACCATAGGTCTAAAATGGATTACGAGCTTGCGGAAATTGCAAAATATGTTTTAGGTAGTGCTTTATGAGTTTAAATAATGAGTTTTATTAATTATACTCTGCACCATTATTTAAACAGGGTATAATAAGTTTGTGCTTATGTTTGTAATTCCAAAAAATATTGGAACTGGATCCATCTTTAAGTATACCGATTGATTCAGAACAACATTTTGTTTCGATGTAACGATATACATACGTCTGTCTGTCTGTCTGTCTGTCTGTCCGTCTGTGTGTCCATATATTCTTGTGCGCACGGTACAAATCACAAATATTAATATATTTTTACAAAATTCGGTACACTGACTTATTTTGGCCCAGGGACAAACCCATTTGATTTTGGTTAAAATCGATGCATGGTTCGACCTAGGGCCTATATAAAGGGTGCCCCAAAATTGAATTGTTCGTACACTACAGGTCGCAAATACGAAGATATTTTAATGAAATTTGGTACACGGATTCAAATGGGCTGATGAATAAAGCCTACTGATTTTACATGGAATCGGTCCATGTTTAGACCTATTGCCCGTATAAAGGTCCCCTAAAAATGAGCATATTCGCAAGCGAAAGGTCGCAAATATTAAGATACTTTGATAAAATATGGTACACAGACTTATAGCGGCCCAAGGACGAAGCCAATTTGCTTTCAACCAGACTAGTGTAGGGAATCGTATGGTCGTCATGCCCGAATATATGATATCCTACAACAGTCTGGTTGAAAGCCAACTAATGTTTTGATCTGAAATTCGAATGGCTTGAAATGGACTTGTGTCAAAATTTGTCTATAAAACGATAAAAGGTTAGAAAAACGGTTAGAAATTTAGATTTTATCTAATGTTAGATATATTTAAGACAAAATCGGAAATATAGTCCATATGGGTGATAGGTTAAAATATGGACCGATAATATCTAAAACCAACAACAATAAAACTGTAGCATGCGAAAAATCAATTTTTGGGTGACCTTTATATGGGCACTAGGTGTATCCGTGGACCGATTTTAACCGTAATACATAGCCTTCTTCTTTGGGACAATATAAGTCAATGCACCAAATTTCATTAAAATATCTTAATATTTGCGAACTATAGAGTGCGGAGATCAAATTTTTGGGGGAATTTCATTAAAATTTATTCATATTTGAGACATGTAGCGTGCGAGAAAGTAAATTTTATGGACACTACACTCTTTATATGGACACTACACTCTCAGAACAATTCCGTTATGGAAACCGAATTTTTTGCCAACCGAATTGATTCGGTTGCTGCAACCTCGTAATTCGGTTGCTCCAACCGAATTCAGTTGTGGCAACCGAATTTGATTTCAATTCGGTTGCGGCAACCATAATCAATAGGTTTCGAAGTTGGGCAGATACAATATAAGTCGATGCACCATATTACATTAAAATATCCGATTTCAACCAATATTGACTGATTTCAACAAATTCAATGTGCTTCGTCCCTGGGATGATATAAGTCGGTATACCAAATTTCATCAAAATATCTTAACATTTCCAACCTATAGCGTGCGTGCATTTGTAGGCTGATTGATGTCATCTGCTTAGCAGTTAATCAAAAATATAAATATTTTGAGATTTTTTTCTTATAGTAAGGAAAGCCGATGAAAACTCTTATCCAAAAAGTCCAAAACTCTTATCCTCGTTCACAACACTTACATGTTAACGCAAATTTTACACAAACATTGCAGTGAGGCAATACTCAGAACATATTGTGAAATTTCCGCAAGCTCGAAATCCATTTTAGACCTATGGTTTCTAGAGGAAATTTGCTTAGAATTCTTTGTAGAATCATTCCCCCCCCCCCCCGCCCCTACGATTTTTTATTATTTTTGCCTCCATACAAATTGACCTGCCCTATTATGGATGTTTTCCTTTCATGAAAAAGCTTTATTTAGGGGGTAATTTTTTAAAACACTTCGGTGAAGTGTTGCGTTATTTCTATAGAAATTGTTTTTGTTACAAAAACAATTTACATTGAAAGTTCCCTTCACTTCACCCACGTGTTTTACGAAATTAGGTACTTAATCTCAAATATATAAATTTATAAAAACTTGTTCAATTGGGTACTTAAAAAAAATTACAATTATTATTAAGTAACACAAAAAATATTTCTCGAAGAGTAATTATTATCATTAACTTTCTTTTTTATTCGTAACTATTTCAAATAGAGGATAAAAATATTTATCGAAATGTAATATTTATGAATAACTATAAAAAAAATTCGTTGGCCATAACTATTATCAAGAAATAAAATATTAATTGGAGACAAATAATTATGGGTAAAAAAAAAAATAAAAATTGAACTATAATTATTATTTTGAATGAGGGATATGTATAGTTTATCTTTTATTTGGTAAATGCATGTTTTTTAGTTTGATTTTAGATCATAAATTAATATCACTTTCTGTTTTAAATTATTTTTAAAATTAAAGAAGGATGATACAATTTTCACAAGTAAATTACAAAGAATAAAAAATTTGAAAGAATTCAATAAGGCCAGCAGACATAATACGTATTTTCGGCTTTCGCTACAAAGCCATCATCAGTGTCATTTGCTTTGATTGGGTTAAACATTGATAATCGTCTACTTATGTGAAAGTTGAAAGCAAATCGAATATGTTAACAAAGAGTAATAATAACAAAGATTATAACCAGTGTTGCCAGAACATGGTTACCAAAAAGGGCTAAATTTCTGGGGAAAAATGGCTAAAATAAAAGCTAAAAAATGGCTGACCAAGTTTTAAGATCAATCTCCCGATTTTCCTTAAAAATTTATTGCACACAGTGACACCTACCAACAATATACATTCCAACAATCATTTAACAGACAATTTTTGAGCAGCGGCTGTTTATATGAAAATTATGGAGTTAAGAATTATCTAAAAGTAGCGAATCATTTCTAAGTCAAATACGGACAATTAAAAACGCACTTTTTGTAATTTTGAAGAATTTTAAACCTCTCAATAGTGAAGAATTTTTTAAAGATTTTTACCACCGCATATTATGTTTCTAATTTGTCCGTTTTGCTCTATCTCGCTTAGTTTTCCAGATATGGGCCATTTTATTAAGTGGAAAATTTTTAGTAAAAATTTCCACTAAGGTGAATTTTTGGATAGAGATAATCTTTTCACGAGGGTATTATTATTATATGGTTTTTCTTTTGGGCCATTTTATTAATTGTAAAACTTTTATTAAAAATTTTCAGGGTAGTCGAAATTTTCGTCAATTTTGCTCTATCTCTCTTAGTTAGCTCTATCTCTCTTAGTTTTCGAAGGAAATATCGCCATCTTTAAAACTCCGGAAACATTGGAGGCGCCATCTACCAGGAAATAACAGAAACATGGAAATATTATATTTTTTAACAATAAATTGTGGAAAAATTAACGAATGGGTTCTTAAAAATTAGTTATAAATAATTTTGAAAATTAACACTCAAAATAAGTTGAAGTACTGAGAGTTTTTAGTATTGTGTTAAAGGAAGATAACTAAAATCTTTGTTTAAATCAGTTTTCAACTAAAAATTTTGTTAAAAATTAGTCAAATCGATTTGAAACCCATTTGACAGATTGTTTTACTGACGTATTATTTTAAGTGTAATCAGTTGACTTTAAGGATGTTTTATAATTAAATCCTGATATTTTTAAAGCAATTAAATACAAATTTTGGATTTCTTTTAATTAAAACAGTTTTTCTTTAAACGAACTTTTACAAAGTGTAGAAATTTATATTTATTCCGTCATTTTAAAAAAAAAAGTAGGTGTTTGAAATTTGTATTAATACTTATTATATGTTAAATTTTATATGAATGAATTAAATCCGGATAAGGACATGTTCTCAACAGATTATTTTTCTCAATTTGTTAAATAAGATTTGGAATTTTAGTATATTTAATACAATTAATTTGGCAGATTGAACAAAATTCATTAATTTAGCAATAAATTCATGCTCAAAATTTATATTTTGTACAAAAACGAAAAATGGCTAAACTTTTTTTAAAAATGGCTAAAATAATGGCTAAATCCAATTTCTTCTTTTTCTTCTGGTTAGAACATAGTTGAGGTAAGAAAATGCAGCTTGTGGATGCTCTGAGTAGGTGTAATACGGTATTGGCAATAGAGGAAAGACTTTTGAGGATAATTTGGTAATTTGCCAAACTAAGGGCAAAAAATTAAATAGGTTGAGAGAAATGTTAATTAACGAGGAACATGAACTATATGAAATGCGAAACGGTGTGATATATAGAAAGATTAAAGTCAATTTAGTGTTTTGCGTGCCTGAAGTGATGGAGGGCCACGTTCTTTTTAAATATCATAATGAAATGGGGCATGTAGGTATAGATAAGGTTACGGAAATAATCGGCAGAAGTTATTGGTTCCCTAATATTCGGAGAAAAGTGCATTTGCGGCTAATTCCGGAAAACCGGAGGGTGTTCTTCACGTTGGAATATAGGTAATTTGACCCATTTTTGTGGCAAAAAGTCATTTTTCAAACATTCCAGAATGAATTTTTTTGTTGGTATTCAATTAAGAACACATCAAAGCAAATAGCGGCTAGTTTTTTTTTGTAAAAAATTAACAACGACTTAGCAAGTGGTCAAAGTCACTGTTTGTGAGCAAAGTGTTGAACGAAGTATATACAGTTCAATTTGATCGAATTTTTAAATTTCTTTAAATAGTTAAAAAAACACAAATTCAAACTAAATAACTTTTAATTCAAGTTTTTTTTTCTGCAAAATGAACTTTGGATAAGCTTTTAAAAAGTTGTCCGAATTTGGCTGTGTTTAAACAATTAGAAACGTGTTAAATGAAGAGTTTTGAGTTTAATTTGTCAATTTCATGTTGCGATTTTTTGCGTTTTTTGAGAAATATCATTTTTGGTAGGCAGCCTCCGCTTACAAAATAGCGAACTTGCGGAAGTTTACTTGGATGAGCAAAAGAAAGAGGAGAAGAATACTACTGCTTACAATTTTATTGTTGGTAAAGCAGAATGCGACAATGTTTTGAATGAGGAAGCGGCTCATGGGAAGGATAAAGTGCGAATTTTTTTAAGAAGCAAATAGCAGTTTATAAAACCAACAGAAATATTTGCTAAAAATATTAAACTGTTGATTTCAGAAGGCTAGATTTGTATTTCCATTAAAAACAAAAAACGAAAAAGGAACTTTGAAAATTTTAAATTTTATGTGATGTTTTCTTGTCTACCACTACAATTTAATTTTATTTTCTAATCACTGAAATTTAGCTCAATTATAACTCAAAATTTGTAAATATATTAAACAGTTTTATTTTTGCTGTTCCTATCTTATTTATATTTAGCAAAAATACTCTGCTAATTCTGCAGTTTTTCATTTTGAACTAATTTTTAGTAGCTTTAACAAAAATTTTTACACACTTTTTTCTATTAGTGTATAAACAATCATTAAATAATCAAAAAACAGTCATAAAATAATTTCTAAACTTCAAGTAAAATGTTTATGTCCATTAAAAATTTCATAATTTTTCAATTTCATTCAAATGTACAAATTCATCATTAACTTATGAATAGAATTATAATATTTACATTTAATTTGAATAAAAAAGCAATATTTTTATTAAAAAATAAAAAAAAAAAATTATATGAACATTCATATATCTCCATATATGGCCATATACTCTCAAATTTCGGATCCGAACCCATATATGAACCCATATATGTTGCCATATATGACCATATATGAACATTTTCACCTGGGTTGTTTTAATTTGTTTGCCCCCAACATGTTTTTTCAATGAATGATTTATAAGACTTTATCTTTTCTTCTGAAAGGAATATGTCTGAAATAGAAATTAATTTAAAGAACTCCTTATCTCAAAATAGGATATAGTTTAATTGGGTCGTACTCCGTTAAATAACGTGCTCTTAATAAACAAAAAGAAAATGTTCTGAATTCAAATTTTTCAAATTGCTTTTGAACGAATTTCAATTTGGTGATAATAATTTATTTATTGCACAGACGTAAAGTCAAATTCATTCAAGAATCCAGGTAAATATCGTTCATTTATACATTCATACCAATTTCGCTTAAAAATTCATGCGGATTTTAATTCAGTAGAATATGGATAAAAAAATAAAAATGTATATGACTCCATATATGGACGTACGTGACATATATTATCATATATGTAATAATACATGAATTCATATATGAAGATGTATGGCATATATGGAGCAATATATGCAAGGTATTATCATATATGGTGTCATACATTTCCATATATGAACTTTTATTTTGGATGCATTTACCCATATATTCCCCCATACATGTCAGATATGTTCATATATAATTCATATATGATGATGCATGCAACGATATATGCCAATATATGAGCATATATGATAATTTTCACCCGGGTATTTAAATTTCTTGTGTGTAGAAAATCTTCAGATCTCAATCAAATTCTCATTAAAAAATTTATCTATTCTATTATATACCGAAGGGAAAAAATTAAAATTTATTATCATATTTTGAAGTTTTAGGTGGTGTTTCTAGATGACGTTTTGCTTCACACGATCGAAAATACAATAACAAAATACATGCAATACAAAAACAAAATACATGTAGTCACTCATTCGTGTGACGAATAACGTCTTCTAGAAACCCCATCTTAATATACATTCGATAGTTTCGAAAGAGAAACAATTGTAGAGTCTGCGCAATAAGAAAAAAATTGATTTGCAAAAACGTTTCATAAAAAAATTTTTAAAAATTTCTTATTTTAAGCTCAGTAAGTTGTTTTGACTTTTCATATAAGCAAAATGTTTCGTGTGAAAATTTTGTATCATTTGTTTTTCAGCAAATTTAATATTATTTATCTGGTGAAAAATTGACGTTTTTTGTTTGTTGTAACAACATCTTTACTATAAATATAGATTCTTTAGCATAAATATAGATTCTTTGATTTAAAAATTATCCTAATTTTTGCATTAAAAATACAAAAATTGTTTTTTCGGACTATCTATATTTTCATATATTTAGTTAGAATATTCTTCTACCTCAAGTCCAAATTCTAATATGATATTGTCATATTAGATTTTATTTGTTGTTTCAAAAAGTGGTTGATCATTTTCATGATAGACAATACAATTGTTTTCGTAGGCATCAATTGTACAAAAAATCAACGTGACGAGAATTTTGATTTTACCAAATCAGACAGTTCATATTCGAAAGTACAAAATTCTCGTCACGTTGATTTTTTGTACCTTATGTAATGTCTCGGTTTTGAGTAAGAAAGTTATCATTTTCTTATTGCGGACAACTGAAGAGTAGGGTGATGCCTACGAAACAATTGTATTGTCTATCATGAAAATGATCAACCCCTTTTTGAAACAACAAATAAAAATCTAATATGACAATATCATATTAGAATTTGGACTTGAGGTAGAAGAATATTCTAACTAAATATATGATTCTTTGATTTTTTACAATTACATAGTTTTATACAAAAAAAAGTGTTCTTACAAAAAACAGTATCACAATTGATTTTAAATTAAATTTAATTCTTAAAAAAATTTTTATAGTTTGACAAACTTTTCATAAAAAAAAAGTTCTCAAACGAAAAATATTTCAAATTTTCTTTAGGAAAATTTACATAAACGTATTCATTTGTAGTTTTTTTTCTAAATGAAAGATTGCAAGAAATAAAAATTTACTTAAATATTTGTTCATTTGTGTATTTTTTTCTCGTAATTGATTAAATATTTTGTGATTTTTTCAGAATCTGAAACGTTTGAGTATAGGGGTAACTTTTTGTTAAATTGCTTTAGAACAATTTTTCACTTTGGAAAAACTTTTGTTTCTATATTGCTTTCTGTTTTAATTTTGTCCTTTTCCTTTCTCTTTCCTTTTTTCTTTTTCCTTTCCCTTTTTTTTTTCTTTCTTTTCTTTCCCCGTTTTTTCGTTTTCGGTTTGGGGGGGTGGAATTTCCCATTCCCGCCCCCCCCCCCCCTTGAAACCGCGTTATGTTTGTAGAGCTGTGTTATTTAAGCATATTATGAGATGTTGTATTCCATATTAGATAGAAATATTTAAAAACTACTCGAAGTGGTCAAATTTGGCACTCTCTAACTCACGCTGTATTGTAACAGGGTTACTCAAAATGTGCTATTTTGGAAGCTTATATCATTGAGTATCATCGCCCATACATAATATTTCAATCCAAAAAATATTTTAAAAGTTACATATATATTACACTTAAAATAATACGTCAGTAGAAAAATCTGTCAAACCGGTTTCAAATCGACTTGACTAATTTTTAACAAATTTTTAGTTGAAACACTGATTTAAGCAAAGATTTTAATTATCTTCATTTAACACAATACTAAAAATCCTCAGTAATTTAACTAATTTTGGGTGTTAATTTTCAAAATAATTTAAAACTATTTTTAAGAACCCATTCGTTAAATTTAACAAAATTTATTGTTAAAATATAATATTTTCATGTTACTGTTAGATAGCGCCACCAATGTATCCGAAGTTTTAAGGATGCCGCTATTTCTTTCCTCCCGATTTTTTAAAATGGCCCATATCTCGAAAACTAAGAGAGATAGAGAAAATTTGCTGAAAATTTCGACTACCCCTAACCATACAATACCTCAGCAAAAGGGGTTATCTCTATCCAATAAAGGACCTTGGTGGGGCCTTGGACCCTCGGGAATTTCTTTTAAAAATTTTACACTTCATTAAATGGCCCACATCTCGAAAACTAAGCGAGATAGAGCAAACCGGACAAAATGTTTGCTCCCTAGGAGTGACCTTACGTGCCCTTATATGATATGGACTGGGGCCGGGGAGGGTCCCGAGACCCTACATTTGAATCAAATTTACGACTCAGTATAATTACAAATAAAACTGTAGTTTTACTAATTTCTTACTTAAATTTAGATTTGTTAAATTTAACAAAAGAATTTGTTAAAATAAACAAATTTTATTTTAAGCCAAAAAACAGGAATAAATTTTAAAATATTATTTAGTGTGTTTTTTAATCACCTGGATTTAGATTTTTCATACAAAAAATAGATTTATTAAATCCAAAAAAAAAGCTGGATTTAATAAATCCACAATAAAAGCACAAATATATGAAACAGCCTATTAATTTAATATCAGAAAAAAATACGAATGAAAATTAAAAGAGAAACAAAAAAATTGAAAAACTAACAAATAAAAGGTTTTTCTTAAATTTTTTTTTATGAAATATGTTTAGAAAAAAAACTACACCTCACCAAATACATATTTTTCATCTTGGACATGGAGAAATAGCTCAAATAGAAATGGCAATTTTTCACTCTACAGTAAGTAATTTAATTAAATCCAATTAGTAAATATTAAATATTGCAATGGAATTTTTCAATTGTGTAAAAATATAAATTGAAGTGATAAAACTGAAAAGGCAGACTGTTTATCGCTGTTTTATGTAAAATATAATTATAAATTAAAAGTTAAAGTAGAATCCTTCATCATCGAATTCGGTATTAAAAATTAGGGTGAAAGAAGTGTCGGACAGAAAATTTTTTTAAAATAGGAAGAATCTAACCCCATCTGTTGAGCACTTTTAGAAATACTTTTTGGATTTATTAAATCCAAGTGATTAGAAAAAACGGCTATTGTAAAAAATTTGGTGATAGATAGAAATTTTGCATCACATATTTCAACATTTTTGTAAGCAACATCTTTAGCATGTTGCAAAAACGATCACGTCAGTTAAGAAAAAATACTACTGAACCGATTTCTAAATGTTGATTTTACGTGAAAAAATCACTCGAACTCTAAAGGCCTCAAATCGTAAATAAAATTGAGAAACTGAAAAATTTTTACTTTTATAAGAAAGACACAATCCAAACAAACTGCATAAGATGAAAATTTCGGCAAAATCGGAGTTTTAAGTTGGGAGACTCGTTTGGAGACACTCTTTCACATGTTGATGTGAAAGAGTTTTTTTGCCTTTAACATTGAGATTGGTTGAAGTTTTATGTTTTATTTGAAACGCCTATGAATGACATTATGTGTGGAATATGACACCGTTGAAATGAACTCCGCGGCTTCGCCAGGGAGCGCACATCCGATATGCCCAATTAAATTTCAGCAAAGGCACGGGTTATACAGACATCGGTTGTTTGTGACTTATTGGCATAGACAAGCAACTTATATCTCACAAAAACAAGTCTAAAGCGGTCAAACCGCACGATTTCGGTGACTAGTTCAAGTCGCTTCTGTGTGAGATAACCGTGCCCTCAAATCGGTCGTGCAGAATGTCCAGGTCGCTTCAGCTATGTGGCACGTAGCGCCGCCTGTTGGAACCACATGTCGTTCACATCCATTACGTATCTTTGTAAGGCAATTTCAAAAAAAAAATTTTTTTTTTGCCGAACGTAGGGGTCGCCTTTTTCAATTTTTCGTTATAGCTTCGGCATTTAAAGTCGGATTTTAAAGTGTGGTATACCGATTTTTTTGCCTCGGGGAGACCAGTGTGTTGCTATAAATGAAAAATCCAATGAAAAAAAATTTAATAAGGCGACCCCTACGTTCGGCAACCAATATATAAAAAAATTTCTACTGGGTTTCTCGAAAAACTTCCTTAGCAAAAATTTAATGATTTTTTGCGAGCTAAACATTAGGGTTGTAGCAACTGAGATTTGGTGGGTAACTACTAAAACGGGATACTTGAGCTCAATGGCCCTTAAAGCAAAACACTGGTCTCCTCGGGAGAAAAACATCGATGTATCATACTTTAAGATCCGACTGTAAATGCCGGAAAAAAAAACAAAAATTTTTTTTTGAAACCTCCTTGCAAAAATACTTCATATTGGAGGGTGTACGGCGCACTTTTTTTTTGCCTGTAAGGTGGTTCGCTCTAATGGACAGATATATGGACTGACGGACGGACATCGCCAAATCGACTCAAAGCGCGATTCTGAGTAAATCGGTACACTAATAGGTTGGTCTAGGTCCAATACTTTCTTGGTGTTACAAACAGCAGTATAAACTTATTTTACCCTGTCGAAGTAGTGGTGTATGGTGTAACTAGTATTTCTTAACTTTTATGTTAAAATTTATATGTATACTTTCATATATGTATGTATTTGTTGGAATATTGTTCTACCAAATTCGAATATGAAATGTTAAAACAACAAATAAAATCTAATATTACAATATTATCGTATTCGAATTTGGACTTGAGGTAGAACAATATTCTAACTAAATATATGAAAATCTATTTAGAAAGTCCGAAAAAATAATTTTTGAATTTTTAATGCAAAAATTCAAATAATTTATATGTACAGCTTATAAACTTAACTAAATTGAATTGTAATCATGAGTTAATAGGGGTTTTCATATAAATGCGTATTCTACTCGTAAACGGGGAAAACTTGGTATGTTTATGAGTTTAATATCAAACTCCATACATGAAAAATATGTTTATATTTATACAAGGTTTACATGGAATTTACGAGTTTATATGAAAACCCCTAATTCTTATTTTGGTATTTATTTGAAAAAAATAAACTATTTTTTTAAAATATTTTTTTGTGACTTTGTGGTGTTTTAAAAACAGATTCGGTGACTTGTCGTTTTACGTAAGTTCAGTGACTGGATCCTTCTGGGTTCTTTCAGCACCCGTAAGTATTATGACACATGGTGAATAATAAGTGACATGTTACATGTCAATTAGTTTCAGTTAGTCCTGTAACTTGTTAACTTAGAGCAGTATAGTAATATATACCGAAACTATTATTTTGTACTAGTTAAGCAACAACACACATATTGGGTCATATGAATAAAACTTAGTAGTTACTTCGAAGTAATTACTTTGGGCTTAGGAATGGCTTTTAATTCCAAATTTACCAATTGGCTGGTAGAATAGCATGAAATTTAAACGAAAATTAAAAAATTTAATTTCTAGTCTACTCCCAAGCAGACTAGATTTGTGAAGTAATTGCTTAAAAAACCCTGTGTTTCCCCCTATTAGTAATATCTATTTTTTATTCATATGAGCCATTGACTAATGTGTGACTTGTTTTTTAACAAATATTTTTCTTTATTTCTGTGATATGTGCGCTTAAACCAGCCACGTATTATTTTATTTCGCACTAGTTTCGGTACATATCACATAATGTCTAACATGAGACTACTTCCGTATTAGATAATTTTAACTTGTTATATTGCATATTCTCTTAAACCAGTAGTGTGATATGTTATAATCGACAAGTTTTCCGACAAGTCATAAGTAGTTCAAAAGGAGGAAATTGCCACCTCCTATGATAAGCCCATGTTAAAGTTGCCGGTTACTTTCATATAAAAAAACCGAATCGAGGACCGGTAACTCCCACCAAGTTCCAGTCACGTGACCAGCTCTGTGACTGATCCATTTCCCGTAGGGTAGTAATATACCTTAATCGGATTTGAAAAATCTTAACACATGACGTAAATTCATTTTCCACTAAATTCATTTTATCAAAAGAATCACAACTTCTACATCAACATTTGCAGAAAATTCAATCTGAAATACACATTTTATATATTTTTTATTCCAAATTAATTTTATATGCATTTGCTATGTCAAAAGAAAATAAAGTTCATTTTTGAACATGCATATTTTAAAATCGTTATTTTTTAGGATTAGAAAATATTGGTTTTACATTTCTAAATGGTTTTATCTGGGTTTTATAATTTAAGATTTGTCACAGACTCCTTAATTTTTAAATATCACAAAAGTCATTGTTTTCCAGTTTTAGTTAACATGAGTAAACATCATCATCAAGGTACAAACTCAAATATTGGATATTCCTTTCATAGCAGGTTATTTATTAACGAAACCGCGAAAAGAGAGAAATTTCAAATTTAAATGCATATATAGCAGCTATCAAAACGTGCTATAATCAAATTAAAGGGCATATTTCATCATTTTAGAATGTTGCAAGAGATAGTGTTTTGCAAAAAGTTTATTAAAAAATTTAATTTTCCTACAAAATCGTTTTTGCAAATATTTCTTAAACTATAGCTAACTTTAAAATTCTAAGGCCATATTCGTTATCTGCATCCCAAAGTCTATTAGAAATGATGTGTCGCAATCGCGATGCATCAAATTTTTCTTATTATGTTATACTATGCAATTAGTCGAAAAATCTATTTTCAAAATACTAAAACTGCTACATGCAAAGGACTTAGAAAAATAAATTTGCGCGGGTTCAAAAAGTACTAGGAGTTTTCATTTAACTTCTTATGTACTTATACAAACTTAATGCTCAAAATAGTTTACAAGCCCTAGAACTTATACCTAAATCAAAAAGTTGTAGTTTTTGAAAACTACTCGTATTTACTTGTCAAATTCCATACAAAAATTTTGGTATGCAAAAATAGATTTTCTACAATAATGAGTTTCGTGTGAAAATTGTGTAGAATTTGTTCTCTCGGAAATTTAATGTACAAGACTGTTATTTTGAAAAAGTGACATTTCAGATTTATTGCTTTGCTGAGTTATTTCTTAATAATTTTCAGGTCTTAAGATCGATGCGAACTTATCTTCTAATTTTTTTCTTTTAAATTAGGTTTTTGTTTGAATTAATGCTGAATTTGGACTGAGCCAAAACTACCTAGTTTTCGTACAAAACTAGTTTTTGCTTGTTTTTTGTATATGCGTTTTGACAATGAAAAACTAAAAAGAGCTGAAAACTATGTAGTTTTCCCTCAGTCTAAATGCAGTATAAAATTAATTGGGTATAAAATTGGGGATTTAAACTTTCAAAATGGGAATAAGCTCAAACTTTTCTGGTAAAACTCGTCACTAGTAGAAATAGAAACCAAAATATAAAAATTGTAAAGAAAAATTATATGCAATATCGAAATCGCCCTAAAATCGTCGAATCGGCAGAAATTATTAGAATTTTAACAGTTTCGATATTTAAGAATTCGACATAGCAGGCTCTGAATGAACTTACATTGGATTGATTTCTTTTGGACCTGTAAAATAGTTGTCCTGTCTGTCATAGTATTCCCGTATTATTTGATGAACATGAGCATATTTGTGCTTGTATTTTAATAGAATGGCGTTCCTAAATGATTTATCAGCTATTCGAATATTTCGTATTGTTAACAGCATTGGGCCCATAAGCCAACAGAATTTAGACCATACTCTAAATGCGACCTGCGCATCAATTTGGCTAATTCTATGAAATATATCTATGCAATCACTCTCACGAATACCCCATTCAGATAGTGATAAAATAAGCATCATTATTTCGGAATGATCGCTGGAAAATTTGGATTCCATAACTTGAAGGATTTTGCCCAGCATTTCGGATATGTCTGTCATTGATATAGAAGTATGACCTAGCCAGGCCAACCACCACAGCGACTTTGCATGAAATGGTGTTTTGCCATGCAACATTTTCCATTCCTGTGGCATTTTAATAGCACCATTAGCAGCATAAAAGTCTCCACCACCTGAGCTTAGAATATCCTGCCATTGGCGTTCGCTGAATTGTTTCATTTTGATGAAACATCTATTTGGAATGCCCATCTCTATTAGTTTCACCATTAGCGGATTATCCTCATTGTTGTGTTCGGTTACCGTTAATATAATCTTGCACGTACTGCTCAAATTAACTGGCAACCAATTCAAATTGAGTCCATTTATAATATCGTCAACCGAATCAATTATGATGACAATGAAACATTTGTTGCTATTAATAATATCCTGTATTACTTGTGAATAGTTTTCAAGAGTCTGTAAAACAAGAATAAAAATTTTAACTGTAGCATAAAGATTTTCTTTTCATATTTAATTGTTAAAACATACATGATCCATTCTAATTTGATGTCCATCCGCCAAAACGGACATTTGATAAGCGATTGAACCTAAAACTGAGACCAGATCCGATGACCGTGCTCCCAAATTTGCATATCTGTAAAGATGTAAGTATATTATTATGTGAACAATCAAGAATTTAGCTGAAAAAAGTAGCAACATATTTTACCTTAATACTAAGTTCAACTCTGGTTTCCATCTATGTATATTTTCTACTATTTTTGATATAAATACACTTTTTCCACAACCGCTTGGACCCGAAACTATTAAGGGGTGAGCTGTACTGTCTTTAATATATCTGCAAATGAGAAAGTAACAAATTAATAAAAAATACGAATGAGAAAGTGATTAATCAAAACACCGCCCAATAAACCATGAAACGATACTGTATCGTTAACGAAATAATATTTTTTAAAAAATATGATACCTTTTACGATACTAAAAATTTTCATAAGTTTAAAAATAAAAAACAAATTTTTCTTTACGTTTTATTTTTAAAATTTTTTTGTTTATTTTCTTTAAATTTTTTTTTAAAAAATTTTTAAAAATGTAAAATTGTAGATTTGAAAACACTGTTTAAGAATTCCGACCTTTTTGGCATTAATTTAAAACGAGTTTGCAAAGCACATGATATAAAATACTTTTTAATTAATAAAATAAGAAAATGTTTCTGCATTACATTATTTCTACAAATTTCAAAATTTGGGCTCAAACTTCTTGATTAAGCGTTCTGTGACACATTAGTTGCCGGGGGCAATTGTAATAACTTGGTTTTTTAACCGATTTTAGTTTTTATTGCCTTATTAGAAAGATAATTTACTGTTTATTACGATTTTTTAATCTTTTTAATTCAAGATTAATTTAAAATATTAAAAAATTTAACAAATTTAAAAAAAGTCATATTTATCATATTATTAGGCACGTGTTCCTATTATTCGATTGTCCTAATTTTTTGGGAGACGTTGTTTTACAGCCAAATACATATTTTAAGGGGGGGGGACAGTCAATAACTGACATTTTTTTTGCTCCATACAAAGTTGGAGCGCCATAGTATACACACAGAAAACAAATCAATTGGAAATCAACTATAATTACCAAAATTCTACCACTACCATAAAATTATAATATCAATGAAATATTATCAATTGTATTAGTAAAAAGTCTGCATTAATAACATGAAATTAGAAATTGTAACTAAATGAAGATTATTTTTGAAACAACAATTTCCAACCAATTAAGGCCAAACTAAATTGTTTCAAATCGATTCTGTAGTCGCAATTACTATAAAATTTTGATTTGGCACACTGTTTGCCTTTTACTAGCTATTACAATTAAGTAAATGTTAGTTTTAATAACCAAAATGTAACAAACATTTGGTATTAGTTCTTTACTAACAATTTTTTATTGAATGTTGGTCATGATATCCAACGTTAATAATACATCAGAGGTATCTTAAAATAGATTTTCGGTTATAACATCCAAAATACCAAAATAAAACATTGGTGAACCCAACTAATAAAAATACAAAACTGTAACTAAATTAATTGTTCCAAATACCAAATTGGACTGTTACACGTGAGGTTGCGGGTTCGAGCCCCAACCAAGGCAACATCAATTTATGTAAAATAATAATATGTATGAGTTTTTTCTATCCCTCATACATAACGCAGCGTCCTCCTTCGGTGTTCCCATAGCACTTAACCACACCGAAGTAAAATAATATAACAGGGCTATGAACTAAAAAGCTTCAACAAAGTTCGCCAACTTACCATCAGATGGCGCGCAACAACTGTTCTAAAAATTCAACATCTCGCGCAATTATACACTCACAATATATTTTCCATAACCGATTGAGGTTTATTTAAAAAGTAATAGGTAAAGTTTGTTTTCAATTGAAGAATCCATTAAAATACATTGAAACTTATTGTTTAACTTTTTTTGTCAACCAATAAAAAACAAACCAGAAAAAATATGTATCGTCTGTAGGAGTTGTTATTTTCAGTCAAATATTCTATTTTTAAATTTCTATTTTTTGAAAAAATTATTTAAATAATTTCGTTGTTTTCTGTTTTAAAACAAAAAATTCAAATATTTTCGGTTTTCTTTATTGTTAAAATAGTTTGTTTATATACAAAATTATTTCAATTCAAATTACAAGAAATTCTTTACTCATACACACAAACATAGCCAATAAAAATATGAACGTGTCTGTTGTGTATGGTGTAGTGTTTTGAAAATCGAAACAAAAAAAAAACTTTCAAATATGAAAAAACAAACCACAAAATCGTTTTTTTTTACGTTTTGTCAGTTAAAAAATTGATGATTGTTTTAATAGACTTTTCAATTACTTTTATTTCTTTTCTGGATTGTTTAAACAATGTTTGAAAATAAATAGCAAAATGGTTTGAATATAATGAAAAATCAGTAGTCCTTTTTTTAATAGTGTTTTCAATTAATTTAATATGTATTTTAGGTTGTTTTTAAGGATAAAATATTGTGAGTGTAGTGATGCCATATATGAAGCCCTTCATCTTTTACCACCTTTCACTTCTTCTCTATCCCCTTTCCAAAGGAAGCAACACGTTAATTAATAGGAAGAATTTCCTGAGTGTTGCTTCTCTTAAAAAAAAAAAAAAATATAACTAACATTGGTAACTGAACTGTATTTAAATAAAATAATAGCCGTTTTTTCTAATCACTTGGATTTAATAAATCCAAAAAGTATTTCTAAAAGTGCTCAACAGATGGCGTTAGATTCTCCCTATTTTAAAAAGAATTTTCTGTCCGACACTTCTTTCAGCCTAATTTTTAATACCGAATTCGATGATGAAGGATTTTACTTTAACTTTTAATTTTTAATTATATTTTATATAAACAGTCTGCCTTTTCAGTTTTAACACTTCAATTTATATTTTTACACAATTGAAAAATTCCATTGCAATATTTAATATTCACTAATTGGATTTAATTAAATTACTTACTGTAGAGTGAAAAATTGCCATTTCTATTTCAGCTATTTCTCCATGTCCAAGATTAAAAATATGTATTTGGTGAGGTGTAGTTTTTTTTCTAAACATATTTCATAAAAAAAATTTAATAAAAACCTTTTTTGATAGTTTCTGAAATTTTTTGTTTCTCTTTTAATTTTAATTCGTATTTTTTTTGACATTAAATTAATAGGCTGTTTCATATATTTGTGCTTTTATTATGGATTTATTAAATCCAGCTTTTTTTGGGATTTAATAAATCCACTTTTTGTATGAAAAATTCTAAATCCAGGTGATTAAAAAACACGCTAAATAATAAAATCAAAAATTTCAAATGACATATATAGAAAATAAAAAACAATTTAAATTTTTTTATAAAAAAAATATCCCAACCCATGTGAAAATCGAAATATATATGAACATACATGATCGTACATTGGCTCGTATGTGATCATGCATGGGTATACATAGTCATATACGTACATGCATAGTTCAATGTATGATCATACATGATCTCATATATTTCCATATACCTTTGGATCCGAAATTTGAGGGTATATGGAGGTATATGGCCATATATGAACATATATGAGCATACATGAATCATATGTGAGCATATATGGTCATATATGAATATGTACGGTCATATACCCTCAAATTTCGGATCCAAAGATATATGGAAATATATGAGATCATGTATGGTCATACATTGAACTATACATGTACGTATATGACAATGTATACCCATGCATGATCATATACAAGTCAATGTATGATCATGTGTGTTCATATATATTTCGATTTTCACATGGGAATACAAAAAATAAGGCAAAACTACAGTTTATGGGATTTCGTTAAAAAAAAGTAGAGGGGGTCACCTCTGGAATTAAAAAAGAAAAAAATCGAAAATAATTTTGGGAGGGGCTCGGTCCCGGGAGCCCCTTGGGGGGCAAAAAACGGGGGGACATAGTAACGTGTAAGTGTGGTTACTCAAATTAAAGGAAATTGTCTCACGATTCCAAAAATGTTATTTTTTTTATATCCATAGAACGTAGCCCTAACTAGAGCCATTTTTCGACCAATAGGGGTGGGGGGGGGGGTCGAACAAAGTAAAATATTAATATGAACGAAAATGGTACTATGAAAGGAAATTTTCTCACGATTTCAAAAATGACGTTTTTTTTTAGTAATCCGTTGGACGTGAATCGAATTAGAGGCATTTTGTTAAATTTTAGACCTTCGAAAAATTAAAAAAATCTAAAATCACATTATTTTAGTTTTGGTAAAACACTGTAAATGCCCATTTTTTGATGTTTATTTTGAAAATTTGGAACACAAAATCGCGCGATTTTTCCAAAAAAATTTATTTTCTTTTTTTTTTTAATGTTAGGTACACCCAAACTTTTTAGATGATATAAAAATTAAACTTTTTGATGGAAAATGCAATTTCAGAAGTGATATACCGTTATAGCGCCGCAGGGAAATTTTTTTTGTAAAATCGCGAGATTTCTCCAAAAAAAAATTTTATTTTTTTTATGTAAATGTCTAAATTTTTAATGCGTTTATCGATTATTGAAAAAAAAAATAGTTTTTGAAGTCGTGGGGATACATTTTCTATCATTTGAGTACCATTTTACTATACAAAACAATTTCATCATTTTCAGTCCCCCCTCTTAAGGGGCTAAAATGGCTCTAGTTAGGGTTACGTTTTATGGATTAAAAAGAAAATAACAGTTTTGAAATCGTGACACAATTTCCTTTAATTTGAGTACCCACACTTACATGCTACTATGTCCCCCCGTTTTTTACCCCCCACGGGCCTCCCGGGGCCGAGCCCCTCTCAAAATTAATTTCGGTTTTTTTCTTTTTTAATTGCAGAGGAAGTCATATTTTTTTGACGAAACCCCAAATAATAATAATATTTGATTTGTGAAAATGTTGTGGAATAGGGCCGATATCATCCTGCAGCCAAATGAATTGAAATTGTAAATTAAATGGCTTGAACATACTTTCTGAAGGTCAGAAAAAATTTCTTAACAATTTTTTTATTTATAGATGTGAAATATTCATCCAAACTACTGCTAAATAAAGTCCCCAACTAAGGTTCTGTATTAATATGGTCAATTTACCTGTGCTAATTTGCCTATTTTTCACTGAGTTGGAGTCTTTCCATAGAATGGAGTGTATGTTTTTTACATAACAATGTTTTTTTATACGTTTTAATGTATTAATATTACAATTAATTAATAAAAAACAAATCAATATTCTGAATCAATAGGTACAACTGAAAATTCAATATTCACATTAGAATTTATTAAGAACCGCAACCGAATAATGTGATAAGTAGTACATGTGACTACCAAAGTTAGGTTGGCAACCAATTCGGTTACCACAACGAATTCGTTTTCTGTGTGTTTCAAAATATAAATAGAATATCCCATAACGTATATATTAAGGGGTACAAAAAAGTTGAAACTTACAAGCTCCACAATCCTTTTTTTTGACCAGACCCTTTCTGACTTGCAGAAAATTTTGTACTTTATAATTCGTTGTATAAAATAAAATTATAAAGGTGGATCTTCACTTTTAATTTCTGTTAAACATATTTGTTTTGATTCATATTTTATCTGTGATCAAAGGTTAACTTTTAGCGCTTTGATCAACTTTTATTGAATGATTTTTACTTTTGAACATACCACACATAACAATCCCTTTTCTAGCGATATATAATTTTTAAATAAAATAAATGAATCCGTTTTCGGTCAAAATCCATTTTTTAGTAATTTTAACTTTCTAAGAGAGGTTTGCTTAAAAAATTATATTCTTTTACAGGTTTCAGATTTACTGGGGATAAACGTACCTATTTCTATCAAGTATGACGTATCGCAAAATAAAGGAACACAAAATTTTAAATTCTGTGTTAGTGTTTTCCCCCGATTGTTACAGAAAAAATTAAACAGTGAAATGTCTCTCAAGTTTTTTCCATCGCACCCCTTATAAACAAAGCTTTTTGCAAGTTAAAAAGGTTCTATCTGGCGATTTTAAATATTTGCTTTGAAGCCAGCATTTTAATTTTAACTGCTTTGTCTTATTTTTGATGCAGCTTTGTAATTCAGTTTAAGTACATTTCAGGTATAAATAGTACAACATGTCACGAAAACGCATAAGAAAAGATATAAAAGAATTATTAAACTATTATATTCCAAATTCAAATGAATATTCGGTTCGTAAATCAAATGATAATTTAATAATAGAGAATAATATTCCGAGGGATGGCGAACTTTAAAAGAAACCCCAAGAAATGCTGTGCGAATAGATATTGAAGGGGGCGTATATATTCATTATCGAACCGAAAATGCTTTAAAGGATAGCATGACAAGCAACAAAAATATTGACAACATTGCACTAAATTTTAATGTTGATGGATTACCTATATCAAAAAGTTCAGGTCTTCAAGTTTGGCCAATATTAGGCACCATCGTCGACACCAAAAAAGTATTTGTATATGGAATATTTGAAGGGTATTCAAAGCCCAAAAATACAAATGAAGATCTCAACATGTTTGTATAAGAATTAAAAAGGTTGGTTACTGAGGGGTTTAATTATGAAAATAAAATTTTAAAAATTAATATTGGAAGTTTTGTGTGTGACGCTCCAGCTCGAGCATTTATGTTAAATATCAAATCACATGCACTCAAAGAAAAAACATGGTTGGGATGACCATATTCGAAGAGCATCATATATTTTTGTTTTTATGATTGCGACAATCATATTATGAAATACATTTTTCTATCATAATATGATCCCTTAATTACTACATTATGATTCCAAACTGATCCCAATATTATCATATTATAGTCGTGTTTAAATACCTCACTAAAAACATAAAAACATTTAGGGGAGTGTCGTGTACCTTGGTACTTTTGAAAATCCTGTGTCAATATCTCCAAAGACTATACATAATAAAGAGATTGGGGGACTCTCTATCACTGAGAAAGCATTTGTTCTATTATGTGCCTTGGAACAGGAACATACTCAAACCAATATCACCCAGCAAACATGGCAATACGAAAAAGATTCTTCGAACATATCGCCAGGAAGAAAACATTTATTACCGGCAATATCAATTTCGTATTCCGGAAGTTTCCTCCGTCGGAAACAACTGTTACACTAAAACAATACTTATAGGCAATATGAAAGCAATAACTCATATGGAAGATAAAAGGGATATCGCTAAATAAACTCCCAGTACAATAAAAAAACGATTTAATTTTTTCATTATTAAATTTAAGCCTGAAAAACAATATCTGCATACATAATCCATTGACCAACTTATAAATTATTTTGATTTCATCTTAGCCGATTTTTCCCGCACAATTAATCTTAACTTTTCACGAGTTTATTTCCTATATATCTTTTGATTGTTTTTGTATAAATTTAGTTTTAATTTGTTCTAAATTGATAAAAGATTTCAAACAAATTTGCTTTATCTTCCAAATGATACAAAGATGATATTGCCGAAATCTTGTCATAAAAAGTTATGACAAAAGATAAAATTTTTTAATTATTTTTTTCCAAATATCGTCGAATTATCTTCCAAGTGATAAAAGGAAGACAATTTCAAAGTAAATACTACTTGATTATTTTCATTCAAATGACAAATAGAAGATATCGCTTTAATATCTTATTGCAAGGTATCTTTTAAATGTTTGCAGGGTCATTATGTGCGCTGTTTGCATGACTCAAAACATCGATTGTAACCAGGGATGGAAAATAATAATTTAGTTATAAAAATCAAGAATGGAACTATAGCTGTATTTTGTCTCATGCCTATCAACGTTAAGTATTTAAAGCAAATCTACGTTAAACCGATTGTAGTACAAATAAAATTTTAAACAGGTTATGTTTATAATTTTCCGTTATGATCGAACGTATGTCGGCGAAAGTTTTTAGGAAGTAACACGAATAAGTTACTCCAGATGTGAAAATGTATAAACGTTGAGTTTTCAACGTTGATAATTATCCGTGTTGAAAGTTAACGTGCATACGAAAAGTAATATGTTTGTTTTCATCTTAAACTCGTTTTTATGCACTTTGGGGTTTTTTATGAGTTAACGGATATAGTTAAGTCGAAAACACAGCTTATACTGTGGAATTATACTATTCCAACAGTATTATAGCCCTAGATTATGAATTTTAAAAAACCATACGTAAAAAATTGCAAAATAATATCGGAATGCGAAAAAGGGCTTTGGGGTTCAAAAAATGAGTTAAAAGATTTACATACTGCAAACGATGCCAAAATTTTCTTTTTTTGCAACTAACCACCAAACTTTGTTTTATGAAATGGGCTATACTCCGTAGATTATAAATTTAAAAAACCGCACTAAAAAATTGCAAAATAATAGAGGAACGCGAAAAAAGACTTTGTGGTAGAAAAAAACAATTAAAAAACTCAATCAGCGATTAACAATCTGCAAATGAATACAATGACCCAAAAATTTTCCTTTTTGCAAATATTTTTTTCGCGATTTTTTTTTTTGCAAACTAACCACCAAACTTTTGTGTATAAAATTGGTACTATAGACCCTAGATTATAAATTTAAAAAAACCACACTTAAAAAATTGCAAAATAATCGCGGGAAGCGAAAAAAGGCTTTATGGTACAAAAAATTAGTTAAAAAACTTAATCAGCGATTTACATTCTGCAAAGAAATATATTGATGAAAAAATTTATCCTTTTTGCAAATTTTATTTTTCGCGATTTTTTTTGCAACTAGCCACCAAACTTTGTTGTATGAAATGTGTATTATAGCCCATAGATAATAAATTAAAAAAAACGCAAGTAAAGAATTGCAAAATAATAGCGGAATTTGAAAAAAGACTATGGTACAAAAATTTAATCCCTAGGTTATATATTTTAAAAAACCACACTTAAAAATTGCAAAATAACGGCGGAATTCGAAAAAGGCTTTATGGTACAGAAAATGAATTAAAAGAGGTAATCAGCGATCAACATTCTGCAAGCGAATATATTGTTGCAAAAATTTCGCTTTTTGCAAATGTTTTTTTTCGCAATTTGTGCTAAAATTTACTAATATCTAAATATTTAATTTTTATGTTCTTTAACGAGCAAAATATGAAGCTAATATTGAGTTACATAAATTTTTAAATATGTATGAGCGATCTAACATTTTTTGGTATAAGAGCCCGATTAAGTGAGCCTTTTCCATCCCTGATTAACCAGTCGGAGTTCGTTCCTGTTCCAAGCCGCCTAATATTTTTTCAAATAAAAAATATTGAGAGAGTTGCAAGGCCATTGATATCTCTAAGAATAAGATAGATGCGAAAAATCTTTAAATGCAGAAATATTAGTGTTGGTGTTGTGATAGATTGCAAATAATAAAAACTTTAATAATTTCTATGTGTTTTAAGAAATTATGATTTTTTTAGAAAAGCGTATTGCATTATTAGCAGTAGAATTGATATCTACTTGAAATGAGACAATGCAATTTAATATTTGCATAAAAACGTCATTTTTAAGAAATGGCGAAAATCTTAAAAAGTACAACTATCCTGTGGAGCTTCAATTCATCATATATAGAAATTTGTTGGTTACACAGAAGAGGAAATATTCAAAAAGTTTCAAGGTACACGCATTTTAATTTTTGCAAAAAAGATAATTTTTTTCTTATTTGTATAATATAGTTAAGAAATTTACTGGTTACTGCATTTAGAAAACGACGAACGTTATATTTAGGGAGTTCACAAGGAGTGTGCTATTTGTTGCATCGTTGTATCGTCCTAACAAAAAACAGAGTTGTTAAAATTTTTATTTGTCTTCAATAACGATTTTCTATTGGGTTTTCTATTTGTTAGCACACCCAAACATAGGACACTAAACATACGTAAAAATGTTGTATCGTGCTTTTATTAAATGTTGTATTTTTTCAATTTAAATTCTAACAACTCTGTTTTTGTTAGGGCTATACAACAAATAGCACACCCCTTGTGAACTACTTAATTGATTTAAGCCCGTAACTTGAAATATCTTCATTATTTTTAAAAAATTAGTTTAAATTTTTTTGCAAAAATTTACTTTTGTCGATCCAAGGTACACGCACCCAATTTTAGGGTCTCCTATAGACTTATCTGAAACTTTGAGTAGTTTAAAATGATCATTAGACAATTAGGCGCTGTGGTGTAATGGTTAGCACGTTGGACTGTTACACGTGAGGTTGCAGGTTCGAGGCCCAACCAAGGCAACATCAATTTATGAAAAATAATAATATGTATGAATTTTTTCTACCCCTCATACATATCGCAGCGTCCTCCTTCGGTGTTCCTATAGCACTTATCCCCACCGAAGTAATATAATATAATATAACAGTGCTATGAACTAAAAAGCTTCAACAAAGTTCGTCAACTCAACATCAGCTGGCGCGCAACAACTGTTCTAAAAATTCAACATCTCGCGCAATTACAGTGTTGATATATTTAAAGCCCTTCATCTTTCACCACCTTTCACTTCTTCTCTATCCCCTTTCCAAAAGAAGCAACACGTTAATTAATAGGAAGAATTTCCTGAGTGTTGCTTCTCTTTAAAAAAAAAAAAATAAAAAACTTCATAGAAGAAGACTTTACAGTAAAATATTAACAAATAGGAGAAAAATGCAAAGTTCCAAAGTTCCAATGCTTTTCGAAATATGACTTTTTCAACAAAATTTGCTCCCTGCCAATATTTTTGACCAGGCGGCAGGAAAATTAGGGGCAAATCCTTTGGAGCACATTTGTTTATGGTTTTAAATTAAAAAAATGTATGTGCTTTTTTTGCCACATTCAAAAACATTAAATTTTGTTCAAAAATTCATAATTTTTGACCAATGCTGGGCATAGGGTGCATGTTAAAAATGTTCTAAATTGCACTACTAAGCCTTTCTCAAGGTTATTCTTCTAAAACATGTTCAAAAATGTTGAAAAAAGTCTTAAAAACTTAGAGATAAAAGTGAAAACCGAAAAAGCCAATGTAAAAATGAAGATTTTTAAATTCAAAGTTAAATATTTTTTAAACTACAAGAGCTATTATGGTACTTGAAGCATGTTTTTCTTTATCTCGTAACCTAGATTACAAAAAGTCTAAAATCACACATTCACATTTGTTAAAGTTCTACGACCATAAAGCTTTTGTATACCCGAGATGGTCAACTTTGACACAGGGTGGCTACAAGACTAAATTTCTAAAAGCTTAGACCTTTCTCTTCAGTTCCTGTGAACATTTTTTTCCGATTGCATCAGAAGTTTAGAAGATCCATAATTACTACACTTTTTTTTGGTATTAAAGTTTTAGAAAATTAACTAAAAATGGTCTCCCATGGTCCTTTTTAATGGCAATACCGGTTTTTAATGCAACAGATGGTGTAACAGTGGGAGATTTTGGAAAAAAAAAAAATTTTAAAAATTCTGGATTTTCTAAACGATTTTTCCGATTGGAATAAAATTTCAAGTGGTAATTAATGACTTGTATTCGAGTTTAAGTTTTGAATTTGGGGTCTATAGACCTACCAGGAGGGACGCCATAGGTCCCCAAAGTCGGGCACCTCGGGTATTACAAACATTTAAAACGATCCAGAATTCTTAATATTATCCCGATTTAAAAAAAAATCATCAGTGGAATGTACTAGTCGAGTTCTACAAAAAAGTTAGCGACATGCATAGTTTACCTCTTATAGTTAACGAAATATCCGACTTTAAAAATTAAAATTTGCTATTTTTTACCTACCTTGGTGTAGTAAGTATTTTGCAAATATAAGATTCAAATTTCTTTGAAATATTTTTTATGATTTACCAACAAATTGATAGATATTCTACAGGAAGAATTTAAAAAAAACCCTTTTGTAATTAAAAAGTTATATGCATTTAAATTTAAAATTCTATAAATTCCTAAAAAACTTCTGAAAATCCCCAAAAATTAGTTTATTTTAGTTTGGTTTTTTGCGATTATTTGTCCTACCAATAACGGGGCGCACAATTATTAGGAACATATTCGACCATAGAAAAAGTGCTTAAAATTATTGAATCTAGCTTTGCGTTTGGAGTAAATATGCCATAAAGTAGAAATTTGTAAAAAATAGGTATATTTCGGAAGCGCCTGGAGCCCACAATGATTGAAATTTTCGAACATTTTTTACATAGCAATATTACACATAAAGTATATGTTACTTAACAATTACACTATGCGACAGTCAAAATCGGGATGGGATGAAACCAACGGGAAATGTTATATCGGTCAAAAACAAGTTATACGTGTCCCGGCGTTTCGCTGGGTCACCCCTAGGAATCGAGATATATCTTTTTTTTGACATAACTCGAGAACCACTAGTCCGATTTTGCTCAAACAATTTTAAAAAAATTAATAATTACAATTCCTTTAATCTGTTCATATAACGTTTTTCTATATACTCAACAGTTTTGCCGGTAAAAATAAATGTTTGTTACCGCTACCATAAAAATCAATAACCTTTTGTTTATTACTTTTTTTTAATATTTTAGGCAAAAAATATTTTTTTCTTCATACATTTATTTTTACCGGCAAAACTGTTGAGTATATAGAAAAACGTTATAGGAACAGATTAAAGGAATTGTAATTTTTAATTTTTATATATATATATAAATAAAAATTTAAAAAATTCCCCTTAAGTTAAAAAGAAAATTAAATGAAATACGAATTGTTAAAACTAAAATAGCTTTAACATTAAAAAACTTTGAAAATACAAAACTTAAAATTTCTTAGCAAACAAATTATAGAAATTTAAAATAAGACCTAAAATAAGCAAATCATAAAAAATAAAGTTAAAAATAAAAGAGTAAAATAAATAAAAAATATTTTTAAAAATATGCCGGGAATTTTGTTTAAGGTTGGTTACCGTTATCGTTATAATACCGTTATCGCTAAAATACCGTATCAAATTGAATACCGTTACCGTTACCAATACCTCTAAAACAATTTCCCAATACCGTTATCGTTACCGATACCGTTATTTTTATGGGTAGTTACCGGTATTTTACCGGTATTTATTAATTTATATAAAAATGCCAATTTTGTAACTTTTTTATTTTATAATCTTGAGTTATTTTTACAAAAAAAATTATAGACAATGATTTTAAGTATTAGAACTACCAGCATTGAATTTGTAGGTTATAATCTGTATTTTTAGGACTTCAAAATAAGAATATGCAATGTTTTCACTTGTTTTTATATATTTTATACGCAATTTTTAATACCGGTACGTACCGGTATTGCTGTTTCGATAACTGTATACCGTTACCGAATCAGTCGTAAATACCGTTACCTTTACCGTTACCGAAACAAACGAAACTCGATACCGTTACCGCTATCCTTACCGTTATTCGTTTCGGTAACCAACCTTGATTTTGTTTTTTATTTCGGTATCGGTCAAGTTTTTTAAAAGCAACAGTCAAAATAACGGATCAGAAAATACTTAGAAAATTATTTCATTCTCTTTTGTTCATATTTGTACTAATTTAGTAATATGCCTTCGGTTGACCGGTCACGGAATAGGTCCTTGGAGGGCAATTGACTCCTCATTCCCCGTAGGGCAATTTCACTTGAAAGTGAAATCAAAAACGCAAATTGCTTCTCCAGAAGTAAATAGTATTTTTGCATATTTAGACCAAATATAACAGATAAACATAATTAATTATAAGTTAAGAATGCTGTTTTTAATAATTCCTCTTAAAAAGTTTTTGTTAGAGAGCATATTTCGCATAAAATTAATATGATTTCGATGTACAATTTCGTAACGTTTTACTTTTGCTTCTTCAGGTTTTTTGCGTTTTCGTAAATTCTAAAATGTTAAAAAAATAGTTTTTGTGGTAAATTCGTGTTCCAACTGGTAAATTTTGATACAAGTTGCCATTTGTAGTTAAAAAAAGGAAGATCGCCGATCAAAATTTAAAATTTTAATTTTTCAGAAAAAATTACGTTTTGCTAACCAAATTGTTAAATTTACTAACAAATAGCGTTTTAAATGTAAATTTTTTCAAGCAAAATAGTTAACGACACTTTAGGGAATACTCGTACATACCAAGCACTATTGAAAAGCTTTTATGAGTTTAAGCTGCTCTAAATACCAATTCCACTTTGGTTTTTGAAAGTGGAATGAAAACGATTTTTTTTCGTTTTACGTTTTCTGGAGAAACTTTTAACGTTTTAAGTACCAGTATAAAGCCAGTAGCATAATCAATACTTACCAGAGCGTTTTATTTTCAATACAAAATTATCTGTAGCTCCCTAAACTGCAAATTCAGAAGGAAAAAAATTGTTTTCGATCACTTTAGGAAAAAAATTGCGGCAGTGAAATCAAATTAATTCCGAAAAAACCTGTGACATGCCTGTATATTTCACAACGTCGATAAAATTATACATACATTTGTTAAATTTTACACAATTTATTGCTAAATTATAAGATTTTTATCTCTCTGCCATCACCTATTAGATGGCCCCAACAGTATATCCGATGTTATAAAGATAGCCCTATTTCTTTCACCCCCGTTTTTTAAAATGGTACATATCTACTAAACTAAGAGATGTAGACCAAAATGGAAATGAAATTCGACTATTCCTAGTTTTACCTCACCCAGAGCTTTGAAGAATTAATTCTTTAATTCAGTATTTGAATTCTGAATTAAAAATCCAATGAATTAATTCACAAAAGACTATTTATTGAATGGAATTAATTCATATTTGTTTTCGTTCGATTTCTTTTGTTACGAATTAATTAATAGAGCTTTGAAGAGTTAATTCTAGAGCACCCCATTACCTGGTTTTATGGTCGACCGGTCTACCCGGTCAGACCGGGTTTAAAACCGGTCGACCGGTCTTTACGGTCTACCCGGTCTTTACGGTCTAGACCGGTCTACCCGATCAGACCGGGTTTTAATACTACCCTACGGGAAATGAAGGGTCGATTGATCCAAAGTGACAATCTGTGACAGGTGCATAGGGTACAGGTTACAAAACCGATGTAAACCCAAATTTCGGTGTATCAAAAAGTGGTAATTGCAGCAAAATATTCAACATCGTGACTATTGAAATGGAGGCCAAACATTAACTAGTTCATTTTGGATATATCCTATAACTGGAGAAAAAGTATCATAACATCAAATTGACAAAAGTAACTAGTACCTTTGCAGTTGAAGTAGTGATATAACACAGAACAGGTGCAGTATAATTAGATGTGTATGAAAAAATGGCGATCGGTACCGTAATACCCTATCCCGTGACCGTTACAAAGTTTACATAATACTTAACTTTGTGGCCACAGAAATGATGACATAATAATAAACTACGAGTAGTTCAAAAATATTGTTCGGATACGATTATGCATAATAGATTGTCAATGACAAGCAAAACAATTTATTCACAAACACTGGGGATGTTATATCCAAAAAGTCAGAATTTTTTATTGGATATTTTGATTACCGGTTCTTTTCTCTAATCGTTGGTGAAAATGTTTTGTAATACCGATATTACCATTATGAAATAGAGGAAAGTATTCCAAAAAAAATCACTAGGGAAGCTTAAATCACTAAGGGGTCGAAATGACCCATTGGACTAAAATAGGTACATTACATCTGTATTTTAATTAAAGAGAAGATTAAATTTATGTTAATAACTGAAAACTAGCTCAAAAAGCCCAAAATGACCCGAAAACCAGTTTAGTGTTGAATTCAGGAATGGACTTTGTAAATTGCGCACATATTTTTTTATATGCAAACTTAACAGGGTTTTACTTAAAATATGTGCCCAGATTCTATAATACGATAGACGATTATCGTACACTTTTCGAAGTTTAATAACTATTATATTACATAAAATTTTTAATTGACTTATTGGCATAGACAAGCAACTTGATGGAAGCTCACAAGAACAAGTAAGTCGCTTCTGTGTGGGATAACCATGCCCTCAAATCGGTCGTGCAGAATGTCCAGGTCGCTTCAGCTATGTGGCACGTAGCGCCGCCTGTTAGAGCCACATGTCGTTCACATCCATTTCATCAAATTTTGGCCAAAGAAATCATCATAATGTGATAATTACCTGTGAAAAGGAAATAACGATAGAAATTTTCTTCCGATTACAAAACATTCATTGTGTAGGTTATGATTGACAAGACTTCAATTAGCCACACTCATCGATGTGTCGACCATGGTTTGTCTCGTTAAGAGATGATGCTACGGGTCGTAGCCTGTGTAGAGGGTTGGTAGTTTGATTCCCGGTCATGGAATACACAAAAGTTTTTCAATTTAACGATAAAAAATATTTTGATCAATTCACACATAAACTTCTTTTTGTAAATGAATTTTAAAAAATTGTATTTCATATTCGTAACGTATATAAAATTATTCAGAATTTATGCAGAAATCCTGAAAAGAAACTTTAAATTTTTAGGGACCTATAAACGTCATTCCATTTTGCCGAAATTTGGTCCGTATGTATATACGACTTGTTGCGTGCACACAAGGGTACATGGCAGTAGAGCCTACCACCTTACAGGCAAAAAAAAAAGTGCGCCATTTTACATTTTTCGTTATATCTTTGGCATTTACAGTCGGATCTTAAAGTATGATACATCGATGTAGACCAGTATTTTGCTCCAAGGGCATTTTGACCTCAAGTTTCCCGTTATAGTAGTTACCCACCAGATCTCAGTTGCTACCACCCTAATGTTAGAAATTTAAAGCTCGCAAAACACCATTCAACTTTTGCTAAGGAAGTTTTTCGCTAAACCCAGTAGAAATTTTTTTTATATATTGGTTGCGGAACGTAGGGGTCGCCTTTTTAAATTTTTTTGTAGCAAAACACTGGTCTCCTCGAGGCAAAAAAATCGATATATCACACTTTAAAATCCGATTTTAAATGCCAAAGCTATAACAAAAAATTAAAAAAGGCGACCACTACGTTCAGCAAAAAAAAATAAATTTTTTTTGAAATCGCCTTCCAAAAATACTTCATATTGGAGGGTGTACGGCAAACTTTTTTTTTGAGGTACGGTCTAATGGACAGATCCGACCGACGGACGGACATCGCCATACACCACTACTTCGCCCTGTCGAAGTAGTGGTGTATGGTGTAGCTAGTATTTCTTAACTTACGTTAAAATTTATATGTATACTTTCATATATGTATTTGTTATAATATTGTTCTACCTCAAGTCCAAATTCGAATATGACATTTTGAAGCAACAAATAAAATCTAATATTACAATATTATCTTATTCGAATTTGGACTTGATGTAGAACAATATTCTAAGTAAATGTATGAAAATCTATTTAGAAAGTCCGAAAAAACTATTTTTGAATTTTTAATGCAAAAATTAAAATAATTTATATGTATAGCTTATATTGAATTGTAATCATGAGTTAATAGGGGTTTTCATATAAATGCGTATTATACTCGTAAACAGTGTAAAGTTGGTATGTTTATGAGTTTAATATCAATCTCCATACATGAAAAATATGTTTATATTTATACAAGATTTACATGGAATTTACGAGTTTATATGAAAACCCCTAATATTTATGTTTTTGGAATTTGGAATAAACTGTTTTTTTTTTTAATAATTTTTGTGAGTTTGTGATGTTTTAAAAACAGATTCGGTGACTTGTCGTTTTACGTAAGTTCAGTGACTGGATCCTTCTGGGTTCTTCCAGCACCCATACTTATTATGACACATGGTGAATAATAAGTGACATGTTACACGTCAATTAGTTTCAGTTAGTCCTGTGACTTGTTAACTTAGAGCAGTATAGTGATATGTCACGAAACTATTATTTTGTACTAGTTCAGCAACAACACGCATATTGACTAATGTGTGACCAGTTTTTTAACAAATATTTTTCTTTAGTTCTGTGATATGTGCGCTTAAACCAGTCACCTGATATTTTATTTCTCACTAGTTTCGGTACATATCACATAATGTCTAACATGAGACTACTTCCGTATTAGATAATTTTAACTTGTTCTATTGCATACTCTCTTAAACCAGTAGTGTGATATGTTATAAACGACAAGCTTTGCGACAAGTTACAAGTAGCTCAAAAGGAGGAAATTGCCACCTCCTATGACAAGCCCATGTTAAAGTTGCCGGTTACTTTCATATAAAAAAACCGAATCGAGGACCGGTGACTCCCACAAAGTTCCAGTCACGTGACCAGCTCTGTGACTGATCCATTTCCCGTAGGGGTATTTACAAAAGGCAGGTTTTTGGTACTTTTTAGCATAATATCCCTACGGGAAATGAAGGGTCGATTGATCCAAAGTGACAAATCTGTGACAGGTGCATAGGGGACAGGTTACAAAACTGATGTAAACCCAAATTTCGGTGTATCAAAAAGTGGTAATTGCAGTAAAATATTCAACATCGTGACTATTGAAATGGAGGCCAAACATTAACTAGTTCATTTTGGATATATCCTATAACTGGAGAAAAAGTATCATAACATCAAATTGACAAAATTAACTAGTACCTTTGCAGTTGAAGTAGTGATATAACACAGAACAGGTGCAGTATAATTAGATGTGTATGAAAAAATGGCGATCGGTACCGTAATACCCTATCCCATGACCGTTACAAAGTTTACATAATACTTAACTTTGTGGCCACAGAAATGATGACATAATAATAAACTACGAGTAGTTCAAAAATATTGTTCGGATACGAGTATGCATAATAGATTGTCAATGACAAGCAAAACAATTTATTCACAAACACTGGGGATGTTAATATCCAAAAAGTCAGAATTTTTTATTGGATATTTTGATTACCGGTTCTTTTCTCTAATCGTTGGTGAAAATGTTTTGTAATACCGATATTACCATTATGAAATAGAGGAAAGTATTCCAAAAAAAATTACTAGGGAAGCTTAAATCACTAAGGGGTCGAAATGACCCATTGGACGAAAATAGGTACATCACATCTGTATTTTAATTAAAGAGAAGATTAAATTTATGTTAATAACTGAAAACTAGCTCAAAAAGCCCAAAATTACCCGAAAACCAGTTTAGTGTTGAATTCAGGAATGGACTTTGTAAATTGCGCACATATTTTTTTATATGTAAACTTAACAGGGTTTTACTTAAAATATGTGCCCAGATTCTATAATACGATAGACGATTATCGTACACTTTTCGAAGTTTAATAACTATTATATTACATAAAATTTTTAATTGACTTATTGGCATAGACAAGCAACTTAATGGAACCTCACAAGAACAAGTCTAAAGCGGTCAAACCGCACGATTTCCGTGACTAGTTTAAGTCGCTTCTGTGTGGGATAACCATGCCCTCAAATCGGTCGTGCAGAATGTCCAGGTCGCTTCAGCTATGTGGCACGTAGCGCCGCCTGTTAGAGCCACATGTCGTTCACATCCATTTCATCCAATTTTGGCCAAAGAAATCATCATAATGTGATAATTACCTGTGAAAAGGAAATAACGATAGAAATTTTCTTCCGATTACAAAACATTCATTGTGTTGGTTATGATTGACAAGACTTCAATTAGACACACTCATCGATGTGTCGACCATGGTTTGTCTCGTTAAGAGATGATGCTACGGGTCGTAGCCTGTGTAGAGGGTTGGTCGTTTGATTCCCGGTCATGGAATACACAAAAAGTTTTTCATATAGAGGCAATTTAACGATAAAAAATATTTTGATCAATTCACACATAAACTTCTTTTTGTAAATGAATTTAAAAAAATTGTATTTCATATTCGTAACGTATATAAAATTGTTCAGAATTTATGCAGAAATCCTGAACAGAAACTTGAAATTTTTAGGGACCTATAAACGTCATTCCATTTTGCCGAAATTTGGTCCGTATGTATATACGACTTGTTGCGTGCACACAAGGGTACATGGACAGTAGAGCGTACCACCTTACAGGCAAAAAAAAAAAAAAGTGCGCCGTACACCCTCCAATATGAAATATTTTTGCAAGGTTTCAAAAAAAAATTTTTATTTTTTTTTGCCGAACGTAGGCGTCGCCATTTTACATTTTTCGTTATATCTTTGGCATTTACAGTCGGATCTTAAAGTATGATACATCGATGTAGACCAGTATTTTGATCCAAGGGCATTTTGACCTCAAGTTTCCCGTTATAGTAGTTACCCACCAGATCTCAGTTGCTACCACCCTAATGTTAGAAATTTAAAGCTCGCAAAAAATCATTCAACTTTTGCTAAGGAAGTTTTTCGCTAAACCCAGTAGAAATTTTTTTTATATATTGGTTGCCGAACGTAGGGGTCGCCTTTTTAAATTTTTTTTAATTGGATTTTTACTATGTAGCAAAACACTGGTCTCCTCGAGACAAAAAAATGGATATAACACACTTTAAAATCCGATTTTAAATGCCAAAGCTATAACAAAAAATTAAAAAAGGCGACCACTACGTTCGGCAAAAAAAAAAATTTTTTTTTTGAAATCGCCTTCCAAAAATACTTCATATTGGAGGGTGTACGGCAAACTTTTTTTTGAGGTACGGTCTAATGGACAGATAGATAGACCGACGGACGGACATCGCCAAATCGACTCAACGCGATTCTGAGTAAATCGGTACAGTAATAGGTTGGTCTAGGTCCAATATTTTTTGGTGTTACAAACAGCAGTATAAACTTATTTTACCCTGTCGAAGTAGTGGTGTATGGTGTAGCTAGTATTTCTTAACATACGTTAAAATTTATATGTATACTTTCATATATGTATTTGTTAGAATATTGTTCTACCTCAAGTCCAAATTCGAATATGACATTTTTAAGCAACAAATAAAATCTAATATTACAATATTATCTTATTCGAATTTGGACTTGATGTAGAACAATATTCTAAGTAAATGTATGAAAATCTATTTAGAAAGTCCGAAAAAACTATTTTTGAATTTTTAATGCAAAAATTAAAATAATTCATATGTATAGCTTATATTGAATTGTAATCATGAGTTAATAGGGGTTTTCATATAAATGCGTATTATACTCGTAAACAGTGTAAAGTTGGTATGTTTATGAGTTTAATATCAATCTCCATACATGAAAAATATGTTTATATTTATACAAGATTTACATGGAATTTACGAGTTTATATGAAAACCCCTAATATTTATGTTTTTGGAATTTGGAATAAACTGTTTTTATACCCTACACCACTATGTGGTCAGGGTATTATAAGTTTGTGCTGATGTTTGTAACACCAAAAAATATTGGTCGTAGACCCACCTTATAGTATACCGATCGGTTCAGAATTTTTTTTTATTTCGATTTAACGATGTCCGTCTGTCCGTCCGTCCGTCTGTCTGTCTGTTCATGCAATCTTGTGCGCACTCTACAGGTCGCAGCTATTAAGATATTTTGATGAAATTTGGTACACAGACCTATGTTGGCCCAAGGACGAACAAGTTTGATTTTTTTGAACATCGGTCCATGTTTAGACCTAGTGCCCATATAAGGGTCCTACCAAAATTATATTGTTTATACGCTGCAGGTCGTAAATATTAAGATATTTTGACGAAATTTGGTACACAGACCTATGTTAGCCCAATAACGCAGCCTATTGATTTTGGTGAACATCGGTCCATGTTTAGACCTAGTGCCCATATAAGGGTCCTACCAAAATTATACTGTTTATACGCTGCAGGTCGTAAATATTAAGATATTTTGATGAAATTTGGTACACAGCCCTACATTGGCCCAATAACGCAGCCTATTGATTTTGGTGAACATCGGTCCATGTTTAGACCTAGTGCCCATATAAGGGTCCTACCAAAATTATACTGTTTATACGCTGCAGGTCGTAAATATTAACATATTTTGATGAAATTTGGTACACGTACCTATGTTGGCCCAAGGACGAACAAGTTTGATTTTGGTGAACATCGGTCCATGTTTAGACCTAGTGCCCATATAAGGGTCCTACCAAAATTATACTGTTTATACGCTGCAGGTCGTAAATATTAAGATATTTTGATGAAATTTGGTACAGAGACCTACATTGGCCCAATAACGCAGCCTATTGATTTTCGTGAACATCGGTCCATGTTTAGACCTAGTGCCCATATAAGGGTCTTACCAAAATTATAATGTTTATACGCTGCAAGTCGCAAATATTAAGATATTTTGATGAAATTTGGTACACAGACCTATATTGGCCCAATAACGCAGCCTATTGATTTTGGTGAACATCGGTCTATGTTTAGACCTAGTGCCCATATAAGGGTCCTACCAAAATTATACTGTTTATACGCTGCAGGTCGCAAATATTAAGATATTTTGATGAAATTTGGTACATAGACCTATGTTGGCCCAAGGACGAAGCCTATTGATTTTGGCGAACATCGGTCCATGTTTAGAACTAGTGCCCATATAAGGGTCCCCCCAAAATTATATTGTTTATACGCTGCAGGTCGCAAATATTAAGATATTTTGATGAAATTTTGTACATAGACCTATGTTGGCCCAAGGACGAAGCCTATTGATTTTGGTGAACATCGGTCCATGTTTAGAACTAGTGCCCATATAAGGGTCCCCCCAAAATTGGCTTGGTTACAAACTGCAGGTCGCAAATATTAAGATATTTTAATGAAATTTGGTGCGCTGACTCACATTATAGAAAATTTTGACTAAGCCCCATTTTAACCCATTCGAATTTCGGATCCAAACAATACACCAGACTGGTGTAGGGTATTGTATAGTCGGCATGCCCGACTTTAACCTTTTTACTCGTTTTTTTTTAAAATAATTTTTTGTGAGTTTGTGATGTTTTAAAAACAGATTCGGTGACTTGTCGTTTTACGTAAGTTCAGTGACTGGATCCTTCTGGGTTCTTCCAGCACCCATACTTATTATGACACATGGTGAATAATAAGTGACATGTTACACGTCAATTAGTTTCAGTTAGTCCTGTGACTTGTTAACTTAAAGCAGTATAGTGATATGTCACGAAACTATTATTTTGTACTAGTTCAGCAACAACACACATATTGACTAATGTGTGACTAGTTTTTTAACAAATATTTTTCTTTAGTTCTGTGATATGTGCGCTTCAACCAGTCACCTGATATTTTATTTCTCACTAGTTTCGGTACATATCACATAATGTCTAACATGAGACTACTTCCGTATTAGATAATTTTAACTTGTTATATTGCATACTCTCTTAAACCAGTAGTGTGATATGTTATAAACGACAAGCTTTGCGACAAGTTACAAGTAGCTCAAAAGGAGGAAATTGCCACCTCCTATGACAAGCCCATGTTAAAGTTGCCGGTTACTTTCATATAAAAAAACCGAATCGAGGACCGGTGACTCCCACAAAGTTCCAGTCACGTGACCAGCTCTGTGACTGATCCATTTCCCGTAGGGATACTACAAAATATAAAAATTTTTTAAATTATGTAAATTATATATAAAAAAATCGAAATTCTTTAAAAATTTAAAAAAATTTATAAATTTTTACAAAAATTGATAAATTTTTAAAAAATTGACGAATTTTTAAAAAATTTACAAGTTTTTGAAAAATTGATAAATTTTTGAAAAATTGATAAATTTTTGAAAAATTGATAAATTTTTGAAAAATCGATAAATTTTTGAAAAATCAGCAAAATTTTGAAAAATCGATAAAATTTTGAAAAATCGATAAAATTTTGAAAAATCGATAAAATTTTTAAAAATCGATAAAATTTTAAAAAATTGATAAATTATTAAAAAATCGATAAATTTTTGAAAAATCGATATATTGAAAAATTTTACAAGAAACCGATAAACTTTCAAAAATACCAATAAATTTTATAAAAATTGATAAATTTGTAAAAATTGATTCATTCATGGATATATTTATAATAACCCGAGTAAAAAAAATTGATCTCGCGCAATATCTAATTATATCCAATTTGATATTGTTTAAGATCTGCTGTAATATCTAGCTGATCCAATTAGATCTCAAAATTGGGTGTATCCAATCATATCGTATTAGATCCCATTGTATATATGTGGATAAACTAAGATCAAGTTATATCTCAAAATTGGGAGGTCCAGTGATATATTTGGGGATAAACCTAGATCTATTTTGATCCGAAAATTGGCGGATCCAGCTATATATTTGCGGATATTTTTAGATCTAATTTGATCCGAAAAATGGCGGATCCAATTAGATCCAGCTATATATTTGGGGATAAACTTAGATCTAATTTGATATCAATTTTGGCAGATCAAATTAGATCCGGCAATATATTTGTGGATAAACGTATATCTAATTTGATCCGAAATAGTGGCAGATCGAATTAGATCTAGCTATATATTTGGGGATAAACTTAGATCTAATTTGATCCGAAAAATGGCACATCGAATTAGATCCAGCAATATATTTGTGGATAAACTTAGATATAAATTGATCTGAAAAATGGCAGATCAAATTAGATCCAGCAATATATTTGGGGATAAACTTGGATCTAAATTTATCAGAAAAATGGCAGATCGAATTAGATCCAGCAATTTATTTCGGTATTAAAATGGCAGATCGAATTAGAAACAGCAATATATATGCGGATTGACATCTAAAAGTATCCATAAAAATGACAGATAAAATTAGATGCCGCATTATATTTGGGTACTACGTAAGATCTCCATTTATTTGGGATTAAATAAGATATATATATATAAGTTCCCGTAGTTCCTATACGGAACATAGGGCCACGATTAAATAAGATCCCAGACATATATTGCCAACTGTTCAAAAAATAATAGACTGGCAGAGCACTGATTGTATAAAAATTACAATATTTTGTTAAAATAAGGTTTAAACTCAGAAGGGCTCGTGTTCAATATGCATTTCTTTTACAAAATCAATTTCTTTTTATAAAATTAAAATTTTTTTTTATAAATTTTTTTATAAAATTATATATTTATTTTTTTATTAAATTGAAATCTTTGAATAAAATAATTTTATTTACATCTTTTTGACGCTCTACACCATTTCCAATTGTAAAAATTGTTTTAAAATTTATCAATTGTATTTCAGAAATAATCAATTGAATTTCAGTTTTATCAATTGTATTTCAGAACTCATCAATTATTTTTCACATTTATGAATTGTATTTCAGAACTAGTCAATTGAAGTTCAGTTTTATCAATTGTTTTTCAGAAATTATTAATTGTATTTCCGAAATTCACACCTGTATTTCAGAAATTATCAAACTGTATTTCAGAAATTGTCAATCGTATTTCCGAAATTATGATATGTATTTGAGAAATTTTTCTCTATTAGCTATTCTGAAATAGATTTCATTATTTCTGGACACAACTAAATAAATAATTAAATTTGCGTAATATTGTAGTTTCTGAAGTGCAAATAATATTTTGTGATATACAATTAAAATTTTCTAAAATACATTTAATAATTTCTGGAATACCTTTTTTCGATGCTTATAAGTTAGCTCGAAATGCTTTTATCATTCATTTAATTTGTAGCTATCACACATCTATAACAAGTCTCGTTAGATTAGAGTGTAGAGGTCTTGGCTGACAATCTGGTGGACTGGGTTAAATTTCATGTTTTTAAAAGCAAATATTAAAAAAAGTTTTCTCAATTTTTTCAAAAATGTTTTTTGAAATCTATTTTTTGCCAAAATAGTTAATGCAACGTTCTGCCAACGCATAACCGACCATCGCCAACGGTTTGCCAGCATTGTGCCGATTATATTTTTCTGTCTGGGATGTTGAACTTAAACCTATTGTATATTAACATAAATTAACACTATATTTTTATTTTTAGGAAATACATTTTTATTTTATTATAAGTTAACATTAAATTGAATTTTAGATAATGGTACCAATTTGTAGTTGTAATTATTATATGTTAAATCGTATATTCATAAACATTCTATACAGTTAGACGAGGTTTATGGAACTATATAACTTTATAAAGTGTTTATAAATTATAACTTAAATGTACAAATATATATGTTAAATGTACGTGAACAAATTGTTGATATGGACCCACAAATTGTATCTCAACTAATATTGGAATTATTGTACCATTACCATACATCAATATATATTGAATGATATACATATATTACAATATATGACACTGTATTATAAATATTGTTAATGAAGTAACATATCTGATAATATGTTTTATAGCGCCATACAGTTTTACATTATTCAAATTAAACCATATATGGAATTGTATTCAAAATGTTGATGTGGTACCAAATTTGACCATATATTGTTTAAATTGTGCCATATATGACAATATATTATTTAAATGATACCATATATGTCTATATATTAATATTGTTTAAATGACACCATATATCAATATATATGGGACTATATATGGTAGCATATATTATCATATCTGCATCTGTATTAAAAATGTCGTTCATCAGGTACCATATATGAGCATATATTGTTGAAATGGCACCATATATGACAATATATGGTTTAAATGGCACCATATATGGTAATATATTGCTTAAATAACACCATATATAAATATATATGGCACTATATATGGTAGCATATATTATCATATGTGGAACTGTATTAAAAATATTGTTCATGAGGTACCATATATGGGCATATATTGTTGAAATTGAACCATATATGATAATATATGGTTTAAATGGTACCATATATGATAATATATGGTTTGAATGGCACCATATATGATAATATATGGTTTGAATGGCACCATATATGATAATATATAGCTTAAATAACACCATATATAAATATATATCGCACTATATATAGTACCATATATTATCATATCTGGAACTGAATTAAAGATTTGGTTTATGAGGTACCATATATGACCATATATTGTTTAAATGGCACCATATATGATAATATCTAGTTGAACTGTCACCATATATAATTATGTATTGTTTAAATGATACCATATATATTAAGATATAGTTCTATATATAACTATATATGCCATAAGATCAACCATGTTATGTAATATATAATTATATATGCCATATCTAATATTATGAAGGCCGATATCTAATTAGATGAAATTATATATGGCATAATATAAGGAAAATTTTTCGGAAAAAACCTCATATATAATTATATATGGATATACATAACCACATGTCTAATTATATATTGTAATATATGCCATATATGATTATATATAATTTTTTTTACTCGGGAATGTATAACAAAATAATGCGTATTTCGTATTATATTTGTATGAGAGACCCACGGTCTCTTTCGGTCCCATGCACGGCATTTTTTTCTCCTGGGTCTCTATAGGCTAAACTTTTGGGAAAATAATCTACACGTAATTCTGACTTAGAGCTGTAAACTTTTTTTCAACGTGTGGAACAAAAATATTCAGAAACAGGCTCTTGAATTCAGAAAGTCTTGCAGTTTTCATACATTTATATGAAACTGCGACGGTCTTTTTCGGTCCCATGTACGGCGTTTTTTTGTTCGGGGTCCTTATGGGCTAACATTTTTCAGAAATAATCCAGACGTAATTCTGACTTAGAACTGTAAACTTTTTTTCAATGTATGGAGCAAAAATATTCCGAAACTGGTTCTTAAATTCAGAAAGTCCTGCACTTTGCATACATTTATATGAAAATGCCACGGTCTTTTTCGGTGCCATGTACGGCGTTTTTTTGTTCGGGGTCGTTATGGGCTAAAATTTTGCAGAAATAATTCAGACGTAATTCTGACTTAGAACTGTAAATTTTTATTCAATGTGTGGAGCAAAAATATTCCGAAACTGGTTCTTGAATTCAGAAAGTCCTGCACTTTGCATACATTTATATGAAAATGCCACGGTCTTTTTCGGTCCCATGTACGGCGTTTTTTTTTGTTCGGGGTCGTTATTGGCTAAAATTTTGCAGAAATAATCTAGACGTAATTCTGACTTAGAGCGGCAAACCTTTTCCCAATGTGTGGAGCAAAAATATTCCGAAACTGCCTCTTGAATTCAGAAAGTCCTGCACTTTGCATACATTTATATGAAAATGCCACGGTCTTTTTCGGTCCCATGTACGGCGTTTTTTTGTTCGGGGTCGTTATGGGCTAAAATTTTGCAGAAATAATCTAGACGTAATTCTGACTTAGAGCATTAAACCTTTTCTCAATGTGTGGAGCAAAAATATTCCGAAACTGGCTCTTGAATTCAGAAAGTCCTGTACTTTTCATGCATTTATATGAAAATGCCACGGTCTTTTTCGGTCCCATGTACGGCGTTTTTTTGTTCGGGGTCGTTATGAGCTAAAATTTTGCACAAATAATCCAGACGTAATTCTGACTTAGAACTGTACATTTTTTTTTCAATGTGTGGAGCAAAAATATTTCGAAACTGGCTCTTGAATTCTGAAAGTCCTGAACTTTTCATACATTTATATGAAAATGCGACGGTCTTTTTCGGTCCCATGTATGGAGTTTTTTTTGTTGTGGGTTAACATTTTGCAAAAATAATCTAGACGTAATTCTGACTTCGTTGTTCCAAAACTGTTATCCGTTTTCATTTATCTGATTTAGTTTTCAAGACGCGGGCGATAAACCAAATAAAAGCCCTTTTCTCTCTAGGAGGCTTAGTTTTCGAGAAAAACGCGATCTTAAAATCTAGCAATGTAAGTCGAAATTTAGTTTCGGTATCGGGGTATTATGGGCGGGTTTTGACTTCTGGTGTAAACATTTTTTTTTATCTCTCTTAGTTTTCGAGATATGGACCATCAAAAGTTTATTAATGCGATTTTCGCATTTATTTTTCCACATATAATTCATTATGACTTCCTTGTTCCAAAACTGCTGTCCGTTTTCATTTATCTCACTTAGTTTTCAAGATACGGGCGATATTCCAAATAAAAGCCCTTTTCTCTCTAGGAGGCTTAGTTTTCGAGAAAAACGCGATCTTAAAATCTAGGAATGTAAGTCGAAATTTAGTTTCGGTATCGGGGTATTATGGGCGGGTTTTGACTTCTGGTGTAAACATTTTTCCTCTAGCTCTCTTAGTTTTCGAGATATGGACCATCAAAATTTTATTAATGCGATTTTCGCATTTATTTTTCCACATATAATTCATTATGACTTCCTTGTTCCAAAACTGCTGTCCGTTTTCATTTATCTCACTTAGTTTTCAAGATACGGGCGATATTCCAAATAAAAGCCCTTTTCTCTCTAGGAGGCTTAGTTTTCGAGAAAAACGCGATCTTAAAATCTAGAAATGTAAGTCGAAATTTAGTTTCGGTATCGGGGTATTATGGGCGGGTTTTGACTTCTGGTGTAAACATTTTTTCTCTAGCTCTCTTAGTTTTCGAGATATGGACCATCAAAATTTTATTAAAGCGATTTTCGCATTTATTTTTCCACATATAATTCATTATGACTTCCTTGTTCCAAAACTGCTGTCCGTTTTCATTTATCTCACTTAGTTTTCAAGATACGGGCGATATTCCAAATAAAAGCCCTTTTCTCTCTTTAGTTTTCGAGATATGGACCATCAAAATTTTATTAAAGCGATTTTCGCATTTATTTTTCCACATATAATTCATTATGACTTCCTTGTTCCAAAACTGCTGTCCGTTTTCATTTATCTCACTTAGTTTTCAAGATACGGGCGATATTCCAAATAAAAGCCCTTTTTTCTCTAGGAGGCTTAGTTCTCGAGAAAAACGCGATCTTAAAATCAAGCAATGGAAGTCGAAATTTAGTTTCGGTATCTGGGTACTATGGACGGGTTTTGACCTCTGCTGAAAACATTTTTGCTGTAGCTCTTTTAGTTTTCGAGATATGGACGATCGATTATCAATTTTTCAAAAATTTATCATTTTTCAAAAATTTATCAATTTTTCAAAAATTTATCAATTTTTCAAAAATTTGTAAATTTTTTAAAAATTCGTCATTTTTTTAAAAATTTATCAATTTTTTTAAAAGTTTATTGATTTTTATAAATTTTTAAAAATTTTCGATTTTTTTATATAAAATTTACATAATTTTAGCAATTTTTATATTTTGTAGTATATTATGCTAAAAAGTACCAAAAACCTGCCTTTTGTAAATAGTATTAAAACCCGGTCTGACCGGGTAGACCGGTCTACCCTTCGGCCGGTCGTCCGGTCTAGACCGTAAAGACCGGGTAGACCGTAAAGACCGTTCGATCGGTTTTAAAACCCGGTCTACCCGGTCTTTCGGTCTACCCGGTCGACCGGTTCTGACCGTAGCCTCTAGTTAATTCGTTAATTCTGGGCTTCGTTAAAAGAGAAACTGAGGTAACAAAAAAAGTCGCCAACGATGTCGAAGATTTCCGCGGACAGTGGTATTTAGCAGCAACGACTAATGTAGGATATTTTTGTCACAAAAAAAGTTGACAACACATTTATTTTATGTGTGTTTTTTTCCTAGAATTGAAAAACAAAGCAAAACACAAGAAGCAGCTAACTGTGATCTTTTTTATGAAAATAATGTAAAACTGCCAAAAATATGAGGCAGTTATCTTAAATGCGCAGGTACAAAAAAAGCACTTAAAGAAGACAATTGCGTACATAATTTTGTAAAATAGAAAAGAAACCAAAATTTTGTGCAGTTATAGCAAATGTGCACTTAAGAAAAAGGCAGTTAAATCAAAACTACTGTATGTCTCGTTAGCTCAGTGGGTAGAGCATTCGTCTGCCAATCTGACGGCCTGGGTTCAAATCACGGCAGTACCAAAAAAAATACATATGAACTATTTTTAAATTTTATTTTGGAAAATATATTTCTGACTGGGTAGTTTTATAATAATCTTAATCTTAAAAAATACGGTTATAAAACAGCTTTTATTTTTAAAATTGAATGACTGTTTCATCAGTTTTTTTTTCTTGGATTTTGTAATGGACATTTTTTTCTAACGCAGTCCTTTTAATGCGTAAACCTGTAGAATTGTAGTATCAACAAAACCGCCTGGTTGTGCTACCGCCAGTTTGATGCAAAACATTTTAAAAATCAACGATATCTCAAAACAAGAAAATTTTACTTTTCAAATAATTATGTTTATTCAACAAATTTCATAAATTTTTAAAAAAATTAATATTTTTGCATTTTTCTATCGGCTTTAGCCGAAAATTGGCTTAGCCGAATATTGTCGTCGGCTGAATCGGCTTGGCAAAGGTGTCGGCTGGCGGCGGCTGACCGGCTTAAGTCGGCTGACTTGTATCTCTGTTCTAGAACTGATTCCTGGAATTCAAAATGGAAGGCTTCACTGTCGCAGAACCAGTTCTATAACTGGTTCTAGAACCGGTTCCAAAGCAACCTGTTCTAGTTTGGAGAAACAGAAACTGTTGCTTCTGGGACAAACTCAAACATAAACTATGCATGTCGCAAACTTTTTTGTAGAATTCGACTAGTACATTCCACTGATGATTTTTTTTAAATCGGGACAATATTAAGAATTCTGGATCATTTAAAATTTTTGTAATACCTAAGGTGCCCGACTTTAGGGACCTATGGCTTCCCTCCTGATAGGTCTATATACCCCAAATTCAAAACTTAAACTCGAATACAAGTTCCTAATTACTTCCAATGGGACAAACCGTTTAGAAAATCCAAAATTATTTCCATTTTTTCCAAAATCTCCCACTGTGTGGTGCTGACTGCTGTCTTGTTTTTTCTGGCAATACTGCTTCATTTTATTGGGGAGCAGTGTTGCCCGAAAAGTTTTAGCTCATTCCCATTTTGAATGTTTAAATCCTCAATGTTATACCCAATTAATTTTTTATTTAAACAAAAACTCAATTCAAAAGAAAAAATAGGATCTAAGTAGCATCGCTCTTAATTCTTGAAAATTATTAAAAAATGACTCGGCAAAGTAAATAAAATTAAATATTTTACGAAGAAATATTTACTTTTTCACTCGAACTTTTAAGGCCTCAAACTTTTGTTAAAATTGTGAAAGTAAAAAAATTGTATTATACGAAAGACAAATGACAATTAAGCTGAAATGTTATTGTTTCAAAATAAAAGCCGTACATTAAATTTTCGAGAGAAGAAATTCTACACAATTTTCGCTTGAAACTCATTATGGTGAAAAATCTTTTTTTCTAAAATTTGTATAGAATTTGACAAGTAAATACGAGTAGTTTTCAAAAACTAATAGTCTTTGTTAAGTGTAAATCTAGGGCTTGTAAACTCTTTTGGAAATTAAGTTTGCATAAGTCGAGTTTACACGATTCAGAAGGTACATAAGAGGTTATACGAAAACCTCTGGTTCTGTTTTGAACCTAAACAAAATTTATTTTTTCTGAGTCCTTTGCATGTAACTAATGGCCTAATTTTGTAAATCACCTGCGTTCATCACATCACCTACACTTCACTTCACTCACCCAACGCGGGGAATAAAAAATGTTATTTTATAAATCACTACGTATTCGTGATTGCTTTTTACGTTATCACTTGAATTGTCAAATACATACATTTAAGAGTTGCCATCTTTCTGCAAAAATAGACAAATTTTAACCGTTTTATGTTGGAATTCATATAATTTGTTATTGGTATCCCTTAAAATAGAATAAAAATCTAAACAAAAAAGAAAAATGTTCAAAATATCTTAAAAAAATGGTAGAAAAAATAATCAAAAATTCAATCAGCGATTAACAACCAATTTAATGATGCAAAAAATTTCCATTTTCCAAAAATTTGTTTTCCCGATTGTTTTTGTTTTTTTTTTTTTGAAAACTAAGCATCAAACTTTGGTGTATAAAATTGTCCCTACCCAGCAAAATATTGGTAATGACACCTCATTACTATCTGCATTACCAAAAATGATATATCATTACCTTTTGCATTATTTTATAATATAAAATAATGAATTCCTAATAACGGCCTATTGTATTCATTGTTTTTAAATATAAAATAATGACTTACTCGTATTAGTTTAAATAAGTACTTTTTACAAAGTTACATTTTTTTATTATATGTAAATATGTTTTATGTTTAAAAATTTAACGACGAGTCCTAAAATTACACACTAGAGAAAACTTAAATTTTTCTGAATGTATTTCCTTAAGTTAATAGTATTTGCGCAACTCCTTATTTTTAAGAATCAAGTAAGCAATCGGATAACCAGTTATAATTAAACTTTTTGTAAGCATGTGTGTAACCACTTATTATTCAAAATCTCATAACTACTTATTTCTCATTTTTTTCGTAAGCGAGCGGGTAAGCGTGACTACTTATAAAAACGACCACGCCAAACAAAAATAATGAGTTTAGACGCCAAAAAATAAGTTGTGCGGAGCTATGAATTTCTATTATATAACCACTTATTTGGTAATGAAAGATTTTGCTGGGTAGAATATGAATTTAAAAAAACCACACTTAAAAAATTGGAAAATAATTGCGGAACGCGAAAAAAGGTTTATGGTATAAAAAATTAATTAAAAAACTTAATCAGCGATTTACATTCTGCAAACAAATATATTGATGGAAGAATTTTCCTTTTTGAAAATTTTTTTCGCAAATTTTTTTTCCCGGATTTTTTTCTTTTTTTGACACTAGCCGCCGAAGTTAGTTGTATGAAATGGGTATTATAGTCCCTAGAATTTAAATTAAAAAAAACCGCACTTAAAAAATTGCAAAATAATAGCGGAAAGCGAAAAAAGTCTTTATGGTATAAAAATTGTACTGAAAAACCTTATCAGCGATTTTCATTCTGCAAACAAATATACTGATGTAAGAATTTTCCTATTTGCAAATTTTTTTTCCCGACTTTTTTCGCGATTTTTTTTTTGCAATTAGTCGCCGAACTTTGTTCTATGAATTGGGCATCAGAATCCCTAAATTATAAATTTAAAAAAGCCGCACTTAAAAAATTGCAAAATAATAGTGGAACGCTAAAAAAGACTTGATGGTAGAAACAATTAATTAAAACACATAATCAGCAATTAACATTTTGCAAATGAATAGATTCAAAAATTTTCCATTTTGTAAAAAAATTTTTCGCGATTTTTTTTTTGCAAACTAAGCACCAAAATTTCGTCTATTAAATCGGTATTATAGTCCCTAGACCATGAATTTAAAAAAACCATACTTAAAAATTTGCAAAATTATCGCGGAACGCGAGAAAAGGCTTTATGGAACAAAAAATTAATTAAAAACCTAATAAACGAAAAAACGGAAATTTTTCTACCACTATATTTGTTTGCGGAATGTAATTCGCTGGTTAAGTTTTTTAATAAATTTTTTTGTACCATAAAGCCATTTTTCGCGTTGCGAGATTATTTTGCAATTTTTAAGTCGTTTTTTTAAATTCATAATCTAGGGACTATAATACCAGTTTCATACACCAAAGTTTGGTGCTTCGTTTGCAAAAAAAAATCGCTAAAAAATTTTTACGAAATTGAAAATTTTTGCTTTATTATATTTGTTTGCAGAATGTTAATCGCTGATTGTGTGTTTTAATTAATTTTTTCTACCATAAAGTTTTTTTTCGCGTTCCGCTATTATTTCGCCAATTTTTTAAGGGCGGTTTTTTTTAATTTGTTATCTAGGGACTACAATACCTATTTCATACAACAAAGTTTGGCGGCTAGTTTCAAAATAAAAAATCGCGAAAAAAAAATTGCAAATAGGAAAATTATTCCATCAACATATTTGTTTGCAGAATGTAAATGGCTGATTAAGTTTTTAAATTAATTTTTAGTGCCATAAAGCCTTTTTTCGCGTGCCGCCATTATTTTGCAATTTTTTAAGTGCAGTTTTTTTTTAATTTATAATCTAGGGACTATAAACCCATTTCATACAACAAAGTGAGTGGTGAGTTGCAAAAAGTATTCGCAAAAAAAAATTGTCGAAAAAGAAAAATTTTTTAAGTAATATATTCGGTTGCAGACTTTTAATCGCTGATTAGGTTTCTTACTTCATTTTCTGCACTGTACTTTTGGAATAAAATTTTTGTAAAATAAAGTCGTGTTATAATTGTTTTTATTCCACTGGATTATCTTATCCATATGTTTTTCCAGCGTAATTATCGTTAATTACTTTTTTTCTAGTGTTTTTTCTTAAGTTTTTGCGATTTATTGCATTATTTTTCATTCAACACCTAAAAAATGAAAGTGATAATATTTGACATTTCACGTGATCAAAATAACAGTCTGGTGATTTACAAAATTTGCTTTTTCATATAACTTTGTTTAAAAACTACGTAAGTCAGCACGGACGTTCACCGCGTTCATCACCGGGATTTACAAAATACGAAATTTTAAAAAACTAGGTGAAGTGAAGTGTAGTGTTTTAAGAAATTAGGCTATAAATATTTCAGTATTTTGAAAATATAAATTTTTTTGATTAATTATTGAACTTGGTTGCTTTTCGTTATTTCAAGATTTATAAATAGTTAGAGAACATTTCTTCAATAATTCAAAACTTTTGTGGAAATTTTGAAATACTTTAACAGATCCAATTTGATCGACTATAATTTAAAATAATACGCTTATATCACGAAATTCTTCTTATTTTCGGCCTAAAACTAAATCTTTTAAAATTTGCAATTTTTTAATTTGTCCCCAAACCGAAGTCGAAATCCCCCAATTTGGGCCCAAATCCCCTTACCAGGCAACTCTGTTGAAACCTCATTTGACAAAATCAAATCCTACCTTGACAAAATTTCACGAAATAAAATCCTCCTTCGACAAAATTTCCCATATGCTAGCGACATCTACAGTTTGTTTAAAAAATTATCGATGTTGCGTCTCTATATTATATGTCTCTGATAAATCCACTCTACGGATTTGATGATAAAATTTCCAATCAGACTAATTTATTTTAAATTACAAATTTCGATAGACAATTTTAGGAGTTATTTATTAGTTATGCATATTTATATAATTTTATTAAACAAAAATAAAGAAAAAGCTTTATGACGTTATTGTAATGTCATTTCCCAGTAGCAAAAAATACTAGTTCAGAACCAGTTATGTACTAGTTTATTTGAACCAGGCAACTGGTACGAGTTCTGCCGCCTCTCCATACAAACAACTGTAGAATTAAACATGGAGATGTCATAGGAGTGGGGGCAATTGTCGCCAAACTCCCACTTTGGTACTAGTTGTAGAACTAGATTTGAAATTACAATTTAAGGGCGAAAAATAGGGAGCGAAACTGGTACTAATGTGGCACTCGCGGAACCAGTTCCGAAGTGACTCTTTGGAAATAGTACTGTACCAGTTGGTTGCTACCTGAATTATATAGATAAATAATAAAGGTCTTTCCTTTGATAAAACGCAGATTAGACCGATAGTTTCCTCTTACTGAGATAATTATATCCATTTACCAAGTGAAATTTAAAAGATATTGTTTATGATTTCCAATGACAATGACAATAAGACATTTAAGTGTTTATTTGCAAACTCAGAATGTATTATTAAAAACAAGTGTAGCCAAAACTAGTATTTCAAAACTCGTATTTAAAGAAATTTACTAAACTAGTTCTGGAGTGACTCTTTGGCACCAGTAGTGTAACGGTTGATTTACACCTCAATTCAACAAACAATAAAAAATTTTAAATGGTTGTTTGCAAACTCTTAATTTTGTTATTAAATTTTTAATTCAGTTAATTTTTTTAAATAGTCTCTACATACATTGATCGTATTTAACTAGTACACAACTGGTTCAAAATGATTATTTTGAGAACTAGTTCTGTAATTACTAGTCAAAAAACTAGTACTTTTTAGAACTAGTTTGACCATTTGCTACTGGGTTCCGTTAATTTGTACAACTCAGTTTACCGAATTCAATCCAATATCGGTACGTATTTTGAAAAGATTGCGGTAGTATTTAGTTGAATTTATTCTTTGAATTTTGTATTAGTTGTGAACGCGTCCAATTGAACGAATTTAGTGTACTAATTAGACTTGTGTCGTTCGTGAACGAACTAGTTCAATTGAACTAGTCACTCAATTGATCGAAAGACCTAGTTCACTACTAATTGCTCTTCTAGTTCAATCGTTAATTTTATTACCTTCGCCCGGGGATAATTTTATTTACTTTAATTAAAAATATTTTTTACACTAAACACTTTTCTTTTTTTCTTAAAATTCTTAATTTGTCTGATATTTTATATTTTTGTTAACTAAAAGACGAGCTATATGAATTAGCTACCCTATGGGGAAAGGGACCGGTCCAAAGTGACACGCAGGATAGGTCCCAAGGGGCAGAGACCGGTTCTTTATCGGTTTTTTTGTTTGAAAGAGACACGTCACTTTAACATGGCGTTGTCATTGGAAATGACCAATTGGCACAGTTTAGACACCTAGTGACACGTAAGGTGGTGTGTCTAAAAAAAGTTTTTCAAATAAACTAATTAAAAATAAAAAAAATCTACTTGGCGTCAAAGTAGGGCTCGATAACACAACCTCCTGCAAACGATCTACCGTCTGAGCTAATGTTGCTTGTACATGATGGCTGGCTGATGGTAAAGTTATATATTTTTCGTTTCTGTTCAAATAAAAAAGAAACAACAAACACTACAAGCAAATAAAAAAAAAATAGAAAAGAAAAAAATAGAAAAGAAAACAACATTAACACACACACAAATATAGTAGAAGTGCCTTGAAAGTGCCCCCGATTGACCAGTCATGGGATAGGTCCTTTAATGGCAGTTGACTCGTTTTTTGCGATGGCCATAATTAAATTAAAAAATCAATTAAAAATTACTTCAAAAAACTCTGATAATACCCTACGGGGAATGAGGCCCTCCAAGGACATATCCTGTGACCGGTCAACTGAAGGCATATTACTAAATTACTACAAATATGAACCAAAGAGAATGAATTAATTTTTTAAGTATTCGTTACTTTCACTGTTGATTTTAAAAAAACTTAACCGATACCGAAATAAAAAACAAACTTCGCGGCAAATTTTTAAAAATATTTTTTCTTATTTTACTCTTTTACTTATTTTTAACTTTATATTTTTCACGATTTGCTTATTTTAGTTCTTATTTTAAATATCTATAATTTTTTGCTAACAAATTTTAAGTTTTGTATTTTTAACGTTTTTTAATGTTAAAGCTGTTTTAGTTTTAACAATTGGTATTTCATTTAATTTTCTTTTTAACTTAAGGGGAACTTTTTAAATTTTTATTTATATTATCAGAGTTTTTGAGGTAATTTTCTAATTTTTAATTGATTTTTTAATTTAATTATGGCCAAGCAAAAAACGAGTCAACTGACATTAAAGGACCTGTCCCATGACTGGTCAATCGGGGGCATATTCAAGGCACTTCCACTATATTTGTGAATGTGTTAATGTTGTTTTCTTTTCCATTTTTTTTTATTTGCTTGTAGTGTTTGTTTTTTGACAACGCCATGTTAAAGTGACGTGTCTCTTTCAAACAAAAAGGCCGATCAAAGACGGGCCCCTGCCCCCCTGGGACCTGTCCTGCGTGTCACTTTGGACCGGTCCCTTTCCCCGTAGGATATAAATAAAAATTTAAAAAATTCCCTTTAAGTTAAAAAGAAAAGTGAAATGAAATACCAGGGCTGGCAATCGTTTCATAAAGTTAGTAGTTGTGTTTGTGCGGTAAGCTATCAACGTTGACATATGTCATTCCCATACAAATTTGACATTAGTAACGTTAATAGTTAACACTAAACGTTGGCTAATGTCAAATTTATATGGGAATGACATAAGCAAACGTTAATAGTTTGCCGCACAAACACGGCTAGTGATAAGTGATAACGTTATTTCAACGATATATCGTTAGGTTATTTTAAGGTTATCGGTATTTTAAGTTATTTTAGGGTTAACGGTATTTTAAGTTATTTCGTTAGGGTATTGTAAGGTTAAGAGTATTTTAAATAATTTAGTTAGGGTATTTTAAGGTTATCGGTATTTTACATTATTACGTAGTATATTTTAAAGATATCAGTAGTATCAGATGTGCCTATATTATTTAGTAATTAACTTTAAAAACAAAAACACCGAATAATTAAAAAATTATGTGTTTATTAAACTCAATGTACATTAGACCGACTCACGAAAAAAGTAAAAAAGTGCCCTGCTCAAAATAAACCTTGGTTTGTTTTATGACGATTCCCAAAATATTTCGGGTCTAGCATTGAGATCTCACGAGCTGGACCATTTTTAAAAAAGGTCTTTTTTAGTTTTTGTAAGAAATAAAAGCTAAAGCTAAGCTAGCTAATAAAACACAAAATTCATTGATATCTCATACATTGGAAAATCCTTTACGTTATCTCAATGTTGAAGGCAAAACTCTTTCACATCAGTAAGAATTCCGATTTTGCTGAAATTTTACATTTTGTTTGCTTGGATTGTGTCTGTCTTATAAAAGTAAGAAGTTGTTCAGTTTCTCAATTTTAAATACAATTTGACGCCTTTAGAGTTCGATTGATCTTTTTTTTCACTCAAAAACAACATTTGGAAATTGGATGAGTAGTTTTTTTCTTAACTGACGTGACCTTTTTTGCAAACAAACGATTGTTTTCAGCTTTTCGATGTTAAATTTCTTACATTTTAAAGACATTACAAAAATGTTGAAATATGTCATGCAAAATTGCCGTCTTTTACCAAATTTTTTACAATATTTTAAAAATTGTATGTAAAATGCTAGTTATTAAACTCAGAAAAGTGTACGATAATCGTTAATCATGTTATAGAATATGGGCAAAGGTTTTAACTAAAACCCTCTTAAGTTGACATATAAAAAAATATGTACGAAATCATTTTGGGCTTTTTGAGGTAGTTTTTAGTTATTTTTATAAAATTGAGAATAGCCCAGCAAAACCTTCTATTACCAGGTAAAGGGAAATGTAATAAGAAACCAAAAATTGTAACTACTTACACTTTGGTCGCATAACACATTATTTTAAAATGGGGGTGTCATTGGGGGTAAATGGTTGCCTAAATCGTACCGATATAGGCTAAAATAAGTGATTACGAAGAAAGTACTGAAATAAGTTGTTACTTGTAATATTAAATTCACTAGTTACCTAAAATAACTACATACTTTTATAGAGTGAAGTAAGTCATTACATATTAGTACATATTTCATTGGTTACATGTAGGGAATAAAATAAGACGTTACCAGTAATGACTTTGTTTAAAAGTACACCGATCCGAGCACTGTAATTAGATTTAAAATTTTTATTAAATTGTACTTTCGCATAATAAATAGTTATATTACGCAATACCAATAACTTATTATTTTTACTCTAATTAATAAGTTATTATAAAACGCAATTTCGGTAATATATTATTTTAAAGGCTCCAAATAAGTAGTGATATATCTTCATATCGGTAACTCATTATTTCATACCTCCCACATAAGTATTGATGTATCACAATATTAGTAACGTATTACTTTAGGTTTCTAAGTAAAACCAAGGGTAAAGGGGTACCCATTGCCAGGCAATGTGTGAAAAAGGTCAAACCCATTACCAAGGTTTTGCTGGGAGCATATTTAAAAAAACTGTTCCATTAATCTATTTAAAAAACACATAAATTTAATCTTCTCTTAATTAATTTTTGCAAATACAGGTGTGATGTACTTGTATTTTGGTTTGGTTTCTCTAGTGTTTTTTTTATTGTCAATGTCTATTATGCTTACTCGTACCCGAACAGTTCCGTAATTAGTATTTTTGAAATACTCATAGTTTAGTATTATGTCATAATTTTTGTGGCCACAAAGTTAAGTATTATGTGCACTTTGTAACAGTCACGGGACAGTGTTTAACGGCACCGATTGTCATTTTTTCATATAGATCTAATTATAGTGCACCTGTTCTGTGTTATATCACTACTTCAAATGTAACAGTACTAGTCACTTTTGTCAATTTGATGTTATGATACTTTTTCTCCAGTTATATGATATATCCAAAATTAACCAGTTAATGTTTTGCCTCCATTTCAATAGTCACGAGGTTGAATATTTTGCTGCAATTGCCACTTTTTGATGCACCGACATTTTGGTTCGCATAAGTTTTGTAACCAGTCCCCTATTCACCTATCACCGATTTGTCACTTTGGATCAATCGGCCCTTCATTTCCCGCAGGGAATTTAGTAATATGCCTTCGGTTGACCGGTCACGGGATAGGTCCTTGGAGGCAATTGACACCTCGTTCCCTGTAGGGTACTTATTCACAATTGTCAACCGAACGATGAGAAAAATTGTTTTGTGAACGATTAAACGAAATTGTCAAAGAGCAATTGAACTAGAAGAGCGAAGTAGTTCTTTACAACAAATCGAACTAGAAAGAGCGGTCACCAAAAAGAACTAGAATTCCCAAGTCTAGTACTAACTAAAAAAAGGGATTCATTCAATTTAAAACAAATCTGAATGCGATTGTTAATGAATTCATTCGGAAACTAATTAATTCTTCAAAGTTGTGTTAGTGCACAAAAAAAAAAAATAATACGTCAGTAAAAAATCGATTTGAAATCGATGTGACTAATTTTTTGTTGAAACATTGATTTAAGTTATCTTTATTTAACTTAAGAACGAATATATTCAGTACTTTAACTAATTTTAAGTGTAAACCAGTGTTGCCACCAGTAAAACAATAAAATACACAGCTCTAGGTCAAAAATTATCCAAAACTGTATAAAATTACACAAAAAATTAATATTCTCTAAACAGTTTCAAATAATCACTATTTTTGTAAAAAAAAAAAATAATGCATGCATTTAGACTGCTCACAGTGGTCCAGAATCGAAATAATTTGGAAACAATTCAGCCAACAACAATTCAGTTGGATGGCCATGAAATTTCACATTGTCGTAGAGTTTAACAAGTATTCTACTAAATTAAGGAATCGTGCGAAATTTTCAACGAAATGAGCTGTACCCAAATTATATTTTTGTACACTTTCTATTATTGCGCGCACAGCTTTCTCTATCGGAGATATTAGCATACAAATTCGAAATGTTAACCCATTCCTAAATGGGTCAAGATTTTTTCAAAATTATATTTTTACTTTGTTCTCTCAATTAAAATCTACGTAAATAATCAAAAATAAAAAAATTAATACAAAGATTTAAGGGTTTTTAATTTTTTTTTTTATTTGGATATAATTTGGAGAAAATTGGTCAATATTTAGACCCAGTTTACCAGCAAAGGTCATATAAATAGTCAATTATAGGGTGGCATTTATAATAAAAAGGGCCTTTGCATGTTAAATAAGGCGGAAATAATTATTTAAGATATTTGCCTCTGCCCCATTGTGCTGCTATAAGAAAATGTTTGTTTGATCAAAGCCCACCAACTGTTATGAAATCTTTGAAAATTAGTAGTCTTTTTCATTCATGAGAAAGTCAAAATCATAAAAAATCTTTCTTTCGAAAGATAAAAATATTATTTTGCATGCAGTTAGACAAATATTTCCTCAAAAAATTAACAAAATACGAGGTTTATATACAAATAAAATATTAATCAATATTTTTGAATTCCTCTAACTAAATTCGATTGCGTTTTGAAAAAATTTACAAAAGATGTTAAACAAAGAAACTCATTTTATCTACTGTCGGACTTCAAAGCATGGAATTTATTATATTTTTCAGTAAAATGTGAAATTACACAAAAACTAGACAAAAATGTCTTTATTCAAAAATTATCCAAGGAATGTATAAACAGTCCCGTTTTTGAATAATTATTCAAAAAGTGGCAACACTGGTGTAAACGTAATAAAACACTTTCCTATTTTTTAACATCCCAGCTAAAAATCGACAGATGTATATGAATACATACAGGTTAAATGTATGTTCATGCATGCTCATACACATGCATTCATGTCCATACATGGATACATAAATCTCCATACATGCATCATATATGTCCACACATGTGCATTAACGAAATTTGAGGTAATATCTACATACATGATCATGCATGTTCATGCGTATTCATGTGTGTTTACATATATGATGCATGTATGGAGATTTATGTATCCATGTATGGATATGAATGCATGTTTATGAGCATGCATTAACATACATTTAACCTGTATGTATTCATATATGTCTATTTTTAGCTGGGATAGTTATTTATATATATACCCGAGTAAAAAAAGTTAGATGTTATAAAATATAAACGTATCTTTTTTTGGTATAGTCTAAACAACAATTTGATCCGAAAAGTGGTGGATCTCATATGATGACATAAGATCTGAAAAATGGGTTTATCTTACTATATATAATTAGATTTAGTACAATAAAGTTACATTTTATTTGATACCATTAGACAAAAATACTTCATTCAAAGTTCGCTCATATTGCATTAAATCGTCCATTCTATTGAAATTAGTTTTTGATTGTCATTACGTCACATACAATTTTATATGATTAGATAAACCCATTTTCGGATCGTATTTCATCATATTAGATCTACGGTGCATATAAATGAATACAGCATGATCCACCATTTTTCGGATCAAATTTTGTTTTGGCCAACATCAGAAAAAGATATGATTGCATGTTGTACCTCATTAATTTTTTTAATAGGGTAGTCAAAATAATGTCTGTTGGCTCAAAAGAAAATTTGGATAGTGTAACAAAAATGGAAAAGCAAATGGATCACTACCCTTAGTATTGGTTTGGGCAGTTTTTTTTTCAATGATTCAGACTGTAACCACTATTATTCACTTACCTCTTTATATCATTCATAATATCAAAGTTTGGTGAGTTTTGAGCGAGAATTTTAGAATAATGTCCTATCAACTCTATTTCTTCCAAAAGTACATGATCCACACCATTTGTGTTATATGGTATGTTGTTTTTCGAAACATGTTCTTCAAATATTGATGCAAACGACTTTTCCAATAGACTTTCAATAACTACAGCTATTTCTTCATCCAATATGTTCATAGTTGGTAGAATGCGAATCAAATTTTTCTCCGATAAATGTGCTTTCAGTTCTGTATATAATTTGGACATACGCCGAAGTACTTCGTGATCATATGCCGTAGCATTTTCAGGCGCTTTCATATACTGAGCTCCAGTCTGTATCCAAATACAACGTTTGGCAAGTTCCTGGCTCATAAGTACCGTATTGTTGACTTCCTGCTCGACGACAGTGGACATGTAGGAATCTTTAAGATCATCCGAAAATAGTCTTAATAATACGCCCAATAACATATTCAATTCATCATCCTGGGCTGCTGAATAGTTCTTACAAAGTTCAGTATTTAAGCGATGACACATGGGCTGATAGCAGTTATCAATTATGTACCATTTTTCTAATAGAACTTTTTCTTCTTCATCCGCGGCCGTTAAAACTTGTGTAAAATCTTGGCTTTCTATAGTTAATGGCAGCATTGGCACACCTAGTGATGAGCCTAAAAATAATATTGGAATAATGTACGCTGACGATGAGTGCCGCGTTATCTCCGAAAGAGAATTGGCCGCTTCTTCGTGGCCACCTTGTGCCTCCAGTGGACTATGCGCCCAGCGGCTAGCTTCCATTAATCTGGCATAATTGCTGGCTTTGTTAACAGCATCAGTGTTATGTACATCAGAAATGAAAACTTCGAAGCCCTTGCTTTGGCACTTTTTCACCAATTGTTTATGCAAACTGAATACCACACGCTTGTGTTTCTTGTATTCGGGACTATTGTCGGCCAATATATAAATAACAATTTTTTTATTTCTTTCAATTTTTCTTCCCGGCAGAGGCTTTCCTTGGAGTATAGATAAATAGGTTGTAGCTGCATTTTTTGATTCTGGTGAATCAGTTTGTGCATTTGTTTGTGCTGTATTCGCATCGGTGGCTGGTGTTATTGTTATATTTTCTAAAATTATATTTTAATCTTTTAGTAAATATCGTCAGTTAAAATGCAAAACAACTTAACATCACTTTTCATAGGTTTACAGGAGAAGCAAATAACGTTGTAAATTTAAAAATATTTCGAACATATAACATTTTTTTCCATTTTGGCTTAAAGCATAACAACCGATCTATTTCAGTGGGGAAAATATTTTTAGAATAATTTGTAAAGTTATGTCTGTTACGTTATTTTGCATTTGTGTTTTCTGTAGTGGGCTTCTCTAACTTCTTAACGACAAAATTCCGTAGTTAAGTTGTCAGTTTATTACGAAAACTTGACAATTTAACTACCAAATTTTGTCGATAAAAAGTTAGAGAATTGCAATGAATTATAGTCATTTAAAAAAAAAAAATTAACAAACGGCACAAGTGTTAAGCAATTTCGAAATATAAATACAATTTCAGGTTCAGTAATTAAATGAGGGATTTTTCTTACTTAATTTTTCAAAATTTGGAGAAAATCGGTTGGTATTCGCACATACACACAGAAAAATTAAATGCCAACCGAATCGGAAAGTGTATTTTGGTTGCTACAATCAATAAATTCAGTTATCACAACCATATTCAAAGGTGACTACCCGAGTAAAAAGGATTTTATCTCTATATATAAAAGAATAACGTTACTGACTGACTGACTGAACATCGCCCAGCCCAAACCGCTGAAGCTAGGAAGTTGAAATTTGGTATGTAGGTTCCTCCTCCGGTCCCCTAAGACGGGATTTTTGGAAATTCCTATCGGAACGGGCAAAAAGGGGAAAAGTCTCCCCCTTGGCGGCCTGGCAAAACCCCTTTGGCTCGAAAGCTGAAATTTAAGATATGTGTTCCTTGGAGTATTGGCTAACTTTTCTGGAAAGTACTTTCTGGAATTTTGGACAGGGGCGTTGTAAAAATGGGGGTTAAAAAGGGGAAAAAGGCCCCCCTTTTGGAATAAAGGTTCCTCCACTATCCTCCAGATATCCACCAAGACGGGATTTTTGGAAATTTTTACAGGGAGGGGCAAAAAGGCGAAAACTGCTGGAGCTACGAAGTTGAAATTTGGTATGTAGGTTCCTCGACCGGTGTAGACGTCCGTTGAGACGGCATTTTTGGAAATTCTAATCGGGAGGGGCAAAAAGGGGACAAAAAAAGTACGTTTTTCCAAAAAAGTACCTTTTTCCAAAAAAAGTACCTTTTTCCAAAAAAGTACCTTTTTCCAAAAAAAGTTCCTTTTTCCACAAGAAGTACCTTTTCCACAAAAAGTACCTTTTTCCAAAAAAAAGTACCCTTTTCTAAAAAAAGTACATTTTTCCAAAAAAAAGTACCTTTTTCTAAAAAAAGTACCTTTTTCCAAAAAAACTACCTTTTTCCAAGAAAAAGTACCTTTTACCCAAAAAAGTACCTTTTTCCACAAGAAGTACCTTTTTCCACAAGAAGTACCTTTTTCCACAAAAAGTACCTTTTTCCACAAGAAGTACCTTTTTCCAAAAAAAGTACCTTTTTCCAAAAAAGTACCTTTTTCCAAAAAAAGTACCTTTTTCCAAAATAAGTACATTTTTCCAAAAAAAGTACCTTTTTCCAAAAAAAGTACCTTTTTTCAAAAAAAAGTACCTTTTTCCAAAAAAAGTACCTTTTTCCAAAAAAGTACCTTTTTCTAAAAAAATTTTACTTTTTCCAAAAAAAAGTACCTTATCCAAAAAAAAGTACCTTTTTCCAAAAAAAAAATACATTTTTGCAAAAAAATACCTTTTTCCAAAAAAAGTATCTATAATTTAGTTGCAGATCACAAAAATAGAATAATAATAAAAATCGCTTCGTCCGGAACGGCGGGGTCGTCAAATGGCAAATATTTTTGGCAAGCGAAATGAGGGGTAAGGAGGGGTTCAACGGAGTATATTTTTCTTGGCATAACTATTATTAGGTCAGAGATTATGAAAATCGTAAAAACTTAAAAATCGCTTCGGCAGAAAAAGTATGGTCGTCAAAGTGTTAAAATCAAATTATTATTATTTGAAAGCTTAGGATCATAGGTCTAACATATTGAAAAATTATTTTTTTATCACACGATTTGAGTAAGTTATTGCAAAATGTAGTTGCTTCCTATTATTTTTTGGCACCCCAAAAAACACAAAAACACGTCTGTCTGCGACCTTATGTGATATAAATTCATCAAAGTGGATGTCAAGGAAAGGCAATTGAAAAATGCACAAAATATATTTTTTTCCAATTTTTTATCTCCCTTAACTTCGGAGAAAAGTGGGATTAGTGTATGTGTCCCACTGGCGAATGATCCCCCTCTACCCTATATAGAAAACAGGTAATAAATTATGCTTCAGAACCAGTGAAAGGAGTAATTTTTAAGTTAGGTATTACTTTTATATCCAAATCACAACATTTAGAAGATGAACGCATGAATACTTTTGGAAGTTCCTTAGAATAACTTATAATGGAGCAGTAAAATAACACTAACTTAAACTTGGGAAGCAATGAAATGAGTGATAATAAGGAATAATTTGCGGGGTAATATTGGGTAAATAAAAAAAAATTAAGAAAATGTAATTAAATGCATTATATTTCTTCACTGGGTCCACTAAACGACATTAAGGTGGATTGTTGAATGAATTGGATAGTGCAATAAATAAATTATGATCAAATGGAAATTTGTTTAAAAGCAATTTGAAAATTCTGAATTCAGAACAATTTTTTTTATTAAGAATATGATATTTAATAGAATCGGACCAATTTAAATATATCCTATTTTAAGATAGACCACCATATTGAACTTTTATACAATTTTTTAAGCTAGATAGTCTAAGGATAAATCGCAAGTAATGTGAAAACACTTTAAATTCTTTAAATCACTTAGGTTAAATACACACAGGGAAAATTTTTGTCAATTTACAACTATAATTCGGTTACTTTGACTGAATTCGGTTGGCGCAACTAAACATTGGTGTTTACAAAAATAATTCGGTAAGTACAAATGAGTTTTAGTTGTAACGCCTAAAATATTTAGTACCCGGTTAAAAAAAATGAATATGGAGCTTAATATAATCATACATAATCTAATATGATCTATATACAGTCTTATCCGAAAAATGGCCCATGTATTCTATCAGTTGAATTATAATTGTACTAGTACAGATCTAAGATGATAAAACTGTATAAATATTAGATATAATTGTATCCGAGAAATGGCGCGATATATTTGCATTAGATGATGCATTATTGTATTACATTGTATCGTTTTTGATCTGAACTGACAAAATTACATAAAAGTCATATAGAATTGTATCCACATTTTTACCTGATATAATTGTATCAAATAGAAAATCCTAATTTTTATCAGATACTATTATATCTGATCGAAAACTGGATGTAATTATATTTGATTTAAATATAATTGTATCAGATTAGTTCTAAATTATTATCCACTATCGTATACAATTATGTCACGCCATTTCTCGGATACAATTTTATATGATGTAAATATAATTTTATCTAAACTTAAACAATTAGACTAAAATCGATATGATTATATGGGCTGCGTTGTTAGCGTGCCTTAAAGGTGAGAATTAAATTGCTTTTATATAAAATAAAACAAAATATTTGTTGCTAAGGTAAAATAATTGTTAAGGTAAATTTATTATAGATAAGTCGTATTCGTGGTTGATGGGCCGCCCCCCTCGATTTTCTAAAATTAGCTTTTTTTAAATACAGTTTTTTAAAATAAAAACCTTCACTCACTCAGCCACCACAAATAAATAATTCTGAAACAACAATAATTCTTGACAATTACGTGTGTATGTCAAGATAATTTGGTAAAGTGCGCACATAGGTAGGTGGACCCGTAAATAGTTTTGTTCATTTGTGTTTTGAATGAAAATAAATAACGTAAAGCAGGGTTGGCAAGCGATTTATAATATTAAAGATAGCGGGCAAAGCTACGTATCTACGTTGTTAGCGTGCATTGAAGTTTTTTTTAATTCCAGTTTATGTAAAGGTAGACCTGGCAATTCAAGTAAATTCACAAATTCAGTTGGAAAATTTACTGCGTCGGTTTCTTCCACCGGTGCTTCGTTACCTGCAGTTTAAATATCAGAATATATAAGTTCCATTCTTTTTCTAAGGTTTTTTCTCTTTTAGAAAATTTGTTTAACTTTTTGGAGAGTATGTTTCAATGCTACATATAAGTTTCATATTCCGTGGATAGTGTTTGAATAGGTAATTAAAAGGGGTTCTTCACCCCTTTTTGTTCCTCCCAGTAAAAATCCCAAATATATATAATCTTGCCTCAATCGCATGCGAAATTTCAAGTACCAAACTCCGGCAGTTTGAGTCATTCAAATTCCATTCCATTTTGTTTAACAATTTCAGTGTTCCAATGCAACTCTTTCCAAGATTCCATTTCGTTCACCATTCCATTGCATTTCGTTCCCATTATCTGTTATTCCAATTCCAGTCGCTTCTCTTTCCATTCCATTTCTTTGCACTTGCTCCGTTCCATTCCTCTTTTAACTGCAGTGTTTCAATTGCACTCGTTCCCCATTCTATGCCATCTCGCTCCTCATTCCATTTCGTTCTATAGTCCATTTCGTTCCCTATTCCAATCCATTTCCATTGTCTATAATTTCAATTCCACTCGTTCAACGTTTATATCCATTTCGTTCAACTTGTGTAGTGTTTCAATTCCACTCGTTTCCTATTTAGTTTCTTAATTTTAGTGTTCCATACACTCGTTCTTTAAATTTTAGGTTTCTAGCTAAAGACGCAGATGTTCGGGGGGGGGGGGGGTGGCAAGTTTCCCCTTTTTAGCCACCATTTTTACCACGTTCCTATCCAAAGTCCTAAAAATGCCTTGTCGATAAGTTTTTACGATTACGAGTTTCTAGCCGAAGGGTTCGGCTAGGCCATCAAGGTGGAGAATTATTCTGTTTTTACCCCTCCCGGTAGGAATTTCCAAAAATTTCGAGAACGTCTGCGTTGGAGGAGGAACCTTCTACATACATAATTTTAGGTCTCTATATCCAGTAGTTTGCCCAACTCGGCAAATACCGAATTTAAGCTCCCTAGTTCTAGCAGTTTGGCCAGGCCGTTAAGGGGGAGACTTTTCCTGTTTTTGACTCTACCTGTGGAAATTGCCAAAAATCTCATCTTAGCGGATGTCTACAATAGACGAGGAACTTTAGTACCAAATTTCAACTTCTTACCTCCAGCAGTTTGGGCAGGCCTTTAAGCGGTACCTTTCGCTTCATTTATCCCCATTTTTGCAATGTCCCTGTCCAAAATTCCACAAAGCACCTTCCCGATAAGTGAGCCCATACTCCAAGGAACATATGTTTTACATTTCAGGTTTCTAGCCAACTTTTACTATTTGTGCCCCTCTGGGTAGGGATTTCCGAAAATTCCAGCAGTTTGAGCAGGCTGTCAAGTGGGACACTTTTTCTTTTTTTTAATTTAGGCTGGAGGAGGAACCTAAGTACCGAATTTCAGCTTCCTAGTTCCAGCAGTTTGGACAGGTCGTTAAGGGGCCACTTTCCCTTTTTGAGTCCCTATTTTATAACGACCCTGTCCAAAATTCAAAATAGTATCTTTCTAATAAGTTAGCCCTTACTCCAGGGACCCACATTTTAAATTTCAGGTTTCTAGCCGAAGGGGTTTTTACAGGCCAACAAGGGGAGGCCTTCTTCTTTTTGTAAAATGGTACTAACGTGAAAACCATATGGTTGTGTTTGGATGAGCCCCCTGACTACTACTCCACCGATAAAATTTGGCTCATTGGGAAAAATTTATGGCGTTTTTTTTGAATTTCGGTCAATTCGTCAATTTTTGACCATTTTCAGCCCATTTAAGTCGCTTTTCCTGTATTCAAAATTTCTTGTGTTATCTTTATACGGCTCACAATTACTATTTCCACCATTAGAACGCACATTTCAACTGAGAAAATCAAAATTTTTAGCCTATTTTCATGATTTTTGCCCTTGCCAATGAACAAGCAAACGATATAGAGCTGAAGTCCTTGCTAAATTCTTCGCAGTCTGGTGTGTCATTTAAAAAAATCAATCGTCTACCTGAGGTAGACGCACAAATATTTTGCGATGTATCAACTAGAGGCCAGTATGAATGTTTTGCAAGACATTCACAAAACATTTTCTTATACAACACCAAAATATTTTTTTTTGTTTTCTGTTTTATTTATTTATTTTTTTGTAATGATCTGAATTTTAACATCTTGTAAATAACTACAATAAAATGGTAAATTTTTGTTATATTTAGTATTAAAAATCGTCAAATCTCTCATCAGCGCATGCAAGAGAATATTTTGTAAGACATTCATTCAGCCCTCTAGTATCAACACAAAATATACGACCTTACATTACTCTATCGTTTCGAAAAGCTTTTTTTCAACATTTGCATGGTCTGGCTCATTCGGGAACAGTGGATCTGGTAAAAATTCGATTTGTGTGGCTGTCAATTTCAAAAGATATGCGTGATTGGACTAAGTGCTGTATTTCCTGCCAATCGTCAAAAATTCAACGTCATGTAAAAAGCCCACTAGATAACTTTCAACTACCAAATCTACACATGAAAAATATCTGTATCGATATCGTTGGCCCTCTTCCGTTGTGTAAAAACTTCAGGTATGTACTAACTTGTATTGCATATTCACTAGATGGACAGAAGCCATACCACTAGAAGACTAGAAGACCACTAGAGTCAGTTGCTTCAAGTTTCCTAAATGGTTGGATTTCTAGATATGGTGTTCCAGAAAACGTTACTTCACTCTAAAAAAAGTCAGTAAATTCAGCAAAAAATGTTGCTGTGTCAGCAAATTTTTAGTCAGCAGCGTGCTTACAAAAAAGTTGGTAATTTCAGCAAAATCAGCGAGCTGATTTTTACCAAAAAAAAATAGTAATCTCAGAAAAAGTTTTGCTAACAATTATTTCACTGCAAATGAAAAAAAACCTTGCTAAGATCACTAAAGTTTTTGCTGAATATTAGTAGACTGAAAAAAACTCAAAAAACTTGTAGCGAAATTTTACTTTAGTTAATTTATTTGCTTAAAATTTAAATATGGAAATTCTGTAGAGTTGTTTTTTTTTTAAATTATCATTTCCGTTGTCTGCACTACATCTTGACTATCTGGTTGTCGTCCACGCTATGAATGCGGTTATCAGCACAATTTTTGTAGCAAAATAAATTAGTAAAACATTAGTTCAAAATTAGTTTAGTGGTAAAAAAATATAACTAAAACTTTTACTGAAAACGGAATTTCAGCAAAAAAAATTGCTGAAAATTAGTACACTTGATATATGTACAAGAAGTTTTACTAATTTTTCTACTGACTTATTTTTTTGACTGTACTGATCAGGGGCGACAGTTTGAAAGCTTATTATTTATAGGCGGGGTATATTAAATTGACCAGAAATGCGCCAAAGGAGTATTTGATAATAAGAAATTATGCTTTTTCAACAGAAAACAAAATTTATTAAATTTTTTGTGAAGAATTTTTTTATATACAATGCACGGTTTGGAAGCGAGAAAGTGTCAAAGATAAAATTTCGTAAAATTTAAAAAATTAAAGAGAAGTAATTTGTGCCTAAACCTAGTAATTTTTATGCGCTAGATTTCGTGATTCACCCTTAAACTATTTTGGCCCATATCGCCTAAAGTAGGGAACGAAAAAAAATTTTGTAAAAGAACTTATTGTTTATTTTTCGTGAGGAACACATGGTATAAATTTCATTGCAAAAAAGCTTAGGCCGGTTAGAGGGTTAAAAGGTGCTCCCATGTTTTCATTACATATGATGCTGTTAGAAAATTCATTGCAGCGTCCATATGATGGTCCCTATAAGGTAATTAGTCGTACGGATAAAATTTTCAAAATTATGATAACTGGAAAAGAGAAAGGCATTTTGGTTGACCGCCTGAAACCAGCATTTATATTTCAAGAGGATTCAGTTAATAAATCTCAGATAAAACATAAAGAAGTTCCCGGTCAAGAAGATGAATTTTATAAAGGAATCAAGCTTCGTTCTGGTCGACGGGTTACTTTTGCCTTACCTTGAATGTCGCTGTCACTAGGGCGGGTGTACTGTGGCGATAATGTAATTTAATTGTGTTAATTTCCTTAATTGTTAAGAATATTTAAATTAATTTCCCAAGTAAAAAAGTGTTGATATAGTCATATATTATCATATAAAATTTTTTATACTTATATACTGGAACATATATACCAAGATATAATTATATAAAATTTTACGAAATTATATCTTAAATATATAACTATATCTTGTTATATATTGCACAATATATAGTGCTACATATTATAATATCCAATTATATGTAGACCTATACATAGTTACATATGTCTCATATAATTATGTATAATTGTATCGAATTATATACCATTATATCCAGTTGGATATGATTATATTATATTTGATACATTTGGATGAGGACAAAATCCGGATAAAATTGTATCAAACCATATCTTATTCCATCTAATTAGATCTAATTGTGTCAAATTAGATCTAATATGATCATAATACGATCTAATTTGATACAATTAGATGTTCTAATTTTTCGGATGTAATTATATATAATATCAAAAGTCATCTAATTTTTTTTACTAGGGTTATAATTTTCTACTTTATGACAAAACCAATTTAAAAAATAATTTTTTAAAAAACGTAGAAAACTTCAGAATTTTTTATTATTTTTAATTATTCATTTTTGATTTTCAATTCAAAAGCACTGTAATAAATTTTGCGTTCCTGTTAAAATAAACTTTTTATAAAAAATTAGCTTTGGTGATTTAATTAATCATTCTAAACGGAAAAGCTAAATACTGAAGAGTATGCTCTATCCAAATAAAATATAAAAAAAAAAAAATCGAAAGCAAAATTTTTCCTATAGTCGATACCCCCCTTCAACATTATCTTAACCCGAGTAAAAATAGTTATATAGGAAATTATATAATTTAATATGGATTAACATGTTTATATATAGTCAAGTGTAACACTATATCTTTGCGGATATAATTATGTATAGCTTTGAGTTTTTCAAAAATTTCTTATATGATGTCATATATAGATCAGTATAAATATACATGTCCCCATATATATTTATATGTGCCATATCTACTTACATATGCTATGACAATTTTAATACATCCTCATATATAATTAAAAATGGCTTTATCGGAAAATATATAAAGTTTTATATAGCTCAATGTTGAATTTTTTTTCTAAGTTGTTTTAGATATGTTTAAGTATAGCGCAATGTAAAAAAATTCTGCTTTTTTGAGATATATTTACGTATGATTTTAAAATATAAAAGGCGTACTCATTATAACTCCTAAATTCCTTGTAAACCTTGTATTAATACAAGCCATATTTTTATGTAAGGAATTTGACATTAAACTCATAAACATACCCGGTTTACACAGTTTACGGGTAGAATACAAGTTTATATGAGAAGGCTTAAAATGCTTGGTTGCAATTATGTTCAACTTCTTCTAAATACTTAAATTTTTAATTATTAACTTAAGGGTGTTATTTTTCAGTACTTTTTAATTGTTTCTGTTTTGATCTTGAAATATGAAGCGTTATATAATTATGTCTTTCTACATCAAATTAGATGTAATTATATCGGGTCAAAATCCGGATAAGATTCTATATGATTTAATATATTTAGATCTTATCCGGTATAATTTTATCCACCATTTTCCGGATCATAGCATATCTCCAATTATATTAAATAAGATATCATTACATATGACATCGTATTATTTTTTTTACTCGGGAATTTAAATTTTTAACATTGTGCAATCCTACTTCTTTTGATGGTAGAGGGTAATCAAAAAAACCAAAAATATTCACAGAAGAAAAAATTATTCTCGATTCAAAAGTTTGCTGACCCAGGTGAAAATGTTCATATATGGCTATATATGGCAACATATATGGGTTCGGATCCGAAATTTGAGGGTATATGGCCATATATGGAGATATATGAATGTTCATATAAATTTTTTTTTATTTTTTAATAAAAATATTGCTTTTTTCATTCAAATTAAATGTAAATATTATAATTCTATTCATACGTTACTGATGAATTTGTACATTTAAATGAAATTAAGAAATTATGAAATTTTTAATGGACATAAACATTTTACTTCAAGTTTAGAAAATATTTTATGACTGATTTTTGATTATTTAATGATTGTTTATACACTAATAGAAAAAACTGTGTAAAAATTTTAGTTAAAGCTACTAAAAATTAGTTCAAAATGAAATACTGCTGAATTATCAGAGTAGTTTTGCTAAATATAAATAAGATAGGAGCAGCAAAAATAAAACTGTTTAATATATTTACAAAATTTGAGTTATAATTGAGCTAAATTTCAGTGATTAGAAAATAAAATTAAACTGTAGTAGTAGACAAAAAAACATCACATAAAATTTAAAATTTTCAAAGTTCCTTTTTCGTTTTTTGTTTATAATGGAAATACAAATCTAGCCTTCTGAAATCAACAGTTTAATATTTTTAGCAAATATTTCTGTTGATTTTATAAACTGCTATTTGCATTGAACAAAATTTAACAAAAATTTTTTTAGATACAACAGTTTGTTTTAGCCATTTTTAGTTTACTAATATTTTTAAAAATTTTCTGCAGATTTTCTAAATTTAGAAATTTAGTTATCAATTGTTTTTCTGATTTATCAATTGTATTTCAGAAATAATCAATTGAATTTCAGTTTACTCAATTGTATTGTAGAAGTTATGAATTGTTTTTCAGATTTACCAATTGTATTTCAGAAATAATCAATTTATTTCCAGTTTTATAATTGCTTTTCAGAAATTATCAATTGATTTTCATATTTATCAATTGTATATGTATCAGAAACTACCAATTGTATTTCAGAAATTATAAATTGTATTTCAGAAACTGAAAATTGTATTTCAGAAATTTATTAATTGTATTTCAGAAATTCGCAATTGCATTTCAGAAATTATCAAATGTATTTTACAAATAATCAATTGTATTTCTGAAACTGGCAACTGTATTTTAGAAATTGCCAATTGTATTTAAGAAATTATCAAATGTATTGTATTTCAATATTTTTTGAATCCGCTCACGTAATTACCCCCATGATAAAAAAAAAAAAACTTAAAACATTACCCATATATGGAATAATATCCCAGCAAAATCTTTCATTACCAAATAAGTGGTTATATAATAGAAATTCATAGCTCCTCACAACTTATTTTTTGGCGTTTAAACTCATTATTTTTGTTTGGCGTGGTCGGTTTTATAAGTAGTCACGCTTACCCGCTCGCTTATGAAAAAATGAGAAGTAAGTAGTTATGAGATTCTGAATAATAAGTGGTTACAAACATTCTTACAAAAAGTTGAATTATAAGTGGTTATCAGACTGCTTACTTGATTCTTAAAAATAAGTAGTTACACAAATACTATTAGCTTCAGGAAATACAATCAGAGAAATTAAAGTTTTTGCTAGTGTGTAATTTTAGTACTCGTCATAAAAATTTTAACCCAAAACATATTTACATGTAATAAATATAAATGTATAAAATTTAACTTTGTAAAAAGTACTTATTTAAACTATTGCGAGTAAGTCATTATTTTATATTTAAAAGCAATGACTACAATAGGCCGTTATTAGGAAGTCATTATTTTATATTACAAAATAATGCAAAAGGTAATGATATATCATTATTGGTAATGCAGACAGCAAAGGGGTGTCATTACCAATATTTTGCTGGGATATGAATTCATATATGAAGTTATATGGAATATATGAACCAATATATGGACCAATAAATGCAGTATATTATCATATATGGATTCATACATTTGAATTTATTTACCCATATATGCTTCCATACATAACATATATGTTCATATATGATCATACATTAAACCATATATGCTCATACATGAAACCATATATGACAATATATGAACATATATGAACATTTTCACCTGCGGAGTTTTTTGCAAAGAATATTTTGTGTTCCTATGCAAGGGGTATACCAATTGGATATTTAATGTTGTTGCTTGTACGAAAAACTTGCAATTTTCTCTGTATTTGCGAAATTGGATTGGTGGGAGATTTTGGATTCTTTTGGATTCTGGATGTGACCTTCCAGCGCTATATGATATATTTTAAAACTACTGCAAGATAATGAAATTTTCGAATTTGAAGTACTGGCAATACATAGTTTTTTTTTTAAATTAAGGTACTTGAAAACCCTTTAATTTTTCGTATTTATAGTATCAACAAAATACTGAATTTTTCATTTTTAAGGTACAGTATTTTTTGTATTAACGACGGTTTGCCAACGTCAAAAAATAGAGTCGTATAACCGTTTAATGGTGTTATCATTACGACGTTGAAAGACTGCTGTAAACGTTGAAATTCAGTCGTTGTGCCAACGTATGTGCTGTCGTGTGCAACGTTTTGCCAACGTTTTGCCAACGTTCCGCCGCCTATATTTTTCTGAATGGGTACTTGGTCACCAATTTTATTTATTGGATTTTTCACCTATTCCAACTTTTACGAAGGCAACAACTGCACTTAGAGGTATATAGAACAGAGCTTCAATGGATGATATCCGAATAGGTGGAAAACTGGAACTAATGCATGGAATTACAACCTAGTTTCGATTAAAGTAAGATGCTCATTTTCCATGGAAGGGCTTTGTCAGAACCTAGATCTTTTCTTTTGGAGAATTCCTAGAAACTAAGCTGTTATTTTCAAGAGAAAGTCCCCAAAGGATTTTATAGTAAGTCTCTCGTAATTAAAATTTATAAGACGATAAGTTTTCTAATAAAGAAACCTCAGAAAGGTGCTCAGCACCTTTTCCTATAGAAAAAATTTCAGACTCTGAAGGCTTTTCCTCTTAAGATTCTGAGGACTTTTACTGTAGAAAAATTCTCAGATTCATTGGATTTTTACCTATTGAGGAATCTGTAGAGTATTTTAGAAAAAAGACTCACGTTTATGGGATTTCCTGTAAAAAACTCTCAAAAGTTAAAAATTTTTTCCGGTAAAAAATTCCCTGAATTCTGAGTACTTCAATTCTGGGTAAGTTTTCTGCAGAAAAACTCTTGAATTCTAAAGACATTTTTGTGGAAAAACCTTTAAAAAAATTCCCAGATTCGGAGAACTTTTTATTTGAAATAAAGTATATAGAATGTGAGACTTTTTCGATGGAAAAACTCGTTAAAGTTTGGGAAAAGTCGTTAAAATTAAGAATAGTCCTCAGAAGTTTTTCTCTTTAGGAAAATGTTTCTATATAAAAAAAAAAGACTTTCGTAACACAAGGCTACGTTTTCAAAACCTGAGGATTTTTCTGTGGGAAGCATTTCTCATGGTCTTATGGTTTTTCCATTTTCTTCTTTAATAAATTTTTATTTATATTTTGAAAATAATATATTTATTTACTTTTGTAACATTGATCTATTCTGTTTATATTCCTAGTTAATAAAACAAAATAAAATAGAAACAGTGTTTTATTTAATTCGGTAGGAATTTCTATCAAAATTCGGTCGGATCTACTAAATGTTAAATTCGATCGGGGGTCCCAAAGTAATTCGGTAAGGACTACTTTTTACATTTTACTGGTATAGTAGATATAATTGTAAATGTCGATAGCTACCACCGAATAATGTGATAGTACATGTGACTACCAAAATTGGGTTGGCAACAAATTCGGTTGTCGCAACGAATCTGTTCTGTACGTGTAAATACATGGCATACATACGTATATGTGTGGCATATACGTGAGATAAATTATCATATCATGAATTCATATATGAACAATATATGAAATGTATTGTCATATATGGTGTCATATATTTACATATATTTAAAGACTCGGTCTAAGTGTAAGCACTATTTTTGCTGAATTTTCTATTTTGCTGATTTTTGCAAAACGGTGTTGCTGACATTAGCGGTTTTCCTGACTATAAATTTGCTTCGTAATCAAACTCTTCTGCTGACTTTACTGACTTTTTTGAGTGTACATGAGTTTACAAGACGTGTCGCATAAACCCAGCAGTATTTTGCTTCAAGAAAAAAAGTGTTATTATGCGAGTGTAAGTATATAAAGTGTATGAAGGGTTGTTAAGCATTTTAATGACTTGGCTTTAATCATACATCAAGCTCCGAAAAATGTTTACCTTTGTGTTCTTTTTTATTTGTTGACACCAATATTTCATCATCATGGTTCATTGTGTTAGCAGGTCCTCTTGCTGAATTTTCATTATAAGGTATGTCAGGCACATTTTCTGGATCGGCTAATGGGGCTCGTTGATCATTGTGTTCTTTTACATTTGCAGCATGTTGCTCTTCTTTATTAATATTATATGAACTAAAGAATATAAAGGAATAAATACAAATATTTGGTATATAAATTTAGAAAGCACAAAAACATACTCTTCTGATTTTTCCGATATGCTGTCTTTTTTCTTACTTTGTCCGGAACTGCACACATTGCCCATATTAATGATATTCTGAAAGTATAAGTAAATGTATTTTAATTAAAAAATAATTAAGGGAAGTTCGACATTCATGATCCCAAAAAAATTTAAACCGATTATTTTATAAAATATGCAATATTATTTCTTGATGTAAATTTTATTTATTTCTGTTCGAAAATACAATATTACTGCCATTGAGAGCTGAGTCGTTAGGCTCCAAAGTAGGACTTTTCGGGTATGCGAAAATTCTGAAAGCTTGCCAATTTTTCATTTAGGAACCGATTTTAAAAGCTAACATTTCTGCAATCTGCTTGTAAAGCCCTATAAGAAACATACCTGTGGGAAAAGGAATCTGTCACCGGATACGTCACGTGACCGGTACTTGGGGACAGGGGCCGGTTCCTTTATATGAAAGGGACCGGTAACTTTTATATGGGCTTGTTCTAGGAGGGGGTCAATTGCCCCTTCTGACGTGTCACAGGACCGACGCAAAAGAACCAGTTACAGGACTGTAGCAAAAGAACCTGTCACAGAATTTTCATAAATGAACCTGCCACAGGACTAACCAAAAAAAACTTATCACAAAACTAACGCAGAAGAACCTGTCGCATGAATGACCCAAAAGAACCTGTCAGAGGACTGACGAAAAAGAATTTATGAAAATATGCAAAAATATGCATTTTTCTCAAAATATGCAAATAAAAATCGATGTCATTTCTAAATTTGATGATTCGGATAAATTTTTAGTTGCATGGAATTCCTGCCCTATTAAGTACCAATTTAGATTTAAATTTTTTCATATTTATATATTTAATTTAATTTACTTATTTAATTTCTTATAATTTAGTACAAAGATTTACGGCATGTTTATCTATCACGAACGAAAAGAAATTTTCGTTAAAATAGCGAATGAAAACTTCTTTTGGTTCATGTATAACGAAACACAATTTTTACCGAACGATAACGTAAGCATATAAAATGTTCCTTACAATTTGAGTTCATATAAAACGAAGCAAATTGACAGTTAAGTCAAAATCAGACGATAACTAATTTGCTTTCGTTTGAAGTAAAATAATAATTTTTATAATAATGAACCATGTGCAATTTTTTGCCAGCTTTTGTACGCATTAATAATTGCACAAAAAAATGAATACCAAGTATTTACTTGCATATATTTTATATTTTTACAATTATCTATATACAAACCTAAAGAAACACACTCTTTTATGGATATTAAAAAACCGTTCTTTAAGTTGATTATTTGTTAAAATTAAACCGTTCGACGAGCTTGAACTTTTTAAATTTTTACACCATTGCACTGTTTTAGACACTTTTTTAATTTTTGTATTTACTTTGAATATTTTTCTTGTAAATATAAATTTTTTTTAAATTAATTACAATAAGTTTTAATATTTTTTATATTTTATTTTTGTTATTTATTTATAAAGATTTGTCAAAACAATTAAAGGGGCTTACCATCGATTAGTATTTTAATCACAATGTATAAGAAAACTTTGAATAATTTGAAAAATAAATTGTTGGCAATCCTTTCATTTACAAAAACGAAATGAAATATAACGTAACAGACGTAAGTCTAGACGAAAAATTATAATCGTTTTACATAAACCAAATATCTTACGTGATCGTTCGTTTCCCTTTCGTTCGTTTAATTTTCTTTTCTTTTAGATAAACAGGCCGTTAATCTTATATACACTCAAAAAAAAAGTCAGTAAAGTCAGCAAAAAATGTTTCTGTATCAGCAAATTTTTAGTCAGGCGCGTGCTTGCAAAAAAGTTGGTAATTTCAGCAAAAGGTTTGCTGAAAATCAGCGAGCTAATTTTTACCAAAAAAATTGTAATCTTCAGCAAAAGTTTTGCTAACACTTAGTCGACTGCAAATGAAAAAAATCCTTGCTAAAATCACTAAACTTTTTGCTGAATATTAGTAGACTGAAGAAAACTCAAAAAACTTGTAGAGTGGGAAAATTTATAAAAATTTTTAATTTACAAACATGTGAGATATTTTTAAGGTGTGCAGAGAACACCTCCGCACATTAGAGGGAACGTCACTGGTTAAACTTATAAAAATTTTCTCGAAATTTAATTAAAATGTTATTTATAATATTCATATACCTACGAGGGGTACTATTTATATTTCGGAAATAGCAAATAATAACAAACATTTTTAAATGAAAATGGCTTTATTGTTTTTCAAAATATTCCCCTTGATGATCAATACACTTTTGCATTCGTTCAAACCATTTGTCAAAGCAGTTTTTCTATTCTCTTGAGACACCTCCAAAACATGGTTTTTGAAAGCTTCAACTGCTTCTTCGGAGCTCGTAAATCGTTGACCACGCAGTGTACTTTTGATATTCGGGAACAATAAAAAGTCATTGTGTGCCAAATCAGGACTGTAAGGAGGATGAGTCATCAATTCGATATTTTGACAGCTCAAAAATTCACATGTTTGAAAAGATGTGTGAGAGCTCGCATTGTCATGATGGAGAATGATTCGACTTTGGAGGTTGGTTTTACGAATTTCTCAGAAGACTTCCGGCAAACAAACGGTCGTGTCCCACTCAGAATTGACCGTTATACGTTGCTCAAGCAGAACAGTGGCCACATGCCCCATTCGGCCGAAGAAACAGGCGAACATTTGCTTCTCTGTGCTTCTTCTTTTGTGCAACAACTTTTGTTGGATTTCGCTCTTCTTGGAATACCCACACGGTCGATTGCTGTTTTGTTTCCAGGTCATACGCATATATTCATGATTCGTCACCTGTCACGATTTTATACACGTCTTTTGAAGGACCACGGTCGAACTTTTTAATTATTCCCTTACACCAATCGACGCGAGCCTTTTTTTGAGCGATTTATAAATTATGGGCTATCCAACGAGAGCAAATATTTTTTACAACTAAGTGTTCTAGCAAAATCGAATCTATTGAAGTGGAACTAATGTGCAAGGATACCTCTATCTCACGATATGTCACATGACGATCTTGCATTATCAGTTCATGCGCTGGATCGATGTTTTGTGGCACAACAACCGATTTTGGACCACCTTCACGGAATTCGTCGGCGATCGAACTATGACCACGATTGAATTCATTATACCAACGATATAAGTATTGTGGTTTTTGATGGTGATTTATCGCTATACAAAGAACTGAGTTCATCGACACATTCTTGTTGGGATAATCCACGTCGAAAGTTGTGAAAAATAATCAAAAGAAAACCTGCTCTTGAAATCTTCATTTTTTTTCCAAATTGATTTTCTGAACTTACTGTAAACAAAACATATATTACTTGTACATCAAAACCTTGTGAGTGCGTTTATGCTAAAAATGTCAAATTTTATTATGGTGTTGCCAGATTTTAGCTATTGACATTAGTGTTACCAGTTTTCGAAATATAAATAGTACTCCTCGTTTTAGTTTTTAAATTGCATTGCGTTGCTAATTATCTGTAAATGAGTGGACAAACTATTCCAAATTCTTATGGCATTAATATAGAAGTTTAGATCCGAAAATGTAGTCGTATGTTGTATCTGAATAATACGGAGTCCTCTTTAAGAACTGAAGAAGTTAAGTCTCCTAACTAAGGTATTCTGGCTGACGAGAGTAGATTACTTTATGAAGGTATATTAATATCTTACACTTTAAAAGGTTTTGAAATGTGACACCAACAATTTGCTTAGAGTAGTGTAATATTCTGCCACGTCGTTGTATGCCAAATACATATCGTGCAATATTATTAAAAGCGACGTTTAATTTGCTCATACTGATTGAATCACAATTTGAAAACAACTCACAACCATAAAGTAAAGTCGGTATTAAAGAGGTCTTAGCTAGAAGCATTCTAATTTTGAGTGGTATGAACCATTGCGTGCACCATAAATTTCTTAGCATACCATATACTTTTCCAGTTGTGACGATAGCATGGTCTTTCCAGTGCAGATATTTATTATATGTGACCCCAAGATTTTTCACCTTATCCACGAAATCGATTTTCGACTCACCCAAAGTTACGTCGGGAATATATGGCATAATTTGTGTAATTTTAGTAATCAACATTCATTTCGACTTATTTGGATTTGGGCATAATACGTTAGTTGTAGCCCAAGATCTAATATTTTCCAAGTCAGTATTAATTTTGTGCGTACAGTCATCAATTTCCGAAATTTTGCAACTTATATATAGTTGAACATCATCAGCATACATTTGGACATTATAGTATTGTAGTTGATTCGGAAGATCACTGGCATAAGCTGAGTATAATAGTGGACCCAAAATAGATCTTTGTGGTACACATCTTGCTAGTTCGATAATACTAGATATATTTTCACCATAGAACACCGATTGTGATCTGCCAGTTAAAAATTAAGCCATAAACTTTGTAGCCATAGAAGAAATATAAAATATTTTATTTAACTTCAATGTAAGTATTTCAGTATTGACGATATCAAATGCCTTGGAATTGTCCAAGAGAATTAAAAAACCAACTTTATCATCATCAAATTGTGATCGAATATACTCTGCCACATCAATCAAAGTAGACACACAACTGTGTTGAGGACGAAACCCCGATTGTCTAGGAGTAAGCAAGTTCTTATCCTGAATAAATCTACTGAGTTGGTTGTGCATTAAGCGTTCAATTATTTTTGACAAGAAGGGTAGTATCGGCGGATTTCTTTTTCGGTTTTGGGTATAGGAACAATTTTTGTGTGCTTCCATTTAGTAGAGTATGTTGATTTAGTTATAATCGAGTTGAAAAGGTGCGTAATATATGGTATTATAGTAGGGAATATAATTTTAATAAATCTAGGATGAATACCATCATAGCTAGTCGCATTAGACTTGATACTGAGAAAGCTTTTGTATATTTCAGTTTTAGTAAAGCAACTTAAAGATTTAAATTTTTGTTATTTCCAACATATTTTTACCAGGAATTGAACTCTACAACTCTTATTTGTTTTAGCTCATTAAAATGCCTGATTTTTATGAAGTTTTAAAATAATTTATATTTGGTCATTTATTGGTGACAGAAAATAAAAACTGAAATTCCAAAAAGTTACCTCATATTGTGAACTTGATTTTAACTAAAAGAAATGGCTTTCAAAGAAGTTTAATTCATGCAATTTTTAAAGCACTTGAATTTTTAGTTTTTCGATGTTTATTTGGTAGCTAAGTTTCCTGAAATACTAACATGTACTCACCAGTGCTGCTCACTGTACATACAAGAGTTCGGCAACATCTGTACAACAATATGGTGAATGACCTGATTATTGGGCGCCTACTCAACACGTAAAGTATTAATCCAACAACTTTTATAACACTGCATGACAAAATCTTGACATTAAAAAACTAATAGAGCTCTGACCATCAATTCTATATATTTCGGACATGCTGATTACAATGGCGTACTTTATTTTTCGATCAATGGTACAGATTTTTCGCTAAATGTCTTTAAAGTTTGGCGGTTGTCCATTCAGTTTTTTATATAAAAAATTTTTCAAATTCAATTAATATTAGGGCCTGCGGTCAAGACCGGTTAACCGGGTAGACCGTAAACCGGTCTACCCGGGTAGACCGAAGACCGGGTAGACCGAAAAACCGGGTAGACCGGTCAGACCGGTCTACCCGTAAAAGCCATAGAAGAAAGTAAATTTTACATAAAAATGTACCTTTTTTCGAAAAAAATACTTTTTTCCAAAAAAAAACAAAAATATTACTTTTTTAAAAAAAAAACTACTTTTTTGTAAAAAAAAATACTTTTTCCGAAAAAATTTTTTTTTTTACGAAAAAGTAATATTTTCGAAAAAAAAAATTTTTTTTTCCAAAAAAAGTCCTTTTTTCAAAAAAAAAAGTACTTTTTCCAAAAAAGAGTACTTTCCCAAAAAAGCGTTTTTTTTTTTGAAAAAAGTACAATTTACAAAAAAGTACTTTTTTACTTTTTTTTCCAAAAAAAGTACTTTTTTCAGAAAAAAGTTAATTTTTATATGACAGTCTTCTATGGTAATACAACAAACTACTATACTCGTAAGTTGTATATTCATATAAAAATACCACGGTCTTTTTCGGGTAGTAGTACGGCGTTTTTACATCGTAGCTTCAAATGGGCTGAAATTTTCCAGGATATATCTAGACATAAATTGGACCAAGAATTATGGAGATCTGTGTAGATCGTGGAACAAAAATCTTCCGAAAATCATAATAGAATTCAGAAAGTGCTGCATTTCCCATACATTTATAAGAAACTGTCACGGTCTTTTTCGGGTAGTAGTACGGCGTTTTTACATCGTAGCTTCAAATGGGCTGAAACTTTACAGAAAATAAGTCAACATAAATTGGACCAAGAATTATAGAAATCTGGGCGGATCGTGGAACAAAAATGTTCCGAAAATCGTAATAGAATTCAGAAAGTGCTGCATTTCCCATGTATTTATATGAAAATGCCAAGGTCTTTTTCGGGTAGTAGTACGGCGTTTTTACATCGTAGCTTCAAAAAGGCTGAAACTTTCCAGGATATATCTAGACATAAATTGGACCAAGAATTATGGACATCTGTGTAGATCGTGGAACAAAAATGTTCCGAAAATCATAATAGAATTCAGAAAGTGCTGCATTTCCCACACATTTATATGAAACTGTCACGGTCTTTTTCGGGTAGTAGTACGGCGTTTTTACATCGTAGCTTCAAATAGGCTGAAACTTTACAGAAAATAAGTCAACATAAATTGGACCAAGAATTATGGACATCTTTGCGGATCGTGGAACAAAAATGTTCCGAAAATCGTAATAGAATTCAGAAAGTGCTGCATTTCCCATGTATTTATATGAAAATGCCACGGTCTTTTTCGGGTAGTAGTACGGCGTTTTTACATCGTAGCTTCAAACGGGCTGAAACTTTACAGAAAAAAAGTCAACATAAATTGGACCAAGAATTATAGACATCTGGGCGGATCGTGGAACAAAAATGTTCCGAAAATCGTAATAGAATTCAGAAAGTGCTGCATTTCCTATGTATTTACATGAAAATGCCACGGTCTTTTTCGGGTAGTAGTACGGCGTTTTTACATCGTAGCTTCAAACGGGCTGAAACTTTACAGAAAACAAGTCAACATAAATTGGACCAAGAATTATAGACATCTGGGCGGATCGTGGAACAAAAATGTTCCCAAAATCGTAATAGAATTCAGAAATTAATGCATTTCCCATATATTTATGTGAAAATGCTACGGTCTTTTGCGGGTAGTTTGCTACGGTCTTTTGCGGTAGCTAATATTTGATTTTTAGTGAAATCAAATATTAGCTAACTCTGCTAGATTTTAAAATTGCAAATATCTCATAAACTACTAATGCTAGAACGAAAAGGACGTTTATTTGGTTTTTCGCCTCTAACACCCAGATGGCAAACACTAAACAGGTTTTATGGGTGTATTAACACCCAAAGGGCAAAAATTTTAACCATTTTGCTCTATCTCGCTTAGTTTTCGAGTTATAGGCGAAAAACCAAATAAACGTCCTTTTCGTTCTAGCATTAGTAGTTTATGAGATATTTGCAATTTTAAAATCTAGCAGAGTTAGCTAAAATTTGATTTCACTAAACAGGTTTTATGGGTGTATTAACACCCAAAAGGCAAAAATTTTAACCATTTTGCTCTACCTCGCTTAGTTTTCGAGTTATAGGCGAAAAACCAAATAAACGTCCTTTACGTTCTAGCATTAGTAGTTTATGAGATATTTGCAATTCTAAAATCTAGCAGAGTTAGCTAAAATTTGATTTTACTAAAAAGGTTTTATGGGTGTATTAACACCCAAAGGCAAACATTTTAACCATTTTGCTCTATCTCGCTTAGTTTTCGAGATATTAAAAAGATTCCGCGGCAGTTTCATGTGACTGTATATAAAATGCAGCACTTTCTGAATTCTAGTGTAACTTTTGAAATATTTTCGTTCCACGACCTACGCAGATGTCTATAATTCTTTGTCCAATTTATATACAGATAACTCGTTTACGTGTTTAACCTATTTGGAGCTACGGTGTAATAACGCCGTGCAACTACCGGAAAAAGTGTCATTGTCATATAAATGTATAGAAATCGTAGTAGTTTCTGAATTCTATTGTGAATTTCGGCACATTTTTGTTCCATGACCTACACAAAAGGCTATAATTGGGGATAAAATTCACGTCCAGATAATTTCTGTAAAGTTTAGACCTTTCTGGAGTTATCGTATAAAAACGCCGTACTAGTATCCCATAAAGACCGTGGTATTTTTATAGAAATGTATAGAAATCACTGCACTTTCTGGAGTCTAGTTCGATTTGCGGAACATTTTTGTTCCACGACCTAAAAAACTCGCTACTATTGTTGGCCGAATTTACATCCAGATAATTTTTGTAAATTTCTAACTCATTTGGAGTCACTGTGTAAAAACGCCGTACTACTACCCGAAAAAGACCGTGGCTGTTTCATGTAAATGTATGGAAAATGCGATACTTTCTGAATTCTATAGTAATTTTCAGAATATTTTTGTTCCACAAAGTAGACAGATATCTCTAAATATTGATCGAATTTACCTTCCTATAATTTTTGCAAAGTTTCAACACATTTGGAACTACGGTGTGAAAACGCCGTATTACTACCCGCAAAAGACCGTAGCATTTTCACATAAATATATGGGAAATGCATTACTTTCTGAATTCTATTACGATTTTGGAAACATTTTTGTTTCACGATCCGCCCAGATGTCTATAATTCTTGGTCCAATTTATGTTGACTTGTTTTCTGTAAAGTTTCAGCCCGTTTGAAGCTACGATGTAAAAACACCGTACTACTACCCGAAAAAGACCGTGGCATTTTCATGTAAATACATAGGAAATGCAGCACTTTCTGAATTCTATTACGATTTTCGGAACATTTTTGTTCCACGATCCGCCCAGATGTATATAATTCTTGGTGCAATTTATGTTGACTTGTTTTCTGTAAAGTTTCAGCCCGTTTGAAGCTACGATGTAAAAACGCCGTACTACTACCCGAAAAAGACCGTGGCATTTTCATATAAATACATGGGAAATGCAGCACTTTCTGAATTCTATTACGATTTTCGGAACATTTTTGTTCCACGATCCCCCCAGATGTCTATAATTCTTGGTCCAATTTATGTTGACTTGTTTTCTGCAAAGTTTCAGCCCGTTTGAAGCTACGATGTAAAAACGCCGTACTACTACCCGAAAAAGACCGTGGCATTTTCATATAAATACATGGGAAATGCAGCACTTTCTGAATTCTATTACGATTTTCGGAACATTTTTGTTCTACGATCTACACAGATGTTCATAATTCTGGGTTCAATTTATGTCTAGATATTTCCTGTAAAGTTTCAGCCCATTTGAAGGTACGATGTAAAAACGCCGTACTACTACCCGAAAAAGACCGTGGCATTTTCATATAAATACATGGGAAATGCAGCACTTTCTGAATTCTATTACGATTTTCGGAACATTTTTGTTCCACGATGCGCCCAGATGTCTATAATTCTTGGTCCAATTTATGTTGACTTATTTTCTGTAAAGTTTCAGCCCGTTTAAAGCTACGATGTAAAAACGCCGTACTACTACCGGAAAAAGACCGTGACAGTTTCATATAAATGTATGGGAAATGCAGCACTTTCTGAATTATATTACGATTTTCGGAACATTTGTGTTCCACGATCTACACAGATGTCCATAATTCTTGGTCCAATTTATGTCTAGATATTTCTTGTAAAGTTTCAGCCTATTTGAAGCTACGATGTAAAAACGCCATACTACTACCCGAAAAAGACCGTGACAGTTTCATATAAATGTATGGGAAATGCAGCACTTTCTGAATTCTATTATGATTTTCGGAACATTTTTGTTCCACGATCTAAACAGATATCCATAATTCTTGGTCCAATTTATGTCTAGATATTTCCTGTAAAGTTTCAGCCCATTTGAAGCTACGATGTAAAAACGCCGTACTACTACCCGAAAAAGACCGTGGTATTTTTATATGAATATACAACTTATAGTAGAGTTTTTTGTAGTACCATAGAAAAACTATCATATAAAAATGTACTTTTTCTGAAAAAAGTACTTAAAAAAAAAAAAACATTTTATAAAAAAAAAAAAATTTTAGGAAAAAGTACTTTTTTCAAAAAAAAAAAAAAGTACTTTTTAATGGAAAAAGTAATTTTTTATGCAAAAAGTACTTTTTTATGCAATAAGCACTTTTTTTTGAAAAATGTACTTTTTTTTGGAAAAAAAAAATTTTTTTTCAAAAATAGTACTTTTTCTAAAAAAAAAATTTTTTTTTTCCGAAAAACTTTTTTTTCCAAAAAAGTAGTTTTTTTTGTAAAAAAGAAGTATTTTTTTTTAAAAATATATTTTTTTTTGGAAAAAAGTATTGTTTTCGAAAAAATGTACATTTTTATGTAAAAGTTACTTTCTTCTATGGCTTTTTTCGGTCTACCCGGTCTTCGGTCTGACCGGGTAGACCGTAAGACCGGTTTTGAGACCGGGTAGACTGGGTAGACCGAAAACCGGGTAATGGGGGGCTCTAATTAATATGAATTTTTTTGTATTAAAATCTAAGCTCAGGACCTGTGGCCATATTTACGATATAAATGCAACGTGCTAATCTTGATATCTAAACCACTACTTAGCGTTTTATATATGTTTTTATGGTTTTTTGATATTTCAGCGACTTTAGTCATTGAATGTACAATCGACCTTAATAAATGTAATGCCTTAATAAGGAAGCAATTAATGGGAAAATATTTCAATAAAAAAATTTATTCACCTATAGCAGCCTATACGTTAAAATCGCGATTTTTCAAAAATTTTGTATGGCAGCATAGCTTTCCAAGATGTCCCCAAAGTCCAACTTTTAGTATAATATGGGGTCACCTCTAGAAACTGTTCTTGCAAAATTTCAGCAAAAAAGTTTCCATTTGCAAAAGTTATGTTAAGTTATTTTGATCGTTTAATCGATCTAAATAAACACCCAAATAATTGACAACTCTAATATTTGTACCACTTGAATGTTCTGGTTCAGTCCCTTTTTCACCTGTCACGGGGCAGGCAATTTCAGACCAGTTGCTCTTTTCACCAGTCACAGGACCGGTACTTTGAGACCAGTCCTGCTTTCACTAATCATAGGACATATCCTTTCAGATCGGTCCTGTTTTCACCGGTTACGAGACAGGTCATAGGATTGGTTCTTGCACACCGATCCTGTTTTCACCTGTCATGGGACAGGTGCTCTCATCACAACTGACCCACAGGAATGCTGACTCATGTTTAGAAACCTAAAACCAGCTAACCGGTGTTTCAATTTCAAAAAACTGACCGAATTCCATTTTTTTATAGTTCGAATAAACCAACAACCTGGTTTTTGGGTCGGTTAACCGGTTTTTTTTATGAAAATATATATTTCTTAATTTTAGTAGGTTGTCGAACGGAAAAATATACTATCCTCGTTAAAGTAAAATAATTAACCTAGTGAGTACACTCATAGAAATAAATCTGTAAAAATAGCAGAAAAAGTTACTAAAAATTAGTTAAAAATGAAATTAGCAGATTTTTTATTAGTAAAATGAGAACAGCATAATTAAAACTGTTAAATTTACAGAATTTTAGTAATATTTAACCTAACTTTTAGTTAACTGAAAATAGCAAAATGTACTGTAAAATCTGCAGAAAATTTTGCTAAATATTTGTAGACTAAAAATAGTTAAAATAAACTGTTAAATCTACAAAATGTTTGCTATTTTTAAGCTAAATTTAGTTGAATGCAAATAGCAGTCTATTCTGCTAAAATCAGCAGAAATATTTGCTAAAAAATTGTAAACTGCTGTTTTCAAAAGTTTCGATTTTTATTTGCATTTAAAAAAAAACTTCGAAAATTTAAAATTTTTTGGTGATTTTTTAGGCTACTATTTTTATTATTTTACCAAAATTTTTTGCTGATTTTAGCAGGTTAATTTGCTATTCTCCATTTACAAAAATTTAGCTCAAATATAACTAAAATTCTGTATATTTAACAGTTTTATTTTTGCTGTTCCTATATTACTATTTAGCAGTTTTTTTCTCCAGCATCATTTTTAAATAATTTTTATTAGTTTTAACTAAATTTTTACGGACTTTTTTCTATTAGTGTAGTACACTAAATTTTTGTAAATGGAGAATAGCAAATTAACCTGCTAAAATCAGCCAAAAATTTTGCTAAACAATTAGTAACCTAAAAAAACATTAAAAATTTTAAAATTTTCGAAGTTTTTTTCGATTTTTTTTAAATGCAAATTAAAATCGAGCCATTTAAAACCAGCAGTTTACAATTTTTTAGCAAATATTTCTGCTGATTTTAGCAGAATAGACTGCTATTTGCATTCAACTAAATTTAGCTTAAAAATAGCAAACATTTTATAGATTTAACAGTTTATTTTTGCTATTTTTAGTCTACAAATATTTAGCAAAATTTTCTGCAGAATTTACAGTACATTTTGCTATTTTCAATTAACTAAAAGTTAGGCTAAATATTTCTAAAATTCTGTAAATTTAACAGTTTTAATTTTGCTGTTCTCATTTTACTAGTATTTAGTAAATAAATCTGCTAATGTTAGCAGTTTTTTCTGCAGCATCATTTTTAACTAATTTTTAGCAATTTTTTCTGCTATTTTTACAGATTTATTTCTATGAGTGTAATAACTAAAGCCTGGCAAAGTTGTTAAATATAGCCCTTTTTGAATTTTCAAATGCAAAAATTTAGCAATAGCAAGAGACTACACAATTTTAAACAGTCCATAGTCAGCATATACAATTAAGACATCAGATTACCGACATCTCGTAAAAAGTAGTATTTTGTCTGGCTGTGTAATTTGATAAAATTTTCTACTAAAGCACAGTAAAGTTTTCACATGGAAATACTTCACTTGAACTTAAAAGACCACAAAAGTTAATTTCAATTTTAAAAATTAACAATTTTTTTATTTTATTAGAAAGACAATCACAATAAACACAAAATTTCACTTTTTCGTAGAAAAAACAATAGTCTTGTATATTAAATTTGCGTAAAAACAAAATCTACATACTTTTCATGTGAAACTAATTATCGTGATAAATATTTTTTTTTATATGGAGTATAACAATTTTTTTACATGAAGCTGGAAAAACTTACTGTGCTTAAATAATGAAATGTATTTACTTTTTTTATGTTATGCTCCTTATAAAACAAATTATTTTTCACGTGAAAAATGTGTAGACTTAGTTTTCACGAAAATCTAATATACAAGACTATTACTTTTCTTGTGAAAAAGTGACAATTTGTGGTAATTGTAATTACGTCTTTCCAGGCGCGGATACAAGGGGGGAGGCTATGGGGGCTAAAGCCCCCCCCCCCCCCCTTGAGGCCCAAAACATTTTTTTGTTGCAAATAATGCTATAAGGAACAACACGATTAACTTTTTAAATAGACATTTTAGAATTTCACATTAAACTAGCATTTTTAATTTTAAGATTTTGTGTAGATTCTTGGATTCAAGAAGGAATTTCTTTGTTTAGGAAACATGACAGATTCTACATTTTTTCAAGAGATAATTCTTAAAAATTTTTTATAATGAAGTTGTTTTTATAAAATTATTATTGGAACTGTTAACCATTTTTTTGCAATTTAACAAATTTATTGATTCATTTTACTTAAGAATCAATATTTAGGGCCAATTTTATTGTCAAAACCAAGATCGATCTCAAAGGAAGTTACTTATGAAAACAATCGTGATTAGTTCTGACTATAGAACTTGGCACTTATATTTAAAGTTAAAATCAAAGTTTTTTTTTGTTTTGAAATTTAAGTGCACTACTATTAAAATCTTTTAAATGAATTTCTTAATTAAATTTTTAAATTTCATAGCCTTAGGATCACCATCTCAACCGTAAGTAATGCTCATCAGAAACATCTTAAAATATCGGGAAAAATGTCACTTAAGTATTTGGTTTTATTTAAGTGTTTACTATCGGCTCGCAGATTTTTTGATACGAAAATTCTCATATTCTAAAATTTTTTAATTTTTACCGTAGAAACATTTTACATTTAAAAAACAAATTTGTGAATTCTAAGACTTAAAAAAATATCAGATTTGGAATCATATTTTCATAAAAAAAATCACACATCTAAGAAAAAATTACCCCATTTAAAATACTTGTAATGCTTTTTCGTATTATTTCAAAGAATTTGCAAACAAATTGAATATCAACTGCATATTTTCTAGTGTTTTAAAAACGAAATAAACTGGTGTTTTTAAAAACTTTTAGTTTTTGATTAAAAATTCGTGTTGAATTTGACAAGTAAATAGAAGTAGTTTTTAAAAACTACTATTTTTTGGTTAAAAGAATAATGTGAGTGACTGACTGACTGAACAGCGCCCAGCCCAAACCGCTGAAGCTAGGAAGTTGAAATTTGGTGTGTAGGTTCCTCTTACGGCGTAGACGTCCGGTAAGACGGGATTTTTGGAAATTTCTACCGGAACGGGCAAAGTATCCCCCTTGACGGCCTGCCAAAACCCCTTTGGCTAGAAAGCTGAAATTTAATATATGTGTTCCTTGGAGTAGGGGCTAACTTTTCTGGAAAGTACTTTCTAGAATTTTGGACAGGGACGTTGTAAAAATGGGGGTTAAAAAGGGGAAAAAGGCCCCCCTTGACGGCCTGCCCAAACCGCTGGAGGTAGGAAGTTGAAATTTGGTATAAAGGTTCCTCCACTATCGTAGACATCCACCAAGACGGGATTTTTGGAAATTTTTACAGGAAAGGGCCAAAAGGGGAAAAAGTCTCCCCCTTGACGGCCTGCTCAAACTGATGGAGCTATGAAGTTGAAATTTGGTATGTAGGTTCCTCGACCGGTGTAGACGTCCGTTGAGACGGCATTTTTGGAAATTCTTATCGGGAGGGGCAAAAAAGGGACAAAAAAGTACCTTTTCCAAAAAAGTACCTTTTTCCAAAAAAGTACTTTTTTCAAAAAAAGTACCGTTTTTCAAAAAAAAGTGCCTTTATCAAAAAAAAGTACCTTTTTCAAGAAAGTTCTTTTTTCGAAAAATAAATACCTTTTTCCAAAATAAATACATTTTTACAAAAAAAATACCTTTTTAAAAAAAGTACCTTTTCCAAAAAAAGTACCTTTTTCCAAAAAAAAATGCATTTTTCCAAAAAAATACCTTTTCAAAAAAAGGACAAATAAAATACTTTGTAAAAACAAAGTATCTTTTTCCAAAAAATTTCGCTTTTTCCAAAAAGTACCATTTAAAAAAATATAATTTCAAAAGAAGTACTTTTGTTCTTCCCTTCACGGATATCTCCACTAGAACATGGTTTCTTGATATTCGGCATAGACATGCGCTAAGACGGGATTTTTGGAAATTCCTACCGGAACGGGCAAAAAGCGGAAAAGTCTCCCCATAAATAGTCTCACAAATTGGAAAAGTGCCCCCATTAACTGCCTGCCCAAACCACTGGAGTTACGAAGTTGAAATTTGGTATAAAGGTTCCTCCACTGTAGTAGACATCGACTAAATTTGTATTTTTGGAATTCCCTACATATCCCAAAAGAAAATTCGGTATGTGAGTTCCTCCTTCTGTGTAGGCGTCCGCTTAGACAGAATTTTTGAAATTCCTATCGAGAAGGGAAATAAGGCAAAAGTCTCCTCCTTGACTGCCTGCGCAATCCCTTTTGGCCAACCTAAAATTTTAAATATGTATTCCTTGGAGTAGGACTAACTCACCGGCAACGTAATTTTTCTATTTTGGAACAGGAACATAGTCAAAATGGTGGTTGAAAGGGAAAAATGAACCCAATAACGGCCTGTCCAAACCGCTGAGACAATGAAGTTGAAATTTGGTATGAATGTTCCTCATCCATCGCAGATAGCCGCGAAGATGGAATTTTTGCAAATTCCCAAAGGGAGGGGTAAAAAAAAGAAAAGCCTCCCCTTGGTGGCCTGTAAAAACCCCTTCGGCTAGAAACCTGAAATTTAAAGTGTGAGTCCCTGGAGTAAGGGCTAACCTATTAGAAAGATACTTTTTTGAATTCTGGACAGGGTCGTTATAAAATGGGGGCTCAAAAAGGGAAAATTGCCCCTTAACGACCTGTCCAAACTGCTGGAACTAGGAAGCCTAAATTCGGTACTTAGGTTCCTCTTCCAGCCTAATTCCAACCGGGAGGGACAAAAAAAGAAAAAGTGTCCCCCTTGACAGCCTGCTCAAACTGCTGGAACTAGGAAGCTGAAATTCCCTGTCGATGGATTTTCGGAAATTCCTAACGAGATGGGCACAAATAGTAACAGTTGGCTACAAACCTGAAATGTAAAATATATGTTCCTTGGAGTATGGGCTCAGTTATCGGGAAGGTGCTTTTTGGAATTTTGGACAGCGACATTGCAAAAATGAAGCGAAAAGTGCCGCTTAAAGGCCTACCCAAACCGCTGGAGTTAGGAAGTTGAAATTTGGTACTAAAGTTCCTTCTCTATTGCAGACATCCGCTAAGATGAGATTTTTGGAAATTTCTACAGGTAGGGTCAAAAACAGGAAAAGTATCCCCCTTAACGGCCTAGCCAAACTGATAGAACTAGGGAGCTTAAATTCTGTATTTGGGTTCCTTCTCCAACGCAGACGTCCCCTAAGACGGTATTTTTGAAAATTCATACCGGGAGGGGTAAAAAGGGAAAAAATTCCCCCTTGACGGGATGGCCAAACTGCTGGATACAGAGACCTTAAATTATGTATGCAGTAGGTTCCTCCTCCAACGCATACGTCCTCTAAGACGGAAGTTTTGGAAATTCCTACCGGGAGGGGTAAAAACGGAATAATTCTCCCCCTTGATGGCCTAACCGAACCCTTCGGCTAGAAACCTGTAATCTATAATATGTTTTCCTTAGAGTATGGGCCAACTTATCGACAAGGCATTTTTAGGACTTTGGACAGGAACGTGGTAAAAATGGTGGTTCAAAAGGTGAAAATTGCCCCCCCCCCCGCTCTTAACGTCTGCGTCTTTAGCTAGAAACCTAAAACGTAAAAAAAAAGTGTATAGGGAACACTAAAATTAAGAAACTAAATAGGAAACGAGTGGAATTGAAACACTACACAAATGGAACGAAATGGATATAAACGTTGAACGAGTGGAATTGAAATCATAGACAATGGAAATGGATTGGATGAGGAAATGAAATGGAATGGACTATAGAACGAAATGGAATGAGGAGCGAGATGGCATAGAGTGGGGAACGAGTGGAATTGAAACAGTTAAAGAGAAATGGAACGGAGCAAGTCCAAAGAAATGGAATGGAAAGAGAAGCGACTGATATCAATATCGATATACAAGACAGTAGGAACGAAATGGAATGAAACGGGGAACGAGTGGAATTGGAATAACAGATAATGGGAACGAAATGCAATGGAATGGTGAACGAAATGGAATCTTGGAAGGAGTTGCATTGGAACACTGAAATTGTTAACAAAATGGAATGGAATTTGAATGACTTAAACTGCCGGAGTTTGGTACTAGAAATTTCGCATGCGATTGAGGCAGATTATATATATTTGGGATTTTTACTGGGAGGAACAAAAAGGGGTGAAGAACCCCTTTTAATTACCTATTCAAACACTATCCACGGAATATGAAACTTATATGTAGCATTGAAACATACTCTCCAAAAAGTTAAACAAATTTTCTAAAAGAGAAAAAACCTTAGAAAAAGAATGGAACTTATATATTCTGATATTTAAACTGCAGGTAACGAAGCACCGGTGGAAGAAACCGATGCAGTAAATTTTCCAACTGAATTTGCGAATTTACTTGAATTGCTAGGTCTACCTTTACATAAACTGGAATTAAAAACGAGTAAAAAGGTTAAAGTCGGGCATGCCGACTATACAATACCCTACACCAGTCTGGTGTATTGTTTGGATCCGAAATTCGAATGGGTTAAAATGGGGCTTATGTCAAAATTTTATATAATGTGAGTCAGCGCACCAAATTTCATTAAAATATCTTAATATTTGCGACCTGCAGTTTGTAACCAAGCCAATTTTGGGAGGACCCTTATATGGGCACTAGTTCTAAACATGGACCGATGTTCACCAAAATCAATAGGCTTCGTCCTTGGGCCAACATAGGTCTATGTACCAAATTTCATCAAAATAGCTTAATATTTGCGACCTGCAGCGTATAAACAATATAATTTTGGGGGGACCCTTATATGGGCACTAGTTCTAAACATGGACAGATATTCACCAAAATCAATAGGCTTCGTCCTTGGGCCAACATAGTTCTATGTACCAAATTTCATCAAAATATCTTAATATTTGCGACCTGCAGCGTATAAACAGTATAATTTTGGTAGGACCCTTATATGGGCACTAGGTCTAAACATAGACCGATGTTCACCAAAATCAATAGGCTGCGTTATTGGGGCAATATAGGTCTGTGTATCAAATTTCATCAAAATATCTTAATATTTGCGACCTGCAGCGTATAAACATTATAATTTTGGTAGGACCCTTATATGGGCACTAGGTCTAAACATGGACCGATGTTCACCAAAATCAATAGGCTGCGTTATTGGGCCAATGTAGGTCTGTGTACCAAATTTCATCAAAATATCTTAATATTTACGACCTGCAGCGTATAAACAGTATAATTTTGATAGGACCCTTATATGGGCACTAGGTCTAAACATAGACCGATGTTCACCAAAATCAATAGGCTGCATTATTGAGCCAATATAGGTCTGTGTACCAAATTTCATCAAAATATCTTAATATTTACGACCTGCAGCATATAAACAGTATAATTTTGGTAGGACCCTTATATGGGCACTAGGTCTAAACATGGACCGATGTTCACCAAAATCAATAGGCTGCGTTACTGGGCCAATATAGGTCTGTGTACCAAATTTCGTCAAAATATCTTAATATTTACGACCTGCAGCGTATAAACAGTATAATTTTCGTAGGACCCTTATATGGGCACTAGGTCTAACCATGGACCGATATTCACCAAAATCAATAGGCTGTATTATTGGGCCAATGTAGGTCTGTGTACCAAATTTCATCAAAATATCTTAATATTTACGACCTGCAGCATATAAACAGTATAATTTTGGTAGGACCCTTATATGGGCACTAGGTCTAAACATGGACCGATGTTCAAAAAAATCAAACTTGTTCGTCCTTGGGCCAACATAGGTCTGCGTACCAAATTTCATCAAAATATCTTAATAGTTGCGACCTGTAGAGTGCGCACAAGATTGCATGGACAGACAGACAGACAGACGGGCGGACGGACGGACAGACGGACATCGTTAAATCGAAATAAAAAAAAATTCTGAACCGATCGGTATACTATAAGGTGGGTCTACGACCAATATTTTTTGGTGTTACAAACATCAGCACAAACTTATAATACCCTGACCACATAGTGGTGTAGGGTATAAAAACTTCAATGCACGCTAACAACGTAGATACGTAGCTTTGCCCGATGTCTTTAATATTATAAATCGCTATCCAACCCTGCTTTACGTTATTTATTTTCATTCAAAACACAAATGAATAAAACTACTTACGGGTCTATCTACCTAAGTTCGCACTTTACCAAATTATCTTGACATACACACGTATATTGCAATTTGTAATGGATTCATTACTAACAATCCACTTTCGTGAGAAAAAGTGATCAAATATTTTTATTTATTTTAAACCCATTGTTGTGTCAGAATTATTTATTTGTGGTGGCTGGGTGAAGGCTTTTATTATAAACGTGAGTGACTGACTGACTCACTGACTCAACATCGCCCAGCCCAAACCGCTGAAGCTAGGAAGTTGAAATTTGGTATGCTCGTTCCTCTTTTGGCGTAGACGTCCGCTAAGACGGGATTTTGGAAATTCCTACCGGAACGGGCAAAAAGGGGGAAAGTCTCTCCCTTAACGGCCTGCCAAAGCCCCTTTGGCTAGAAAGCTGAAATTTAAGATATATGTTCCTTGGAGTAAGGGCTAACTTTTCTGGAAAGTACTTTCTAGAATTTTGGACAGGGACGTTGTAAAACTGGGGGCTCAAAAGGGGAGAGACAGAATCTCTGGAAAATCCTTTTTCCAAAAGCAAAACTCTCCACTAGAACGGGATATTTTCAACAGGGAAAAGTCCGGCCTTTTCCAAAAAAAAAACTATCTTTTCCAAAAAAGTACCTTCTAGTTTAAAAACGAGCCTTGGTCAAAAAAAATAATCTTTAAAAAAACTCCCTTTCTCTAAAAAAAAGTGCCTTATTATACTCCGACATAGACCACCACCTCACCCCCTTAAAACGCTATTTTTCAAAAAAGTAACTTTACAAAACAAAGTCCTTTTTCCAAAAAAAAAACCTTTTTCCAAAAAGTGACTTATACAAAAACAGTATCTTTTTGTAAAATAATAACTTTTTTTAAATAGCACTTTTTCCAAAAAGGACCTTTTCCCAACAAAATTACCTTTACAAAAAAACAAGTTGGCATAAATTTTTTTTTAATTTTTGAATATTCCAACAGTGAGTGCCTAAAAGAGGAAAACGTCCTCCTTTTGGCAAAAAAACGACCTTTTACACAAAGGAAAGGAACGTTCTAAAAATGGGAGTTAAATATCCAAACCGCTGGAGGTAGGAAGTTGAAATTTGGTAAAAAGTTTCCTCCTCTGTCGTAGACATCCACTAAGACTGCGCTTTTGAAAATCCCTACAGGGAGGACATGACAAGGACATGACTACCTCCCATACATCCTTAATCTAAAAATTTAAATTTTAGCTACAATTATAAACAGAATAAAGCGAAAATTGGTTAGTGCCGGTCAAATTATGTCCTTTAACTCAGTGCCTAATTTTTCATGTAGAATCGATTCGTGAAGTCAGATTTTAAATATATTTAGCGGTTTCTGTTCTACAAAGTAAGGTACCCAAAATTCGCGATTTTAGCCGCCGAGTAGGAGTTGCAATTTTTAAAAATAAAAACGCCATTATTTTTATTGGCGCAAAAACGTTATAAAAAGTAATGATATCCAAAAATCAAAAACAAAAAGCAAAAAAAACTCTAATATACATACATACATATATATCTACATAAAATTGAAAAATTGGGATATGTAGAAAAAGTTAAAAATTTAAAATTTGCGGTTCAAAATTTTAATTTTTTTTTACAGAAAATTATACATTCTAATTAGGGTTTTTCTTTTCCCGGACTTTTTTATTTCCCGGGACAGCGGGATTTTTTTAAGAATTTCCCGGGATCCCGGGAATTCCCGCTCATTAGAAAATATATAAATTCGACATATGTTGTACTTGAAAAACTCGATTTCTATTAAAACACCGTCCGAAAAAGTTCATGTTTTGGTTGTAGCCATGAGAAAATATATTTAATATATTCTGAAAAAAGGACTAAATATAAAATATACTTGTCTTCCACTTTTTCTAGATCAATTCATTTAACAATTTAAACCGTGAATTAATATTTAAGTAATATATTTATATGGAAGGCCGTCTTAATTTTAAAAAACTCTTAGAAATATATTAACTAAATAATAATTTCGCTGTTTAAACGGTTAAACGAATTGATATATAAAAAGTGAGTCACGAGTATTTTATTTTCATCGCTTTTTTAGTATATATTGGAATTGTTAATGGGTGCAAACTTGTATCGGACCAGTTTTATAGTCAGAACTAAGATAGATTTTTTGCTTAAATATTCCTTAAACATGAAATCCAAAAATTTCTATTTCTAGATATTTTGTTTCTTTCTATGAAGATTTTCAGAAGTATTATTTTTATAAAAAAGTTTAAAAGTGAGTATTTTTCACACCAATTTTTAGGCAAATACGCCTAAATTGTATTATAAAATTAAACACTAAAATATTATTATATATTTTCTTAACTTTAATTGATTTTCTTGAATAGAAATTTTTTATGCCACAACTTCTTAAAAAGAATTTATTTAATTTTCATATTTAGTTGTATTTTATATTTGCATATAAAAAAATCCAAAATAATTTGGAAAAAGCATGTTATTATTTTAAAAACAAACAATATTTAATAAATACAAATGAAGTAAAGGAATAGCAATTGAACTTCAAATGAAATTATTTGAAGTAAAAGAAACTAAAAATACGTATGTCAATTGAAAATACGAAAATATTAAAAAAAATTTTAATTTTAATGCCTAGTTTTTTGGAGGTATTTGGAACACTATAAGATTTTGGGTACGATTTTACTTTAGTACACATGCAAAACATATAGGCAAGGCAAATCTTTCCGAAAATATTGTAGAGTAAACCAGCCTATATAAATATTGCTTTATTTGAGCCAAGATAATTTTAAAGAAAATTCTTCCGAAGTACAATACAAGTATTTTTGTTGGTAAACTTGGTAATGGTTGATAAAATTTTTTTCTCTTTAACTATACCAAATGCAACTGACATCCAAAAACTATTTGGCCTAATTCAGTTTATTAAATTTTAAATCGTATTTTTTAATTTTAAATATTTTTTATTTAAATTCATTTCAAAAAATTAATGCTTTTAATTTAAATAAAGCTTCCAAAATTGCAATAATACTAGCTAAAACTTCTGTAAAAGAATTAAAAAAATCCCGGGAAATCCCGCACAAAATTCCCGGGATTGCGGGATCCAAAAAAGGGCGGGATTCCAGGGAATCCCTAATTCTAATGGACTTATACATTCTAATGGAATTATACATTCTAATGGACTATCTAAATCGTAAAAAAAATAGACTTTATTTCTTATATTTTTTTTAAATTTCACTAAACTTTATAAAATTTTAGGTTTTCTGCAAAAAAAGTGTTATTACTTAAACATTTTTTTTTTAAGTTTGTTGAAATTTTTTTTTATTTTTACACCACATAAAAACGAAACTTGTGTTTCAATTTTCAAGTTCTTTTTTTAAAAAAACATTATTATTTTAATTTTTGGTGGTACCTTAAAATTTAGCTCTTTCTAACTTTGTTAAAACTCAGGGAAAAGGGTTTGGAAAATGTGAAAAATTTTTAATGTTGCGGTTAAAATAAACAATTTTTTTTTTCAAATTCTATAAAGAGCTTCAAGATGTCCTAAAATCATAAATAAAAAAAAAGACGTTCTTCCATATTTTTTTTTTACTTTACCAAACTTAAGCAACTTTGGGATTTCCAGTCAAAAAATGTCTAAAGTTTTCGACGCCACCAAATACTATTCTATAAAAAATTTTCATTTAAAATAAATTCTGCTTATTGCGAATATAGTGAGTAACAAAACCACCGTGTTTCAAAGAATTATCTTTAAAAATTAATTTTTGCCAATTTTTTTTGTACAGCAGTTAAAATTAGATATTCGTTTAACTATTTTAGCTCAAAATTTTTTTGACTTTAGCGCCCTCTGTTATTAACAAAAAAAGGAGATACTGCATTCCTCTTTCATTTTTATTTATGGTATTATGTCACTTCTTCAAAAATTTATAAGTCACTAACGTTCCGCATACATTTTTTATACCCTCCATCCCACTGTGCAGGAGGGTATATATCATTTTGTCATTCCGTTTGTAACTCATCGAAAAAAAAATCTGGGACATAAAAAAAATATATATTCCTGATCGTTATCAATAGCGAAACCGATATAGCCGTGTCCGTCTGTCTGTCTGTCTGTCTGTTGAAATCACGATCACGCTCAAAATAGTTGTGCTAGGATGTTAATTTTTAGTCAAAATGTTTGTCCAATTTCTTAAGCAGTTTGGTATTGGCAATGGGCATATTTGGTCCAGACGTTTAAAAGTTATGAATGAAAATGTAAAAGCACCTCTAGAATTTTCCATATTAACATGAAAAAATATATTAACTGTGTGTTGTTGTTTTTACTGAATAAGAAAAAAAATACATACATACACACCCAGACCTTGAAAGAGATAATTCTTTTTTTGAATTTATATGCATAAAATTGGATTCATTTTATAAATTACTGAATAATTCATAATGCCTTTAAATCAATGATTGGACATTGAATAAAGTGAGATAAGATTTGTTCCTATTTGTGTTGATTCAATTTTGATTCGATTGAATAATTTTCGTCGATTTCATATCTGGCAACCCTATCCCAAAATATGTTCGATTCCCGATGAGTTAATTCAGTATAATTGTTGGTTAGAGTCAAAATTGTATCTTTTGTACCATCTGCAAAAAAATTAGGCTTGACTTCTAATATCTTCGGTGTTTGAAGTGATAAAATTTGAACTACATCTTAAGTTTTTAATCTTGAGAATATATTAATAAGTAAAAAATTATGTGGTAGTATACGGTGGTCTTTATAAAAACGGTTTATTTTAAAAAATCTTAAAAATAAATCTCATTCGTCGGTAATGGGTAAACAAACAAAAAAAAATGTCGTCCATAAGATATTTTTACTATCTTTCAATGATATATATATATATTGTTCCAATCTGACTATAAATGACTTAGATATATGTAGCTAAGTCCATTTCCAAACTTTTCACAGAAATAAATTCCCTACAGAGGTCTTTCCGCGGATTTTTTTTAACAGCTTGAAAAGTACTACATCGGGGTAAAAAAAAATTCACTGATATCAACTTATTGCAAAATTGAGATTTAAAATACGAATTAAAGAATTATATTTTTAAAGGTCTGCACATATCTATATGAATAACATAAGCAGTGTTGCCACTTCATGGGCAAATTTGATAACTTTCTCAATTCAAATGAATGAATTGAGAAAGTTATCAAATTTGTAAATAAAAAATATATATTATACATAAAAAAGAATTTAATTCATAAACTAGCCAATAGATAGTGGGTCTATGAATATAACTTAGCAATTACTTCAAAGCATTGTTGGTAGCAGAAACGGTGCGATTATCGGTGAGGGTAAGTAACGCTATCATAGATTATTTCGGTTACAGTATTTTAAGGATAATTGTATTTCGATAACGGTATTTTAAGGTTAACTGCATTGCAATTATTTCGATAATGGTATTTTAAGATAAGCGGTATTCAGTTATTTCGGTGCATTCCGCAAAGTTTTTTTTATGAAAAAACAAAGTAAAGTAAAATAAATTTATTAACTAAGTGTATGTAAAATTCACAATTACGACGTGGAATTACAAAAAGTTTAGACTAAAAAATAATGGTGTTGTAAGGATAATGGGATAATGGTATTTCATTAATTTCGGTACTGGTATTTTAAATGTATCGATATTTGAATCTATAACAGTATTTTAGCGATAGAGCCTACCAACCCTGCCTCAATGTATGTAATTACTTTTGGCTTATGAATGACTTAACATCTAATTGTGAAGTTTGCATAAAAATTCCAATGTCTATTTTTTATTCATACGAGTTAATGAATTGATTCACAGCGACTGATCATCCACGAATTAAACCGATACATCAGGAAAGTGTATTAATCTATACATGCTTTGAAATTCTTTCGTTATACAAATAAGCTATTAACGTACACAAAAAAATCGTTACCAAGTAATTAAGCAAATTTCCACTAATAAAGTTTTATCGAATAATTTATTATATTGTGTATGCCACAAAAACATTATTTTAGTTGAAGTGCTCCCAATTGCTTGCCAAAGATTTTTTGTGTGTATTTAAAAACGCAAATAAAACTTGATTTTTGAAAGACTCTGAAATAAGATTATTTTTAAATCGTTCACATGTGATCATAACTGACTCTTATTTACAAGCTTTTTAAGTGTTTTGTTCTAAAGTTAATTTTTTCTCTAAATTTTATGAAGATTCATATAAGACTCAAAAGTTCATCATAAATGCTGCATATTTAAGGAACTTTTCTTTGTAATAATATAACGCCCAGAACAATGGGACAATTTAAATTGCCAAATCACTTTTTTTTAAGTTTACTGATGAGGTTATTACCTTTTTTCGGAGTTCAAATTGTAATACATAATATATTAATTGAATTTATTATAATCTTATTATTTTTGGGGAATTTTGTCTACACTTTTGGGAATTTTGAATCTTGCTTGTGGCAGCACTGATATTAAACAAGATTAAACTGAAATATTTACTTGTAGTGGTGGAAAATATCATACACATTTGTTGCACAGTGGATTGACCGAATACAAAATGGGTAATAATTCATACTTGTTTGTACTTAGTAGAATCCCCGAATAAAAACACCAGGATGGAGGGTATCTAAAGACTCGGCACAGCCGAATTTAATCTTTGGTTTGTATCAGTTCCCAGTCACCTGGGGACTTATACAAACCATCGAGCGGGCTTTAGCCCGCTTGTTTTTTTTAATTTTGCCTATGGGACAAAGCACTGTGGGCTGTCGCCTAAACCCTTTTTGGCTAGAAACCTAAAATTTTAAATATGTATTCCGTGGAGTAGGGCTAACTCACCGATTTTTTCCATTTTGGGACAAGAACATGGCAAAAATGGGGGTCGAATGGGGAAAATGTTCCCAATAACGGCCTGCCCAAACCGCTGAGGCAACGAAGTTTGGTATGAAGTTTGGTATGAAGGTCCCTCCTCTATCGTAGAGAGCCGAGAAGATGAAATTGTTGTAAATTCCTACAGGGGGCAAAAAGAAGAAAAGTCTTCCCTTGATGGCGTGTCAAATCCCTTTTGGCTAGAAACCTGAATTTCAAAGTATATGCCCTGGAGTATAGGCTAACTTATCAGTAAGGTACTTTCTTGAATTCTGGACAGCGACATTATAAAATGGGGACTCAAAAAGGGAGAGTGGCCCCTTAACGGCCAGTACAAACTGCTGGAACTAGGAAGCTGAAATTCAGTATATGGGTTCCTCCTTCAACATAGATGTCTGTTAATACGATATTTTTGGAAATTCCAACCGGGAGGGACAAAAACAGAAAAAGTCTCCCCCTCGACGGCCTGCACAACCTCCTGGAACCAGGAAGCTTAAACTCCGTGTGTGGAATCGTCCTCCAGTTTGAACGCCCTCTAGGGCCGGATTTTCGAAAATTCTTGCAGGGAGAGGCATAAATAGTAAAAGTCTTCCCTTTGACGGCCTGCCAAAACCCCACTGGTTAGAAATCTGAAATGTAAAATCTGTATTCCTTGGAGTATGGGCTCACTTATCGGGAAGGTACTTTTTGGAATTTCGGTCAGGGACATTGCAAAAATGGGGGTCAAAAAAGGAAAAGTGCCCGTTTAAAGGCCTGCCCAAACCGCTATAGGTAGGAAGTTGAAATTTGGTTTGAAGGTTTCTCCTTCATTGTAGACATCGGCTAAGAAGGGATTTTTGTAAATTTCTACAGGTAGGGTCAAAAACAGGAAAAATCTTCCCCATAACGGCCTGGCCAAATTGCTGGAACTAGGGAGCTAAAATTTGGTATGTAGATTCCTCCTCCAACGTAGACGTCCACTAAGACGAAATTTTTGGAAACTCCTACCAGGAGGGGTAAAAAGGGAAAAGTCTCCCGTTTGACGGTCTGGCCAAACTGCTGGAACTAGGAAGCTAAAATTCAGTACGTAGATTCCTCCTGCAGCGTACACGACAGCTAAGACTGCATTTTTGGAAATTCTTACAGGGAGGGGCAAAAAGGAAATAATTTTTTCCCCTTGATGACCTGTGCGAACACCTTTGGCTAAAAACCTGAAATTTATGTGTGTGCCTTGGAGTATAGTCTAACTTATAGACAAATTATTTTTCGGCACTTTGAACAGGAACGTGGTAAAAAGGGGGTTAAAAGGGGGAGCGATTGCCCCCTTAACGCCTGCCTCTAGAAACCTAAATTTTTAAAAACGAGTGTATTTGGATTGTCAAAATTAAGAAAGAAAGTGGGGAACGAGTGGAATTGAAATACTACACAAGTGGGATGAAATGGAAATGAACGGGGAACGAGTGGAATTAAAACAGTGGGCGATGGAAATGGAATGGAAGAGGGAACGAAATGGAATGGAATATGGAACAAAATGCAATAGGGAGCGAGATAACAAGGAATGGCGAGCGAGAGGAACTGAAACACTACAGTTAAAAACAGGAAGGGAACGGAAGAGGTGCAAAGGAATGGAATGGAAAGAGGAACGATTGATATCGAAACACAAGACAGTGGGTGCGAAATGGAATGAAACGTGGAACGATTGGGATTGAAACAATTTATAATGGGAACGAAATAGAAGGGGGAACGAGTGAAATTGAAACATTAGATAACTGGAATGGAATTTGAATGACTCAAACTGCCGAAGTTTGGTACTTGAAATTTCGCATGTGACTACCTTTAACATAGAGGTATCCACTAAGGCATGATTATATATGTTTCGGTTTTTTTACGGGGAGGAACAAAAAAGGATAAAGAGCCCCTTCCAATTACAGGTGCAAACACTAAGCAAGGAATATGAAATTTAGCATTGAAGCACAGTCTACAAAAAGGTCAAACAAATTTATTAAAAGACAAAAAACCTTAGAAAAAGAATGCAATTTATATATTTCCATATATCGGTGGAAAAAACCGGCGCAGTAAACTTTCCAATTAAATTTGTGAATTTACTTGAATTGCTTCTTTATATAAACTGTAATTATATAAACTTTAAGGCACGTTAATAACGTATCGGGCTTTGCCCGCTATTATAAATATAGCACTAAAAATATGTTATTTTTTATTTAATATACAAATAAAAAAATATATAAATTGAAAAAACTCATTACTTTTAAACTACACTGTGAGAATTATCTGTAGGATATTAATGAGTTTTTGCATAAAGCCGATGAAGTTTTATTGGAATTTGTCCATTGAATCTTTTCATTGAATTAATAGAATTTTTCACAAAATTTTGTGAAAATTATCATTTTATTTATTAAAAGTATCATACACTCAATGAAAAAGTTTCATAAAATATACGAAGCTTTTTGATCAATTCTAAGAAATTTTTAATTTTTTTTGTAAAGAAAACTCCATAAGTTTATTCAAAAATCTCATTAAAATTCGTCGAGCAGAATTCTCTCTGTGTAGAGGTAATGCGTGTTTTATTAGGGAGTTACCGAGATTGAAATGCCGTTGCTAAAATAACACGTTTTATAATAGAAAAGTAAGAGGTTACATATCCTAACTTCTTCTTACAAAACTCATTACCGGGTAATAGGAGGAGGTTTTGTTGTGACTTGGATTTATGGCGTAGTTTGCCGCAGAGCTCTACCACATATCCGAATTTTATTAGGGTTGGGTAGGAACCGATCGGGTCATTAGTTGCTTACATTTGTAAAATTTAAAATATTTTTTCAAGATGAAAACTTTTGAAATGTTAGGACATTCTTCTTGTAAAATTATTTTTTTATTTAAAAGTTGCAATAATTATGGCCAGTTTTATAGTCAGAACAAAGATTGATATTTTCTTATATCTTTTGTTCTCAGATCGTTTTTTTCCCTAAATATTTCTTAAATAAGAAATTTTCAAAGACTCTAGTTCTGACTATAAAACTGTCCCTTAAACACTTCTTCTAAATTAAACCTATTATAGAGCAATTCCATATGAAAGCGAACACCTTTTGGACGACCCCTCTCCGATTCTAAAATAAATAGTCTCAATCGATTGCCCAGCAAAAAATAATGTACCTACATATTTTTTTTTTTTTTATAGTGACTGGTTTAGTGGTGGTGTACACCACTGTCATGTGACAAAATTGAAGAATTCTTCATAAGGGACCTCATTGAAAGTTGTTTTAAAAAAAAACTACTAAAGCGATCGCAACGAGTGATAGCTCGTTGGAAAGGTATTGAATCAGGCTTTAATTGAAAAATAAAATTTTCCTAATTTTTCTCAGAAATTTACCTTTTTTCCCATGAAAATTAAATTTTCCCATGAAAATTAAATTTTCCGATTTTCCACAGAAGCTCCTAAATTTTCCGGCTAATTTTTTTTTTTTTTGGATTCTTCATAATTTTTGCTTTAAGAATCAGCAATAAAAAAATGGGCCCCGACTCCTTGTTTGGACAGGAGAGGAGCATTTAAGAGACCACCTTGTTCTCATTGTTTTTATATTTTTTATAATTGAATTATTTGTAATTATTTAACATTATTTTATTTTATTATTAAAAATACATTTTAAAAATTATTTTACAGTTAAAAATACATTTAAAAAGAAAAAATCAATTTTTTTTAAGAGCCCCAAGTTGAGTGTGTAGTGAATATGGTCTGCCTGCCTTCACAAGATCGGCCATAAATCCATGGATAATAGCAGCAGTGGCATGTAATGGCACACCAAACCCGACTGAGGCTACAGGTCATAAAATGTTTTGTAAATTTTTTAAATTACCAGGTAATAAATATTTCGCCTAAAATGACACGTGCAGAAACAAGTCATAAAACACGGATTTTCCATAAATATGGCGAAATATTTATTACCTGGTAATTTAAAAAATTTACAAAACATTTTATGACCTGTGGTCGGCTTATTGGCAGTAACCAATTAAGTCCCTCTTTAAAAAACATTTTATGACCAGTAGTTCACGCAAATTTTCCTATTAAAGAAAAGCAAATATCGCTTATTTTTTTTACCTATTTTTTACCAAAAAATAAATATAAATACTTCACACACTCTGAGTCAAATTTTAGTTGAATACTAAACGTGAAAGTGTTAAAGTGTTTTTTTTGTAAAGTAAAGAGTGAAGCTGTAAAGACAATTTAAAGTAAAATGAATAAATTTTGCTGCAATCCGTTTAACAAGAGTGGACATCGTTCGAAAAAGATAAAAGTATTAAAATTAACTGGTGTTTCGAAGCGATACATGAATGAATTATATATACAATACGGTGAAGAAGCAGAATTCATTTGCCCCAAGTGTAAAATCGATTTGTCTCAACAAGCAAATGCATTGAAACAAATGCAACCACAATCCGAGAGTGAAATGACAATTGAACAAAATGTTTCATCTGATAGTGAGGCAGACATTCCGATGGTCAATTTGTCTTTGAGTCCTTTGAATGAGGCTATTACCACTTTAGGTGAATCGCCTATTACAAAAAGAAAGTTGCGAAGTGAAAAATACAGGAAAGAGAAAAAAGGCAAGGTTATGAGTGCAATCGCGACAATATTTGATGAAGGCTCTGATAACGAATGCAGTCAAGCAGATGACGTTGATGACGGCAAACAAATGATTGAGCAGTTGAAAAGAAAATTCAATTTACCGACCACTTTTCCGGAGAAATATCTCATTTTATCTGTGCTGCCTCAATCATGGTCTATACGCAAGATTTCTGAACAGTTTCAAACATCTTTTTACATCGCGAGAAGAAGCAAAGAATTAGTTCGACAGAAGGGCATATTGGCGACTCCCACCAAGAAATTTGGCTCAAGGACCCCCAGCGAAGCAACGGTGAAATTGATTCAAGATTTTTACTGCAATGATGACAACAGCCGCGCCTGCCCAGGTACACGTGACTATGTTATCACACGTGAAGATGGAGAAAAAGTACACAAGCAGCGCAGATTATTATTATGTAATCTATCCGAAGCATACCATCATTTCAAAGAGAAATACCCAGCAGAAAAAGTGGGATTTTCTAAGTTTGCCATCCTACGACCAAAAGAATGCGTGCTTGCATTAGACAGGCACGGAACGCATTCAGTCTGCGTTTGCATGTTTCATCAAAACATCAAATTAATATTCTTTCCATGCAAGAAATTGAAAGTATTTCACGGTGAAATTGAAACATATAGGGACCTCCTGTCGAAGTCGTTGTGCGCATACCCCACGGAAAATTGTCATCTGTCCAAATGCGACAATTGTCCGAAGATTGACGAGCTAGAGCAATATTTGGCGGAACAGTTTGAACAGCTGTTAATTCAGGAGGTGCATTTCAAACAGTGGATAATTAGCAGCGGCAGATGTTCCCTTGAGACCGTGGTAAAGCAGATTCCGGAATTCATCGAGGAATTCGGATTCAAGTTGAATGAACTGAAGGCGCACCATTTCATATCCGAGATGCAATCGAAATTTCTAAAGGAAAGTAAGGAGAAATTAGCCCAAAATGAATTCATTGTGATAAGCGACTTTGCCGAGAATTACACTTTTCTCGTTCAGGATGAAATTCAGGCTTATCACTGGGCAAACGACCAGTGCACGGTGCATCCTTTTTGCATTTATTTCAAAAACGAAGATAACGAACTACAGACCGTAAGCCTTGTTGTTGTCGCGGAGAGTTTAGCTCATAATTATGTGTCCATTTATTTATTTCAAATGAAACTGTTTGAATTCTTAAGATCAAAATTCGATGCAATCGACAAAGTAACGTTTTTCTCAGACGGCGCGGCTTCTCAGTACAAGAATAAAAAAAATTTTTACAATATTTGCATAATTGAAGAAGAACAAAACTGCAAGGTCGAGTGGCACTTTTTTGCGACGTCCCACGGTAAGGGCCCATGCGATGCGTTAGGGGGAACCCTAAAACGCATGGCGACTAAGGCAAGTTTGCAAAGGCCATATACTGACCAGATCTTAAATGTACAACATTTGTTTTCGTGGATTCAAAGCAAGGAAATTGCCATTAATACAGTTTTATGCACTCAAAAAGAACACGATGCCATGGAGCGACGAATTTAAAACAGATATAATAATGTCAAAACTATAACTGGAACGCAAAAGTTTCATTGCTTCATACCAAATATTTCTGATATGTCAATTAATGTAAAGCGGTACTCTTCGTCTGCCGACGTGCTAAATTTAAAGTTACTTTAATTTTATAATGATGCCAAGACAATTGAAATTTTTAATAAATATTGTAATTAAGTATAAGCAGCAAAATAAGAAAGATTTTTTCTTCATAAATGTATTTTTAACTGTAAAATAATTTTTAAAATGTATTTTTAATAATAAAATAAAACAATGTTAAATAATTACAAATAATTCAATTATAAAAAATATAAAAACAATGAGAACAAGGTGGTCTCTTAAATGCTCCTCTCCTGTCCAAACAAGGAGTCGGGGCCCATTTTTTTATTGCTGATTCTTAAAGCAAAAATTATGAGGAATCCAAAAAAAAAAAAATTAGCCGGAAAATTTAGGAGCTTCTGTGGAAAATCGGAAAATTTAATTTTCATGGGAAAATTTAATTTTCATGGGAAAATTTAATTTTCATGGGAAAAAAGGTAAATTTCTGAGAAAAATTAGGAAAATTTTATTTTTCAATTAAAGCCTGATTCAATACCTTTCCAACGAGCTATCACTTGTTGCGATCGCTTTAGTAGTTAAAACAACTTTCAATGAGGTCCCTTATGAAGAATTCTTCAATTTTGTCACATGACAGTGGTGTACACCACCACTAAACCAGTCACTATAAAAAAAAAAAAATATGTAGGTACATTATTTTTTGCTGGGCAATCGATTGAGACTATTTATTTTAAAATCGGAGAGGGGTCATCCAAAAATTTGCCAATTTTGATCGTTTTCATATGGAATTGCTCTATATTAGGAAAAACTGTTGTATTCGAGAAACTCTTTGACACTGAAACATTTTTTGTATTCTATTTTTGATATGAAAGTTGTAGGATTTGGAATAATTTTTCTTATAAAAATATAACTAAATTTTTAATTTGGGGCACATTTCTGTTATCATATTCTGAGAAATTTTTCATATCAGAATCTCCATTGTGTTTCCTACGAAAATATTATTTAATTTTTAAATGATTTTTACAAAACAGATCATTACAATCTTGTAATAACTTCAATAAGGAAAACTAACTAAACATCCAAAAATGACGAAACGGGGTTGAGAAGATTTTCCCGAACCCCTTTTTTGGTAATCTTTGGAACAACTTGACAAACCTGTGCTAAAAATGTATTAAAACTTCTACTTCTAGCAAGAAGATTATAAGACTAGGAGATGCAATCGAGCATCATACAGAATATTATGGCGTTGTCAGACAGTCGATCGAAGAATGAGGAAAATTGAAAATAAATTGCCAGAAACTAAAAATTACAATAAAAATTTAAAAAAATTTTAGAATTAAGAAAAAAAAAAATATGCAAATATGGAAAATAAAAAAATAAGCAGAAATTAGCGATCAAATTATATTCTCAAAAATTTTTATTTTCAGCCATTTCATAAATTATTGCACTTTTTTAATTTCTGATATTACAAATATTTTTCTTATTTTTTTTTCTCATAATTTATAGATTTTTTTTGCCTCCTTATTCATATTTTTAATTTTTTTTTTCTGCGAAATTTCCCTTATATTCGTGTGTCCCATGTCCGGTTCGATGTGCGATCCGATAGCGATTGGGACCCTAGTCTTATACCCTTCTTGCATCTAGTTCATAAAATATCTATAGATATGACTACCCTTGAATGAATCCTGGATCCGCGACTGTGTCTTTCAAATAAATTAAAAAAATTAATTTTCAGAATTAAAATTAAGATTTGAGGCCTTTAAAGTTCGAATGAAATTATTCCACGTGAAGAACAACTTACTATGCTTAAGCATTTTAATTTCGGAAAATAAATTTTTTTTTTATTTTGGGTGTGTGTGAAACGATAGCAAAGTATCATGGTGAAAAATATTTGCTCTATGGTGAAAAATTTTTAATTTTGCTGTGTGAAATGAAATCTTTTTCGACAATGTAAAATTTTTGACAGTTAAACAATAATGAAAAACAAACAAAAGGAAGCAAATATTTTTAAGAAATATTTATATGCGATTCTAATATCAATTTTCCTACAAACCAGATCGTTGCAATTAAGTTTTAGTTTTGCATAAAAAAAGACGAAGCCGAGAAGTAAAAATAGTTACCTCCATGTAATGTAATTTTCTTCTGCCTCTTTTCTGGTACGTTAATTTAAAATCTGTTTTGTTTTTGTTCAGAATTAATTAATTTTAAAACTGTTTTGTTTTGGTTCAGAATTTTTCATTTGTGTGTATATACTATTTCTTAATTTTTCTTTTATGTATAGGGTTGTTCAACAGGGACGCTACAAAAGTAGAAAGACAGGGACAGCAAACGACGCCATATTTCTTGCCGCTCTTTTGACATTTCTCTTCAGTAAGGTTTGCCATTTCATAGTGGAAAGATATACGAGCCAACAACGAGTCGAAATTATTAAAATTTACTACCGAAATTCGGAGTCAGTGGCCTCAACGTTAAGAGCGCTACGTCCAATTTATGGTCGTCATAATCGTCCTAGCAGATCAACAATTGAGCGTGGGGCTACTTCAAATGGGTCTATGCCAACAAGCCAGAGACGATTGATGAACTTCGTACGAATATCGAACGTGAAATTGCAGCAGTATCGGCCGATTTATGCTTGAAAACCGTCGAAAATTGGGTTCAGCGTCTGGACTTCTGCAAGCGTGCCCGTGGTGGCCATGCAAAAGAGATCGATTTCCATACATAATGGCATCGAACGTACTTTCACAGGAATAAAGAATTTCATTGATATCCAAAACCGTTTTTGTTTTATTTAAACTTTTTTACTTTTGTAGCGCTCTTATTGAAAAACCCTTTGTATAGAAACTTTCAAATTTTAAAATGTAAAATATTTCTATGCTCATGCCAAAAATTCTACTAGCCCTATGGGCTAGTGAAATTTTATTCACCTCAAAACTGTCAAAAATTTACCATAAAGAATACCTTGCTACCGTTTCACACACACTCTTTATACTACATTTAGACCTGAGCAAAAACTTCCTGCTTTTTGGCTCTTGGTAGTTTTGACTTGTCAAAACGCATATATAGTTTTGTACAAAATCTAGGTAGTTTTTGCTCAGATTTAAATGTAGTATTACAAGACGAACCAAATCACAATAAACATAAAATATGGACAATTTATTTATTAATTTTCACAAAAAAATATTTTTTAATCCCTCTTGGTTTGGCCATACACCACTTGTTGGACGTTTTTGGTCTCCGCAGCGCCTGGGTTAACGATTTTATTAGCGACACTCTTTCATAGATAGGTATAAAAGACAATATAAAATCCACGGAAATTTCTAAGATATATTTTTCGTTAATATTTACTTCGAAAGTTCAACTTTAATATTTGATACATATTTCACCTCCAAAAAGATGGGTTAACAATGCCCAAACAAGTTTATATTAAATAACTTGGAAACCATTGGCTGAAAATATTTTTGAAAATATTTCCACAATAAATTAATTAGGTGTGTTTCTTTACTTTTTGGGTAAAGTTCGGTAAAATGAGAGTAAGCACAAAATCCTCTCACAAAATTACAAAATTACCCAATAGTACAGGAACGCAAAAAACCACTTTTCTAGCCCAAAAACTTATTTCAAAGAATAATGTTAAACAGTGATGGGACTTGAACAATTTTTTTTGTGCCAAGTGTGTGACTAAAATGTGCCAAATGGGCCTTTATTGTACCAAAACTCAATTTTCACTTAGAACCAAGGTTGGCAACCGAAACGAATAACGGTATAGGTATCGGTATTGGTATCGATTTTTTATTTGTTTCGGTATCGGTAACGGTATTTTAATCATTTCGGTATCGGTATAACCGATACCGGAACATTAATACCGGTATATACCGGTATTATTTAAAAAAAAATTTACAAAAATATAAAAAAACGTTCTTAATTATAAACGAGTAAAAAGGTTAAAGTCGGGCATGCCGACTATACAATACCCTACACCAGTCTGGTGTATTGTTTGGATCCGAAATTCGAATGGGTTAAAATGGGGCTTATGTCAAAATTTTCTATAATGTGAGTCAGCGCACCAAATTTCATTAAAATATCTTAATATTTGCGACCTGCAGTTTGTAACCAAGCCAATTTTGGGGGGACCCTTATATGGGCACTAGTTCTAAACATGGACCGATGTTCACCAAAATTAATAGGCTTCGTCCTTGGGCCAACATAGGTCTATGTACCAAATTTCATCAAAATATCTTAATATTTGCGACCTGCAGCGTATAAACAATATAATTTTGGGGGGGACCCTTATATGGGCACTAGTTCTAAACATGGACCGATGTTCGCCAAAATCAATAGGCTTCGTCCTTGGGCCAACATAGGTCTATGTACCAAATTTCATCAAAATATCTTAATATTAATACCTGCAGCGTATAAACAGTATAATTTTGGTAGGACCCTTATATGGGCACTAGGTCTAAACATAGACCGATGTTCACCAAAATCAATAGGCTGCGTTATTGGGCCAATATAGGTCTGTGTACCAAATTTCATCAAAATATCTTAATATTTGCGACTTGCAGCGTATAAACATTATAATTTTGGTAGGACCCTTATATGGGCACTAGGTCTAAACATGGACCGATGTTCACCAAAATCAATAGGCTGCGTTATTGGGCCAATGTAGGTCTGTGTACCAAATTTCATCAAAATATCTTAATATTTACGACCCGCAGCGTATAAACAGTATAATTTTGGTAGGACCCTTATATGGGCACTAGTTCTAAACATGGACCGATGTTCACCAAAATCAATAGGCTGCGTTATTGGGCCAATATAGGTCTGTGTACCAAATTTCATCAAAATATCTTAATATTTACGACCTGCAGCGTATAAACAGTATAATTTTGGTAGGACCCTTATATGGGCACTAGGTCTAAACATGGACCGATGTTCACCAAAATCAATAGGCTGCGTTATTGGGCCAATGTAGGGCTGTGTACCAAATTTCATCAAAATATCTTAATATTTACGACCTGCAGCGTATAAACAGTATAATTTTGGTAGGACCCTTATATGGGCACTAGGTCTAAACATGGACCGATGTTCACCAAAATCAATAGGCTGCGTTATTGGGCTAACATAGGTCTGTGTACCAAATTTCGTCAAAATATCTTAATATTTACGACCTGCAGCGTATAAACAATATAATTTTGGTAGGACCCTTATATGGGCACTAGGTCTAAACATGGACCGATGTTCAAAAAAATCAAACTTGTTCGTCCTTGGGCCAACATAGGTCTGCGTACCAAATTTCATCAAAATATCTTAATAGCTGCGACCTGTAGAGTGCGCACAAGATTGCATGGACAGACAGACAGACGGACGGACGGACGGACAGACGGACATCGTTAAATCGAAATAAAAAAAAATTCTGAACCGATCGGTATACTATAAGGTGGGTCTACGACTAATATTTTTTGGTGTTACAAACATCAGCACAAACTTATAATACCCTGACCACATAGTGGTGTAGGGTATAAAAAACTCAATTTTATTAAATTTTTATAAAGGATAAGTATTTAAGTTATTAACAATTTCTAACAACGGAAGTACTTCAGCCTAAACACTCCGATTTTGATGAAATTCGGATATGTGATTGAGAAAAAAATCTAAGATCGACCTGTCTCAGCTTATCGGCCACCTCGGAATTTTAAGGGTTCAAAAAGGGGTTCAAAAATGGGTCCTTTTTAGGTTTTTTTTGCTTTTTAAGATATTTCGACCAAAGGAACCATGTGCAAGTGTGGTATTGTTGGAAAGCAATTTTTGAGGGATTTTCACTGGTAGCTTTTTTTGGTACTTTTTTGCTCTTTCGAATTTGCTGTTTTAAAATTTTAAAAAATTTTGGGTACTTTATATGGAGAACTATATTGCTATATCTGCTGAATTCATATATATTATTCCTTATTAAATTTAAGCGGAACGTGTTTTTGCGTTTTTCGATATTCGCACTACATCAGGTTTGCCATTTTTTAAGGAATTTAGGCCTCTTTCTGTGCTAAACATAGGAAATATGTACATCAAACTTCATATTTTGATGGATATATTAATCCTGTGATATACTCTTTTTTAATTTCGTAAATTTGAAATATGCTCCCATACAAAAAGTTTAAAAAACATGCGTTTTTTACATACTCCGTCTTTTTTATATAAAATGTTATACTTATTTCCACATTAGATCATTTATTTTTTTATAAGCTTTCCAGTGATGTATAATATGATATATATATATATGTATATATAACGGTCGTTAAATAAAATAAGGGAATAAAGGCATTTAAGTTATGTTCTCTTACAAAAAAGTACCAATGGTTATTTTGCAGAATATAGGCCCTATATTAGAGTGTTTTTTTTTTTTTGTTTTTGATTTTCGGAACATAAGTTGATTCACTACAAATATTTTATATTTGTATTGAGATCATATAATAAAATAAAAAAAAATAATGAATGTTATTTTAGTTTGACTCAAGATCATAAATTAATATCACTTTCTGTTTAAATTATTTTCAAATCAAAGAAAGATGATACATACAATTTTTACAAGTAAATTAAAATTCATAAAAAAATAAGTTTATAAAATTAATAAAAGGATTCTCTAAAAGAAACTGTAAATTCAATTAAAGGTTTAAGAAACCAGTTTATATATTAAATTATATTTACTAAATTTGTCACAAGTTAGAGAATATTTATGAAGTTAAATAAATTAAAAACAATGTTGCCAATGCAAACTAAAGGCTGATAACCGCACTTTGAATTTATAACACGATTTTCTATTAACAATGGATAATAAAGTTTAATTGTTTAACAATTTTATATTAAAAAAATTTGTATTTTTGCTAAAAACGTGAAAAAACAATTTTTTAAAACCGATTCCATACCGGTACGATACCGGTATTAAGGGAAAAGGTTTTTGAATACCGGTATTTTTTGAAATCAAGAATTTCGGTATTGGTATCGGTATCGGTTGTCAATTTGAAAGGGTTTTGAAACGGATAACGGTGTTATAACGGTATCGGTTGCCAACCTTGCTTAGAACCCGTGTTTTCAACTTTCATTTTGTAAATGCATTCTTATGGAATTAATTCTATCTTGAATTCTTAAGGACTTAATTATATTTGAATGAATTTAAATTTTTTTTCAATTAAAAGGTGAATGATAAATTAAATTCATCCGATTCTTATTAAAGATTTGGGACTGCAGCCAATGAATGAATTCTTTAGGAATGGTTGCACGGAATGGTATACATATAAACATTTTCTAAAACTGAATTAATTTTTTCATGAATTAAACTTAAATTAATTCTTTCGAAGCTCTGATATAAATTTATAGCATTTAAATTTTTAAAATTCTATGGATTAAGCACCGTAAGTTGTTCAGTTTTCACGTGAAAATACTGTTATACTCCATATAAAAAAAATATTTTTCACGACAATGAGTTTCACGTGAAAATTGTGCAAACATAGTTTTCACGCAAATTTAATGTACAAGACTATTATTTTTCTGGTGAAAAAGTGACATTTTTTTTTAATTGTGATTGTGGCTTTGTTATAAAATTAAAATATTGTTAATTTTTTTAACTTAAATTGCAATGTAAAGCATTTAAAGTCTGAGAGAAATTTTTTCACGCGAAAAACAACTTACGGTGCTTCATTCGGTAATATCTTCGATGCCATTTTTTAGTTTTGCTTTATTCGAAAAGGTATTTTAATACACTCACAATATATTTTCCATAACCGATTGAGGTTTATTTGAAAAGTAATAGGTAAAGTTTGTTTTCAATTGAAGAATCAATTAAAATACATTGAAACATATTGTTTAACTTTTTATATTCGTCAATAAAAAAACAAACTACAAGAAATATTTATCGTCTGTAGGAGTTGATATTTTCAGTCAAATAATCTATTTTTAGATTTCTATTTTTAGAAAAAATAATTTAAATAATTTCGTTGTTTTCTGTTTTAAAACAAAAAATTCAAATATTTTCGGTTTTCAGTTAATAATTGACGATTGTTTTAACAGACTTTTCAATTATCCTTTCATTTTTTTAGTGTGTTTTCAATTAATTTAATATGTATTTTAGGTGGTTTTTAACGATAAAATATTTTAAGTGTATACATAGTTATAGAAAAAATAAAAAAAAAAAATTTTTTTTTGGGATGAGATCCACCCTCAAAAATTGAAATTTTGTCAATGCCTGACTTTCCAGACATCTACACCACAACCGATTTGAAAATTGTATAAATTAAATTTGAATTTAAAATATTTTGAAATATTTATTTATACAACAAAAAGAAATTTAAACAAACAAATGTACCCAACACACAATTTGAATTTATAAAAATAATTTGAATCTATCGCACGACTAGAAAAACTGAACTTCGTTTTATATCTAAATTCTTCTGTTTGTTTTAACTTAAAATAGTTGAATATTAAATAATATGAATTCAATCAGTGTTTACGATAACGAAATTATCGAAATTGATTGCTAAATTTATTTGAATTGTTAGTAAAAAAAAAAATTTTAAAATGTGAAGAAATCTCGATGATGTCAGCTGCTAGCAATAGGGTCGGCATATACGACTAAAATATTTACCATACAAATCGTTTTAAATGTTCACCATACAAATCGTTATAAAAACTAAAAATATAAAATACTAAAATAAAATTTAAAAACAAGCTTTTTTATAATGCCCTTTGAGGGGAATTTTTTTACAGAGTTTTTATTTTTAATTTTGTGTGGAAGTAAAAACGAAAGATTTTATATTTTATGAATTTTTTTTTATTCTCAAAAAGTTTTATGCATGTCAGAAATTAAATAAATACAGGGTTATAAATTTTATTCAAATGAAAATTTAACTTAAAAAATCAAAAAAAGTAAATATAACGCAAGTTCTTCTTAATTAAAATTAAATTTTATAACTGAAGTTAAACACTAAATTCTAGGGACTTTGATTTATCTAAATTAGTATTTCTAGTCATTCGACTAATCTTATTATCTTCTAATTCAGAGAGTATTATCACTTTTAAGATAATTGTCGTCAAACAGGATGATTTTAAAATCTTAAATAATTTTATGATAAAAATATTTTTGTGCAATTTTGCTCCAAAGTTTAATATCGATGGCTTAATAAAGAAAGACGCTACACAGAGAGAATTTTTTCTTCACAATATAAATGAAAAATTTGTGAAATTCGATGAAAAAGCTTCGTATATTTTATGAATATAGTTTTAGAGAAACTTTTTAATGGAGCGTATGAATTTTTAAGCAAATAAAATGAAATTTTTGATAATATTTTATGAAAAATTCCATTAATTCAATGAAAAGTATCAATGGACGAGTTTCCGTGAAACTTTATCGATTTTATGCAAAAATTCATTAATATCATGCAGATAATTCTCTCAGTGTATCTTTATTCTTAATTCCTATAGAGCGAAAGGCAATAAAAATATAAAAGCGGTGGAAATATTGTTTCTCAGAATGAAACTTTATATTAATACAAAAACAGTAAAATAAAAAGTATAATCTAAGTTTTTCAGATTTCCATTTCCTCTAATGGAATATTAATTCCAGTTAGGGCCTTTCTGCATTAAGCATTAAATTTATAAACCAAAAATTTGAAAAGAGCAGCATGTTCGTTGTTACATTTAGGGCATTTCTTTTAACTATTATATTTATGTGTGATGGGTAATTTGAAATTTAAAAATATAGATTCAAATAAATTAAAAACAATTTGAATTATAAAAAAATGTTTATGAAACTATTTGTATCAATATAGTTTGGCTCAAGGGGTAAGGCGATGAACTTCTAAACCAAAGGTCGTTGGTTCGAATCGTGTCTGGTGTTGGAACAAAACAAAATTGCTTTGAATTTAAAACGAAAGAAAATTAAATTAAAGAGAAATTAAATAAACAAAGAACGTGTGTGTTATATGTGCAGTGTTTTGAAAATTGAAACAAAAAAAAACTTTCGAAAAACAAACCAAAAAATCGTTTTTTTTTACGTTTTGTCAGTTAAAAATTGATGATTGTTTTAACAGACTTTTCAATTATTTTTATTTCTTTTATGGATTGTTTAAACAATGTTTGAAAATAAATAGCAAAATGGTTTGAATATAATGAAAAATCAGTAGTCCTTTTTTTAATTGTATTTTCAATTAATTTGATATCTTTTTTAGGTTGTTTTTAACGATAAAATATTGTGAGTGTACCAATAAATGCTTAGAAACTAAAAATTAAAGAATTGTTATTTTTTAAATTCATTTTCTATTAAATTTTGTAGATAAACAAAATGTGCCAAAATAGTATCGCTTGTGCCATTGTACCAATTTAGATTGTGCCAAAAATCCCATCACTGATGTGAAAATACGTATATAATTTCAGTTTGCAAATCGGCACAAATATATGTACATATTTATTCGCATTTAAAAGTTGTTTTTGATTTAATTCAATTAATTTTAACAAAAAACCAAGTTTCTTTTGCTTATTTCTTTATTTAATTACAATTTTTAATTTAATTTCACAATTGTTTTTTGTTTATATTTGCATCAGCTGTTTTACCAAAGTTTACCCGAAGAAAAAGTCTGGGTAAATTTTGGTAAAAAGAGAAGCACTAATACACTCTCATTAGCGCTCACATTTACCCAATTCTCGAGTACCGGAACGCTTTTGGGTAAATTTCGGTAACTTTGGGTAAATTTCGGTAACTTTAGGAACGTACGGGAACACACTGATTGTTTCAATCCTTTTATTATTGAAATTCATTGTAAAAAAAATAAATGTAACGGCAGTTATAGGTACATAATATCAATGTTGCCTATAAGCAACATTTGACATTAAAGAGTTAACTTTTCTATTTAATTTAAGGGGAATTTCTATTTATATTATCAGAGTTAAACGAGTCAACTGCCATGAAAGGACCTATCCCATTACCGGTCAATCGGGAGCATATTCAAGGTACTTCCACTATATTTGTGTGTGTGTTAATGTTGTGTTATTTTCTATTTTTTTCTTTTTAATTTTTTTTATTTGCTTGTAGTGTTTGTTTTTTGTTTGTCTTTTTTATTTGAACAGAAACGAAAAATATATAACTTTACCATCAGCCAGCCATCATGCACAAGCAACATTAGGTCAGACGGTAGAGGTTTTGCTTTCAACCAGAAGGGTGTGTTATCGAGCCGTACTTGACCCCAAGTAGATTTTTTTTTAATTCTTAATTTTTTATTAGTTTTTTTGAAAAGCTATTTTTAGACACACCACCTTACGTGTCACAAGCTATTGATCCCTTCCAATGACAACGCCATGTTAAAGTGACGTGTCTCTTTCAAACAAAAAGACCGATAAAGAACCGGTCCCTGCCCCCTTGGGACCTATCCTGCTTGTCACTTTGCACCGGTCCCTTTCCCCGTAGGGTAGCTACAATTATGCCGAAGACAGGAAAACAAAATTTCAATTGCTTTCCAAGATATAGCCGTGAGAAAAATTGCATGTCTTTTTTTTGTTTGTTTTTTTTTTGTTTTAGCCAAAATATTCATGAGGCCATAAAATCCGAACAGCAGCTAAACTAGCAAAACCCAAATGGGGTTTTGTTAGTTTCGATAGGTACTTCGAAAAATCGCACACGAGAAGGAGTTTGCATTTTATGTGTTGCACTGTGTAAATGGCCACAACGGAAATAGACAATGATGTTGTCACACTTCTTGCTATTTTAAGTAGTAAATTAGCATTTATCGTAAATTTGACAGTTTTCTATGGGTTAAACTTTAAAAATCACTATTTTACATCGGAAGCACGTTAGCAATTAAACTGTGATTCCATAATTGTTTCGTGTCTTTTAAGTTTGAAAAATGTTAGGCGTTAGTAAATATATATTAAAATTTAATTGAAGTGAAAAACTTTCAAACAAAAACCTTTGAAAAAAAAATAATTAAGTTGTTCACAAGGGGTGTACTATCTGTTGTATCGTCCTAACAAAAAACAGAGTTGTTAAATTCTTTATTTGAGTTTAACAACGATTTCGTTTTCTGTCTGTTAGTACACTCACACATAGGACACTAAACATGCGTAAAAATGTTGTATCGTGTTATTCTCAAATGTTGTATTTTTTTAATTTAATTTTTAACAACTCTGTTTTTGGTTAGGACGGTACAACGATACAACAAATAGCACACCCCTTGTGAAAAACCTTAATAAAACTCAATAAAATTCCCGATATTTCCTATATGATTGTTTAGCTGTACAGTAGACCGTACTACCACCTTACAGAAAAAAAAAATTGCGCGGTACACCTTCGAATATAAAGTAATTTTGCAAGGCGATTTGGAAAAAAAATTTTTTTCCCAAACGTGGGGTAGTTTTTTTAACTTTTCGTTATGTCTTCGGCATTTACAGTCGGAACTTAAAGTGTGATAACCCACTGTTTTGTTATAAAGGAAAAATACAATGCATAAAAATTTAAAAAGGCGACCCCTACTCAGAGCTTTGAAGAATTAATTCTTTTTTGAATAAATTCACTACCAATCGAATTCAATTTTCTCTAGAATTGAATGAATTCCTTTCCTTAAGTAATTCACTGAATTCGTTTAACTGAACGCGTTCATCAAACAATAAATTCAAAGAATTAATTCCATTGCAATAGTTCTCTTTATTAAATCAAATGAATTAATTCACTGGTGAACGCGTTCAATTTTATAAATCAAACGGAAAAAAAATTAATTCGTTCAATTTCATTTTCGTTCAGTGAATTAAAAAAAATAAAATTACATTCAGTGAATTAAAAAAAAAATAAATTACGTTCAGTGAATTAAAAAAGAAAAAAAATACTCGGGATAAAAATATCGATATACCACATTTTAAGATCCGACTGTAAATTCCAAAATATAACGAAAAATTTAAAAAGGCTACCCCTACTTTCGGTCAAAAATAAAAACTTCGAAACTTCCTTGCAAAAATAATTTTGATTCGACGGTGTACGGCGAACATTTTTTTGTTGTACGGTCTAGTGTACATGCCGGCATTTGTTATTAATGTGTACAAGTAGTATCAATTAAAAGTATAATTAATATTCTCTATATGTGTCTGTGTGTGTGTGTTTTTTTCTGTTTTGTTGTTTAACTTTATAAGTGACAAACACTAAATTCTATAAAATAAATTGTTTTAGATTAAACGCATGCTCTATAAAAGAGGCATTAAACACACCACAATTTTCAGCATTTTCATTCGTTTTGATTTGTTTTGTTTGGTAGAAGACAACTTTGATTTTGTGTACACTAAATACGATAGGACTGAATATCTAAAGTAGTGTAGTGTACATTGAACATGTACATATATGCATATTTTTTAATTTTTTAATCAGTTTTTTAGTTAGGATTCTTTATATACATATGTATGCATAAGGTACATATTTCAATCAAATTATCTAATTTTAATTTCCCTAATCGAAGATGACATATCTATTTTTTAAATACGCATAATAGACTATAGAACTCTATATATTTACGAAAGCATAAATATCTATAGATATTTTACATCTAAATTTTGAGACAGGAAAACAAAATTATAAATATTTTTTTATTATTAATCCATCTCTAGTAGGCTGTAGTATTAATTTGTTTAGGTTTTTTATCATTAACAACACCACCAAACAATTTCATATCAGATATACTTTTGCTTATTAAACAACAAATAATTTTTTTTTTTTTAAAAAAGTTAAAATATGAGTATACATTTTGTATACTACATACAGTATATTTGTATGTACATTCGTCGTATTTGTATCTTTTTTGTTTTAGATTTTTTAATTTATTTGAAGTAATTTATTTTTGTATGATTTCACTAACTTTCTTTTAGTACGCTTAACAATAATTTTCTTTAAATTTCTCTATTTAAATTAATTTGCTTTTCACTATATATATATACTTTTTATTTATAATTTTTCCCGTATTTCAGTTTTACTACATTTTTATTGCTATTGCAAAATAACATATTTTTCTTATATATTAAAATATGTTGTATTGAAAGCTTAAAGCTGTATGGCATGTATTGTTAGTCTATGCTCATGAGCTTTTATTACTGGCAAAGGTATAATAAAGTTGCCATATGTTGGAGAAAAATGTTGACAGGTGTCAGATAAAATAATACACTCACAGAAAAAAGTTAGTAGAAAAACTAATAAAACCGTAAGTAATCGAATTTGGTAATTTTTTTTAGTTAAAATGTCGGTTAAAATTGAGAATTTAGTTAAAACTTTTGCTTTTCTGACATAAACAAATACTAAATTTTTTGTTATTATATTTTGTTGAATTTAAGTATTTTTTTCTGTTAAATTAAAAATTTAAATTAAATTTGTATTTATCCGCAATTTTGCTTAGCCGCGGTTATGGTTAAAATTGCTGCGACTAATCGGGGTTAACGGTTAATCGCACTTACTATAAAAAATAATTTTAACTCAGTTTTTTAAAACAAAATTAATTAATTTTAACTATTAATGGAAAGTTATCAAAATCAAAAACAAAAAATTTAAATTGAATTCAATTAGAAAATTTTACTGAAAAATTTGTTGAATATAAACTTCTACAAATAAGATTTCCTTTGAAAAATACGATTAAATAATAAATAAGTACGAAGATTGTTTCCAATACTAAAATTTACAACAAATAACTTTAAAACATCAACCAGCAAGATCTTCTATTACCCGGTAATGAGTTTTATAAGAAGAAATATAGGTAGTTAACCTCTTACTTTTCTAAAATTATTTTAATTTTTGCATTAAAAAATACAAAAATTGTTTTTTCGGACTTTCTATATTTTCATATATTTAGTTAGAATATTCTTCTATTATTTTAACAAGGGTATGCCCATCGAGTTAACTTCTTACCGGTAATGACATATCATTTTCTTGTGGACTACCAATAATGACAACGGCTTACTTTCTGCATTATTTTAAAACATATATATATATGTGGAAAACAATTAAAAAATTCTGAAACTAATTGAAAATTCTAAAATTTAATCGAGAATTTTAAATTACAATGATATAAAAATAGTGAATATAAAATTATTATAAACAAAAATAGCACACAACATATCGACAGAGTTAAAATCTTAATTCTTGAGTTTTTTTAATTCTTTCGTTCTTTAAGCACCGTAAGTTGTTTGAGTTTCACGTGAAAAAACTGTTATACTCCATATAAAAAAAAATGATTTTTCACGACAATCAGTTTCACGTGAAAATTTTGAAGAGTTTGATTTCACGCAAATTTAATGTACAAGACTATTATTTTTCTTGGGAAAAAGTGACATTTAGAGTTTATTGTGATTGTATCTTTGTTATAAAAATAAAAAATTGTTCATTTGTTTAAATTAAATTGCAATTTGAGACATTTAAAGTTCGAGTGAAATTTTTCACGTGAAAAACAACTTACGGTGCTTTAGAAATAAATAGGAGTATGTAAATGTAAAGAAACGTATAAAACAGTTATATTTTACAATGCTCATGTATAATAATTTGAAAACCTTATAACATATTTATAAAATTAAATTTGTATGAAAAATTTGTTTTATAAGTCACTCATAAATTTTAAGTGTTTATGCATATAACCCTATATTTTTTTTTACATAAATTTAAATCCCGAATCCCGGGATTTTAAAAAACCAAACCCGATTGGCATCCCTAGTATGTAACCACATATTTTTTGATTTTTAGTATTTTGGCGCGTAAGCATACTTGCGCGCATCTAGTCAATTACATTTTTATCTATCAAATACAACATGTCGAGATAGCTCAGATGGTAGAGCTATCTGGTTCGATTCCCAACACCAGCAAATTTAATTAAAAAAATATTTTTTTGTGAAACTTGTTTTTTTTAAATCTATTTTAGACTCCTTTTTTGTCAATACTGGTAAGCATATACATATGTAACGACATATTTTTTTATACTCATTACTTTGCGCGACATCTCCATAGAAAAGTAATAAGAAATGAAGTACATGCCATAAGAAAAATAACTACCCAGCAAAATCTTTCATTACCAAATAAGTGGTTATATAATGAAACTAAAATTTTTACTACTTATAACTAGGTGTCAGAACTAGTTATTTTTGTTCGATGAAGCCGTTTTTATAAACAGTCTAGTTTACGCCCGACTACTTATTTAATTATAAAGATAATGTGATATTGGCAACTGCTTATATCTTAACCACTAGCAAGTATATATATTATGTCCTGTGGTTCCTATTGGGAACAAAGGGCCACAACCTCTCATTTCGAAATCAAAATTCGAAATTTCTCTTCAAATTTTCTCAATATTGTAAGAAAAAAATTAATTGCTGTTATTTTTTTTCAGTTTTAAGATCAAATATGAAAAATTCCAAATAGAATTCACAATTAATTTCACTTGAAATTCTCCAAATTTCATTCGGAAAGATATGGCGGAGTTCTTTTTTAGGTTTTTCCAAAGGGTCGTATTGAACTTATTCCAGTCAGTCTTCTGGAAATCCTGAGCATCAGTGACGTTCCCTCTAATGTGCGGAGGTGTTCTCTGCACACCTTAAAAATATTTCACATGTTTGTAAATTTAAAATTTTTATAAATTTTCCCAGGGTTCTATAATATTTCCGCACATTAGTCACTTACTGTATTTATATTAAGAGACCTGCTAGGAAAAAATATTTGTTGAGCAACATAGTTTAAACACAAATATATATTAGAAATGTGCTGTCAAAAATGTCGAACCTAGACACAAAAAAAACACACAATGTTGCAGAGAAAACACGCTTACATACAAAAACATATTGTGCGAAGAAAAAAACTGCACATTACTAATAAATAAGGCTACAGCTTGCAAGAAATATTTATTTTTTGAATCAATTCGTATAAAAATGTATTCGTTTTATGAATCAGTGAATAATTTATAGTAATAGTAAGTAAAATCTAAGAAAAAATCTGACTACAAAATATAGGAAATCAAAATAGCAAACAAATTAAATTGTACTGCCTCATTACAGAGATGAAATTTTTGCTCTTAATTTGTTATTAATTAATTTAATTTTTTAAAAAATTTTCTTCATTTTGCGGAAAAGTAAATGCTAAATACTTAAGAATTAAATAAAAGGAAATATTTCAAACAAAAATTAACTTCATAATTTTTCATCTCTATTCTATTGTAACTGAAAAAACCAAAAAATAATACACTACTTGTTATCCAAAAAATAACAATTAATTTCAAAATGTAAATTAAACTCAAATGATTCTTTCTGCAAATTAAAAAATTGCAATTTCTTTTTAAAGTTTTTTTTTGAAATTAATCAAATATAGGGGAAGTGCGACACACTTGATCCTTTAAAAGACTTGTCCCCCCCTACTATCTCGGAAAGTACATAACATAGAATAAAATTTTCTTCTATCGATGGGTCCAAATATTGCGTTCATCACTTTACACAGAAACAGATTCGTAGTTCCAACCGAATTTTTTGCCAACCGAATTTTTGTAGTTGCAGGTACAATCACTGTTATTCATTTTTATTTCTGTTGTAATTACCGAAATTTATTTACAATTTTTTAATTTTTGTTGTATTAATTAATTATTTTAATGTTTGTGGATTGCCAATTTTATAAATAGAACAATACATTCCTTCCGTTTGTCAGCCCAATGCTTTTCCTCTAGGCCAAATTCGATTTAAATTTTTTAGTCTTATTTAAAATTTGAATTTTTTCAGGTTGAAAATTTAAATATTTTATTTTTTTATATTTTGAATAAAATCAATTGTGTCTTTCAACTTGAATCAATAAAAATATTTATTTAAAAATAATAAAAAAAAAAACTACAACGCCTTGGCTGGGGTTTGAACTCAGATTTCTCAGACTATTAGACTGTGTGTCTACCCCTGCACCACAGACACTTACATTTTGTTGCTGCCTAATTTTTAATTTAAATACGCAGAAGTATGTATGAATCGAAAAGATATGATACATTCCAAAATTTTACTATGCCAAATAAAATTTCTGTTCCTAGTATCAATATATTATTATTAGGGCAACCAAAAAAAGCTCTAAAAGCAATGTTTTAAGCTCTTAAAAAAAGCTCGAAAAAACAGTAAAATAAGCAGTTAAAAAGCAAAAAAAAGCCTTTAAACTTCATCTCATTTTGTCATTAAAATCCTCATAAAATTTAATTTTTTTATTTAATACAATGTTACATTCCTTAAAACTTCAGGAGACAAAGTTGTGACATTCTTAAATTTATTTTCATCGGGAAATACATTAAAGAATTTAATGTGCTAAAATCATTCTTGCCTAAGGAAATCGTCATTGTCATATTTTTACTATTAGAATTCAGGTTGGAAAAATGAAAAGTTTATTTTAACAAGAGATTTTTTAATTTAAAATAAATTTAAAAAAACAAATTTTAAATAAAAAAATTTATGTCGACTTAAAATAATTTTAAAAATGACTGATGTTATGAAAAAAAGCAAAAATATGCTCTATTTTCGCATACAAAAGCTAAAATAAGCTTATTTTTCAAAGAAAATAGCAAAAATAAAATAAGCAAAAACAAGCAAAATTAGATAAAATAAGCAAAAAAATCTCTAACAAATATAGCTTAAAATTCTTTTTTTTAAGATCAGAACTTGTATTTAATCTAAACTGTTCTATCTCTTCAAATAAAAACCATGCCCTGGCTTCTTTTTGGTTGGCCTAATTATTATAATTACACTCACAGAAGAATTCCGTTGAGACAACCGAATTTTTTTCCAACCGAATCAAATTTTAAATTCGGTTGCTGCAACCGAATTGTAGTCTGCTATTCGGTTGTCCCAACCGAATTTATAATGAAACGAGGTTGTCGTAACTGAATTTTTTTTTATTTAAATCGTAGTTTTAAAAATATACCCTATAATAAAAATGCATTTTAAAATTCATAGTGGTTTTTTATTAACGATTTTTTAATTTGAATTATATAACTAGTGTCACTAAAACTAGAAATCCCAAAATACGAATTCTTCGTGACTCGATTTTGAGATATGTGAAGTATATCTAATGTTTAACTTTGTTACATTTAATATGTTATATATGTTACAAGAGCTTACTTTATAGCTAAAGAAGTGTTTATCGAAATACCAAGTTTCATACATTTTTAAGCACAGATAAAAATGATTATCATATTTTACGACATGTTCAACTAGTGCAAACTCAGGTTCGCTATTGTTACAAATATTTGTACACACAACATGGTCCTTTTTCAATTTTAAATTCTCAAAATCTACCCAATTCAGCTCTTCAGCGGAATTAATAAATCTATCATTTTTACTCTGAAATTTAGATTTAATACTGTAAGATATTTGAACTTCGACAGATTTATTTAAAAGGAAATTGGCTGTTTGAAATTGGTTTTTTATATTTATTGTTTTTAAAATATTAAGTCTGTTGTTTGAAATATAACTAATTTTTTTATAATTTTGGTGCTTTGCTTCAAATCTTATAGAATTTATTTCCGAAATTGGACCAATTTCTGACATAATTGTTGCATAGTGAACTAAATTGTGGAATTTTGGTTTTAGATGAGTTCCCGAAATTTTTATATATAATTTGTTGTGTTGAATTATAAGATATTTTAAATATTTTATTGTACCTGAACTTATGATTTTCCGAAAAACTATAGTTACTATTTCTAATAATAAAAGCAGCAACTCCCACTCCTCCGAGTTTGTTGTGATTAGATCGCCTATTAAAAAAGGCAGGTTTTTAATTAAAATGAACATTTCTGAGGCTGTAAATTTAAACTTTGTTTTTAAATTCCAATCGTTATCAAAAAGTGGTGGTTTTTTTATACTGGGACCAAAATTAAAGATTTCTATTCTACGATTTAACTCCTGTATTGTAAATTTTCTTTTTTCTAAAATAAATTTTTCTAAAATTATTTTAAGATCGTAGTTACATACACCTTCTAACAGGTCGTGCATAATGTCAACACTAAAAATTTGAGTTACATGAAAATTTTGTAAATTGTTCCAAACTGATTTTTCTTTAATACCTGAAGAAGAGGGGTTTAAATTTTGTATATCTGCACTATAGTTTTGAATATTTCTTAATTTATCTGAATTTTCTTCACATCTATATTTAGTCTCGCTTGGATCGCATTTGCAAAATCTACAAAAGAGTGTTGACGAAAATGACTCTACAAAACCTAAAATAGAGTTCAGACCCAAATTATCGCCTCCTATTACACATGAAATAAATTTTATTACATTATCTTGAATTTTTATGCCTTTAATTTGCAATTCATTTAGTTTAGAAATTAATTTTGAAAAAATAAGTTCATTTCCAAATTTTTTTCTATCATCGCTAAAAAATAACATTGTTAAAAATATAGAATTTAACTTTGAATTTAAATGAGGTGGTAAGCATAGTAATTTTATATAGACTGCTCCTATTTTTAATTGTCCACTATGAGACCCTAAGGAATTGAGAATTTCAAAGTCATCAAAGTATAGCATGATTGGTAGAAGTATTACATTTGGTGAATGATTTTCGATACTTTGAATTTTTGTTTTCCAAAATGGGCACTGAGTAATATTACACACCTTTTCTTCGTTATTTAATGTTTTTAAGTATTCAGTAATTTCCACCAATATATTTGTTTCTGAAAAAAACATTTCAAATAGTTGTTTAATATGAATTTTAAAAGTCGATAGTTAGTCAGGCTATGTATATATGTATATACGTGATGCGTACTTCACAAAGAATAGTAACAATATTTCGGGTTGGATTTGATGTGCTCAGCACAATTTTGGAAGTAGTTTCAGGATTAACCAAATTTAATTTTCTTTTTTCTTTATCCCCAACATCAGTATAAGTTAGACTGTTAGAAACGTTAATATTATTTTGTAACATACTTCCCGCTTCAGCAATCGCATAACCTAGAAAGTCAGATAAATCCAAATCTTCGGAAGCATGTACTATAAATAATAATTTAAAAAAATGTTTAATTTTTTATCACCGAAAAACTACTTCATTGTTTTATAAACCTGTATCTACATCCACAGCTCTTAAACCCCATCCTGGAATTTTGCGGAATTCTTCGACATAATCTGACAAAATTTCATCGCCTATTATAGCCTTAGAATTATTGTCTTGAAATTGTATTATCCCCTTTATTTTAAAATGTGATTTCACTAAAATTAAACATTTTTAAATCCGAAATTAATATTTTACAAAATTAATTGAGGATATATAAATTCGTGAGGTTTAAAAAAGTTTCCTAAATAATTTCTGAATAGCGAGATATAATATAAAATTTAATAACATTTGTTTATATATGTTTTTTAGCAACACTAATTTTGCAAGCAACTTTTGATGGATTGAGTTTTTGTTAATGATCAATATCACAGAGGGAAAAAGTGTGATGTACATAAAGCCCAAAAATACCAAATAGTTCCCTTGAAACAAATAACTCTTTTTTATACATAAATAAATGCGTTTATTTTTTATTACACTTTTTATCCGTGGTATTGGGCAGCTAAAATATATTTGTACTTGTCTCTTATTTTCTCCTGCTCTACATCATATCCAAAGTTCATTAAAATCTCCGCACCAGGAGACCGCCTTATTATCAAAGTCGGTTTCGAAAATACAATAGAGAAGAAAACCAAGAGCAAGACAACTACGCAGGAAAACTTTACTTTAAACCGACTTTAAACACAAAATAGAGAATAAACCCCTAATAATGAACGGTCGTTAGGCTCACAGGGAATATGATCATTTTCAATTGAAAGTTATGACCAAAACCGTATGGCCAACACATTTCTCATAGTCTCCACATCAGAAATGTGAATCGTGCCCGTGGGATTTATTATATGTCACTAAAAATTAGCTGTTCTCACCTGTTATATATATATCAGCATTACTAAATACGCCGCTATTTCCAATTTTTAAAATTGACGACGTTTCGTTGTAGAGCACGTTTATGAAAATTCCCATAATCTAAAAAATAATGGTGAGTTTATTTATAAAACAATTTAATTATCTACCATATATGTACTTACATTCCTTCTTTTATAAATATATCTTGTTATTAAATCACGGTTAAATTATGTTAAAACCTCCGTTTTAAAACAAATTACTACGCAATATTTTTTTTTATGAACATAAAATTTCTGTATTATTTTTTGTTTTGAAGTTAAATAAAATTCAAAACAGATACAAACAAACATTTTTAATTAATTTGGTGGTGGTAGCCGAATTGGAAAACAATTCGGTTGTAGCAGCCGAATTGGAAAACAATTCGGTTGTGGCAGCCGAATTGGAAAACAATTCGGTTGCATCAGCCGAATTTATGCGGAATTCGGTTGTCATCACCGAATTAATGAACAATTCGGTTGCTGTAGCCGAATTAGTGAATAATTCGGTTGCTGCAACCGAATTAATGAACGATTCGGTTGCTACAGCCGCAGAATTCAGTTGTGACAACAAAATCCGGTTAATATAACATAAATTTGTTGCCAAAACCGAATTGAAATTTAATTCGGTTGCTGCAACCTCATAATTCGGTTGCGATGACCGAATTCGGTTGCCACAACCAAATTCGGTTGCACCAACCGAATATTCGGTTGCAGCAACCTCGTTCCAACCGAATCGTTCTGTGAGTGTACCAATATAATGGAAATTAACGGTTGATGCCACTAAAGTTGACAAAACAAATTTAAAATTGGTTGTAAAAACTAATACTTTGGGTAGATTGATCGATTTTACTGAAAGAAAACTGATACTACACCGAAAAAATTTCTCAGTTACTGTTTACTAAATTTTTAACTGAGGCTCAGGTGAAATACCCCTTACTGAGAATCAGTTAATGAAATTAATTAAATTTGACTAATTTTATTTTTAAAATACAATCCAACAGAGAACTCAGTCACTGGCAACACTGCTTTTAGTAAAACCAAATAAATATTAAAAGATAGTTGGGAATAACAGTCGATAAATTGAAAAATACTAATATTTCTGTTATTGAAATAAAAATATGATTATAACATTTTATTCATTTTTAGTTAATTACAAAATAACAAATTTCCTTTTTAAAATTGTCCAGCATCATTTCCATTCTTGTGTTTTGCATTTTTCGCTGCGATGTTCTCGAAAATGTTCCCATATTGCTTTTCACGTTCTGGAAACAATAACACATTTAATTAATAAATATTTTCTCCTGTTAGTAAAAGAAAATACTTTAACTTACCGTATACCAAATAATGTAAATTAAAGAAAAAATGTATATTTAATTTATATTGAAATTCTTTTTATTATTTACAACATTTGTAAAATTTTATTTTAAGACTTTTGACAATACACGTTTAAATATGTTTTTACAGGGTAGTACACAATTCGTGTGATTTGACTAAAATAATAGTTGAGTTCGTCTATATTAGTTCCCAGTGTAGAAACGGTAATGACATATCATTATTTTTTGGACTACCAGTAATGACACCCACTTACCTTCTGCATTATTTTAAAACATATAATAATGAGTAACTGATAAATAATATTTTTATCATTATTTCAAATAGAAAATAATTTTCTAGATTTTTTTGAAAATTTTTGGAAATCTATTTTTAGACTCAATATTTTTTAAACACTGGTAAAGATATATGTAACCACATATTTTTTGATTTTTTGTATGTTGGCGAGTAAGCTTACTTGTGTGCAGCAGGTCAATTATGTTTTTATCTAGTAAATATTACATGTCGATATAGCTCAGATGGTAGAGCTATTGACTGGCAATCAGTAGACCCAGGTTCGATTCTCGCACCAGCTAATTTTATTTAAAAAGAAAAAAAATACAATAACAAATATTTTTTTTTATATAATTTATTTTTTTGAAAATCTATTTTTAGACTCATTATTTTTGTCAGTATTGGTAAGCACATAGGTAACGATATATTTTTTGATTATTCGTATGCTGGTGTGTAACCATAACTCATTATTTTTCGCGACATCGCCATATAAAGGTAATAAGAAATGTAATAACAAAAGTAACTAGTTACCATTACCAAGTATGTAGTTACATTACCACATATCTAGTAATGATTTTCTACACTGGGTTACTTAAGTTTTTCGGTTTCCACTGAGAGATTGTTCAACTGAGCAACTGAGAAATGTTTTCGGTGTAGGTTTTTGCTGCCGATATTTTATTCAAATGACTAAATCTTCGATAAAATATTGGTTGTTGGTATTGAAAGTAATGTAGAAGTTAGTATTTTTTCAATATTGATTAGAAAAACCAATATTTTGGATAATGTGACTGTGTTTTGGTTAATCGTATATAATTTTCTGTTCAGAATTAAATTTAACTTTTCTGATGATGAATTATAATTAACCCCAATTAAAATTATTGAATAACCAAAAAAATTTCGTTGGTTCCGATAGAATTCCAACCAATTTATGTTCTGTGTGTATTATTGGACAAATTAACTGTATATTGGACGTAATTTTTATTAAGTATGAGTTGCCTGCATTACTTTTAAGCTAATTTCGCTTAACAAAATCGCTTACAAGGAAGGTCTGTGCATATGGCTCCTTCAGATTTGGATTAAATTTATTTATGTGGTAGAAAAGATAGAAAACTAAGCCAGTGAACCTTTTTAGCGGTCCAATCTGATATTTAAGGGTTAAAAAGTGGAATAAAAAATTACCCGGTTTTTTCGTTTTTAGGGTTTTTGTTCATGTTTACAAGGAAATGTATACAAATTGGATACCAGATATTTTCAAGATCTATGAAGCAGTGTACTAAAATTACTAAAAAGTTTTCAAACAAAAAAGATTCGAACAACTTTGAAACTCACTTCTATCCCATAAATTTCAATTTGAGCCGATATGTTTAGAACCGAAAGTTATTTAATTTTGTCCCCTGTCCCAACCGGATTTGGTTCCAACCGAATGGTTCGGTTGCTGTAACCGATAATTCGGTTGCCACAGCCATATTTCAGTTGGAACAACAGAAATTGGATTGTGGGGAAGGGGGGGGGATGTGGCAGCCAAAATATTATTGGTTCAGTTGCTGTTACCGATAATTCGGTTGCCAAAATCCAATTTCTGTTGTTCCAACTGAAATATGGCTGTGGCAACCAAAATGGGGTTGTGGCAACCAAAATATTATTGAAATAACCGGTTGCAGCGGTTGGAACCAAATTCGGTTGGGACAACAATTTTTTTTTTGTCAGTTGTATCACATATCCACATTTCGTCGAAATCTAAAGGAACCCAAAAACATAAAAACTACAGAAATACGATTTTTTCATATGTATGTAATCTTTTCAATCTTAGACGAATTTTATTTTCGAAAACATAGAAATAAACAGTTCATGAATCGCAACAATGTCATACGACGTATTTAAGCAATTCGATTTAAAAAATAAGATACTGTCCATAGCCAATATAGGGGCTACAGGCCGCAAATAAGTAAAGACATAGTAAAAATTAGTATTTTTAATTTTTTTTATAAAAAAACGCTTTGACAAAATTATTTAAATCTGATGTATTAATTTTAATAAATACTTTTTTCTTGTATACATTTGATCTTCGTAAACACACTTGATCCCCGGGATCATGTGTGTTACTTATAGGGATCAAGTGTATTCATGGTATAACACACTTGATCCTTTTATAGCAATTTATATTTTTAATTATTACTAAAAAGTTATAAAGCCAGAATATTTTTTTCAGAATAGAAAATACCTATTTAAGAAAGCTTTCAGAAAATTATTAAAACAGTAAAAAATATTGAATAGTTTACATGATATTCGACTTCAACTTTTTCCGGATCAAGTGTGTCGCACTGTAGTATGTTTGACTACTCTGTATTGCATACCATAAGCATGCAATACGATACTCTTTTATTTGTCCATACTGCACTAAACTTATAGCGTGGGATATGCATAGTAAGCATATTCCACTATTGTACATTTGATAATATTAAGTAGCTTTAAGTATTTTAATAAATAAATGAACAGCTTAATTATAACAACCAAACAATTCGGACAATTATTTAATAATATTATATGGCGATCCTGCCAGTGTCTGCTTAGCAGACTCTGGACGGATTTCTTTTATAACAAAAACTGTGAAATTAAATTTCAAAAAAATTTTAATAAAAAAAAAAAAACTAAAAAAAACTAATAAAATTATAGACAGTGTAAAAGTAAATTTAAAAAAAAATAGATGTTTAAATATCAACAAATAAGTGTCAATGCAGACACCACAATTAAACAATTTAAAAACTAAAAGTGACAAATTAGTAAGAATATTAAAACTATAACAACATCTGCTATATGGATACTTTTTCCTCATCTGCACCCCAACAACAAGAACATCTCACAAACCATTCCCAAAAATGCTACAATAACAAAAACAGCGATGAATAATATCATCCCCTCAAACATCAACAAAGCTGAATTTTTCCTTTAAACAAAACAAGGGTAACACGCCGAGTTACCCGAAGGAAGATGCTGGTGTGGCCAAATACACCAGTCACCAACTATCTTCAATACTCAATTAATGGATGCTACAAAGGAGACAACAGCCAAAACACACCTAAAATCTTCTCAAGCTCAACAATTGCAGCAACAACATATAAATGGTCAAATTATTAACATAGTTAAAACTCAACTCAACAAATTGCCATCAGAACTTTGAAAGAAGGAGATGACACTCTTCCAACCATTAAGAAATACCTTACCAGTACATAAAAGGTAGGTGCCCAAAAATTGGCTCCTTTCATTAACAAATATTTTAAATAGTATAAAATTAATAACATTGTTTAATTGTTTTTTATATAAAATTAAATATAAAATTTATAAAAATTATTTAAAAAAAAAAAACATAAAATTAGAATTTAAAAAAAAAAAAAATAATCTTTTTGCAAAAGTGAACATTTTTTATATCATTTTTTAAGAAAAAAAAAGGAAAAGAAAAGGAAAACTGAAATTTGAAAAAAAATGCTTTAACCCGGTGTCTTCAAATGCAATAAATTGTATGATATGAAATGTCAAAACCATTGCAGCGAAACGTCAAAATGATATCAATTGCAGAGTGGTGGAGAACACTTGACCATTTCATGGATAAGAAATATCACAGATTTTTCTTCGAAAAACACCAAATTTTATGAAACATTAATATTTACCGACAAATAATAAAAAACTAAACACTTCCATTCCTTTTTACCAAATTTTTTGTTGTTTTTCTATTACAAAATTAAAATGAAAACTAAAAGTGACATTTGATCTCTGGCATCATTGCAAGATCCGATGGCATGTCAGCGATATCATGATATTGCAATAAAATTGAAATTGAGTGTCTTCACTTGAGATGAGAGCATTTTGACAATTGCTTGCTATCATTTTATTGCATGTCAAGACATTAGGTAATATAAATAAACAAAAATTTATATAAAATTAAAAATTTTTAGTTATAAAAATACATGTGTGGAAATTAAAAAAAATTTTACTAATAATTATTTTTTTTAAAATAATTTTTTCAACTGTGGTGATTCGTACGTGACACTCCCACAGTGTGATAAAATTTATACGGTCACCAAACAACCAGATGACCGATATCTGCCATTACAACCGAGATCTGTTGCCAAAAGGAAACGGATAGCGGATGTAATGCCACATATACACATTTTTTTCCATTCTCTGTACTAACGTTGGCCCACATCATACTTGGGATTTTTCATTGGCATTGAAATTTCATTATCATTAGTTGACTAATGCCAATGGCAAAAAAATTTCATTACCATTTATTGGTACTGAAATTTTCTGGCATTAGAATTTGTAATACTAATGCTAATAAAATCGCACTAATGCCTTAAAAACTATTAACAATTGAGTAAAAAAAAAACATTTGTTTACAAAAAAAAGGGGATGGATAGATTGCTTTTTTCTCAACCAGCCACCGAACTTTGTTCTATGAAATGGGTGTTATAGTCCCTAGATTATAAATTTTAAAAAACCGCACTTAAAAAATTGCAAAATAATCGCGGAACGCGAAAAAAGAATTTATGGTACAAAAGTTGAATTAAACGAGTAAAAAGGTTAAAGTCGGGCATGCCGACTATACAATACCCTACACCAGTCTGGTGTATTGTTTGGATCCGAAATTCGAATGGTTTAAAATGGGGCTTGTGTCAATATTTTCTATAATGTGAGTCAGCGCACCAAATTTCATTAAAATATCTTAATATTTGCGACCTGCAGTTTGTAACCAAGCCAATTTTGGGGGACCCTTATATGGGCACTAGTTCTAAACATGGACCGATGTTCACCAAAATCAATAGGCTTCGTCCTTGGGCCAACATAGGTCTATGTACCAAATTTCATCAAAATATCTTAATATTTGCGACCTGCAGCGTATAAACAATATAATTTTGGGGGGACCCTTATATGGGCACTAGGTTTAAACATGGACCGATGTTCACCAAAATCAATAGGCTGCGTTATTGGGCCAACATAGGTCTGTGTACCAAATTTCATCACAATATCTTAATATTTACGACCTGCAGCGTATAAACAGTATAATTTTGGTAGGACCCTTATATGGGCACTAGGTCTAAACATGGACCGATGTTCACCAAAATCAATAGGCTGCATTATTGGGCCAATGTAGGGCTGTGTACCAAATTTCATCAAAATATCTTAATATTTACGACCTGCAGCGTATAAACAGTATAATTTTGGTAGGACCCTTATATGGGCACTAGGTCTAAACATGGACCGATGTTCACCAAAATCAACAGGCTGCGTTATTGGGCTAACATAGGTCTGTGTACCAAATTTCGTCAAAATATCTTAATATTTACGGCCTGCAGCGTATAAACAATATAATTTTGGTAGGACCCTTATATGGGCACTAGGTCTAAACATGGACCGATGTTCAAAAAAATCAAACTTGTTCGTCCTTGGGCCAACATAGGTCTGCGTACCAAATGTCATCAAAATATCTTAATAGCTGCGACCTGTAGAGTGCGCACAAGATTGCATGGACAGACAGACAGACGGACGGACGGACAGACGGACATCGTTAAATCGAAATAAAAAAAAATTCTGAACCGATCGGTATACTATAAGGTGGGTCTACGACCAATATTTTTTGGTGTTACAAACATCAGCACAAACTTATAATACCCTGACCACATAGTGGTGTAGGGTATAAAAACTAAATCAGCGATTTTTATTCTGCAAACAAACATACTGATGTAAGAATTTTCCTTTTTGGAAATTTTTTTTCCGCGACTTTTTTCGCGATTTCTTTTTCAATTAATCACAGAACTTTGTTCTATGAATTGCGTATTATAGTCCCTAGATTAAAAATTTTAAAAAAGCACACTTAAAAAATTGCAAAATAATCGCGGAACGCGAAAAAAGACTTTATGGTACAAAAGTTGAATTAGAAAACTAAATCAGCGATTTTAATTCAGAAAACAAACATACTGATGTAAGAACTTTCCTTTTTGTAAATTTTTTTTCCGCGACTTTTTTCGCGATTTCTTTTTTCAATTAATCACAGAACTTTGTTCTATGAATTGGGTATTATAGTCCCTAGATTATAAATTTTAAAAAACCACACTTAAAAACTGTAAAATAACCGCGGAACGCGAAAAAAGACTTTATGGTACAAAAGTTGAATTAAAAAACTTAATCAGCGATTATTATTCTGCAAACAAACATACTGATGTAAGAATTTTAATTTAATTAAGCGATTTTAATTCTGCAAACAAACATACTGATGTAAGAACTTTCCTTTTTGTAAATTTTTTTTCCGCGACTTTTTCGCGATTTCTTTTTTCAATTAATCACCGAACTTTGTTCTATGAATTGGGTATTATAGTCCCTAGATTATAAATTTTAAAAAACCACACTAAAAAAATTGCAAAATAATCCCGGAACGCGAAAAAGATTTTATGGTACAAAAGTTGAATTAAAAAACTAAATCAGCGAATTTAATTCTGCAAACAAACATACTGATGTAAGAATTTTCCATTTTGTAAATTTTTTTTCCGCGACTTTTTTCGTGATTTCTTTTTCAATTAATCACAGAACTTTGTTCTATGAATTGGGTATTATAGTCCCTAGATTATAAATTTTAAAAAACCACACTTAAAAAATTGCAAAATATCGCGGAACGCGAAAAAAGACTTTATGGTACAAAAGTTGAATTAGAAAACTAAATCAACGATTTTAATTCTGCAAACAAACATACTGATGTAAGAATTTTCCTTTTTGTAAATTTTTTTTCCGCGACTTTTTTCGCGATTTCTTTTTTTAATTAATCACAGAACTTTGTTCTATGAATTGGGTATTATAGTCCCTAGATTATAAATTTTAAAAAAACCACACTTAAAAAATTGCAAAATAATCGCGGAACGCGAAAAAAGACTTTATGGTACAAAAGTTGAATTAGAAAACTAAATCAACGATTTTAATTCTGCAAACAAACATGCTGATGTAAGAATTTTCCTTTTTGTAAATTTTTTTCCGCGACTTTTTTCGCGATTTCTTTCTTAATTAATCACAGAACTTTGTTCTATGAATTGGGTATTATAGTCCCTAGATTATAAATTTTAAAAACCCACACTTAAAAAATTGCAAAATAATCGCGTAACGCGAAAAAAGACTTTATAGTACAAAAGTTGAATTAAAAAATTTAATCAGCGATTATTATTCTGCAAACAAACATACTGATGTAAGAATTTTCCTTTTTGTAAATTTTTTTTCGCGATTTCTTATTTCAATTAATCACAAAACTTTGTTCTATGAATTGGGTATTATTGTCCCTAGATTATATATTTAACAAAACCACACTTAAAAAATTGTAAAATAATCGTGAAACGCGAAAGGAACTTAATTACTTCGGAAACATCTATCCGAGAAATTGCCTTGAAATTAAAATATTCCGTGAAATACGAATCAGTCGAGCTTGCCTCGGCTAAAGTTTTTAATATCCGTCAAGGCAGTAGTAGTGCGAATTCATATGCTACTAAAATTGAATCCTTGACGAGATCTTTGGAAAATGCCTATATTTCAGACGGAGTGCCATTAGAATTGGCAACTAAATACTCAACCCAGGCAGCGGTAAGGGCAATTGCCAAAAATGCTGCAAACGAAAGGGTGACATTTATAATGGAGGCAGGCAATTTTTCAAACTTGAATGAACTACTTGCCAAGTTCATCAGTTGTTGTCCCGAATCATACGGACAACCAAATATATTATTCAGTAATGCCAATAATATTGGTAATAGATGCGGAGGAAATCGTAAACGCAAACGTTACTGTATCGTCGGCAGAGAAAACTTTTACAATAACTACAATACCGGTCGAAGAGGTAGTATTAAACACCCCGACCGTGAGAATTTTGACATTGGTAAAAGAAACCATAGAATTTCATATGACAATATTTTATATGATAATAATCAAATCGTAACCGACAATGTTTCGGGAAACTAATAAGCACCCCTAATATAAAGCAAACGGAATATAAAATTTACAAGCTACCTCTCCATTAGGACTACATTAAACGGAGAGAGATCCACAATTTTAGTAGACACGGGAGCCGATATTTCTATAATTAAAATCGGTAAAGTTCTTAACGAACAAATTGATGCGAATATAACGACAATTATTAGTGGTGTAGGACAAAGTTTGATAACTACACTTGGAAAAGTCGAAACGGATTTGAAAGCTAAAGATCTCCGTATAGCACATGAATTTCATGTTGTTCAGGATGACTTCCCAATTCCATCTGAAGGAATAATAGGTATGGATTTCATACTCGATTATCAGAGCGACAAGGACTTGATTATTTTAAGATCTAAAGAATGTCCATATGATATCGCTTTGGAGATGCGAAATGCACCGCAAATCAACTCTATATCTCTTCCTGCAAGATCTGAAGTGATAAGACTTATCAATATTCAGAGTAGTGAAGATGAAGTATTGATTCCACACCAAATGTTACAGAATGGTGTCTATATTGCGAGTACGATAACTTCGAAATCAATGCCACCCGTTAGAATTGTTAACACAACAAACGAGAATATTGTTGTTTCAAATCCTCAAATACGAACAGAAAGTCTAAACGACTACGACATTGTCCAACAGAGAAAAACTGGAAAGATTATCCAGAAATTTTCCCAAATTTGTTTAGGACAGATTAAGGAATATATGCTCTGAATTTGTTGACATATTTGTATTAGAATCTGAGAAGATAACTGTTAATAATTTTTATAAACAAAAACTCAGATTGAAAGATAATGAGCCCGTATATATGAAAAACTATCGCATACCACACTCCCATAAAGAGGAGGTTAATAAACAAGTGGATAAATTAATTAATGATGACATAGTCGAACCATCAGTTTCCGAATATAACAGTCCAACTTTATTAGTACCGAATAAGTCGTTACCAGGGACTGACCTTAAAAGATGGAGACTTGTCGTTGATTACTGAGGAATAAATAAGAATCTTATAGCTGATAAATTCCCTCTTCCTCGCATAGATGATATTTTAGATCAATTAGGTAGAACAAAATTTTTCACCTGTTTAGATTTAATATCTGGTTTTCATTAGCTAGAACTGGAAGAAGATTCCAGAGATATTACATCTTTTTTAACGGAAAAAGCTTCCTTTAGATTTAAAAGACTTCCATATGTTATAAATATTTCACCGAATTTATTCCAAAGAATGATGTCGTTGGCTTTTTCCGGGCTGTCGCCAGCCCAAGCATTTTTGTATATGGATGATCTGGTAGTAATCGGTTGCTCAGAGGAGCATATGTTGCAGAACTTAAGAGATGTATTTGGCATGTGTCGAAAATATAATCTCAAATTCCATCCAGATAAGTGTTCATTTTTCTGTCGTGAAGTGACATTCTTGGGACACAAATGCACGGACAAAGGCATTCTGCCTGATGACAGGAAATTTTCGATAATTGAAAATTATCCGACACCTAAAAATGGCGATGAAGCTAAACGCTTTGTTGCATTTTGGAATTATTATAGAAGGTTTATACCTAATTTTGCCGAGTCATCGAGACATTTGACTAGATTGTCTAGGAAAAATGTTTCTTTTGGTTGGACTGAGGAATGTGAAAACTCTTTCAAATACCTCAAGAGTCAATTATTAAGTCCGAAAATACTGCAATATCCTGATTTTAGAAAGGAATTTTGTATAACAACAGATGCAAGTAAACATGCTTGCGGCGCTGTTTTAAGCCAGGAAAAATCAAGGTATTCAACTACCTGTGGCTTATGCATCAAGAACATTCACAAAAGGTGAAAGTAACAAATCTACGATTGAACAGGAGCTAGCTGCCATTCATTGGGCAATTAAATATTTCAGACCATATATTTATGGTAGAAAATTTTTGGTCCGAAGGGATCATAGACCTCTAACCTATTTATTTTCTATGAAAAATCCGTCATCAAAACTGACGAGTATGAGATTAGATCCTGAGGAATACGACTTTACAGTCGAATATATTAGGGGCGGAGACAATTATGCAGCTGATGCCCTGTCTCGCATAGAATTCTCAGATATAATAAATATTGAGACTAATAAAATATTGAAGGTAACCACGAGACTTCAATCAAAAAGGGAGAAAATTACCCCTAAAACTACAAAAGATAAAATTTTAGTTCAACCAAACGTCTATGAGGTGCTCAATAATAGCGAATTAAAGAAAAGTGTAAGATTATACACTAAAGATACCGCAATAAATATTAAGAAAGGGAAAAAGATAATTCTCAAAATGAATATAACTAACCTTGTTGCTAATGAGAAAATCGATTTAGATCAATTCTTCTCACAGCTTGAAAAGATAGCTGGTAATAACGGGATAAAGTTATTCCAAATGTCACTAGATGACAAATTATTTGAATATATAGGAATCGCGGAATTTAAAGAGAGAGGAAACGCTTCCCTCAATAATGTAAAAATAGCCTTCACATCTAAATTAAGGAAAATAACAGACGAAATAGAAAAGCGCAATAACTGAGAAAATATCATGATGATCCAATTTTTGGAGGACACTCAGGTATAACACGGTTGACTAATAAAATAAGAAAATATTTTCGCTGGGACAAAATGACTAAGGACATCAAAAGATATGTCAAGTCCTGCGATCAATGTAAAAGAAATAAATCACTGAGAAACGTTAAGGAGGAAATGATAATTACTCCAACGCCAGTGAAACCATTCGATGTTGTTCTGATAGACACAATTGGTCCATTACCGAGATCTAATAATGGAAACGAATACGCTGTAACTATGATTTGTGACCTTACAAAATATCTTGTAACGGTGCCAATACCCAATAAAAGTGCGAAAAGTGTAGCCAAAGCTATTATGGAACACTTTGTACTATTATATGGTCCAATGGGGAAAATTCTAACGGACATGGGTACTGAATATGTAAATCAAGTTCTTCAGGAACTTTGCGATCTCTTAAATATAGAGAAGTCAACATCTACAGCATATCACCATGAATCCATGGGTACAATTGAAAGATCTCATAGAACACTTAACGAGTATCTCAGATCATATTTGTCCTCTGACAAATCCGACTGGGACGAATGGTTAAAGTCTTTTACATGTTGCTACAACACTTCGCCATCAAGAGTTCATGGTTATTACCCATTTGAACTGGTATTTGGAAAAATACCTACCGACTTTGACGTCATGAACCAAGGCCAGGTGAATCCCATATATAATGTGGATTCCTATAACCTAGAAGTAAAGTATAGGTTACAAGTTTCGAATCAGAGAGCTCGGAAATTGCTTGATAAAGCTAAGAGAGCACAAAAGATCCTCTATGATAGAAACTTGAATAAAATAGGTATTGAAATAGGCGATTTAGTTTTGGTTCGGAACGAATCCGGCCACAAATTGGATGAACAATTCAAAGGACCTTTCGAGGTCATAGATATAGACACTAGGAATAATGTACTTTTAAATGATGGCAATAAGTCCATCTTAGTACATAAGAACAGGGTTAAGCTATACTATAAGAAAATTAATATATAAATTTAATATGTGATGGCCACACATTATATTAAGTGAAAAAAAATAAGAATAAAAATAAATAAATTTCTTTTAATTTAGAAAAAAAGGGTAGGAAAAGGTACGCCCTAACTCCCATTTAAAATTAAATTTTTATAAAAAAAAATGTTTATAATATTAAAATAAATTTAAAATTTAATATACAAAAGAATGATCAATGAATATTGATCATACCCAATTGATCATTATTTTTCTGTAAAAGGGAGGTGTAGTATGTTTGACTGCTCTGTATTGCATACCATAAGCATGCAATACGATTATAGTTTGGGGTTCGGGAACTCCGGGGAAATCCCGGGAAAATTTTGCCGGAAATTCGCGGAAAAATAATATATTTTTCCCGGGAAAACGGGAAATTTTAAATATATTAAATTTTTTAAATTGTTTTTGTTTCGAATAGGATTTTTTAATTTTAGTCATAAAAAACATTTTAAATACCAAAACAAAAATGTCATTGTTAAAATCTTTTAAAAGGGAATACATTTATTTGACACACAAATAAAATCTTTGCCAAGTAATTAGGAGCATTTCAACTAATAAAGATTTTTCGCATAACTTATTCAAAATTTAAGTAGTAAAACCTAAAAACTTGGTAAATTGTTTAAAAGAAATATGAAAAAAAGATTTGTTTCTTACAAATAATCGCCCTTAATATCTAAATTTTTCAAATGTATAATTTAGGTAAAGTCGACTTTAGTTAAAATATTGGGTGGCAGTTAGGGTTTATGTCCCGGGAATTCCCGGGACGGGATTCCCGGGAATCCCGCCCTTTTTTCAATCCCGCAATCCCGGGAATTTCATGCGGGATTTCCCGAGATTTTTTGTATTCTTTTATAGAAGTTCCAACTAGTATATATTGCAATTTCGGAAGCTTTATTTAAATTTAAAGCATTGAGTTTTTTGAAATCAATTTAAATAAAAATATTTAAAATAAAAAATACGATTTAAAATTTAATAAACTGAATTAGTACAATATAAAAAAAAATATTATTTAGGCCAAATTGTTCTTGAATGTCAGCTGAATTTGGTTTAGTTACCAATAAAAATACTCGAACTTCGGGAAAAAATGGTTTCTTTAAAACGATGATCTTTGTTCAAGTAAAGCAATATATACAACATTTCAACATCATTATTTCAGTTCCAAATACATCCAAAAAGCCTGTGCATTAAAATTTAAAAAATTAGTAATATTTTCATATTTTCAGCTGATATAAATAATTTGAGTGTTTTTTACTTCAAATAATTTCATTTAAATTTCAATTGCTATTCCTTTATTTTAATTGTATTTTTTTTTAAATTATTTATTTTTCAAATAATGCATCAGATGTTTTTTCAAATTATTTTGGATTTTTTATATGTTAATTTAAAATGCAACTATGAAAATTAAATAACGCAGTAAAGAAAAATGATCATTAATGACTCAGAAATTAGCTCCAAAAACAAAAAATTGTCCACTTTTTCCTATGAGCCATTTAAGAATCTTATTTATGAGCTCTCCGAAATTGCTGGCTGGGAATTTATTTTTAAAAATTTCTAATCAAAAAATACCAATTAAAGTTAAAAGATTATTTAATAATATTTTATTTTCTATTTTTATAAAAAGATTTAAGCCAATTTGCCTAAAAATTTCTGTGAAAAATACTCCCTTTTAAACTTTTTTATAAAAATAATTCTAGACGAATTCTTCTGAAAATCTCCATAGAAACAAAATATCTAGAAATATAAATTTTTGGATTCCATACTTAATAAATGTTTAAGCAAAAAAAAAACGATCTTAGTTCTGACTATAAAACTGGTCCGACACAAGTTTTTCAGTTAAAATTATTATTATTACAAGAGTTTTATTTGTCTTTGGAAAATAACATTGTGGCCACCATATCTAATGGCCAAGTGTGATGAAACGGTTTGTTTCCGACAGTCCAGTAGTAGGTGCTTTCTGCTGGAATCATGCAATTGATTTGGCAGTGCTGCGAGTAGTTTATGTGAAATCAAATGTTCAACATTCTGATATTTTTTACTTTGAATTCTCACTACACAGACTGCATTTGTACTGAAATAGTGTTTTTTTTTAACAAAAATTACTTATATAGGTGGTTTTCATTAACAATTTTGTTTAAAAATATCAAATTTTTTCATTCCCGTTTCCCGGGAAATAAAAAAGTCCGGGAAATTCCAAACCCTAAATACGATACTCTTTTATTTTTACATACTGCACTAAACTTATAGCGTGGGAGATGCTTAGTAAGCATATTCCACTATTGTACATTTGATAATATTAAGTAGCTTTAAGTATTTTAATAAATAAATGAACATTTTAATTATAACAACCAAACAATTCGGACAATTATTTAATAATATTATAGCACTTCCCCTACACAATAACCAAAGAACAGCTTTTGTATTTTGTAACTAGCAATTTTAAATGAAAAAATGTCTTTTGAAGTTCAAAAAATACCAAATTGAAATTAAAAAATATTATTTCAAATTCAAAAAACACCATTTGAAATTAAAAAAAAATACGGAATAAAAAACACAAATGAAATTTAAAAAATACAAATTGTTATTCACAAAATTTTAAATGAAATAAAAAATACCAATACCATTTAATATTAAAAAAATATCAATTCGAAATTAAAAAACACGATTTGCTATTAAAACGAGTAAAAAGGTTAAAGTCGGGCATGCCGACTATACAATACCCTACACCAGTCTGGTTAAGAGCCAACTAATGTTTGGATCCGAAATTCGAATGGGTTAAAATGGGACTTGTGTCAAAATTTTCTATAAAGTTATAAAAGAAGAGAAAATCATAAATATAGCCCATATGGGCGATAGGTCCAAATATGGACCGATTCTATCTAGAATCTATCGGCTTTTTTCTCTGGACCATGTGAGTCAGCAAACCATATCAACATATACATATGCTCAGCAGGGACGTGCGGTGAAGTTTTTAATTTTGTGTTCTCCACAAATATTTGAGAACAGTGCAAATCTATGGTCATAGGAAAATTACACAAGTGCAAAAAGTACAACCATACTTGCATATGAGGGAAATCAATGATAAACGGTAAAAAAAAATTAAAAAATTTCAACTTTAAAGGCACATCTACACGGGATAGAAATCTCGTAGAGTTTACGCCTAATTTGTCATCTCTAATATAGTTGGCACTAGTTTTTATCGTAAAAGTATCATCTCTAATTGTCACGTATTTGTTCTTAATAAAATTGTTGTATTTTAAAGAATAATTTTTTCTCCGAATACCAAAAGGTGCATTTAATAAACTGAAATATTCAATAATGTTACAACACATCTTAAAAATTGTTACCAATTAAAGAAATTATGTATGACAGCAATTGTCAATGCCCTAGATATTACATTCCGTAGACTTATACAGAGCTGCATTTTCAATTTTCAAAAAGTCTAGCGAGTTTTCCATCCCGTGTAGATGTGCCTTAATGCTACGTTCATTTATATTTTTAAATCCCGAAATTTCAATGGAAATCTCGACCGGAATTCTTGACCGTTTACATTTGCACTTTATGACAGTAGCGAGATTTCTATTTGACAACCGCATTTTCTTTTGTAAATAAAGTACCATAAAAAAACCTTAAATTAAAAATATTACTAAAAACCATTTTATTCATTGGCGGAGTACAATTTACATTATTTTATGTAAAGATCTAACGCCAATTATGTTAAGAAATTCGTTTTTTTGTAAGGACGACAAGCTAGATGCCGGATTTTTCAATATTTTGATGGAAGAAAGACATGCACGCAGTATTGTATTATATGTAAGTCTAAACATTTGTGAGATTTCTGACATATCTTGCGAATTTACGGGATTTCATTTGTATGGGGAATCTCGGGATTTCATATGAGATTTTGATTGAAGTCTAAATTTCAGTCGACATCTCGGGATTTGGGTGCAGATATAAATGCAACTTAAAATTACATTTATCCCCTTGTTTTTATAAATCGAGCGGAATAATTCCGCCAGAGGAATTATTGTAACAAAAATAAAATACATTCCGCTGGAAGAATATTTCCTTTAGCTTTAGAAAAACAGGGAATCAGTAATTGATTGTTGAGAATATTGTAAATTGTCTAAGTTTTTCTCTGGTTTTAGCGTTTTTTCCATGTTTGTAACGATTTTTAATAATTTTTAGCGATTTTCCGTTCGAAAAAACTTTGTTTATAAATTATATTTTTTACTCTCTCTAATATTTCTTGTTTCATTTCATCAATAAATACAAAATTCAGCAAGTGTCATACGGGTTTAAATAAGTCTATTCTTGGTTTCTTCCAATACCAATACCAGAGGGGCAATTCTGTAACTTTTTAACGACAAAATTCGGTAGTTAAATTGACAAGTCAAGAAAACTGACAACTTAACTACCGAATTTTGTCGTTAAAAAGTTAGGGAATCCCACTACAGATCGTTATAGATAGGGTGCCGTTTTTTTTGTTCTTCTTTTAATTTATTTTTATTGTTTTGTTTTACTTTTTACCTTTCATTTTTTATGGTTTTTAATTAATTACACTATGCGACAGTCAAAATCGGGATGGGATGAAACCAACTGGAAATGTTATATCGGTCAAAAACAAGTTATACGTGTCCCGGCGTTTCGCTGGGTCACCCCTAGGAATCGAGATATATCTTTTTTTTGACATAACTCGAGAACCACTAGTCCGATTTTGCTCAAACAATTTTAAAAAAATTAAAAATTACAATTCCTTTAATCTGTTCATATAACGTTTTTCTATATACTCAACAGTTTTGCCGGTAAAAATAAATGTTTGTTACCGCTACCATAAAAATCAATAACCTTTTGTTTATTACTTTTTTTTAATATTTTAGGCAAAAAATATTTTTACTTCATACATTTATTTTTACCGGCAAAACTGTTGAGTATATAGAAAAACGTTATATGAACAGATTAAAGGAATTGTAATTTTTTTAAAATTGTTTGAGCAAAATCGGACTAGTGGTTCTAGAGTTATGTCAAAAAAAAGACCACCAAAGGTCAAATCGATATATCTCGATTCCTAGGGTTGACCCAGCAAAACGCCAGGACACGTATAACTTCTTTTTTACCGATATAACTTTCCCCGGTAGTTTGAACCCTTCCCGATCACTGACCCCTACCATTTGTCTCACAGTGTAATCAGTGTTTTTAACACTTAAAATTAAAAATAGGCTTCACATATATTTGTATTTATGTATATGTTTTCAACGTAATTGATTATAACGGTACATACCGGTATTGCTGTTTCGATAACGGTATACCGTTACCGAAATAGTCCTAAATACCATTACCGAAACAATTCGATACCATTGCCGTTACCCTTACCGTTATTCGTTTCGGTAACAAAACTTGATATTTATTTTTGTTTTAAATTTTGTCTGAAAGCTTTCCGAAATAGGCATCTTCTCTGTTGAAAAAAATGATCTGGGTTTATAACTTTAAGTAACAATTAAAAATATAAATCGCCATAAAAGGATCAAGTGTGTTATACGATGAATACACTTGAAAAATAATGCAACAAATTTAAATAATTCAGTTAAATCATTTTATTTCTAAGGAGAAATATAAAATATTAATTTTTATTATGTCTTTACTTAGTGGAGGCATAAAAACGTAGAATGATATTGTTGCGATTCATGAACTGTTTGGTTATATTTTTGAAACTAAAATTGGTCTAAAGTTAAAAAGATTACGTAAAAACTCCATTTTTGTAATTTTTCTGTTTTTGGATTCCTTCAGGATTCGATGAAATTTGGATATGTGATACAACCTCGAAAAAAAATGTGTTGTTCCAACTGAATTTGGTTCCAACCGCATCGTTCGGTTATTTCAACATTATTCCGGTCCTCAGAGCCCTATTTCGGTTGCCACAGCCTTATTTAAGTTGGAACAACATAAATAGGGTTGTGAAAACCGAATAATCGGTTATAGCAACCGAACGATTCGGTTGGTACAACAAAATTTTTTTGCTCGAGCAGGGGACAAAATTAAATAAATTTCGGTTATAAACATATCGGCACAAATTGATATTTATGTGATAGTTTTGTTTTAATAGTTTTAGAATAGTATTTTTTGAGGCCCTATGCTCCTTATAGGACCGATGGGAATATATATATATATATATATTAGGCCGGGTCGATTTGTGGGGAGGCAAAAAAATCGCCCATGGCTCAGGGAAAATCGTATTCTAGGGATCAAAATAAGAAACTTTGCCGAAGGAACCATACCTCTAAAACGAATTCTACTACCCCCTAACTGTTGACTTTTGTCCCGTAAGGTCAAGTTTTGAAAAATCACACTTTGGCCCATTTAGAGTGCCCCAATCGAGTCCAAATGTATGACCGACCCCCACTAACTTTGGAGGGCCGATCCACCCATGCCAGTGGCACACCCCCTGGAACTCCCCTGGGGGGTTCCCCATACAAACATTTTAAAAAATCACCATTTTTGGCACTTTATTTTATTATTTTTTATTTATTTTATTTATTTTTATTATTTTATTTATTTTTTCTCTTTAGAAATTTATTTAGTCAGAACATATGTAAATGAAAAAATTAATTTAACTTAGTAATAGAAAAGAAAAAATAAAAAATTACTCTTTTTTGCTTTCAAGTCTGGGCAATTTCGCACGGCTCTCTAATGTCGTCGCCATAACAGCCTCTACATTTTCCGGTATAACTCGTTTGGAAACGCTAGCTAGCAATTGAACGTGTCTTTCTGTTTCTTGTATGTGTGATGGAATTTTTGGATCATTAAACGGTGGATCATCTTGATTTAAATATTCTTTTAAAGTATCGTATGGAATGCTTCGCGTGAATGGTGGTTCAAATACGTCATTTATGTCATTCATATTGATCATTTCCGTGTAACTTGTGCAATAAAAGTTTATATCTGGTTTTTTATAAGCTCTAAGTCCCGTTGGGTCGTCAACATCGGTTCGATAGCGTAGAATTATCTTGATAGCACAGTCGCGCTTTTCTTTGCTATCATCAAACAACATTGATAACAAGATATTTTCCGAATGCGCATAATATGAATTATCTGTAATTACTTTATTGACAATTTTGCGTAAACGAGGTTCTAGAAATCTTGATCAACTAATGAATTTGAAAAATAATCTACTACCGTACACGACAGAGCTGTAATACTTGATATTGAAGTACATTGGCACATAACATGTAATTATAAATTCAACCAGTATTCTTAAATTTGCATCTGGATTTTCCGTTGTCACATATAATCGTAATAGTCTAGCGGCCTTGGTGAGCCACCGAGAATGTACAATTTTCCCTGGTTTGATGTTTGCCAGATCCACTGAAACCACGCCGCTAGAAATTGCATGGGCCATGTCGTATAAGTACTTGGAATCGGTGGAAAATTCAATTTTTTCTGGAGCAGGGGGCATATTTTTCAACACAATTTTCTGAAAGCCGTCCACCACCTGAAAATATATAAAAATAAAACAATTAAAAACTGTTGACAATTATAATAAATGAGTGATAGCAATAACTTACCGGAAGAGTTTCACAAGTTTCGATTTGACGGCTCAATTTTCCGGTTGCCGATCTTGGTCCAGTGCTGGTTGATTTATCCAAAGCTTCAAACAAATGCCGAAACGGAAGTTCGTTGAAGTGTAGAAGGCAAACGAACCAATGCAATGGTCTTTTTAACAGCAATTCGAATCGTCGTATAATTCCACCGTTTGGGCCAGTGTTTGTTGGCTCACCGGCAGTGCATATGCCAATTAATGCATCCAGTGATATATTTTTATCGTTGAAAAAATCATTTAATTTGGTTGTTTTGTATTCAGCGGTTTCATGTTCCAGTCTTACGTAACCAATCAATTCAGAATTCGGTTCTCTCAAAATAACAAGATGAGGTTCTTTTACCATTCTAGTATGATACTTCTCATCAATTGTATCTCTCGTTAAAGTATCATCTTTTCTGCCATCGAATGAAAATGCTAACAAATTGGTATCATCTAACCGTTTGCGAAGCACTTCTTGTCTGCATTTCTCTTTTTCTCGGCGAACTTTCGATTTATCCATGATGAGAGGTTTGCCATGGATATCTTTCATTTTAAAATCTTGGAAAAGAGCTGTTCCCATTGCTGATGCTACTCTATCAGGCACGCCAAATCTGTCACATACCAAGGCAAAGTTAAAACAATCGTATCTCTGTGTGTATTGTGAACTTGTGCTTATATCCAAATCTTCTTGAACCGGTGGCGGTGCGTATGTTAAATCATCGGGATCTTGGTATGTTGGCATTGATGACATAGACGTTGCTCCTTGCTCTTCAATTTCCATCGCAAATCCATCCATTGTTAGACTTCTCTGATTATGTTGATCGTGCATAAACTCTTTGAGGCGTTCGGGAACCAAACCGCATGCACATGGAGCTGCCTTCAAATCGCATTTACATGTTCCAATGAAAAAAATTGTTTCCAGAGATTTTACATACTCTGTAAATTGTTGGGGTTTGTTTCTTCTCTTGATTTGCTCTTGATATTTGTCAAGCAATCTATTCAATTTATTACATACACTTTTTTTCAGCATTATTTCCATACCAAGTTTTTCCCAAATTCCAATCAACTTATCTTGTACTTGAATAGTGAATGCTTTATAGGACAACTTTTTTTGTTCGCTCAAGTAAAAATAATATCTCAAGATATCCAGATGGGTTGGTAAATTAAGATCAGTCAAATCAGTAGACACACCAAACACAGTAACATCATGCCTGGGTATATGACTCATTGGGTTTTCGATAGTTGTTGATGTTGTTATTGCTTCATCTTGCGGTGTAGAGGATGGTGGATTCATTGTAAACTTCTTGATTTGGAATGATTTTTTTTTAAATATTTTTTTATCTCAAATTAGCACTTCACACTTCGAGTTCTTCACAACGACTTAATGCATTCACAAAAACTGTTGCGTTATATATGGTCTAGGAGACGAGGTTATAAGAATGAAATGGTAATTTCAATTCTACCTGTAACCGATTTTGTTGTCAAAACTGCCCATAAAGTACTTACATGTAAATTAAACGTTAATCTGACTACAAATTCTGTTAAGCAAGTGCGCCTTTTATTACTTCTGGAAAATCCTTTATGATAATTTTATGCTCAATTCTACCTGTAACCGATTTTGTTGTCAAAACTGCCCATAAAGTACTTACATGTAAATTAAACGTTAATCTGACCACAAATTCTGTTAAGCAAGAGCGCCTTTTATTATTTCTGGAAAATCCTTTATGATAATTTTATGCTCAATTCTACCTGTAACCGATTTAGCTTAAGTAAGTTTACGACATGCAGCTGTGTCTTGTGGTGGCTTAAAAAACCCACACAACCTATTTTACGACCTGCAACAGAACGACACGTTCAATTGCTAGCTAGCGTTTCCAAACGAGTTATACAGGAAAATGTAGAGGCTGTTATGGTGACGACATTAGAGAGCCGTGCGAAATTGCCCAGACTTGAAAGCAAAAAAGACTTCAAACAGTAATTTTTTATATTTTCTTTTCTATTACTAAGTTAAATTAATTTTTTCATTTACATATGTTCTGACTAAATAAATTTCTAAAGAGAAAAAATAAATAAAATAATAAAAATAAATAAAATAAATAAAAAATAATAAAATAAAGTGCCAAAAATGGTGATTTTTTAAAATGTTTGTATGGGGAACCCCCCAGGGGAGTTCCAGGGGGTGTGCCACTGGCATGGGTGGATCGGCCCTCCAAAGTTAGTGGGGGTCGGTCATACACTTGGACTCGATTGGGGCACTCTAAATGGGTCAAAGTGGGATTTTTCAAAACTTGACCCTACGGGACAAAAGTCAACAGTTGGGGGGTAGTAGAATTCGTTTTCGAATTCGAGCCATGGGCGATTATTAAATCGACCCGCCCTAATATATATATATATATATATCAAAAAATGTGATAAAAACCGTGTAACCACCGAATTTCTAATGCATGGATTACATTTGAGTTACATATTTCGATATATATCAGCGCATTGTCACCTGTTTTACAAAATTTATAACAATCTGACCAATTTTTAGTTAATACATAAAATTTGTGACCAATTTTATAGGCCAAATGTAAACTCCGTAACAAGTAACTTATAAGGTTTTTTAATTTAAATAGCTTATATTTTAATAACCAATAAAGCCAATTACTAACTGTAAGAATTTTTATGAAGAGGAAAAGTGCCGTTTTTAATAAAAATTAATACAGTTTACAAACTTTTTCGTATATCTTAGCTATCACGACTTCAACTCTGTAACGATTTTTCGTCATAATTTTTGATAAAAATGCATATACCAGAATTTTGGAGTTATCTATTATTTATATTGCGAAAAGTATAATGTTATTTATACTCAAATGATCGATGGACTGTAAGTAATCATCCAGTATAAGAGACTTGAAGGTTTTCTGCAGCATGTAACATTCTCGAGATGAAAAAGCATGTCTTTAATAAGATTTACAAAAATGTTGTAAACTCCGTTCCTAATTTTTACACCAAACTATTTAACGAGTAAGAAAAACAATGTCATATTTGGATTCACCTTGTAGGCATAATGCAATTTTGTTTCGGAAAAAAAATTCTGACAAAGCGTTTCTGAAAGAAAATGAAAAAAGTAAACAAATGTAAACTCCGTAACTGTAAACTCCATAACCACAATTGTTTGCATCAGATTTCATTCAAATAAATGTAGATAAATGTTTAAAATATTTTAAAATAACCATAAACAGAGGTGATTCAACTAATATTTATGCGTCAAAAGACGATTCAACTAATAATTTTGCGTCAAATCAAAAAAAGTTATCAGTTTTTTACCCTAAGCTGCTGGAGCGAAAAACGATTGATTTTGCATTTCATTGGTTTTGAATCGATATTTCGAGTCATTACTAACATTAGTTTGACAAATTAAATTTGTTTCACACAATTTAAGAATTTTTTGATCGTGAAATGTTATGTTTTGAATATATTATTTTGTAACTGCGCAACCGCTGTTTGGATTTTAAAAAATTTTATATTTTTGAAAAGCATTTAAAAGGACCAAAAATACAAAATTAAAAAAAAATAAAAATTTGTTTCGCGGAATGAATTGTATTTTTATTCGCGAAATCGCCAATTTGATAAACACAAATTATATATCATTGGAAAGCAAGTTGAAAACCCAAATACGAAATACTAATAAATTGAAGAAAATGCGTACGCAATTTTTTTGTTATATCTTTTGCTTGCAAAAATGTAAACTCCGTTACAACAAAAAAAATTAAAATTGTGCAAAAAAAGTTATTGCGACAACTTGTAGAAGTGATTTTTTGCAATTAGGTTTATAATGACTAAACTTACTGATTCCAATAAGAAAAAACCGAAATATTAACACTTTTTGCTTCTCACAAATTTGGCCCAAAAATGTATCACATTTTTTGATTTCATCCATATATATATATATATTTCATAGATCTTGAAAATACCTTGCATCTGGTATCTAATTTGTATGCATTTCCTTGAAAACATGCAAAAAATATTAAAAACGAAAAATCGGTTAATTTTTTACCCCACTTTTTAACTCTCATATATGAGATTGGACCGCTAAAAAGGTTCGCGTGCTTATTTTTCCATCTTCTCTACCACATATCTACCACATCTCTACCACATCTTTACCACATATAACATCCAAATCTGAGTGAGCCACAGACCTTCCTTGTAAGCGAAGGTTAAAAATTATGTACAATATAAAGTTTATTTGTAAAATAATATTGGTTTGTTTAATAAAAGCCATTTTTCCCAACAAATACACACTTGATCTCTGGGATCGAGTGTATTAAAAAAAGGGATCAAGTATATAGGAAATGTCATTTTTACATTTTTGTCGTAGTACAAAATCACAAGATGGAATACCAATTTTTTTGAAATGTGGAATTACGTCTTACATAATAGTCTTTCAAATTACACAACCAACGTTTTCGTGTTTAAAATAGGAACAAAATAACAGAAATTAGAAAATACAGGTAATTGTGCCCAGAATTTCAAGAAAAGTAAAAAAAAAATAAAAATTAGTGTAAAGTGACAAGTGTAATATTTGGACCAAAAGATAGAAGAACATTTTTTCTATGGTATGTACTTTCTGAGATTGTAGGGGGGAGCAAGTATTTTAAAGGATAAAGTGTGCCGCACTTCCTCTACCTATCTACAAAAATGAGTTTTCTGTTATTTTGAAGTGTCTACTTTTAGATTACGGGAACAACAAAAATGAAAAAAGAAAAATTTAATTTTGACCAGGAAAATTTTCTTTGAAACCATAGTGCAGCAGTTTGGGCAGGCCGTTAGGGAGGCACTTTTCCATACTTCCAGGAATACATGTTTTAAATTTCAGGTTTTTGGGAAAATTAGTTTGGACAGGCCGTCAAGGGGAAGACTTTTTCCCTTTTTGTCACTTCCCATAGGAATTTCCAAAATCCCGGCTTAGCATATGTCAAAGACCAAGGAGAAACCTTCATACAAAATTTCAACGTCCTAGCCCCAGCGGTTTCGGCTGGCCTTCAAGGGAGATACTTTCCCGTTTCTGTGCCTCCCTGCAGAAATTAACAAAAATCCAGTCTTAACGGATGTCAACGCTGGAGGGGAACCTGCTTATCAAATTTCAACTTCCTAGTTCCAGTGATTTGCGCAGGCCATTAAGGGCCTCTTTTGAACCCCCATTTTTACCAGGTTCCTTTCCGAAATTTCAAAAAGTACCTTGTCGTTAAGTAAGCCCATTCTTCCAGGCAGTCATTTTTTTCATTTCATGTTTCTAGATAAAAGGGTTTGGGCAGGCTATCAAGGGGCCTTTCCCGTTTCTGCCTCGCCCTATAGGAATTTTCAAAAATCCAGTCTTGGCAGATATCTATTACAGAGGTAGAACTTTCGTACCAAATTTCAACTTCCTAGCTTAAGCGGTTTGAGCAGGCCGTCAATTTTCATGAAATTCGGAGAATGAACCATCATACCTAATTTCGGCTTTCTAGTTCCAGGTAGGTGGGTAGGCCGTCAAGAAATTTCCAAAAATCCCATTTTAGTGGATGTTGACAATACAGAAGCGAACTTCATAAAAAATTTAAACTTCCTAGCTCCAGAGGTTTCAACAGGCCGTTAAGGGGAGCACTTTTCCCCTTATGAGCCCACATTTTTACAACGTCCCTGTCCGAAATTCTAAAAAATACCTTCTCGATAAGTTAACCTGTGCACCAAGGAAAATATATTTTTAATTTCAGGCTTATAGCCAAAGAGGTTTTAGCAGGCCATCAAGGGGGAAATTTTTTCATTTGTTGTACGTCCCGTACAAGACTTTCCAAAAAACCATCTCAGTGGATGTCTACGCCGGAGAAGGAGACTATGTGCCAAATTTAAATTTCATAGCTCGAGTGGTTTGGCCTGGGCGATATTGAATCAGTCAGTTAATCAGTCATGTTATTCTTTTATATGAGTGATATCAAAAAATGTGAGAAAACCATGCAACTACCCAGCAAAAAATATTGGAAGGGCCTACTGCTTTACAAACTACTTCTTTCACTGCTTCACAACCCAGTATTGGTAATGACACCTCATTTTGCATTATTTTGTAATATAAAATAATGACTTCATAATAACGGCCTATTGTAGTCATTGCTTTTAAATATAAAATAATAACTTACTCGCAATAGTTTAAATATGTACTTTTTACAAAGTTAAATTTTATACATTTTTATTAAATATTTTTTTGTGTTAAAATTTTTCTGACGAGTTCTAAAATTACACACTACCCAAAACTTTAATTTCTCTGAATGTATTTCTTGAAGCTAATAGCATTTGTGTAACTCCTTATTTTTAAGAATCAAGTAAGCAGTCGGTTAACCACTTATAATTCAACTTCTCGTAACCATTTATGTAACCACTTATTATTCAAAATCTCATAACTACTTACTTTTCATTTTTTAGTAAGCGTGCAGGTAAGCGGGACTACTTACAAAAACGACCACGCCAGAAAAGAATAATGAGTTTAGACGCCAAAAAATAAGTTGTGCGGAGCTATGAATTTCTAGTATATAACTACTTATTTGGTAATGAAAGAGTTTGCTGGGAAGTATCCATTAGTATATTTTTACTGCTTTTTTAGAAGTTATTCTGAACAACTTCAAAAAATCACTTCTTTCATTACTTGCAAAGTATCCGTTAGTATATTTTTTACTGACAAACAACAAGCCAAAAAATCACTTAAGTATTGCTTCTAAAGAGTAATTGCTCTAAAAGTAATCCTAAATACTGATTTTGGTATCAAATGGCATTTCCAAACAGAGGGTCACGGGTTCAATTCCCGGCAGTACCAATATTTTTTTATTTTATTAATTTTTTTTAGTATTTATAATTAATTTGTTTAAATTCAATATTTTTTTTATTTTTAAGAATATGTATATAAAAAAAAAAATTATGAGAACCCAGCAAAATATTGGTAATGACACGTCATTACCATCTGCATTACCAATAATGATATATCTATATATATATATATATATATATTACCTCTTGCACTATTTTATAATATAAAATAATGACTTCCTAATAACGGCCTATTGTAGTCATTGTTTTCAAAAATAAAATAAGGACTTTCTGGTATTAGTTTAAATAAGTACTTTTTGCACAGTTAAATTTTATATATTTTTTATTTATTAAATGTAAATATATTTTGTGTTTAAATTTTTATGACGAGTCTTAAAATTACAAACTAAAAAAAAAACTTTAATTTTTCTGAATGTATTTCCTTAAGCTAATAGGATTTGTGTAACTCCCCAAGTAAAAAAAATTATATGGAGCCATATGAAGTTATATTTAATTATATATAATCTTTTATGTAATTAGATATAATTATATCCGAAAAATGAGAACATCTTATTTTATCTTATTGTATCGAATTGTATACAATTGTATACAATTTGGTACAATTTGATACAATTTTATGCAATTTGATACAATTGTATCCGAATTTTGTCCTCATCCAATTACATCAAATTATATCTTTTTGTATAAAATGTTATAAAAGTGGACATAGTTGGATACAATTATATCTAAATATTTACCTTATACTTTTGATCATATTATATATGACCACATCTAACAATATACAAAAATTATTTTTTTAAATAAAAAAGATATGCAATATCTGGAGATCAGACCTGGGGGATTTCAATTACAGTTGCATGTAACTGTAATTGAAAATGTTCAATTACAAGTAATTGTAATTGAAAGTGATCTCAATTACAAATTTCAATTACATTTAGAATGAAAATGTTTTTTTGTTAAAATTTTGTAGAAAAAACTGACTGGGATAGGTTGGATAGGCGTGGATAAGTATAAAAAGAATACGTCATATTGGGCTGACCCCTCACTTGTGCTCTTTGTCATTATTTCTTTTCCGAAAAAAATGTAATTGTAATTGACATTTTTTCAATTACAATTATATGTAATTTATAATTGAAAATTTTCCATTACAAATCACATGTAATTTTTTTTTCTTGAATTACAATTACAAATAATATGTAATTGTAATTGAATTTTTTTCAATTACAATTACATGTAATTGTGTAATTGCATAAGTAAGTAATTTCCAAATATAATGATTAACCCAAAGGTCTGCTGGAGATCCTATAATTTCGATAAATCTTCCATTACTTTTATCCACATTTACCATGACAGTGCATTAAACATGAACAAAATTTTCTTTATTTTTAGTAATTTTAAAATAAAGTTAACAAGACTGAAATTTTAAAGTTAATAGGATTATATTATACAACCAAGATATAAGAAAAATAGTAAGAAAAATAGTAAAAAAAATAGTAAAATATTTCAAAATAGTAAAAATTTCTAAAAATATATGATGCAAAAAATAAACTCACACACCAATCATGCACGGGTTATATATTCTTATTCACGCTCAAGTACGAATTATATATTCTCAGACTCACGCACGAATTACTTGAGTATAGTAATTATTACTCACGATCACGTGTGAATAACGTGACTCACGAACATTTCTAGTCACGCGCCAATCCCTAGCAATTACTAAATCTAAAAAAAAGTTCAAAATCATTGTTAAGATGGAACCACATATAATATAATACGGTTTTATATGGACCTTGTATATTTTTATATAAAATCACTTTGAAAAAATTGCTTATGTGGGATGATATATAATTACAGATGATTTTATAAAGAACGTTATATTGTTATATATTAAAGAAATCATGAACTATTGTAGATATGGAACCATATTAAGTTTTATATGCGTTCATTTTCGTCAATATATAATCATAACTAACACAAATTATAAAACATTTCTTATATGGCTCCACATATACTTTTATATTATTATGTATAGCGCCATACTAAATTATATATAAACGCATATGTAATTATATCTTTTATATGTTAATTTATGTACTTATATATAGCACATACAATTATATGTAGGCCAGTATATAATAATATAAAATAACATATGTATCCATATTAAAACCTTTGAGGAAAAAATATCTAATATATGACTATATAAAAGTATATATGCTTGAATTTAAAAACATATGTGGCCATATGTAACTATAAGTTAATATATGCAATTAGATAAAATAATATATGATTATATCAGAACTTTTTTACTCGGGTCCTTATTTTTAAGAATCAAGTAAACAATAGGATAACCACTTATAAATCAAATTTTTGAAAGTATGTGTGTAACCACTTATTATTCAAAATCTCATACTTACTTTTAATTTATACATATATCCCTACCAGTGTTGAAAAATTTTGAGTAAAAAAATAGATTTCAAAAAATTTTTAAAAAATCTAGAAAATTACTTTCTATTTGAAATAATGATAAAAAATAAGTCATTATCAGTAACTCATTATTATATGTTTTAAAATAATGCAGAAGGTAAGTGGGTGTCATTACTGGTAGTCCAAAAAATTATGATATGTCATTACCGTTGTAGATGCTATGAATTTCTATTATAATATAACCATTTATTTGTTAATAAAAGATTTTGCTGGGAAATTGCTTTTTATGCACCTGTAAAAATAGTACTGGAAAAAATATTAAGGTAATTCACATGGGGTGTATCGTTGTATCGTCCTAACAAAAAACAGAGTTGTTAGAATTTAAATTGAAAAAATACAACATTTGAGAATAGAACGATACAACATTTTTGAGTATATTTAGTGTCCTATGTTTGAGTGTGCTAACTGATACAAAACCCAACAGAAAATCGTTGTTAAAATCAAATAAAAATTTTAACAACTCTGTTTTTTGTTAGGATGATACAACAGATAGTACACCCCTTTTGAACAACCTAATTGAATTATAGTGCACCTTTTACACTTGCTTAATACTTTTATTGAAGATAATAAGGAATAATATCTCGCAGTAACAAAGTGGTGTTTTTATGCCAGTCAACTTTCATATCAAAAAATAGCTCAGCGGTAGAGCGCTAGAGTAGCAATCGTGAGGTGGAAAGTTTGAAACCCGGTGGCGGCAATAAAAAACTTCTGTTAAATCAAAAATATAATTTTTTTTGCGAAGAATTTTTTTTTTAACTTTTAATTGATGAAAAAGAGCTTCCTTTGCAAAAAGTACTGAAAAAATGTTGAAGTGGGAGTACTCCTCTCCTATGACAACTCAATGTTAAAATCATTAGTGTTTATGTTAAACAGAAGTACATCTAGATCATCAATTGTAGTGCTTTTTCTACTACTTCGGCATCTCTTTTTTTCCTGGGCAGCTAATATTTAATGTATTGATTACAATTTAGTTATATATTTCGATTTTTATCTATGCATTGTACCTGTTCTACAAAATTTATAACAATCTAACCAAGTTTTGGTTAATACATAAAATTTGTGACCAATTTTATAGGTAAGGTTTTCCAACTTTAATGGCGTTTATTTTAATAACCAGTGAAGCGATACATTAACTGTAAGCATTTGTAAAAGGAGGAAAAGCAACGCTTTTAATAAAAATTAACACATTTTCAAAAATTTTCGTATATCTTTGCTAAAACTCCTTCAACTGTGTAACGATTTTTGTTCATTATTTTTGATAAATTTAATACACCAGAATTTTGCAGATATCTATCAATTTAATTGCGAAAATTATAGTGTTGTTTATACTCAAATGATGTTAGAATATAAAGAATCATCTAGTATGAAGATTTGAAGTTTTTCTGCAGCATGTAACATACTCGAGATGAAAAATTATGGCACAGACAACAATTGAAAAAATGTTGTAATCATACGATTTTGTTTCGAAAAATTCTGACAAAGCGTTTCTGAAAGAAAATGGAAAAAAGTAACGAAATGTAAACTCCGTAACTGTAAACTCCGTAATAAAAATTATTTTGAAAACTGATAAATTTCGACCACTGCCAAATTTAGGGTACATTCCCAAAATGAAAAAATATCGTTAAACACATCCTTAAAGGATGGCCTTTAATCATATAAAAACACAAAATTAATATTTCCAACAAAATTTGTAACAAATTTAAAAGTAATGAATACAATTTTATAGAAAAATGAACTATTCTTTAGTTAAAATTCAAAATTTTGAATTCAGACCTTTTTTACGACGTAACGAAATAAGATATTTCATTTCATTCATATTACTAAAAATAAGAAAATCTAAAACAACTTGCGTTTTTTACGAACTATTTAAAATAGTTAGATTTTTAAAAATAAAAAAAGTAAAAAGACTTTGGAAAATTTTCATTTTTCAATTTTCAGAACCAATTAATAAATTTATTAAAATAAAAAAATGTTAAATCGATACTTATTTAATCAATTACCAGTAAGTGAGTATTTTAATGGAATATATATATATATTAGGGTGTCCCTTAAAAATAGGTTCGTCATTACAACCCCCAGTTTTATTGGAAATCGTCCCAAATGGAAGAAATCAATTTTTTCTTTTGCTAACGTGTAAATTTCTTTACATTTGTTTAAAAAATCGTTAACCCTTAGTGGCCTGGGGTCAGAAAAGACCCATGAATCTTAATATTAATTATGACTACGAGATTGTAAAGCCATTATATTGACAAAAAAAATCTCAACTGGATAAAAATAATAATTTTATGTAACATTATCCATATAGGGTTAATATTTATACTTTTGGTCAAAAACGACCCACTAGGAAATTTACACGTTAGCAAAAGAAAAAATTGATTCCTTCCATTTGGGACCATTTTCAATAAAACTGGGTGGTGTAATGAACGAAAATCGACAAATCGTTATTTTAAGGGACATCCTAATACAGTATATATGGGTGATATCAAAAAATGTAATAAAAACCGTGTAACCAGCTAACTTCTAATGCATGGATTACATTTGCGTTATATATTTCGATATATATCAGCGCATTGTCACCTGTTTTACAAAATTTATAACAATCTGACCAATTTTTGGTTAAAACAAAAAATTTGTGACCAATTTTATAGGCCAAATGTAAACTCCGTAACCAGTAACTCATAAGGTAACTTTTTCGTATATCTAGGCTAACACGACTTCAACTCTGTAAGATTTTTCGTCATAATTGTTGATAAAAATGCATACACCAGAATTTTGGAGTTATCTATTAATTATATTGCGATAAGTATAATGTTATTTATACTCAAATGATCGTTGGACTGTAAGTAATCATCTAGTATATATAACAGACTTGAAGTTTTTCTGCAGCATGTAACATTCTTGAGATGAAAAAGATGTATTTAATAAGATTTGAAAAAATGTTGTAAACTACGTTACTAATTTTTACGCCAAACTATTTAACGAGTAAGAAAAACAATGTCATATTTGGATTCATACGATTTTATTTCGGAAAGAAAATTCTGACAAAGAGGTTCTGAAAGAAAACGAAAAAAGTAACCAAATGCAAACTCCGTAACCATAATTGTTTGCATCAGATTGCATTAAAAAAAAAGTAGGTAAATGTTTAAAATATTTTAAAATAATCTTAAACAGAGGTGATTCAACTAATATTTATGCGTCAAAAGATGATTCAACTAATAATTTTGCGTCAAATCAAAAAAAGTTATCAGTTTTTTACAGGGTTGGCAGGCAATACCGCTAAAATACCGTTATCGATTCAAAACCCTTTCAACTGACTACCGTTACCCCTAAAATACCGTTACGGAAATAACCGTAATAACGTTATCCTTAAAATACCGTTACCGAAATAACTGAAATACCGTTATCCTTAAAATACCGATACCGAAATAAATGAAATTCCGTTACCCCTAAAATACCGTTACCGTTATTTTTAATTTTCTGCTTTTGGTAATTGCACGTGGGAATTGAGTATTTTTCGTACTTTAAGTTGGTAAATTGGTTTTGTTTTTAATCTCGTTTGTTTTTTGTAAAAAAAATTGCGGGATTTATCGAAATAACTGACTACCGTTGTCCTTAAAATACTGTTACCGAAATAACTGAAATATCGCTAACCTTAAAATACCGTTACCGAAATATTCAAAATACCGTTATCCTTAAAATACCGTTACCTAAATAACTAAAAAACCGTTATCCTTAAAATACCGATACCGAAATAAATGAAATAGCGTTACCCTTAAAATACCGTTACCGAAATAATCTAAAATAGCGTACCCTTACCGATAACGGCATCGTTTCGGTTACCATCCATGGTTTTTTACCCTAAACTGCTGGAGCGAAAAACGATTGATTTTGCATTTCATTGGTTTGACAAATTAAATTTGTTTCACACAATTTAAGAAATTTTTGATCGCGAAATGTTATGTTTTTAATATATTATTTTGTAACTTCGTAACCGCTGAGTGGATTTGATTGGAATAAAATTTTTTTTCGCAGAATGAATTGTATTTTTATTCGCGAAACCGCCAATTTGATAAACACAAATTGTATATTATTGGAAAGCATATTGAAAACCCAAATACAAAAAACTAATAAATTGAAGAAAATTCGTGCGCAATTTTTTTTGTTACCACATTTTTTTATTTTATTATTTTAAGCAATGACCTTACATTACTAGGTAATCTATATGCTATTCGCCTGTCATTACCATGCTTTTGCTGGGTGAAACTATAACACGCTGATTAAAGTTGTAGCTGTCCAGAAAACGCATTCCATTCGGCTAGTGTCTAATAACTTTTTTTCTGTATTCTCATTATTACAATTAAAATTTATAAAATTTATGTTGAACGGAACGAAAATTTAGAAAATTAAAAAAATATTATTATTTTTTTTTTTTTTTAATTTTTTCTACTTCTGGTTGATGAAATAGTTTCCTTTACAGGAGTAGGAATTCTCCTCATATAACAACTTAATGTTTACATCAATAGTTTCTCTGTTAAAAAAGAAGTACATCTACATCATTAATTGTAGTGCTCTTTCTACTGCTTTTGCACATCTTCGAGAAATCGTTTAAACGATTAACCATATTGACAACACTAATCCATATGTATACATGTTAAAAAATATAAAAACTTTGATTGGGCCTTGTGGTGCTAAAAATCGAAACTGGCTAATTTTGGACCACACTAATATATACTTCGAGATTTAGTTAGAAAACAGCAGTATCTGTACATGGGTCTTATTCGCATATGCACTATTGTCCTGCTAAATGAGACGTGTAAAACTTTGACACATATATGCTGCATTTCTGTGTGTTCATTCAAACTGTGCAGTTGAGACAAAATTTCGAATGTCCTTTTAGTTGAAAAATTAAATAAAAATAATATATATATATATAAACTTCCTCAAAATTCATACAATTACTGGAATATTAAATAAAATTGAACTAAAAGGAATCTCAAATTACTTTTGAGAAAAATAACATTTTGATATGTTAATAAAATAAAATTAAAACGTAGAAAAATATATCAAAGGAACAACAAAAGGATTTCATCATGAATCGTTATGTGATACATATCCTTCTTGTAACTTTATTGTGTTACAAAGGTAAGAATGGTTTTTAATGAAATTCGTACTTAAATTTTTTTAAAAATATCGTATAAAAATAAAAGTTTTTGCTGGTATTAAATAACATTGTATTTTAGCTGCTTTTCGTATACATATAAATATTTTTGGTTTTTTTTTGTGAAGAAAATTTTTGTATACATTATTATATAAGAAAACATCTTCTGCGCAAGTTCAATATAATTCTTTTGGATTTAACTCATGCTGCAATAAAGAGGGATAACATCCAATTAATTGTCATATGGCATCTTCAAATGTCAAACGAATATATAGGTCAATGTTAACATGCTTAGTTGAGATATAAACGTGTCATTAAAAATTCGTAAAGAGTAACACACCAATTCTAATTTGTTTTAATAAAAATAACAATAAAGTTTCAAAAATGTGCAATTTGTTTTCAATTAGAAAGTTCTGATAAAACTAGTTGATTAACATTACCAGTAAATCCGGCATGCACGTTCACGTTCCGAAGTGATGTCACAAGTTTAAAATTGTTAATCCCAGCAAAGCCTTGGTAATGACTGGTCATTACTACATGCATTACTTAGATCTCATATCTCCTAAGCCTTTGAATTACTTTTATACTGAATGTAATGAGTAATATAAATACTGCGTTCGATGAAATTAGTGCACGAATAAATTCAAATAACATTTGAACTAGTTGACATATACAAAAGAAAAAAACGTTTTATTAACAGAAATCTTATTCATGTTTACATTTAATAAAAAAAGTATTACATATTAATGGTTTTTAATGAAATTTTTAATTTTTTCTGAAATTCCTCCTATTAAACTTTTAAAAGTGTCTTCAGTGATTTTTTTGCTTGATGATAACTACTTTTTTTGAAAATGTTTTAGTGTTTTCAGCAGGGTTGGCAGGCAATACCTCTAAAATACCTTAAACGATTCAAAACCCTTTCAACTGACTACCGTTACCCCTAAAATACCGTTACCGAAATACCCGGAATACCGTTATCCTTAAAATACCGTTACCGAAATAACTGAAATACCGTTATCCTTAAAGTACATATACCTAAATAAATGAAATATCGATAACCTTAAAATACCGTTACCGAAATACATGAAATAGCGTTATCCTTAAAATACTGTTACGGTTATTTTTAATTCTCTACTCTTGGTCATTGCACTTGGTTATTGAGTATTTCACATAAATTAAGTCTATTAATTCCTTTTGTTTTTACTTTAGTTTAGTTTTTGCAAAAAAAAATATGCGGTATGTACCGAAATAACTGGCTACCGTTATCCTTAAAATACCGTTACCGATATAACTGAAATACCGTTAACCTTAAAATACCGTTACCGAAATAACCCAAATATCGTTATCCTTAAAATACCGTTACCGAAATAACTCAAATACCGTTATCCTTAAAATACCGATACCGAAATAAATGAAATAGCGTTACCCTTAAAATACAGTTACCGAAATAACCTAAAATATCGTTACCCTAACGATAACCGCATTCGTTTCGGTTACCATCCATGGTTTTCAGCAACCTGTTTTGTACCCTTCATGATCCTTTTTACGAGAGCCCAATATCTTTCAATGGGTCTGAGCTCTGGGCAGTTAGGTGGATTTGCATATCTGGATTTGCATACTATATTTCAATAAATAATCGAATTATTTTTTCACGCATTTCTATTTCACAGCTCATTTTAAAGCCAATAAGTATCGAATAATTTTAAAACTTGACATGAGGATTTGTACATATTTAGCAAATTAAAAAAAATAAATTTTGAATTTGAAAAAAATTTACAAGTAACAATGTGTGCACTAGTTTCATCGAACGCAGTCTTTATGTTCTAAATCATCAAAAACCATAACTATGGCGTAGCCTAGTGGTTAGCGTTTTTGCCTGACAGACATAAGGTTCGCTGATCAATCCGTGTCAGCTTCCATTGTTTTTTTTTGTAATTTATATTAAACATCTATTTATAGAAAGTTTTGTGAATAATAGACATACAACAGCTGCCACAATAAAACATTTTTTTCATTGTATTTAATGTATGTAAACTATTTTTCTGTTTAAAATGAATCAAAATAATTATTTTAAAAATTTAAATTCATTTGAAAATTATTTTAGTAATATAAATTACAATTTTTTAAATATATGTTCAATAAATTTAAGAAGCATTTCATCATTTAATAAATTTAATAAATTAAAAACGTTTATTTGCCGATTACCGAAATTGCCTGATATTCTTGCAGTGCAAGAGACTTGGTTTCAGGAGAGCTGTTGCCAAATGTATGAAATCCCACATTTTAATAGTGTACACTCTTGTAGAAATGACGGATATGGAGGTACTTCTATTTATATAAGTGAAAAGTTTCAATACACTGTAAAATGTTCTGAAAGTATAAATTTTATAAATTTAATTCAGTTGAAACTAAACAATTTTAATTTTAATGGGAAGCCATTAGAGTTTGTATCATTTTATCGCTCGCAAAAATGCAAAGTAGAAGATTTTCTTAAAACGTTAGAAAGTAAGATGAGTACTTTTGCGTATAATCCATCTATCGTTGTTGGTGATGCTAATATAGACTTAATTGGAGGTGAAGTGGCTGCTGAAGATTTAATAAATTTATATCGTTGTTTTAACTTTGAGAGTTGCCACATGCTGATAACAAGTCCGAAAAGCAGCACGTGTATTGATCACGTTTTTAGTAATATTTCTGAAAGCCTTTTAATTGACTCAGTAGAATGCAACTTAACTGATCATAACTTGATTATATGTAAACTGAAAGATCAATGTATTTATCGGGTTAACAATTTTGAAAAAGTTAAAATTTTCATTAACTATGAACAAGTAAATGATCATTTGAACAGATATATTCAAAATATTCATGATAGCAATAGCTCCTCAGAGATGGTTTGTAATTTATTGGATGAAATTAATATTGCTACATCAAGAAATACAACTGAAAGTAGAGAAATTAGAAATGTTAAATATGACATTGCTCCTTGGGTGAATGCAAATTTATGGTCACTAATGGAAGTTAAAAAGAAACTTTTAAAAACTAGGAAAAAGAATCGTCATGACGTAACAACCAGCGAAATGTTGAAAAGGATAAACAGAGTTATAAAACGGGCGACAAGACAATCTATGAATTTGTATTATGAAGATAGTATAAATAATTGTGGAGGTGATTTAAAGAAATGTTGGAGATTTCTGAATGATGTAACGGGCCGAACAAAAACAAAAATGATAAATGTGGTGGATTCAAATGGCATCTGTGTTATTGAGAACAAATCAAAGGCAACACTTTTTAATAATTACTTTTCAAATATTATTGACTTGTTAAGAGATGGCATTGAAAAATTCCCTGAAGATAATTGGAATTCATTGAGTTATAAAAAATTTAAAAATATCTAAGAGCCCGGGCCATGATAATATTAATTCAAAGTTGCTTAAAAATTGTTGTCAAACATTGTCTCCGCACTTAGCAAGTATTTTTAATTCTATGATACATTCTTGTATATATCCTGATGTACTTAAAATAAGTAAAATAATTCCCATTCCGAAATCATCGCACTCAAAGATGGTACATGAGTACAGGCCGATAGCATTACTGTCTACAATAGATAAAATTTTTGAAAGAATAATCCATGCTCAGCTTCTCGGGTATTTTCAAGATGAATCCTTATTGTATAGAAATCAATTTGGTTATATGAAGGGCAGTGGAACGGATGAAGCCGTTATTGATGTAGTTAATATAATATGTGAGGGACTGGACGATGGTTTTTATGGTGTCGCAGGCTTATTCTTCGATTTCAGCAAAGCTTTCGATCTTGTTGATCACATGATTTTGATAGAGAAACTAAAATATTATGGAGTTGTTGATAATGAGCTCAAACTAATAGAAAGTTTTTTAACAAATAGAAAGCAATATGTGGAAATTGGAGGTGAGAAGAGTTCAACTGTAAATGTGAAATGCGGTGTTCCGCAGGGGAGTGTTTTAGGACCTCTACTTTTTATGATATACTTGAACGATATTAATAATCTCAACCTGTTTGGAAAACTTGTTATGTTCGCGGATGATATTTCTGTATTTTATCCCTACAAATATAATTTAATTCTTAAAACACAATTAGAGAGAGATTCTGCTCTAATTTTTGAGTTTGCAAGAATAAATCGCTTGGTTTTAAACGCTGATAAGACCAAATTGATAAGATTTCGGCCACATTCGCAAATTATAAATAATGATTTTTGTGTTTATATAAACGGAAAATCAATACAAGAGGAACATGAAATAAAATACTTGGGTGTATTATTAAAGAGCAGTTTATCGTGGGACACACATATTAAGTATTTAAAGTCAAAGATTGCGTCCGCTTGTGGAATTTTGTTTAAATTAAGAAGACAACTGAATACCAAAACAAAATTGTTGCTATATCAAGCAACCATACATAGCCGTTTGCAGTATTTAGCAATAATTTTTGCTCATAAGAAAAGTAACGAACTCAGATCCTTACAAGCTATGCAAAACAAAGCCCTAAAATGCGTTTTTAGTTTGAATTATAGGCACAGTACATTGTCTTTGTATAAAGAATATTGCAAGACTATATTGCCAATTTATGGTTTATATCAAAAGCAGATGTTGTATTACGTTTATAAATCAATAAATAACATTGGATTTCGGGCAGTTAAATTAGAGTACAATCAAAATTGCTTTAATACGAGGAATGCCTCAAATCTTAGAACTAAAAGGTGCAGATTAGAGACTACCAAACAGAGGATATAATATGCAGGCTGTGTACTTTATAACAGTATCCCAAGTGATGTGAAAAACTGTAGTCGAATATCAATATATAAGCAAAGGGTTATTGATTATTTATTAAACAGTATTGAAATGCTTCTTGAATAGACATTTTTCTTTTTTATGATCATGTAAAGTAAAAATATTTTTAATCATTTTTTGTAATTTAATGTGAATATTAATGAAATATGTTTGTTTATTGCCAACTCGTCTCAAAAAGCCAATATTGGCGCGAGACACAAATATTTTGAATTATAATTAAATGAATAATAATAATAATAAAAAAAAAAAAAAAAAAAATGCATGATCTCTTAAATTTTAACCATTTTTTATATATGATTTCTAAAGGCGTGTACATTTCAAGAAAAATACCAAAAAAAATTTATTTTTAAAAAAGGTGATTTTTATTGTACGTGTATGAAAACAAAAAAAAAACAAGAAAAAATAAATAAATATATGAATTATACATTTATTGTCTCCAAAATTGATTTTATTGCTAGAATACCACTTTAAATATTAAAAAAAAAACATTTTTGAATATTACACTTTTTGTAAAAAAAGATTTAGATTTTTCACAAACATACAAATAAATACCAAGATTTTTCCTATGACTGTTTAAAAAATCTGAGCTAAACTATAAGAGCACTTTGTACAGAAGGGGCCCCAATGCCCAAAAATTCAGTTTTGTGCGTCAAGTGGGTTTTTTTAATTAAAAAACTGGTATGTTGCCAAATATCTACACCATGCATTTAAGGGTTAAAGCAGAAAAAATCACAGCGATGTCGTAGTCTAATGGTTAGTGTGTTTGCCTGACAATCGTGAGGTGCGCTGATCAATTCGTGTAAGCTCCTATTGTTTTTTTAATGTTATACTCTTTTAAATTTATATTCAACATCTGTTCATAGAACAGTTGACAAACTACTTACAGGTAACATCAGTGTAAAGACTTTCCTCCAATGACATCACCGTGTTAAAATAAGTAGTTTAGTAATTAAAAGGTAACTAGTGAACACTTAAGATTTCAATACCTAAAACTCATTACATGGTAATGAAAGGTGTTGCATTGAATAAGCATTTTCAATTCATTGAATAAGCATGTTCAATTCATTGAATAAGCATGTTCAATTCATTACCATTTCTTTATATAAAAGAAGTAATAAATGATTTATCTTCATTACTCTTAAGAGGTGACCGAACACAATTGACTTACCCTTTGTTAATGCCGAAAGTTAACAAAATTTTGCTTAAGTTTGAATTTAATTAGATCATACCATCACAGAAAAAACAGTAGGCACCAACAATGGGAATTTGTAAAAGCAATCATGTTTTCTTTTAAATTGAAATTTTATTCCCAACAATTTTTTTGTTTTGAGATATTTGTAACTCGTTTGTAAATTGTTATCTTTCATATAAAAATTGCTTAAAAATAAAAATTCAAAGTTACAAAAAAAAAAAAAAAACAAAATTGTTTTTGGATTTACAAATTTTTTTGTTGGTGCCTTTTTAAAAAGTTTTTTTTTTGTATTTACAAAGGTTTTTAAAAATTTAACTAGAATTTGGTAAATTCTTTCTGTGATGGTTCAATTATAAAAGGTTAGTTACATCGATGTTTTCTTCGGTTCCCCTAGACCAGGGCTGGCAAAACTATGACACGCGTGTCAGTAGTGGCACGCGAGTGGATTTTAGGTGGCACGCGACATTTTGTGGGATATTTTCAAAAAATGTAAACTATTAGAAGACCAGCAAAAAATTCAGTTAAATGTTAAATTTCGCTACAAAAATGTGTGCTTTAACTCCATAATGGTGAAATTTTTCGTAGAGCTTGTAAATCGCCTTTTAAAATGAATAAAACTCTGTACTGCCACCAGTTTTTTGCTTAAAGAAATATGGTTAATACAGAACTCGCAAATTCGATTATCAGAAAATTTCTAGATTGAAAGAAGTTTAAATGTTTCGATGAGAAAATGCATCAAAATAAGAGAAATAAAAGGTACCAGAAAATTGTACAAAAATGGAAAACAACTTGTAATAAAATTGGACCTAAAAAATTAAGTTTTTTTAAAGGGAAAGTAGGTGCTACGAAATAACCATCAATGAAATACAGGCTGAAAATAAGTTTCATAATGAAATAACCCCCTTTGTTGGGATTTGAAATTGGGTTTTTATCGTGTTTCGCAGGGCCATTTCTCCTAAAATAGAAATTTCTCTGTTCAAATACATAAATTCGCTTTTTATTCATAATTATGATGATAAAAACAGTGCGATTTATTTTAACAAAATCAAATTTTTGCCCAAAGCACACTTCAACTAGTTTCTTACGTACTTAAATAATTAATGGCCCCCAATAATTTAACTTTTTCTAACAATGTGAAATAACCACCAAAAATGGAATAACCCCCCAAAATAAATGAAAAGGCAATAATGTTTAAAGCGTTTGAATTTTATTTCATTGGGAATTTTTTCATAATGAAATAATTTCAATATTTAAAGATTAAATAAACCCCCAAAATTAAATAACCGTCAAATATTTTTACGTCATTTCTTGGATGTTATTTAATTTTTCCCTTTGGGGGTTATCCATAACGCTGATAAAAAGGTACATCTGCGATATTTTTAAGAGAAATTTTCCAAATTTTAAAAATTTTTAAAAAAGGGCATTTAAAAGACAACTAAACTTAAGGTGGCACGCGAGAAATTTTTACAAAAAACAATTTATTCGTTTCTGACACACAGCGAAAAAAGTCTTGTCACCCCTGCCCTAGACCGTTTTGACAACTATGAAAACAATAATATTTACGAATTTTCAAAAACGAATAAGAAAATAAAATTCGACATAAACGACAAATGTTTACAGTAAAATATAAGTATTTGTTCAAAAAATGTGAAACAATTTCGAATATTCTGCTTTGTGATTGCGAGAACTTTAATTGTAATTCAACTTATAGTAGGGTATTCAAATTTCTTGGGTTTGGCTTTGTTCGAGTAACCGAGTAACTCGATTTTGACGTTTTGAACTTACTCGATTAGTCGTGTAAGATTTCAAAATTACTCGAGTAACCCGATTAATCCCATTTGATTAATTTACATCCAATTGGATACAAATGGATAGGCTAATTTTGGCAGATGGAATTGGATAATTTGAGATCAAAATTTATCCTATAATATATTTTGAATTATTTAAATTTTAATAAAATTTAAAAAATAACACAAAAAATTAATAAAAATATTTATTTCTTAAAAAAATATTCATTTCATAAAAAAATAACGCCGTCGGCAGGATTCGAACCCAGATTTCTGGAGTTAGACTTAGAAAAAATAAATTAATATCATTCTTTCAAAAAAAAAAACAAAATTAAAAACCTTAAATATTTTCCATTCACGGAATTTTTTTTTTTGTTGAAGAAGATAAAAAAAATGTTTGTTGGAGGGTCTAGGGTATTCAATCGATTAATCGTTATTCGATTAATCGAACAATTTTTCTCAAAAATTGTTCGAATAACTTAAAATGTCCAAATTTCAAATAACGAATAGTTCGAATAATTTCATACGATTAATAGAAATTGGTAGAAAATTAAAAGAATGTTTAAAAAATATAGATTTTTTATTAAAGTAAATGTGCTAAAAACTCGAAAATTTTTTTTTAAAAATTGTGATAAATAATTTGTTGTAGGCTTGTACCTATCCGGATTTCATTCTGGCCTAAGAAAATAATTAAGGGACGACCTTTTAGAATTTCTAGAAATATTTGTTAGCTTCAACTCATGAATTTCATGTTTTCAAGTAGGAGCGTTAATGAACATCTTAAATCCCAAAGAAAAAACAAAAACAACATAAAATTAACACAGTTTGCTTTGTCATAATCCAAATTACTACCCTGTTGTTGTGACTTATCTAGTAAAGAAGTGGTATCTATTTACGCATAACAAATTTTAATTATTTTTTACGACATTTTAAACGTTGATATTAAATGAAAACATTAATAGTTATTGTAATTAAAGATTACAATAACTATGCTCAATGTAATAAAGCTTGTTTAGTGAGCACTCTGAATTAATAAAATAAAAAATTAAATTAAATAAAATAAAGGGATGAAAGTACGGAAACGTAGGGAAAAAATCAATTCTCAACAGAATTCCTCTCTACATTTACGTTTTTAATGTATTCAATGCATACGAAAGATATACAAATTAATGTACGGGTCTTATATTCTTCTTTCGGGTGTGGTTCTCCCCGATTTGGATAAAATTTTAATATGTGAAAGAGGGGACAGAAAAAATAAAAATATTGATAAAATCTGTCTCAATTATTACATTTTTTTTATTCTTATGAATTCCAGAAGAGTTATGGTATTTATGGTCGGCCCTACCTTGGGCCGACCATAAATACCCTAAAGTCGGCAAAGGTAGGGCGGGTTAAGACTAGGGTCACAGCTTCCACCATAGTGTACCATACAACCACCATCCTTGATGTTACCCTGTAATCACCTAAATATTTTTTTTTTGAATTTGCTACTTTTTTTTTATGTCGTCGACTCTTATGCTTCCTCGAAGGAGAAAAGAATCTCACCCCATTTTCCCTGAGCACGGTCGGAAATTGAAAGTAGCACCTCCTCCTAAGAGGCAGAGTGGAAGAGAGTATGAGTCGTCACATCCTTTGGAAAAAAATACTCTTATCCAACACTTTTTCACAAGCTGTTTTGTTGGTATTAAAAGTAGGAATAAAAAAATAAGAATATTGGAAAAATTTTATGTAGAAATATTGAAATTAATCATTTTCGCTCTGGAAGAACTCAAATTCAGAACTTTAACGAAATTATTATATATTACGATATCTAATTATATATTTAAAATACTATTAATTGAAAACATAATTTGCTGATGCTCTTGACACAAAATGGTTTAATCTTTGTAAGATCTGTAAAAAAAATATTTATAAGTACCATAAATCAAATTGAGTTAAAAAAAGCAAAAAAAAAATTTTTTTTGTGCCCGAACTGGGATTCGATATAGTCACATATATAATTATGTGTGGGGTTATATATGACAATATATAATAACATATTAAAATATTATTAATCCCAAGTTGCAGTAAACATAACTTTCATGTGCTGTTGAATGAACACACATGAACACGCATGAACATGCATGATCCTGCATGTAGATATTACCTCAAATTTCGTTAATGCACATGTATGGACATATATGATGCATGTATGGAGATTTATGTATCCATGTATGGACATGAATGCATGTTTATGAGCATGCATGAACATACATTTAACCTGTATGTATTCATATATGTCGATTTTTAGCTGGGATAATAAATTATTTGTGTAAAAGATAGCTATTATTTCGTTACAAAATTAAAAATATGGTAACACATATTTTAAGGGCTATGTGATAGAATTAGGGCCATACGTAAGTACATTTTGGGGAACAATTCAGAGTTTCTTGTTATTAAATTTAAATAAAAACAGCTCTTATAAGTACCGGCAGATAGGGAAGGGTTAACCGCATTTTTAAGTCACTTGGATTTAGTAAATCCAAAAAGTATTTCCAAAAGTATTCAGTAGATGGGGACTTATTTTAACAAGATTTTTCTATTCGACACTTCTTTTACCCTAATTTTTAATACCGAATTCAATCATGAAGAATTTCAATATAACTTTTTTCATAATATTTTATGTAAAACAGCGAGAAACCAGAAAATTTAAGAAAAACTTTCTAATTTCTAGTTTTGCAATTATTTAATATTTTATTACACAATAAAATATAACAGAATTAATTTGAAACAAAAATATATTTTTTTTATTATTTTATTAAAATTTCGGGTGATTCACCACCAGATTTTTAATTGTTTTTATAGTACTGGCTATGCACTGATTTATTGTATTTAAAGTACTAGCAAGTTACTGAATATTTTTCATTTATAGTACTGGGAAAACACCAGGAAGTAGAAGTTTGGAATTTTGCAAAATTCGTACATTTTGCACGATGCTCTAGACCAAATTTTGTAAAATTTTTGAGTTACTGCAATTTGCTTTTGAATTCAGTATGTAGTTGATGTAAGATAAAAATGCAACTTAACAGAAGAAAATCCATCACGGGTTTTTTTTCGCGAAAAAAACGTATTATAACATTTTATTGAGAGTCAGCCTATATTTAGACTTTTCTTAAAAAAATTACATACACGCGTATTTCGATAAAATATTTTATTTAATAATAAACTTACAAAAAATGTTATAAGTTTTTTTTATTGAATTGGGGTAGCTCTAAATTTTTATAAAAATTGTGTCAAGAGCACCGTGAAAAATGTATTAAATTTGCAAAATTCTAAACAATATCCACTTAGCGATGATTTACTTGTCAAAAGAAAAGTTTTGCTATTCATATTGTCCTATTTAGAACATATTAAAATATATATTTAAGAAGTTATATGTATGACTTTTGAATGCATTCACAAGAAGTTACTTTTCAGCTTGCCTTAAACACTAAAAAAAATTAATCGCTTTCCTATATAAAAAGGAACATCCAAGCACTCATTTTTATGACGTGCAAATCAGACTTAAAGTACAAACACCTTCTCTCCTATGACAAGCCAATGTTAAAAAAAAATGCATTTTTCACCTCAATTTGAACGCATTCGTGCCGAACAGTGTAGGTACCTTTACGGATCTTGGTCAGGTATTTTTTTGCTGGGAAGTAAAGAAAAGTTTTTAATTAATGGCATTTTGGAAGTCATTTATAATACGTTTATTGGAAATAGGAAAACAGCATATATAGCTACTTTATATGCAGTGAAAAAGGAATTCTTGTAGAATGCATTCGGTTTTTTTTGCTGGGACTCCATATAAAAAAAAACATTTTTCACGACAATGAGTTTCACGTGAAAATTGTGTATATTATTTTTCTTGTGGAAAAGTGACATTTAGTGTTTATTGTGATTGTAGCTTTCTAATTACATAAAAAAACATTCATTTTCAGAATTTAAATTACTATTTAAGTCCTCTAAAGTTTGAGTGAAAATTGTCCACGTGAAAAACAACTTACGGTAGCCGTAATTTTATCGAAATTTTTTAAGTTTTTTTTTTTATTGCATAAACTTCTAAAAGGTAGTAATATTGACGGGGCCTTGAGGAGCTGGAAAATTCGAACGTCTTGCAATTTGAAGAACCCTAGTGAACACCCAGTTAAAAAACTCACCGCACATCCCTGCATATTGCTCTATTGAGAACATATTGTTTCCACCACATTGAATTTCTAATAAAACGCGGTAAATCGCGAATTTCAAAAAAATCTGAAACACGTGTTCACTTAAATCGTCTATAGATTATGATATGTACACCCAGGAAAAAAATTGGTTGGAATTCGATCAAAACCATTAAAATGAATTTGCCAGGACGTTATTTTATTTGGAGTTACCTATAATTGAATACTACACCAAAAATATTTTACTAGGTATTAAAAATAGGGATAATGAACTAAAAAACAATCCTTTTAACAAATTATCTCCAATCAATTTTAAAATTAGTATCAGTTTAGTAATTCTATGCAGTAGAAGCAGCCATTTATTTAGTGAATATACAAGAAAATTGTTATATATAACCTTTATTAAAAAAATTTTAATATTCGAAAGTGGTAACTAAAAATACGGGTATCCTAATCAAACATGACCTTAAAGTTTAGTTTCAGTAGAACCAATCGAATCGTGGATTGTATTGATAACACACACAACTATTGATTGGTATTGGTAAACGAATTTTTTACTATATTTGTTTTCCAAGCAAAACATATAAATTCAAAATTAGACTTCAAAATTAATAAGTGTTTGTGGTGTAGTCGGTAGAGAGTTGGCCTAGTACGCTGGATTTCCGAGTTCAAATCCCGGAAAAGACAAGAATTTATGTTTTTTTTTAATTAAAATAAAATATTCATATGTATAAACAGTAAATATGGCTAAGAAAATTTAAAGTAGTTGTGGTGCAGTGGGTAAGAGTGTGAACTATTAACCTGAATGGCCGGGTTCAATACCAGAAAATTCAAAAAAAGTTTTTTAATTTCAATAAAATTTTGTGGAACATAATATTGAATTAGACAACCGGATATTGGCTTTCACGACGAAAAATATAATTTAATATAAAGATAGTTGTCATAACCGCACGAATTCGATTGGCAACAAATTCGGTGGCCACAACTGACACTTTTCTGGGTGCAAGTTTAACATTTCAATCACAAATATCTCCGTACAAAAGAGTCAAATATTTGTTTTTTTATAGAATATCCTTGAAAATAGGACATGTCAGGATATGCTGGACGCGGTATATAAATATAAAGATCTTAAAAAGATTCTTTTTATAGTTGGATAAAATTTTCATAAAAATTTTTCTCAAACGAAAAATATCCCAAATTCTCTTTAGGAAAATTTTTATGTTGGTATTCATTTGTAGTTTTTTTCTTAATGAAAAATCTTTTTCTCGTGTTTGAATAAATATTTTGTGACTTTTTTCAGAATCTGATACATTTGACTATAGGGGAGACTTTTTGTTAAATTGCTTTAGAACAGTTTTGGACTTTTGAAAAACTTTGTTTCTATCATGCTATGTGTGAACCATTCCCCCCTGGAAACCACGCATGTAGTCCTAGACTATGAATTTAAAAAAACCACACTTAAAAATTTGCAAAATAATCGCGGAACGTGAAAAAAGGCTTTATGGTACAAAAAATTAATTAAATAACTTAATCAGCGAAAAAACGGAGATTTTTCCACCAATATATTTGTCTGCGGAATGTAAATCGCTAGTTAAGTTTTTTAATTCATTTTTTGTACCATAAAGCCATTTTTCGCGTTCCGAGATTATTTTGCAATTTTTTAATTGTTTTTTTTTTTTTAAATTCATAATTTAGGGACTTTAATACCAATTTCATACACCAAAGTTTGGTGGTTAGTTTGCAAAATAAAATCGCAATTTTTTAAGGGCGGTTTTTGTAAATTTGTAATCTAGGGACTACAATACCCAATTCATACGACAAATTTTGGCGGCTAGTTGCAAAAAAAAAATCAGCAAAAAAAATTGCAAATAGGAAAACTATTCCATCAACATATTTGTTTGCAGAATTTTAATCGCTGACTATGTTTTTTAATTAATTTTTTTCACATAAAGCCTTTTTTCGCGTGCCGCCATTATTTTGCATTTTTTTAAGTGTGCTTTTTTAAATTCATATTTTAGAGACTATTAGTACCAATTTCATACTCCAAAGTTTGGTGCTTAGTTTGGAGAAAAAAAAATCTTTGAAAAAATTTTTTCAAATTGAAAATTGTTAAGTCCTGATTGTGTGTTTTAATTAATTTTTTCTACCATAAAGTCTTTTTTTCGAGTTCCGCTATTATTTTGCAATTTTTTAAGTGCGGTTTTTTTAAATTTATAATCTAGGGACTATAATACCTATTTCGTACTATATATTTGACAATTCAAATGATAAAAATTAGCTTTTTCATATAATTTTGTTTGAAAACTACGAAAATCAGCACGGAGGCTCACCGCGTTCATCACCTGGATTTACAAAATAACAAATTTTAAAAAAATTAGGTGAAGTGAGGTGTAGTGTTTTGAGAAATGAGGCTATAAGTAAAATTTAGAAAATTTTACTTTATTTCAATATTGGTGCCCTTAAAATAATACGTCGTAGAAAAATCAGTCAAACCGGTTTCAAATCGATTTGATTAATTTTTAACAAATTTTTAGTTGACACACTGATTTAAGCAAAGATTTTAGTTATCTTCATTTAATACAATACTAAAAATCCTCAGTAATTTAAATAATTTTGAGTGTTAACTTTCAAAATTATTTAAAACTAATTTTTAAGAACCCATTCTTTAAATTTTACAAAATTTATTGTTAAAATATAATATTTTCATGTTCTGTTATTACCCGGTAGATGGCGCCACCAATGTATCCGAAGTTTTAAAGATGGCGCTATTTCTTTCCCTCCCGATTTTTTAAAATGGCCCATATCTCGAAAACTAAGAGAGATAGAGCAAAATTTATGAAAATTTCGACTACCCCTATCTCTATACAAAAATTTTCCAATTCATAAAATGGCTCATATCTCGAAAACTAAGCGAGATACAGCAAATCGGACAAAATGTTTGCTCCACTGGGGTGCACTTATATGCACTTACATGATACGGACTAGGCCCGGGGAGGGTCCCGAGACCCTAAATTTGGATAATTCTACGACTCAGTATAATTACAGATAAAACTGTAGTTTTACAAATTTTTACTTAAATTTAGATTGGTTAAATTTAACAAAAGAATTTGTTAAAATCAACAAATTTTATTTTAAGCCAAAAAACAGGAATAAATTTTGTTAAAGTAACAAATTTTTCTGTCCAGCTAACAGACATATTATTTTTAGTGTACTTCCATACATTTCTATGGAACCGCTCTTTTCCTCAATTTGACTTCGTTTAATATAAATAGTTGGGCCTTTATACCCAGTGTAGAAAATCATTACCAGATATGTGGTTATGTAACTACATACTTGGTAATGGTAACTAGTTACTTTTGTTATTACATTTCTTATTACCTTTATATGGCGATGTCGCGAAAAATAATGAGTTATGGTTACACACCAGCATACGAAAAATCAAAAAATATATCGTTACCTTTGTGCTTACCAGTACTGACAAAAATAATGAGACTAAAAATAGATTTTCAAAAAAATAAATTATATAAGAAAAAATATTTGTTATTGTATTTCTTTTAAATAAAATTTGCTGGTGCGGGAATCGAACCTGGGTCTACAGATTGCCAGTCAATAGCTCTACCATCTGAGCTATATCGACATGTCATATTTAATAGATAAAAACACAATTGAGCTTACTCGCCAACATACAAAAAATCAAAAAATATGTGGTTACATATATCCTTACCAGTGTTTAAAAAATATTGAGTCTCAAAATCAGGGTTCGTATTTGCACGCACATGTGCGCACATTTTCACACATCTTGCACTTGCACATGTGCATGTGCAAATTTGTGTTTATACTTCGCACATGCACATGTGCATGTGCAAATTTTTGTTTATACTTCGCACATGCACATGTGCATGTGCGCATTTGACTTTATACTTTGCACTTGCACATGTGCATGTGCGAAAATATTTTGCACTTCGCACATCAAGATGTGCAAGTGCAAATACTATTCGCACATGCACATCAAAATGTGCATGTGCGAATGCTATCCGCACATGCACATCTCCATGTGCGATGTGCGAATACAAATTCGCACATGCACATGTGCAAGTGCAGACTGGTACTTGCACATTACACATCAACATGTGTATGTGCAAAATGTGCACACATGTGCGCGCACATGGATGCAAAAAATCGCTGAAATTGATAAAAGTTTCAATATCAGAAAAAAACGCCGAAACAAGAAAAAAAAATGCAAAAACTTTTAAAAATCGTCAAAATTGAAAAAAAAAAACACCAAAAATCGCCAAAAATTTTAAAAATTGCCAAAAATGAAAAATTTTGAAAAAATCGTCAATATTTGAAAAAATTGCCCCAAATTAAAAAAAATCGTCAAAAATTTCAAAAAGTCGTCAAAAATTGGAAAAAATCGAAAAATTTAAAAAATTGAAAAATTTTGTAAAAATTTGAAAATTTTGTAAAAATTTTGAAAAAATCGTCATAACTTGAAAAAATCGTCAATATTTGAAAAAATTGCCCAAAATTAAAAAAAATCGTCAGAAATTATACAAAATTGCAAAATATCGTAAAAATTTTGAAAAAATCGACAAAATTTGAAAAAAGTACCAAAATCGTCAAAATTTCAAAAAGTCGTCAAAAATTGGAAAAAATCGAAAAATTTGAAAAATTTAAAAATTTTGTAAAAATTTAAAAATTTTGTAAAAATTGAAAAATTTTGTAAAAATTGAAAAATTTTGTAAAAATTTTGAAAAAATCGTCATAACTTGAAAAAATCGTCAATATTTGAAAGAATTGTCCAAAATTAAAAAAAATTGTCAGAAATTATACAAAATTGCAAAATATCGTAAAAATTTTGAAAAAATCGACAAAATTTGAAAAAATCGTCAATATTTGAAAAAATTGGCCAAATAGTCAAAATTTAAAAAAAATCGTCAAAAATTAGACAAAAATGCGAAATATCGTAAAAATTTTGAAAAAATTGTCAATATTTGAAAAAATTACCAAAATCGACAAAATTTCAAAAAGTCTTCAAAAATTGGAAAAAATTTTGAAAAATTGCCAAAATTGAAAAATTTTGAAAAAATTTTGAAAAAATCGTCATAACTGAAAAAATCGTCAATATTTGAAAATATTGCCCAAATAGTCAAAATTTAATAAAAAAATCTTCAAAAATTAGACAAAATCGCCAAAATTGCGAAATATCGTAAAAATTTTGAAAAAATTGTCAATATTTGAAAAAATTACCAAAATCGTCAAAATTTCAAAAAGTCGTCAAAAATTGGAAAAAGTCGGAAAATTTAAATAAATTGCCAAAATTGAAAAATTTTTAAAAAAATCAAAATTTCAAAAAGTCGCCAAAAATTGGAAAAAAATTGCAAAATGCCAGAATTGAAAAAGTCGTAAAAATTTGTGAAAATCGACAAAAATTGTTTCTCGAATATTTTTCCTTGTTCCAAAACCGTTGTCCGTTTTTATCTAACTCATTTAGTTTTTGAGATACGGGAGATATTCCAAATAAAAGCCCTTTTCTCTCTACGACGCTTAGTTTTCGAGAAAAACGCGATTTTAAAATCTAGCAATGCAAGTCAAAATCTAGTTTCGCTATCGGGGTATTGGTTGTGAGTCTTGAACTTTGGTGCAGTCAGTTTTCCCCTAGCTCTTCTAGTTTTCGAGATATGGACGATTTAAATTTTATATAAGCGATTTTCGCACTTATTTTTCCACATATGACTCACTATGACTTCCGTGTTCCAAAACCGTTGTCCGTTTTCATCTAACTCATTTAGTTTTCGAGATATGGGAGATATTCCAAATAAAAGCCCTTTTCTCTCTACGACGCTTAGTTTTCGAGAAAAACGCGATTTTAAAATCTAGCAATGCAAGTCAAAATCTAGTTCCGCTATGGGGGTATTGGTGGCGAGTGTTGAACTTTGGTGCACTCAGTTTTCCTCTAGCTCTTCTAGTTTTCGAGATATGGACGATTTAAATTTTATATAAGCGATTTTCGCACTTATTTTTTCACAGATGACTCACTATGACTTCCGTGTTCCAAAACCGTTGTCCGTTTTCATCTAACTCATTTAGTTTTCGAGATACGGGAGATATTCCAAATAAAAGCCCTTTTCTCTCTACGACGCTTAGTTTTCGAGAAAAACGCGATTTTAAAATCTAGCAATACAAGTCAAAATCTAGTTCCGCTATCGGGGTATTGGTGGCGAGTTTTGAACTTTGGTGCACTCAGTTTTCCTCTAGCTCTTCTAGTTTTCGAGATATGGACGATTTAAATTTTATATAAGCGATTTTCGCACTTATTTTTCCACATATGACTCACTATGACTTCCGTGTTCCAAAACCGTTGTCCGTTTTCATCTAACTCATTTAGTTTTCGAGATACGGGAGATATTCCAAATAAAAGCCCTTTTCTCTCTACGACGCTTAGTTTTCGAGAAAAACGCGATTTTAAATTCTAGCAATGCAAGTCAAAATCTAGTTCCGCTATGGGGGTATTGGTGGCGAGTGTTGAACTTTGGTGCACTCAGTTTTCCTCTAGCTCTTCTAGTTTTCGAGATATGGACGATTTAAATTTTATATAAGCGATTTTCGCACTTATTTTTTCACAGATGACTCACTATGACTTCCGTGTTCCAAAACCGTTGTCCGTTTTCATCTAACTCATTTAGTGTTCGAGATACGGGAGATATTCCAAATAAAAGCCCTTTTCTCTCTACGACGCTTAGTTTTCGAGAAAAACGCGATTTTAAAATATAGCAATACAGGTCAAAATCTAGTTCCGCTATCGGGGTATTGGTGGCGAGTTTTGAACTTTGGTGCACTCAGTTTTCCTCTAGCTCTTCTAGTTTTCGAGATATGGACGATTTAAATTTTATATAAGCGATTTTCGCACTTATTTTTCCACAGATGACTCACTTTGACTTCCGTGTTCCAAAACCGTTGTCCGTTTTCATCTAACTCATTTAGTTTTCGAGATACGGGAGATATTCCAAATAAAAGCGCTTTTCTCTCTACGACGCTTAGTTTTCGAGAAAAACGCGATTTTAAAATCTAGCAATGCAAGTCAAAATCTAGTTTCGCTATCGGGGTATTGGTGGTGAGTTTTGAACTTTGGTGCAGTCAGTTTTCCTCTAGCTCTTCTAGTTTTCGAGATATGGAAGATTTAAATTTTATTTAAGCGATTTTCGCACTTATTTTTCCACAGATGACTCACTTTGACTTCCGTATTCCAAAACCGTTGTCTGTTTTCTTCTGACTCATTTATTTTTCGAGATACGGGAGATATTCCAAATAAAAGCCCTTTTCTCTCTACGACGCTTAGTTTTCGAGAAAAACGCGATTTTAAAATCTAGCAATGCAAGTCAAAATCTAGTTTCGCTATCGGGGTATTGGTGGTGAGTTTTGAACTTTGGTGCAGTCACTTTTCCTCTACCTCTTCTAGTTTTCGAGATATGGACGATATAAATTTTATTTAAGCGATTTTCGCATCATCTGTGGAAAAATAAGTGCGAAAATCGCTTAAATAAAATTTAAATCGTCCATATCTCGAAAACTAGAAGAGGTAGAGGAAAACTGACTGCACCAAAGTTCAAAACTCACCACCAATACCCCGATAGCGAAACTAGATTTTGACTTGCATTGCTAGATTTTAAAATCGCGTTTTTCTCGAAAACTAAGCGTCGTAGAGAGAAAAGGGCTTTTATTTGGAATATCTCCCGTATCTCGAAAAATAAATGAGTCAGAAGAAAACAGACAACGGTTTTGGAATACGGAAGTCAAAGTGAGTCATCTGTGGAAAAATAAGTGCGAAAATCGCTTAAATAAAATTTAAATCTTCCATATCTCGAAAACTAGAAGAGCTAGAGGAAAACTGACTGCACCAAAGTTCAAAACTCACCACCAATACCCCGATAGCGAAACTAGATTTTGACTTGCATTGCTAGATTTTAAAATCGCGTTTTTCTCGAAAACTAAGCGTCGTAGAGAGAAAAGCGCTTTTATTTGGAATATCTCCCGTATCTCGAAAACTAAATGAGTTAGATGAAAACGGACAACGGTTTTGGAACACGGAAGTCAAAGTGAGTCATCTGTGGAAAAATAAGTGCGAAAATCGCTTATATAAAATTTAAATCGTCCATATCTCGAAAACTAGAAGAGCTAGAGGAAAACTGAGTGCACCAAAGTTCAACACTCGCCACCAATACCCCCATAGCGGAACTAGATTTTGACTTGCATTGCTAGATTTTAAAATCGCGTTTTTCTCGAAAACTAAGCGTCGTAGAGAGAAAAGGGCTTTTATTTGGAATATCTCCCGTATCTCGAAAACTAAATGAGTTAGATGAAAACGGACAACGGTTTTGGAACACGGAAGTCATAGTGAGTCATCTGTGAAAAAATAAGTGCGAAAATCGCTTATATAAAATTTAAATCGTCCATATCTCGAAAACTAGAAGAGCTAGAGGAAAACTGAGTGCACCAAAGTTCAACACTCGCCACCAATACCCCCATAGCGGAACTAGATTTTGACTTGCATTGCTAGAATTTAAAATCGCGTTTTTCTCGAAAACTAAGCGTCGTAGAGAGAAAAGGGCTTTTATTTGGAATATCTCCCGTATCTCGAAAACTAAATGAGTTAGATGAAAACGGACAACGGTTTTGGAACACGGAAGTCATAGTGAGTCATATGTGGAAAAATAAGTGCGAAAATCGCTTATATAAAATTTAAATCGTCCATATCTCGAAAACTAGAAGAGCTAGAGGAAAACTGAGTGCACCAAAGTTCAAAACTCGCCACCAATACCCCGATAGCGGAACTAGATTTTGACTTGTATTGCTAGATTTTAAAATCGCGTTTTTCTCGAAAACTAAGCGTCGTAGAGAGAAAAGGGCTTTTATTTGGAATATCTCCCGTATCTCGAAAACTAAATGAGTTAGATGAAAACGGACAACGGTTTTGGAACACGGAAGTCATAGTGAGTCATCTGTGAAAAAATAAGTGCGAAAATCGCTTATATAAAATTTAAATCGTCCATATCTCGAAAACTAGAAGAGCTAGAGGAAAACTGAGTGCACCAAAGTTCAACACTCGCCACCAATACCCCGATAACGGAACTAGATTTTGACTTGTATTGCTAGATTTTAAAATCGCCTTTTTCTCGAAAACTAAGCGTCGTAGAGAGAAAAGGGCTTTTATTTGGAATATCTCCCGTATCTCGAAAACTAAATGAGTTAAATGAAAACGGACTACGGTTTTGGAACAGGGAAGTCATTGCGAGTCATCTGTGAAAAAATAAATGCGAAAATGAATTTTGCGATTTTTTTTAATTTTTGAAGATTTTTTTCAAATTTTCACCATATAATTTTTCATCGTTTCTAATTCTGACGATTTTCATGATTTCGAATTTCGGACAGTTCTGCCATTTTCGATTTTTTTTTTTTTTTAATTTTGACGATTTTTTTTAAATATTACTTTTTTTAATTTTTGCAGTTTTTTCAAATATTCGCGAATTTTTCAAATTATGACGATTTTTTCAACACATGACTATTTTCAAATTTTGGAGATTTTTCAATTTTGGCGATTTTTCTGAATTTTTGGCGATTTTTTTAAATTTTGGGAATTTTTACAATTTTAGAAATTTTTGACGATTTTTTAAAATTTTTGACGATTTTTCAAATTTTGACGATTTTTTCCAATTTTTGGGCTTTTTTCCAATTTTGGAAAATTTTTCAAATTTTGACGATTTTTTTCAATTTTGGCGATTTTTTTTTAATTTTTGAAGATTTTGCCAAATTATGATTTTTTTAAATTTTAGTGATTTTTTTCAATTTTTTTTCCATTTTGGCGATTTTTTCGAATTTTTAACGATTTTTTCAATTTCGGCAATTTTTTTAAATAAAATTTTTTTTTTGACGATTTTTTCAAATTTTTGACGATTTTTCAAATTTTGACGATTTTTTTCCACTTTTTGGAATTTTTTTTTGACGATTTTTTCAAATTTTTGACGATTTTTCAAATTTTGACGATTTTTTTCCACTTTTTGGGATTTTTCCAATTTTGGAAATTTTTTAAAATTTTGGCGATTTTTTTTAATTTTTGAAGATTTGTCAAATTTTTCACAATTTTTCAAATTTTTACTTTTTTTTTCGAATTTAGTGTTTTTTCCAATTTTGGAATTTTTTTTTCAAATTTTGACGATTTTTTAAAATTTTGGCGATTTTTTTTCCAATTTTTAACGATTTTTTCAATTTTGACAATTTTTTTAAATTTTGCAGATTTTTTCAAATTTTTGACGATTTTTCAAATTTTGACGATATTTTCTGATTTTTTCCAATATCGGCGATTTTTTTAAATTTCTGCAATTTTTTTAAAATTTGAAATTTTTTTTTTAATTATGCAATTTTTTTAAATTTTAAAGATTTTTTAAATTCGGCGATTTTTTCATATTTGTCAATTTTTTTTTTTAATTTTTGGCGATTTTTTGAAAATTTGGACAGTTATTTTTTAATTTCGGCGATTTTTTTTTCAATTTTGGCGATTTTGTATCCATTTTTGCATTTTTTTTTAAATTATTATCGATTTTTTTTATATATTTGCGATTTTCGACAATATTAGCGATTTTTTTCTAATGTTAGCTGTTTTTTTAATGCACGTGCATATGCACTTGCACTTGCACTCGCACATGTGCATGTGCGAATTTGTATTCGCACATCGCACATGGAGATGTGCATGTGCGAATAGTATTCGCACATGCACATTTTGATGTGCATGTGCGAATAGTATCTGCACTTGCACATCTTGATGTGCGAAGTGCAAAATATTTTCGCACATGCACATGTGCATGTGCGAAATATGAAGTCAAATTCGCACATGCACATGTGCATGTGCGAAGTATAAACAAAAATTTGCACATGCACATGTGCATGTGCATCTTTTGTCTGCACATCAATTTTTGCACATGTGCATGTGCGCACATGTGCGTGCATTACGAAGCCTGCTCAAAATAGATTTCAAAAAATTTTCAAAAAAATCTATAAAATTATTTTCTATTTGAAATAATGATAAAAATAAGTCATTTTCAGTAAGTCATTATTATATGTTTTAAAATAATGCAGAAGATAAGTGGGTGTCATTACTGGTAGTTCAAAAACTAATGATATGTCATTACCGTTTCTACACTGGGTATATAAAATGTCTATAAAAGTTTCAAAGAATTCCGTAATTGTTACAGAAACGTTACCTTATTTTAGGCCAGCAGATAATTGCAAAGGGTTTAAAAAATAAAGAGTATGCGATTCTCTCAGTTAGTGGGAAAAAATACATTCAATATGGCTACAAATGGGAAATTTTTTTCGTGACTTTTTAGTGATATATAATATTTTTAATATTATTATTATATTTTTAGTGATATATATTTTTAATATTCCCTATTAAAAAAAATTAATATGGAGCTTTATATGGTGATATATGACTTAATGTGATCCATACACTATTGCATCCGAAAAATGGCCCGATGTAATTGTGTCAGTTGGTTATCACTTTTTATCTAATTGTATCAGTTTAGATATATAGTTATATCTGAATTTTGACCTGATGCAATTATATCTGCTTTAAAACTTTGATACAATTATATAAGGGAAATGTCGGATACAAATATATTTTATTTATATAAAATTGTACCAACTACGATCTAAACAGATACCATTAGATATAAACCGGTGAAATTGTATCAGGTAAAAAATTGGATATACATAATTTCATCTGAATAATGTATATTTTTATTAGTTGAGATCTAAACTAATACAATTAGATGAAAACTGATAAACAATTGATACAATTACATCGGGCCATTTTTAGGATGAAACAGTATTTATATTTATACAGATATAACTTAATCGCATTTTATACGACGATTTGTAACTGTTTTTACTCGGGTTATTATAACTTAAGCATAAACTTCCTAGGACATTTTTTTACAATCGGTAGCCAACCACACCTATTCTACAACTGGTTTCACTGCAACCGAGTCCATGGAACTGGTTCCGGAACCAGTTCCTGGGATCCAATATGGAAGGTATGACTGACGTAGAATCAGTTCTAGAACTAGTTCCAGAGCTATAGATGTGGTTGCTTTTGAAACAATTTCAAACAAAAATAATCTGTGTTAGGATCGACAGTAGAAGGGGTTGTAAATGAAAAGTAGCTATTCTACAACCGATTCTTTGGAACAGAAAATTTTCCTCGGTTTATTAACTCATCTTTGGTTTTCCTTAAAATATTAATAGCCCGTTTCCTGTTTGTAGACACAAGCTTAACATAGGGCTTGTGTCTACACAAGTAGTGTTATTTAATTACAGTAGACTCGCGGTAACCAAAATACCGCCTTAGGTGAACACCGGCTAACATGAACAACATTTTTTTTACACTGACTACTCTGTAGCGTGAACACGGCGAGAAAGCCCTATAACGTGAACAAATTTAAAATGCAATCAACAAACATAGAAAACGTTGTTTTGGTTTCTACATTTGTCGGTTATCTCAATTAATACAGAGGTTTGAACCTTTTCTTCCGTCCAGTAACTCTTCTCAATAAGCACACAGGTTTTAAAAATTCAAGTGCTTTAAATTTTGCTTGAAGTAAAGTAGATTTCAAATTCTAGCATTTGTATATTTAACAAAAATATTTCAAACTTGAATTTTTGTTTCCCTTTTGCTGGAGTATGCTATTGAAATAAAATGTAATTAAAGTTGTATTCAAGCCTTGAAACTGGAAAACAGGGCTGGAATTGAACTTGTTTTCATCTTGAATTCCAGTGAAATCGTTTATAGGGTTTTGATTCAAATTGTGTGTTTGCAGTTTTTCATTTGCCGATATCCATGAATGGACTGAAGATCTTCCAAACGCAATCGAAATGAACGAAGTTTTGACCAGTGATGAAAGTGAAAGCGAGGACAGTATTCTGGAAAGAGCACATACCATAATAGAGCCATTTTTAGAAAAGCTTTGGAATGGGCGGAAGATGAAAACATAAGTCCAACAGATATCAGCGTACTTAAACGTCTCCGCGAAAAGGCCGTGTTAAGCAATTTGCAAAAAAAAGAAAATCCAGAAAAAGATAACCCACTTTTTTAATTAATTTCAACGTACATTTTTTTTCTTAACAAAACATATGTATGTTATGAATAAAAATCCAAAACACAAAAAAATATATGAATTTGAGTGAACACGCTCGGTTTTTAATAGTTCACGTTACCGCGAGTCTACTGTATTAGTAAAGTGAAAAAATACTAGAACAAATTATAACCATTCATGGGGTTCCGGAGTTAATTTTGACCTCAGTGTTTTTCCTCTTACCAATTTGTTTTTCAGTTAATGCACTATCTCACGACCATTTAACAAAAATAAAATAGCCCATTCAGAAAAATACGAACTGAGAAGTGTTGGTAAAACGTCCGCCAGGGTAGTACAAGTGTTGGCAAAACATCCGATTTCAAAGTCATACAACACTGGTATGACGTCGAAATGATAACAACGGAGGACGGTTGGCTAAAATACACAAAAAAGAAAACGTAAAAAATAAAAAAGTACTGGGAACATGCCAAATGTGTTGTATAGTCAACGCTTTGTCAACACCCGCGTCAATAGACAGTCCTCCGTTGTTACAATATCATTTCAACACCCTCACAGTACTGTACAAGCAGAAAATACGGTGTTGCGCCAGTACCTTATTTTTTGTACCGTTGGCAATTTCTGACTGGGAGGTTACTGGGTTATTTTTTTAAAGTCGATTTGAAGGTTTCGTTAAGAAAATTTGATTTTTGATCTCCAATATTTCTTAATTGTGGTTTTATGGTAGCACATAATGTCCTCAGTAATACGGTTTAAAAAAATATGTACGAAAACTTTCGGAATTCAGAGTAAAAATTGTCCAAAAGAGACACTTTTTGGTAGTTGGAGTTTAAACAATTTTGTTATAATCTTCTTGCGAAAATGAGTGGGTTTAGGCAGAAAAAGCTTTACCAAAATTATATTTCCAAGTTTTTTTTTTTAATTTATTTATTTTATTTATTTCCTTTTCTATGCAACAACATCTTATAATTAAAGCCTAGAAATATATATGTTCACAAATTTGTTTGTACATTAAGTTAAAAAATTAAATACAATCTAAGATAAAAATTACAATGTCCCTCCCTTTTTTCAATCCCGCAATCCCGGGAATTTGATGCGGGATTTCCCGGGATTTTTTTTAATTCTTTTACAGAAGTTTTAGCTGGTAAATTAAAAATTTGGATGCTTTATTTCAATTAAAAACATTGATTGCTTTAAAAGTAATTTAAATAAAAAATATTTAAAATTAAAAAATTCGATTTAAAATTTAATAATATAATATATTCGTATTATTTAGGACGAATTTTTTGGGTTTTGTTGAACCGAAAACAAATTTTATTAGTATTTTTGTTGGTATTATCAAGTTTAAATACCAACATTCAAAATAGTTTGTAGTTTAAATTAACTGAAAATGTAACTTAAAATAAATGAAAAATCACTTGAAAACCGGTCTACTGACTTTTCATTTAAATCAAAAGAACTTTTCATTTATTTTTAAATGTTAATAAATAAACTACAAAATCCTTAAAAAATAATGACTTTTCATTTATTTCGTTTTTTTAAATTTCAAAAAATTAACTACAAAATCCGTAACAATAAACTATATTTAGTTTATTTCATTTTTTTAACTGACCTAGAAATCGAAAAGGAATTCTTTTTTAACAAAACATTTTAAATGAAAATATTAACTGTAACAGAAAATCCGTATTTATATGTAATTTATTTTTTAAATAAACGACAAAAACAGTTAAAAAATATATTTCTTTGTATTTTAAATGAATAATCATTAAAAATAAATCTACGGATAACTTTTTAAATAAACTACAGTCTAACTGACTGTAGTTGTATTAATATTTTCAGTGAACAAAAATACTCGTACCTCGGAAATTTTATATTTTTTAATGATGGTCTTTGTTCAAATAAATCAAAATACATACACAACATTGCAACATCAGTATTTCAGCTCCAAATACCTCAAAAAACTCGGCATTAAAATTAAAAAAAAAATATATAATATTTTCCTATTTTCAATTGTTGTAAGTGTTTTGAGTTTTTAATACCTACTTCAAATAATTTCATTTAAATTTCAATTGCTATTCCGTTATTTCAGTTGTTTTTGTTAGATTAAATATTGTTGACCTTTGGTGTTTTTATATTTTTAGTATTGTTTGGCTTTAGGTCATAAATTTAAAAAAAAATAAAAATCCAAATATTTTGTATTTTATTTTTCAATATTTTATTTTTTAATTTTCTTTCGATATTTCGATTTGCATCGCAAATCATCCTCTGGAATATTCAAAAATACAATATATTAAAAAATATATTTTTGAACGGGACTGAGTTGAAAACTTCGCGCTACACTTAAAGCTTACTATTATTTTTAAAATAATGCATCAGATGCTTTTGCAAATTATTTTGGATTTTATATATGTTAATTTAAAAAAAAATGCAACAATGAAAATAAATAATTTTTTTAACTAGTTGTGTCATAAAAAATTTCTATTCAAAAAATACCAATTAAAGTTATAAAACTATTTAATAATATTTTAGTGTATATTTTTATTAAAAAATTTAGACGATTTGCCTAAAAATTTGTGTGAAAAATACTCACTTTTAAACTTTTTAATAAAAATAGACGAATACTTCTGAAAATCTGCATAGAAACAAAATATCTAGAAACAGAAATTTTTGGATTCCATATTTAATCGAAAAATCGATCTTAGTTCTTATTCTAAAGCTGGTCCGATACAAATTTGCACCCATTAACAATTCCATTATATCCTGAAAGAATTTATGATTCAATTTGTTTAACCGTTTAAACCGCGAATTAATATTTAATTAATGTATTTCTAAGAGTTGTTTTAATATTAAGACGGCTTTCCCCATAAATATATTACCTGCATATTAGTTTGATATTTAAACTGTTAAACGAATTGACCTAGAAAAAGTGGAAGATATGGATATTTTCTATTAAGCCCTTATCTCAGAATATATTAAGTAAATTTTCTCAATAACTGCAACCAAAAGATGAACTTTGTCGTAAGTTTTTTTTAATAGGTATTGAATTTTTCAAGTAAACATACGTCGGATATATTCATTTTCTAGCGAGCGGGAATTCCCGGAATCCCGGGAAATTCAGAAAAAAAACCCGCTGTCCCGGGAAATGAAAAACCCTAATTACAATATATCAAAAATAATTAACAGATATAAATTAAGAGAAAAAAAATATATAAGTTTTCATGGTAAAAATCATATTTAAAATTTGAAATCATTATTCATTACTACACTCTAATTAAATTCTGTTGAAATTTACCCAACTTATAGTAAGAAACTGAACTCCTACTATAAATTGGGTAAATTTACTCTATGTGCGTAATTGAAAAAAAATACGCACATTGTGTTTAAGTTGGTGCACAAATAATTTGTAATTTTACATTGAAAGTGCGTAAAAATTAAATGACATTTTGAAATTAGTGTATTAATTTACTAAATTTGTGTGTAAAAAAGCACGTTTCACGTGTAAATGTACGCATAAAATGCGTAAAAATCCACTAAAATGCGCAAAAATCCACAGAAAGTGCGTAAAAATCCAATAAAATGCGTACATTTACAACAGTTGTGCTAACTTTAAGCACCATCCAAAATTTTTTTTTAAATAAAATAACAAATTAATTTTTAGTACGTATTTTATTAATAATAATATCCAAGTCATTCTCTCATAATCGTTTATGTCCAAATTAATCGTTTTGGGATCTTAAGGCATTTGTATAAAATTCATATAAAAATTTATTATAACTATTGAATGGGTGCAATGACTCCTGCTAAACAAAATGCCTTCTTTGAAAGGGAGGCATTAACCGTCAACAATAACAGGAGAAAACGCAGAGTTATGGCCTAAGCAGGAACAACTGCACACAGGGAAAAAAAATTCAAACCGAATTGCTAAGCCTATTTTGGTTGCTAAAACCAATAAATTCTGTTGGTGAAAACATATTAGGGAATGTTGCACCAACGTATTTTAACCGATGAAACCGAATTTTCGTTGGAAAATGTCATATTTTTTCTCTGTGTGTGAGTGCAATGACTCCTGATCAACAAAATGCTTTCTTTGCAAGTTAGACAGTACTCCATGAATACTGACTTTGTTGAGCAGTAGTCATTGCACCCAGTTGTTTTGCCTAGGCCGCATCTCTCTTACGGCGTATTCTCCCGTTATTGTTGACGGTTGTTGGTTGACTGGCTCCCTTGCAAAGAAGGTATTTTGTTGAGCAGGAGTCATTGCACCCAGTTGTTCCTGCGTAGGCCGTATCTCTCTTACGGCGTTTTCAATTTTGAAATGAGGTTTAAACTACCACCAAAAACAATTTCATGCTTATGTTTCTATTTCCAGACTAATGTGTTTGTGGAAATGTTGTAATTCACAAAAAATAATCCGTTTCCGCTTTTTCTTTTTATAATTTTTTTTTAATCTTTTTCAATTTGAAATGTCAGAGTATTTATTACTATTATATGATAGTATATTTACCAACTATGTGCGTAAAAATTTTATTTAACAAAACACTAGTAATTTTAGGCACAATGTGTTTATTTATAAACACATAATGTCTAAAAATACTTTGTGTGTGTATTATTGTGTATGGAAGTGTATATGAAAAAAGTTTACGCATTTTTTGTTTATATTTACCGAATTTTCGTAAAATTAAACAAAATTTTACCCATTTTATAGTAGTAAATTTACAAACATTTTTTAGAGTGTAAGGCAAGGAATTCCATGCAAATGCATGTTTTTTCTCGATAGTCCAAAACTAATATGGACTAAATATTTATCCGAATCATCAAATTTAGAACAAAATGGCATCGATTTGTAGTTGCATATTTTTGCATATTTTGTCATAAATGCATGTTTTTGCATATTTTGACTTTAAATGCATATTTGGTGCTTTTTTAATGCATATTTTGTGCTTTTCAATACATATTTTTCATTTTTTTATTTTGTAAAGAAATATAAAAAATTTATACGTTTTCATATTTTGATTCAATCAAAATAAACATTCTTAAAAACCTTATTGACCTTTGGGAAATCTTCGAGTTCTGTGTCTGTTTGCAAAATAACTAACTTAAATATATTTTTAAGTTTTAAAGTGCCTTATTTTTGCAAAAACAATAGTTTTTAGTGCATATTTATTATATTTTTGATGCATATTTTTCTTTTTTAGCTGCATATTTTAGGCGCATATTTTCCATTTTTAAATGCATGAAATTCCTTGCCCTATTCATTCAGTCATAATATTTGATAAGATCTTTCTTGAAAAAAAAAAATTTCACATCCATAGAGTAGGCAAGGCATGAGATAGGAATTTGCAAAGAGTTTCCTGATTTTCAAAGAGGTAAAAGAATGTGTTAACGTAGCATGGCATAGGTCTTTCCCACAATGCTATTAATATGATTTTTCCAAGTAAGAGTATCGGTCAAAATAATTCCCAAGTTTTTTACCGAAGCGACAATCTCAACTTTTTGACAATTTAGCTGAATTTCCATATTCCGTAAGGTTTTCTTGCGAATTATTAGACATTTGGATGCCTATCGATGCATATTAAGTTTATGCAGCGATTGATTAAGTTCACTTATTGAGCTGCTAAGGTAGAGCTGAACATCATCTGCATACATATGCACATTGCAGTATTCCAACTAGGGTATTCAATTAATCGGCTTTTTATTTTAATCGGTCAAATAATTATTCGGGTTTTTTTCTTAACCGGTTAATCACTGAACCAAAAACAGCTGTGAAATCAACTAAAATCCATATTAAATTGATGAATGGGTGATCACTATACAACTAACAAAACCTGTCCATCAATTTAACGCATTGTTTAGTAGATTTATATTTTGACATTTAACTATTTTATGTGGTATTATTTTGACAAAATATCGTCAAATGTATTACCAAAAATTAGTTGTCTTAACAATTATATTTAATTAAATTGCATAATGACTTTGTTGTTTTACCAATGCATTTTATTAAACTTAACAATGAATTTTATTTAATGAATTAATTTTTTATCGATTTATTATTAATTTTTAGACTTATATTTCATTATTTTTAATATTTCACCAATTTAAAATTTTTTTAATATACTGTTTTTTTTATAATGAATTTGATAAAATATAAAAAATAATGAAATGTAAAATTAAAATTATAATATAGCATATACTAAAAACACTTTATTTAAAACACATGTACCATTTTATATACAAAAACATATAACTTTATTTAAATTAATAATTCAAATACATTATATAACATTCATTAATAGTTTGCCTTAAACAAAATAACAAAGATTTAATGACAGAAATTTTAATGTACGATTTAATTGAGAACGTTCAAAATTATATAAATTTATTTAAATTAAAATTAATAAATCTTCAATTAGCAATTCACTTTAAGTCACTGAATTTGTTAATTATATATACTTTGAAAAACAAAAACACTTAATGTCAATTTATTGATATTTCCGACAATTACAAACACACATACTACCACGAGTAATGACGCGACAAAACTAACCTCACTAAACTTTTTTCCACAGATTTAATACTCTTTTTTTTCAAATTGAAGAAAAATTATACCAAATTTACGTTGCAGCCGTTTTACAAAATTTTTTAGAGTTAACAAATTAAATTTTGTTAAAAAATGGACAAAAAATTATCAAAACAACAATTGTTTTGTAGAGAATTATTGACGGAAATAAGTATGTTCAATTAAAAAAAAATGTAGTTGATTTTGAAAAAAAACACACATTAATTTGAATAAAAAATATATTGTTTTAACAATTCGTTTCATCAAAAAGTAACAAAATTTTTATGTTGATTTCACTTACGACTTTTGGTTCAGTGATCGAACAAAATTTTAAAATTAAACGATTAATCGATAAAATTTTCTGTAAAATAATATACATACACTTGTTGTGTTTTTAATAATTTTATTTAAAAAAAGGAACAAAAATAAATTTTGTAACTCTTCTGAATTTCATAAAAATAAAAAAAATGTAATAATTGAAATCAGATTTTGTCAATATTTTTATTTTTTCTGTCCCCTCTTTCACATATTAAAATTTTATCCAAATCGGGGAGAACCACACCCGAAAGAAGAATATAAGACCCCGTACATTAATTTGTATATCTTTCGAATGCATTGAATACATAAAAAAACGTAAATGTAGAGAGGAATTCTGTTGAGAATTGATTTTCTCTCTACGTTTCCGTACTTCCATCCCTTTATTTTATTTTATTAATTCAGAGTGCTCACTTAACAAACTTTATTACATTGAGCATTAATTATAATTAATAATTCTAATAATCGTTAATTACAATAATTATTAATGCTTTCATTTAATATCAACGTTTAAAAAGTCGTAAAAAGTAATTAAAAATAAATATGCGTAAATAGATACCCCTTCGTTACTAGATAATTCACAACAACAGGGTAGTAATTTGGAAGATGACAAAGCAAACTATGTTAATTTTATGTTGTTTTTGTTTTTTCTTTGGGATTTGAGATGTTTATTAACGCTCCTACTTGAAAACATGAAATTCTCATTGCGTTGAAGCTAACAAATATTTCTAGACATTCTAAAAGATCGTCCCTTAATTATTTTCATAGGCCAGAATGAAATTCGGATAGGTACCTACAAGCCTACAAAAAATTATTTATCACAACTTTTTAAAAAAAATTTACAGTTTTTAGCACATTTACTTTAATAAAAAATCTATCAGCCTTAAGGCTTCATTTGTCGAATCGTAAAGTAAAAAAACGTATCTGTAATCAATTCAATATGTTAAGGTTTAGGTTGAATGGGAGCCCGCCAGAACGGCGAGTTCACTCGGAGGCCATAGGGCCCATTGTGATTCCCTTAGTTTCCCCCGCATGGAAAGAAATACCACGACCCGAGAAATCTAAAACCATCCCGATCCCCTTAAGAAGTTCGCAAGACCAGACAGAGAAACATTGCGTAGACTGTCCAGGTCGTCGAAGAACCTGCACCCCAGATATCTGAGTCGCCGTTCCTTCAGTCCCGGACATTCACAAAGCAGATGATGTACTGTCTCCTCCTCCTCCTCGTCCCCACAGCCCCTGCAGTAGTCCGCCTGGGCGTAACCCCAACGCGCAGCCATTCGGCCTATCGCGCAGTGTCCCGTTAGAACCCCTACAAGCATCCCGACCGTCCGCTTGCCAAATCCAAGAAGAATCTTTGTCCTCCCCGGATCTGGCAGTGGCCATAGGGTCCGAGATATCCTACAATTGGTCAAGGTTGTCCACCTTGTCCTCGTCTCCCTATCCGATATATCCCCTATCACACCGAATAGCTCCACCAGAGGAACCAGGACCTCCGTCCGTATAGGGTCCCCAACCGACTCGGAGCCATTCCTCGCACACTCGTCAGCCCGCTCGTTCCCCGCAATCCCAGCGTGTCCAGGGACCCACGCCAGCCTTACCGAGTGTCGACGAATACGGTCGAGGGATTCAATACAGTGCCGCACACACCCCGATCTGACAGTATCAGATTCCAGGGCTTTTAAAGCAGCAAGACTGTCCGCAAAGATGCTAATGGACGATGGATCCAAATCCCGTTCCATTATCATCCGTGCGGCCACGTCAATTGCATACACTTCCGCCTGGAACACGCTACAATCGTCCGAGAGTCGTATGGAGATTCGAAGGTCCAGTTCGCCGGAGTAAACTCCCGATCCTGTCCCCATGTCCGTCTTCGAACCGTCCGTGAACACTGAGATATCACCACTCCGAATAACGGAGTCGGCTGCCCAGTCTTCCCTGGTCGGTACAATCACCTCAAAAGTCCTCTGGAAATTCGTGACCGGTACAATAGAGTCCGTTTCACGATCCAGTAGTGCACCACCAATCCCATGCAGAATGGTACTGTGCCCCCAAGTGCGTTGCCTCAGCTCCTGCATCTCCCTGAGTCTGAGAGCTGCCTTTGCCGCCGTGCCCCTGATATAAATATCCAGTGGTGGGATGCCAAGCATCACCTCCAAACTTGCCTGGGGTGTAGAACGAGCCGCCCCCGTAATACCCAGACAAGCCAGTCGTTGCACCTTTGCGAGAGTGGAGAGATATGAACCCGTGTCCACCGCCCTCCACCACACCAGTGCCCCGTAGGTCAAGATTGGTCTGATAATCGCCGCATACATCCAGTGAATGATATACGGCTGTAGACCCCATCTCTTCCCAAAGGTCCTTCTACAGGTGTAAAAAGCACATAAGGCTTTTCTCATTCTCTCCTCGGTATTCCTCTTCCAGGAAAGTTTAGAGTCAAGAATGACACCCAGATACTTTGCCTCCCCCGAGAGTTGAAGAGTAACTCCGTCCAATCTAGGGAGATCAAATCTCTCCGGTTTGTACTTCCTTGTGAACAAGACAAGTTCGGTTTTAGATGGATTGACTCCCAGACCGTTCTCCGTTGCCCACCTGGATAGCATCGTAAGCGCCGACTCCATGAGATCACTGACCGTCTGGAGAAATTTCCCCCTGATCAGTAGCACAACGTCATCGGCGTATGCCACAACCTTCGTCCCCGTTCTCCCCAATGAGTCAAGGATTCCATTGATCACTAGATTCCACAGAAGAGGAGAAATGACCCCCCCTTGTGGAGTACCCCTTGTGACCACCTTCCGCGCCCCATCACCGCCTATGTCCGAGTTTATAGCCCTACTCCTGAGCATATTGCCCGTCCACAGGGTTATCTGCTGGTCAGTGCCAATACCCTCCAAGGCACTAGTGATCGATGATATACTCACGTTGTTGAAAGCCCCTTCTTCATCCAGGAAGGACGCCAACACATACTCACGGTCGTGAAGAGCATCCTCAATTGTGCCGACAACCTCACTCAGAGCCGTTTCCACCGACCTTCCCTTGAGGTATGCGTGTTGGGCTCTGCTGAAATTGTCTGCAGAGAGGATGCTCCTCACATGAACGTCCACCAGTCTCTCCAGCATTTTCAATAAAAACGACGAGAGACTAATCGGCCTGTAGTCCCTGGCGGTGCTGTGGTTTATCCTCCCCGCTTTCGGGATGAAGACCACCCTGACCTCTCTCCACCCAGAAGGTATATACCCCGATGCCAGGCTGCCAGTAAAAATACGCAGCAGCCATGGCATGATAATGTCCAGGGACTCCCGCAAAAGTGCCGGGAAAATACCATCCGGCCCTGCTGATTTGTAGGGCTTAAAAGACCGTATCGCCCAAGCAATTTTGCGTTCGTCTACCATTGACCAGATGTGCTCACCTATCTGAATTGCAGTCGATGAGAGTGCATCCAACGGGACATTGGACATCACATCCTCTCTGCAACCCGGAAAGTGAGTCTCCATCAGGAGCTCAATGGTTTCCCTATTACCCTCCGTGAAAGTACCATCAGGCCTCATAAGGGATCCTGGTGCACTGGGTGCCTTAGAAAGAACCGTACGAAGCCTCGCTGCCTCCGTAGTGCCCTCCACTTCCCCACAGAATTTAGACCACGATTCCCTTTTTGCCCTTCGAGTCGCCTTCTTAAAGGCATTAAAACTGAGACGGTACCGCTCCCAGTCCTCAGGTCTGTTCTCCTTCTTCGCCTTATTGAAGAGTTTTCTGCTCTCCGTCCTAAGTTTCTTATGCTCCGGATTCCACCATGGTTGGTGAATTTTTCTCGGTGGCAAGCGCTCAGGACACGAGTTCAGAAATGCTTCCCTAAGATTATCCGTCAATAGACGAACTGAACCTTCCACGTCTCGCACACTGACCGGGGTGTCCCGTTCTGGGCCCGGTATCGTCTGAACAAGACTACGAAATCAATATGTTAAAATAATATAGAAATATATAAAGTTCTGTTGAAAATAGAAATTTTCTATTTTATTACTTGACATTTAATTCTATGCACAAGAAAAGGATAAAAAATAAAATATTTTTATTTTTTATACTCTTTTTATTCATTATGAAAATGATACGTTACTTTTTTTGCGATACTTCCAAACTAATTTGGGCTTTACCATCAATATGTTTCAAAGGTATATTTTTGTTAAAGTCGACTTTATTTTAAAGCAAAGGTTTTGTTTTTACCGTACCATACAAAATATTTAAAATAGAACTTTTAAAATAATGCCAAACATACACATTCAAAAATTATGTTTATTTTTATTGAAAATCAAAACAAAATATTCAAAAATAAAAAGGAAATTTAAAAATAAATATGTATAAACAAAATTTGAAAACAATAAAAACAAAATAAGTAAATATAAAATAAAAACAAATGAAAACTTCAAATTTAAAACAGAATTTTTTTTTAACCGGAAAAAGTTGAAGTCGAATATCTTCTAAACTATTCAATATTTTTTATTGTTTTAATATTTTTCTGAAAGCTTTCTGAAATGGGTATTTTCTATTCTGAAAAAAATATTCTGGCTTTATAACTTTTTGAGTAATAATTAAAAATATAAATCGCTATAAAAGGATCAAGTGTGTTATACCATGAATACACTTGATCCCTATATGTAACACACATGATCCCGGCGATCAAGTGTGTTTACGAAGACATTTGATCCCGGGGATCAAATGTATACTAGAAAAAAGTATTTATTAAAATGAATACATCAGATTTAAATAATTTAGTCAAAGCGTTTTATTTCTAAAAAACAATAAAAAATACAAATTTTTACTATGTCTTTACATATTTGCGGCCTGTAGCCCCTATATTGGCTATGGACAGTATCGTAGTTTTTAAATCTAATTGCTTAAAAACGTCGTATGATATTGTTGCGATTCATGATTCATATGTTTTCGAAAATAAAATTCGTCTAAGATTGAAAAGATTACATATGAAAAAACCTTATTCTTGTAATTTTTATGTTTTTGGGTTCCTTTAGATTTCGACGAAATATGGATATGTGAACCGCTGCAACCGGTTATTTCAATAATATTTTGGTTGGCACAACCCCATTTCGGTAGCCACAGCCCTCTTTCAGTTGGAACAACAGAAATTGGATTGTGGCAACCGAATTATCGGTTACGGCAATCGAACGATTCGGTTGGAACCAAATACGGTTGGGACAACAACATTTTTTTGTAGTTACAGGGGACAAAATTAAATAACTTTCGGTTCTAAACATATCGGCTCAAATTGAAATTTATGGGATAGAAGTGAGTTTCAAAGTTTTTCGAATCTTTTTTGTTTGAAAACTTTTTAGTAATTTTAGTACACTGCTTCATAAACTCCGTAACTGTAAACTCGGTAACCACAATTGTTTGCATCAGGTTTCATTCAAATAAATGTAGATAAATGTTTAAAATATTTTAAAATAACCATAAACAGAGGTGATTCAACTAATATTTATGCGTCAAAAGACGATTCAACTAATAATTTTGCGTCAAATCAAAAAAAGTTATCAGTTTTTTACCCTAAGCTGCTGGAGCGAAAAACGATTGATTTTGCATTTCATTGGTCTTGAATCGATATATTTGACATTAGTTTGACAAATTAAATTTGTTTCACACAATTTAAGAATTTTTTGATCGTGAAATGTTATGTTTTTAATATATTATTTTGTAACTGCGCACCCGCTGTTTGGATTTTAAAATATTTTATATTTTTGAAAAGCATTTAAAAGGACCAAAAATACAAAATTAAAAAAAAAATTAAATTTTTTTCGCGGAATGAATTGTATTTTTATTCGCGAAACCGCCAATTTGATAAACACAAATTATATATCATTGGAAAGCAAGTTGAAAACCCAAATACGAAGAACTAATAAATTGAAAAAAATTCGTACCCAATTTTTTTTTGTTATATCTTTTGCTTGCAGAAATGTAAACTCCGTTACAACAAAAAAAATTAAAATTGTGCAAAAAAAGTTATTGCGACAACTTGTAGAAGAGATTTTTTGCAATTAGGTTTATAATGACTAAACTTACTGATTCCATTAAGAAAAAACCGAAATATTAACACTTTTTGCTTCTCACAAATTTAGCCCAAAAATTTATCACATTTTTTGATTTCATCCATATAAATAATATATTTAGTTATAAAGCAATTATTAATATATGCCAAACAATAGGCGTATTTATTCTACTCTCCAAATTTCTCTATATTTTAATGGAAAAACATAAAAAGTAAAATTAATATATCTACTGTTTGGCGATTATTTAATAACTAAATATATTATAAATTTACATGACATTGAATTTTACATCTAATAGTGCATTTAGACAAAGCAAAAACTACCTAGTTTTTGCATAAAACTGGTTTTTGTTTGTTTTTTATGTATGCGTTTTGACAAGTAAAAACTAGCAACGGCCGAAAACTAGGTAGTTTTTGCTCTGTCTAAATGCACTATAATACATTCATTGAAAAACAATAACTACAATCTCTTCATTTATTTTTTATTTATTTTTATTAACAAATATTAATTAAAAACTCTTATAAGAAGTTAAAACTTTAATATACACAATTAAATATTTTTTTTTTCTTTTTAACACAATTTTATGTTTTATTTATACTAATTTATTTTATTTTTTCACATCTTTCACAATAAAATTAATAAATAAAGGAAAAATATCACTAAATTTTATGTTATGTTAATTGTATCCACAAATATAATTATTACCGGGAAATATATGTATAGTAACTATAAAAACAATATAATTGGAAGCACACTGCAAATACATATATGGTAGTTTGTAAACATACATTGATTACCTCCTAACATATACAAAAACTTCTTTTTCCTCCGTGTAAAAAAGAAAATTTTGAGGGATACCCTTATATGGGCACTAGGTCTAAACATGGACCGATTTCAACCAAAATCAATTAGTCGGTGTACAAAATTTCATCAAAATATCTTAATATTTGCGACCTGTAGAGTGCGCACAAGAATGCACGGACGGACGTTCAGAAAACAATTTTTTCGATCGTTCGTTTGACAATTTTGAATAGGTAGCTAATTCATATAGCTCGTCTTTTAATTAACAAGGATATAGAATATCAGACAAATTAAGAATTTTAAGTAAAAAAGAAAAATGTTTAGTGTAGGAAATATTTTTAATTAATAAAAAGAAATAAAGTTATCCCCGGCCAAAGGTAATAAAATGAACGATCGAACTAAAAGAGCGATTAGAAGTGAACTAGATTTTTCGATCAATTGAGTGACTAGTTCAGTTGAACTAGTTCGTTCACGAACTACACAAGTCTACACCATGGTCGACACAGCGATGAGTGTGGCTAATTGAAGTTTTGTCAATCGGAAGAATCAGAATTAACTAATGGGATACGTATATAATACTGTTATGTAAAATACTGTTTAGACAAAATACTGATCAAAAAAATTTTAAAAATCCTGCTTTTCATAATACTGTTTTGCAAAATACTGTATTTCACAATACTGTTTTGCAAAATTCTGTGAAGTAAAAATGCTGGTTTACAAATTTCAATGCATTTTATAAACTTAAATTAGTACAAGATTTTTTGCAATTCGCTTTAGGTAGCCTGTATGGCTTAATTCACACCTTTTTCTTATAACTCTTTTAATGTTTGTGTACGCTTTTCTTTTCTTTAAATTTATGTAACGTCTTTCTCCATTCGTGGGTTTTTAAATGGTATTTACAGCTACCACGACCTCATTACCCAACTGCCTGATAGGGTGGTATAATCCTGACTTTCTACGCCCAACAACAGCTTTCAGTCTTCTATGACAAGCTTCCACACTATTTTGAGTTATTGGGTAGGATTTCTTAATGTCATCGTAAACCGACCAAAAGGTTCCAGGATACTTTGGGTGATATGAGCCCTTCGTTTACGTTTCAAACGAAAACTAAAAAACGTTTTTCATTCGAGTTACAAAATGACCCCATAAATAAATTTAAAGCATTGATTTCAAATTAATTTAAATAAGAAATATTTTATATTAAAAAATGCGATTTAAAATTTAATAAACTGAATTAGTATAAAAAATATATAATTTATGCCAAATTGTTTTTGGATGTATGTAAGTTGAATTTGGTTAAGTTAAACCAAAAACAAATACTCGAACTTCAGAAAAAAATTTTTTCTTTAAAATAGTGATCTTTCTTTAAATAAGGCAATATACACAACACTTCAATACCCGTATCTCAGTTCTAAATAGCTCGAAAAAACACCAGGCATTAAAAAGTTAGTAATATTTTCAATGGAGTATTTTGAGGTTTTTTACTTCGAATAAGTTTATTTAAATTTCAACTGCTATTTCTTTATTTCAATTGTATTTTTTAAATATTATGTAGGTGCTTTTTCAAATTATTTTGGATTAATTTAAAATACAACTATCCAAATTAAATAATTTCTTTTTCAATAGTTGCGGGATAAAAAATTTCTATTCAAAAGATACCAATTTAAGTCAAGAAACTATTTATGAATGTTTTTCGTTCAATTTGAGATCAAATATTATCACATTTTCCTTTAAATTAATTTGAAATCAAAAGAGAGATGATAAAATTTTTACAAGTAAATTACATACATAGAATAAAAATTTTAAAAATTCGATTTCGGATCCCTCTACAAACCCATCCTCAATATTCTATGCCTTTATGGGTTAATAATTGATGTTGAACTATTTATTGAATTGAAACAAATAAGCAAATTGATATAACTCAATTAGACTAACATCAACGAAATTCTTACAATATTATTTTTATCCAGCTGCTTCCTATGGAATTCATTTCTGATCGACAAATTATGAAGCACAGATTTATGAACGACAACGAACCGTTAAGATGAATAAAAATCTTTAAGAGAATTTGCGTAATAATTTTTGTGAAGAATACTCACTTTTAAACTTTTTTATAAAATAATTCTATACGAATACTTCTGAAAATCTGCACAGAAAAAAAATCTTTAGAAATGAAAATTTTTGGATTCCATATTTAAGAAATACTTAAGAAAAAATATATCTTTGTTCTGACTACAAAACTGGTCCGACACAAGTTTGCACCCATTAACAATTCCAATATATCCTGAAAGAAGTGAAGAAATTAAAATACCCGTGTCTTTCACTTTTGCTATATCAATTCGTTTAACCGTTCCAACCGCGAATTAATATTTAGTTAACATATTTCATTTTAAAATTAAGACCGCCTTCCATATAAATATATTACCTAAATAGTAATTCGCGATTTAATCCAATAAACGAATTGATCTAGAAAAAGTGGAAGTCATGCATATTTTATATTTTTTCCCTCCTTTCAGAATATATTAAGTATATTTATACCCTACATCACTATGTGGTCAGGGTATTATAAGTTTGTACTGATGTTTGTAACACCAAAAAATATTGGTCCTAGACCCACCTTATAGTATACCGATCGGCTCAGAATTTTTTTTTATTTCGATTTAACGATGTCCGTCTATCCGTCCGTCCGTCTGTCTGTCCATGCATTCTTGTGCGCACTCTACAGGTCGCACAAGAATGCCGGCCCAAGGATGACACCTATTGATTTTGGTAAACATCGGTCCATGTTTAGACCTAGTGCCCATATAAGGGTCCTACCAAAATTATATTGTTTATACGATGCAGGTCGCAAATATTAAGATGTTTTGATGAAATATGGTACACCGACTTATGTCGGCCCAACGACGAAGCCTATTGATTTTGGTGAACATCGGTCCATGCTTAGACCTAGTGCCCATATAAGGGTCCTACTAAAATTATATGGTTTATACGCTGCAGGTCGCAAATATTAAGATATTTTGATGAAATTTAGTACACAGACCTACGTTGGCCCAAGGACGAAGCCTATTGATTTTGGTGAACATCGGTCCATGTTTAGACCTAGTGCCCATATAAGGGTCCTACCAAAATTATATTGTTTATACGCTGCAGGTCGTAAATATTAAGATATTTTGATGAAATTTGGTACACAGACCTATGTTGGCCCAGTAACGCAGCCTATTGATTTTGGTGAACATCGGTCCATGTTTAGACCTAGTGCCCATATAAGGGTCCTACCAAAATTATATTGTTTATACGCTGCAGGTCGCAAATATTAAGATATATTTTAATGAAATTTGGTACACCGACCTATGTCATCCCAAGGACGAAGCCTATTGATTTTGGTTAATACCGGTCCATGTTTAGACCTAGTGCCCATATAAGGGTCCCCCCAAAATTACATTGTTTATACGCTGCTGGTCGCAAATATTAAGATATTTTGATGAAATTTGGTGCGCTGACTCACATTATAGAAAATTTTGACACAAGCCCCATTTTAACCCATTCGAATTTCGGATCCAAACATTAGTTGGCTTCTACCCAGACTGGTGTAGGGTATTGTATAGTTGTATTTTTACTCGTTTATCATTGGTACAACCAAAATATGAACTTTGTCGGACGGTGTTTTAATAGAAATCGAGTTTTTTAAGTACAACATATGTAGGATTTATTTATTTTGTAAAGAGCGGGAATTCCCGGGATCCCGGGAAATTCAGAAAAAAATTCCGCCGTTCCGGGAAATGAAAAAGTCCGGGAAAAGAAAACCCCTACTCATCATACTTGAAAATCGGAGTAAAAATTGCAAACGGTTCTCCTTTTCCAATTTAGAAGGAGTGGAGACAGAGTTTAGAAATTTGGTATACTGACATAGAACCCCTTAGTTACGAAAAATTTTAATTTTTGGAAATATCGGGCCAAGGACATGCCCACCTCCCATAGGTCCTGAAATTTAAAAATAATATATCTTCTCTATATATGAAAGAATAACGTGACTGACTGACTGACTCAACATCGCCCAGCCCAAACCGCTGAAGCTAGGAAGTTGAAATTTGGTAGGTAGGTTCCTCTTTAGACGTCCGCTAAGACGGGATTTTTGGAAATTCCTACCGGAACGGACAAAAAGGGGGAAAGTCTCCCCCTTGACGGCCTGCCAAAACCCCTTTGGCTAGAAAGCTGAAATTTTAGATATGTATTCCTTGGAGTAGGGGCTAACTTTTCTAGAAAGTACTTTCAAGAATTTTGGACAGGGACGTTGTAAAAATGGGGGTTAAAAAGGGGAAAAGAGCCCCCCTTGACGGCCTGCCCAAACCGCTGGAGGTAGGAAGTTGAAATTTGGTATAAAGGTTCCTCCACTATCGTAGACATCCACCAAGACGGGATTTTTTGGAAATTTTTACAGGGAGGGGCAAAAAGGGGAAAAAGTCTTCCCCTTGACGGCCTGCTCAAACTGCTGGAGGTATGAAGTTGAAATTTCGTATGTAGGTTCCTCGACCGGTGTAGACTTCCGTTGAGACGGAATTTTTGGAAATTCTTATCGGGAGGGGCAAAAAGGGGACAAAAAAGTACCTTTTTCCAAAAAAGTACCTTTATAAAAAAAAAGTACCTTTTTCCAAAAAAAGTACCTTTTTCCAAAAAAAGTACCTTTTTTTAAAAAAAGGACCTTTTTCCAAAAAAAGTACCTTTTTCCAAAAAAAAGTATCTTTTTCCAAAAAAAGTATCTTTTTCGAAAAAAAGTACCTTTTTCCAAAAAAAAGTTCCTTTTTCCAAAAAAGTACCTTTTTCAAAAAAGTACATTTTTCCAAAAAAAAGTACCTTTTTCCACAAGAAGTACCTTTTTCCAAAAAAAAGGAAAAAGTACCTTTTTTTAAAAAAAGGACCTTTTTCCAAAAAAAGTACCTTTTTCCAAAAAAAAGTATCTTTTTCCAAAAAAAGTATCTTTTTCGAAAAAAAGTACCTTTTTCCAAAAAAAAGTTCCTTTTTCCAAAAAAGTACCTTTTTCAAAAAAGTACATTTTTACAAAAAAAAGTACCTTTTTCCACAAGAAGTACCTTTTTCCAAAAAAAGTACCTTTTCCAAAAAAAAAGAACCTTTTTCCAAAAAAAGTACCTTTTTCCATAAAAAGTACCTTTTTCCATAAAAAGTACCTTTTTCCAAAAAGTACCTTTTTCAAAAAAGTACCTTTTTCCAAAAAAAAGAACCTTTTTCCAAAAAAAGTACCTTTTTCCAAAAAAAGTACCTTTTTCCACAAAAAGTACCTTTTTCCAAAAAAAGTACCTTTTTCCAAAAAAAGGACATTTTTCCAAAAAAAAGTACCTTTTTCCAAAAAAAGTGCCTTTTTCCAAAAAAAATACCTTTTTCCAAAAAAAGTACGTTTTTCAAAAAAAGTACCTTTTTCCACAAAAAGTACCTTTTTCCAAAAAAAAGTACCTTTTTCCAAAAAAAAGTACCTTTTTCCAAAAAAAAGTACCTTTTTCTAAAAAAAAGTACCTTTTTCCAAAAAAAGTACCTTTTCCAAAAGAAGTACCTTTTTCCAAAAAAAGTACCTTTTTCCAAAACATTTACCTTTTTCCAAAAAGAAGTACCTTTTTCTAAAAAAATTACCTTTTTCCAAAAAAAGTACCTTTTTCCAAAAAATTTACATTTTTCCATAAAAAAGTACCTTATCCAAAAAAAGTACCTTATCCAAAAAAATCATTTTTCCAAAAAAATACTTTTTTCCAAAAAAATACCTTTTCCAAAAAAGGACCTTTTTCCAAAAAAATAAATTTTTCCTAAAAATAACTTTTTCAAAAAAAGTACCTTCTTTGTAAAAATAAATTATCTTTCTCCAAAAAATTTCACTTTTTCCAAAAAATTCCATTTATAAAAATATAATTTCACAAAAAGTACTTTTTTTTCCTCCCCCCACGGATATCTCCACTAAAACAAGGTTTCTTGATATTCGGCATAGACGTCCGCTAAGACGGGATTTTTGGCATAGACGCCCCCATAGACGGTCTCACAAATTGGAAAAGTTTCCCCATTCACTGCCTGACCAAACTACTGGAGATAAGAAGTTGAAATTTGCCATAAAGATTCCTCCACTATAGTAGACATCGACTAAGTTTGTATTTTTGGAATTCCCTACAGGGGGATGTTTCCCCCTTGACGGCCTGCCCAAACTGCTGAAACTATGTAGCCGAAATTCGGTATGTGAGTTCCTCCTTCTGAGTAGGCGTCCGCTTAGACGGTATTTTTGAAATTCCTATCGGGAGGGAGATAAGGGGAAAAGTATTCTCCTTGACGGCCTGCCCAATCCCTTCTGGCCAGCCTAAAATTTTAAATATGTATTCCCTTGAGCAAAAAGAAGAAAGCCTTCCCTTGGTGGCCTGTAAAAACCCCTTCGGCTAGAAACCTGAAATTTAAAATGTGGGTCCCTGGAGTAAGGGCTAACTTATTAGAAAGATAGCATTTTGAATTTTGGACAGGGTCGTTATAAAATAGGGGCTCAAAAAGGGAAAGTGGCCCCTTAACGACCTGTCCAAACTGCTGGAACTAGGAAGCTGAAATTCGGTACTTAGGTTCCTCTTCCAGCCTAATTCCAACCGGGAGGGACAAAAAAAGAAAAAGTGTCCCACTTGACAGCCTGCTCAAACTGCTGGAACTAGGAAGCTGAAATTCCCTGTCGATGGGTTTTCGAAAATTTCTACCCAGAGGGGTACAAATAGTAAAAGTTGGCTAGAATTCTGAAATTTAAACATATGTTCCCTGGAGTGTGGGCTCACTTATCGGGAAGGTGCTTTGTGGAATTTTGGACAGGGACATTGCAAAAATGGGGATTAATGAAACGAAAAGTTCCGCTTAAAGGCCTGCCCAACTGCTGGAGGTAGGAAGTTGAAATTTGGTACTAAAGTTCCTCCTCTATTGTAGACATCCGCTAAGATGAGATTTTTGGAAATTTCCACAGGTAGGGTCAAAAACAGGAAGTCTCCCCCTTAACGGCCTGGCCAAACTGCTTAAATTCGGTATTTGGGTTCCTTCTCCAACGTAGATGTCCCCTAAGATGGTATTTTTGGAAACTCATACCGGGAGGGGTAAAAAGTAAAAAACTTCCCCCTTGCCGAAATGGGCAAACTGCTGGATATAGAGACCTAAAATTATGTATGTAGTAGGTTCCTCCTCCAATGCAGACGTTCTCGGAATTTTTGTAAATTCCTACCGGGAGGGGTAAAAACGGAATAATTCTCCCCCTTGATGGCCTAACCGAACCCTTCGGCTAGAAACCCGTAATCTATAATATGTTTTCCTTGGAGTATGGGCTAACTTATCGATAAGGCATTTTTAGGACTTTGGACAGGAACGTGGTAAAAATGGTGGCTCAAAAGGGGAAAATTGCCCCCCCCCCCTGAACATCTGCGTCTTTAGCTAGAAACCTAAAATTTAAAGAAGAAGTGTATATGGAACACTAAAATTAAGAAACTAAATAGGAAACGAGTGGAATTGAAACACTACACAAGTGGAACGAAATGAATATAAATGTTGAACGAGTGGAATTGAAATTATAGACACTTGAAATGGATTGGAAGAGGAATGGACTATAGAACGAAAAGGAATGAGAAGCGAGATTGCGTAGAATGGGGAACGAGTGTAATTGGAACACTGCAGTTGAAAGAGGAATGGCACGGAGCAAGTGCAAAGAAATGGAAATAGAAGCGACTGATATCAATATCGATACCAAAGACAGTAGGAACAAAATGGAATGAAACGGGGAACGAGTGGAATTGGAATAACAGATAATGGGAACGAAATGCAATGGAATAGTGAACAAAATAGAATCTTGGAAAGAGTTGCATTGGAACACTAAAATTGTTAAACAAAATGGAATGGAATTTGAATGACTCAAACTGCCGGAGTTTGGTACTTGAAATTTCGCATGCGATTGAGGCAGATTGTATATATTTGGGATTTTTACTGGGAGGAACAAAAAGGGGTGAAGAATCCCTTTTAATTACCTGTTCAAACACTATCCATGGAATATGAAACTTATGTAGCATTGAAACATACTCTCCAAAAAGTTAAACAAATTTTCTAAAAGAGAAAGAACCTTAGAAAAGGAATGGAACTTATATATTCCGATATTTAAACTGCAGGTAACGAAGCACCGGTGGAAGAAACCAAAGCAGTAAATTTTCCAACTGAATTTGTGAATTTACTTGAATTGCCAGGTCTACCTTTATATAAACTGGAATAAAAAAAAAAACTTTAAGGCATGCTAACAACGTAGCGGGCTTTGCCCGCTATTTTTAATATTATAAAATGCTTTCCAATCCTGCTTTACGTTATTTATTTTCATTCAAAACACAAATGAACAAAACTACTTACGGGTCTGTCTACCTAAGTTCTCACTTTACCAAATTATGTTAACATACACACGTATATTGCAATTTATTATGGATTCATTACTAACAATCCACTTTCATGAGAAAAAGTGATCAAATATTTATTTATTTTAAACCCATTGTTGTGCAGAATTATTTATTTGTGGTGGCTGGGTGAAGGCTTTTATTATAAAAACTGTACTTTAAATAAAAAAACGAATTTAAAAAAAATGTGGGGGGCCCAGCCCCCTCCCCCTAAACTTTAATGCACGCCAATAACGTAGCGGGCTGCGCCTGCTAGTTAGCTACATATATGGACGTAAAATTACAAAAAGTATCCATTGAGATGCACATAAAACTGAAAACGTTTGTGTCAATTTTTTATCAAAATCGAACCAAGGACTCTTAGTCCTGCCATATATCCGATTGCGATAAAATTTAGCACGTGAATTGATATAAGGTCAAGCCATATTTGTGCCAAATTTGGGTAAAATCGATTCATTAATAAAAAAAATTACTTTCACAAAAAATCTGTTTTAAACGCTTAAAATAATTTTTATAAAAAAAAAAAATTAAATAGGATTAATATAGGAAACCATGCAAATCCTTCATTTTAGCCATACGATATGTTCAGCGAACTTATGTAAAACACTACGATAAATATTTTTGTGGAACATTTTAACCTTCTATCTCTACAATTAAAGGGAGTTTTTTGGCCCCTTTTTAAAAAGGGACAAAAACGACCCGTAAGTTGAAGAGTTAGAGGATTAAAATGTTCTGCAAAAATATTTGTCATGAAATTCTACTATAAGTCTCTGAAGACATCAGCATTGAAGATTTAACTTAAAGGACAGAAATAAGTAAAAACTTAAAATGTGTTTAAGGGTTAATTTCGTACTTCTTCAGAATTGGCGCTCAAACGTCCCACAAACCTGGATTTTATGGAGAAACCATGGGAATCTTCCATTTTAGGTATAGGATGTGTTCAGCGAACTTATATAAAACACTACGAGGAACATTTTAACCCTCTAACTCTTCAACTTAGGGGTATTTTTTGTCCCTTTTTAAAAAGGGCCCATAAAATTCCCTTTCATTGAAGAGTTAGAGGGTTAAAATTTTCCACAAAAATGTTTCTCGTAGTGTCCGTTCAACACATCCTATACCTAAAATTCACATGATTTGAATACTACACACTCTTAAATGCGTGAAATTTGTGTAAAAATCATGAATTTAGGCATTTCAAAAAATCAATTTTTTTTAAATTGTGGTAAATAGTAAAAAATAGTAATTAATTTTTTAATGATCTATTATATAACAGTATAAACTTACAAAAAAAAGAAAAAAAATATCTAATTTTATATAATTTTTTTTATACTCCATCAAACTTAAGTAAATTTTGGATTTTCAACAAAAAAATGTGTTTTTCGAATGGCTTCTGAAAATTTTGCTGTTATTACGGGAAATTTAACTATTTTGAGGCCAGCGGTATTTTTTGCTAATTTTAGCAACACATGTCTGCTGATCTGTAGTACAATAAAATTAGTAGAACAAATTAGTAGCCGCTACTAAATTTTAGTAAAATTTATGTAAACTGCGATTCAAAATTGATTTGCTAAAATCAGTTAAAAAACTTACTAAATATCATAATTTTAGTGCAATGAAATTGGTGTAAATAATTAGTTGCAGCTACTAAATTTCAGTAAATTTTTGTAAACTGTAATTCAAAATCAATCTGCTGAAATTAGCAAAAAAATTTACTAAAAAATAAAAAAAAAACTGTAAAATCTAAAAAAAAAAAATGTTTCTTTCGATTGTAACAAGCGTATAATTACTTCATCGTACACTGAACAAAAAACATCTGTGAAATCAACTAAAAGCCATATTAAATTGAAGAATGGGTGATCACTATACAACTAACAAAACCTGTCCATCAATTTAACGCATTGTTTATTAGATTTATATTTTGACGTTTAACTATTTTATGTGGTATTATTTTGACAAAATATCGTCAAATGTATTAACAAAAATTAGTTGTCTTAATAATTATATTTAATTAAATTACATAATGATTTTGTTGTTTTACCAATGCATTTTATTAAATTCAATAATGCATTATATTTAATTAATTAATTTTTTATCGATTTATTATTAATTTTTAGACTTATATTTCATTAATTTTTATATTTCACCAATTTCAAATTTTTTTTAAACAATATACATACAATGTCTTTTTTATAATGAATTTGATAAAATATAAAAAATAATGAAATATAAAATTGAAATTATAATATAGCACATACTAAAAACTCTTTATTTAAAACACATGTACCATTTTATATCCAAAAACATATAACTTTATTTAAATTAATAATTCAAATCAAGGTTGGTTACCGAAACGAATAACGATAAGGGTAACGGTATCAGTTTTCGTTTATTTAGGTAACGGTAAAGGTAACGGTATTTAAGACTGTTTCGGTAACGGTATACCGTTATCGAAACAGCAATACCGGTACGTACCGGTATTAAAAATTATGTTAAAAACATATAAAAACAAGTAAAAACATGGCATATTTTTAATTTTAAGTACTGAAAATACAGATTTTAAGCTATAAATTCAATACTGGTAGTTTTAATAAGTAAAATTATTATCTATAAATTTTTTGTAAAAAAAAACACTCAAGATTATAAAATAAAAAATAAAAAAATTGTAATTTTTATATAAAATAATAAATACCGGTAAAATACCGGTAACTACCCATAAAAATAACGGTATCGGTAACGATAACGGTATTTATAAATTTTTTTAGAGGTATCGATAACGGTAACGGTATTCAATTTGAAACGGCATTTTAGCGATAACGGTATTATAACGATAACGGTAACCAACCTTGATTCAAATACATTATATTTATAACTATCTTTAATAGTTTGCCTTAAACAAAATAACAAAAAGATAGATAATATCAAAATTAATGACAGAAATTTAAATGTACGATTTAATTGAGAACGTTCAAAATTATATAAATTAATATTAATAAATCTTTAATTAGCAATTCCCTTTAAGTCACTGAATTTGTTAATTATCTATACTTTGAAAAACAAAAACACTTAATGTCAATTTATTGATATTTCCGACAATTACAAATACACATGCTAGCACGAGTAATGACTATTTTCCACACATTTACTACTCTTTTTTTCAAATTGAAGAAAAATTATATCAAATTTACGTTACTGCCTTTTTACCAAATTTTTTAGAGTAACAAATTAAATTTTGTTAAAAAATGGACAAAAAATTATCAAAACAATAATTGTTTTGTAGAGAATTATTGACGGAAATAAGTATGTTCATTTAAAAAAAGTAATTGATTTAAAAAAAAACACTCATTAATTTGAATAAAAAATATATTGTTTTAACAATTCGTTTCATCAAAAAGTAACAACATTTTTATGTTGATTTCACTTATGACTTTTGGTTCAGTGTACTTGAAATTTGGAGTCAAAATTGCAAACGGTTCTCCAGTTATTACCTTTTTATGCATTGGAGATACAATAAAATTTTCTGAGTGTTATTTACACACTTAGAATATATCAATAGTAACAAATATAAACTAAACAAGAATTGCAAAAAAAACAATAAAAAATTTAAATTAGTATATTTTTCTGCTAAGTTTAGCACTCGATTTTGAAAAATTAGTAAAATGTTTTGCTGAAATCAGCAGCGAGAACTAATAAAAAAAATCCGTAATTTGTAATAAGAGAATAGCAAAAATGATTACTAAAAACAAATTGTACTAAAAATCAGTATAAAAATAGTAAAGTTCCATTGGAGACTGTTTACAAATTTTTTTACTAACTTTTTTATCTGAGTGTAACAAGTATAGTAAAAACAACTACAAATACAATTAAAACAACTTACAGTGAGAAGCAAATGTGTAACATGGTACACATTGTTCAGTTATTCTGCTTTATATTTTTAACTACGAAACCAAATCAAATAATTTTAATTAACGAATAAGATTAAGACATTTTTCCAACGACTATATCATTAAAAGACTAACCAACTCTCCCTACCTCTGTTAAATCACTCTCTTCTTAATTTACTTATATCGAAAATTCAGCCATAAGAATTACACACGTCTATAAAGGCTAACATTTTCGATATAAATTGTCAATCTTCGAAAGAGGGCAACGAATACCGCCTGATTTTTCTATATTATGACCAGGGCAAATTTTTTTTGGCATTTGCCATTAAATGCCATTTTTGACATTTTTAGAAATCCTTGCCAAAAAAGCCATTTTGTCTATTTTTTTAGACTTTTCATTGAAAAAACGCTATAAAATTCAGTAAAAACTCAATCTTTGTAAATAATTTTTGGAAAAAATCTACAAAAAAAAGGTTTTTTTAATACAGTAAAACTCGTTTAAGACGAACTCCGGGGGATTACATTAATTAGTTCGTTGTAAGCGAGGTTCGTATTAACCGGGGTAAAATTTATTTAAAATGTTAATAATCCACAATATATTTAAATTTCCTTGAAACAATTTTTTTATTTGGTTTCCAAAATATATTGTTTGCAATATATTTAAGTAAAAATGTCTGTGTGTTCGGTTTAAAATTCGTCAGAAAACAAAAAAAAAAAAAAATATATAGAAAAAATTGTAGAATTATATAACGTTCGTATTAAAAGTGGAAAATTATATAGAAATTTGTATATGGGACCATCACAAACTACACCATTTCTAATTGAAATTGAGAGCTTTCCATGTAGTATTGAGAAAAGAGCAATTGAAATTGGGATTTTCCATTTGCTAATGAGAAAGGAACAATTTAAATTGAGATTTTCTATTTCATATTGGGAAAAAACCAATTGAAATTGAGATTTTCCAATTAAAATTGAGAAACGAATAAATGATATTGAGATTTTACAATTGAAATTGAGAAAAGCATATATGGAATTGAGATTTTTGATTTGATATTGAGAAAAGAACATATGAAATTGAGATTTTACATTTGAAATAAAGAAAAAAACAAATGAAATTGAGATTTTACAATTGAAAATGAGAAAAAAACAAATGGAAATTAGATTTGTTTATTTGAAATTGAGAAAAGAAAAAACAAATAAATTAAGAAAAATACAAATGAAATTGAGAAATTTTCAACTGCAATTAAGAAATTTAATAAAATTCTTGTGAATAAAATTAAGCTTGCACGGCGACAAAAATGGCAAGAAATTGGAAATATCTTACACCGATATATATTCCTTAAAAGCTGCTAAGTAGGCCAAATATTCAGAATACGTTACTTGTCTGAACGAGTACGTCAGAGCCTGTATCGAAATAGTGGGGCTGAACGAAACAAATTTCAGTTTGTTTTATCGCCGTAAACGTGGCTATTCAAAATTTTGAACTCGCGCTAGCCACCACCAACCCACCATCACATGACCCAATTGTTAAAGGCGTTATTAAATTGGATGAAAAATTGGATTCCCTGTTGCCAGGGAATTGATGAGAAATTTTTTCGTGAGATAGGAGGAGATGTGGAACAACCTTTCGGAGTTCCTGGTAGTCGTTGATAATGCTTCTTATTGCAACAGGTTAGAAACTGTATTTGAAAACTCTTCTGCAACTCTACTCAGATTGAAGGTAAAACATTGGTAACTGCTGGCGACTGCAGCAGAGCCATACAGCATTCCTGCACATTCCATTAATCCGGCGTACAAATAAAAAATATGCCCGTACGTTGATTATTGTTTTTATTGTTTATTTTTTGTGTTTAATAAAATTTGTTTTTTAATACAAATTTTTCCCAAAATCATTTGATATTTTCTAAATTACATTTATACTTTTCATAATTTAATATATAATTTTCCCAATTTCATTTGTGTTTTTCTTAATTTCAAAAATAAAATCTCAATATCATTTGTTCTTTTCTCAATTTCAATTGGAGAATCTAAATTTCATTTGTTATTTTCCCAATATCAAATATAAAATCTCAATTACATATCTTCTTTTGTCAATTTGAATTGGAAAATCTCAATTTTATTTGTTCCTTTCTCAATTTTAAATGGAAAATCTTAATTCCATTTGCATTTTTCTCAATTTCATATGGAAAATCTCAAAATCAATTGTTATTTTCTCAATATTAAATAGAAAATCTCAAAACCAAATGAACTTTTCTCAATTTCAAATGGAAAATCTCAATTTAAAGTGTACTTTTCTCAATTACAGTGGGAAATGGTGTAGTGCTGGTAAATTCGATTACTTTTCAATACTCGATACTACTCGATATTTTTGATTTGGATACTCGATACTTTTAAATTTGAAATTTTTAAAATTTGTTGGTAAAATTCTTTATGGAAATTCAATATTTAAATTTATAAACATATTTTTAAACTTTTTCACCAACTATTCATTGCGTTTTTCATAGTTTTTTAACATACAATTTTAAATATTTTACTTCTGATTTTTTCTTTTAGCAGAGTTGTAGTTTTCTGACAAATATTTTAGCAGAGTCACATTTTTGTGGTTAATATTTTAGCGGAGTCACATTTTTATATATTTTGTCTGCCCGAAATGCAACTCTGAAAATATCGAGTAGTAGTAGTTGATTATCGAGTACCCAAAAAAAAGACAAATACTCGATACCCACTACTCATATTTTTACCAGCACTATCACAAACAGTTCGTTTTAACCGAGTTCGTATTAACCGATGTTTTTTATATTGAAATTGTTGCCAAAACTTCGGGACTTCGAAATTAGTTCGTCTTATCCGAGTTCGTATTAAGCGAGTTATACTGTATTTAATAAAATTCCAGATTTTTTTTTTTTAAATCATTCTAATGCACTTTAGCAGTTCAACGGTAAATTCCTTCATTATTGTATTTTTGTTAAAAAACATTCAGAAAAAGACTTAAATCAACTATTATACTTTAAAATTTTTGGAATAAGCGTGCCATTTTTGCATTTTTTGTGCCAATTTTACTATTTTTTCGTGCCAATTTGCCTGCCAATTTCAACTTTTTTGTGCCATTTTAAACTTGCCCTGATTATGACAAATGTTACACTTTTGCACCCTGTTAGGTTTTGATAAATTTCTTAAGAAATTTTTAATATTAACACAAAAAATCATAACATTTTTGCGTCTTTTAGTGTAACTGCAAAAATATTCCATTTATCTGGTGAAAAAGTGAGTATTAAGCATAGATGGGCACAAGTACATTAAGTACAAGTACAAGTATCATGGTATTTGTACTTGAAATTTTTTAAGTACAAATACCAAGTTTCAAATGTACTTTGTAATGAGTACCAATTACTAGGGAAGTACTTGATACTTAAATACCAATACCTTAAAATGTACTAGGTACTTGCTAAGTACACTTGGTACTTGCTAAGTCCAAGGTACTTGCTAAGTTCTATGGTACTTGCGAAGTACTTGTGATACTTATTAAGTACTATGGTACTTATTAAGTACTATATTACTTGTTAAGTACCTTTGGTACTTGCTAAGTACCTTTGGTACTTGTTATGTACTATGGTACTTGTTAAGTACCTTTAGTACTTGTTAAGTACCTTTGGTACTTGTTAAGTACCATGGTACTTGTTAAGTAGCATGGTACTTGTTAAGTACTAATAAAAATTGCAAGATCTGGTGCAAAGCACAAAGTTGTCATTATTAGCTTCATTGGTTTTGTTTCTTTTCAGTTTGTATTGGTATACCAGCACCACAGATTAATACCAGATGTGAAACTAATGACAGGTGTCAAATAAGTATTCTCGAACCGTATGGTTTTGTTTACATGGAATTCAAGTCAAGAGGGAGATAACAATATAAAATCTCCATACATTTTGTATTGCGCATTTTTTGTATATATCTGGCTCTTTTTAGATTATTGTGCTTTATCTTTTGTGTTTTTCTTAAATTTTTGCGTTTTGTTTTGCTCATTTTCTGTCGGCCACATTGCCCAAATCAGCTGATTCATATCTGGTATAATTTGTGACCAGCATTAAGGCAGGTAAACAATTTGACTTAGCTGCGTTTTTGACTTACCTGCACAAAAATTCTTGCAATAGTTGGTTGTGCAGCTAAGTCAAAAATACTGTAATGTTAAATGTAGGAGAAAAATTTTTGATATGAACCCACAAATTGTTATATCTCAACTGATATTGGAATTATTATACCATTACCATACATCAATATGAAATATATTGAATGACTTATATGACTTTGCATTACAAATATTGTTGATGAACTACCATATCTAAAAATATGTTATAATAATATATATAGCGCCATATATGTGACATTCTCTGAAAAAAGGGACCTAGTGTGTCAAAAAACGGGTTTGGACCTAAGAGTGGATTCTGGTACCTAAAAGGGTATAGAATAAGATGAAATGAGTTAGATTTCTGATAAAAATGTATTTACCCCATAAAAACGTACAAAACGAACTTGGGAAAATCGAAGTGATAATGCGTTATGAAACTTTAAATGCGTTCTTCTCAAAACTTCATTTTCACACACTAGGTCCCTTTTCTCGGAGAAGGTCACCTTTAAAATTGTTATTTGGATCCAATTAAATAAAAACACTATATACCCTACACCACTACGTGGAGAGGGTATTATAAGTTTGTGCTGATGTTTGTAACACCAAAAAATATTGGTCGTAGACCCACCTTATAGTATACCGATCGGCTCAGATTTTTTTTATTTCAATTTAACGATGCCCGTCCGTCCCTCTGTCCGTCTGTCTATCTATGCATTCTTGTGCGCACTCTATTGGTCGCAAATATTAACGTATTTTGATGAAATTTGTTACACCGACTTATGTTGGCCCAAGGACGAAGCCTATTGATTTTGGTTAACACCGGTCCATGTTTAGACCTAGTGTCCATATAAGGGTCCCCCCAAAATTATATTTTTTATACGCTGCAGGTCGCAAATACTAAGATATTTTGATGAAATTTGGTACACCCACCTATGTCGGCCCAAGGACGAAGCCTATTGATTTTGGTTAACACCGGTCCATGTTTAGACCTAATGCCCATATACCAAAATTGGCTTGGTTACACGCTGCAGGCCGCAAAAATTAAGTTATTTTGATGAAATTTGGTCTGCTGACTCACATGGTCCCGAGAACAAATCCAATAGATTCTAGATAGAATCGGTCCATATTTGGACTTATCGCCCATATGGGCTATATTTACGATTTTCTCTTCTTTCATAATTTTATAGAAAATTTTGACACAAGACCCATTTTAACCCATTCTAAACATTAGTTGGCTCTTAACCAGACTGGTGTAGGGTATTGTATAGTCGGCATGCCCGACTTTAACCTTTGTACTCGTTTTAATATTTAATTGGATTTAAATAACAATTTTAACCCTCTAATGCTCTTTCTTCTGATTACAATAATATTTAAACCATATATTTGGCGTTGAAAATCTACCATGGAACAAATAATAAAATTTTAATTTATCGCTTTATTTAGGCGATATAGCACAATAAAGGTTGAAGACGTATCTTGAAACCCAGTGGTCAAATAATTTCGGTTTTTGCTGTAAATAATACTATCAATAAAATAAAATTACGTACCGAAAATTGTTGATCAGTTGCTGTTATTTCAAAAGTTATGGCGATTTTCGCTTTTTGAATATTACGAAATTAGGCGAATTTGGCAATAAACATCAATAAATTTTGACGAAATTAGTTCTGCTTACTACTACCTCAAAGTATAAAATCTGTGTTTAATTTTAAAAAAATCTGTTTGCTAGTTTTGGAGTTAGAGAGATATTTGTAAAACGTATCCTGGCGTTATCCTGTGAGTCCTGGAGAAAATTTTTTAACTGATTTTACAATTAGAGACTTTAAACTAGCTTTGTTATTATCGGTAATGTACACCAGATCGTATTTTTAAACGTATTTTTGGCAATTTTTCAAATATTTTTTTCTGTTAATTTTTTCAAATTTTATAAATTTTCACTTTACATGCTTCTCGCTTGAAAACCGTTCCTTATACAAAAAAAGTTTGATGGCAAAAAACTAGACAGTTAAGTTTTCTATGGATATAATACAACTTGTTTAATAAAATATTATTTATTCTATTTTTATTTTTAGCCATTCATGTATAAACGTCAATAGAAAACAATGTCTTCTAAAGTGTTAGTAACATTCAAATTTGCACAAGTACTTTCATATTAGTTTTTCTATTTTTATTTTTATCGGGACATACATTGATTGCATTAAAGGAATTAAATATGCTAAAATCCCAAACGTATTTTACAAATTGTGAAAAATAATCTGTTGGAGGCATGTCCCTATCCGGATTTCATTCTTGCCTAAGGAACTCGTCATGGGACGATGTTTTTAGAACTTCTGGAAATATTTGTCAAGTGAAATTACAAACTCAATGAGAATTTCTTGTTCTCGTCTAGGAGCGTTACATTTAAAATATCAAAGAAAAAACAAAAACAGCAACAAAGAATTTACCACAATTTGCTTTTTCATCTTCCAATATACTACTCTGTTGTTTTGTCAGATCTAGCAATTATTTAGCCAAAAACTATTTAAAATCTGAAGACCGCCTTTAGGCGGCCTTGTGCATTAGAGGCTTAAAGGTTTGTCACCAAACATAATGGTCCAATCGAACCGGATAATTGAAGTGTAATTTGTGTGATAAACTTTTAAATTTGTGGAACATTTCAAAACGTTGGACTTTAAAAATAAAAGAAAAAGTGTGGGAAATTAAAACAAAAAATTATTTGAAACAAAATTTGGAAAATTAGTGATTCGAAAATTATAGGTAATTAAATTTGGAAAAAAAAAACTGCGACTCCAAAATAATTTAAAACATTTAACTAAAACATACGCAGCAAGAGCTAAGTATACTCAAGAGACACACATTGAGTAAGTACAAAAACAGATAATTAGACGTGGAAAATAAAAAATAAAGAGAGGACAAATGCAAAATTTGGCTACTCCACTTAAAAAGTAACTGCAAATTTTTCAATATTTACTTTGATTTTTGTTAACGACCCTTTATAATAAATTTTTGTTGCTGCAGTAAAAATGCAATAGAGTTGCGATCTGTAGAATTGTTTGTAAATTTCTGGGGAAACGTAATTTCACAAACGGGTGAAATATAATTTTCCTGGCACCACTCAAATTAAAGAATTTCGGAAATCAGGTGTGGAATTCTTCAAGACCCAATTTAGAAAAATGACTACGAAAATGAAATTCACTTTTGAGGAGCTGTGAAGAACTTTGACCAAAATAGTAACATGTATAAACTCTAGACCCTAACGACCCATTGACTCCTGAACATTTTGTAATTGGTAATCCACCCCAGCTGACCCTGATGCAAACAAATCTGACTCTGGTTAACTGCTGGAAATGTTTCGATCATCTACCACTAATTTTATCACAAATGGAAATCCTATGCAGCCGAACTTCATCACATATCTAGAAGCAAAGATGTCTTAAAAAGAAGACACAAGAAACTGAGAATTATGAAACGCTTCAACTTGCAAACCCAAACGATGACATCACAATTGCACCAATCATGGGGGGAGAATGTTTAGAGATGCCCCTAAACTAATGTCCATTAGTGTACCCCTAAACTAATGAGCCGCAGTGTAATCAACATTATTGCTGAATTGGTTTTTATATACTGTTATTGTTGTTAGAAAGAATGCGTATTGATGCATTCTTAAGCATCAATACTCAAGACAAATTATTAAACAAACACTCTACACCTTTTGCAATTGTAATTCAGAAAATATCAATTGAAATTCAGAAAATATCAATTGAAATTCAGAATTTCCATTTGAAATTCAGAAAACAACAATTGAAATTCAGAATTTCCATTTGAAATTCAGAAAACATCAATTGAAATTCAGATTTTCCAATTGAAATTGAGAAAATATCAATTGAAATTCAGAAAATATCATTTGAAATTCAGAAAATATCAATTGAAATTCAGAAAATATCATTTGAAATTCAGAAAATATCATTTGAAATTCAGAAAATATCAATTATTATTCAGAAAACATTAATTGAAATTCAGAAAACATCAATTGAAATTCAGAAAATATCAATTGAAATTCAGAAATCGTCATTTGAAATTCAGAAAATATCAATTGAAATTCAGAAACCGTCATTTGAAATTCAGAAAATATCAATTGAAATTCAGAAAATATCATTTGAAATTCAGAAAATGTCAATTGAAATTCAGAAATCATCATTTGAAATTCAGAAAATATCATTTGAAATTCAGAAAATATCATTTGAAATTCAGAAAATAACAATTGAAATTCAGAAAATATCAATTGATATTCAGAAAACATCAATTGAAATTCAGAAAATATCAATTGAAATTCTATTGGTATTTTCTGAATTTCAAATGACGATTTCTGAATTTCAATTGATATTTTCTGAATTTCAATTGATGTTTTCTGAATTTCAATTGATATTTTCTGAATTTCAAATGATATTTTCTGAATTTCAAATGATGATTTCTGAATTTCAATTGACATTTTCTGAATTTCAAATGATATTTTCTGAATTTCAATTGATATTTTCTGAATTTCAAATGACGGTTTCTGAATTTCAATTGATATTTTCTGAATTTCAAATGACGATTTCTGAATTTCAATTGATATTTTCTGAATTTCAATTGATATTTTCTGAATAATAATTGATATTTTCTGAATTTCAAATGATATTTTCTGAATTTCAAATGATATTTTCTGAATTTCAATTGATATTTTCTGAATTTCAAATGATGTTTTCTGAATTTCAATTGATATTTTCTGAATTTCAAATGGAAAATCTGAATTTCAATTGATGTTTTCTGAATTTCAAATGGAAATTCTGAATTTCAATTGATGTTTTCTGAATTTCAAATGGAAATTCTGAATTTCAATTGATATTTCCTGAATTTCAAATGGAAATTCTGAATTTCAATTGATATTTTCTGAATTACAGTTGCAAAAGGTGTAGTTTCGACAACGACAACGTGAACATAAAACGAGTAAAAAGGTTAAAGTCGGGCATGCCGACTATACAATACCCTACACCAATCTGGGTAAAAGCCAACTAATGTTTGGATCCGAAATTCGAATGGGTTAAAATGGGGCTTGTGTCAAAATTTTCTATAATGTGAGTCAGCGCACCGAATCTCATTAAAATATCTTAATATTTGCGATCTGCAGTTTGTAACCCAGCCAATTTTGGGGGGACCCTTATATGAGCACTAGATCTAAACATGGACCGATGTTCACCAAAATCAATAGGCTTCGTCCTTGGGCCAAGATAGGTCTGTGTACCAAATTTCATCAAAATATCTTAATATTTGCGACCTGCAGCGTATTAACCATATAATTTTAGTAGGACCCTTATATGGGCACTAGGTCTAAACATGGACCGATGTTCACCAAAATCGGTGTACCAAGTCGGTGTACCAAGTTTCATCAAAATATCTTAATATTTGCGACCTGAAGAGTGCGCACAAGAATGCATGGACAGACAGACGGACGGACGGACAGACGGACATCGTTAAATCGAAATAAAAAAAAATTCTGAGCCGATCGGTATACTATAAGGTGGGTCTAGGACCAATATTTTTTGGTGTTACAAACATCATGACCACATAGTGGTGTAGGGTATAAACAATCAAACATATAAACAAATACAAAATAATTGTAAAACAAAACAAACAAGCAAATAGTAACCAAAAACATTGTGCAAAATAACATTAATTAAAATTAATAAACAAAAACCATTAAATATTAAAATTACAAATATAGTGTTATTATTTAATTCCCTATTAAAAATGGTTATAATATAATTGTATATAATTTGATACAATCATATCTAATCAAGTGTGGTTAATGTGATATCATATAAAATTGTATGTAATTTCATCAATTTAAACAAAATTATACAACTTAGATCTAATAACATTGGGTCATTTCCCCTATAAAATTTTATATGGTTATATATGGTCTATCAATTTATATATACTTATATACAATTTAATAGGGAAATTGACCCAATGTTATTAGATCTAAGTTGTATAAATTTATTTATGTTGATTCAATTATATACAATAATATATGACATCACATTAACCACACCTGATTAGATATAATTGTATCAATTTACACAACATTTTATTAAAACTTTTTTACTAGGGTTGGACCCAAATAACAATTTTAAAGGTTTGTCGCCTACATATAGTTTTACATTATTCAAATTAAACATTTTATGGAACTGTATTATTTAGGTATCCGAGTAAAAAGTTTGATATAATCATATATTATTTTATGGAATTGCATATAGTAACTTATAGTTACACACGGCCACATATACTTTTAAATTCAAGCAGATATACTTTTATATAGTCATATGTTAGATATTTTTCCCTCAAAGGTTTTAAGTAATATGGAGACATATGTGATTTTATATTATTACATACTGGCCTACATATAATTGCATGTGCTATATATAAATACACTAGCGGGCGAAGCCCGCTACGTTGTTAGCGTGCCTTAAAGTTTAGAATTAAATTTCTTGTAGATAAAATAAAACACAATTATTGTTGTTAAGGTAAAATAATTGTTAACGTAAATTTATTGTAATGTTTAAGTACAAACACTATTTTTTGCCTCTTAATTTTTATATAAATAAATCACTTAGTATACCAACACGTGATCATGTAACAACTAATTTTCTGTTGTTCAAGCCATCGGCGTATATAGGTCGTATTTGTGGTTGGGTGGGGGGAGCTCAATTTTTACAAATTAGCTTTTTTATTTAAAGTACAGTTTTTATAATAAAAGCCTTCACCCAGCCACCACAAATAAATAATTCTGACACAACAATGGGTTTAAAATAAATAAATATTTGATTACTTTTTCTCATGAAAGTGGATTGTTAGTAATGAATCCATTATAAATTGGATACGTGTGTATGTCAAGATAATTTGGTAAAGTGCGAACATCGGTAGATAGACCTGTAAGTAGTTTTGTTCATTTGTGTTTTGAATGAAAATCAATAACGTAAAGCAGGGTTGGCAAGCGATTTATAATATTAAAGATAGCGATAAAGTTTTTTTTTTAACTCCAGTTTATGAAAAGGTAGACCTGGCAATTCAAGTAAATTCACAAATTCAGTTGGAAAATTTACTGCTTCGGTTTCTTCCACCGGTGCTTCGTTACATGAAGTTTAATTTTCGAAATATATAAGTTCCATTCCTTTTCTAAGGTTTTTTCTCTTTTAGAAAATTTGTTTAACTTTTTGGAGAGTATGTTTCAATGCTACATAAGTTTCATATTCCGTGGATAGTGTTTGAACAGGTAGTTAAAAGCGGTTCTTCACCCCTTTTTGTTCCTCCCAGTAAAAATCCCAAATATATATAATCTTGCCTCAATCGCATGCGAAATTTCAACTACCAAACTCTGGCAGTTTGAGTCATTCAAATTTCATTCCATTTTGTTTAACAATTTTAGTGTTTCAATGCAACTCCTTCCAAGATTCCATTTACTAGTCCTAATTAATGTTCAGAATAGGAATATGAAATCAAAACTAAGTAGTTCGCAGTTTTTTTTGTTAATTATACAAAAAAATAACACATATTTTAGCTAAAATTTACAAATTTCCTAAAAATATGGAAGTTAAAATCCAACTTGCTCATGGCTTTTAAGAGCAAATTTCTCAAATCTGATCTTTATTTTAACAGAGATTATGAATCAGCAAACGAAATTTTAAAAATTTTAATTAGTAAAATTATTCAGCCTTACTATGAATCAGAGATAGGCTAAAATCATTACCATTACATTTTCATTACCTTTTATAGCTTCATACCTTCATAGCTTTTTTTATCATTACCATTTTTTAACGCAATGGTAATGTTTTTTTTTTCATTACCATTGCGTAAAAAAATGGTCATGAATATTTTTTTTAATTTTCATTTGTTTTGAAAATTAAAATGAACCTTTTTTTAATTTTCAATACTTTTACCTAATGTTTATATAGTAATGGAACACCCATTTGTTTTTCATTACTTGCCGTTTTTGTCGAAGTTTTTTATTCTAAAAATATGAGGTTTACAAATTACTAAAAACATTTTTTATTTCATAATCCGAGGCCTATGGTATCCATATTTTATACCAAGATTTGGTGGCTAGTTGCAAAAAAAAAATCGCAAAAAAATATCGGAAAAAAAATTCCAAAAAGGAAATTTCTTACATCAATATATTTGTTTGCAGAATGTAAATCGCTGGTTAAGTGTTTTAATTAATTTTTTTTTGTACTATAAAGTCTTTTTTCGCGTCGCACCATTATTTTGGAGTTTGTTAAGTGCGGTTTCTTAAAATTTATATTCTAGTGACTATAATATCCGTTTCATCCCTACGGGGAATGAGGAGTCAATTGCCCTCCAAGGACCTATCCCGTGACAGGTCAATCGTGGGCATACTGAAGGCACTTCCACTATATTTGTGTGTGTGTTAGTGTTGTTTCCTTTTCTAATTTTTCTTTTCCATTTTTTTTATTTGCTTGTAGTGTTTGTTTTTTCTTTTTCTTTTTTATTTGAACAGAAACGAAAAATATATAACTTTACCATCAGCCAGCCATCACGCATAAGCAACATTAGCTCAGACGGTAGAGCATTTGCCTTACAAGCAGGAGGTTGTGTGAAAAAAAATTGGGAAAAAAATTTTCAAAAAAGGAAAATTATTACATCAATATATTTGTTTGCAGAATGTAAATCGCTGATTAAGTGTTTTAATTCAATTTTTTCCCATAAAGTCTTTTTTCGCGTCCCGCCATTATTTTGGAGCTTTTAAAGTGCGGTTTTTTAAAATTTGTATTCTAGTGACTATAATACCCGTTTCATACAACAAAGTTTGGGAGCTAGTTAAAAAAAATACCGCGAAAAAATATCGCGAAAAAAATTTGCAAAAAGGAAATTTCTTACATCAATATATTTGTTTGCAGAATGTTAATCGCTGAGTAGGTTTTTTAATTCAGTTTTTGTACTATAAAGTCTTTTTTCGCGTTCCGCCATTATTTTGCAATTTTTTAAGTGCGGTTTTTTCAAATTTATAATCCAGGGACTATTATGCCCATTTCATTTAACAAAGTTTGTTGGTTAGTTGCAATAAAAAAATCGCGAAAAAAATTTACCAAAATGAAACTTTTTGCATCAGTATATTTGTTTGAAGAATGTTAATCGCTGATTAAGTTTTTTAATTGAATTTTTCTACCATAAAGTCTTTTTTCGCGTTCCGCCATAATTTTGCAATTTTTTAAGTGCAGTTTTTGTAAATTTATAATCTAGGGACATACATCAAAGTTTGGTGGCTAGTTGCCAAAAAAAAAAATCTGGAAAAAAATTTACATAAAGGAAAATTTTTCAGTGTAGAACAAAGAACAAAACGTTCTTTTTATCATTATGATAAGTAATAGTAATGAAATTTCATTTGTCTACCTAGTGTAGAAAAAATGAAAACGATTTTTTGTGTTTACTACCATTGCGTAATGTAATGAAAATTATAAAAACGTTTCATTACATGTAAAGAAAACGAATGAAATGACCATTTTTTTCATTGCAATTACATTTTGTAATGGTAATGATTTTTTTTTTAATTTTCATTTTATATATTCCATGGTAATGAAAACCCGCAATGGTCATTAACAAGTAATTAATTACTCCCATCTCTTCTATGAATATTTTTCAAAGGTATATTATTGATAAAGTGGACTTTATTTTAAAGTTAAGGTTTTTCTTTAACCGTACCATACAAAATATTTAAAATAGAACTTTTAAAATAATGTCAAACATATACATTAAAATTTTTTGTTTATTTTTATTAGGTTAGGTTAGGTTGAATGGGAGCCCGCCAGAACGGCGAGTTCACTCGGAGGCCATAGGGCCCATTGTGATTCCCTTAGTTTCCCCCACATGGAAAGAAATACCACGACCCGAGAAATCTAGAACCATCCCGATCCCCTTAAGAAGTTCGCAAGACCAGACAGAGAAACATCGCGTAGACTGTCCAGGTCGTCGAAGAACCTGCACCCCAGATATCTGAGTCGCCGTTCCTTCAGTCCCGGACATTCACAAAGCAGATGATGCACTGTCTCCTCCTCCTCCTCCTCGTCCCCACAGCCCCTGCAGTAGTCCGCCTGGGCGTAACCCCAACGCGCAGCCATTCGGCCTATCGCGCAGTGTCCCGTTAGAACCCCTACAAGCATCCCGACCGTCCGCTTGCCAAATCCAAGAAGAATCTTTGTCCTCCCCGGATCTGGCAGTGGCCATAGGGTCCGAGATATCCTACAATTGGTCAAGGTTGTCCACCTTGCCCTCGTCTCCCTATCCGATATATCCCCTATCACACCGAATAGCTCCACCAGAGGAACCAGGACCTCCGTCTGTATAGGGTCCTCAACCGACTCGGAGCCATTCCTCGCACACTCGTCAGCCCGCTCGTTCCCCGCAATCCCAGCGTGTCCAGGGACCCACGCCAGCCTTACCGAGTGTCGACGAATACGGTCGAGGGATTCAATACAGTGCCGCACACACCCCGATCTGACAGTATCGGATTCCAGGGCTTTCAAAGCAGCAAGACTGTCCGCAAAGATGCTAATGGACGATGGATCCAAATCCCGTTCCATTATCATCCGTGCGGCCACGTCAATTGCATACACTTCCGCCTGGAACACGCTACAATCGTCCGAGAGTCGTATGGAGATTCGAAGGTCCAGTTCGCCGGAGTAAACTCCCGACCCTGTCCCCATGTCCGTCTTCGAACCGTCCGTGAACACTGAGATATCACCACTCCGAATAACGGAGTCGGCTACCCAGTCTTCCCTGGTCGGTACAATCACCTCAAAAGTCCTCTAGAAATTCGTGACCGGTACAATAGAGTCCGTTTCACGATCCAGTAGTGCACCACCAATCCCATGCAGAATGGTACTGTGCCCCCAAGTGCGTTGCCTCAGCTCCTGCATCTCCCTGAGTCTGAGAGCTGCCTTTGCCGCCGTGCCCCTGATATAAATATCCAGTGGTGGGATGCCAAGCATCACCTCCAAACTTGCCTGGGGTGTAGAACGAGCCGCCCCCGTAATACCCAGACAAGCCAGTCGTTGCACCTTTGCGAGAGTGGAGAGATATGAACCCGTGTCCACCGCCCTCCACCACACCAGTGCCCCGTAGGTCAAGATTGGTCTGATAATCGCCGCATACATCCAGTGAATGATATACGGCTGTAGACCCCATCTCTTCCCAAAGGTCCTTCTACAGGTGTAAAAAGCACATAAGGCTTTTCTCATTCTCTCCTCGGTATTCCTCTTCCAGGAAAGTTTAGAGTCAAGAATGACACCCAGATACTTTGCCTCCCCCGAGAGTTGAAGAGTAACTCCGTCCAATCTAGGGAGATCAAATCTCTCCGGTTTGTACTTCCTTGTGAACAAAACAAGTTCGGTTTTAGATGGATTGACTCCCAGACCGTTCTCCCTTGCCCACCTGGATAGCATCGTAAGCGCCGACTCCATGAGATCACTGACCGTCTGGAGAAATTTCCCCCTGATCAGTAGCACAACGTCATCGGCGTATGCCACAACCTTCGTCCCCGTTCTCCCCAATGAGTCAAGGATTCCATTGATCACAAGATTCCACAGAAGAGGAGAAATGACCCCCCCCCTTGTGGAGTACCCCTTGTGACCACCTTCCGCGCCCCATCACCGCCTATGTCCGAGTTTATAGCCCTACTCCTGAGCATATTGCCCGTCCACAGGGTTATCTGCGGGTCAGTGCCAATACCCTCCAAGGCACTAGTGATCGATGATATACTCACGTTGTTGAAAGCCCCTTCTACATCCAGGAAGGACGCCAACACATACTCACGGTCGTGAAGAGCATCCTCAATTGTGCCGACAACCTCACTCAGAGCCGTTTCCACCGACCTTCCCTTGAGGTATGCGTGTTGGGCTCTGCTGAAATTGTCTGCAGAAAGGATGCTCCTCACATGAACGTCCACCAGTCTCTCCAGCGTTTTCAATAAAAACGACGAGAGACTAATCGGCCTGTAGTCCCTGGCGGTGCTGTGGTTTATCCTCCCCGCTTTTGGGATGAAGACCACCCTGACCTCTCTCAACCCAGAGGGTATATACCCCGATGCCAGGCTGTCAGTAAAAATACGCAGCAGCCATGGCATGATAATGTCCAGGGACTCCCGCAAAAGTGCCGGGAAAATACCATCCGGCCCTGCTGATTTGTAGGGCTTAAAAGACCGTATCGCCCAAGCAATTTTGCGTTCGTCTACCATTGACCAGATGTGCTCACCTATCTGAATTGCAGTCGATGAGAGTGCGTCCAACGGGACATTGGACATCACATCCTCTCTGAAACCCATCAGGAGCTCAATGGTTTCCCTATTACCCTCCGTGAAAGTACCATCAGGCCTCATAAGGGATCCTGGTGCATTGGGTGCCTTAGAAAGAACCTTACGAAACCTCGCTGCCTCCGTAGTGCCCTCCACTTCCCCACAGAACTTAGACCACGATTCCCTTTTTGCCCTTCGAGTCGCCTTCTTAAAGGCATTAAAAATGAGACGGTACCGCTCCCAGTCCTCAGGTCTGTTCTCCTTCTTCGCCTTATTGAAAAGTTTTCTGCTCTCCGTCCTAAGTTTCTTAAGCTCCGGAGTCCACCATGGTTGGTGAATTTTTCTCGGTGGCAAGCGCTCAGGACATGAGTTCAGAAATGCTTCCCTAAGATTATCGGTCAATAGACGAACTGAACCTTCCACGTCTCGCACACTGACCGGGGTGTCCCGTTCTGGGCCCGGTATCGTCTGAACAAGACTACGAAATCTGGCCCAGTTTGTCTTCCTAGGATTCCTATATGGAATCATTTCCCTAACAGAAAGATCAACGCTGAAGAGAATCCTATAATGATCAGAGAATGAACATTCTTGTGAAACTCTCCAGTCTTGGACTTCAACAGAGTCGGTATTCGATACCATGGTTACATCAATAACCTCTTCCCTAATCCTATTATAGAATGTTGGCCTATTGCCCCTATTACATATAATCAGATTAGTGGACATTAGGTAATCAAACAGTGACTCACCTCGGTCAGTGCTGCCCCATAAAGAGTGATGAGCATTGGCATCACCCCCCATCACCAGATCATGGCCCTTGGTTATGCCCACCTCGACCAGATTACGGACTGCCTGTGATGGAGGGTTGTCTTCCTCATACGGGAGATACATCGAGGCAAGAAGCAGAGTGGGCATGCCACTGCGCTCAAGTGCCGCCACCGTTAGGTCCCCATTGCTGTAATGAGACATAAGAAAAAGATTAATGCCCTTCCTATACAATATACAGCTTCTGATCTTACCTTCGCACAGCGGAGAGAGAAGCATGAAGTTATTTTTCAAAAATTGCTTTCAAATTGAAGATCTACATATCTTTGTCTTTAATTTCTATGATTTTTATTGTAATTATTTGCCTATTTTATATTACTTTTTGAATGATTTTAAAAGTAACTCAAATCGGCGTAACTGCCCCAAACTTGGGGGATATTCACCCAAAGAGCTAGATACAATTTCAACAAAAAAATTTGTTAATACGGCAAAGTCAATCTTTTAATGGCTGAAATAAATAATTTAGAATAAGTTTTTCAAGTTATGTGATTCTTTTTAATCAATAAATCTCCACTACATTAAAAAAAATAATTTAAAACTATAATATACGGCGCTGTTCTCAGTTCCGAATCCACATAAAAAAATTCTAAAGTGGAACATTTTTGCTGTTTTGTGATTCACATCCACAAAAATTTTTGTGAAATATTCCGTGTATAAATAGCTGGGTGAAAGTAAAAACCAATGCACTTTTCCTATGAAATATTTTTTAAATGATAAAAATAACATTTGTGAACAAAATTTTGAAATGTTTTCTTTGTTTTTTCACTAAAATATTGAAATTTGTAGAACATTTAATACATAAAACGATTATTTTAAAAACTGTCTATAAATTTTAACATTTTCTTTCGGAATCAAAAAAAAGAGGAAGAAGAAAAAATGATTTAATCAAAATTTCAAAGTTTTTTTCATAATTGTTTTTTGTTTATATTTACATCAGCTGTGTTACCAAAGTTTACCCGAAGAAAAAGTCTGGGTAAATTTCTATCATTAGCGCTCTCATTTACCCAATTTTCGAGTACGGGAACGCTTTTGGGTAAATTTCGGTAACTTTGGGTAAATTTCGTTAACTTTAGGTACGTACGGGAACGCACTTAATATTTGAATACCAAAACAGCAAATTTGAGAATATTTCAATTCCATGTGCTTTTAGAAATGATAAGTGATAATGATTCTTCAAAATTACAAAAAACTGAATAAATTTAAGAATGATCACGATTCTTCTAATTTACTAATAAATATATTTTAAAAATATAAAAAAGTCTTATAGAGCATTTTAGGTAGGGATGCACCAACTCTTCGTAGCTCCAGGGGACATCTGGTGATTGTGCCCCAGAGACAGGCACTAACAGAAAATTAATATTTTTTGCACTTTTTAAGCATTTATTAAAATCAAATTATTATTATTTGAAAGCTTAGGATCATAGGTCTGACATAATAAGGTTGTTCACAAGGGGTGTGCTATTTGTTGTATCGTTGTATCGTCCTAACAAAAAACAGAGTTGTTTGAATTTAAATTGAAAAAATACAACATTTGAGAATAGCACGATACAACATTTGTACGTATGTTTAGTGTCCCATATTTGAGTGTGCTAATATTTAGATAGAAAACCCAACAGAAAATCGTACTTAAAGTCAAATAAAAATTTTAACAACTCTGTTTTTCGTTAGGACGATACAACAGATAGCACACCCCTTGTGAATAACCTAAATGAAACATTGTTTTTTCATCACATGATTTGAGGAAGTTATTGCAAAATGTAGTTGCTTTCAATTATTTTTTTGGCACCCCAAAAAACATAAAAACACGTCTGTCTGCGACCACATGTGATGTAAATTCATCAAAGTGGATGTCAAGGAAAGGTAATTGAAAAATGCACAAAATATATTTTTTTCAATTTTATATTTCCCTTAACATCGGAGAAAAATGGGATTAATGTATCATTAGTGTGCCCCACTGGCGAAGGATCCCCCCTCTACCCTACTTCCAAATTGATCCATATGAGTGATTTTTGCAGATATGGAATCATATACACTTCCATATATGTCCTTTTGTGTATATAAAATGACATATACTTCCATATTTGAGTTGTTTTGGCATATATGGAATGTCATATACATACACATAAGCCCATACATGAGTCCTTTTCGGATAAATGGAGTCGTATGTACTTCCATATTTGTCCATATATGACTCTTTTTTGAATATATGAAATTATATATACATATTTCCAAATATTTAAAACATTTATGGCCATATTAGTACATATATGCAGCCATACATGATCATATTCCATCATATATGAAATTTTTTAACCGGGATACTAGTTATATTATACACCACTACGTCGACAGGGTATAATAAGTTTGTATTGCTGTTTGTAACACCAACAGATATTGGACCTAGACCAACCTTTTAGTGTACCGATTGACTCAGAATCACGTTTTGAGTTGATTAAGCTATGTCCGTCCATCTGTCTGTCCATGCAGCCTTGTTTGCACGCAACATAGATAGATAGATTCAAGCAACCTTTGTACCAAATTTCAGCAAAATTGAATTTAGAGGTCCCTAACAAATTTCAAGTTTCTTTAATATTTTGTATGGAAATGGACATATGTACATTAGGGGGGACCTTATTTTTCAACTTGCAATTTAAGGCCGTCCCCCACCTAGAAATGTGCCTTTGGGTATAAAGATACACAATGCAAAAAATTGAGGTGATCGTATAACGGGAACACGTGCCGCATCGGCCCTGAAGTTTGAAATACGATTTACAAGGCGAAAAAATCACTTTTCTGGCTTTTTTTGAAAATACTGCCTCTCAAATAATATTTTTGGAAAATATAACAGAATCATTATCTAGACTGAATTACCTTTCTGGTAATATGTATATAAAAATCTAAAATCGGTTGGAAAATGTTTAAGTAATTGGAATTTCCTCAGTCCATTGTAGCGTTAAATTGATATAAATTATGAAAATCGTAAAAAATAAAATATTTTTTTCAAAAATTTAAAATGTTATACTCTAGTTTAATTTTTAGCATCCACAAATATTCAGATATAAATTTTTGTCTCTCTTGGGTTATGCTTACCTAGTCCCAGGTATGTCCAAAGATGAGATTTTCTACATAAATTTTTCACCCAACCAGCGTTATTTAACATTAAAAATGGGTCAGTTTGACACCGTGCTTTCAGACAGGTTAATTTTGATTTTTTTTTCTAGGAAATGCTTCATCGATATAAAAACGATTTTCGATATCAAATGGCAGTTTTTACATTTTAAAGATTTGGGGTCATTTTGACCCCATGTGCCTAAAAGGGTTAATTTCTAATTTTTTATTACTATGTATAAAATTTAGTGTTAACAGAGTTATTTGGACAAGATGAATGAGGGGTATGTATAGTTGATCTTTTTATTTGGTAAATTAATATTTTTAGTTCGAAGGAAGGAACAGAAATAAGAAAAAAATATTTATATCGTTTAAAACTAATAATATTATAAAAGAATGATCAGTTGGCACCTGATTCTTTTTCTGTAAAAGGAAGGTGTAGTGTGTTTGACAAATCTAAGTTGCAATGTCTTTAGTATATAACTTTAAACCAAGCGTTATAATGCAGGGTTATCGTCCATACATGCTTTACTTATTAGTGGGAATATGCTTAGTATGCATATCCGCAATAAATACATTATTATAATAATTATAAGTCAGATTATAATTACAGAACCAATGTAGGTTGTAATTGAGAAGATTTTTGTAAAGAATTTTTGGGTCCATACTTGTGAAACATTTTATAACACTTATGAAACCCTGCTTTCACCGGTCACGGGACAGGTGCTCGCATCACAACTGACCCCTGTTTTCCCGCAGTGTAGCTACAAAATTTTCGCTTCATCGTTATGAAATACAATGAAATTTGTGAAGTTTTTCATAAATATGATGAACGTTCTGCGCGAGTGCTCTAGAAAACGGCTTTAAAACTTCAATATATTTAAATATTATTGTCGAATATCTGGGACAACATATTGATTCTGCGCCAAATGAACTGCTAATTTTTTGAGGCCAAGAAGCCCATTTCGGATACCATGTTCTGAAGTGAACGTGCATGAACACAGCGGAGGGGACAAGGTCTGGACTATAAGGCGGGTGAGGCAAGACTTCCCAACTACTATTTTCTAAATAGTTTTTAACCGGTCAACATGTGGCTGAGCGTTATTATGATGGAATATTACAGCTTCATGTCTGGTCGCATATTCCGAATTTTTGGCATATGCTAGCTTCAAACGAATCATTTGTGTTCGGTGCAGTTCCCTGTGATCGCCTGGTCCAATTTCAGCAGCTGATAATAGATGCGACCCTTCTGGTCCCACCAAGGTCTAACCTGGAAGGTCTGTGCCTTCCGTGTCCAAATCACCACTTCTGAACCGCACAAACCATCTCTCCCACGTTGAAATCGATCGAATATATTCAGGATAAGCTTCGACGAGCAATGGATGTGGTTCAGCTGCACTTTTCTTCAAATTGAAGTAGTATAGCAAAACTTTCTGCAAATTATGGTTTGTTGGCATAAAATTCAACATTTTCGAAGCAAAGAAAAACTTGTTGTTTACACTATTTCGTTCAATGACTAAGTAAGAATAAATGATAGATGTTTACCCTCTAAAATGCCATAAGTTATTTAAGTCACAAACCATGTGTAAAAGTTACTCCGTCTGTTGTAAATCCCATATATTTAAGTTATACACCCAATAAACATACTATTTTATTAAAATTGTCTTTTTTAAATTAATTTTCAGTATTGTCTGTTCCGCTATCCCCAACGGAAGTTCCTCAGGATGATGAAGATGAAGACGATGATTGGGATGATGAATCCTCAGAAGCCGATGATGACGGGCGAGTCTATAAAAATCCACGCAATTCTCCATCATCCGATTGTCCTCGAGATGAAGAACAAGCTACGTTACTTGGCCAGAAGTGCTTGAGAAAATGTTCTTCAGACGAAGACTGCAAAAGTAAGAAGAAAAAGTGCTTGTGTGATGGTGTATGCGGAATGTCCTGTATAAAACCCGGTAAATATTGGATTATTTAAACTTATTTATTTAATTTTGACTCTAAGTTAATGTATCTGCACTCAGACCGAGAATGTCCAGAACTTGCTCAACCATCATTGGGTCAGGTAACGGTAGGAGGTCGACACTTCGGGGCTAGAGCTTCCTATTCATGTCCCCATGGTTATCATGTGGTTGGTTTACAAAGTCGTTTATGTCAAGCTGATGGAAACTGGGCTGGTGCTGAACCAGCCTGCAAACAAAACAGTATGGATGCACGAAATTTTATACAATTCATTATTCAGTCCATATATCTTTATGCATTTACGTTATATTATCATTTCAGTTTATTGCCTAAAACCACCCCAAATTGAACATGCTCGTAACTCGGCACTTCCTGAACAAGAAACTTTTGATTTGGACTCCACCGTACAGTATCATTGTCATACTGGATACGTAACAAATGGATTTCCACGTGCCAAATGCTTAGCTATTGATGGCCAAGCTAGTTGGTATGGACCTGATATACAGTGTGAACGTAAGCTTTTTAGAATATTTTCTGCATGACTGTTTGCTAAACTTAATTTTTACAGCTCGTTCTTGTGGCCAACCTCCGGATCCTGCTAACGGCTGGCATTCCGGTGAATGTTATACATATGGTTGTAAGATAACCTACAATTGTGGCACTGGTTATGAGTTGGTTGGAAAGCATGAACGCACTTGCCAATCGGATGGTTCTTGGACGCCAAAGGAATTACCAACATGTGTCTGTAAGTAAATTTACGTACAGATATTTTGCCAGCAATACAGCTTAATCTTATTCCGTAACTTGTTGCTCATTCTGTTAACGTCTGCTATGTAAGTGAACATTTGACACACGTTAACAAAATGAATAAAAGAGTTATTGAAAAAGTGACAAACAGTAAAAATATTTACTCCTGTATACATACATACATATCTATTTTTACAATGAAATTTATATAACTGCATTTTTTTTTACTTTTACTTTTTATGTTTTAAAAGCAAATAGCGATACAAATTCGACTTCCGTCGTGACAAAAGAGTAAAAGTCTCCTCTTACACAGTTAGTATTAAGATATATGAACGAAGATTCCCCACTGTTTTTGTCGTCTCCCTCTATTTGTTTCCCTGCTCTCTTGGTTTTCTTCTGTTATTCAATTTATTGAAGTGTTGAGAAAATATCTGCAAAAACTATAAAATATAGCGATTAATTAGATTTACAGTTAAAATTTGTTGTTAAACTGTTATGTGAATAAAATAAAGTTACCGCAAATTATGCAATTGTTGTTTTATTAAATTATTATTTTTTTCAAATTTCATTTCATTTGCTGTTTTATTAAATTTTTATTTTTCCAATTCCATTTGAAAAGCATTTACCAGTCAAAACATTGTCAACATAATTGCGGTAACTTTGGCGCACACTCATTTTACTATAACCCTACGGGGACCTATCCCGTGACCAGTCAACCAAGGGCATATCACTGAATTGGTACACATATGCAGAGAAAAGAGTAAATTTGTTTAAATTTTCCACATTTGCTTCAATAAAATTTAAACAGAAATTTCATTTTTATAGTACCCTATCAAAAAAACATTATATATAGCCATATCCCATTTGATATAGGTCGACATTTAATCTTATCCAAGTTCATCTCAAAATTGGGGTATCCAGTAATATTCAATTAGATCCCTCAAATAGATTACAGTATTAAATTAGATCCAAATAGATCTCCAAATTGGGAGATCCAATAATATAAAATTGAGATCCTGATAGATCCCAAAATATCCCATAGGATTAATTTACATCCAATTAGATACAAATGGATAGGCTAATTTTGGCAGATCGAATTAAATACTATTAATTGAAAATATAAATTGTGTCAACAGCAACAATATGGTATAATCTTTTTAAGATCTGTTAATAAAAAATATTTATCAGTAAATCAAATTGAGTTAAAAAGAGTAAAAAAAGATGTTTTTGTGCCCGAGCTGGGATTCGATAATAGGACCTCAGTCACATATATAATTATGTGTGGGGTTATATATGACAATATATAATTACATGTTAAAATATTATTAATCCCAAGTTGCAGTAAATATAACTTTCAGGTGCTATTGGCAAAAAATGGGTAAATTTTTTTAAGATCTGTAAAAAAAAATATTTACAAGTTATTGAGTTAAAAAAGTAAAAAAAAAAAAATTTTTTGTCCCCGGTCACAAATGTCTTGGTGCTATGCGCAAGACCTAGGAAGAGTTTGAGGACAGTCCCCAAACTAACCAAATGTCTCCATACTAAACACTTGATCGAAAAACTGTCCCCCGTAGCATGCGCTGTGCATACATATATCATTATATCTCAAAATATATGGCTTATATGCCACCATATGTGATCATATATTATGATATATATGACCATTTATTATTATATATGACAAAAGATATGTCATATCGCATTATGTATATCATATATGGTTGGTATCTAATTTTATAAAAGACAATATACAAAAATATATGGTTATATATATTTCTATATATGCCTATATATGAATTTTTGTTGTTTCTTTTTCTTCATTTGGGGCTTATGGGCCTAAGGACAAATTTTTACTTTTAAAAGTGTAAATAATGCATGCGGGTGAAGTTTTCAAGAAATTTCTAATATTTATCCTATTGTAACAAAGAAAAGTTTTGGGCCATGTAATAGACAATTCCAGAAAAACGTTAACTTTTATCGACGAGCATAGAATCGCAAGAGTATGCGTGCATCTCATCTTCTGTTAACTGGCTCTGGCCGATATTTCAAGAAGTGAGTTAAGTTTTATATTAAAATTTTAATTAATATTTAAAATCGTTCCAATAAATAAGCAAAATATGAAAAAAATATAATATTGTACAAAAGCTGAACCCATTAACTGCAATTTAACTTATTGTAATGTCAGACAGAGCTAGTGAGAGAGCAGTTACCAGTAATTGAGCGGTTTGCATAGAGCCTGCTTTTATGAACTGATACTGATTTATTTTTTCAATAATCTTTTAAACTCTCTTTTAATAAGTTAACAGCAGATGGATTAACAGCTGTATATTTGGGACACTCTATATCAGTGTTATCAAGAACGATTTTGACAGTTTTTCAACGTATTCCGGCTTTCTTATCTCAAAATTGTTCGAGATATCATTGATAGGAATGCAGCACAAACACAGCTAATATTAACTACTAGTGCTGGTAAAAATATGAGTAGTTGGTATCGAGTATCGAGTATTTGGCTTTTTTTTGGGTACTCGATACTCAAAACTACTACTCGATATTTTCAGAGTTGCATTTTGGACAGAAAATATATAAAAATGTGACTCCGCTAAAATATTTACTACAAAAATGTGACTCTGCTAAAATATTTGTCACAAAACTACAACTCTGCTAAAAGAAAAAAATCAGAAGTAAAATATTTAAAATTATATGTTAAAAAAACTATGAAAAACGCAATGAATAATTGATGAAAAAGTTTATAAATATATTTATAAATTTAAATATTGAATTACCACAAACATTTCCAAAGAATTTTAATAAAAAGTTTTAAAAAATTTCAAATTTAAAAACCGTTAAAAGTATCGAGTAGTATCGAGTATCCAAATCAAAAATTGAAAAGTAACCGAATTTACCAGCACTATTAACTACCTTTGCAACAGTTAGCCTTCAAGTATTCAAAACAGGCTTGCCAGATACTTTTTTTCGTTGTCCCCAAACAAATCTAAAAATATCCCCAACTAGAAAAAATTTTGAAAAAGGTAGTAGAGCTTATTTAATTTGCTTAAAATGAACATTATCCGCATAAAAAGTACAATTAAATATAAAAAATAGCACTAACAATAACTGTTTTTAAAAATTCTTGGATTGCTTTTGTATAAATGTCTACACCTTTTGCAATTGTAATTCAGAAAATATCAATTGAAATTCTGAATTTCCATTTGAAATTCAGAAAACATCAATTGAAATTCAGAATTTCCATTTGAAATTCAGAAAACATCGATTGAAATTCAGATTTTCCATTTGAAATTCAGAAAATATCAATTGAAATTCAGAAAATATCATTTGAAATTCGGAAAATGTCAATTGAAATTCAGAAAATATCATTTGAAATTTAGAAAATATCAATTGATATTCAGAAAATATCATTTGAAGTTCAGAAAATATCAATTGAAATTCAGAAATTATCAATTGAAATTCAGAAAATATCAATTGAAATTTAGAAATCGTCATTTGAAATTCAGAAAATATCAATTGAAATTCAGAAATCGTCATTTGAAATTCAGAAAATGTCAATTCAAATTTAGAAAATATCAATTGAAATTCAGAAAATATCAATTGAAATTCAGAAATCGTCATTTGAAATTCAGAAAATATCAATTGAAATTCAGAAATCGTCATTTGAAATTCAGAAAATATCAATAGAAATTCGGAAAATATCATTTTAAATTCAGAAAATATCATTTGAAATTCAGAAAATATCATTTGAAATTCAGAAAATATCAATTGAAATTCATAAAAATGTAAACAGAATTTTTTATAGAATCCGGCCAGGTGGATAATGTTATACCCTATAAAAAATTTATATATGGATTTCATCAAAATACGTTTGATTAACAAGTGGGCGTAAAATTAATTTTACTTACGCGAGTGAGAATTATTTAAAATTTATGTGCCTCAATGATTTTAGGTAGACTAATTTCTTTCTTGTTACGAATTATAGCTCCAAAATGTAAGGCCGAAATTTAAAGCCAAATAATAGTCTTTAATATCAGCGTTACGTTTTAATGTCTAATTGAGCCATAATTCGTTACAAGAAAGAAATTAGTCTACATAAAAACATTGAGGCACCCAAATTTTAAATATTATTCACTCGCGTGAGTACAATGAATTTTACTTATTTTGATAAAACTCATATATAAATTTTTTATAGGGGATAACATTATCTACCTGGACAGATTCTTTTAAAAAATCTGTTTACATTTTTCTGAATTTCAATTGATGTTTTCTGAATTTCAATTGATATTTTATGAATTTCTAATGATGATTTCTGAATTTCAATTTATATTTTCTGAATTTCAAATGACGATTTCTGAATTTCAATTGATATTTTCTGAATTTCAAATGACGATTTCTGAATTTCTAGTGATATTTTCTGAATTTCAAATGACGATTTGAGAATTTCAATTGATATTTTCTGAATTTCAATTGATTTTTCTGAATTTCAATTGATATTTTCTGAATTTCAAATGACGATTTCTGAATTTCAATTGATATTTTCTGAATTTCAAATTACAATTTCTGAATTACAATTGATATTTTTTGAACTTCAAATGACGGTTTCTGAATTTCAATTGATATTTTCTGAATTTCAAATGATATTTTCTGAATTTTAAATGACTATTTCTTAATTTCAATTGATATTTTCTGAATTTCAAATGACATTTTCTGAATTTCAAATGGAAATTCTGAATTTCAATTGATCTTTTCTGAATTTCAAATGGAAATTCTGAATTTCAATTGATATTTTCTGAATTTCAAATGGAAATTCTGAATTTCAATGGATATTTTCTGAATTACAATTACAAAAGGTGTAGAAAAATTTTCAGAATTTAGGGACTTTTACGAAGAAAACCTTAAATTTTTATTGCGTTATATAAACAAACCAATCGAACTCTAAACATATTTTACTTTGAAATTTTCAAGAATTTAGGCCATTTTTAAAAAATTTTTAAATTTGAATTTTTCAAGTTTGTCTGTTAAATACAATAAACTTTTATCCAGGTCTCCCATGGTCCTGATGAATGGCAACACCGGTTTTTATGCAACAGATGGCGCTGACTGCTGTTTTGTTTTTTCTGGCAATACTGTTTCATTTTATTGGGGAGCAGCGTTGCACAAAAAGTTTTAGCTTATTCCCATTTCAAATGTTTAAATCCCCAATGTTATACCCAATTAATTTTAATTTAAACAAAAACTCAAAAAAAGGAGCTAAGTTAGCATCGCTCTTAAGTTCAGAAAATTATTAAGAAATGAGTGATCAAATTAAATAAAATTTAATATTTTACCAAGAAATATTTAAGTTTTCACTCGAACTTTAAAGGCCTCAAATCTTTGTTAAAATTGTGAAACTAAAAAAATTTTATTATACGAAAGACAAATCACAATTAAGCTGAAATGTCACCGTTTCAAAATAAAACTCGTATACTCAATTTTCAAGAGAAAAAATTCTACACAATTTTCACACGAACGTCATTATGGTGAAGTTTTTTTCTAAAATTTGTAAGTCTAGTAAGGTGTAAGTTCTAGGGCTCGTAAACTCTTTTGAACATTAAGTTTGCATAAGTCGAGTTTACTCGATTCAGAAGGTACATAAGAGGTTATATGAAAACCCCTAGTACTTTTTGAGCCTACACAAAATTTATTTAATTAATTATTGAGCTTGGTTGCTTTTTGTTATTTCACGATTTATAAATATTTGGAAAACATTTCTCCAATAATTCAAATATTTTGTAGAAATTTTTAAATTCTTTAACAGACCTAATTTGATCGACTTTAATTAGAAATAATACGCATGTAATGTATACCAAAATTCTTCTTATTTTGGGCCTAAAACTAAATCTTTTAAAATTTACAAATTTTTTAATTTGTAACCAAAACGAAGTCGAAATCCCTAATTTGGACCCAAAACCCCTTACCAAAGAATTCTATAAAACCTCATTTGACATAAAAAAATCCTCCTTTGAGAAAATTTCCCAAAATAAAATCCTCCTTTGACAAAATTTCCCACATGCTAGTGACATCTACAGTTTGTTTACAAAATTATCAATGTTGCATCTCTATATTATATGTCTCTCTTTTTATCCACAATCGATATGATGTTTTTTTCTATAAACAATATTTTAAATTCTGGGACATTAATCATATAAAACTCTCAGGCAAAAAGCATTTATTTATGTTAAAAATATTTAAATTAATACAGAAAATCAATAAAAGGGTGAATTTGTTACTTTCTTTGAAATTATGCGAACAAACTTTTTTTTTTTTTAATATATTTGTATTTATTGAATCTTTCTCTTAAAGAAAATAACAATAAGTTTTCAAATCTTAAATACTACCTTATACTAATTGTACCAGACCAATGCAAGTTTCCAACTAAATGATAATAATAATAATGTGACTGATGTTTTCTGAAAAGTATACAAATTTAATATAATCTTCAAAATTTATGAAGAATTTTAAATATCCCTAAAAAATCCCCAAAACATATTTTATATCCCCAAAAAAAATCCCCTGTCCCCAAATGAAAATTTTTGTCCCCAAGACCAACAAAAAATCAACAAATTTGGGGACAATACCCCAAGTCTGGCCAGCCTGATTCAAAACCAAAAGTGGTTTCCTCTAGTACTGATATACACTCACGATTTAAAAAACTAAAAAAAATTATAGAAACGAACAAGCTTTTTCCCTTCGATTAGCTAATGTATCATAAATATGTAGCCAATTTTATGAACGAATGCCGATCATACTCGTAGGAGAAATATACAATAGCTTAGGTATCTACAGCTGCGAAAAAAAAAATAGCACCAATTAAAGTTTTTCTAATTTTATCCCCGTTGCTTTTATTTTTAAAGATCAAAATAATGACTAAATTGTCCCCGAAGTACTGGAAGATATTCCAGAAAATTGTAGAAAATTTTAGTGTAACGTTTGTTTTTTAACTTTGCTACCCGTTCTAAGTAGGCGTGGCTTTTAATGAAAAATCATCGATATCGAGCTTTCATCAAATTATATAGTAAAATTTAGCGAGTACTGATCGGATCTGCACAAACTAAATATTGTTGAAAATTCTATAAAATTTCCTTAAATCTTGCATTATTTTTATTCACAAATGGCGGCCAGATTTAAAATGACACCGGTTTAAATATGAGTAAATTTTTCTTTGTTTTTAGCGATTTTAAAATAAAGTTAACAACAATGAAATTTTAAAGCGAATGTTATTATGATATGCTTACCACGATATAACAGATCAGTCAGACTTTTTTTTTACATTATAGTATAAAGCATTTCATATTAAAATCTCAGTGTTGTTAACTTTATTTTAAAATCGCTAAAAACAAAGAAAAATTTACTCATATTTAAACCGGTGTCATTTTAAATCTGGCCGCCATTTGTGAATAAAAATAATGCAAGATTTAAGGAAATTTTATAGAATTTTCAACAATATTTAGTTTGTGCAGATCCGATCAGTACTCGCTAAATTTTACTATATAATTTGATGAAAGCTCGATATCGATGATTTTTCATTAAAAGCCACGCCTACTTAGAACGGGTAGCAAAGTTAAAAAACAAACGTTACACTAAAATTTTCTACAATTTTCTGGAATATCTTCCAGTACTTCGGGGACAATTTAATCATTATTTTGATCTTTAAAAATAAAAGCAACGGGGAAAAAATTAGAAAAAACTTTAATTGGTGCTATTTTTTTTTCGCAGCTGTATATATGTGACCTTCTCCGAGAAAAGGGACCTAGTGTGTGAAAATGAAGTTTTGAGAAGAACGCATTTAAAGTTAAATTAAAAATAAAATTTTAATGTTTTTCTCATTTTTATCGGAACCCGTTTTTTGAAACACTAGGTCCCTTTTCTCGGAGAAGGTCACATATATTTAATTGATGTGCCATCAACCAGTAAAAATTTGTATGGTGTTAATGGTTTAAAAAAAATTTTACAGTTTTTAAAATTTCTTATAATTAACCCTCTTGTAATTAACCTTCTAATGCCCAAGGCTGTCAAAAAGCTGTCTTTAGATCTTAAATAGTTTATGGCCAAATATAATTTTTTTAAATACACACAGAAAACAGATTCGTAGTTCCAGCCGAATTTTTCGCCAACCGAATTTTTGTAGTTCCGGATACAATCACTTTTATTTATTTTTAATACCGTTGTAATAACCGAAATATATTTACAATTTTTAAATTTTTGTTGTGTTAGTAGATTACTTTAATATTTGTGGATTATAAATTCTATAAATAGAATAACAAGTTCCACAAAATTTATTTAAAAACTAAAATTTTTTTTGTCGCTAACTGGGATAGAACCAGCGACCTTGTCAGACCATTACTTTTTCTCTAAGCTAAGCTCTATTTAAATTTTTTTAGTCAAATTTCAAATTTGAATTTCTTCAGGTCTGAATATTTTGTCTATAAGAAAATTATATCAACAGCAGAAAATCCATTGTGGTTTCTAATTTGAATCAATAAAAAAATTAACAAAAAAAATACAATGCCTTGGTTGAGGTTCCAACTCAGATCTTTAATTCTCTACCCCCTGCGCCACAGATACTTATATTTAGTTGTTGTCCAACTTCGAATTTAAATATGCATATGTATGAAACGAAAAATGTGATACATTCCACAATTTTATTATGATAAATAAAATTTCTGTTCCTAGTTTCAATATGGTTAAAGCTACTAAAGTTGAAAAAAAGATTTTAATTGATTGGAAAAACTTATACTTGGATGGAGTGGTCGATTTTATTGAAACACAATTGATACTAGATTTTTGCTGCCGATAGTTTACTCAAATGACTAAATCTTCGATAAATTGGTGGTTGTTGGTATTGAAGGTAATGTAGAAGTTAGTATTTTTTCAATATTGGTTAGAAAAGCCAATATTTTGTATAACGTGTAGGGTTTTCTTTTCCCGGACTTTTTCATTTCCCGGGACAGCGGGATTTTTTTCGGAATTTCCCGGGATCCCGGGAATTCCCGCTCGTTAGAAAATATATAAATTCGACATATATTGTACTTGAAAAACTACTTTTTGGTTAAACACCGTTCGACAAAGTTTATCTTTTGGTTGTATCCATGAGAAAATGTTCTGAACGGAGGGCTCTTTTTCCACTTTTTCCAGGTCAATTCGTTTAACAATTTAAATCGTGAATTAGTATTTATGTAATATATTTATTTGGAAGGCCGTTAATTAAAAAAAAAAACTTTTAGTAATATATTAACTAAATATTAATTTCGGGGTTTAAGCTGTTAAACGAATTGATATAGAAAAGTGAAAGAAACGGTTATATTATTTTGATCCCTTTTTTCAGGATATATTGGAATTGTTAATGGGTGCAAACTTGTGTCGGACCAGTTTTATAGTCAGAACTAAAATCAATTTTTTGCTTAAATATTTCTTATACATGATATCCAAAAATTTCTATTTCTAGATATTTTGTTTTTTTCTATGCAGATTTTCAGAAGTATCCGTCGAATTAATTTTATAAAAAAGTTTAAAAGTGAGCATTTTTCACAAAAATTTTTAGGCAAATTCGCCTAATTGTTTTATAAAAGTAGACACTAAAATATTAAATAGTTTCATAACTTTAATTAGTTTTCTTGAATAGAAATTTTTTATGCCACAACTCCTTAAAAAGAAATTATTTAATTTTCATATTTAGTTGCATTTTAAATTAGCATATAAAAAATTCAAAATAATTTGAAAAAGCATAAAAAATATATTTAAAATAAAGGATTAGCAATTGAACTTTAAATGAAATTATTTGAAGTAAAAGAAACTCAAAATATGTTAATTGAAAATACGAAAAAATTACTATTTTTTAACTTTAATCCCTAGTTTATTGGAGGTATTTGGAACTGAAATAATGATGTTGAAATATTGTATAAGGCTGGTTGACACTATAAGATTTTCGGTACGATTTTACTTCAGTACACGTGCAAAACATATAGGCAAGGTTGCAAAATCTTTCCGAGAAAACAGCCTATATAAATATTGCTTTATTTGAACAAATATCATCATCTTAAAGAAGAAAAAATTCCCGAAGGACAAGTATTTTAGTTTGTAAATTTGGTAATTGCTAATATAATATTTTTCGGTTTAACTAAACCAAATTCAATTGGCATTCAAAAACAATTTGACTTAATTCAGTTTATTAAATTTTAAACCGTATTTTTTAATTTAAAATATTCTTTATTTAAATTAATTTAAAAAAATCAATGCTTTAAATTTAAATAAAGTTTCTAAGATTGAAATAAAACCAGCTAAAACTACTGTAAAAGACTAAAAACAAAATCCCGGGAAATCCCGCATAAAATTCCCGGGATTGCGGGATTCAAAAAAGAGCGGTATTCCCGGGAATTCTCGGGACATAAACCCTAATAACGTGACAGTGTTTTGGTTTATCGTATATATTTTCTGTTCACAAATAAATTTAACTTTCCTGATAATGAATTTTAAATAACTGCAATTAAAATTATTGAATAACTAAAAAATTTCGTTGGTTTCGATAGAATTTCAACCAATTTATTTTCTGTGTGTAGTTATCGACAGAAAACATAATGAACTAGGTTTTTGCATTCAAACTTTTTTGAATAAGGAACGACTTTCAAGCGAGAAGGATATAAACTTAAAATTTCGTAAATTAAAAAAAAAATAGTTTTTACAACAGTAAAAATATTTGAAAAATCGACAAAAATACATTTACGATCTGCCATACATTATAGATACCCTACGGGGAAAGAGACCGGTCCCAGATGACACGCAGGATAGGTCCCAAGGGGGCGGAAACCGGTCGTTGATCGGTCTTTTTGTTTGAAAGAGACATATCACTTTAACATGGCGTTGTCATTGGAAATGACCAATTGCCACAGTTTAGACACCTTGTGACAGTAAGGTGGTGTGTCTAAAAATAGTTTTTCAAATAAACTAATAAAAAATTAAGAATTAAAAATAATCTACTTGGCGTCGAAGTAGGGCTCGATAACACAACCTCCTGCTTGTAAAGCAAACGCTCTACCGTCTGAGCTAATGTTGCTTATGCGTGATGGCTGGCTAATGGTAAAGTTCCCAGCAAAACCTTGGTAATGACTGGTCATTACTACATGCATTACTTAGATCTCATATCTCATTACCCGTTGAATTACTTTTAAACTGAATGTAATGGGTTACCGATAATTATACCCCACACATTACTATTTCACAATAGCTGAAACCAATAATATATGTTCTAAATCATTAAAAACCATAACTATGGCGTAGCCTAGTGGTTATCGTTTTTGCCTGACAGACATGAGGATCGCTGCTCAACTCGTGTTAGCTTCCATTGTTGTTTTTTTTTTTTGTAATTTATATTAAACATCTATTTATAGAAATGTTGATGTTCATTAAGCAGTATTTAATAACAACAAGTTTTGTGGAAAATAGACATGTATAACAGTTGCCACAATAAATGTGTACATAAGTTAAAGCAATAAAAATCATAGTGATGTCGTGGTCTAATGGTTAGAGTGTTTGCCTGACAATCGTGGGGTACGCTGATCAATACGTGTCAGCTCCTATTGGTTTTTAAATTTTTATATTTTTTTAAATCTATATTCAACATCTATTTATAGAACAGCTGATAAACTACTTACAGGTAACATCAGTGTAATGACTTTCCTCCAATGACATCACCATGTTAAAATAAGTAGTTTAGTAATTAAAAGGTAACTAGTGAACACTTAAGATTTCAATACCTAAAACTCATTACATGGTAATGAAAGGTTTTGCTGGGTTATATATTTTTCGTTTCTCTTCAAATAAAAGAGAAAAAGAAAAAACAAACACTACAAGCAAATAAAAAAAATTGAAAAGAAAACAACACTAACACACACACAAATATAGTGGAAGTGCCTTCAGTATGCCCCCGATTGACCAGTCACGGAATAGGTCCTTTAATGGCAGTTGACTCGTTTTTTGCGTTGGCCATAATTAAATTAAAAAATCAATTAAAAATTTGAAAATTACCTCAAAAACTCTGATAATATAAATAAAAATTTTAAAAATTGCCCTTAAGTTAAAAGGAAAATTACATGAAATACCAATTGTTAAAACTGTAACAAAACTTAAAATTTTTTAGCAAAAAATTAAAAAAATTTAAAATAAGAGCTAAAATAAGCAAATCGTAAAAAAATAAAGTTCAAAATAAATAAAAGAGTAAAACAAAAAAAAAATATTTTAAAAAATATGCCGCGAATTTTGTTTTTTATTTCGGTATCGGTCAAGTTTTTTTAAAAGCAACAGTGAAAATAACGGATCAGAAAATACTTAGAAAATTAATTCATTTTCTATTGTTCATATTTGTACTAATTTAGTAATATGCCTTCGGTTGACCGGTCACGGGATAGGTCCTTGGAGGGCAATTGACTCCTCATTCCCCGTAGGGTAATAACAAACAATTACTTTATAGTAAAACCCGAAAACATTTGACTATTGGATTTCTTGATTCGTATTCAAGCTTTATTTTGCTACATCGTCTAAATAAAGCGATAAATTAAAATTTTAATGTTTGTTCCATAGTAGGGTTTCAATGCCAAATATATAGTTTAAACAGGGGGTATCCATTAAGGTGTTTTAAGAGCCTATAGTTTCCTAAAAAACTTCACACACGAATGAGAGGAAAAATACAAGGAATTTGAAGAAATTTAACAGCGAAGGAGATAAAATGGAGAAAGTCGGGAAAACAATAAATTTAATGAAAACGCTTTTACAAGCAAAAAAACAAAAGTGAAAACAATAAAAAAATAATTAAAATCAAATGATTTATTATTTATTTCATTCTTTTTGTTACCTCTTTAATCAGTAATCATAAGAAACAAGTAAAAAAGTGCACAGTTAACTTTTTCATTTTCCTTTTGTTTTTCTTATTCTTCACGGGAATTAACAAGATCACAATCCATATAAACTTTAAGGGAACCAAAGAGTGTACTTTTTTGGTTCGGGAACTCTTTAGCCTTTACCCTCTTTGGTTTAAATATTATCCCGCCCTCAATACGAAAGCGGAACGTTCCTTAAAAGAGATTTTTTCGCGAGGCATACATAATTCTAAGTTACCCAAAGTGTAGCGTTATCAAAATACTTTAAAAAAATCCGCGATAAAACATTAATTTTTTCGTAAATTTTTTTAAATTGCAAAATTGACTTACCTATTTCGTATTAACGTTTTTTCACGTTAGAAATAAATTGGTATTTCAAGTAAGTATGTGGGATTGATTACAGTAAAGCATTTAACGGTTTGCACATAAAAATTTGCACCATTCATTTACTTTTATCTCCAAGTTTTTAAAGCGATTTTTAATATTTTTTCACATATTTTAAAAGAATAAGTTTGAGAAATACTTAATAGTGCAATTTAATCATCATTTCGACCCAGCATTGGTCGAAAATAATGAGTTTTTGAACAAAATTTAATATTTTTGAATGTTGCAAAAAAAGTCATGCCACTTAGATATATTTTTTTAAATTTTAAACCAAAGGATGCAAAGGATTTGCCTCTAAATTTCCCTCCCCCCGATCAAGAACATCGATAGGGAAGCAAATTTTGTGGGAAAAGTAATATTTTCAAAAGCATTATTTTATTTGTAAAAAAAAAAATATATAAAAATTATATATTTTTGTAAAATTTGATTTTTTTAATTAAAAAATAAACAATTTTTATACGTTAAAACGTCAAAGTTCTATGTAATATTTTGAAATAAAATTAGTTGTAATTTTTTTTTTGTTTTTACCGAGGTGCTCAGTATTTTAAATTGTTTTTAATACTTTTTTATATATTAATCAGGGTTCGTATTTGCACGCACATGTGCATGTGCAATTTGTGTTTATACTTCGCACATGCACATGTGCATGGTCAAATTTTTGTTTATACTTCGCACTTGCACATGTGCATGTGCGCATTTGACTTTATACTTTGCACTTGCACATGTGCATTAGAGTGGGCCGAACTTTGCCGAATTGCGAATTTCAAAAACGGGGTTGCGGAAAAGTTGTGTATGCGTCCACTAACCTGTAAAAAATAAAAATTTTGAAAATCGGTTCCCGTTCAAGGTCCCCGCAAAGCGGTTGAAATTTCTAAATTTCGGAAAGTTTAAAAAAAATCCTTAAATTTTGTTAAAAAATATTTGTTGTTGTGATATATTATTTCTAATAAATTATAGTTCTCTGAATCAAGAAAAAATAAAAATTTTTTAATCGGCCGAAGGGGTTCTGAAATATTGCTACTTGAATTTTGCTGAAAAACACGTTTTTTCATTTTTCAGTCGAGCCTTCAAAAAGTTAGTCTAAAAATGTTTTTAATTTTTTTCATTTTCAAATCTACTATCTATATAAAATTGTCTTTCATTTGAGTGTAAAAAAGTTTAAAAATGTTGAAGGGTATTCCAAGGACGGTGCGACAAAAGTTGTAAAAATTTTCACAGTCAAAAGTGATTGTTTTTTGTGATCACTGTTTTTTTTATTAAGTGATCAGAGATTTTACCCATTTATTGTTTTGGATCAACATAAAATAACATTTTTATCACCATCTTTTTAATAATTTTGGGTATTTTGATAATAAATATAAAATAGCATGATCGGATCTCGAGATTTGGGACACAATGCTCGAAAAGTATCCTCTTTTTTGTACACACAATGTTCGAAAAGTATCCTACTTTATATTTTTTGTTGTATTAAAAGAATATTTTTGCATAAAATTAACTAGTTTTAAATAGTTTTTTTAGCATATATTTAAATAGTTTTTTTGTAAGTTTTGAAAAATATTTTATACACCGTGCCATAAAAGTATATATAAAAAAATATAATTGAATAGAACTTAATACATTAGTGTTTAGCAAATATTAAAAAAATTAAATTGCGTGCTCGGAGTTAAAATTTTGTAACACAATGTTCGAAAAGTATGCACTTTTTGTCCACACAATATATACAAAATATTCTACTTTATATTTTTTGTTGTAGTAAGAGAATATTTTAGAATAAAATTAAACACTTAATAGTTTCTACATAAAAGTTTTGTAAAATTTTTTATACACTGTGCCACAAAAGTATAAGTAAAACACATTTCGAACATTGTATGGATAAAAAATAGGATACTTTACGAACATTGTTTTACAAAATTTTGAATCCAAGCACGCAGTTTAATTTTTATGATATTTACTAAAAACTAATGTATTAAGTTATAAATAATTACATTTTTGTATATGTATATACTTTTGTGGCACAGTGTATAAAATATTTTTCAAAACTTTTACAAAAAAACTATTAGGTATTTAATTTTATTCTGAAATATTATTTTAATACAACAAAAAATATAAAGTGGGATACTTTTCGAACATTGTGTGGACAAAAAAGAGGATACTTTTCGAGCATTGTGTCCCAAATCTCGAGATCCGATCATTTTATTTTATATTTATTATCAAAACACCCAAAATTATTAAAAAAGATGGACCAGTCATAAAAATGTTATTTTATGTTGATCCAAAACAATAAATGGGTAAAATCTCCGATCACTTAATAAAAAAACAGTGATCACAAAAAACAATCACTTTTGACTGTGAAAATTTAACAACTTTTGTCGCACCGTCCTTGGAATACCCTTCAACATTTTTAAACTTTTTTACACTCAAATGAAAGACAATTTTATATAGATAGTAGATTTGAAAATGAAAAAAATTAAAATCTTTTTTAGACTAACTTTTTGAAGGCTCGACTGAAAAATGAAAAAACGTGTTTTTCAGCAAAATTCAAGTAGCAATATTTCGGAACCCGATTAAAAAATTTTTATTTTTTTTTGATTCAGCGAACTATAATTTATTAGAAATAATATATCACAACAACAAATATTTTTTAACAAAATTTAAGGATTTTTTTTTAAACTTTCCGAAATTTCGAAATTTCAACCGATTTGCGGGGACGTTGAACGTGAACCGATTTTCAAAATTATTATTTTTTACAAGTTAGTGGACGCGTACACAACTTTTCCGCACCCCCAATTTTGAAATTCGCAATTCGGCAAAGTTCGGCCCACTCTAATGTGCATGTGCGAAAATATTGTATTCGCACATTCACATCAAAATGTGCATATGCGAATGCTATCCGCACATGCACATCTCGATGTGCTATGTGCGAATACAAATTCGCACATGTGCAAGTGCAGACTGGTACTTCACATTACACATCAAGATGTGTATGTGCAAAATGTCCACACATGTGCGCGCACATGGATGCAAAAAATCGCTTAAATTGAAAAAAGTTTCAATACTCATGTGAAAATCGAAATATATATGAATATACATGATCATACATTGACTATTATATGATCATGCATAGTCGTACATGATCATATACGTCAATGCATAGGTCAATGTATGACCATACATGATCTCATATATTTCCATATATCTTCGGATCCGAAATTTGAAAAATTTTAAATTTTTGTAAAAATTTTGAAAAAATCGTCATAACTTGAAAAAATCGTCAATATTTGAAAAAATTGCCCAATTAGTCAAAATTTAAAAAAAAAATCGTCAAAAATTATAAAAAATCGCCAAAATTGCGAAATATATCACAAATTTTGAAAAAATTGTCAATATTTGAAAAAATTACCAAAATCGTCAAAATTTCAAAAAGTTATCAAAAATTGGAAAAAATCTGAAAATTTTGAAAAATTGCCAAAATTGAAAAATTTTGTAAAAATTTTGAAAAATTGTCATAACTTGAAAAAATCGTCAATATTTGCTAACCATTTTGACTCGTTATAGCTTCGTGTTTTCTTTCCTGTTAATTAGCCTGCTCGGGCGCCACTTGTAACGACTTATTTTTGCTAGGGTATACTCAGCCTCTGTCCAGTGTTCGTAACAAGAAATAAATGTACACAGCTTTTTAAAATTTCAATCTACAATCGTTATTTTCCTTTATTTGTATTAATTTCTGTAAGTAGTTTACAAAGTTTACGGTTCGGGTCCCCTTCGTGTCCTCTCGGGTACTCGTATTATCTTCGTTCCGCTGCGGTAGGCTCGCCTATTCTGCCGAGATAATTTCCTTGTTCACTGTGCACCTCCTGGTTGGCCTGAATTTGCGTTTTAGCCCTCCTTTACCCTTCGGCTTTACTCAGCTCGTCTTCGGATTTTTTTTTATCTTGCCTGCTCTGCTTCTAAAAAAACTTCAATGTCACAAATTATTTTATTCAGTGATGCCAAAACCCCACAAAGTGATCGGAAAACACCAAGTGTGCTTTTGGCTTAGTATCCCTGTAACTTCGTCAGGTGATCGGTAAATACCATCCGAAGTTCACTGATGCTCAGTAACCACCAATGGAGATATATGTATAAGGTACTACTAACCACCAACTGTTTCTCGAAGTGATCGCCAACCACCAGGAGAAATATTTCACTACTTTAATCTTATTCTAACTTCGTGTGGTGATCGCTAAACACCACCCGAAGTGTACCACTCGCACTCACTCTATTTTTCCAACTTCACAAGTTTCAAACTTCGTCAGGTGATCGCTAAACACCATCCGAAGTTATCAACCACATTCGCTAACCTTGCCTGGTGATCGCTAAACACCAGCCAAAGTGTTCCCACTCACGAGTGACTCGTGACTTGTCTGTAACTTGGTCAGGTGGTCGCTAAACACCATCCGAAGTTATCAAACCACGCTCACTAACTTTGCCTGGTGATCGGTAAACACCAGTCAAAATGTCTCTACCTTTGGACAATTCACACTCGCTTCTACACTTGGTCACACTTGTTTCTAAACTTCGTCAGGTGATCGCTAAACACCATCCGAAGTATATCTATCACATTTACTAGCTTTCCCTGGTGATTGCTAAACACCAGTCTACTTAGCCTACTACGTTATTTTTGGGTACTTACTCTGCGCTGGATCGCTGCCAAAAAAATGAGACCTTTCTATTTTCTATGCTGCCCTTTTATACTAATCGACAAACAAGTAGATGCTACCAACAAAATAATTACTAGACCAAGATTTGCAAAAGTATTTTTTTGTTAGCTCCACCGGCAGTTTCCGATAGATTGGGCATAAAAAATAATATGTGTACAAAAATTGGATCTCTCGGGCGCATATAGGCCAGTCAGTTTGGACTTTTGACCCTAAAAATTAACTAAAAACATTTCAAAGCTTTTTTGCGCCATAACTTCTAAATTTGCGGTTTTCCAAAAAAATACCTTATAAGTGTTTTTATGCAGAATAAGAGGACAAACACTCTCTTCATACTAATCTTTGGTCTACGTATTACTTCTCGTGGCGTTTTAAGCGGATAAAATCAAAATTTGTGTTAAGACTTCATTTTAAACGGCCCTCGTTAAAATTTTGATAGAGACAGTTAGGAGCGGTTATCATTTTTTTGTAGAGTACGATATATTGTTTTTAAAAACCAATTACATTTGCAACATAAATCTTATTCCACGAAAGAAAGACCAAAATCGGATTTAAGTACCTATTTATTATACGTTGTGCACATGCAAATGTAGTGCTATGGAGCAGCATATTCGACTAATTCCCTATATTTCTTGGTTTATCAATGGAGTAAATATCCAGCCAGAAAAATACAAACGGAAAAGTTTTTATAAAAAAAATTTATAAAAACTAAAAAATTTGTATGGGGACCACCTTAAGGGTTGAAAATAAAGGGTAGATATGTTCCGGAAAAATGTTAAGGTTGTAAAAATATTGGAGGTCAGTTATGCATTTGATTCCTCTAGGGGCACCCTTGGGACAGTTAGAGCGGTGGGAGCAAATTTGAAAAAATGTAATTTTTGTATGGGAACGCCCTTAGAGAGTGGAGACAGAGGGTAGGTATGTTCGGAAACAATAATGGGAGGGAAAATTAATGGGGATCGGTCTTACATGCTACCCCTCTAGGAGGCTCCATGGGGCGGTAAGAGCTGATTTCATAAAAAAAAAATTATAAAAATATAAAAAATTTGTATGGGGACCGCTTTAAGGGTTGAAGATAGAGGGTGGATATATTCCGAGAAAATATTGTGGCTCAAAAAATATTGGGGGTCAGTCATACATTTGACTCCTCTAGGAGCACCCTTGGGACAGTTAGAGCGGTGGGAGGAAATTTTATAAAAATGTCATATTTGTATGGGAGCCCTCTTACTGATTAGAGATAGGGGCTAGGTATGTTCGGAAGAAATGTTTGAGGGGAAAATTTAATGGGGGTCGATCTTACATTCCACCCCTCTAGGACGCACCATGAGTCTGGTAAGAGCTGATTTCATAAAAAAAAAATTATAAAAAAATAAAAAAATTGTATGGGGACCGCCTTAAGGGTTAAAGATAGAGGGTAGATATGTTCCCAGAAAATGTTGAAACTATAAAAATATTGGGGGTCAGCCATAGATTTGACTTCTCTAGGGGCACCCTAGTACAGTATGAAGGAACTGTTTGTCTTCTTATTCTACATAAAAATGCCTATATAGTATATTTTGAAAAAACGTCAAATTTAGAAGTTGTGGCGCAAAAAAGCTTTGAAGTGTTTTTAGGTAATTTTTAGGGTCAAAAGTTCAAACTGACTGGTCTGTATGCCCCCGAGAGATTCAATTTTGATACACATGTTATTTTTTATGCCCAATCTATCGGAAACTGCCGGTGGAGCGAACAAAAAAAGCACTTTTGAAAATCTCATACATTTCATGGGTGGTCTAATGGTCTATGTTATGTTGCTATTGTAATATAGCGGCACATACATTCCTTAATTTTTAATTTTTGTAAACAACCTTAATAGTTGTTGCTAGGTGTTTACTGCTTGTTAAATATTACATTTGCATATGCGTATTGCTGTTGTTGTTTGTTTACTACTTTTACTTGTTTGAACACTGCATGCTTATGCATGGTTGTGATTATGTGTATTGTTGTTATTGTCTGTTTTTATTTATTAACGGTAGCTGCAGTCTGTGAATTTTTAAAATATAAGAATTAATTCGATTATTTCGACACGAAAATGTTTTAGACATATGAGTTTTAAATTTCATTTACATTCAGATTTTCTATAAAAATTATATTTTTCCACCTTTAGTACACTCAAAAAAAAAGTCAGTAAAGTCAGCAAAAAATGTTGCTGTGTCAGTAAATTTTTAGTCAGGAGCGTGCTTGCAAAAAAGTTTGTAATTTCAGCAAAAGGTTTGCTGAAAATCAGCCAGCTGATTTTTACCAAAAAAAAATAGTAATCTTCAGCAAAAGTTTTGCTAATACTTAGTCGACTGGAAATGAAAAAAATTCTTGCTAAAATCACTAAAATTTTTCTGAATATTAGTAGACTGAAAAAAACTCAAAAAACTTGTAGCGAAATTTTACTTTAGTTAATTTCTTTGCTGAAAATTCAAATATAGAATATGTGTAGAGCAGAGCTTTGAAGAATTAATTCCTTAATTCAATTTTTCAATTCTGAATTAAAAATTCGATGAATTAATTCACTAAGTATCATATATTGAATGGAATTAATTCATATTTGCTTTCGTTCGATTTATTTTGTTCCGAATTAATTCAATTGCAATAGTTCTTTTTATTAAATCAAATGAATTAATTCACTGGTGAACACGTTCAATTTTATAAATCGAACGGAAAAAAAGTGAATTAATTCCTTACTGAATTAATTCACTACTGAATTCGTTCAATTTCATTTTCGTTCAGTGAATTAAAAAAAAATAAAATTACGTTCAGTGAATTAAGAAAAAATAGAATTACGTTCAGTGAATTAAAAAAAAATAATAAGTTCACTGAATTGAAAAAAAAATAAAATAAGTTCACTGAATTGAAAAAAAAATAAAATAAGTTCACTCAATTCAAAGCCTGTTTTCTGCCGTTCAGTAGAAGAAAACAATAATGTACAAATAAAATTTTTAAATAAGCAATTTTACAGCGTGTGCTAGTAAAAATAAGCAAATTAGAAACCGGATGCTGTTTATCAACCTACATGATTCAAAAATAAAGCCTTTTACTATTAAAAATAAAAACTTTACAGATATAGATACATTTGGAAAAAAATATAACTATATAACTGGTTTGAAAAATTAATAGTTATATTTTTTCCAAATTTATCTATACCTGTAAAGTTTTTATTTTTAATAGTAAAAGACTTTATTTTTGAATCATGTAGGTTGATAAACAGCATCCGGTTTCTAATTTGTTTATTTTTACTAGCACACGCTGCAAAATTGCTTATTTAAAAATTGTATTTGTACGTTGTTTTTTCTACTGAACGGCAGAAAACAAGCTTTGAATTCAGTGAACTTATTTTATTTTTTTTCAATTCAGTGAACTTATTTTATTTTTTTTTCAATTCAGTGAACTTATTATTTTTTTTTTAATTCACTGAACGTAATTTTATTTTTTTTAATTCACTGAACGAAAATGAAATTGAACGAATTCAGTAGTGAATTAATTCAGTAAGGAATTAATTCACTTTTTTTCCGTTCGATTTATAAAATTGAACGCGTTCACCGGTGAATTAATTCATTTGATTTAATAAAAAGAACTATTGCAATTGAATTAATTCTTTGAATTTGTTGTTTGATGAGCGCGTTCATTTGAACGAATTCAGTGAATTACTTAAGAAAAGGAATTCATTCAATTCTAGAGAAAATTGAATTCGATTGGTAGTGAATTCATTCAAAAAGGAATAAATTCTTCAAAGCTCTGGTGTAGAGTTGTTTTTATTTTTTTGACATTTCCGTTTCCAGACAAGCTGCGACATCTACATCTAGTCTATTTGGTTGTTGTCCACGCTATGAATGCGGTTATCAACACAATTTTTGTAGCGAATTAAATTAGTAAAACATTAGTTCAAAATAAGTTTAGTGCTAAAAAAATATAACTAAAATTTATGCTGAAAACGGAATTTCAGCAAAAAAATTGCTGAAAACTAGTACTCTTGAAATAGAAGACGTTTTACTAATTTTTCTACTAACTTATTTTTTTGAGTGTATAAAAATTCCATTTGTCATGTAATTCATGTTACATATTTCAATAAATAAATATGTAACATCAAAGTCCATAAAGTAAATTTAAAAATATTTGAAAAATTTTTTGTAATAACGAAAACTATATTTTTGAAGTTTTTTGACTCCAGATTCGTATTAAGGAGGGAAAAATATTTTAAAACATTTATTGCGTCTGTACCTATATTTTTAAATATATTTTAATCACAAGTGTAAAAAGTCATAAAAATATAAAAGATTTTGATGTAAGACCCACAACTCGAAGGCTATTCAATGGTCCTTTTTTGGCTTTAGATCCGGGCTTAGGAAACCAAAATACTCAAAAAAAAAGGTTTTAGCAGAAGGCTGTACAAAAAATTAATTTTTGTTGAGTAATGTATTAATTGGTGCGGCCCTCAGTAAGATTTGTGAAATCCCAAATTTGGCCCTTCAAGCCATTTATGTGCCCCTACCCGAATTATGATATGTAAGTTTTATCTCCGTACAAAAGAGTAAAAAATTTGTTTTTTTTCTAGAATATCCTTGAAAATAGGACATATCAGGATATGCTTGAACATGCTATATATACACCGCTGGACGCGCCTCGAAAAAACCTTTCATATGATACCCATATTGAGTATGTTGTCTTCAGCGATGATGCAAGTTTCTTACAAAAACACAAAAAAATACCTTTTTTAAATATTGTCCAGCTCGTGAGATCTCATTGCTCAAGGTTTATTTTGAGGGAGGGGGGGGGCACTTTTTTACTTCTTTTCGTGAGTCGGTCTCATAATTATATATCATCCCACATAAGCAACTTTTTCAAAATGATTTTATATAGAAATATATAAGGTCCATATAAAACCGTATTATATTATATGTGGTTCCATGTTAACAATGGGCAAGTTTACCAGAGAAACTCGCTACCGCTACAAATGATATGTAGCGCTTTATGATGATCTTAATCTGGTGAACGATGCTAATTTTGTTTTTGTTTTAAAATAAATATACTTGTAGATGTTTCATTGATTTTTTATAAATTTTTTATTCCTTTATAATCATATTTGTATATGTTTATTATTCTTTAAAAAAAATATACAAAAAAACCAACGACAGCTGATGTATCATTAACTGCTCACAAGTAGCGTAAAATTTTTACGCTACCAAAACAAGGTAGCGCTACCACAACATGTTGACTTAGCGGTAGCTAATCAAATCGTTCACCAGATTGTTGAGTAACGGATTAGCAACAGTTGAGCGTCTGGTAAACGCACTCATTGATTTTGAACTAGTTAAGTGATCGCTTACGCGTCCATACAATTAACAACACTGAAGCCTTAATACGAAATTGTCTATATTATAACGTACACTTGACTGATTTCTTTTATCTTGGTTGTATGCACACAAAAAAATAAGTTAGTAGAAAAATTAGTAAAACGTCTTGTATATCAAGTGTACTAGTTTTCAGCAATTTTTTTGCTGAAATTCCGTTTTCAGCAAAAATTTTAGTTATATTTTTTTAGCACTAAACTAATTTTGAACTAATGTTTTACTAATTTATTTTGTTACAAAAATTGTGCTGATAACCGCATTCATAGCGTGGACAACAACCAGATAGACAATATGTAGATGTCGCAGCTTGTCTGGAACGGAAATGACAAAAAAAGAAAAACAACTCTACACATATTCTATATTTAAATTTTCAGCAAATAAATTAACTAAAGTAAAATTTCGCTACAAGTTTTTTGAGTTTTTTTTCAGTCTACTAATATTCAGCAAAAAGTTTAGTGATTTTAGCAAGGATTTTTTTCATTTGCAGTCGACTAAGTGTTAGCAAAACTTTTGCTGAAGATTACTATTTTTTTGGTAAAAATCAGCTCGCTGATTTTCAGCAAACCTTTTGCTGAAATTACCAACTTTTTTGCAAGCACGCTCCTGACTAAAAATTTGCTGACACAGCAACATTTTTTGCTGACTTTACTGACTTTTTTTTTGAGTGTGCCATAATCCTATTAACTTTAAAATTTCAGTGTTGTTAACTTTATTTTAAAATTACTAAAAACAAATAAAATTTTATTCACGTTTAATGCACTGTCATGGTAAATCCGGATAAAAGAAATGGAAGATTTGTCGAAATTATAGCGGACCTGGGGTTAATCATAACATTTTGTAATTAATTACACATACAATTTCACAATTACATATAATTGTATTCAGGGTTTCAATTGCTAACGCTATTTCAGTAAAAGCACCTATTTTTAACTGTTTCATCAGCTAAACAAAAAACAAAACTGCACATTAAACAATTGCTTAAACTTCTGCTACCATCAAATTTCATCAGCAGTAGCACAGCAAAAGTTTATTTTTTGAAAAAGAAAAACTGAGCTGAAAGAGTTATTGTAAAAAGTGAAAAAAATAAAAGTTAAACAAACAGCTTTTTATACACACAAGCAGTTATTCAACAGCAATTAAATCGTTTTCTGTCGTATAACTAGTACACTCAAAAAAATAAGTTAGTAGAAAAATTAGTAAAACGTCTTGTATATCAAGTGTACTAGTTTTCAGCAATTTCTTTGCTGAAATTCCGTTTTCAGCAAAAATTTTAGTTATATTTTTTTAGCACTAAACTAATTTTGAACTAATGTTTTACTAATTTATTTTGCTACAAAAATTGTGCTGATAACAGCATTCATAGCGTGGACGACAACTAGATAGACTAGATGTCGATGTCGCAGCTTGTCTGGAAAGGGAAATGACAAAAAAACGAAAACAACTCTACACATATTCTATATTTATATTTTCAGCAAGTAAGATAACTAAAGTAAAATTTCGTTACAAGTTTTTTGAGTTTTTTTCAGTCTACTAATATTCAGCAAAAAGTTTAGTGATTTTAGCAAGGATTTTTTTCATTTGCAGTCGACTAAGTGTTAGCAAAACTTTTGCTGAAGATTACTATTTTTTTGGTAAAAATCAGCTCGCTGATTTTCAGCAAACCTTTTGCTGAAATTACCAACTTTTTTGCAAGCACGCTCCTGACTAAAAATTTGCTGACACAGCAACATTTTTTGCTGACTTTACTGACTTTTTTTTTGAGTGTAGTAGCTTAAAAAATAAAACGAAGAAAGACTGATCAGCAATAAAATTATTAACCTCAGCTAAAAAAAAAACCAAACCAAAGAAAAACTGATTCGCACACACAAAATTAAATAACGGATTTTAAAAAAGTAATGTCGGACAGTTTCATGTACACAAGGGTCTTTTTATTGTATTTGAGAGCTGTTTTTATTGATGGTAAATTTAATATAATACAATGGAACACCGTTGCTTGTAACTTATTTTTAAAATATTTGATTGTCAATTGATGTTTTCTGAATTTCAATTGATATTTTCTGAATTTCAATTGATATTTTCTGTATTTCAATTGATATTTTCTGAATTTCAAATGATATTTTCTGAATTTCAATTGCTATTTTCTGAATTTCAAATGATATTTTCTGAATTTCAAATGGAAATTTCTTTCTTTGATTATGTTATTTAAAGCCGATTTATATTTATATATTGTTAATAAGTTATTATTGCAATTAAAATTGTGTTAAATTATAAATTTAGTTATGTTAATGTTCGATGTAATTGTTATATGTGTACTAGGTCTAAACATGGACCGATTATAACCAAAATCAATAGGTTTCGTTCTTGGGCCGACATATGTCGGTTTACCAAATTTCATCAAGATACCTTAATATTTGCGAACTGTAGAGTGCGCAAAAGAATACATGGACGGATAGGCAGACGGACGAACGGACAGACGGACATCGTTAAATCGAAATAAAATGTGATCGGTATACTTAAGGTGGGTCTAGGTCCAATATTTTTTGGTGTTATAAACATTAGCACAAACTTATTATACCCTGACCACGTAGTGGTGCACAGTGTCGTGAGTTCATATAACGAGCGGTCAAAAATGGAAGGAGTAATCGTAGAATAATTAAATTTTGCACATATGGTTTTTTGGTCAAATAATGACTCTGAGCCCATTATGTCCTTGCAACTAAAAAATGTAAAAAATGAAAGCAGTAATAGCAAAACAATGGAATTTTGCACAAATGTTTCTTTGGGTCAATAATGACTTCAAACTAAATTTTGGAAAGTTTGGACAAAGGCCACGCCCACCTCTTATATGTTTTTTAACCAAGAAATGTATAAAAATAGAAAGAGTAGTTATACAACAATGACATTTGGCACACATGTTTTTTTGGATCAATAATGATTTCCAAACAAATTTGGGCAAGGTAACGCCCACTTCCCATATGTCTTTTTAACCAAAATTTATAAAAATGGAAGGAGTAATCGTGCAACAATGACATTTTGCATATTAGTTTTTTTGGGTCAGTAATGACTCAAAACTAAATTTTTAAAAAATTTGGACAGAGGTCAGGCACGTAGCTAGGAATTTATTACGGGGGGGGGGGGGCCTTTCCAAAAATTTTTTGTTAAATTTTTCCCGTTTCTTTTTACTGGGGAAGCTTATAAAACTATGCACACAGGAAAAAATTTATAACCTTTAAAAAAACTCGTTATTTTAACTTAAGTGTGCTCCATAACTTTTTGTTTAAAGTTCAGTAAAATTAGATTAAGCACAAAATCCTCTATCTAAATAATAAAATTGCACAAACGTACGGCAACGCACAAAATCACTGTTCTAACCCAAAGCTTTATTTAAATGAAAAAAAATTAAAATTCATATAGTTTTAGTCTGAAAATTCGCACAGATACACTTATTTTTTCCATTTAAAAGGTTTTTAACTTCCATACGGGAAATTTTAACAAACTGTCACCGAACTGGCCCCTTTATATGAAATAGACTGGTCACTTTTACATGGCGTTGTCATAGGAGGGGGAATTGACTAGGATTTGTCTTGTGACATGTCACAAGGAGTCAATTTCCTCCTCCTATGACAACACCATGTAAAAGTGACCAGTCTATTTCATATAAAGGGGCCAGTTCGGTGACAGTTTGTTAAAATTTCCCGTAGGGTTTGTTCAGTTAATTTTTATATATAGAAGTTTTATTTTGTGTATTTCTTTGCTTAATTAAAATTTTCACAATATTGTTATTTGTTTATCATTGCACCAGCTATCCCTTTTACAATTTTCCGAAGTTAACAGTAAAAAGAGAAAGAGAAGTTAATAGTAGACTGAGGCAGAAAATTTTATAAAGGTTTTAAAACTGGTTTGTTATTACAACTAAGAATGGCTAATAATCATAGAAGTAAATTTAATTTTTAACGCATTTTCTATGTTCTAAACCAAGTTACATATTTCTAGTGTAATTTGATTTCTATGCAATTTCAATTTTCCAAAATTTTATTTTTTTTGTCAATATTTAAAATTTTCTGCAATTCGTTTGTGATATCGAGTATATTATTTTACTTATTTTTTGCCAGGCATGGATTCCGTGCGAATTTTTTGACAAAACTTCGTAGAAGGATAGGTAGACGTGTCTTTAAAAATATGTTGGTAAAAATTGGGTTAAAGAATTTAATTACTGTCCCCCATTATCAATAAACAAAAAACTAAAGTTAACACAAACTGAAAGTTAAAAAATTCAAATTTGTATGGAATTTGACATCTGTAACTCTAAGTTAGCTGAAACTTTAGGTTAATTTGTTTATTGTTAATGGCCCTACGTCTCATAGTTCTGTTACTTGATTTTAACAGTGAAATTATATTTTAATATTTTTGGACAAATTTTTAATTTATTTGACCAGTTTCTTTGTTCGATATTAGTTTTAAAAGGTTTTATTACAATTTTATAGATTATCGGAAAGGTTAAATATTATAAGTAAATTACATCATTATTATTTTAATTTCCAATGGAGTGCGCTATTCCAATATGATATTAGACTAATTTCAAAGCGCAACAATAAATCCAACGCGAAATGAAAGTAATATACCAGACGATTTTGCAAAGTTAGCTCGGTTTTTTTGTGTCTGTGTGGCTCGAAAGCCCAAAAAATTTTACACATTTTTAGAGTTAGGAACTCTCTCGCATTCACGAATAAATTAAATTTCAACTGTTATTTTCGGTTTTTTTATTTTATTCGTAATTATCAAACAAATCACTAACATAATATAATCTTATACTGATAGAAAAATCCTGAAAAAAAGGTACTCAAAATTAGTTAAAAGGGGCCCTGCACAGTAAATGTCATACCGAAAAATACCATTTTTGTAATAGTAACGTACTGAGAATAATAAAATTTACTTCGTAATATCATTAGAAGTATGTTTTATAATGAAGCGAACATCAAAAATTGATATTTTAGCCTCAAAAAAGTAAAAACTCCGTTTTTTCTACGACAATCTACAAAAAAGGACAAAATTTGTATGACAGAGCAATCTAGAGTAAGTTTTAGGTAAAAATAAATATGAAAAATGGATTCCTCGACCCCAAAAACAGTAAGATACCACAACTTTCCAGGATAATAAAAATTAATAAGCATTATTTTATCAAATTTTTGGTAATTTTTTTCTTGTTAGACAGAATTTCAAAATAACCAACTTCAGAAACGTGTAAAAAAAAAGCTCGCACTAAACTAAAAAAAACCCTTGGGGGTTTTGTTATGGAAAATGTCAACTTTCATTTGCTTTTGGTTTCATCCCATTCCGATTCGGAAAGTTCGATTTTGTATCACTGTGATATTAGTAAGATAAGTACAGAAAAAATGCAACTGTTAAATATACGAAATTTTATTAATAATTGAGTTAAATTTCGTTTAATTGAATTGCAAATTTACCTTGCTAATATTGGCTAAAAAATATTTCTGAATATTAGTAGACAAAAAATAGGAAAAAAATTGTTATATATTCAAAAGTTAATTCATCTTTAAATTTAATTGAGTTGAATACAAATAACGGTCTCTCCTGCTACAATAAACAGAAATATTTGCTAGAAAATAGTAGATTGTTAATTCGCATTAAGAAAATAAAAAAAAACGAGTAAAAAGGTTAAAGTCGGGCATGCCGACTATAGAATACCCTACACCAGTCTGGGTAAAAGCCAACTAATGTCACCAAAATCAATAGGCTGCGTTATTGGGCCAATATAGGTCTGTGTACCAAATTTCATCAAAATATCTTAATATTTGCGACCTGCAGCGTATAAACAGTATAATTTTGGTAGGACCCTTATATGGGCACTAGGTCTAAACATGGACCGATGTTCATCAAAATCAATAGGCTTCGTCCGTGGGCCAAAATAGGTCTGTGTACCAAATTTCGTCAAAATATCTTAATATTTACGACGTGCATCGTATAAACAATATAATTTTGGGGGGACCCTTATATGGGCACTAGGTCTAAACATAGACCGATGTTCACCAAAATCAATAGGCTTCGTCCTTCGGCTGCCATAAGTCGGTGTACCAAATTTCATCAAAATATCTTAATATTTGCGACCTGCAGCGTATAAACAATATAATTTTGGTAGGACCCTTATATGGGCACTAGGTCTAAACATGGACCGATGTTCACCAAAATCAATAGGCTTTGTCCTTGGGCCAACGTAGGTCTGTGTACCAAATTTTATCAAAATATCTTAATATTTGCGACCTGCAGCGTATAAACCATATAATTTTAGTAGGACCCTTATATGGGCACTAGGTCTAAACATGGACCGATGTTCACCAAAATCAATAGGCTGCGTTACTGGGCCAATGTAGGTCTGTATACCAAATTTTATCAAAATATCTTAATATTTACGACCTGCAGCGTATAAACAGTATAATTTTGGTAGGACCCTTATATGGGCACTAGGTCTAAACATGGACCGATGTTCACCAAAATCAATAGGCTGCGTTATTGGGCCAATATAGGTCTGTGTACCAAATTTCATCAAAATATCTTAATATTTACGACCTGCAGCGTATAAACAGTATAATTTTGGTAGGACCCTTATATGGGCACTAGGTCTAAACATGGACCGATGTTCACCAAAATCAATAGGCTGCGTTATTGGGCCAATATAGGTCTGTGTACCAAATTTCATCAAAATATCTTAATATTTACGACCTGCAGCGTATAAACAATATAATTTTGGTAGGACCCTTATATGGGCACTAGGTCTAAACATGGACCGATGTTCAAAAAAATCAAACTTGTTCGTCCTTGGGCCAACATAGGTCTATGTACCAAATTTCATCGAAATATCTTAATAGGTGCGACCTGTAGAGTGCGTACAAGATTGCATGGACAGACAGACAGACGGACGGACGGACGGACAGACGGACATCGTTAAATCGAAATAAAAAAAAATTCTGAACCGATCGGTATACTATAAGGTGGGTCTACGACCAATATTTTTTGGTGTTACAAACATCAGCACAAACTTATAATACCCTGACCACATAGTGGTGTAGGGTATAATAATAGTAAAATTTTTAAATTCTTTGTGACTTGTCGACTAATTTCCAGGAAAGTTTTTGTTGATTTTAGCAGGGTAAATTGCCATTTTCGATTAACTAAAATGTACGTGTGAATAACGCGACTCACGAACATTTCGTGTCACGCGCCAATCCCTAGTAATTACTAAATCTAAAACTAGTTCAAAATCATTGTTAAAATGGAAGCACATATAATATATGGTTTTATATGAACCTTATCAGGCGCGGATCCAGGATTCACTTAAGGGGGGGGGGGGGCTAAATATTTTTTGTGTCTTATACGATAGTCCTATCTATAGATAGGTATTTTATGAACTAGATGCAAGAAGGGTATAATACCGGGAGTCCCAAAGGCTATCGGGTCGCACATTGGACATGACATCGTACAAAACAGTTGCGTCAATGGCAGTACTTATGATGGCATACACAAATATAAAGGAGCTTTCGATGAAAAAAAAAAATAAAAAAGTGAATAGAGAAAATCTCTATGAGAAAACAAAATAAGAAAAATATTGATATCAGAAATTAAAAAAATGCAATAAATTATGAAATATCTGAGAATAAAAATATTTGAGAATGAAATTTGATCATTAATTTTTGCTTATTTTTTATTTTCGATTTTTAAAATTTTTTTATAATCTTTTTTCTTAATTCTAAATTTTTTTTTTTTAATTTTTATTATAATTTTTAGTTTCTACCAATGTATTTTCACTTTTTCCTCATTTTTCGATTGACTGTCTGACAATGCCATAATGTTCTGTCCGATGTCTTGAAAAAAATATTTTAAATTTTCAGAAAGTAAACAACTAACGGGGAAACTATTCCGATGGGTTCCTTCCGATCCTAATGAAATTCGGCTATGTGGTAGAGCTCTGCGGCAAAAGTCGCCATAAATCCAAATACCAACAAACCTTCTACTATTACTCGGTAATGAGTTTGTAACAAGAAGTTGAGATAGGTAACCTCTTACTTTTCTATTATAAAATGTATTCTTTAAGCAAGGGCATATCAATCGGGTTAACTCCCTAAAAAACACTCATTGGCTCTGCACAGGGAGAATTGTGCTCGACGAATTTTAATGATATTTTTAATTAAACTAATGCAGTTTATGGACCTTTTTCATCAAATATGGACCTTTTTCATCAAATTTTTCTCAACATTTCATGAAAAATTCCATTAATTCAACATAAAGTTTCTATGGACAAGTTCCAGTGAAACTTCATTGGTTTTATGCAAAAACTCTTTAATATCCGGTAGATAATTCCCGCAGTGTATGTTAAAAGTAATCAGTTTTTTCAAATTAAATATTTTTGCTGGTTTTTAATTTTTATTTAAAAATAAAAATTGTTTTTTTCGACATTTTTATTTGATTAATTAGAAATTTATTAATTTAGTTCAAGGCCAATTTCCTTATTATGAATTAACATAATAAGTACTTTTTTCAAAAAACTGCTATTTTTCTTCATCAGGATAATCCCCTGACAAATACTTCACAGAGTTTTTGTTTTCAAAAACCTCTACCAACTCCTTCAGGAATGAAAAGACGATCGTTTCAGGGATTTTCCAGGGCCCCTTCATCAGTTTTCTTTAGAAAGTGGTGGCATTACTGTAATGCAAATTAAAGCATCAAAATCTCATATTAAATGTAGTCTGCTACATCAACAAAATGTGAATGAAGCAAACAATAAAATATGTTTTCGAAGTCTTCTGCAAAGCATAACCAACAACAGAAATATTATTAAAGTTTTTGTTTTTGTATTTCATACCATTGGTATAAATAAATACAAATTTTATTTTTACCTTACTTCTTTGTTAATACAAGAAGAGGCAAAACATATTTTTTTATTTGTGTATTAAATTAAAATTCAAAAATAGTAGTTTTTAAAAACTACTTGTATCCAATTCAATAAAAAAATTTAATGAAAAACTAAAAGTTTTTAAAAACGCCAGTTTTTCGAACAAAAGAAACTTTTAAAACACTAGAAAATATGCAATAATATTCCATTTGTCTACAATTTCTTTGAAATAATACGAAAAACACTAAAATATTTTAAATTGGGTAAAATTGCCCCAATCAAATTTGCTTAGATGTGTGATTTTTTATAAAAATATGACTCCAAATCTGATATTTTCTTAATTTCTTAGAATCAACAATTTTTTTATGTAAAACTTTTCTACTACAAAATGACAAAAATATGAGGAGTTTCTTCGGAAAAGTTCTAGACTTTGAGAATTTTCATATCGAAAAATCTGACGGCCGATTATAGTAAACACTTAAATAAAACCAAGTTCATTTTTTTAGAGACTAGGGTGTTTCTGAGCATTAATTACTCTTCAGATGGCGATTCTAAGACCATGAAATTTAAAAATTAATTAACAAGTTCACTTAAGAAATTTTAATATTAGTGCACTTAAATTTTAGAACAAAAAAAAACTTTTGTGGTAACTTTAAAATATAAGAGCCAGTTCTATAGTCAGAACTAAGCACGATTGTTTTCTTAACCCTTTGGCGAGTGGCGTACATTATAAAGTATGTCGACTTCATCAACTCGTCACTTATTTGAATTTTAACCAAAGCGCTATTCATTTACTGTTATCGGTTCGTTATTCTGTTCTTATTAAAATTTTATGCAGGCTATGAAATTTCAAAACAACATGAGATCAGTAGAGTGCATTTTGTCTTGTGATCATCAACGCTGCTGAGAATGTGTTAAAATTTAAAAGTTAAAAATAGGCTACAATTTAGTCTCAAAAATTGTGTGATGAATACAATTCAAAAACTCAAAAGATTTTATGTAGAGATTAGTAATAATAAAAATATAAAATTAAAATTTTACAAAAATTTTAACCCGCTCGGTGTCGGCAGCATGTTAATATTTGAACTTTAATTCAAAATATCTCCGCTAGGGGTGCTACAAAGCCATAATAGTAATAAACAATATTTCTTGGGCATAGATCTACATTTCGACGAAGTTTGATCGGAAAATTCCCAGCCATTAAAATTCCCGTGTCAAAGGGTTAAATATTTCTTAAGTAATTTCATTTGAAATCGATCTTTGTTCTGACAATAACACTGGCCCTAAATATTAATTTTTAATTAAAATGCCTCAAAAAATTTGTTCAATTGCAAAGAAAATGGTTAATAGTTTCATAAGAGTTTTAAAAAATAAGCTCATCATAAAAAAAATTGAGAATTACCTCTTGAAAAAATGAAGAATTTCTTGAATACAAAAATCTACACAAAATCTCAAAATTAAAAATGTTTCTTTAATATGAAATTCTAAAATATCTGTTTTAAATATTAATCGTGTATTTATTTCCAAAAAAAAAAATGTTTGGTCCTCAAGGGGGGTGCTTTAGGCCCCATAGCCCCCACCCCTTGTAACCGCGCTTGGACCTTATATATTTTTATATAAAATCACTTTGAAAAAATTGCTTATGTGGGATGATATATAATTATAGATGATTTTATAATGAACGTTATATTGTTATATATTAAAGAAATCATGAAATATTGTAAATATAGCACCATATTAAGTTATATATGGGTTCATATTCGTCAATATATAATCATAACTAACACAAATTATAAAATATTTCTTATATGGCTCCACATATAGTTTTATATTATTATGTATAGTGTCATGGTTTTATAAATATGTTTGACATGGCGTTATATATAATCATATGCGATTTGGTCTCCAGCCATATATTAAGTGATCTGCGATATAGCTTATACATAATTATGTATAATAGCGTATAAACTTCTATAAACAATCTTATATCAAAATATAAAACAAAATTAATAGAAAATTGTATTAATTGTATATATAATTATATCTGACATGATATCTAATTATACAAAATTTTATAAAGTTTAATTGCACTAAAAAAATTTTTAAAAAACTCAGAAATTGTGGATCAGGTTTTAAATTTTTTACTTTGATATATAAATAAATGTTTATATTTGAATTTAACATCTATTTTTCAAATATTTGGCAAAATACTCTTTAATAAAATAAAAATAATTTTAAAGAAATAAGGAAAAAAAAAATTTTTTCTTGTGGAATTAAAGGTCGAAAGAATTACTTTGAAGTTTAAAAATAAAAATTAGACAAACATATGTTGAAATAAATATGCATATAAATATGCATAAATGCTTGTACTGTTGGGTTATTCTCGACTAAAATTTTATCATATTAACAAACAAATCGGTTTTATGTTGAAACATTTAACTTTTGAAATCTCATTTATTTATATTTATAAATTGGATTATATTGTAAAACAATATTTATACCAATTGAAATTGTGGAAACTACGTAGAAAATTAAACATTTAAAATTATCAATTAAATTGTTAATTTTTTTTAATTCACTTCATCTTACCTTGACAACGTATGCCTACTTCTTAATGGAAATATTCTAGTAATTAAAGAAATTTTTAGCATCAAACATTGTAAACACAATTGTGAAAAATGGCCAAATTTATAATGAAACAACTGATGTTTTAAGTATCCACTTTCATCAAAAGAAATTGGATTGTATAATGTAAAAAAAATTAATGAAAATTATGCTGATATTAGTATAAACCCAGCAAAAATGTGGAAGCAGTAAAAACGATTACTGCTACTTTTATAGCTTCGTCAACAGCACTAATGAAAGGCCTAAGTTGATTAATTGTTTACATCGCTTTTTGCTGTGCTTTTCAAGAAGGCATGAAATGAGCAATACATTTTGATTGCTTAAATATTTTTGCGGTTCTTTTATCAAAATGTTTTAAAATGCGGAAAAAAGTTATTTTAATGAAAATAAGAGGTTTTACTAAAAATAAGAGGCATTTTCTCTTCACGGAAATATATGCAGGAATATTGTGCTTTTGATAAGGCATGATTTTAAATAGTTGAAAAGCTTTATAATATGCACTTCCGAGAAGGCATGAATTATCGACATTTTAAAAGAAAAACAGGAGCACTAATTAAAAGCGGTGAATTCATGCCTTTTCGAATCTCGAAACAAGTGCTTTCACGCGAGCTATCTAGAACAAAAATCAGGCATGATATCATCAATAATGCAATCGTTTCACTGCTCAACTTTACCTGACAAAACTGCTTCCAAGCAAGCAGTAATTTCTGCTGGGAAATTAGTGCAAGTTAAGTGTATTCTTACAAATTTTCATAATGAGACAATTGCTATAACTCTTTTACATAAATAATGATTGCTATAACTCCTTTTACATAAATAATAAAATATAATTAAAATTATATATATGTATATATAAAAAAAACTTTATCATTTTGATCAAACAATTTAAAAGGGGACTCTGACATTGGAATGCACTTTTTCGAAAATTTTGAAGGCGCAAATCAATGTTTTGACAGTGTTTTTTAAATAATCGGTTATATATTCTTTAAAAGTACTGCTAAAGTACTTTTTGCAAACGTTAGAAAAACGCTTTAAAGCAATGTTTTAACAGTGTTTTTATTTCACAAACGGTTGTAAATTTTGTATGAAAAGCGCTCCTAAAATACTGTTTGTGAACGTTCGAAAAGCAATCCAAAATAATGTTTTTCAACGCTGTGAAAACGTTTTTTTTTTGTACCATTGACAACAAACGCTTTCAGAGCGCTTTGTTTTTTGTACCGTCTTCAATTTCCACCTGGGTGGTTTAAGTTCAGTTACTTTTTCAGTGAAAAAAAAATTAATTCTGAAAGATAATTTTTTTATTTTATAAGAAAGACACACATTTTATAAGAAAGACCAAAACACTAACCTAGAAAAAGTTGTTCCGACAAATTTTTGTAATGATGAGTTAAACTGAAAATTAATTTGGCAGCTATTTCCAAGTTTATTAGCAAACATTTTTCTAAACAACTTTTTCCCGTTTTGAATTTTGGTGTTTAACAACAAAACCACATTTCAAAGAAGGATTTTAATTAGAAACTGCGTTATTCTAAGTTTAACGACAATCTGCGTTCTAAAAACGGCCCAAATCGCATTCAATCCTCATTTCAAACATCTTTCCATCAATAAAATTTTTTTGTATTGCATCAAAATATCAAAGATCGACCAATACCCACTTTGTTAGCCCGACTGTTCTGTCGGGCATTAGAATTTAATATGAATGAAAATAAGTGATCTCAACAATATTTACTAAAATTTTATTTGAAAATCTTCATCAAATTATATGTATTTATTAGGCCGGGTCGATTTGTGGGGAGGCAAAAAAATTTTTTTTTTCTATTACTAAGTTAAATTAATTTTTTCATTTAAATATGTTCTGACTAAATAAATTTCTAAGGAGAAAAAATAAATAAAATAATAAAAATAAATAAAATAAATGAAAAATAATAAAATAAAGTGCCAAAAATGGTGATTTTTTAAAATGTTTGTATGGGGAACCCCCCAGGGGAGTTCCAGGGGGTGTGCCACTGGCATGGGTGGATCGGCCCTCCAAAGTTAGTGGGGGTCGGTCATACATTTGGACTCGATTGGGGCACTCTAAATGGGTCAAAGTGGGATTTTTCAAAACTTGACCCTACGGGACAAAAGTCAACAGTTGGGGGGTAGTAGAATTTTTAGAGGTATGGTTCCTTCGGCAAAGTTTCTTATTTTGATCCCTAGAATACGATTTTCACTGAGCCATGGGCGAATATTAAATCCACCCGCCCTAGTATTTATATATAATTTGATGCAGTTAGATAGACCCATTTTTCGGATCAAATTGTATCAGATTAGATAACACGCTTATCTCGCTTGATATAATTATATATTCCAATATTCGGATCAAATTAGATATGGACGTATATATGGTTTATATATGGTGATATATGATTATATAACATCTTTTTTAGTCGGGTTGTAACTCATTAATTTTTTTAATAGGGTATCCACAAAAATGACAGATAAAAATAGATCCCGCATTATATTTGGGTACTACGTAAGATCTTCATTTATTTGGGATTAAATAAGATCCCTGTCAGATATTGCCAGCTGTTCAAAAAATAATACACTAGCAGAGCACTGATTTCATAAAAATTACAATATTTGGTTAAAAAAAGTTCTAAACTCAGAAGGTTTCGAGTTCGATACCGTTCATGGCTATGAATTTTTTTATAAAATGAATTTATTTTTATAAAATTATAATTTTTTTTCTATAAATTTTTTTATAAAATTATATTTTTTTTTTATTAAATTGAATTTTTTTAATAAAATAATTTTATTTACATCTTTTTGACGCTCTACACCATTTCCAATTGTATCAATTGTTTTTAAAATTTATCGATTGTGTTTCAGAAATAATTAATTGTATTTCAGAACTTATTAATTATTTTTCAGATTTATGAATTGTTTTTCAGAACTAGTCAATTGAATTTCAGTTTTATCAATTGTATTTCAGAAATTATTAACTGTATTTCAGAAATTCACAAATGTATTTCAGAAATTCACAACTGTATTTCAGAAATTATCAAACTGTATTTCAGAAATTATCAATTGTATTTCAGAAATTATGAAATGTATTTAAGAAATTTTTCTCTATTAACTATGAAATACAATCAACAAATTCTGAAATAGATTTGATTATTTCTGAAATACAATTAATAGCTTCTGAAATACAGTTAATATTGTAGTTGCTGATGAGTTACCATATATGACAATATATTGTTTAAATGGCACCATATATGACAATATATTGTTATTTGGCACCATAAATGGTTGTTTAAATGATACGATATATCAAAGTATATGGTACTATACAATATATAGTAGCATATATTATCATATCTGGAACTGTATAAAAAATGTTGTTCATGAGGTACCATATATGACCATATATTGTTGAAATGGCACCATATATCATAATATATGGATTAAATGGCACCATATATGATAACATCTAGTTTAACTAGCGCCATATATAGTTATATATTGTTTAAATGATACCATATATAATTATATATAAAAATAAAATAAAAATAAATAAAATAAAATATATAATTATATATGGATATACATAACGACATGTCTAATTATATATTGTAATATATGCCACATATGATTATATATAATTTTTTTTACTCGGGTATGTATCAAAAGTAGCCGATTAAATTTTTTGTTGTTGTTTGTTGTGTTTCTTGTTCTAATGCATCTATGTACCTAGTATGGTTGTATCATGGGTTAACATATTATTTTCTTTAAATATTACCACTTTTACAAAAAATCATTCTTGGGAAATTTTCATTGGCATTGAAATATAATTGGCATTACATGATATCAATGGCAATGCCAAAAAATTTCATTGTCATTGAATGGTGATTTTTTTCAATTTGCATTGATGAAAACAATGGTATGAAATGTTCACATAATTGAAGAAAAGGCATTGTAATATAAAAAAAATATAAGAAATACGCGAATTTTAAATTTTTTTTCTTAATATATTCTTTTATTAAAACATCAAAACAAATACTACTTTCATCAATTATAAATGGGCATTTAGGCATTGAACAATGCCAATTGAATAAAATTTCAATTAATTGACACATTCAATAAACTGGTCCCAAGTATGTTTTTAAATACACATTTATTTTTTATTTATTAATTTTCATTTCATTTGCTCCTCTTTTACCTTTTTCCAGTCCACTAGTAATCGGCAAAAGTTTTGTTGATTTCAGAAAATTTTAGCAAAAATTTTGTTGATTTAACAGTTTTTTTTGCTATTTTCATTTAACTATTATTTAGCATTTTTTTGCTGATTTCAGCAAGTTAAATTGTTATGTGCAATTAACAAAAATTTAGCTCAAATATTACTTAAATTCTGTAAATTTAACAGTTTTTTTTGCTGTTTTCATTTTATTAATATTTAGCAAACTGATTCTGCTAATATTAGCAGTTTTTTCTGCAGCATCATTTTTAACTAATTTTTAGTAACTTTTTCTGCTATTTTTACGGACTTATTTGTATGAGTGTGGTAACGGAGTTTACGTTTCCACAAGCAAAAGATATAACAAAAAAAACTGCGTACGAATTTTCTTTAATTTATTAGTTTTTTGTATTTGGGTTTTCAACATGCTTTCCAATAATATACAATTTGTGATTATCAAATTGGCGGTTTTGCGAATAAAAATACAATTCATTCCGCGAAAAAATTTTTTATTTTTTTTAATTTCGTATTTTTGGTTCTTTTAAATGCTTTTCAAAAATATAAAATTTTTTAAAATCCAATCAGCGGTTGCGAAGTTACAAAATAATATATTAAAAACATAACATTACGCGGTCAAAAAAATTCAAGTCTGTTATACTAGATGATTATTTACAGTCCAACGATCATTTGAGTATAAATAACATTATACTTTTCGCAATATAATTAATAGATAACTCCAAAATTCTGGTGTTTGCATTTTTATCAAAAATTATGACGAAAATTCGTTACAAAATTGAAGTCGTGTTAGCAAAGATATACGAAAAAGTTTGTAAGTATTAATTTTTATTAAAAACGTCACTTTCCCTCATCCTAAGAATTCTTACAGTTAGTGTTTAGCTTCATTGGTTATTAAAATATAAGCTATTAAAGTTAAAAAATCTTATGAGTTACTGGTTACGGAGTTTACATTTGGCCTATAAAATTCGTCACAAATTTTATGTAGTAACCAAAAATTGGTCAGATTGTTATAAATTTTGTAAAACAGGTGACAATGCGCTGATATATATCGCAATATAACTCAAATGTAATCCATGCATTAGAAATTAGCTTGTTACCGGTTTTATCACATATCATTAGGGTTTTTCTTTTCCCGGACTTTTTCATTTCCCGGGACAGCGGGATTTTTTTCGGAATTTCCCGGGATCCCGGGAATTCCCGCTCGTTAGAAAATATATAAATTCGACATATATTGTACTTGAAAAACTACTTTTTTGTTAAACACCGTTCGACAAAGTTTATCTTTTGGTTGTATCCATGAGAAAATGTTCTGAAAGGAGGGCTAAATATCCATGTCTTCCACTTTTTCAGGTCAATTCGTTTAACAATTTAAATTGTGAATTAGTATTTATGTAATATATTTATAGGGAAGGCCGTCCTTATTAAAAAAACTCTTAGTGTATATTAACTAAATATTAATTTCGCGGTTAAAGCTGCTAAACGAATTGATATAAAAAAGTGAAAGACACGGTTATATTATTTTGATCCCTTTTTTCAGGACATATTGGAATTGTTAATGGGTGCAAACTTGTGTCGGACCAGTTTTATAGTCAGAACTAAAATCAATTTTTTAAATATTTCTTATACATGAAATCCAAAAATTTCTATTTCTAGATATTTTGTGTTCTTCTATGCAGATTTTCAGAAGTATCCGTCTAGAATTAGTTTTATAAAAAAGTTTAAAAGTGAGCATTTTTCACAGAAATTTTTAGGCAAATTCGCCTAAATTGTTTTATAAAAGTAGACACTAAAATATTAAATAGTTTCATAACTTTAATTAGTTTTCTTGAATAGAAATTTTTTATGCCACAACTCCTTAAAAAGAAATTATTTAATTTTCATATTTAGTTGCATTTTAAATTAGCATATAAAAAATTCAAAATAATTTGAAAAAGCATCTGATGTATTTATTATTTTAAAAATTAATAATATTTAAAAAATATATTTAAAATAAAGGAATAGCAATTGAACTTTAAATGAAATTATTTGAAGTAAAAGAAACTCAAAATAATTGAAAATACGAAAAAATTACTATTTTTTAACTTTAATCCCTAGTTTAGTGGAGGTATTTGGAACTGAAATAATGATATTGAAATGTTGTATAAGGCTGGTTTACACTATAAGATTTTCAGTACGATTTTACTTCAGTATACGTGCAAAACATATAGGCAAGGTTGCAAAATCTTTCCGAGAATCTTGTAGTTTAAAATAGCCTATATAAATATTGCTTTATTTGAACAAATATCATCATCTTAAAGAAGAAAAAAATTCCCGAAGGACAAGTATTTTAGTTTGTAAATTTGGTAATTGCTAATATAATATTTTTTGGTTTAACTAAACCAAATTCAATTGGCATCCAAAAACAATTTGGCTTAATTCAGATTATTAAATTTTAAACCGTATTTTTTAATTTTAAATATTCTTTATTTAAATTAATTTTAAAAAATCAATGCTCTAAATTTAAATAAAGCTTCTAAAATTGCAATAAAACTAGCTAAAACTACTGTAAAAGACTAAAAAAAAATCCCGGGAAATCCCGCATAAAATTCCCGGGATTGCGGGATTCAAAAAAGGGCGGGATTCCCGGGAATCCCGTCCCGGGAATTCCCGGGACATAAACCCTACATATCATCCATATGTAATTATATGTTACTTTATGTACTTATATATAGCACATACAATTATATGTAGACCATTATGTAATAATATAAAATCACATATGTCTCCATATTAAAACCTTTGAAGAAAAAATATCTAATATATGACTATATAAAAGTAATCTGCTTGAATTTAAAAGCATATGTGGCCATAAGTTACTATATACAATTACATAAAATAATATAGTATTATATCAAAACTTTTTTACTCGAGTGGTGTTTTTTATATGAAAAATAATTTCAAAACCGAGAATGCGTCTTAATCGAGTTCGTATTAAGCGAGTTTTACTGTATTTTGAAAGAAAGCCAAAAAAGTGATTTTTTCGCATTGTAAATTGTATTTCTAACTTCAGGGCGAATGCGGCACGTGTTCTCGTTATCCGATCATCCTAATTTTTTCATGGTGTACTTTTATACCCAATGGCACATTTTTAGGGGGGGGGGGGGAGGGGGGGGGGCTTCGGCCTTAAATTGCAAATTGAAAAATAAGGTCCACCCTAATGTAAACTCATAGAAATAAATCTGTAAATATAGCAGAAAAAGCAACTAGAAATTAGCTAAAAATTGTGCTGCAGAAAAAACTGTTAAATTAGCAGAAAAAATAAAGCTGTCAATTTTACAGAATTTTAAATATACATATTTAAATAAACTTTTAGTTAATTGGCAAATTGCACTGAAAAATCTGCCGAAAATTTTGCTAAATATTAGAAGACTAAAAAGAGCAAAAACAAACTGTTACGCAGCAAAATTTTTTTTAACAGGTTATTTCTGAATAAGAAATAGCCTGCTCTTTTTACCGCCGGTTCCATGGAACAGGTTCTGAACTGATTCCTGGGAGTCAAAATGTCAAATTCACTGACGCAGAATCAGTTCTATAACTGGTTTTAGAACCGGTTCTTAAGCAACCTGTTCTAGTTTGGTGGAAAAGAACCTGTTGCTTTTGGGACATACTCAAACAAAAGTCATAAATAGAATATAATGTAGAACAGGTTGCATGCAAGTACAAGTTGTTCTAAAACCGGTTCTTTGCATCCGACAATTTCGCTGGGTATATCTACAAAATTTTTGTTAATTTTTAAACTAAATTTAATTGAATGAAAATAGAAGTCTGTCCTTTTAAATTAGCAGAAATATTTGCTAAAAAAATTGTAATCGAAAAAAAACTCCGAAAATTTTAATTTTGTTTGTGATTTTTTAGTCTACTATTTATTTAACAAAATTTTTTGCTGGTTTACCAGGTTAGTTTGTTATTTTCTATTAACAAAAATTTAAAGTAAATATTATCTAAAATTCCGTATATTTAACAGTTTTATTTTTGCTCTTCCAATCTTACTAATATATAGCAAAAATAATCTGCTAATTTAGCAGTTTTTTTCTACAGCATCATTTTTAAAAATTTTTTAATAGTTTTAACTAAAGTTTTTGTAGAATTTTTTCTATTATTGTGGTAGAACCCATCATATACAACTTATTTCAAGAGAAACCAATTGTTAAGTACTATTTCTTATTCTCGATTTTCACCATTAAGCACCGTAAGTTGTTTTTCACGTGTAAAAATTTCACTAGAACTTTAAAGGCCTCAAATTGCAATTTAATTTATAAAAATCAACAATTTTAAAATTTATAACAAGCACGCAATCACAACTAACACAGTACATTAAATTTGCGTGAAAACAAACTCTACACAATTTTCACGTGAAATTCATTATCGTGAAATATCATTTTTTATATGGAGTATAACAGTTTTTTTCACGTGAAATCGAAACAACTTACGGTGCTTTACTCGAAAAACGAATTACTTGAACAAAAAGATTTATTTATTAAAAAACATCACTTGCCAAAAACTACTCAATCAAATTAATAATGGTTAATACTTTTATTAATTACAATTGTTTCTTTCTCTTATTCATGTTGCCAAAAGTGTATGGGTCCATATATAAATTGTTAAACGGTGTACTCGGTATTTACTCGATTGAACACCCTATGTTCTATACATATAGAAAAAATATAATAGAAAAAAAGGGTAAAAGATCTATGTGTTATATGGGTGTAGAATTTTTAAAATATTGGTTTGTCTCTGTGTCAATTTAAATTTAATAACAAAAATCTACCAAGCTCTTTTTACCAACTCCTATTTCATAAATATACGTGTATTCTTTCAAGTGGTTACATCTGTTGTTTGTCCAACACCAGAAAATCCCAAAAATGGTAAAGCAACCTACACCACATTGGCCTATAACTCTGTCGTGAGTTACGAATGCCGATATGGTTACACATTGATGGGTGAAAGTTCCAGCCGTTGTGGTGCTGATAGAAAATGGAGTGGAGCATTGCCAGTTTGCAAAGGTAAGTACGAATATAAATATGAACAGTTTGGCAAAAAAATGGTAATTAGTCGGTAATTTAAAGCATTTATGAAAAAATAATGTTTGTAGGGTGATTGAATGATGTTTTAAATGTCAAATATAAAGAAAAAGCCGGTGAACGTTTTATGGTTCGTCGGTCGGACAGTTGATCGATCCTACAGTTAATAAAAAAATTACCTAATTTTGGCCATAAAGGTCTATGAGTATTGACAAAACTAAATATTAACAAAACACAGCAAACTTATTTACAACCGAATTTTTGTAGTATCAGCTACAATCAGTTTTATTCATGTTTAAAACTGTAGTAATTACTAAGGTATTTAATCGGATAACCGTTACTCGTTTAATTGATGAATTTCTTTTAAAAACTTGTTTGAGTAATTTCAAATGGCCAATTTTGAGTAACGACTAACTCGAGTAATTTTGGTCGATTAATCGAGTAACTCGAGTAAATGGAAAAAATCTTGTTTTATAGTTTATATTTTAATTCGCTGACGATTTCTTTATTATGTTATGGAATTTAAAGTAATGTTTCCGTTACAGTTTGAATTTAAATAATAATTTGAAAACCTTATAAAATTACCCAGCGAAATTGTCGGATGCAAAGAACCGGTTGTAGAACAACTTGTACTTGCAAACAACATGTTTTACTTTATGTTCTAACATGGGTGGCTTTTGTTTGAGTTTGTCCCAAAAGCAACAGGTTCTTTTCCTCCAAACTAGAACAGGTTGCTTTGGAACCGGTTCTAGAACCAGTTATAGAACTGGTTCTCCGACAGTGAAACCTTACATTTTTACTCCCAGCAATCAGTTCTAGAACCTGTTCCATGGAACCGGTGGTAAAAAGATCTGTTCTAGAACAGATTCAAAAGTAACCACCCAGGTAGAAATTGCCGACGTTACAAAATAAATTGTACTGGGAGAGCACTGTTTTTTACGAAATGCCGGTACTACTTAAAACGTGCTTTGCCAGTATGTACGTTTTCTGAAAATGAACGAGCTTTTTATACCATACACCACTACGTGGAGGGGGTATTATAAGTTTGTGCTGATGTTTGTAACACCAAAAAATATTGGTCCTAGACCCACCTTATAGTATACCGATCGGCTCAGAATTTTTTTTTTATTTCGATTTAACGATGTCCGTCTGTCCGTCCGTCCGTCCGTCTGTCTGTCCATGCATTCTTGTGCGCACTCTACAGGTCGCAAATATTAACATATTTTGATGAAATTTGGTACACCGACTTATCTCGGCCCAAGGACGACGCCTATTGATCTTGATTGAAATCGGTGGGTTCGGGTCGAAATCCTGTGTATGACAAAATCCTGTTTTCAAAATCCTGCTTTTCGTAATACTGTTTTACAAAATACTGTATAACACAATACTGTTTTGCAAAATCCTGTTTTACTGGGCGGCGAAAATTTTTGTAAAAATAAAGCAAAAAAGCGCGCGGCAAACTATTAATGAATGTTATATAATGTATTTGAATTATTAATTTAAATAAAGTTATATGTTTTTGTATATAAAATGGTGCATGTGTTTTAAATAAAGAGTTTTTAGTATATCGATACCATAGATTCAATACTCTATATCTGCAAAAATACAATTGTTCAGGTGAGCAATAAAACGAGTTCACTTGCTTATAAAATTTTTTTGAATCAATCTGTCTTCTAGAATATTATTTAAAAATGGCAACTTATTCCTATATATACTTATTTTGAAATTATTTGCGTTATTTACGTCGCTAATGCAGATATAGAGATCTGAAATAAAATTTTTATATAATTTTATGATAATACTAGTAGATATGTAGTTTTGATAAATATAAAAAATATGCATTATTAGGAACAAATGACCATGTAAATCTCACTATACTTTTCGGGGAAAACAATAGTATGTGCCTCCAAACATCAACGAACACAGAATTGTTAATCAGGGATGGAAAAGTCTCGTTTTATTGAAATTAATAATCCAATAATTACTATATCCATATCTTATTCAAAAATTAATGGTTAGTTTGGAAAAAAAAAATTGCGAAAAAAAATTTTCCCAAAACGAAAAAGTTTGCATTATTATACCCGTTTGAAAAATGTTAATCGCTGATTAAGTTTCTTAATTCATTTTCTGCGGCATAAATCCTTTTATTCACAATCCGCCATTATTTGGAATTTTTTCAATGCGGTGTATTTTAATCCATAATCCAAGACTATTACACTCATATCTTGCCCAAAAGTTTGGTGGTTAGTTTGCAAAAAAAAATGCGAAAAAAATTTTGCGAAAAGGATAATTTTACACCATATACTCGTTTGCAGATTGTCAATAGTTGATTAGCTCTTCTAAGTCATTTTCTACGCTTTTTCGCAATCCGCCGTCATTTAGGAATTTTTTAAGTGCGATTTCTTAAAATTCATAATCTAGGGACTGCAAAACAAAATTACGAAAAAAATTACAAAAAAGAAATTTTTTCCATTAATATATTTCTTTACAGAATGTAAATCGCTGACTAAGATTTTTAATACAATTTTTGTATCATATTATTATTTTGCAAATTTTCGAGTGCGGTTTTTTAAAATTTATAATCTAGGGACTATAATTCACATTTCATAAAACAAAGTTTGGTGGTTAGTTGCAAAAAAGAAAAAATCGCGAAAAATAAAATTTGCAAAAAGCAAAATTTTTGCATCAATATATTTGTTTGCAGAATGTAAATCGCTGATTAATTTTTTTAATTCATTTTTTGTACCATAAAGCCTTTTTCGCCCTTTTCCGCGATTAGTTTGCAATTTTTTAAGTGTGGTTTTTTTTAATCTTTAACCTTGGGAATATAATACCAATTTCCACTCGAAAGTTTGGTTCTTAGTTTGCAAAAAAGAAATTGCGAAAATATTTTGCAAAAAGGAAAATTGCATCATTATATGCGTTTGCAGAATGTTAATCGCCGATTGAGCTTTTAAATTACTTTTTTCTACCATAAAATCTTTTTTAGCGTTCCGATATTATTTTGCAATTTGTTAAGTGCGGTTTTTTTAAATTTATAATCTAGGGACTATAATGCACACCTTCTAAAATAAAGTTTGGTGGTTAGTTGCAAAAAAAAAAAATTCAGAAAAAATATATTCTCAAAAAACTTTTATGTATACCTTATAGAATTCAAATAATTTAAATTTATATGCAGATATAGACTTCTGTATTTGAAAATAAATTTGTTTGTAGATATGGAAAAATGTCAAATTTTCAAAAAAGTGGCAAAGAATGGGTATTTCGCTTCCAAATTGATATCATAGATGGATATAATATCAACAATGATTTTGCCATCAAAAACTCATTTTGGCCAAAATTGCAGATATAGAGTTTTGAATATAGGGTCTCGATATGCTATATTATAATTTCAATTTTATATTTCATTATTTTTTTTATTTTATCAAATTCATTATAAAAAAGACATTGTATGTATATTGCTTAAAAAAATTTGAAATTGGTGAAATATAAAAAATAATTAAATATAAGTCTAAAAATTACTAATAAATCGATAAAAAATTAATTAATTAAATAAAATGAATTGTTGAATTTAATAAAATGCATTGGTAAAACAACAAAATCATTATGCAATTTAATTAAATATAATTGTTAAGACAACTAATTTTTGTTAATACATTTGACAATATTTTGTCAAAATAATACCACATAAAATAGTTAAACTTCAAAATATAAATCTACTAAACAACGCGTTAAATTGATGGACAGGTTTTGTTAGTTGTATAGTGATCACCCATTCATCAATTTAATATGAATTTTAGTTGATTTCACAGCTGTTTTTGGTTCAGTGTAATTACTCTTCAGGACTTTTTTATTTTAGGAAACCCGTACATATCCGAAGACCGAACAAAGTTTCTAATTTGAAGTCAGAAAGCTAATTGAAAATATTTTACAATTGTTCCTGCTTTTATACAATTTCAGTTTTTTACAAATGAATACAAAATGTTAGAATCAGACGATCATAGAAAATTGTACAGTGTTTCAGAAAATTAAAAGAATAAAACATTATGAAAATATGAATAAGAATTAAAGGAATGAATTGATGTAATATTATTGAAAAATAAGTAAAATAAGTATGACTTGCTTCAATTGTGCATAGACTAATAGCGTCAGAAAATTATAATTTCATTAAAAATTTTAAATTTTTAAGAAAAACATTTAATTTTGTAATAAAATTAATAAGGGATACAAATTTTCTATGAAAAGAACGAAATGAACGATTGTACGAAATGAACGAAAAGAACGAATAATCGTGAACGATGTCATATCATTTAATGAACTGAACCGTTCAAATGAACTAGTTCGTTCATGAACGACATTACACTAATTAAATATATAAACGTGGTCACGCTGGAATTCGAACCTGGGATCCCCGCTTGTTAGCCAAGAACTCTACCACATATAACATATGATTGCTTAAAAAGTAAATGAATTGTTTTGAATATTATATATTTCGCCATTACGAAAGAATATACGAAGTACATGGGTGTAAATGCTTACAAAAAAACACAAACTAATGTGTCTAAAAATATATTTTCGAAAATATTTTAATCATTACTTTCCGTTTATAAATCATGCAATACGTAATCAGTAATTGGTAAGTCATTACTTTCTATTTTGAAATAATGCAGAAGGTAACGAGCTATCATTACAAGGTAATGCATGAGTATATCGCACACATTGCTGGGGATGTCGAAAAATATACACCTTACCTTTATGCTTAAAATTAATTAATTCAGAAGGTAACGAATTATCATTACAAGGTAATGCTTGAGTATATCGCACCCATTACCAAAGTTTTCCTGGGTATGTTTTAAAGGTCTGTATTTTACTATATTGAACACTACGGGGAAAGGGACCGGTCCCAGATGACACACAGGATAGGTCCCAAGGGGGCGGAGACCGGTCGTTGATCGGTCTTTTTGTTTGAAAGACACATATCACTTTAACATGACGTTGTCATTGGAAATGACCAATTGCCACAGTTTAGACACCTTGTGACATTAAGGTGGTGTCTCTAAAAATAGCTTTTCAAATAAACTAATAAAAAATTAAGAATTAAAAATAATCTACTTGGCGTCGAAGTAGGGCTCGATAACACAACCTCCTGCTTGCAAGGCAAAAAACGCTCTACCGTCTGAGCTAATGTTGCTTATGCGTGATGCTGATGCTAAAGTTATATATTTTTCGTTTCTGTTCAAATAAAAAAGAAAAAAAAAACAAACACTACAAGCAAATAAAAAAATGGAAAAGAAAAAAATAGAAAAGAAAACAACACTAACACACACACAAATATAGTGGAAGTGCCTTCAGTATGCCCCCGATTGACCAGTCACGGGATAGGTCCTTTAATGGCAGTTGACTTGTTTTTTGCGTTGGCCATAATTAAATTAAAAAATCAATTAAAAATTAGAAAATTACTTCAAAAACTCTGATAATATAAATAAAAATTTTAAAAATTGCCCTTAAGTTAAAAAGAAAATTAAATGAAATACCAATTGTTAAAACTAAAATAGCTTTAACATTAAAAAACGTGAAAAATACAAAACTTAAAATTTTTTAGGAAAAAATTATAAAAATTTAAAATAAGAGCTAAAATAAGCAAATCGTAAAGAAATAAAGTTCAAAATAAATAAAAGAGTAAAATAAATAAAAAAATATTTTAAAAAATATGCCGCGAATTTTATTTTTTAGTTCGGTATTGGTCAAGTTTTTTAAAAGCAATGGTGAAAGTAACGAATCAGAAAATACTTAGAAAATTAATTTATTCTCTTTGGTTCATATTTGTACTAATTTAGTAATATGCCCTCGGTTGACCGGTCACGGGATAGGTCCTTGGAGGGCAATTGACCCCACATTCCCCGTAGGGGAAGGTACGGTGTAAGCGGAATAGATTTCCCAAAGTCAACCTTTATAAAAATTTAAGGAAAATCTTTTAAAAAGCAAAACACTTAACTACAATATATATTATATTTTAAGGATTATATTAGAAGATCTCTTTAAATTTTAATAAAAACATTAAGGTACTGTAAATTTTGTATAAGTTTTTTTGTGTAATATTATTAACGAAATATAAAAATTCCAAATCCATGGCTTATTTTTAAAAGCCCACAACTATATTTCTCATTTTTTAGAGAAGTACACAGAAAGAATTTTACTGGACTAGTTTTAATGAAATTTTTCAGTAAACGAGTGAAGTTTTGGTGAAAAACCTTATATAAAAATGGGGAAAAAATACGAAATACATTAAAAACGGTAAAAAATTATACCATTTTTACAAAATAATATGAGTAGCATTATGTATAATTATATATCTACCATCGTTTTTAAGATTATAAGGTTTAATATATCAAATACCCATTAACGGATTCGTCCCAAATTTGGTGGACATGTAGCAAGCTAGGAGGTATAACTTTTATTCATTTACAATTTTTTGAAATTTAGCATGTTTTCTTAGCTTAAAATTAACTTAAGACTTCAAACGCGTTTTTCTCACAACCACGAGTTCAAAATCGGCTGCCACTGTACAGCCAAGGTGTGTTAACCGATTTCGATCTGGTTTTTTTCTTTCGTACACTCTAAAAAATGTTTGTAAATTTACTACTATAAAATGGATAAAATTTTGTTTAATTTTACGAAAATTCGGTAAATATAAACAAAAAATGCGTAAACTTTTTTCATACACACTTCCATACACAATAATACACACACAAAGTAATTTTAGACATTATGTGTTTATAAATAAACACATTGTGCCTAAAATTACTAGTGTTTTGTTAAATAAAATTTTTACGCACAAAGTTGGTAAATATACTATCCGATAATAGTAATAAATACTCTGACATTTCAAATTAAAAAAAATTTAAAAAAAATTATAAATTATAAAAAGAAAAAGCTATAACGGATTATTTTTTGTGAATTACAACATTTCCACAAACACATTAAGCTGCCTACACACTAGGGAACATACTTAAAAAAAGAGAGCATTTTTTGTGAATGTGTGAGTGCGTTTGTGTGTGTGTGCGTGTTGAGAGCGTGCATTTCGTGTTTACAAAATTTTTTGATATTTTTTGTTCCCTCAACCATGTTCCCTAGTGTGTAGGCAGCTTTAGAGTCTGGAAATAGCAACATAAGCATGAAATTGTTTTTGGTGGTAGTCTAAACCTCATTTCAAAATTGAAAACGCCGTAAGAGAGATACGGCCTACGCAGGAACAACTGGGTGCAATGACTCCTGCTCAACAAAATGCCTTCTTTGCAAGGGAGGCAGTCAACCAACAACCGTCAACAATAACGGGAGAATACGCCGTAAGAGAGATACGGCCTAGGCAAAACAACTGGGTGCAATGACTCCTGCTCAACAAAGTCAGTATGCATTGAGTGCTGTCTAACTTGCAAAGAAAGCATTTTGTTAATCAGGAGTCATTGCACTCAGTTGTTCCTGCGTAGGCCATATCTCTGCGTTTTCTCCCGTTATTGTTGACGGTTACTGCCTCCCTTTCAAAGAAGGCATTTTGTTTAGCAGGAGTCATTGCACCCATTCAATAGTTATAACAAATTTTTATATGAATTTTATACAAATGCCTTAAGATCCCAAAACGATTAATTTGGACATAAACGAATGACTTGGATATTATTATTAATAAAATACGTACTAAAAATTAATTTGATATTTTATTAAAAAAAAAAATTTGGATGGTGCTTAAAGTTAGCACAACTGTTGTAAATGTACGCATTTTATTGGATTTTTACGCACTTTCTGTGGATTTTTGCGCATTTTAGTGGATTTTTACGCATTTTATGCATACATTTACACGAGAAACGTGCTTTTTTACACACAAATTTAGTAAATTAATACACTAATTTCAAAATTTCATTTAATTTTTACGCACTTTCAATGTAAAATTACAAATTATTTGTGCACCAACCTAAACACAATGTGCGTATTTTTTTTCAATTACGCACATAGAGTAAATTTACCCAATTTATAGTAGGAGTTCAGTTTCCTACTATAAGTTGGGTAAATTTCAACAGAATTTAATTAGAGTGTAGTCAACAAAAAACTGTAGTCCTTATCGTGGCCTTTTTTTTTTGAATTTCAGTCAAATAAATTTTATATTCCCAAGTCAAATTGTTTTTTCTTGCCTTTTTCGGAATTTTCAAGTTTGTGTGGCAACTTTGTTAAAAAAAATGTTTAAAAATAAAAATCGGGCCACGATAAGGACTAGAGAATTTATCTGTTATTAAGAATCACTTTACATTTTTATTTTCCAATAATTAATGAAGGCTCTACAGTGTCAGCCGATTTTACCTTTTTAAAAAAGGCTAATAATGAAGTGGCAAACCTGGCGAGTTTGGTGGGAGAAATTTAAAACTAATATTTGTTAAAAATACTACGATAATATATATTTTAAATAAAAAAATTATATAGTGAAAATGTTGTTAGTTGAATTTTTGACAACCGTTTAAATATGCCCCTTAAAATTCTGTTGTTACAGTAATTAACGCCCTTAATGAAACTTTTTCATTGAGTGTATGCAGCTTTTAATAAATTAAATTTTTCACAACATTTTATGAAAAATTCCATTAATTCAATGAAAAGTTTCAATGGACTAGTTGAAGTAAAACTTCATCGATTTTACGCAAAATTGCATTAATATGCAGATAATTCTCTCCGTGTAGGAAAAAACTTAATAAAATCTGAACAACTTTGAATCTTAAATCTATTTGAATGCATTTTTTATCGTTAAAAAAATTCATTCACAAAAACCCAGTTTTTGGATTTTATTAAGATTTTCCTTCTAATCTAAAGAAATAAAAAAATCGAGTCACCCAGTAAACCCACACATTACCAAATAATGTGTAAAGTAATGTGTTGCCATAGGGGCCGATGCATTATTTTACACCTTACTTCAGTGATGAATTTTACAGGCGATGAGCCCCAAAGTAATGTATGGTTAATTATGTGGTTACGAGGATGGGAAAGTAATGGGTATAAAAATAGATTTTCGTAAAAAAAGATTTTATTTAAAAAAAATTTATTAGAAATATTTTTTTATTAAATATATAAAAAGTAAGTGAATTGTTTTGACGAAAAATGAAACGAATTCGTAATGACGAAAAATATACACCTTACACCCATGCTTACAAAAAAACACCAAGTAATGTGTCTAAAAATAGATTTTCAAAAATGTTTTAATCATTACTTTTCGTTTATAAATCATGCAATACGTAATCAGTGATTGGTAAGTCATTACTTTTTGTTTTGAAACAATGCAGAAGGTAACGAGCTATCATTACAAGGCAATGCGTGAGTATATTGCACCAATTGCTGGGCAGGATCGTTTTAAATTAAGCCATTCAAAAACTTGTAGCTTTTTAGAAAACTGCACTATACATTATTTTTAAAACAGTATTTTACAGACCTCTCTTAGATTTTAAAGTTTACATAAATGAATTATCTAAACATTTTTTTAACTTCTACTTGTAGAGTCCTTTTATTTGTTAATTTATTATAAAACCTACAAAAATGAGTAATATTTACGAACAAATATTGAAATAAATTTATTACTCGAGTAATTTTAAACCTTACACGATTAATCGATTTACTCGAGTAATTTTAAAACCTTACACGAGTTACTCGAACAAAGACAAACCCGAGTAATTTGAATACCCTAGTAATTACCGAAATTTATTTACAAATTCTTAATTTTTGTTGTAAAAAAAAAATAATTGAAAAAGTTGATTTGGAAAACAAAAATAAAAGCAAGTCGAATAATTACTATAATAATTAATTTTTTTAATTTCACAAAAACTATTTTTTAAGTCTCCTGGAAGGTTTTGTGTAGAAACCACTTACAGACAGCTTCGGGCTTAAAAGCGCAACGGTTAGCGATTTTATGGGTGGCACTCTTTCATCTACACCCAGTTGGAAATTTCGTGACGGCTTAGCGACATGTCGCTGTCATTGCTGACTTGCTAATTCGCTCCCATACAAAATACCTATAGACACCTGCTGACATTTTGATACAAAAGTAAAAATGCCATCAGGGCAAGTCACCAGGAGGTCAATGTGATGAAATACCTTTAGAAAGTCGTCACTGACATTTCCAGCATGGGTCAGTAAGTTGTCATCACTGCCTCAACTTTTAAAAACCGCTGAAAAAATGTTGCGTTATTTTATCCTTCCTAGTTCCAGTACTCAATTCTTTCTCTCTTTCTTTTCCTTGTAGTTAATTTTCTTCCACTAAAAATTCAAAGATTTTCATTTTGTATCACACTCACCAAGCTTCGAACCAGAAGACTTGTTTTTGTTAGTTCATCGCCTTACGAGTTCGCCTAAACCATAGTAATACAAATCGTTTTAAAATGCTTGCTTTATTCCATTTTTCAAATTCTAATCTTACATTTTATTTGAACATTCCTATAATCAAATTAAAATTATATTAATTTTATTTGAATATTCCTTTCAAACTTGATTTTTTCTTTTTTTTTAATTCAAATTAAGTACAAACAACTTTTAAATCGACTGTGATATGAAAAAATGTGATAAAAACCATGTAACCAGCTAATTTTTAATGCATGGATTACATTTGACTCGTATATTTTGATATGTATCAACGCACTGTCATCTGTTTTACAAAATTTATAACAATCCTACCAATTTTTGATTAATACCCCAGCAGAAATTCGGAAGCGGTAAAAATGAGTAAAAATGATTAGAGCTTCTTTTCTGCTTCGTTTACTGCTTCTGAGGATTTATAGCTTGCATTAGTGTGTTAAAAAATGCAATAGAGTTTTGTTTACCACACTTTATCCCTCTAACAAAGCACGAAAGAATGACAATGACAACCGAATTTATTAGCTAAAAGCTGTGATTTCATGCCATTATTTGGAGCTATGATAGAAACGCATATCGGATATCGAAACAAGAGCTTTATCGCGAGCTATCTCGAACAAAAATCATGCCTTATATCAGCAATAATGCAAGCGCTACACTATTTTCTTTCCCTGACAAACCTGCTTCCAAGCAAACAGTATTTTTTGCTGGGACATAAAATTTGTGACTTATTTTATAGGCCATATACAGTAGAGTGTCCCCTAAAAGTAGATTTGTCATTACACTCCCCCAGTTTTATTGGATATGGTCCCAAATGGAAGAAATCGATTTTTTTTTTGAAAACGTGCCGAAAGTTAGACGAAAATGGTCCCTTTTGGAAAAAGAGTGTATTACTATTTAAAATTCCCAAAATTCGAAATTTCGAAAAAAATTATTTTTTATTCCATTTTTCATTTAATATACTCAAGATGATTCATACATGGAATTTTGACTTCATCGGATATCATTAACCCACTTTAGTCTGGAATCCAAAATGACCCACGAATTTGATAAAAATGCAAAAGCGTATTTAAGGTGTTATTCTGTAAATTTCCTAGCGGGGCGTTTTTGGCCAAAAGTATTAAAATTAACCCCATATGGATCACGTTACAGAAAATAATTATTTTTATCCAGTTGAGATTTTTTTTATCAATTTAATGGCTTTACAATCTCGTAGTCATAATCAATATTAAGTCCAATGGGTCTTTTCTGACCCCAGGCCACTAAGGGTTAAATTTTTTTTAAAGAAATGAAAATTTGAGTGCTGTTTTTCCGAAAACCGTGTAAAATTTGATGAAAACATTAAAATTTTTAAAATTTTTGACAAAATGAGCAATTTTTGTAAAATGTCCTGAAAAGCAGTCGCTCCAAACACAAACTCGAATTATCATTTTTCCAATTTATTTTTTTTCTCTAATATCGACTATTACACTCTCAGAACAATTCCGTTGTGACAATCAAATTTTTTCCAACCGAATTAGCTCGGTTGCTACAACCTCGTAATTCGGTTGCCTTAACTGAATTCAGTTGTGGCAACCGATAATTCGGTTGTTGCAACCGAACTGAAATCGAATTCGGTTGTCCCAACCGAATTGAAATCTAATTCGGTTGCCACATCTAATTCGGTTGGCAAAAACTTCCATTGCCACAACGGAATTGTTCTGAGAGTGTATGTGGTACAAATAGCAATCAACATCTCCAAATTAGGCATTTTAAAAAATCTTTAAAATTAATTTAAAAAAAATACGCTTTTGCATTTTTATCAAATTCGTGGGTCATTTTGGATTCCAGGCTAAAGTGGGTTAATGATATCCGATGAAGTCAAAATTCCACGTATGAATCATTTTGACTATACTAAATAAATAAAAAATATTTTTTTTTCGAAAATTCGAATTTTGGGAATTTTTAATAGTAATACACTTTTTTCCAAAAGGGGCCATTTTCGTCCAACTTTCGGCACGGGTTAACGTTTTCCAAAAAAAAATCGATTTCTTCCGTTTGGGACCATTTCCAATAAAACTGGGGGGTGTAATGAACGAAAATCGACAAATCGCTACTTTAAGGGTCAGTCTAATATACAATAAAACTCGCGTAATACAAACTCGGATAAGGCGAATTCTCGGTTTATACGAACTAATTTAGAAGTCCCGAAGTTTTGGCAACAATTTCAATAGCCGCTTTTTCTAATTACTTGGATTAAATAAATCCAAAAAGTAGTTCTAAAAGTGCTCAACAGATGGGGTTAGATTCTCCCTATTTTAAAAAGAATTTTCTGTCCGACACTTCTTTCACCCTAATTTTTAATACCGAATTCGATGATGGAGGATTCAACTTTAACTTTTAATTTATAATTATATTTTACATAAAACAGCGATAAACAGTCTGCCTTTTCAGTTTTATCACTTCAATTTATATTTTTACACAATTGAAAAATTCCATTGCAATATTGGATTTAATTAAATTACTTACAGTAGAGTGAAAAATTGCCATTTCTATTTGAGCTATTTCTTCATGTCCAAGATGGAAAATATGTATTTGGTGAGGTGTAGTTTTTTTTATAAACATATTTCATAAAAAAATTTAATAAAAACCTTTTATTTGTTAGTTTTTCAATATTTTTGTTTCTCTTTTAATTTTCGTTCGTATATTTGTCTGACATTAAATTAATAGGCTGTTTCATATATTTGTGCTTTTATTGTGGATTTATTAAATCCAGCTTTTTTTTGGATTTAATAAATCCCTTTTTTGTATGAAAAATTCTAAATCCAGGTGATTAAAAAAACATCGGTTAATACGATTCGCTTATGGCGAACACTCAGTTAAAGCGAGACCACCACAAACAAATTTCCATATAATTTTCCACTTTTAATACGAACTTTACTAAATTCGACAATTTTTTCTATCTTTTTTTTTTTTTTTGTTTTCTGACAAATTTTAAACCGAACACACTGACATTTTTTCTTAAATATATTGCAAACAATATGTTTAGGAAACCAAATGAAAAAATTGTAAAATTTTTAAAGTTGTTTTAAGGAAATTTAAATATTTTGTGGATAATTAGAACATTTTAAATAAATTTTACCCCGGTTAATACGAACCTCGCTTAAAACGAACTAATTAATCTAGTCCCCCGGAGTTCGTCTTAAGCGAGTTTTACTGTATATACCCTACCGGAAATTTTAACAAACTGTCACCGAACTGGCCCCTTTATATGAAGTAGACTGGTCACTTTTACATGGCGTTGTCATAGGAGGTGGAAATTGACCCCTTGTGACATGTCACAAGACAAATCCTAGGACAGGTTACTGAACTCTCATAAAAAACAAAGTTCAGGGACCTGTCCTGGGATTTGTCTTGTGACATGTCACAAGGGGTCAATTTCCACCTCCTATGACAACGCCATGTAAAAGTGACCAGTCTATTTCATATAAAGGGGCCAGTTCGGTGACAGTTTGTCAAAATTTCCCGTAGGGTATATATATTTATATTTTAATAACCAATGAAGCTAGACATTAAGTTTGAGTACCTCTTTTCTAAACGAGAGTTCCTCATTTCTACCATACGTCTTTGGAACAAACTCCCAAATCATATTCAAATTATAAGCAACGCAAATACATTCAAAAAGGAGTTATGTAGCTTTCTTCAATAATTTTCTTTTAAATGTCATAAATTATAGCTCCATACATTATCATTTTTATTTGTTGTATTTTTTATTTTTTCCCTTAAACCAATTAATCTAACTTATTCTCATTTCTGATTTTTTTTTTATTTGTACTTGTAGTTGAAATTATTATTTCTCATTTACATATTTATATAATGTTTACTGTATGTCACTAGCACTTTCATGTTTAAGACGTTAGTCTTGTTGTAGGGTTTCCAATACCGAATCGGTATTGAGAAATCGGTATTTCTGTATTGAAAAGTTTCCAGTACCGATTTTCGGTATTCATATAAATATTCTTATTTAGCGCGTAAACTTAGATATAGCACATCTCAAAATTTAAAAATTGTGTACGAAAATTATTGATTCCAAGCAGGCTTAATCTTCTCTCTTGTGTTTCAAAAAGATAATTCTTTTTTAAATTAATACGAATAAAAATTTATTAATTTTATGAATCAGTGAATATTTTAAAATAATTCTAAATCAATGATTTGATATTGAACAAAGTGAAATAATGATTTGGGATAATTTACTTCGATTCAATTTTGATTCGACTGAATAATTTGTTTAAGGAGATACTTCGCGAAGTATAAATCAGATCAGAGCTTTGAAGAATTGACTCAAAATAATTATTTTCGTAAGATGATAAAAAAGCTGAGTTATAAATTCGCAAATCAAAAAATATAAAGATAATTCGCACGAATTATTTATATATTTTTTTGATTTGCGAAGACATATTATTATCTAAAATTAATTCGCAAATCAAAAAAACATTTTTAAATCCTGAATAAAAGCAAAAAATTATAATTCGCGAGAATCAAGAAAATCGTCATAATCAAAAATAATTTTTTTATTATTCTTTTTTAGAAAATTTCGACAAATTTGACAATTCCCATCACCAATACTGGGAAATCGTAGACACAAAAGTTAAAAAATGTTTACTAGACTAATTAATTAAGACTCGTGTATATAACCCTTGCAAAAGTCATACTATTTATAAGTAATCATATTCAGACATTTTTTTGCTGGGTTAATTTTAGTTTTTGCGTTTTCCAAAGTTCTAATTGAGTAAAAATGCAATATATTCGTATTTATAAATGTTTGCATCTTTAAAATATAAAGTTTGTAAAGAATTACAAACACAAAAACAGAATTATTGTCAAAACTGTTAAAATTTCTCTTACAAAAAGACATAAAATATTAAAATAACAAACAAAAAAAAATTGTATGCAATACCGAAATCGGTATCGTTCTAAAATCGGTATTTAGAATTTGCTAAAATGGCTTGAATTTCGACAATTTCGGTATTACCGAAATCGGCACTGGAAAGCCTTTCTTGTTGTGCTAGGTTTGTTCAGTTTAATGAAAATAAATAAATAAAAATAACTAAAAGCATTTATTTGAAGAGGAAAAGTAACGCTTTCAATAAAAATTAATACATTTTACAAACTTTTTCGTAGATTTAGTGAAAGGTCCATGCTAACACGACTTCAACTGTGTAACGATTTTTTGTCATTATTTTTGATAAAAATGCATACACCAGATTTTTGCAGATATCTATGTATTAACTATATTGCGAAAAGTATAATGGTATTTATATTAAAATGATCGCTAGACTCTAATGAATCATCTTCTATAACAGACTTGAAGTTTTTCTGCAGCATGTTACATTTTCAAGATGAAAAAGTATGTCTTTAATAAGATTTGAAAAAATGTTGTAAACTCCGTTAATAATTATTACCATACAAATATTTAACGAGTAAGAAAACCCCAGGAAAAAGAGTGAAGAAAAAGAAGTAGTTAAAGCACTGCAACTGTTGAATAGGGAGTTGTTATTTTTCGGGTTTTTCACCGATGAATTTAACATTGGCTTGTCATAGGAAGGAAGTTGTTCTTTTTTAAAACAAATTATATATATTTGAACCAATGAAAAGGAAGTTCTTTTTCACTTCTTTTTATTTTAGTTTAATTAAAAAAAAATCATCATGCATCGTGTGGGGTTTGTTCCCACACTCGTTGGCATTACAAACAGACGCTTTACCCCTATGCCAGGGGCGGCAAGACTTTTTTGCTGCGTGCCAGAAACGGACAAATTTTTTTTGTAAAAATTTATCGCGTGCCAACTTAATTTTGATTGTTATTTAAAAGTCCTTTTTTAAAAATGTTTAAAATTTGGAAAATTTCTCTTGAAAATATCATCGCAGATGTACATATTTATCAGCGCTAAGAATAACCCCCATGAAAAATTCCCAAAGGGAAAAATTAAATAACGTCCAAGAAATGATTTAAAAATGTTTGATAGTAATTTAATTTTTGGAGTTTATTATTTAATCTTTAAATATTGACATTATTTCATTATGAAAAAATCCCCAATGAAATAAAATTAAAACAGTTTGAATATTATTGCCTTTTAATTTTTTTGGGGGGTTATTCCATTTTTGGTGGTTATTTCATTTTGTTAAAAAAAGTTAAATTATTGGGCGCCATCAATTATTTAAGTACGTAAGAAACTAGTTGAAAAATGTGCTTCGGGCAAAAATTTGATTTTGTTAAAATAAATTGCGCGGTTTTTATCATCATCATATCATTATAAGAAGCGAATATTATGGATTTGAACAGAGAAATTTCTATTTCAGATAAAATGGCTCTTCGAAACACGATCAAAACCCAATTTCAAATTCCAACAAAGGCGGTTATTTTATTATGAAACTTATTTTCAGCCTTTATTGCACTTTATTTCGTAGCACCTATTTTCCCTTAAAAAACTTAATTTTTTAGATCCAATTTTATTACAAGTTGTTTTCCATTTTTGTGCAATTTTCTGGTACTTTTTATTCTCGGATTATGAGGCATTTTCTCATCGAAACATTTAAACTTCTTTCAATCTAGAATTTTAGAAATTTTCCCAGAATTTTCTGATAATCGAAATTGCGAGTTCTTTATTAACCCTATTTCTTTAAACAAAATATGGTGGCAATACAGAGTTAATTTTAAAAGACGATTTACAAGCTCTATGATAAATTTCAACATTATGGAGTAAAATCACACATTTTTGTAACGAAATTTAACATTTAACTGAATTTTTTGACGATCTTCTAATAGTTTAAATTTTTTTGAAGATATCCAACAAATCCGCGTGCCATCTAAAATCCACTCGCGTGCCACTACTGACACGCGTGTCATAGTTTTGCCAGCCCTGCCCTATGCTATCGCTTCCCTACGGGAAATGGATCAGTCACAGAGCTGGTCACGTGACTGGAACTTTGTGGGAGTTACCGGTCCTCGATTCAGTTTAATTATATGAAAGTAACCAGCAACTTTAACATTGGCTTGTCATAGAAGGTACAATTTCTACCTTTTGAGCTACTTGTGACTTGTCGCAAAGCTTGTCAATTATAACATATCACACTACTGGTTTAAGAGAGTATGCAATAGAATAAGTTAAAATTGTCTAATACGGAAGTAGTCTCATGTAAGGCATTGTGTGATATGTACCGAAACTAGTGCGAAATAAAATTATCACGTAACAGGTTTAAGTGCACATATCACAGAACTAAAGAAAAATATTTGTTAAAAAACTAGTCACATATTAGTCAATTTGTGTGTTGTTTATGAACTAGTACAAAATAATATTTTCGTGACATATCACTATACTGCTCTAAGTTAACAAGCACAGGACTAACGGAAACTAATTGACATGAAACATGTCACTAATTATTCATCATGTGTCATAATAAGTAGTGGTGCTGGAAGAACTCAGAAGGATCCAGTCACTGAAATTACTTAAAACAACAAGTCACCGAATCTGTTTTTAAAACCAGCAAAAATATTAATATTAATTCATGATTACAATTCAAATTTAGTAAAGAGTTTAAGCTATACATATTAGACCGACTCACGAAAAAAAGTAAAAAAAGTGCCCCCCTCAAAATAAACCTCGGTTTGTTTTATGATAATTTCCAATATATTTGGGGTCTAGTAATGAGATCTCACGAGCTGGACCATGTAATAAATTTGCATCTTAGCTGAAGAAAACATATTCAATATGGGTATCATATTAAAGGTTTTTTAGAGGCGCGTCCAGCGGTTTATATAAAATGTTCAAGCAAATTTTTCACTCTTTTGTACAGAGATATTTGTGATTGAAATGTCAAATTTACATATAATAATCTATAGACGATTTAATGAACACGTGTTTCAGATTTTTTTTAATATTCGCAATTTATCAGAAATTCAATATGGTGGAAACAATATGTTCTAAATAGTGCAATATGGATACCAAAACTTTTCTTTTGACAAGTAAATCATCGCTAAGTGGATGTAGTTTGGAATTTTGAACGATGCTCTGGACCAAATATTGTTAAAATTTTTGAGTTATTGGAATTTGCATATGAAATCAGTATGTAGTTGATGTAAGATAAAAGTGCAACTTAACAGAAAAAATTTTTTTTAGCGGATTAACTTTTTTTCGCGAAAAAAAAAATTTTATAAATTTTTAATAATAATTTAAATTTTGTTTCTAGTAGATCTAAAGATAAAAATGCAACTTAACAGAAAAAAAACCTAACACGCGCTTTTTTAGGCGGACTTTCTTTTTTTCGCGAAAAAACCTATTATAAAATTTTATTTAGGTTTTTTAAAAAAATTGCAGACACGCGTATTTCGATAAAATATTTTATTTAAAAATACACCTACAAAAATTTCATAAATTTTTTTTATTGAATTGGGGTAGCTCTAAATTTTTATAAAAATTTGGTCCAGAGCACCGTGAAAAATGTATTAAATTTGCAAAATTCTAAACTATATCCACTCAGCGATGATTTACTTGTCAAAAGAAAAGTCTTGGTATCCATATTGCCCTATTTAAAACATATTGTTTCCACCATATTGAATTTCTGATAAAACGCGGAGATATTTGTGATATGTAAATTTGACATTTCTATCACAAATATCTCCGTACAACAGAGTAAACATCCTTTTATAGAACATCCTTGAAAATAGGACATCCCATGTGAAAATCGAAATATATATGAACACACATGATCATACATTGACTTGTATATGATCATACATGGCCATACATAGTCATATACGTCCATGTCTAGTTCGATGTATGACCATACATGATCTCATATATTTCCATATATCTTCGGATCCTCAAATTGCGGATCCGAAGATATATGAAGATATCATTAGCTTCTTGCAAAAGTTGGTTGTGCAGCTAAGTCAAAATTACTGTACAATAAAAAATTATGAAAATATAGCGCCATCTCTATGTGATATTGATAACAGAGACACAAAAATATAAACTTTGGGAAATAATTGGGGTTTAAATTAGCTGAAAAATTTGTAAAATTAAGAAACATAAATTACTAAAAATTAGGATGCAATGTTAGTTCAAATACGGATGAAAGTAATTGTTATGCTAAATGGGATTTACAAAAATATTAGTTCAATCCTAAATTTTAAGACAGAATAACAGAAAAAATCAGTCCATTTGCGCCAGAACGCGTTTAACAGACTTTTGTACTAACTTTTTTTATAAGTGTATTTGGTTACAATATTATTCTACCTCAAGACCAAATTCGAATGTTAGATTTTATTTGTTGTTTCAAAATATCATATTAGGAATTGGACTTGAGGTACCACAATATTCTAACAAATACAGTGAACAAAGAAAAAAGTTGGACACTATATAAAATAAAATGAACAACCATGTTATTTGAATTTCTTTTTAAAACAACATAAGCACATTGTACGTACAATCAGAGACTAATAACTATAGAGACAGAAAATCAAAACTTATACTACTCACCGGTAGGGGGCGCTCAAATTAGTATTAGTTTAGTATCAGTTGAGCCTATATTTAAAAACTGCTGAAAACTGTCACAATAAGGAAAAAACAACGCGTAATACATTCAAATAATAAAATTTGAGATATCCATTTGTTTCCTTGCTTTGTTTGTTTTTATTTAAATTTAAATAAAAAAGAAAATTGTCAGTTTTTTTAAATAGTGATAACGATGTTGTTATAACTTATTTTTTTGGTGATGTCATACCCCTGCGTAAAATTAACAGTTAATTTTATGCTTTTCAATGTCTTCTTTCGTTTTCTGTCTTTTATATTGATTACAGCTCGTTTCATTTTAATATACAATGTGTCTAACTTTTTTCTTTGTGCACTGTATATAAAAGTATACATATAAAATTAAACTTAAAAATTAAGATAAATATACTCAGAATCACATTTTGAGCCGATTTAGCTATGTTTGTCCGTCCGTCTGTCTCTCTGTCCATGTATCCTTGTGCGCACGCAACAAGTGGTATATACACTCAAAAAAAAAGTTAGTAAAGTCAGCAAAAAATGTTGCTGTGTAAGCAAATTTTTAGTCAGGAGCGTGCTTGCAAAAAAGTTGGTAATTTCAGCAAAAGGTTTTTTAAAATCAGCGAGCTGATTTTTACCAAAAAAATTGTAATCTTCAGCAATAGTTTTGCTAACACTTAGTCGATTGCAATAGAAAAAAATCCTTGCTAAAATCACTAAACTTTTTGCTGAATATTAGTAGACTGAAAAAAACTCAAAAAACTTGTAGCGAAATTTTACTTTAGTTAATTTATTTGCTGAAAATTTAAATATAGAAATTGTGTAGACTTGTTTTTGTTTTTTATCATTTCCGTTGTCTATACTGCATCCATCTACATTTGTCTATCTGGTTGTCGTCCACGCTATAATTGTGGTTTTCAGCACAATTTTTGTAGCAAAATAAATTAGTAAAACATTAGTTCTAAATTAGTTTAGTGCTAAAAAAATAACTAAAACTTTTGCTGAAAACGAAATTTCAGCAAAAAATGAAAACTAGTAAACTTGATATACAATACGTTTTACAAATTTTTCTACTATCTTATTTTTTTGAGTGTACATATGGGTAGAATACAGCAACCTTTGAACCAAATTTCAGCAAAATGGAATGACGTTTAGATGTCCCAAAAATTATCAAGTTTCTTTTCAGGATTTCTGCATCAATTCTGAACAATTTTAACAACTCATTTACAGAAAGAATTGATCTGTCAATTGATCAAAGTATTTTTAATTATTAAATTTTCTATATATGAAAGACTTTTTGTGTAGGCCATGACCGGGAATCAAACCGGCAACCCTCTACACAGGCTATGACCAGTAGCATCACCTCTTAACGAGATACACCACGGTCCGCATATCGATTAGTGTGGTTATTTGAAGTTTTGTCAGTCATAGTGTACAGAATGAATGTTGTTTAATCGGAAGATCCAGAATTAACTAATATATTTCATGAACAATTTATTTTCCAATTAGAAAATTCCTATCGTTATCTCCTTTTCACAGGTAATTATCAGATTATGATGATTTCTTTGTGAGATAACCGCAAAGAAGCAACGTGAACTAGTCACCGAAATCGTGCGATGTAATCTCTTTAGACTTGTTCTTGTGAGGTTCCCTTAGGTCGCATGTCTATGTCAATTAGTAACAAAAACCCGATGTCTGCATAAAGCCGCGGCGTTCATTTAAACGATGTCATATTCCACACATAGTGTCATTGATAACCCTTTGAAATAAAACACAAAATTCATTCATATCTTATACATAGGAAAATCCTTTACGTAATCTCAATGTTGAGGGCAAAACTCTTTCACATCAGTAAGAATTCCGATTTTGCTGAAATTTGACATTTGGTTTGCTTGGATTGTGTCTGTCTTATAAAAGTAAAAAATTGTTCAGTCTCTCAATTTTAATTACGATTTGAGGCCTTCAGAGTTCGAGTGATTTTTTTCACTCCAAAGCAACATTTGGAAATTGGTTGAGTAGTTTTTTTCTTAACTGACGTGACAGTTTTTGCAAACAGGCTAGGGATTCTATACATTACAAAAATGTTGAAATATGTGATGCAAAAATGCCGTCTTTTACCAAATTTTTTACAATATTTTAAAAATTGTATGTAATATGCTAGTTATTAAAGTCAGAAAAGTGTACAATAATCGTCTATCGTGTTATAGAATCTGGGCACAGGTTTTAAGTAAAACCCTCTTAAGTTGACATATAAAAAAATATGTATGAAATTTACAAGCCCATTCCTGTATTCACCACTAACCTGGCTTTCGGGTTATTTTGGGCCCTTTGAGGTAGTTTTTAGTAATTTTTTTAAAATTGAGAATAGTATATTTAAAAAACCATTAATCTATTTAAAAAACACATAAATTTAATCTTCTTTTAATTAATTTTTGCAAATACGGATTTGATGTACCTATTTTGGTCGAATCACCAAGGGGTCAATTAGTGATTTAAGTTTCTCTAGTGTTTTTTTATTGTCAATGTCCATTATTCTTACTCGTACCCGAACAGTTCCGTACAGAGACTATTAATCAAGGTTGGTTACCGAAACGAATAACGGTAAGGGTAACGGTAACGGTATCAGATTTTGTTTGTTTAGGTAACGGTAAAGGTAACGGTATTTAAGACTGTTTCGGTAACGGTATACCGTTATCGGTACGTACCGGTATTAAAAATTATGTTAAAAACATATAAAAACAAGTAAAAACATGGCATATTTTTAATTTTAAGTACTGAAAATACAGATTTTAAGCTATAAATTCAATACTGGTAGTTTTAATAAGTAAAATTATTATCTATAAATTTTTTGTAAAAAAAGCACTCAAGATTATAAAATAAAAAATAAAAAAATTTTAATTTTTATATAAAATAATAAACACCGGTAACTACCCATAAAAATAACGGTAACGGTAACGATAACGATAACGGTATTTAGAAATTTTTTTAGAGGTATCGATAATGATAACGGTATTCAATTTGAAGCGGTATTTTAGCGATAACGGTATTATAACGATAACGGTAACCAACCTTGCCTTGTATTTTTTTCTTTGTTGTTTGTTATTATTTAAATTTAAATAAAAAAAAAAACTGTAAATATTTTTTACAAAGTGCCATCTATTGATAACGACTTTTTTATAATTTATTTTTTTTGGTGATATCCCCAGCAAAACCTTGGTAATGGGTTTGACCTTTTTCACGCATTGCCTGGCAATGGGTACCCCTTTATCCTTGGTTGTACTTAGAAACCTAAAGTAATACGTTACTAATATTGTGATACATCAATACTTATGTGGTAGGTATGAAATAATGAGTTACAGATATAGAGATATATCACTACTACTTATTTGGAGGTTTTAAAATAATATATTACTGATATTGTGTTTTATAATAACATATTAATAAGGGAAAAAATAATAAGTTATTAGTAGGGCAAGGAATTCTATGCAAATGCATGCGGAATCATCAAATTTAGAACAAAATGGCATGGATTTGTAGTTGCATATTTTGACGAAACTGCATGTTTTTACATATTTTGACTTTAAATGCATATTTAGTGCCTTTTTAATGCATATTTTGTGCTTTTTAATGCTTATACATATGTGCATATTTTTAGTTTTTTAGGAGCATTTTATTTGTAAAAAAAATAAAATATAAAAGTTTTCGTATTTTATTCAATAAAAATATTTTTTTTTTTCATCATTTTTAAAAACAAAATTTTTATAAAAACCTTATTAACCTAAGGAAAAGCTTGCCAAATAACTACTTACATATATTTTGATATTTTAAATTGCGTTATTTTTGAAAAATAATAATTTTTAGTGCATATTTTTTACGTTTTTAGTGCATATTTTTCTTTTTTAGGCGCATATTTTCGATTTTTAAGTGCATGAAATGCCTTGTCCTAGTTATTAGTATTTCATAATATAACTACTTATGCAAAAGTACGATTTAATAAAAATGTATAATCTAATTACAATTCTCAGACCGGTGTACTTTTAAACAAATTCATTACTAGTAACGTCTTATTTTATTCCCTATTTGTAACCAATGAAACTTGTACTAATGTGTAACGACTTATTTCACTCCATACAAGTATTTACTTATTTTAGCTAACTAGTGAATTTAATATTACAAGTAACAACTTATTTCAGTACTTCCTTCGTAATCACTTATTTTAGCCTATACCGGTACGATTTAGGCAACCATTTACCCCCAATGACACCCCCATGTTAAAATAATGTGTTATGCGACCAAAGTGTAAGTAGTTACAATTTTTTGTTTCATTACATTTACATTCATTACATTTCCCTTTACCTGGTAATAGAAGGTTTTGCTGGGTCATACCCCTGGTTCCGTATCCAGTATTTTTTAAATACTCATAGTTTAGTATTATGTCATAATTTTTGTGGCCACAAAGTTAAGTATTACACACAGGAAAACAAATTGCCAACTGAATTGCTAAGCCTATTTTGGTTGCTTCAACCAATAAATTCGGTTGATGAAACCAAATTGGAATGTGATTCCCCGACTAAAAAAGATATTATATAATCATATATCACCATATATAAACCCATATATACGTCCATATCTAATTTGATCCGAATATTGGAATATATAATTATATCAAGCGAGATAAGCATGTTATCTAACCTGATACAATTTGATCCGAAAAATTGGTCTATCTAACTTCATCAAATTATATATTAATACATATAATTTGATGAAGAATTTCAAATAAAATTTTAGTAAATATTGTTGAGATCACTTATTTTCATTCATATTAAATACTAATGCTTAATATAATGTTTAGAAAATTTTTTGTTAATAAACTTGGAAATAGCTGACAAAATAAAACATTACAAAAATTTGTCGGAACAACTGTCTTATAAAATAAAAAAATAACTTTCAGAATTAATTTTTTTCACGGAAAAAATAGCTAAACTTAAACCATATTTATTTCAACATATGTTTTTCTAATTTTTATTTTTAAATTTAAAAATTGCAATTAAACTTTATAAAATTTTGTATAATTAGATATCATGTCAGATATAATTATATATAAAATGAATACAATTTTCTATTAACTTTGTTATATATTTTGATATAATATGGTTTATAAAAGCTTATATGTCATTATATATAATTATTAGGGTTTGGGGTTCGGGAATTCCCGGGCGGGAATTCCCGGGAAATCCCGGGAAAAGTATGCCGGGAATTCCCGGGAAAATAATATATTTTTCCCGGGAAAACGGGAAATTTTAAAAATATTCAATTTTTTAAATTGTTTTTGTTTCGAATAGGATTTTTTAATTTTAGTCATAAAAAACATTTTAAATACCAAAACAAAAATTTCATTGGTAAAATCTTTTAAAAGGGATTACATTTATTTGAAACACTAACAACATCTCTGCCAAGTAATTAGGAGCATTTCAACTAATAAAGATTTTTCGCATAACTTATTCAAAATTTAAGTAGTGAAACCTAAAAACTTGGTAAAATGTTTAATAGAAATATTAAAAAAATGTTTGTTTCTTACAATTAATCGCCCTTACTATCTAAATTTTTCAAATGTATATTTTAGTTAAAGTCGACTTTAATTAAAATATTGGGTGGCAGTATACCTTGACTTGGTTTATTTTTGGAGCATTCTGATTTGTTAATTTATTTTCAACCAATCAAAATTTTTGGAAATATAAATATTTTTGTAAGGTTTTCATACACAAAATGGACAAAACCGTTTGATTAAAAATAAAGTCGACTTTAAATTTAAAATACTCCTTTATATTAAGGGTCAATAATTTTATAAGTAACGTTTTCATTAATAAATGTAAAAAGAAAAGACTAATGGTTAACGGTGGTATCTAAATTTGGTTATCCGACATCTAAATTAGGTTCACAAAAAAAAAAAAAATTGATGGTCATGCAACTTCTCTTGAAGAAAACAGCTAAAATTAGCAAAGTAGGTTAGAGGGGGGATCCTTCGCCAGTGGGGCACATACACTATTTCCATTTTGCTCCGATGTTAAGGGAGATAAAAAATTGAAAAAAATATATTTTGTGCATTTTTCAATTGCCTTTCCTTGACATCCACTTTGACGAATTTATATCACATGTGATCGCAGATAGACGTGTTTTTGTGTTTTTTGGGGTGCCAAAAAAATAATTGAAAGCAACTACATTTTGCAATAACTTCCTCAAATCGTGTGATAAAAAAAAAAGTTTTCATTATGTTAGACCTATGATCCTAAGCTTTCAGAAAATAATAATTTGATTTTAATAAATGCTTAAAAAGTGTTAAAAAATATTAGATTTATGTTAGTGCCTGCCTCTGGGGCACAATCACCAGATCGATCCTGGAGCTACGAACAGTTGGTGCTTCCTTGCCTAAAATGCTCTACAAGACTTTTCTATATGTTTAAAATATGTTCAATAGTAAATTAGTACAATCGTGTTCATTCTTAAATTTATATTAATTATTCAGTTTTTTGCAATTTTTAAGAATCATTATATTACAGTTTTAAATAATTTTTTTTTTAATGTAGTTGAGATTTATAGATTAAAAAGAATCATATACCTTAAAGAATTTATTCTAAATTATTTATTTCAGTCATTGAAACATTGACTTTGCCGTATTAACAATACTTTTTTGCTCAAATTGTATCTAGCTCTTTTGGCGAATATCCCCCGGGTTTGGGGCAGTTACGCCGATTTGGGTTACTTTGGAAATCATAAAAAAAGTAATAGAAAATATGTAAATAATTAGAATAAAAATCATAGAAATTAAAGCCAAGATATGTAGATCTTCAATTTGAAAGTAATTTTTGAAAAATAATTAGGGGTTAAGAAATCACAGTGCAGATCCCCCTCTACCCTACCCGAAGAAAAAAGTGTAAGCTGAATAGGCATTAAAGGTTTTATGGTAGGGCAAAAATTTCCTGAAATGGTATCCAAATTAGCCGCAGTCACTCCGCACCATAACTAGATCTTCGTTTATTCGAGAAAGTTTTTATAATAAAAACCTGGCATTGCCAAAAAATGAAACCGATGTAAAGAACATTATATTAAATTACTACAATCATGTAAAAGATATCATGATAAAAGAAATATCGAGCAATATTTCTAACAATAGGAGATTTACTATAATCTTAGATGAATGGACAAGAATATCACAAAAGAGATATTTGAACATATGTATGTATAAACGGAAATAATTCATTTTATAACCTGGGGTTGGTTTATATATCAGGAAGATGTAATGCTGATGAAATAAGAAGAATTGTAGAAATAAGACTAGAAGAGTTTTATTTGTGTTTGGAAAATAACATTGTGGCCACCATATCTAATGGGCCAAGTGTGATGAAACGTTTTGTTTCCGACAGTCCAGTAGTAGGTGCTTTCTGCTGGAATCATGCAATTCATTTGGCAGTGCTGCGAGTAATTTATGTGAAATCAAATGTTCAACATTCTGATATTTTTACTTTGAATTCTCACTACACAGACTGCATTTGTACTGAAATATTGTTTTTTTTAACAAAAATTACTTATATAGGTGGTTTTCATTAACAATTTTGTTCAAAAATATTTCCCGGGATTCCCGGGAATCCCGGGAATCAAATTTTTTCATTCCCGTTTCCCGGGAAATAAAAAAGTCCGGGAAATCCCAAACCCTAATAATTATGTATGAACTATATTTGCAGATCTCTTAATATATGGCTGGAGACCAAATCGCATATGATTATATATAACGTTATATCAAACATATTTATAAAACCAAAGTGTTAATATAAATGTATATGGTTATATAAAGCCACGCATATAAACATTTAAAGTTATATCAAATCATATAAGATTATATAAAAACTGTTTTAGTCGGGTCCTAAATATTTTGGGTATTGCAACTAAAATTCAGTTGTATAAACCGAATTTTGTTGTGATTACCAATATTCAGTTGCATCAACCTATTTTAATAGATGTAACCGAATTGCGGTTGGAAAATGGCACATTTTTTCTCTGTGTGTATGTGCACTTTGTAACAGTCACGGGACAGTGTTTAACGGCACCGATTGCCATTTTTTCATATACATACATCTAATTATACTGCACCTGTTCTGTGTTATATAACTACTTCAACTGTAACAGTACTAGTTACTTTTGTCAATTTGATGTTATGATACTTTTTCTCCACCCGAGTAAAAAAAATTGATCTCGCGTAATATCTAATTATATCCAATTTGATATTGTTTAAGATCTACTGTAATATCTAGCTGATCCAATTAGATCTCAAAATTGGGTGTATCCAATCATATCGTATTAGATCCCATTGTATATATGGGGATAAACTGAGATCAAGTTATATTTCAAAATTGGGAGGTCCAATGATATCTTTGGGGATAAACCTAGATCTAATTTGATTTATATAAAATTAGATTTAATACAAAAACCCAGGTAAAAATTGCCGACGGACAAAAAACAAAGCACCGGCAAAGCGTTGCTTTACAATGGTACAAAAAAAGCATTGCAAAAGCACTAATTTAGAACGCTTTGCCAACCTTTTGAAAGAGTGCTTATACTTAGTTTTACAAAGTTAGGTAAAAGGAATTTGCTAGTGCCTGTTTTACACAATTTACAGCCGTATATAAAAACGAGTAAAAAGGTTAAAGTCGGGCATGCCGACTATACAATACCCTAAATTAGTCTGGTGTATTGTTTGGATCCGAAATTCGAATGGGTTAAAATGGGGCTTGTGTCAAAATTTTCTATAATGTGAGTCAGCGCACCAAATTTCATTAAAATATCTTAATATTTGCGACCTGCAGTTTGTAACCAAGCCAATTTTGGGGGGACCCTTATATGGGCAGTAGTTCTAAACATGGACCGATGTTCACCAAAATTAATATTTGACCTGCAGCGTATAAACAATATAATTTTGGGGGGACCCTTATATGGGCACTAGGTCTAAACATGGACCGGTGTTAAGCAAAATCAATAGGCTTCATCCTTGGGCTGACATAGGTCGGTGTACCAAATTTCATCAAAATATCTTAATATTTGCGACCTGCAGCGTATAAACAGTATAATTTTGGTAGGGCCCTTATATGGACACTAGGTCTAAACATGGACCGATGTTCACCAAAATCAATAGGCTGCGTTATTGGGCCAATATAGGTCTGTGTACCAAATTTCATCAAAATATCTTAATATTTGCGACCTGCAGCGTATAAACAGTACAATTTTGGTAGGACTCTTGTATGGGCACTAGGTCTAAACATGGACCGATGTTCACCAAAATCAATAGGCTGCGTTAATGGGCCAATATAGGTCTGTGTACCAAATTTTATCAAAATATCTTAATATTTGCGACCTGTAGCATATAAACAGTATAATTTTGGTAGGACCCTTATATGGGCACTAGGTCTAAACATGGACCGCTGTTCACCAAAATCAATAGGCTGCGTTATTGGGCTAACGTAGGTCTGTGTACCAAATTTCATCAAAATATCTTAATATTTACGACCTGCAGCGTATAAACAATATAATTTTGGTAGGACCGTTATATGGGCACTAGGTCTAAACATGCACCGATTTTAAACAAAATCAATAGGCATCGTCCTTGGCCCGACATAAGTCGGTGTACCAAGTTTCATCAAAATATCTTAATATTTGCGACCTGTAGAGTGCGCACAAGAATGCATGGTCAGACAGACGGACGGACGGACAGACGGACATCGTTAAATCGAAATAAAAAAAATGTTACAAACATCAGCACAAACTTATAATACCCTGACCACATAGTGGTGTAGGGTATAAATACCACTGGTAAAACATCGGCTTAAAACGAATTGCCAACGTTTGCTAAAAGGACTTTGCCAATACTTGTTTCACAAAATTTACGACTGTACATGAAAAAATACTACTGGCAAAACATTGGATTGCAGCGCTTTGCCAACATTTGCAAAAAGGATTTTGCCAGTACTTGTTTTACGAAACTTATGACTGTATACAAAAAATACATAAACTGATCACTTAATGTTCACCCTATTTAAGTACCAGTTTTCATGTCTATTGATAAAAATGGAAAATTATTGTTATGGTAAAATTTGTGTGAAAATCTATTGAATTTGTAGTTTTAAGCAGAGATGTATTCGCTTATTAGATACAGTGCTGCTATACTAAAATCTAAGTTTCTCTTTTTTTCGGGATTGGGATTTTACAGATTTTTCATGAAGAATTGAATAAAAAATAGTTGATCTAAAACATAGCTTGGGAATAATGATTAGAAATCCTAATGATTAGCAATTGGATTAGAAATTTTAATTGTGCTGAAAAATTGATTAATTATGATTAGTTAGCCATTTTAGACGATTACTAATTGATTAGATTAGAAATAATCAAAAATATTATCACAATTAGTGACGATTAGCATTTCTAATCAAATCTAATCAAAACTAATCCAAAAAATAATTGATTAGATTTCTTGATTATTTTTGATTAGATTTGATTATATCAACTATTTTTAACTATTTTTGTGAAAAGAAAATATTTATTTATCACATTTGTTGCTATATTTACATAAAGTAACAGTTTTTGAATATTGGATAAAATTGCATTATATATTGCCACATACATATATATTTACATACTATTTACATTTATACATACTATACATAAAATAAATATAAAGAACGAATTTTACAGAATGTCAAAAAAAAAAAAAAAAAAAAAAACACACATCATCGTCTGCGGAGAAGTCTTGGTCTTCGAAAACAATTGGATCCATTACGACAACTACAATATCGAAAATAAATTGGAAATTTTTGTTTTACATATAAAGTTTGCATTTTGTTTAAATTTTCACGACGTCGAAAAAACAATAAATAAAAGAAAAAAAATCCGTGCATTTTTACTTACCAATAATTTTGAACACTATAATTTGAATAAAACAAAACACGTTGAAAATTAACATTAATAATAACACAACAACAAAGTGAACCAGCTGTGTCAAGTGTTTAGTTTAAGAACAGGGTGCACCGTATGCAATTTTATGCAATATTCAAAAACTGTTACATTATGTAAATATAGCAACAAATGTGATAAATAAATATTTTCTTTTCACAAAAATAGTTAAAAATAGTTGATCTAATCAAAAATAATCAAGAAATCTAATCAATTATTTTTTGGATTAGTTTTGATTAGATTTGATTAGAAATGCTAATCGTCACTAATTGTGATTAGATTTTTGATTATTTCTAATCAAATCAATTAGTAATCTGAAATTTTTATCAAAACTCAATTCTAATGATTAGATTATTTTATTTCTCTAATCGTAATGATTTCTAATTCTAATCGAAATTCCCCAGCTATGATCTAAAATACCGATTGGCAGAGCACTTATTTTACTATTGTTACCAACGCTTTGCCAACGTTCTGAAAGATAAACGACCAACTTATCATTTCAAGGTTGACCCAGTACTTTAATTTTCTAAAAACGGACGCTCTGCCAGCGCTTGTACCACCATATACAGTGATTTGCCAACGTTTTGCCGTTTGTATTTTTCTACCTGGGAAGTTACATTTTATTTGATACCATTAGACAAAAGCAATTCATTCAGATATCGCTCAGATTGCATTAAATTGTCCATTCTAATGAAATTATTTCTTGATTATCATTATGTCACATCCAATTTTATATAATTAGATAAACTTTTTTTCGGATCGTATTTCATCATATTAGATGCAAGGTGGATCTAAATTACCGCAGTACGATCCACCATTTTTCGGATAAAATTTTATTTTTTTATGCAATATGAATTTCTTTTTATAAAATTATAATTTTTTTCCTATACCTTTTTTATAAAATTATATTTTTTTTTTATTAAATGGAATTTTTTTAATAAAATAATTTTATTTACATCTTTTTGACGCTCTACTCCATTTCCAATTGTATCAATTGTTTTTAAGATTTATCAAATGTGTTTCAGAAATAATCAATTGTATTTCAAAACTTATCAATTATTTTTCAGATTTATGAATTGTTTTTCAGAACTAATCAATTGAATTTCAGTTTTATCATTTGTATTTCATAAATTTTTAATTGTATTTCTGAAATTCACAACTGTATTTCAGAAATTATCAAACTGTATTTCAGAAATTATCAATTGTATTTCAGAAATTATGAAATGTATTTCAGAAATTTTTCTCTATTAACTATGAAATACAATCAAAAAATTCTGAAAAAGATTTGATTATTTCTGAAATGCAATTAATAATTTCTGAAATACAGTCGATAATTTCTGAAATACAATTTTAATTTCTGAAATACAATTAATAGCTTCTGAAATGCAGTTAATATTGTAGTTGCTGATGAGTTATCATATATGACAATTAGGGATGCCGATCCCGAAAATCCCGGGATTTTCGGGATTTAGAAATCCCGAAATCCCGGGATTGGACTTGAAAAAATCCCGGGATTTCCGATTTCATTATTTGGCATATTTTACCTCTTTTTGTATTTATTTTTATTGTTATATTCGACCAAAATCACATAAATCTAATATCTTATTAAATGTTATTAAAAAACTAATTTTTCCTATTCATAAACTTGTAAAAAAAATTAGTATAAAAGTCAAACGCTGAACGCGTTCTGATTAAATTGAACTAATTTTTCTGTTATTTTCTCTAAAAAAAAGTCCGTAGAAATAGGTCAAAATTCTGCTAAAATAACAGGAAATAGTACATGTATTTGCGCCAGCACAATTTTGACCTGTGCATTTGTACGTAATTTTTTTATGAGTGTAAGTAATAGATTCAAATAGATTACAGATTGAATAAATCTGAATAAAAACCTTAATAATTTAAAAACTTTTATTCAGCTGTGAAACTTTTAAAAATCATAATTCAGCTTTATTTATTCTTTAAACGGATATGTTTTTATTTATTTTATTGATGATTTGCTAAAATCATAACTTCATTCAAAATAATTTTGCCGACTAAAAACAGCAAGTTTTTGTTAAATTATAAAAATCTCACAAACTGCCTTTCTGAAATCAGTAATATAGTATGTAATGTTAGTTGATTTAAAAAAACTAATAGTCACTAAATATTTCTGATGATTTCGGCAGAGTAGTTTGTATTTGCATTCAATAAATTTTTTACAAATATAACTAAAAATTTGTAGATAAGCAGTATTTCGGCTAGTTAAAAAGTTTCTTCAGAAGTAAATTGTAATTTGAAATTTACTTAAATTTAACTCATAAGTATATTACTTACATGTCGGAAATTTAACAATTGTTTAGCAAACAAGTTCTGCTGATTTCAGTAGATTTAATCGCGGAACCTTTTTTACTAATTTTAAGTAGCTTTCTCTGCTATATTTACATACTTATTTCTATGAATGAGTTTCTGTTTAAAGCCAGATTCACAATGCTGTAGTACTCCATATTTTTTGTATCATGCTATCTCTATTTTATATACTCCACTATGCAGCGAGGAGTACTCCAGCATTGTGAATCCGGCTTAATTTGTTTATTTCTTCATACTACAAAAAATAATGAGTAGATTTATAATGAATTATTTTAATTTGTAGGATTTATTTGAGCTATTTGGTTTTAAAATTAAAAATATGATGAAACAAGAAAATCCCAAAACCCCGAAAAATCCCGAAATCCCGAAAAATCCCGGGATCCCGATAAATCCCGGGATCCCGAAAAATCCCGGGATCCCGGGATTTCAATTTTCAAAATCCCGAATCCCGGGATTTGTAAAAACCAGTCCCGTTCGGCATCCCTAATGACAATACATTGTTTAAATGGTACCATATATTTTTTTTTTTTTTTATAAAGAGAAGCAACACTCAGGAAATTCTTCCTATTAATTAACGTGTTGCTTCCTTTGGAAAGGGGATAGAGAAGAAGTGAAAGGTGGTGTAAGATGAAGGGCTTCAAATATGGCAACACTGTAATTGCGCGAGATATTGAATTTTTAGAACAGTTGTTGCGCGCCATCTGACGGTGAGTTGGCGAACTTTGCGAAAATATATTGTTTAAATGCCCAGCAAAATATTGGTAATGACACCTCATTACTATCTGCATTACCAAAAATGATGAATCATTACCTTTTGCATTATTTTATAATTTAAAATAATGACTTCCTAATAAGGGCCTATTGTATTCATTGTTTCTAAATATAAAATAATGACTTATTCGTAATAGTTTAAATAAGTACTTTTTACACAGTTAAATTTTATAAAAATTTTATTCATATGTAAATATGTTTTATGTTTAAATTTGTATGACGTGTCCTAAAACTAAAACTTTAATTTTTCTGAATTTATTTCCTTAAGCTAATAGTATTTGCCTAACTCCTTATTTTTAAGAATCAAGTAAGCAATCTGATAACCACTTATAATTCAACTTTTTGTAAGCATGTGTGTAACCACTTATTCAAAACCTCATAACTACTTATTTCTCATTTTTTCGTAAGCGAGCGGGTAAGCGTGACTACTTATAAAAACGACCACGCCAAACAAAAATAATGAGTTTAGACTCCAAACAATAAGTTGTGCGGAGCTATGAATTTCTATTATATAACCACTTATTTGGTAATGAAAGATTTTGCTGGGTGGTACCATACATGGTATGTTGTTTAAATGATACGATATATCAAAGTATATGGTACTATACAATATATAGTAGCATATATTATTATATCTGGAATTGTATTAAAAATGGAATTGTATTAAATATATGGTTTAAGTGGCACCATATATGGTAATTTATTGTTTAAATAACACCATATATAAATATATATAGCACTATATATAGTATCATATATTATCATATCTGGAATTGTATTAAAAATTTTGATCATGAGGTACCATATATGACCATATATTGTTTAAATGGCACCATATATGCTAATATATTGCTTAAATACACCATATATAAATATATATTGCACCATATATAGTAGCATATATTATCATATCTGCAACTGTATTAAAGATTTTTTTCATGAGGTTCCATATATGACCATATATTGTTTAAATGCCACCACATATGATAATATCTAGTTTAACTTGCACCATATATAGTTATATATTGTTTAAATGATACCATATATGATTATATATTCCCGGGTAAAAATCTTAATATGGTGTCATACATAATTATATCTTTTTTGATAAATCCCCATATACAACGACATACAACTTGATCCGAAAAATGGGTCATCTACATGTGTCTAATTATATCAAATTAGATATAATTTGATACAGTTTTATCCGAGATTTGTCCATATCCAGGACATCAAATTATATCTAATTCGATATAAAAATATCTGATTTTATAAAATTTTGTCTGATAGTAGGCATACTTTTTATGCATACCAGCTATTAAATTGACATTGAAATGTCTATGGTTTTAACAATTTTGAAGACTGAAATTTTATAACATAAAATAAAAATTTATTTGAATACTTTTGTCTTCTAAATCGTACGCATCATTTTTTAATATGATATTACATGCAAAAACATCACGTGAAATATATTTGGCTATGGAGTAATTAACTTCAGAGTTTGCAGATAACTAAATTTGATGTTGAACTATATATTAATTTATATGGGATTATATAGAAAGTTATATAAAATTAAAATATATTTTTAGTACGACGACACATACAGTGTTATAAAACTTAGTATCAAATCATATATAATTATATCGGTCATTACATATAATTTGATTAGTTTTATAAGGCTTATGTAGTTATATATGGAGTCAGATTTGGGGATATGTAATAATATAAATTACCATACAAAAAATTCGTTAAAAAAATAATATCAGATGTAGTTGTATATTATGATATGTGTCTTAATGTGACTCCATTCATTGTCAGATATAGCCCAATCACATTATATATGTCAATATATAACTATTTTTACTCGGGTTGCTAAAATGCCACCATATATATTAAGATATAGCTCTATATACAACTATATATGCAATAAGATCAGCCATGCTATGTGATATATAATCATATACCTATACCATATCCAATATTATAAAGGCCGGTATCTAATTAGATGAAATTATATATGGCATAATATAAGGAAAAATTTTGGAAAAAGACGTCATATATAATTATATATGGATATACATAACGACATATCTAATTATATATTGTAATATATGCCACATATGATTATATATAATTTTTTTTACTCGGGCAGTTATATGATATATCCCAAATGAACCAGTTAATGTTTTGGCTCCATTTCAATAGTCACCAGGTTGAATATTTGGCTACAATTACCACTTTTTATACGCCGAAATTTTGGTTTGCATAAGTTTTGCAACATGTCTTTTATTCACATATCACAGATTTGGCTTCATTATAAAACATATTTCTAATGATATTACGAAGTACATTTTATTATTCTCAGTACGTAACTATTACAAAAATGGTATTTTTATGGTATGACATTTACTGTTGTTTACACATGGTGAATCACTGATAGCGTCATAAAGCATTCATTTTCCTCTTCTTATTTTTGTTAAAATAAAATAAATTTAGTAGGATACTGGCGATGAACAAGAACCAGAAACATAGACAGATCCACAATCTACTACTTCTGGAGCTTTTGCTTCTTTAAATATGGAAATTGACAGTGATAGTGATGACGATTTAGTGGATCCAAAAAGACAAAAATATGATTAAGATAAATAGAATAAAAAATATTTTTATAAAATACCATTTTTGCAATAATAACGTACTGAGAACTCTAAAATGCATGGATGGTAACCGAAACGATGCGGTTATCGGTAAGGGTAACGCTATTTTAGATTATTTCGGCAACGGCATTTATTTCGTTATCGGTATTTTAAGGATAACGGCTTTTTAGTTATTTCGGTAACGGTATTTTAAAGTTAGCGATGTTTCCGTTATTTTGGTAACGGTATTTTAAGGATAATGGTAGTCAGTTATTTCGATGCATGCCGAAATTTTTTTTACAAAAACAAACGAGATTAAAAACAAAACCTATTTACCAACTTAAAGTACGAAAAATACTCAATACCCACGTGCAGTTACCACAAGCAGAAAATTAAAAATAACGGTAACGGTATTTTAGGGGTAACGGTATTTCATTTATTTCGGTAACGGTATTTTAAGGGTATCGATATTTCATTTATTTCGGTATTGGTATTTTAAGGATAACGCTATTTCAGTTATTTCGGTAATGGTATTTGAAGGATAACGGTATTTCGGTATTTTAGGGGTAACGGCAGTCAGTTGAAAGGGTTTTGAATCGATAACGGTATTTTAGCGGTATTGCCTGCCAACCCTGCTAAAATGTACTTCGTAATATCATTAGAAGTATGTTTTATAATGAAGCCAACATCAAAAATTGATTTTTTAGCCTCAAAAAAAGTAAAAACACCGTTTTTTTTAACACAATCTACAAGAAAGAGCAAAATTTTTTATGACAGCGCCATCTAGCGTGAGTTTTAGGTAAAAATAAATATCAAAAATGGATTCCTCGACCTCAAAAACAGAAAGACCCCACAACTTTCCAGGATAATAAAAATAAATAAGCATTATTTTATGATTTTTTCTTGTTAGACAGAGTTCCAAAATCACCAAAATCAAAAGCGTTTAAAAAAAAATCTCGCATTAAACTAAAAAAAAATCCTTGTGGGTTTTATTATGTAAAATTTCAACTTTCATTTGCTTTTGGTTTCATCCCATTCCGATTTTGGTTGTTGCACTGTGTCATTTTTAGACCCAAAATTTAATTAATTCTTTTTTTTAAATACATCGAGTTTATATTTATGTGTTCCAAAAATCTCAACTTAGCGGATGTCTACAATAGAGGAGGAACTTTAATACCAAATTTCAACTTCCTACCTCCAGCGGTTTGGGCAGGCCTTTAAGCGGCACTTTTCGCTTCATTAATCCCCATTTTTGCAATGTCCCTTTCCAAAATTCCAAAAAGCACCTTCACGATAAGTGAGCCCATACTCCAAGGAACATATGTTTTACATTTCAGGTTTCTAGCCAACTTTTACTATTTGTGCCCCTCTCGGTAGGAATTTCCGAAAATCCATCGACATGGAGTTTCAGCTTCCTAGTTCCAACAGTTTGAGCAGGCTGTCAAGGGGGACACTTTTTCTTTTTTTGTCCCTCCCGGTTGGAATTAGGCTGGAAGAGGAACCTAAGTACCGAATTTCAGCTTCCTAGTTCCCGCAGTTTGGACAGGTCGTTAAGGGGCCACTTTCCCTTTTTGAGCCCCCATTTTATAACGACCGTGTCCGAAATTTAAAAAAGTATCTTTCTAATAAGTTAACCCCTACTCCAACGACCCACATTTTAAATTTCAAGTTTCTAGCCGAAGGGATTTTTACAGGCCATCAAGGGGAGGCTTTTCTTCTTTTTGTCCCTCCCTTTAGGAATTTACTAAAATTCAATCTTCGCGGCTATCTGCGATGGATGAGGAACATTCATACCAAATTTCAACTTCATTGCCTCAGCGGTTTGGGCAGGCCGTTATTGGGGACATTTTTCACTTTCAACCACCATTTTTACTATGTTCCTGTTCCAAAATAGAAAAATTACGTTGTTGGTGAGTTAGTCCTACTCCAAGGAATACATATTTAAAATTTTAGGTTGGCCAAATGGCATTGGGCAGGTCGTTAATGAGGAGACTTTTCCCCCTATTTCCCCTCCCGATGGGAATTTCAAAAATTCGGTCTAAGCGGACGCCTACACAGAAGGAGGAACTCACATACCGAATTTCCTTTTGGGATATCCTGTAGGAAATTCCAAAAATACAAACTTAGTCGATGTCTACTACAGTGGAGGAACCTTTATACAGGGTGGCGCAAAAATAACCTTCCGATGTTTTTTGGCTGTAATTTAAAAAAAAAATGAAAAACTTTGATTCTTCTTGTGGATTATTTTTATTTGGTCTTTTAATTTTTTTTACATCAAGTCGAGAATATGATGTCATGAAAATGGCCGCCGCCACAGTTGATTGTCATTTGGTTTTTCATTTTTTTTTTAAATTACAGCCAAAAAACATCGGAAGGTTATTTTTGCGCCACCCGTACTTCCAGCGGTTTGGGCAGACCGTGAAGGGGGTCCTTTTCCCCCTTTTTAACCCCCATTTTTACAACGTCCCTGTCCAAAATTCTAGAAAGTACTTTATGGAAAAGTTAGCCCCTACTCCAAGGAACACATATCTTAAATTTCAGCTTTCTAGCCATAGGGGCTTTGGCAGGCCGTCAAGCGGACGTCTACACCGAAAGAGGAACTTACATAGCAAATTTCAACTTCCTAGCTTCAGCGGTTTGGGCTGGGCGATGTTGAGTCAGTCAGTCAGTTAGTCACTCACGTTATTCTTTTATATATAGAGATTATTCCAGGGATAAATATTTAGTATTGGTTAGTTACCCATGGTTAAGTTAAAGTTAACTGCTCGAGAAAAGTTAATGGGCCTAAATAATACAAAATCTATCGTATAATACATATCTACCCAGTCAGAAATCGCCAGTGGTACAAAAAATCAAGCACTGGCATACCACTGGGTAACCACGGTGTTACAAATAAATGACTGGCAGAACACTCATTTGGGACGCTTTGCCAGTATTTGTTTTACAAAAATTTCGGTGGTTTATAAAAAAACCACTGGCAAAGAATTGGCTTAGAGTGATATGCCAAGGTTTGCAACCAGTGTTTATCCAGTTCCACCTAGCCAATGCTACCAGGCGTACAAAAATCAATTCACTGGTAGACCAATGATTTTATAAAAATGCTGAAGCTTCGTTAAAAAATGTTTGTAGTCAGAAGGTTCCGAGTTCAAATCCGGTTGCAAGCAACAAATTTTTTTGGATTTTTTTTAATTTAAAATTTGTTCTGTTTTATAAAATCAATTTTTTTGTTTGTGGGAAAGGTCCTACAAGACCAACTTTTTTTTTGCCCTCCAAACACTGGCATACTAGTTACTAAAAATTGTTTGCAAGTACTAGCATTTTGGCACTGCCAGTAGTTGTCCAGCTATTAACACTCATTTATGTGTTTAGCCATCAAATATTATATGTCTCTTTAGCTCAGTGGATAGAGCAATCTTCTGCCAATCTGACGGCCTGGGTTCAAATCACGGCAGGGCCAAAAAAATACATATGAACTTTTTTTAAATTTTATTTTGGAAAATATATTTCCAGACCACCTATTTATTGGTTTTGCCAGCGTTTTGCCAACGTTCAAAAATTTTGTTCCTCCAGTACTTTTCCGGCGTTTTTTGAACAGCCGGTCCTTTTGTCTAATGATGTTATCATTTTGGTAATGGGAAACACTTTTTACCAGTACTTGCACCACCTGTTAAAGTACTTTGCCACCGCTTTCCCGTTTGTATTTTTCTGACTGGGTATTTACACGATACTAACAATGTATGAATTTTAAAATAAGTTGTGGAGTTAATAAACATAAATTATTGTACTTCAACTAGAAATTATTCGACAACTTTCCAGCTGTATCTCATACATTTTCAATCGCATTTCAAAGTGCATAAAGTTTTTATCTCTATATATCCGAGTAAAAATACCCAGTCAGAAATCGCCAGTGGTACAAAAAATCAAGCACTGGCATACCACTGGGTAACCATGGTATTAAAAATAAATGACTGGCAGAACACTCATTTGGGACGCTTTGCCAGCGTTTGCGAAAAGCGTTTTACCAGTATTTTTTTTACAAAAATTTCGGTGGTTTATAAAAAAAACCACTGGCAAAGAATTGGCTTAGAGTGATATGCCAAGGTTTGCAACCAGTGGTTATCCAGTGCTACCTAGCCAATGCTACCAGGCGTACAAAAATCAATTCACTGGAAAACCAATGATTTTATAAAAATGCTGACGCTTCGTTAAAAAATGTTTGTAGTCGGAAGGTTCCGAGTTCAAATCCGGTTGCAAGCAAAAAAATTTTTTGGGATTTTTTTTAATTTAAAATCTTTTTTGTTTTATAAAATCAATTTTTTTGTTTGTGTTAAAGCTCCTTCAAGACCAACTTTTTTTTTTGCCCTCCAAACACTGGCATACTAGTTACTAAAAATTGTTTGCAAGTACTAGCATTTTGGCACTGCCAGTAGTTGTCCAGCTATTATCACTCATTTATGTGTTTAGCCATTAAATATTATATGTCTCGTTAGCTCAGTGGGTAGAGCAATCGTCTGCCAATCTGACGGCCTTGGTTCAAATCACGGCAGGGACAAAAAAATACATATGAACTTTTTTTTAATTTTATTTTGGAAAATATATTTTCAGACCACCTATTTATTGGTTTTGCCAGCGTTTTGCCAATGTTTAAAAATTTTGTTCCTTCAGTGCTTTTCCGGCGCTTTTTAAACAGCCGGTACTTTTGTCTAATGATGTTATCATTTTGGGAATGGGAAAGCACTTTTTGCCAATACTTGTACCACCTGTTAAAGTGCTTTGCCACCGCTTTCCCGTTTGTATATTTCTGACTGGGTAGTTACATATAGTCATATATAAATGTGATTAAGTGATATCTGTATAAATATACAGTCTCCTCCGAAAAATGGCCCTATATAATTGTATAATTTTTTTAAAATTTGTATCTAATTATATCAGCTTGGAACTTAACTGATTAAATTATTTATTAACCAGATAAAATTTTATCCGATTTTTGACCTGATAAAATTTTATGGGATTATACCTAATGGTATCTCTTTAGATCGTAATCGGTACAATTTTATATAAATAAAATATAATTATATCCGGCATTTACCTTATCAAATGGTCGATCCTGATATAATTGTATCAGGTCAAAACTCGGACAAAACTATATAAGTTTGTATACGATTGTATCTATTTGTATCTAAACTGATACCGTGCGACACAAACCGATAAAATTGTATCAGGTCAAAAATCGGATAAAATTTCACGCGATTAATACACATATATTTTAGGCCCGTTAACTTATCTCAATTTATGCCCTGGTTAAGACCTATACTAGCCTTAACCACTGGTAAACATATTTTTTGAATAACTTATCTAAATTTTAACCAAGCATTTCTTCTAACCAATGCTAAAATTTAACCTTAGAAATTTCTGTGGTTAAGAAACTTAAGCAAGGCTATTTTAGAACAATTCACCCTACATAAGATATTTTAATAAATTATACTTGTAATGTGCATTTCCCCACTTTACCAAAACTTACAAAAATTGCATCAGTACTTAAAATCGTGCACAAATTTTTGCTATTTAGGATTTAGGTTTCTGCGATAGCTTATAGCAATTGGCCTCATATAAGGAAATAGGAAAAATTTATTTTTTTATGGTTCAAGGAGCCAAAATCTGTCTTGAGTAATTAAAACCAAAAATGGAGACCAATATTAGAACAATTTGACACGAATTATACACCTCTACAAAATGAAAAGTCGCTGTTTATAGAAGCTTGATACATACTTTTAGTATTTTACTTGCTGATTCCAAATCTCTATTCCGAATTCTCTATCACCTCTCAATTTTAAGAAAATCGTGATCAGAAACGCGAAAAATAGCGTATTTTAAAATACTATACAAAACGCATTTTAATAGCTTAATTTTAATTTTAATTTTTTTTAATTTGTGTACCGTTATAGAAAAAATTCTTTTGAAAACCACTCTCAGAAAAACAATTATTCCATCAATTTTGGGTAACTTGCATATAAGGATTTGGAATCAGCGTATCAAATTCAAAATGAATCATGTATCAAACCTCAAACCGCTGAAAGTTTGTTGAGGTGTGATATCAAGGATTTGCAGAATTTTGGTACACGTGAAGTACAAAACTACTGAATTTTATTCCTAAATATAAAAAAGCGCATAGAAATCACTCTCGAATTAACTAAATGTGAACAATCATGTTTTAAATATTTTAAAAGTATGTGAGGAACCGCTGGACAACCCACAGTTTTGCCTCGCAATTACAAAAAGATACAAAATCATGCACAGCCATTATTTTTCTACTCACTTTGATCTGCTGATCGCATAAATTGCCTTAATTTAATAATCTATCACAAAATTTCCACTATTTTTTTGTAATTTTATGCTCGAATCTTTCCGCGGTTGCCTCTATAAGCACGAAATACTTATTAATAGTTCAAATAATTCCACTTTTAATTTATAGACTTACCAAATGGATTTAATTAAATCACCTCGCGTAGTATGCAAAAAGACACAATCATTTTATAATATTTAGCGACCGCGAATCTTAAAAAAAGAACGTGGTCAAGTGTATTATTTTTTTTATGACCAGAAACACACAAAAAACCACGAGAAAAACTTTTAGTTTTCCCGTATTGAAAAAAAATTTGTTTGTTATTAATTTTTGTTTTTCCTTTTGTTTTTATTCTGACATTTCATACTAAGGTTAACTACCCAGAGTTAAAATATTGATAAGTTATTATGGTTAAATATTCATAGGGATAAATATTTAGTATTGGTTAGTTACCCATGGTTAAGTTAAAGTTAACTGCTCGAGAAAAGTTAATGGGCCTTAATCAGTTAAAATCTAAGCTGATAAAAGTAGATAAAAACTGATAAACAACTGACAGAATTATATCGGGCCATTTTTCGGATGAAATGTTATATGCATCACACTAAGTTATATATTTCCATATAAAGCTTCATATTAATTTTTTTTAATAGCCCAAGTAAAAAAAAATGATATGGAGCCATATGAAGTTATATTTAATTATATATAATCTTTCATGTAATTAGATATAATTATATCCGAAAAATGAGAACATATTATTGTATCTTATTGTATCGAATTGTATACAATTGTATACAATTTGGTACAATTTGATACAATTTTATGCTATTCGATACAATTGTATCCGAATTTTGTCCTCATCCAATTACATCAAATTATACCTTTTTATATAAAATTATATAAAATGTTATAAAAGTGGACATAGTTTGATACAATTATATCTAAAAATTTACCTTATACTTTAGATCATATTATATATGACCACATCTAACAATATACAAAAATTATTTTTTTAAATAAAAAAGATATGCAATATCTGGAGATCAGACCTGGGGGATTTCAATTACAATTGCAAATAAATGTAATTGAAATTAAAAAAAACTCAATTACATTTCATGTACTTTTGAAATTCTAGTTTTGTTTACATTTGTTTTTAATAATAGTTGTGTTTGTGTGGCAAGCTATCAACGTTTGCTTATGTCATTCCCATATAAATTTGACATTAGCCAACGTTTAGTGTTAACTGTTAACGTTACTAAATAATGTAAAATTTGTATGGGAATGACATACGCCAACGTTGATAGCTTGCCGCACAAACACAGCTAATATAGTCTGAGTTTTCAAATAAACACTTAACATTTTTTATTGTGATTAGAAATCGTAAACATAAAATATTTTAAATTCCGTTAGGTAAATGGACCTAATGATCTCAGTAAGAGGAAACTATCGGTCTAATCTACGTTTCATCAAAGAAAAATCTTTGATTTCTATATATATTATTCAGGTCTTAACCAACTAGTACAGTACTATTTCCAAAGAGTCACTTCAGAACTGGTTCCGCGAGTGTTACATTAGCACCAGTTTTGCTCCCTATTTTTCGTCCTTAAATTGTAATTTTCAAACTAGTACCGAAGTGAGCGTTTGGCGACAATTGCCCCCATTCCTATGACATCTCCATGTTAAATTCTACAGTTGTTTGTATGGAGAGGCCGCAGAACTCGTACTAGTTGCCTGGTTCAAATAAACTAGTACATAACTAGTTCTGAACTAGTATTTTTTGCTACTGGGGTATAATTGAAAATTTTCAATTTCTTGTAATTGTTTTTTTTTTAATTACAATTACATGTAATTGTGTAATTGCATGTGTAATTAATTTCCAAATATAATGATTAACCCAAAGGTCTGCTGGAGATCCTATAATTTCGATAAATCTTCCATTACTTTTATCCAGATTTACCATGACAGTGCATTAAACATGAACACAATTTTCTTTATTTTTAGTAATTTTAAAATAAAGTTAACAGGACTGAAATTTTAAAGTTAATAGGATTATGTTATACAACCAAGATATAACAAAAATAGTAAAATATTACAAAATAGTAAAAATGCCTAAAAATATATGATGCAAAAAATAAACTCACACACGAATCATGCACGGGTTATATATTCTTATTCCCGCTCACGCACGAATCAAGTACGAATTATATATTCTCAGACTCACTCACGAATCACTTATGTATAGTAATTATTACTCACGATCACGTCTGAATAACGTGACTCACGAACATTTCTAGTCACGCGCCAATCCCTAGTAATTACTAAATCTAAAACTAGTTCAAAATCATTGTTAACATAGAACCATATAATATAATACGGTTTTATATGGACCTTATATATTTTTATATAAAATCACTTTGAAATAATTGCTTATGTGGGATGATATATAATTATAGATGTTGTTATAAAGAACGTTATATTGTTATATATTAAAGAAATCATGAAATATTGTAGATATGGAACCATATTAAGTTATATATGGGTTCTTATTCGTCCATATATAATCATATCTAACACAAATTATGAAATATTTCTTATATGCCTCCACATATAGTTTTATATTATTATGTATAGTGTCATACAAAATTATATATAAACGTATATGTAATTATATCTTTTATATATTACTTTGTGTACTTATATATAGCACATGCAATTATATGTAGGCCAGTATGTAATAATATAAAATCACATATGTCTCCATATTAAAACCTTTGAGGAAAAAATATCTAACATATGACTATATAAAAGTATATCTGCTTGAATTTAAAAGCATATGTGGCCATATGTAACTATAACTTACTATATGCAATTACATAAAATAATATATGGTTATATCAAAACTTTTTTACTCGGGAGGGTATAAAAGAATAACGTTACTGACTGACTGACTGACTCAACATCGCCCAGCCCAAACCGCTGAAGCTAGGAAGTTGAAATTTGTCACGTAGGTTCCTCCTCCGTTAAGACGGGGTTTTTTGAAATTCCCACCGGAACGGGCAAAAAGAGGAAAAGTCTCCCCCTTGGCGGCCTGCCAAAACCCCTTTCGCTAGAAAACTGAAATTTAAAATATGTGTTCCATGGAGTACGGGCTAACTTATCTGGAAAGAACTTTTTGGAAATTTGGACAGGGACGTTGTAAAACTGGGGGTTCAAAAGGGGAAAAGTGCCCCTCCTAACGGCCTGCCAAACCGCTGGAGCTAGGAAGTTGAAATTTGGTATGAAGGTTCCTCCACTATCGTAGACATCCACTAAGATGGGATTTTTGGAAATTTTTACAAGGAGGGGCAAAAAAAGGGGAAAAGTCTTCCCCTTGACGGCCTGCTCAAACTGCTCGTGCTACACTGATAGAATTTTGTACATAGTATTAATGAATTTGTTCATTAATACAATGAATTTTTTCATTGAAAAGTCCCCAAAGAACGGTTTCATTGGATTAATGAAACATGTTTCATTAAATCAATTTTAATGAATAGATTCATTGATCTAATGAAAGTTTCATAGAATATATGAATTTATTTTCATTAATTTTAAGATAAACATTTTGAAAGTTTCATGTGTTTAATGAATTAAATTCATTACTTTTATGAAATAATTTCATTAATATTTTTCATTTTAGCATAGACTTAATGAAATTATTTCAATAAGACATGAAATTATTCGTATAATGACTTGTTCATATTTTTAATGAAGCGTTTTATAGATTTCGCAACAATTCCACGTAAGTGAAAAATAATTTTTTTTTATATTGAGTTTGACAGCTTTTTTCGCAAAGGTATGAACAAAATACCGGGCTTAAGGGTTAAAAGCAAAAGTAAGATGCAATTATGTGTAAACAAATCATACCATTATGTAAGCACTTTTTTGATATTCAAAGGCTTTTCACAAAAAACTCGCTTTAAAATAAAAAAAAAACTGGAATCGGCTCGTAATGTGTTAGTAAATATGTTATATTTAAACCCATTTCAATTACCTTTCCAATGATGCTCATATTGTCATATTTATCCGATAATAAATAGCGGAGATACGGGCAAGTCCATGTTTTAACTTTGACCCGAAATAGGGGTCTCGGACAAAAAATATTTTTTTCCTATTTGACCTAAAAAGTACTATCTGGGGGAAAAATCGTGACTGTGCCCCTAAAATCAACTTGTTCCCTTAAAGCCGATATAACTCCCGAGATGAGGGTCTCTTTGTTTAGCCCAAAAATAACACATATGTTTATAGGGAAAACCAAAAAGAGGTAAAATTTTACCTGAAACCATTTTTTTAAGTAAAATTTTTTCTTTATGAAATTTTCATTAATTTATTGAATTTTTTTTATGAAATTATGAAAAAATAAAAAAAAAATCTAATAAAAAAAATCTAATGAAAAAATTCATAACAACAATGAATTTTCATTCAGTTAATGAATTTTTTCATTAAATCAATGAATCCATTTTAATGAAATCGATTCATTAATGCTATGAACGAAAATTCTATCAGTGTATGAAGTTGAAATTTGGTATGTGTGTTCCTCGACCGGTGTAGACGTCCGCTCAGACGGCATTTTTGAAAATTCTTATCGGGAGCGGCAAAAAGGGGACAAAAAAGTACCTTTTCCAAAAAAAGTACTTTTGAAAATAAAAATGTATTTATGATAATATTGTATTTATGATTAATTCAGATTTTATTTATATTCAATATTTTACAACGTGTTACTGAGATGAAATTCAAAAAGGAAGTAAATTGTCAAAAAATATATAAGAATAAAAATAAAAAAGAGAATTCAGATTAACTGACATAAGTGACAATATTACAATAAATTGTTGCCAGATTTATGAATACAATTAATATTTAATTATATGTTTTCCCTCATATTTCAAATATTTTATTGAGAGTGTTATTTTCAACAAGTACCTTTTTCCAAAAAAAATTACCTTTTTCCAAAAAAAAAGTACCTTTTTCCAAAAAATACCTTTTTCCAAAAAAAGTACCTTTTCCAAAAAAAGTACCTTTTTCCAGAAAAGTACCTTTTTCCAAAAAAGTATCTTTTCCCAAAAAAAGTATATTTTTACAAAAAATTACGCTTTTTCCAAAAAGTACTATTTCGAAAAAATACCATTTAAAGAAAATAGAATTTAAAAAAGTGCTTTTTTTCCTCCCCGACGGATATCTCCACTAAGACAAGGTTTCTGGATATTCTCACAAAACCCCTTTGGCTAGAAATCTGAGAATTAAAATACTTGTTTCCTGGAGTATGGGATAACTCATTTGGAAAGTAATTTTTGGGATTTCGGATAGGGACGTTGTAAAAATGGGGGTTCAAGATTGGAAAAGTGCCCCTCTTAACTGCCAGCCCAAACCGCTGGAGGTAGGAAGTTGAAATTTGGTATAAAAGTTCATCCACTGTCGTATACTAAGTTTGGATTTCTGGAAATCCCTACAGAAAACCCCAAAAGGGGAATGTCTCCCCCTTGACGACCTGCCCAAACTGCTGGAACTATTTAGCTAAAATTCGGTATGTAAGTTCCTCCTCCTGTGTAGGCGTTCGCTTATACGGAATTTTTCTAAATTCCTATCGAGAGGGGAAATAAGGGGAAAAGTCTCCTACTTGGTGGCCTGCCGAATCCCTTTTGGCTAGAAACCTAAAATTTTAAATATGTATTCCCTGGAGTAGGGCTAATTCACCGGCAAAGTACTTTTTCGATTTTGGAATTTGGGGGTTGGAAGGGAAAAATGTGCCTGCCCAAACCGCTGAGGCAACGAAGTTGAAATATTTTATGAATGTTCCTCACCATCGTAGAAGATGGAATTTTTGTAAATTCCTAAAGGGAGGGGCAAAAAGAAGAAAAGCCCGTGAAAACCCCTTTGGCTAGAAACCTAAAATTTAAAATGTGGGTCCCTGAAGTATGGGCTAACTTATTAGAAAGGTACTTTTTAGAATTTTGGACAAGGTCGTTATAAAATGGGGAAAAAGGGAAAGTGGCCCCTTAACGGCCTGTCCAGACTGCTGGGACTAGGAAGCTGGAATTTGGTACCTAGGTTGCTCCTGCAGCATGACTCCAACCGGGAGGAACAAAAAAAAGAAAAATTCTCCCCTATGCCGGCCTGCCCAAACTGATGGAACTAGGAAGCTGAAATTCCCTGTGCAGATTCCTCCTCCAATTTGGACTCCCTCTAATGCTGGATTTTCGGAAATTCCTACCAGGAGGAGCACAAATAGTAAAAGTATCCCCTTTGACGTCCTGATAATACCCCTTTGGCTAGAAACCTGAAACGGAAAGGTGCTTTCTTCCTCCAACGTAGACGTCTGCTAAGACGGTATTTTTGTAAATTCGTACCGGGAGGGGTAAAAAGGAAAAATCTCCCCCTTGACGGGCTGGCCAAACTGCTGGAAATAGAGACCTAAAATTCTGTATGTAGTAGGTTCCTCCTCCAACGCAGACGTCCTATAAGACGGAATTTTTGGAAATTCCTACCGGGAGGGGTAAAAACGAAATAATTTTCCCCCTTGATGGCCTAACCGAACCCTTTGGCTAGAAACTTGTAATTTATAATATGTGTTCCTTGGAGTATGGGCTCACTTATCGACAAGGTATTTTTTGGGACTTTGGACAGGAACGTGGTAAAAATGTTGGTTCAAAAGGGGAAAATTGCCGCCCTTAACGTCTGCCTCTTATACTAGAAATCTTAAATTTAAAGAACGAGTGTATATGGAACACTAAATTTAAAAAATAAATGGAAAACGAGTGGAACTGAAACACTACACAAGTGGAACGAAATGGATATGAACTTAAAACGATTGGAATTGAAATTATAGACAATGGAATGGAAACGATGACGAAATGGAATGGAATATGAAACAAAATGGAATGGGGAGCGAAATGGCATAGAATGGGGAACGAGTGGAATTGAAACACTACAGTAAAAATAGGAATGGATCGGAGCAAGTGCAAAGAAATGGAAAGGAAAGAGAAACGATTGATATCAATACCGATACACAAGACAGTGGGAACGAAATGGAATGAAACGGGTAACGAGTGGAATTGGAATAACAGATAATGGGAACGAAATGCAATGGAATGGTGAACAAAATGGAATCTGCGAACGAGTTGCATTGGAACACTAAAATTGTTAAACGAAATGGAATGAATGAGTGAAATTGAAACATTAGATAACTGGGGGAAATGGAATGGAATTTTAATGACTCAAACTGGCAGAGTTTAGTACTTGAAATTTCGATGCGATTGAGGCAGGATTATATATATTTGGGATTTTTACTGGGAGAAACAAAAAGGGGTGAAGAATGCCTTTTAATTACCTGTTCAAACACTTAACCCAAGGAATATGTCAAAAGTTTAAAGAGAAAAAACCTTAGAAAAAAATGAAATTTATATATTCTGATATTTAAACTACAGGTAACGAAGCATCGGTGGAAGAAACCGACGCAGTAAATTTTCCAACTCAATTTGTGAACTTACTTGAATTGCCAGCTCTAACTTTACATAAACTGGAATTAAATAAACTTTAAGGCACGCTAACAACGTAGCGGGCTTAGCCCGATAGTAGATTATAAAATGATACTCTGGCCATACTCTTCGTTTGGTTGAAAATGCCAGCTATAATAAAAAATAGTAAATTTCAGTATAATTGTTGGAAATCAAATTAAGAGATTTGTATTGTTTTAATTTGCTTGTTCGCACCAAGACTTTATCTTTCCTTTTAAAAGGAATTTATCTGAACAAGAAATCAATGTAAACGCTCTTTATCTCAAAATAGTATATAGTTTAATTGGGTCGCATTCCATAAAATAACATGCTCTTTATAAATAAAAAAATGTTATGAATTCAAATTTTGAAAATTGCTTTTAAACGAATTTCAATTCCAGAATCCAAATCGGCTAATTACAATTTCTTAAAAAAATTTTAATTTTTTAATACTATAATTTATATATTCATACCAATTTCCGTTAAAAACCCATACAGATCTTACTTTGGTAGAATCTGGAAAAAAAAATTTTTTTATATCTATACTCCATATATGTACATTAGAGTGGGCCACAAAAGTATATACATATCAGTGTTGCCACTTTTTGAATAATTATTCAAAAACGCGACTGTTTACACATTCCTTGGATAATTTTTGAATAACGACATTTTTGTGTAGTTTTTGTTTAATTTCACATTTTACTGAAAAATATAATAAATTCCATGCTTTGATGTCCGACAGTAGATAAAATGAGTTTCTTTGTTTAACATCTAGCACATATTTCCAATCTCTGATGTATTATTTTTGTAAATTTTTTCAACATAATAAAACCCGTATTTGGTTAATTTTTTGAGGAAATATTTATCTAACTGCATGCAAAATAACATTTTTTTATCTCTCGAAAGAAATTTAGGTTTTTAATGATTTTGACTTTCTCATGACTGAAAAAGACTACTAATTTTCAAAGATTTCATAACAGTTGGTGGGCTTTGATCAAACAAACATTTTCTTATAGCAGCACAATGGGGCAGAAGAAAATATCTTTTAAATAATTAATTAATTCCGCCTTATTTAACATGCAAAGGCCCTTTTTATTATAAATGACACCCTATATTTGATTATTTATATGACCTTTGCTGGTAAACTGTGTCTAAATATTGACCAATTTTCTCCAAATTATATCCAAATAAAAAAAAAAATGGAAAAAACCCTTAAATTTTTGTATTAATATTTTTGATTATTTACGTAGATTTTAATTGAGAGAACAAAGTAAAAAAATATAATTTTGAAAAAATCTTGAACCATTTTGGAATGGGTTAACATTTCGAATTTGGTTGCTAATATCTCCGATAAAGAAAGCTGTGCGTGCAATAATAGAAAGTGTATAAAAATATAATTTGGGTACAGGTTTTTCCGTTGCAAATTTTGCACGATTCCTTAATTTAGTAGAATACTTGTTAAGCTCTACGACAATGTGAAATTTCATGGCCATCCAACTGAATTGTTGTTGGCTGAATTGTTTCCAAATTATTTCCATTCTGGACCACTGTGAGCAGTCTAAATGCATGCATTAATTTTTTTTTTACAAAAATAGTGATTATTTGAAACTAATAAAGGAATATTAATTTTTTGTGTAATTTTATACAGTTTTGGATAATTTTTGACCTAGAGCTGTGTATTTTACTGTTTTACTGGTGGCAACACTGATACATATACAAAAATGTAATTATTTATAACTTATTTTATTAGTTTTTAGTAAATATCATAAAAATTAAACTGCGTGCTTGGATTCAAAATTTTGTAAAACAATGTTCGTAAAGTATCCCATTTTTTATCCACACAATGTTCGAAATATTTTTTACTTATACTTTTGTGGCACAGTGTATAAAAAATTTTACAAAACTTTTACAAAGAAACTATTAAGTGTTTAATTTTATTCTAAAATATTCACAATATATAAATATTATGTTACAAAATTCTAAATCCAACCACGCATTTAATTTTGTACAATATTTACTGAACATTAATATATTAAGTTATATTCAATTACATTTTTATACCCCAATTACATTATTTATACGCTGTAGGTCGCAAATATTAAGATATTTTCATGAAATTTGGTACACCGACCTATGTCGGCCCAAGGACGAAGCCAATTGATTTTGGTTAAGACCGGTCCATGTTTAGACCTAGTGCCCATATAAGGGTCCCCCCAAAATTGGCTTGGTTACAAACTGCAGGTCGCAAATATTAAGATATTTTAATGAAATTTGGTTCGCTGACTCACATTATAGAAAATTTTGACACAAGTCCAATTTAACCCATTCGAATTTGGGATCCAAACATTAGTTGGCTTTTAACCAGACTGGTTATACCCTACACCACTATGTAGTCAGGGTATTATAAGTTTGTGCTGATGTTTGTAACGCCAAAAAATATTGGTCCTAGACCGACCTAATAGTATACCGATCGGCTTAGAATTTTTTTTTATTTCGATTTAACGATGTCCGTCTGTCCGTCCGTCCGTCTGTCTGTCTGTCCATGCATTTTTGTGCGCACTCTACAGGTCGCAAATATTAAGATATTTTGATAAAATTTGGTACACCGACTTATGTCGGCCTAAGGACGACGCCTATTGATTTTGGTTAAAGTCGGTCCATGTTTAGACCTAAGGGTCCTACCAAAATTATATCGTTTATACGCTGCAGGTCGCAAATATTAAGATATTTTGATGAAATGTGGTACACAGACCTATTTGGATATTTTGATGAAATTTGATACACAGACCTATGTTGGCCTAAGGACGAAGCCTATTGATTTTGGTGAACATCGGTCCATGTTTAGACGTAGTGCTCATATAAGGGTCCTACCAAAATTATATTGTTTATACGCTGCAGGTCGCAAATATTAAGATATTTTGATGAAATTTGGTAGACCGACCTATGTCAGCCCAAGGACGAAGCCTATTGATTTTGGTTAACAGCGTTCCATGTTTAGACCTAGTGCCCATATAAGGGTCCACCCAAAATTATATTGTTTATACGCTGCAGGTCGCAAATATTAAGATATTTTGATGAAATTTGGTACACAGACCTATGTTGGCCCAAGTACGAAGCCTATTGATTTTGGTAAACATGGGTCTATGTTTAGACCTAGTGCCCATATAAAGGTCCCCCCAAAATTATATTGTTTATACGCTGCAGGTCACAAATATTAAGATATTTTGATGAAATTTGGTAGACGGACCTATTTTGGCCCAAGGACGAAGCCTATTGATTTTGGAGAACATCGGTCCATGTTTAGACCTAGTGCCCATATAAGGGTCCCCCCAAAATTGGCATGGGTACAAACTGCAGATCGCAAATATTAAGATATTTTAATGAAATTTGGTGCGCTGACTCACATTATAGAACATTTTGACACAAGCGCCCCATTTTAACCCATTCGAATATCGGATCCAAACATTAGTTGGCTTTTACCCAGACTGGTGTAGGGTATTGTATAGTCGGCATGCCCGACTTTAACCTTTTTACTCGTTTATATATACTTTTGTGGCACAGTGTATAAAATATTTTTCAAAACTTTTACAATAAAAAAACTATTAGGTATTTAATTTTATTCTCAAATATTCTTTTAACACAACAAAAAATATAAAGTGGGATACTTTTCGAACATTGTGTGGCCAAAAAAGAGGATACTTTTCGAGCATTGTGTCCCAAATCTCAAGATCCGATCATGCTATTTTATATTTATTATCAAAATACCCAAAATTATTAAAAAAGATGGACCAGTCATAAAAATGTTATTTTATGTTGATCCAAAACAATAAATGGGTAAAATCTCTGATCACTTAATAAAAAAACAGTGATCACAAAAAACAATCACTTTTGACTGTGAAAATTTTTACAACTTTTGCCGCAGCGTCCTTGGAATACCCTTCAACATTTTTAAACTTTTTTACACTCAAATGAAAGACCATTTTATATAGATAGTAGATTTGAAAATGAAAAAAATTAAAATCCTTTTTAGACTAACTTTTTGAAGACTCGACTGAAAAATGAAAAAACGTGTTTTTCAGCAAAATTCAAGTAGCAATATTTCAGAACCCCTTCGGCCGATTAAAAAATTTTTATTTTTTTTTTTGATTCAGCGAACTATAATTTATTAGAAATAATATATCACAACAACAAATATTTTTTAACAAAATTTAAGGATTTTTTTTAAACTTTCCGAAATTTCTAAATTTCAACCGCTTTGCGGGGACCTTGAATTTGAACCGATTTTCAAAATTTTTATTTTTTACAGGTTAGTGGACGCATACACAACTTTTCCGCACCCCCCGTTTTTGAAATTCGCAATTCGGCAAAGTTCGGCCCACTCTAATGTACATAGGTGGCATATCCCTACGGGGAATGAAGAGTCAATTTTTATTTATATTATCAGAGTTTTTGACGTAATTTTCTAATTTTTAATTGATTTTTTTAATTTAATTATGACCAACGCAAAAAACGAGTCAACTGCCATTAAAGGACCGGTCAATCGGAGGCATACTGAATGCACTTCCACTATATTTGTGTGTGTGTTAGTGTTGTTTCCTTTTCTATTTTTTTCTTTTCCATTTTGTTTATTTGCTTGTAGTGTTTGTTTTTTCTTTTTTATTGGAACCGAAACGAAAAATATAAAACTTTACCATCAGCCAGCCATCACGCATAAGCAACATTAGCTCAGACGGTAGAGCGTTTGCCTTACAAGCAGGAGGTTGTGTTATCGAGCCCTACTTCGAAGCCAAGTAGATTATTTTTAATTCCTAATTTTTTATTAGTTTATTTGAAAAGCTATTTTTAGACACACCACCTTACTGTCACAAGGTGTCTAAACTGTGGCAATTGTTCATTTCCAATGACAACGCCATTTTAAAGTGATATGTCTCTTTCAAACAAAAAGACCGATCAACGACCGGTCTCCGCCCCCCTTGGGACCTATCCTGCACGTCATCTGGGACCGGTCACTTTCCCCGTAGGGATTTGTCTTATATAAAACAATACATTACTTCATATATGAAGATGTATGGCATAAATGGAATAATATATGCAACGTATTATCATATGGTGTCATATATTTCCATATATGAACTTTGACTTTGAATGCATTTACCTATATATGCTCGCATATATGCTCGCATATATGTCAGATATGTTCATATATCACTCATCAGAGAAAACATTTTAATTAAAAAAAAAACTTGTTTTCCAAGTTTTTTACTTTTACTTTCTTGCTTTTTTTACAATATTTTTTTGCTTTAAACACATCGGATTTTTCTTTTTTCTGTCTTCTCTGATCATCATACATGTAACCATATATGCCAGTATATGAGTATATATGATCATTTTCACGCGGGATATTAAAAAAATAAATAAAATTTTAATATATTTTTTTAGAATATTTTTTGAGTGTAGTTAACTGTTTGGAAAAATATCATTTTTTAATCTTGGCGAAATTTCCTTTTATTTATATACCATTTTTGCGTATAAAAGAAGTTGGCCATTTTTCGGACCCACCCAAAGGGTATAAAATATCCTTAAATGGCCCTAGTTCGGGGCACGTTCTATGGATCTGAAAAAAACTTCATTGAGTATTATTTCTGTTCGGTTTTAAGATCAAATATGACAAATTCCAAATAGAATTCAAAATTTATTTTCCTAGGACCAATGGTTGAGCAAATAATGTAATGAGAAATAAATTCAAACATTTTTACTAATTATTTATGTATTACCGCTAGTGTTGCCAATTTACCATATTTAATGCTAGATTTAGCATATTTTTAAAGCTTTTGGCATGAAAAAAAATCATCTAGCATCATTGGCGTACCTAGACCATTTTTCTGGGGTGGGCAAGGGACCCATTAATATTCGGCTGTTTATTTGCCCTTTCTCAGACTCTTAAACTTAAAAAACACTTTCGACATTTTATGCTTAGAATTTTTTATACAAAAAACTTTTAAAAATGTATCCCTCCCTTCTGATAAAATTTTCATAATATTCAAAATTAAATAATCCTGGTAGCTTATCCTAGCAAAATCGCTATGTTTTTATAGAAAACTCTGAAAAGTGCATGTATTTTTCTAACGAAAACCTCGTACACGGAATGTATTCCAATCTATACTCTCAGATTAGTATGAAATTTAGATATTTGATGGAAAAAAGAAATCTAAGATCAACCTGTCTCATTTTTTCATCGAAATCGGCGAATCCATTCTAACCCCATATTTTGACCACTTAAATTACTGAGGTGGCCAAAAACCGTGAGATGTTCATTTTAAAATTTTTGTTTCTACAATATATTGAAATTTTATCAAAATAGTAGTGTTTAGCTTGAAGTAACTTCCTTGTTAGTTATTAACTAATTATTGGTTTAGAAAACTACTAAATTTAAGATATTAATCTCACTAAAAAAGATTCCGCGATTTTTTCCTATTAAAAATCCTTATCCATTTTCGTATCAAATATGCTTATCTGTGACTTTAGTAATTTTTCTTAAAGGAAAACTCTTACGTCCAGTTTTATAATCAGAACTAATATCGATTTGTTTCTTAAATATTAGAATTCCAACAAATTATCTAACAGTAGACATTTTTCCAACTAAAAACACAGGATTAATTGATATTAAACAAAGAAATTATAATATTGTGATACTTTTTGCAATCAAAATCGTAGATACAAGAATTACAGGTAGATTTTATTTAAATTCTGGGGTGGGCGAAAAGAAGTCTTGGGTGGGCTTAGCCCACCCCAGACCGGCCTAAGTCCGCCAATGTCTAGCATATAGCATTTTTTTTAGCATTTTTCCATAAAATTTTAGCATATTTGAAACTTTTTTTGTTTTTTTTATAATATTTTGCATTAATTTGGAGTTTTATGCTATAAAACTATTATTACTGTTGCTTCCGATATAAAAACGTAAAAAACATTGAATCAACAAATATTCACGGCTCTTGTTTTATCAAATGAACTGGGATTTTTAGAGTTTATAATAAAATGCTAAAATTGTGTTAATAGTGGTACTTTTAATTAATTATTTCAGATTTTTTAAACGATTTTAATTAAATTTTACGTTTGTTTTTTGTGTTGTTTATTATATTCTGAATATGCAATAAAATATCACTGCAGTTTCAAAATCCCAGTTGCCTATTACAATTTGGAGACCTTTTAAAAAGGGTTGAGTGCAGTAAATCCTCCTTATTCTAACCCTCATTGCTTGAATCATTAAACATCTTATTTTACGTTTTAATTTTGAATGTAACCGAACATAAAACAATTTTTTTTTTATCTTCAAAAAACTTTTAGAATTGCGGTTAATGTAAATACCTCCTACACTGAAAGAATTATTCTTCATGATATTAATGATATAATTTCATAGAATTTTTTCGTAGAATCAATGAAGAATTTCATAATGTATATAATATTAAATTAATATTATGAAATTTTTCATATCTTTTCTTTCATAATTTCATTAAAAAAATTCATTGAATTTCATAAATTATATCTTCATATATTTAATGAAAATGTTGTTTATATATATGAAATTATTCAATAGTATTTCCTTTTTTTAATTTTTTTATAAAATATCGTCATTTCATTAATTTTTAAAAATTTTCATACAATTAGAATTTTATATTAAAATTTAATTCTCAAATACAATAGTTTTATATAACTATAAGGCCGAGTTTTAGTGATGTGCATTAATTTTCATACTGAGAGAATTACCTTATAATTTTTATTTACTTTTTTATTTTTTTTTATTAATTTTTTATTATTAATTTTGGACTATGAAATTTTTTTATAAATCATATTAATTTTTTCGAAACTTTGAAACTATGAAACTTTTTAATTTTATGAATTCCTTCATTAGATATTTTTTATACATCCGTAAAATATGGTACAATTTACTACGCTTTTTGCATTTGCCACTCCAGCTTAGCAACGAAAACAACCATCTATAATAAATAATAATAAATGAAATTGCTTCATAAATTTTATGAAGCTCTTCATTGGTTGAATAATTTATTCATTGGAGGAGTGGGATATTCATTTTTTGAAGAGTTTCAGTAATTTCATGATATTTTCATAAACATTGACTTTAATGAAACCTGTTTCATAGATTCTATGAAAAGTTTCAATGGACGAGTTCGAGTGACAATTTTCATTGAAACTATGAAGAAATTCATTACTGAAGGGATGATAATTCTCTCAGTGTATCTCAGAAACTAGGGCTCGCTTTGGAAATATTTTTATACGTTCATATTATTTATTGATGTATGAAATAAAATATGAAGTTTTGCGAATAATCGCAACAATTAATTTTCAGTAAGACAGAAAATAAAATTGCCGTTTTCCTATCTGCTTGAAATTAGCGTTTTCCTATGTTTTAAGAATTTCAGTGAGTTCTAATTTTTTTTTAAGTTTAAACCACCACCGCAAAAAGTATTAAACCTGACCGCGAAAATTATTTTTTAAAGTAAAAGATTCTGAAATTTCAAAACGGGATACAGAACATACAGAACTTTGGCAGAAAACTGAAAAAACATAATGGATATTTCACATTACCAGCACTTCCTCGCAAAAAAGCTAATTTTTTGAACTTATTTTAAAGGTTTTATGATTTTTTTACAAGCATTAACTTTTGAACTGTTTTTAATTAATCTTTTATATAATTTTACTGGGTGTTTTTGTAAAAATAATCAGAAGAATTCGTTAACAAATTTGTATGAATTACACTAATTTGAAAACGTATTTGTTACAAACTTTTTGAACAAATTTGTTAAACCAACTCTGCAGAACAGATGCGGCAAAAAAGTTTAAAGAAAAAGTTTTTAAGTTTGTGTTTTTCACACAAATGTTTTAACGAATTCGTCCGATTCTTTTTATAAAAACAGGCAGTTAGTTAACAAAATTAATTGAAGGCATAATTGTTTTCAATTTAATTGTAAAAAGCCACTAAAATACTTTCTTTTAACGAATTTAATAAAAAAAAAAATGTTTATGAAATTTTTTTCTAGCATATTTTTTATAATTTTTAGCACTTTTTAGCATTTTTTTCAAAAAAATCTAGCATTTTTTCCTAAATAAGTTTTGGCAACACTGATTACAGCGAAAACCACATGTTTCTTACAAAGCTATTATTCTTCTCTATGCTATAGATGTTGCTCGATCCACAGTTCCTTTAGTAGTAAAGCAAATATGTGTATGTTGTATTTTAACATTCAAGCTTTAATTATATTTATAGTCATTAGTAGGCCAGTGACTTTCATGCAAATGCATGTTTGTAGTCATTATTCCAAAAATGATTGTAACCAAATACTTTTCCGAATCAAAGAATTTGCAACAAAATGTCATCGATTCGTTTTTGCATATTTTGCTTTTAAGTGCATACTTTTTGCATATTTTATGATTTTTATTGCATATTTTTGCATATTATTCAATAAATTGCATATTTACTTCATATATTTTTTTTTAACTAAGAGTGAGATTTAATAAAAAATAAAGATAAAGAAGAATTTACAAACCTCAACGCAGCACTTAACTAGAAGGAAAACATGAAGTTGTCATCTACTTAGACATTTATATCGGATTTAATTTTTAACCAAGCGCTCGAATAATAAATATGATTTTAAAAATCGATAAATCTAAAGTGCATTTTTTTGGTTTTAAGCGTATATTTTTGAATTTTAAGTGCATATTTTTGGGTTTTTAGTGCAGATTTCCGTTTAAGTGGATATTTAAGTGCACTTTTTACTGCATATTTTAAGCGCATATTTTCGATTTTTAAGTGCATGAAAGTCGCTGCCCTGGTCATTAGAAAGAAAGCAAAGAACTTTCACAACGATTACTTGTTATTTTTGCATTACACCCTAACTTCATTTTTGAAATTGTGAGGAATTACTAATATTGGTTTTTTGTTTCTCATTTCGGAGGTGGTCATAAATTTTGTTTCTTTGTTTTTCTTATGCCCGGTGAAGTACACTTTCGCCCCATCGGTTATAAAAAAATATTCAAAATACAAAAAATTACACGAGTAAAAAAAAAGAAAAAGTTGAAGAAAGAAAAAAATATTTGCACTCATATTTTATCCTCAAAAACTCCCCAACAAATTTCCCGATTCACAATCACAAAAAAATTCTCAATTTGGGAATAAATCCCCTAAACTGACAACACTGGCCGCCATGAATCAGTTTTCTCAATGCGATTTTAACTATAACCTTATATATGTACATAATTATATCTTATATTATGCCTCGGGATATAACGCCAACATTTTCAGAAATAAATTGTGGTCATCCTGGTAATTTATACAACGGCTGGATTGAAAACATCGATGCTGGAACCGGACTAGGGGCAAGCATAATTTTCCGTTGTCAACCAGACATGCTTATGCATGGTCATGCATCAAGTGTATGCCAAATCGACGGACGTTGGCGTAATGCGATGCCCGAGTGTCTGGCACCATGTGTTGTTCCAGCCATTTCCCAAGGATATGTGGTGCCAATTGAAATCATAACCGATGAAAATGGAACCACCGTTATTACGCCCACGACGACGCAATCACCGCTTTCGTCAACGGCCAATGTGGAGAAGGTGAAGCACGGCACTGCACTGGATGTGAAATGTGATGAAAATTATGAATTTCCCGTTTCGTTATTGAGCCCCCCAACATGTTATAATGGCACATGGAGTATAATACCACGCTGTGTACCAGCCAGATGCAAGAGCATGCCCAAACCTCCAAAACATGGCATGGTACTGGCACCCAAAACGGAACATAGTATGAAGGCTAGATTTAAGTGTAAAGATGGTTTCAAATTAGTAAGTCCAGAAGGTAAAGATGTTACAGATCCAAATGATTACGTTTTGACATGCTCTTTTGGCAATTGGACTGGAGAAACACCACATTGTCAAGAGGTATTTTGCTCCTTTCCCGGCTACATCCCAAATGGAAAGGTCTTACTGGTCGGCAATATGGGACTCTACGATTACAGACCCTATGTCAAAAAGGTATGTAATGTCATGATTAAATTCAGTATTGCTATATTTAAGCCAACCATATTTCATTACTTTCAGATTGTTAACAACAAACAAATTATGTATGATTGCGACAAAGGTTACGTTCTTGATGTAGGTCCACCCGGAGCAACGTGTGTAGGTGGAAAATGGCGACCGTTAGAACTACCACAATGTCTATTGGGGCAACATCCACGACTACGTTGGAATCGTCGCCGTCGATCCATTGAAATGCGACACTTGCGATCATCTTTTCTTATGAAACACAAGCGAAATTTAGAACGTAAACTAAGGGGAGAATTGTTTTATTGCATTAACGATTGCAGCGATATGCAAATTGAAGGTGAAATGAAAAACCAATTATTGATAATTTAATCCTTATGAATGACATTTTTTAAATGCCTCCTGCGTTACTCTTTTTTTCATGCTTCCAAAAAGGTGAACGGAAAACACGGTTTAAGCGAAATCCCTCAGATATAGAAAAAGCCTATTCAAAATATTACCAACGAATTAAACAAAAATACCAAGATTTTGTTAAATATCTTCTTGGGTATAACAACGGGTTGTACAATTCCATGGACTTTCGTAATCCTGCTAAGAAATTCAAAGTACAGAATGGTCGTTGGTACTACATCAATAATGACACAGATCAGCTGACAAGATATAAGGCCACACATAAATCTCGAACTGCTATCAATGACTTTAATCTTAACGAATATGATGAAATTGAGAACAAAGCGCACAGGACGGTGGGTAAAATACCCATGCCAAATATCTATGAAAGCTCTCGATATACATCACTGAGGAGAAACAATGAACCTATACACTACGAGAGCAACTCTTACAATTATATTCTGGATACACCTCAGACACGCAACTCTAAGACATCGAATGAAACGGATTTCATTGAAAAGTTAAAAGCCCAAATTATACGAAGAAAACGAAGTTCAAGTTTTCCCGAGACCGATTCAGATACAACGGATCCATATGAGAATAAGGAGGGACGCAAACGATTACGTGGCCCATGCGAAGATTTAGTATGGGATTCATTTGCAAATATAACTGTTGTTCGACCTGGAAAAGTTCCAGGTCGTAACAGTGTTGGTATTATCTTAAGTTTGGAGTGCAATGCGGGATTCAAATTAAATATAAAGGGAGAAAATGCGACGGCTCGATGTATAAGAGGTATTTGGAAACCAGAAACTCCAAAATGCATATCAGGTAAAATGAGAATAAATTATATTAAATATAAATTATATTAAATATGTAAAATTAGTAAAACGTCTTGTGTACTAGTTTTCAGCAATTCTTTTTTGCTGAAATTGTCTTTTAAGCAAAAGTTTTAGTTAAACTTTTTTAGCATTAAACTGATATTTTATTATCATTCTTGCATAGGCAATCGCCTGTAAAGCCTTGTTTCTACCCAGGTAGAAAAATAATGGCAATGCACCGGATTTTCAGCTTTTACTTTACTGGCATTTTGTCGAAATGATAACACCAATAAACGCTTGGCCGTAGTTATTTGCCAATGTTGGCACAGCCTTGGGATTTTATTTGTTTGGTATATCCTAGTACATTTAATAAATGGTTTAGTAGTTTGCTAGTACTTCACTGTACTTTTAGTGCACAAACATTTAATTTTTTGGAGAAATGACTACACCTAAAAAAATACATAGTTGTTGATCACTATTCAATTATGTCATATGTACTACATATATTTTTTTGTTTGGCATAATACTAACCCGTAGAGTATATACATATATAATTTGAATTAATGCATTTTCTCGATAAAATTTTATGAAATTTAGTACCAGAGATGGGCGAAAATAAATTTTCATTTGCATTGCGACAAGAAGTGATCATATGTACGTGGGCTTTTTTAATTTGCATTTTATTTTAATTTGCATTCCCCATTTATACAATTAAGTATTAGAAATGCAAAATTTTGAATTAATAAATAGATTGGCAACATAATTAATTTTTTTTAAATGGTTGTTGAATTTCTGGCAATTGCAATAAATTCAATTTTGATTTTGTGTTTAAAATTTAGGGTGTAATTTTGTAAAACGCAAAGCCTTGCGTTGCATTTTACAAAATAACCCACTTAATTTGTAACTTTTTATATTTTGTTTGATTTTGGCAATTTTTTATTTTACGTTGACATTTCATTTGATATCCAGTGTGTTCGTTTACTCGAAATTCTTACTAATTTTACTACAATTGGAAAGTTTTGTTTATTTTTTGAATTGAACTTTTCCTGTTGTAGTAAAAGTAGCAATTTGTAGTAAGTAAACGAACACGCTTATCGATATATTGGTTGAAGAACCTATACAATATATACACCGAATATTCTATAAATATCACCTACAGGCAATCAAAAAAAAACACATTAAATATATGGGTACTTCTAAAATTTCGGAGTAGCTGTATTTGACCTTAGATTTTTGTAAAGATTAACAAAAAAATAATTAAAATTTTGGATTCAATTTTCCGGCGTTTTTGGAGGGTGGCACTTATAGAATTATGACACATAAAGCATATGACAATAAGTGCGTTCCGGTACGTTCCCAATGTTATCGAAATTTACCCAAAAGCGTTCCCGTATTCGAAAATTGGGTAAATGAGAGCGCTAATGAGAGTGTATTAGTGTGTCTCTTTTTACCAAAATTTAACCAGACTTTTTCTTCGGGTAAACTTTGGTAAAACAGAATTCATTCATTGGCTGCATTCCCAAATCTTTAATAACAATCGAATGAATTTCATTTATCATTTTAATTGAACGAATTCAAGAAAATTTTAATTCATTAGGTTAGAATTCATTTAAAATAGAATTAATTCCATAAGAATGCGATTACGAAATGAAATTAAAGTTGAATTACACGAAATGAAATTAAAGTTGAAAACACGGGCACATTTTAGTCACACACTTGGCACAAAATAAAATTTTTCAAGTCCCATCTCTTTTTCCATTATTTTTTGAAATAAGATTTTGGGCTAAAAAAGTGGTTTTTTGTGTTCCCGTACTATTGGGTAATTTTGTCATTTTGTGAGAGGATTATGTGCTTACTCTTATTTTACCGAACTTTACCCAAAAAGTAAAGAAACACACCTAATTATAGAACTTTTAGTCAGGGTTGGCAGGCAATACCGCTAAATTACCGTTATCGATTTAAAACCCTTTCAACTGACTACCATTACCCCTAAACTACCGTTTTAATTTTCTGCTTTTGCTAATTTCATGTGGTTATTGATAATTTTTTTGTACATTAAGTTGATAAATTGGTTCGGTTTTTAATCTCGTTTGTTTTTTGTAAAAAAAAATTGCGGCCTGCATCGAAATATCTGACTACCGTTACCCTTAAAATACTTATTTCCGTCAATAATTCTCTACAAAACAATTGTTGTTTTGATAATTTTTTGTCCATTTTTTAACAAAATTTAATTTGATAACTCTAAAAAATTTTGTAAAAAGGTAGTGACGTAAATTTGATATAATTTTTCTTCAATTTGAAAAAAAGAGTATGTAATCTGTGGAAAAAAAGTTTAGTGAGTTTAGTTTTGTCGCGTCATTACTCGTGCTAGCATGTGTATTTGTAATTGTCGGAAATATCAATAAATAGACATTAAGTGTTTTTGTTTTTAAAAGTATAGATAATTAACAAATTAACTTGAAGTGAGTTGCTAATTGAAGATTAATAAATTTTAATTTAAATAAATTTATATAATTTTGAAGGTTCTCAATTAAATCGTACATTTAAATTTCTGTCATTAATTTTGATATTCTCTATCTCTTTGTTATTTTGTTTAAGGAAAACTATTAATGAAAGTTGTATATTGTATTTGAATTAATTATTTAAATAAATTAAGTTATATGTTTTTGTATATAAAATGGTTCATGTGTTTTAAATAAATTATAATTTCAATTTTATATTTTATTATTTTTTATATTTTATCAAATTCATTATAAAAAAGACATTGGGTCATATGAATAAAACTTAGCAATTACTTCGAAGTAATTACTTTGGGCTTAGGAATGGCTTTTAACTCCAAATTTACCAATTGGCTGGTAGAATAGGATGAAATGTAAACGAAAAGTTAAAAATTTAATTTCTAGTCTACTCCCAAGTAGACTAGATTTGTGAAGCAATAACTTCACAAATCTAGTCTGCTTGGGAGTAGACTAGAAAATTAATTTTTTAATTTTCGTTTACATTTCATGCTATTCTACCAGTCAATTGGTAAATTTGGAGTTAAAAGCCATTCCTAAGCCCAAAGTAATTACTTCGAAGTAATTGCTAAGTTTTATTCATATGAGCCATTGTATGTATATTGCTTAAAAAAATTTGAAATTGGTGAAACATAAAAAATAATGAAATATAAGTCTAAAAATTAATAATAAATCGATAAAAAATTAATCAATTAAATAAAATGCATTTTTGAATTGAATAAAATGCATTGGTAAAACAACAAAATCATTATGCAATTTGATTAAATATAATTGTTAAGACAACAAATTTTTGTTTATACATTTGACAATATTTTGTCAAAATAATATCACGTTCTTATATGTATACTTCCAATAGTAAAAACTAAAAACTCCAGTATCCAATGATCGCTAAAAATTTATTAAAAAATCAGGCATTAAACAAAGTTTACACTAAAAAAAATCAAAAACTTCAATTCGCTTGCGCTAACTGGATAATTTTTTTTAGTCCGTTTATAAAAAATTACGGCAAGTGTTTATTCCCAGCAAAAATATGGTAATGACAGGTCATTACCATACGGATTACAAAGTAATGATAGGTCATTACCTTTTGCATTACTTCAAAATGCAAAATAATGACTTACCGATAATAAGTTATAGAAGTATTTATATATTCTTGCAAAATAATGACTTACTGGTAATTGATTAAATAAGTACTGATTTAGTCTTTTTTATATTAATATTTTATTTATTTATAAATTTGTTTTATCCTAAAGTAAAAAAATTTTTTGCCAATATAACTAACTATTTTACAATGTAGGGTTACCACTTATTTCCTAACTTCTGAGTAACCACTTATTCTATCTTTGTGAGTAACTACTTATACTTTCACTAGGGGTAACTCGTTATTCGCACTTTTTTTGTAAGCGAGAGGGTAATGACCACCCATGAATTTTTGGACATCGTGAACAAAAGTAATGTTGCGAGTAAATAGCCTGGTAAGTAGTGAAACCCTTTGTGTGCTACTTACTCGCTTAATTACTCGGTAATGTCTGTTTTTGCTGGGTTCGTATAAATTTTATTCAAAATAATGTACGTGACTCTTTGTTATTTTAAGGCTTTCGATTTTGAGAAGTAATCCTGTTTTTATAATTATTTGATGAGCTCAATATATACAATATGATCCGAAAATTGCATCAGCACTTACATGTCTCTAATTATATAAAATTAGATATAATTTTATACAATTTCATCCTATTCGAAAATTTTAGAAGTGCCCATATATTTTATGTGTTTTCTTTTTTTGAAAAAATTGCCTGTATGTGATATTTATAGAATGTTCGGTGTATATATTTTATAGGTTCTTCAACCAATATCAAATGAAATGTCAACGTAAACTAAAAAATTGCCAAAATCAAACAAAATAGGGGTTTTCATATAAACTCGTATTCTACTCGTAAACATTTTAAAACTGGTATGTTTATGAGTTTAATGTCAAACTCCATACATAAAAAAATATGGTTTTTATTTATACAAGGTTTACAATTAATTTACGAGTTTATATAAAAACCCCTAATATAAAAAGTTACAAATTAAATTTTAAACTCAGAATCAAAATTGAATTTATTGCAATTGCCACAAATTCAACAACCATTTAAAAAAATTAATTATGTTGCCAATTTATTTATTAATTCAAAATTTTGTATTTCTAATGGAGAATGCAAATTAAAATACAATGCAAATTAAAAAAGCCCACGTGTGATCATTTCTTGTCGCAATGCAAATGAAAATTTATTTTGGCCCATCTCTGGTACTAAATTCCATAAAATTTTATCGGGAAAATGCATGAGTTAGCATGATGCCAAACAAAAAAGCAAGTTTGCTTACCGAAACGAATAACCTTAAGTGTAACGGTATCAAATTTTGTTTTTTCGGCAACGGTAAAGGTAATGGCATTTAAGACTGTTTCGGTAACGTATTAAAAAAATTTATTCTTTGTAATTTACTTGTGAAAATTGTATCATCTTTCTTTAATTTGAAAAATAATTTAAACAGAAAGTGGTATTAATTTATGATTTAGAGTCAAACTAAAAAAAAAAAAACATTCATTTAAGCACCGTAAGTTGTTTTTCACGTGGAAAAATTTCACTCGAAATTTAAATGCCTCAAATTGCAATTTAATTTAAACAAATGAACAATTTTTTAATTTTATAACAAAGACACAATCAAAATAAACACAAAATATCACATTTTCCCAAGATAAATAATAATCTTGTACATTAAATTTGCGTGAAAACAAACTCTACACAATTTTCACGTGAAACTGATTGTCGTGAAAAATCATTTTTTTTATATGGAGTATAACAGTTTTTTCACGTGAAACTCAAACAACTTACGGTGCTTTACCAAATAAAAGATCAACAATACATACCCCTCATTCAATATAGCATATTTTTAATTTTAGTTGTTAAAAATACAGATTATGAGCTATGAATTCAATGCTGGTACTTTTAATAAGTAAAATTATTATCTATAAATTTTTTTATAAAAAACTCAAGATTATAAAATAAAAAATTTCAAAAACTGGCATTTTTTACATAAATTAATAAATACCGGGAACTACCTATAAAAATAGGGATATCGGTAACGATAACGGTATTTCCAATTTTTTTTAGAGGTATTGATAACGGTATTCAATTTAAAACGGTATTTTACCGATAAAGGTGTTATAACGATAACGGTAACCGACCTTGAAAAAAAAAAGTACATATGACATAACTGAATAGTGATCAACAACTATGTATTTTTTTAGGTGTAGTAATTTCTCCAAAAAATTAATTGTTGTAAGGTAGTGTTATCTAAACGACATATTTTTTACATATACCTACATACGTATATCAGAGTGGATTAATTAAAAAAAACCTGCAAATTATATGTACCAATTGAATCAATGCAGAAATGTATATATTTACGATAAAGTGTTAAATTAATTAATATATGAATTAATTAACAATAACCAAAGAATAGTAATAAATAAATAAAGTTTACTTAAATTTAGATTTTTTAAATTTAACAAAAAATGTTTTAAAATTAACGGATTTTATTTTAAGCTAAAAAACAGGAATAAATTTTGTTAAAATAACAAATTTTTCTATTCAGCCAACATATGACACAATTGAAAAAATAATGATCAACTACCATGTATTTTTTGGGTGTAGTAATTTGTACAAAAAATCAATTGTTGTAAGTTAGTGTCATATTAATGACAATTTAAAAAAATCAAATCATATGTACTATGTACCACAATTGATCAGAATAAAGTATTATACGTACATACATATTTACGATAAAGTGTGAAATTAATTAATATATAAATTATATAATTAACAAAATAATAAATAAAATAGGAAATATGATAAGTTTAATTGTATTTTCTTTTTAAAGCCGCTAGTGTTTCTTTTTTCTTTTGTTTGCATATACAAAACTCTTTAAGTTCCAACTACATAGTTTGCTGACCCCAGTCTACTATCGAGTCTGCTATTCCCAGTCTACTATGCAGTTTTTTTTTTCGTTACTCCGTCAAGTAAAAACACATTAACCAGTAACTCAAAACGCAACCAGCAGAAGAAACACAATTTGTTTTGTTGCTGAACTCACACAGTTACGCTGCGCTTAGTTTGAAAACTTAAAAAATGTAAATGATGACTGTGTGTGTATTTGAAATTTACTTACACAGTTAGAATGAAATAAGCAAGTTCATAATATAAAATGAAAAGCGAGTGCTTTTTTTTAAGCACGTTGCTTACAAAATATGAAAATTTAACTAAATTACGACTGCTATTAGCAGTCGTTCGAAACTCTGGTGTTAAGAGTAATGTAGTGTAATATCCCTACGGGAAATTTTAACAAACTGTCACCGAACTGGCCCCTTTATTTGAAATAGACTGGTCACTTTTACATGGCGTTGTCATAGGAGGTGGAAATTGACCCCTTGTGACATGTCACAAGACAAATCCTAGGACAGGTTACTGAACTCTCATAAAAAACAAAGTTCAGGGACCTGTCCTGGGATTTATCTTGTGACATGTCACAAGGGGTCAATTTCCCCCTCCTATGACAACGCCATGTAAAAGTGACCAGTCTATTCCATATAAAGGGGCCAGTTCGGTGACAGTTTGTTAAAATTTCCCGTAGGGATTGTATAGTTGGTTGATTATAAGTTTTTGTATGTGTGTATAGTGTGTAGTACAGTGGTAGGCACAAAGAGAGAATGTGAATGTATTGTGTTTCTTCACTGTAAGAAATTAGTTTATCATTTTTAAATTTATATTTGTATCAGGGTTGGAAATGAATTTTTTCATTTTGTACCAACCACATAAAGAAATTGTACTTTTCGACCCTCACGGTATCAAAATTTTACACATATAGAAAATTTGTCCGAAGAATGTCAAACTTGCAGAAAATATTCTTCTACAAAAATTGTACTTTTTCAGTCTTCACCAATTTTTTTTATATAAAAAGTACCTACTTGCGATCGAGGTCAAGCTTGCAGGAAATACTATTCTGTACGACACAAAGACCTGCTAACTTATATTAAAATAACCAATAGTTATGAATATCAAATTTATATGAAAATATTTGATGTTAACGTTTTGTTCTGGTTATTTTTTAGAAAAGTTACCCGTCCTAAGAAAACGATGTAAAATTTTCTTTTACTTTTCAAAAAATATACGAAAGAAGAGGGTTAAATTCTCGAATTTTATGTAGTAGCAGCACTCAATCGACGCGCATTGATGAGCTGATTACGGGAAAATAATAATACTACATTTATACTTGAGTAAAAACCATCTAGTTTTTGTAAAAACTAGTTTTTGTTTGTTTTTTGTATGCGTTTTGACATTCGGCCCAAAAGTTGTCAGTTACAAGTTTTTGTCAGAACGATTTCGGTCCTCGTCTGCATTACGAATATTTGTTCACAGCTTTAAAGTACAACAAGTTCGTTTAATACAAAAATTTTAAATTTGGATATTTTTGAAATTGTACCAAATCGATTGCAGTAGTACCACGGTACCAACGGAGGTCAAAATGTACCAAAAAAAGTACAATTGTACCATGTTTTCCATCCCTGATTTTTATATTAAGAACATGAATTAATGAAGAAATGTAATAATGAATGCATAAATGAATTAAAGAAATAAAAAAAGATAATTTATAGTAATTTATTTTTTTAAATAATTCATAATAAATTTTATTATACACATTATTTAAAAAATATGTATTTTTTTGTATATAAATTATTTATTCTTAAAATGTATTCCATTAGTTAGTAAATTTTAATGAACTAAAGAAATAAAAATAATTCATAATAAATTTCCTGTTCTTGTAAAATTTTAAGAGTGTAATATTTTTCTAAAATTTCTTAAACAAAGCGACGTTAAACTGCTTTGTTGAATGCTACCATGCTACTAAATAAATTTTACGCTCTTAGTGGATAGTTTTGTTGCCATTCGTGTTGTGTACGTGTGAAAAGCCGATTATGATCGGCCACTGGTGGGTATGGATGTCGACCACTGGTGTAGTAGTAATATAGGGTTAAGTAAGATAAGTGTTATAATTATAGCATGTTAGAATTTTCCAGCGTGTTATAGAAGTATGGCTGTTACTATATATGGCGCGCGTTAACATTTAAGTTTATTATTAACATTTGTGCTGTTAAGACCGCGAGTTATTATCGTGTTAAAGTTAGTAGCGCTCTGGTAATCGTCATAAGAGAGAGTTTGTGAATAAGCAATAGTGTGTAAATAATTACAAGTGTCTAAGCTATTTCAAACTTAAGTGTATTCGTGTTTTGGTTATTATAATTGGCTGCTATTATCGCTGCGACAACACCAGGCCGGTTTTTCTAAGGGAGATAAACGAACGTTTTATTAGGTACAACGTAACAATTGGTGTCAGCGTTGGGACTGGTTATTTTATTTAAGGGTGGTTATTTTGGTTATTTTATTTAAGGGTGGTGTCAGAAGTGGGATTGCAAAATAATAAAAAATAACCAGGATATTGTAAAATAAACATTACTAAAATCAATGAAGTTTGAAGAACTTAAAGTGGAACAGCTCAAGCAAGTGTTGAGTGAGTTGAAGCTGCCGACAACAGGTAATAAGGCATAACTTTAAAAAAGCCTAATAGATGAATTCATGCGGCTTGGCATTGACAACAATACTTACGTATTTGACGGAAAAGAAGAAATGGAGGTATGTACCCCTTCATGGACATTAATGCAGTGTTCACAGCCATGATGGAGAAAATAAAAGAGAATTCTATAAAAATGGAAGAAAATTCTAGAAAAATTATGGAAAAAAGTTATAGAAAAATGGAAGAAAATTCTAGAAAAATGGTGGAAGAAAATTCTAGAAAAACGGAAGAAAATTCTATAAAAATGGAAGAAAACTGTAGAGAAACGATGGAGGAAAATTCTAGAAAAATGGAAGAAAAACTGGTAAAGAGTATTAACGAAAGTGTTCAAGAAACTTGTAGAACAAATAATGAGAAACTCCTAGATGAGGTTAGAGCTACAAGTGAGAAACATCTAGATGAGTTTCGGGAAACTTCTAGAGCCACGAATAAGAAACTGAATTAAGTCACAGAATTCATAAACCAAAGAATGGATCGCGTTGAGGTACAAGTCAGCAAATTTGACGAGAAGGTGGTCGATTTAGAGAGTAAAATGAATAATCTGGAAATTGAGATAGAGGTAAAAATTAACAATCTTCAGTGCCAAGGTGGACTGGTTCGAGTTATTTCAGAAAGCTCTAGTCGAATAAAGACGCCATGTTTCGATGGCAGTACACCCTTTAATGTATTCAAGTTCCAGTTTGAAACTGTGGCTAGCAGAAATTTGTGGACAAATGAAGAAATAGCCATTGAGTTGATTTTGGCCTTAAAAGGAACCGCAGCAGAAGTCCTTGAAAGCATACCAATGAGCTGCAGGAATAATTATGACGACATTATGGCTGCACTACAACGTAAGTATGGTGGCGAGCATAAAAAAGAAATCTACCGAATGGAACCGCGAGGCAGAGTGCAGAAAGCCAACGAAACGCTGCAAGACTTCGCGGTGGAGATTGAACGATTGGTGCAGATAACATACCCCGGTGAAAACCACCCATTCTTGGATCAGTTTAAAATTGACGCTTTTGTAAATGGCATTCGTGATCCCGATGTGAAATATGCGGTATGCGCTACACAGAAATTAACTTTTGTAGAAACTGTTTCATTTGCGCTGGTACAGGAGCGGCTAAAGTAATTTCTAAGCCGCAAACAGACAAGATGCGAAATTTGGAGGTTATCGCTGAAAAAGAGAGTGACATAGTTAACGACTTAAAAGAGGCAGTTATGCAAGCACTAGAAGAGAAACAAAACAAGCCACAAGCTAAATGATATAACTGCGGTAGAGACGGCCATTTTCAGCGAAACTGTAAAGCACCAAGACAAAGATCTAGATCTTCTTCGCCACCACGGGACCATAAGCGGCCTAACCATCAAGTATCACAAGAGTTACCATTAAACTAAAACGAGCTAGCACAACGGGGCATGAGCTATCTCCCATAGCAATCTTACTATTTGTGGGTTTATCCACGGCTAAAATCACATCTTTACGATAGACACAGGGGCGTCACAGTCAATTATTAGGCCCGATGTAGTGAAAGGGGCAATTGAACCATTAGGCAACGTAAGACTGCGTACAGCTACTGGGGATCCTGCTACAACTACATGCCAAGTGTTATTCATTTACTAACAATAAGTTGCCAACCTGTGTAGAATTGGGAATTATAAAGGGTTGTTCAACAGGGACGCTACAAAAGTAGAAAGACAGGGACAGCAAACGACGGGATATTTCTCGCCGCTCTTTTGACATTTCTCTTTAGTAAGGTTTGCCATTTCATGATGGAAAGATATACGAGTCGAAATTATTAAAATTTACTACCGAAATTCGGAGTCAGTGGCCTCAACGTTAAGAGCGCTACGTCCAATTTATGGTCGTCATAATCGTCCTAGCAGATCAACAATTGAGCGTGGGGATACGTCAAATCTATGGTCTATGCCAACAAGCCAGCGACGATTGATGAAATTCGTGAAACGTGAAATTGCAGCAGTATCGGCCAATTTATACTTGAAAACCGTCGAAAATTGGGTTCAGCGTCTGGACTTCTGCAAGCGTGCCCGTGGTGGCCATGCAAAAGAGATCGATTTCCATACATAATGGCATCGAACGTACTTTCACAGGAATAAAGAATTTCATTGATATCCAAAACCGTTTTTGTTTTATTTAAACTTTTTACTTTTGTAGCGCTCGTATTGAAAAACCCTTTACAAATATAATTAGGAATTCATTTAATATAAATGGAAATTCATTAAATACAAAAGCGATTACTTAAATATAAATAGGAATTAATTAATACAAATGGGAATTAATTAAATTTCATAAATTAAAGCAATATTAATATATTTCCATATAAATTACATTTTATCAGACTAATCTACCGCAACAGTGGTATGCTAGTAAAAAGACATTCGTTTTGGGTTTAATTTGTATCAGATACTTTATAGAATAAATGTTAAAAATAGAGACATGTTGATCTTGAAATTATACAATTCACTGTTTTCCAAACCTTACTTTCTTTTTATTCAGCTCCTTGCTTAGTACCTGCTGTAGAAAATGGAAAATATTACAAAGTGGAACCTCATACAACAGAACTTTCCGATAAGCCGTCCCTAACACCGCTCTCAACTTATGAGGAGATCCAATCTAATGAGTTCATAACATTGGAATGTGAAGATGGATTTAAAATAGAAGTTGGCTATTTAACTCATACATAATATGGATTATCTAATAATCATTTCCTTGTATTTCTTTCATCTTTCAGGGTTCTGCACAATTGAGGTGTGCCCATGGCAGTTGGTCAGTTAAAGCATTTTCAGAATGTGTATCAGTGGCATGTACTTTACCAAATGTTCCTGGTCTTATATATGAGGTGATATATACATACACTTTTAATAAAAATAATAAATTAGTCGTTTTAACATTTTTCATAGGGAGGTTATCGAGCTGGTCTTACCATAGGTCATGGTAGTACGGTTAATGTACGGTGCAATCATTCCTCAAATACACTTCCAATCGAAATGAGATGCAATAAAGGCAATATCCAACCACTACCAATACATTGCGAAACGGGAATGCGTAAATCGCGCGGCGAAATCTTATCCGAAACTCTGGCTGCTGAATCAAAAGAAGAAGACGAAGAAGATAACAATATCGAATTACCACATTTGACAGACACTTCGGATATGGACGAGGGATCGAACTCCACGGATGATCATAATTTAACCGAAGAATTGAAAATGTGTGGACCCCCAAGTATAAGTGATGGCGCCTTGGTCTACAAGTGAGTCTATCTGAAGTAAATATATGTTAAATTATTAATTTCAACTTCTATTTGTATTACTTACTACATAGAAATGATATTGATCCAGAACTGGAAGGTGTTTACGAAAGTGGTACTGAAATTTACTTCAATTGTATTCCTAGTGCTTCTGGGGAACGTAATACTTGGAAAATTATATGTGAAAATGGGCATTGGATTGGTCGGTCATATAACTGCGGTAAGTATTTTCATATTTGTATACATATGTCTTTCTCCTTCGGCAACGGCTTAAGAATGATATTCAGATTCCGATTTTAATTTACATAGTTTAGATTTCTGCAAGCTGTTTTGAGTTCTCACTAGGGTTTGGGATTTCCCGGACTTTTTTATTTGCCAGAAAACGGGAATAAAAAAATTTGATTTCCGGAAATACCCGGTAAATATTTTTGAAAAAAAATTTTAATAAAAACCACATATATAAGTAATTTTTGTTAAAAAAAAAACACTATTTCAATACAAATTCAGTCAGCGTAGTGAGAATTCAAAGTAAAAATATCAGAATGTTGAACATTTGATTTCACATAAAATGAATTGCATAATTCCAGCAGAAAGCACTCACTACTGGACTGAAGGAAGCAAACCGTTTCATCACATTAGGCCCATTAGATATCTTATTTGTGATATTCTTGTCCATTCATCTAAGATTATAGTAAATCTCCTATTGTTAGAAATATTGCTCGATATTTCTTTAATCATGATATCTTTTACAAGATTGTAGTAATTTAATATAATGTTCTTAACATCGGTTTCATTTTTTGGCAATGCCATGTTTTTATTATAAAAACTTTCTCGAATAAACAAGATCTAGTTATGGTGCGGATTGACATTCCGTCGACGGCGGCTAATTTGGATACCATTTCAGGAAATTTTTGCCCTACCATAAAACGTTCAATGCCTATTCAGCTTACACTTTTTTCTTCGGGTACTTTGCTAATTTTAGCTGGAACGTTATTCTTGTTGTTGTTTTCTTCAAGAGAAGTCGTGCATCAATTTTGTTTTGTTAACCAAATTTAGATACCTCCTTTAACCATTAGTCTTTTAGGGCAAATATTGCACTGCGCTGCATTGTCCTTTTTTGTGAAGTATTTCCATACTCCTGACATTTTATTCTTTAATATAAAAGAATATTAGTTTGAAAGCAGGTGTATTAAAATAAAGTAAACTTACTTGAAAATATCACATTTATTAATGAAAACGTTACTTATAAAATTACACAGTACAACAATAAAAATGCATCGGGCATGCGACATATCAATTCTGATAGATTTTAGGATGAACATCACAATTGTGAACACCAAATTTCAAAATTAGCTCTATTTTTTGAAATATTTGCAAATTTAACTTTTAGCAAAAAGACAGTTTTTTTTGTTAAAATTTCTTATTTATTCATACACCTGACTGAACTATGGATAATTTTTAATATGGTTTAAAAATATAGATTTTGGGCTTTTGGAAACATATCAATTTATTTTGATTAAATAAAGGATATAACTGCAATTAAAATGAAAACTTCACTTATTTTCCTATTTTGAAAATCTAGTAAAATCACTTAATCGGATTTGCAAAATGTTTACATATGACGTAAATTCATATTACAATAAATTCTTTTTATGAAAAGAATCACAACTTCTGCATCAACATTTGCAGAAAATTCAATCTGAAATACACATTTTACATATTTTTTATTTCAAATAAATTTTATATGAATTTACTATGGTAAAAGGAAATAAAATACATTTTTGAATATGCATATTTTAAAATCGTTATTTTTTCAAAATTTGCACTTCAATTATCTAAAACTTTGTTGAAATTGATTGGAAAACATATGTTTAATATTTCTGAATGGTTTTATCTGGGTTTTATATTTTAAGATTTGTTACAGACTCCTTAATTTTTAATTTTTTTTTTTTTGATAAATTAGGTAACATGAGATGTTTACTAAAGGTACAAATTCAAATATTAGATATTTCTTTCACCGCAGATTATTTATTAACGAAATCGTGAAAAAAGAGAAATTTCCATTTTAAATGCATAATTAGGGAATATTATCGCAGCTGTCTAAACGTGCAATATATCAAATTAAAGGGCATATTGCATCATTTTAAAATGTTCCAAAAAATAGCGTTATTACTTTCAATTTTATATTTTTTTTTGCAAAAAGTTTCTTACAAAATTTAATTTTCGTACAAAAACGTTTTTGCAAATATTTCTTAAACTATAGCTAACTTTAAAATTCTAGTGCAATATTCGTGATCTGCGTCCCAAATTGTATTAGAAATGATATGTCGCAATCCCGATGCATCAAATTTTTCTTATTTTGCTGTACTGTGTTATAGGCCCTTAATATAAAGGAGTATTTTAAATTTAAAGTCGACTTTATTTTTAATCATACGGTTTTGTTCATTTTGTGTTGAAAACCTTACAAAAATATTAAATAACAGATCAACTAAAAACATTTCCCACATTCAAAAATATTTATATTTTCAAACATTTTGATTGGTTGAAAATAAATTAACCAATCAGAATGCTCCAAAACTAAACCAAGTGAAGGTATAAGTACTGCCACCCAATATTTTAACTAAAGTCGACTTTAACTAAAATATATATTTGAAAAATTTAGATAGTAAGGGCGATTATTTGTAAGAAACAAAACTTTTTTTTCATATTTATTTTAAACATTTTTCCAAGTTTTTAGGTTTTACTATTTAAATTTTGAATAAGTTATACGAAAAATCTTTATTACACTCAAAAAAATAAGTTAGTAGAAAAATTTGTAAAACGTCTTGTATATCAAGTGTACTAGTTTTCAGCAATTTTTTTGTTGAAATTCCGTTTTCAGCAAAAAATTTAGTTATATTTTTTAGCACTAAACTAATTTTGAACTAATGTTTTACTAATTTATTTTGCTACAAAAATTGTGCTGATAACCGCATTCATAACGTGGACGACAGCCAGAGAGACAAGATGTAGATGTTGCAGCTTGTCTGGAAACGGAAATGACAAAAAAAGAAAAACAACTCTACACAAATTCTATATTAAAATTTTCAGCAAATAAATTAACTAAAGTAAAATTTCGCTACAAGTTTTTTGAGTTTTTTTCAGTCTACTAATATTCAGCAAAAAGTTTAGTGATTTTAGCAAGGATTTTTTTCATTTGCAGTCGACTAAGTGTTAGCAAAACTTTTGCTGAAGATTACTATTTTTTGGTAAAAATCATCTCTCTGATTTTCAGCAAACCTTTTGCTGAAATTACCAACTTTTTTGCAAGCACGCTCCTGACTAAAAATTTGCTGACACAGCAACATTTTTTGCTGACTTTACTGACTTTTTTTTTGAGTGTAGTTGAAATGCACCTAATTACTTGGCAAAGATTTTGGTGTGTGTCACATAAATTGATTCCCTTTTGAAAGATTTTAACAATGACATTTTTGTTTTGGTATTTAAAATGTTTTTTATGACTAAAATTAAAAAATCCTCCCAGGAAAATTTTTTACAATCGGTAGCCAACCACACCCATTCTACAACTGGTTCCACTGCAACCGATTCCATGGAACTGGTTCCGCAACCAGTTCCTGAGATCCTATATGGAAGGTGTGGGTGATGTAGAATCAGTTCCATAACTAGTTCCAGAACTGATTCTAGAGCAACCGGTTCCACTTTGGAGCCATAGAAGGGGTTGCTTTTGGGACAATTTCAAACGAAAAGAATCGGTGTTAGAATCGACAGTAGAAGGGGTTGTGAATGAAAAGTAGCTATTGTACAACCGATTCTTTGGAACAGAAAATTTTCCTGGGCTATTCCAAACAAAAACAATTTAAAAAATCACAAATTGTCTGCACTTGTACACAAAAACCATACGTCAGTGTGGAAACATTTGTGAAAAAGGCGACAATGAGGAGATAAGAAGATAAACAAAAAATCTAAAGTAGAATGTTTGTATGTCTGTTTGATCACTTCTAATGGAAAATCACTGATGAAGCCTGTCCATAAAAAAATGCAGAAACTAGATCTAGTCTGATTTGCAACCTTAATTCTTAAGATATCTCAGCTGATTCTATTCAACTCTGTGTATGATAAACACAGATTTTTGAATAACAACGAACCGTTAAATTTAAAATGTATGTTATTAAATTATATTTTTTGCACCGTGTCAATGTGTTCAAGATGAATGGGGAAATGTTTAGTTGATCTGTTATTTAAGGAAATGAATGTTATTTTAGTTTGACTCTAGATCATAAATTAATATCACTTTCTGTTTAAATTATTTTCAAATCAAAGAAAGATGATACAATTTTTACAAGTGAATTAAAAAAAATAAACTACGTTCAGTGAATTAAAAAAGCAAAAATACGTTCACTGAATAGAAAAAAAAATTACGTTCACTTAATTGAAAAACAAAAATTACGTATGCTGAATTAAAAGCCTGTTTTCTGACGTTCATTAGAAGAAAACATTGTATTGTAAAAACGTATAAATGAAATACGTCAAATTCATCTATATCTGTAAAGTTTTTATTTTTAATAGTAAAAGGCTTTATTTTTTAATCATGTAGGTTGATAAAGTGCATCGGGTTTCTCTAACACTTAATATATGTGACCTTTTCCGAGAAAAGGAACCTAGTGTGTGAAAATGAAGTTTTGAGAAGAACGCATTTAAAGTTTCATAACGCATTATCACTTTGAACACCCAAGTTCGTTTTGTACGTTTTTATGGGGTAAATAATTTTTTATCAGAAATCTAACTCATTTCATCTCATTCTACACCCTTTTAGGTACCAAAATCAGTGATGTTAGATAGTGGCCAAAAAAACCTGGTATAGATGTCGCTAAAAGCTGGTATTTCAAACAAAAAATTGGTATACTCACACAACATATGTTTAATATAATATTATACTAAGGAGAACAAAGCGGATCTTGTTCCCATTCAGAGCGATAGTTTTGCTTCCGGTGTTTTTGTTTTTCACGTAGAGTATTACCTAGGGTATTCAATTAATCGGCTTTTTATTTTAATCGATTAATCGTGCAAATAATTATTTGGGTTTTTTTCTTAACCGGTTAATCGAACAAAATTTTAAAATTAATCGATTAATCAAAAAAATTTTCTGTTTCTTTTAAACATCTTCTGAAATTCATCAAAATAAAAATATGTAATAATTGAGATCAGATTTTGTCATTATTTAAATTTTTTCTGTCCCCTCTTTCACATATTAAAATTTTATCCAAATCGGGGAGAACCACACCCGAAAGAATTATATAAGACCCCGTACATTAATTTGTATCTCTTTCGTATGCATTTAATACATAAAAAACATAATGTAGTGAGAAATTCTGGTGAGAATTGATTTTCCGTAACTCCATCCCTTTATTTTATTAATTCAGAGTGGTCACTAAACAAGCTTTATTACATTGAGCATTAATTGTAATTAATAATTCTAATAATCATTAATTACAATAATTACTAATGCTTTCATTTATTATCAACGTTTAAAATGTCGTAAAAAATAATTAAAACTTTATTATACGTAAATAGATACCACTACTTTACTAGATAAGTCAGAACAATAGGGTAGTAATTTGGAAGATGACAAAGCAAACTGTGATAATGTTATGTTGTTTTTGCTTTGGGATTTAAGATGTTGATTGACGCTCCTACTTAAAACATGAAATTCTCATTGAGTTGAAGCTAACAAATATTTCTAGAAATTCTAAAAGATCGTCCCTTAATTATTTTCTTAGGCCAGAATGAAATCCGGATAGGTACAAGCCTACAGCAAATTATTTACCAAAATAAAAAAATAAAAAAAATTGAATTTTAAACATTTTCGAATAACGATTAATCGATTGAATACCCTGATATTACCACTACCGACACGAATTTTTTTTAGACGTTGAAGGGCCATCAGAATCGTCATTTTCTTTTTCTTCATCTGTTGATGACATGATAACCTGCAATAACGGTAGTGAGCGTCCTTTTAACAAAAATTTTCTCACAAAAGAAAAAAATCTATGTACGTTTAAACAACAGCTATTCTGATAAACGACAAAAATTGGGATATAAGTCACAATTAAGTCGGTACGCTACAACTACAAAAATATTTTGTATGATATAAAAATATATTGTTTTTTTAAACAAAATGTATAAAAAATTAGATTGTAGCCTGTCGCCACATTTGTAAACAGTATTTTAAGTTTTGTGGCGGTTGAAATGTCAGTAAAACAGCTGTTTTCGTTTCTTCCTTTAAACTTTTAATAAGAAACAAAATTGAAATCATAAGTTATAGAAGTTGGTATTATTGCGTACCAACACAATTTTTAGTTGGTACATGACAAGACCCTGAAAAATGGTATGTGTACCAACAAATTGGTACGTCTAACATCACTGACCAAAATCCACTCTTAAGTCCAAACCCGTTTTTTGACACACTAGGTCCCTTTTCTCGGAGAAGGTCACATATATGTAATTTGTTTATTTTCACTAGCAAACGCTGTAAATTTTAAACGCTGTAAATTTTACAGCGTTTTCTTAGTTGCAAATTTTATTTGAAAAATAAATGTGTTCTTCTACTGAACGGCAGAAAACAGACTTTGAGTTCAATGAACGTATTTTTTGTTTTTTTAATTCAGTGAACGTATTTATTTTTTTTAATTCACTGAACGTAATTTTATTTTTTTTAATTCACTGAACTTAATTTTATTTTTTTTAATTCACTGAATGTAATTTTATTTTTTTTTAATTCACTGAATGAAAATGAAATTGAATGAATTCAGTGGTGAATTAATTCAGTAAGGAATTAATTCACTTTTTTGCCGTTTGATTTATAATATTGAACGCGTTCACCAGTGAATTAATTCATTTGATTTAATAAAAAGAACTCTAGCAATTGAATTAATTCGTAACAAACTAAATCGAACGAAAACAAATATGAATTAATCCCATTCAATATATGGTGCTTTGTGAACTAATTCATCGAATTTTTAATTCAGAATTGAAAAATTGAATTAAGGAATTAATTCTTCAAAGCTCTGCTTTGAATACATGTGAAAAGATATTATTTTTATATGAAGGAGAACAAAACTGCAGTTTCGTTTATTAAAATTAAGCCCTTAAAAATAAAATGCAGTCGAAATATAGAATTTTCATATGATTAGCTTAAAAATAGTTTTGATAAAAACATCTTTTAAAAAAACCGGTTAACCGACAAATAATAACCGGATTTTGGTTTATTCGAATTTATAAATGTGTGTAATCTTATAATAAATGTATGTATGTATAAAATGTACAGAACATTTGCTTCAGTAGTGTAAATGTACCCATTTTTGTGCCTAAATTTATCGAAAAGTGTTTGAAAACGCACATTTAAATGCTTAATATTACAAATAATGCTCATATTTACATGAGTGGTAGTAAATAAATAAGCTATAAGTTTTGTTCTCATAATAAAAACAATATATGAATTGGATTTTTATCATTTTATTAAACTAATTTGTCTCTTGAACATTATCAACAAAATCGTTACTATATTGGCAATGGTTATGGTTCTAATGACTGCCCCAGTTTGCTGGTATTCATCTTCTAGTATTCATCCACTGGTATTCAACAAAAGTACATCGAAATCAAGTTATTAGCAATAAGGACTGTAAAGAAATGAACAAAATAATTCAAAATTTGCTTAAGGATGACAAAGAAAAGTCTAAAATAGTAACATCTGATAGTTTTTTTTGGCTCTTAAACATTTTTAAAGTTATTTGGTGTGCCGAATTCGAATCAAAATTGTTCCATCACATAAGCTTTTCGAGAAGTCCTTATATTAAAATGAAAACAATTTTTTTTAATATATTGGGGACTCTATATCGTACATACATTTTTTTTTTCACAAAACCAGTTAAAGTACATTCTTTTTTCCCTATCTTAGGTTAAAATTAATATCATTATATTTTTTTACAATATTTCCCCGTCAGGACGTAGTTTTGCTTTAGTTTGAATAAATGGTCTAAGAAATTTAAATTCTCATTTTTGGTTGATTATATACACCACATTGATTGATATAATGGCAAAAGCACGTAATGAATTCGTTTTCAGCGTTAAAAAAATAATACAGTTGTTTTGATTTAACTGCCTTTTTCTTAAGTGCACATTTGCTATAACTGCAAAAAATTTTGGTTTCGTTTCTATTTTACTAAATTATGTACGCAATTGTCTTCTTTAAGTGCACTTTCTGTACCTTCGCATTTAAGATAACTGCCTCACATTTTTGGCAGTTTTACATTATTTTCATTAAAAAGATCACCGTTAGCTGCCTCTTGTATTTGCTTTGTTTTTCAATTCTAGGAAGAAAAGACACACATAAAATAAATATGTTGTCAACTTTTTTTGTGACAAAAATATCCTACTTTAGTCATTTTTTTTTCGATAAAAATCGCAAGATCCGGTGCAAAGCACAAAGTTGTCATCATTAGCTTCATTTGTTTTGTTTGTTTTCAGTTTGTATTGGTATAACTGCACATTAAGGCAGGTAAACAATTTGACTTGGCTGCGTTTTTGGCTTACCTCCATAAAAATTCTTGCAAAAGTTGGTTGTGCAGCTAAGTCAAAATTACTGTATTATATTTCTCTCGCCTATCGAATAAATATTTTTTGTGAAGACATTGTAACGAAAACGCCATTATATTTAGTCTGAACGGAGAATTTTTTCGAAAAGAAGTTATCTAAAAAAAACCAATAATATTTCTCAACTAGTTTTGTAGAAAAAACATGCGAATCTAAAATCAGATTCTGATTTTTGGCGCCAAAGAACTTTAGAAATATATACATACATACTTTGGTTTCAGCGTCAGGTGTTTTATGAGATTTTGATGTTATATGTGAGCAGGGCAACTGACATACATAGTTCTATTTTACCTTTCTTGTATTCGACTTTGCAGTAGGTCTTGATTGATGTTATGCAGACACAGACCCCTTATCACTTCTGTCACCACCATCATCTCTTGTACGTACCACCATTACCAGAACCCAGAAATTTTAAATTTAGTAATATAACGAGTTCTAGTGTTAAATAAATAGGACTTTAATTATTACCGTCTTTCTTGTAAGTATTCCAGCTGATGAAGTTAGATGTCCTACACGTCTTAAAATTGAACATTTCAATTCTGCAATTTAAACTTTCATTTACCGTCCAGAAGGTGAGAGTCTTGAAGTGCATATTAATTGAAACGATATGCACGCTGCCTCAGAGTGTACGCCCAAGTACTCATCAACATATATATGCAAAAAAATTAGTGGGGATTTGGATGACATTTTACGAAAATTCAATTATGTAAAGGATTTTTACCTTTAGATGAGGCGAAACCTTGCCACGAGCGAAAGCCTTCTATTTTGGTATTTCGAATCATTTTTAAATCATTTTATCGCGATTTTATTTATTTTATCGTAGCCCAAGTAAAAAAGTGTTGATATAGTCATATATTATCATATAAAATTTTGTATAATTATATATTAGAACATATATACCAAGATATAATTATATAAAATTTTACGAACTTATATCCTAAATATATAACTATATCTTGTTGTATGTTGCACAATATATAGTGCAACATATTACAATATCCAATTATATATAGGCCTACATACAGTTACATATGCCTCATATAATTATGTATAATTGTATCGAATTATATATCATTATAGCTAGTTGGATATGATTATATTATATTTGATGCATTTGGATGAGGACAAAATCTGGATAAAATTGTATCAAACCATATCTTATTCCATCAAACTAGATCTAATTGTGTCAAATTAGATCTAATATGATCATAATACGATCTAATTTGATACAATTAGATGTTCTCATTTTTCGGATATAATTATATATAATATCAAAAGTCGTACAATTTTTTTTTAGTAGGGAGTTTATAATTTCTGTTCTTTATTTAATTTTTTAAGAAATATTTAAATGACATATTACTTGTTACTTTAAAATGTTAGTACATTTACGCACTTTATGCCTAATATGTTTTTTTAGGCACATACTAATAATTGTACATACAAAGTGTTTAATTACAAATAAAAAATGCCTATTAATACGTTTTATGCGTATTTTTGCTGACAAAAATATGTAAACAAAAATTTTACACATTAGTTGTCTAAAATTAAGTATTTTGCGTAATATTCAATGAAATTTTACATATTTTATAGCAGTTAATTTACAAGCACTTTTTAGAATCATTACCTCTACACAGAGAGAATTTTGCACAACGAATTTTAATAAGATTTTTCATTCTTCACAAAATAAATTAAAAATTTCTTAGAATTAATGAAAAAGCTTCATATATTTTAAGAAACTTTTTCATTGAGTGTACGATACTTTTAATAAATAAAATGAAATTTTTCACGATATTTTATAAAAAATTCCATTAATTCAATGAAAAGTTTCGATGGACCAATTCCAGCGAAACTTCATTGGTTTTATGCAAAAACTCATTAATATGTTGCAGATAATTCTCGCAGTACAGGTTATAAGTAATGAGTTTTATTCAATTTAAATATTTTTAAGATAAATGAGGGGAATGTTTATTTGATCTCTTATTTTGGTAAATGAATGTTCTTTAGTTTGACTATAGATCATAAATTAATATCACTTTTTGTTTTTAATTATTTTCAAATTAAAGAAAGATGATACAATTTTTACATGTAAATTACTAAGAATAAAAATTTTTTGAAAGAATTCGATAAGGCCAGCAAGACAGAATACGTATTTTCGGCTCTCGCTACAAAGCCATCATCAGTGTCATTCGCCTTGAATGGGTTAATAATTGATAATTGTCTACTTATGTTACAGTTGAAAGCAAATCGAATATGTTAACAACTCAACTTAGACTAATATCAACGAAATCTAACAATGCTATTTTTATCCTTTGTTATTATTACTCTTTTTTGCTTTGAACCTTAATTCTTAAGGTATCTCAGCTGATTCTATTCAACTCTGTGTATGATAACCACAGATTTTTTAATTACAACGAACCGTTAAATTTAAATGTATGTTACCATGAAAAGTAAGTTCAAAAAATATTATTGCAATCCAAAATTGTAAGACAAAATAACATAAAAATTAATTCAATTGAATCAGAACGTGTTTAATAGAAATGAACACTCATAACCAGAAAATAGAAATGTACACTCATAAAAAGAGCTCTTACATATAGTTCAAAATTCTACCAAAATAACAGAAAATAGTACCTGTATTTGCGCCAGCAGAAATTTCAATGAAGTTGAGAATCATTGTCTGCTAAATTTAAATGTGCTAAATTTTAGCTAAAAAAGTTTGTTCATATACAATAATTTAGAAGCAATTTTGTTAAATGGAAATGAAAGTTACTCAGTTGAAATCAGCATATATGTTCTGCTAAATGTTACTTGATTAAAAATAGTTAAAAAAAGTTAGTTAACATTCAAAAATTTAGAAGAATGTTTGTTTAATAGAAATGGAATTCGGTCAATTGAAATCTGCAAAACATGCTTCTGAATTTACGATCACTTTAATTATGAATTGAATAAAAGCAGATTTATGTAAATATTGTTGATTTTATTTTCGAAGAAATTAGACAATCGAAAAACAATATTTACACTAAACATCACTTTTATTATTTCTTTCCAATATATGTGACAGCGAAAGTTGTATTGTTGTTTGTCTGGTACCTTTTTATCGCCTGGAGGTAGAATTTAGATGAAAATATTAAAGGACTGAAACAAACCTCATTATTTTAATTATTTTTACTTGGAAAATGCTAGTGTTCCGCTTTCTTTAGTGTTCCTTTGTTAACTAAAGGTACAAGAGAAAAAATGTGTGCGTTCCCGTACGTTACCGCGGGTACTCGCGGAATCCCAAAACAGCCCAAACAACAACAATTTACAAGCAATTTTGAGTACGGGAACTCCTTTGGGCTAGTTTGGGTAACCGCGGTAAAGTACGGGAACAGACATATTACGTTATTAACCAACTAGAAATTTCTAAATAAGCGCCATCTTGTTTATATGTGTATTATACAGTAGAAACGCTCAAATACATTAAAATACACTAACACTCCTATCGTTTTGAAAATACAAATAATAAAAGCATTGCCAACAAATTTATCTAGATTATCTGAGACATAATCAAAATCATTTAAAAAAATATTACTAAATATCAGCAGTAAAAATTAGTTCAAGTAAAGCAGAAATATTTTTTTGTGGTAAATTGAGATCAGAGTAGGAAAATAAACTGTACACAACATGTAGGGTAGGGTACGGCTAAGGAACACATACCGTATCTATCGTTTTAGCAGTTGTGTGTTTGTACACAAAGCGAATGCGGTACACTACGATTGTCTGATAAACGCAAACGCTACGATTATGTACTGTACTTTCAACACATATTCACACCCCATATCGTACCGAATTCGGGTTGTGTGTATAAACACAAACACGAATGGGAGAGAATAGGGTATGTGTTTTCTACGCAACCAATATTCTTGTGTACTGTGTTCGCGATGTATATTACGCAACCCTAAAAGTACGGTTCGTTAGAGTTTATTTTCCTACTTTGATTGGGATAACGAACAACTTTAGCTGAACAACTGATTTAAACGAAAATTATTTATACTTAATTAGAATGCGTTTAACAGACTTTTGAACTAACTTTTTTTATGAGTTTAGAATACCGCATCATACATTTTTTTTGAATCGAGAAACCTTAAAGGCGTTCAATTTAACGTACATTTTTAAAACTACAGGACTAAATATTAGAACTGAAGTCTGTTATGAATGGCACTGAACATCTTTTTTAATTTCTTTAAAAAGTGAAGCTTTACGCGCCATATGGGGGTTTTTTATTATTTTTTTGTTGTCCGTCGCTAATTTGTTTTTTATCTTTTAACTAATTGTTTAACGTTTAAAAACCTATGTCAAAAAACAAAAAAAAACACATTTCTCTAATCCAGGGGTATGGCATCACCAAAAAAATAAGTTTTAAAAATATCGTTGTCACTAGATGGCACTTTGCTCAAAAAATTGAAAGTTTTCTTTTTTAATTTAAATAGTAACGAACAACAAAGCAAAAAAATAAACGGATATCTCATATTTTATTATTTGAATATATTCCGCGCTTGTTTTTTCCTTATTTTGAGCAGCTTTCAGCAATTTTTGAGTTTTAAAATATAGGTTCAGCTAATACTAAACTGATACTAAATAGTTTCTCAGGTAATAATAAATTTCAACGACCTCTACCGGTGAGGAGTGTAAGTTTTGATTTCTTATCTCTATAATTAATAGTCTCTGACTCTAATCAGCAAATACCATCAGAGTTGCCAATTTAGTCAGTTTCTGGTTAAATCTAACAATTTTAATTTCAGTTAGACATTCAAAAATGGCTAGATTAAATTTAACCGGAAGATTTAGCCATTTTCTTTTACCTATCCATTTTTTCTTTCAATTAATTTCATGCAAAACTGCTTTAATTTGAATGATTTTAAATTTTTTAAAAGATTATTTTTGTTTAGACATTGCATACATCGTGTAATTTTTACATTCGATTTTAAATCATAAAAATTAAGTGGACCATTTAATAGAAGCAATACAATTATCTGTTTAGAAAAGCTCGCCAGAACTAGGGTTTTTTTCAAAAATTTTTTTATTCAATTTTTCCCGCTTTTTTTTGTTTACTGAGGAAGCTTATAAAATTAAAAAAAAAACTCGTTATTTTAAGTTAAGTGTGCTCCTTTGCTTTTTGTGTAAATTTCAATAAAATGAGAGTAATCGCAAAATCCTGTATCTAAAAGACAAAAGTACCCAAAAGTACGGGAACGCACAAAATCACTTTTCTAACCCAAAACTATTAAAAAAAATTAAAATGCGTATTGTTTTAGTCTCAAAAATCGCACAGAAACATTTTATTTTTGCACTCATAAGTTTTTTTTTTACTTCGTTCAGTTAATTTTTGTATACAGAGGTTTTATTTTGTGTATTTCTTTGCTTAATTAAAATTTAGAATTTTCACAATGGTGTTATTTGTTTATCATTGCACCAGCTGTCCCTATTATAATTTTTTTTTAATAGTAAAAAGAGAAGTTAATAGTAGACAGAAGCAGAAAATTTTATAAAAATATCCGTAAGAACCCAAAAATATCTGTAAGGGCCTAAAGGTGTTTAAAACTTGTTTAAAATTACAACTAAGAGTAGCTAATAATAAAGGAAAATTTATTATCTAACGCATTTTCTAAGTTTTAAACTAAATTATATATTTCAAGTGTAATTTGATTTCTGGGTGATTTCAATTTTCAAAAATTTCAGTTTTTTGTCAATATTTAAAATTTTGTGCAATCCGTTTGTGATATGGAATATATTGTTTTGCCCATTTTCTGCCAAGCATGGATTCCGTGCGAATTTTCTGCCAAAACTACGTAGAAGGATAGGTAGACGTGTCTTTAGAGATATGTTGGTAAAAAATGGATTAAACAATTTAAATACTGTATCTCATAGTTTTGTTACTTGATTTTAACAGTGAAATTATATTTTAATACTTTTTGGACAAATTTTTAATTTATTTGTGCGGTTTCCTTGTTCGATATTAGTTTTAAAAGATCCCAGCAAAAAATTCGGATGTAGTGCTTTACAAACAACTTCTTCCACTGCTTCACAAGTATCTGTAACAATATTGAATTGGAGGGCACCTTTTACACTAGTTTAATAAGTACTTTTATTGAAGAGAATAAGGAACAATATCTCGCAATAACAAAGTGGTGTTTTTATGTCACTCAACTTTCATATCAAAGAACAGCTCAGCAGTAGAGCTCTGGACTAGCAATCGTGAGGTCGCAAATTCGATACCCGATGGCGGTAATAAAAAACTTTTGTGAAATAAAAAAACATAATTTTTTTTGCGAAGAATATTGAGTTGGAGTACTGCTCTCCTATGACAACTCAATGTTAAAATCATTAGTGTTTATGTTAAAAAGGACCATCAATTATAGTGATTTTTCTACTGTTTCGGCATCTATTTTTTTGCCGGGGTTTTATTAAAATTTTATAGATTATCGGAAAGGTTAAATATTAAAAGTAAATTACATCATTATTATTTTGATTTCCAATATGATCTTAGACTAATTTCGAAGTCTCTGCAAAGACATAACCGTCGGTACAAATAAAACACAAATTTTATTTTTACCTACTTCTTTGTCAATACAAGAAGAGGCAAAAAACATTTCTCCGTACTGTGAGTGAAATCAGCAGAACTTGTTTGTTAAGTAATTGTCAAATTTTCGAAATATAAGAAATATACTTATGAGTTAAATTTAAGCAAATTGCAAATTACAATTTACCTCTGAAGAAACTACAAATATTTAGTTATATTTGGCTAAAATTAATTGAATGCAAATACAAACTACTCTGCTGAAATCATCAGAAATATTTAGTGACTATTAGTTTTTTTAAATCAACTAATATAAAACATTAAGAACATACCTCAGCTGATTTCAGAAAGGCAGATTGTTAGATTTTTCTAATTTAACAAAAATTTGCATGAAGTTATGATTTTAGCAAATCATCAATAAAATAAATAAAAACATGTCCGTTAAAAGATTAAATAAAGCTGAATTACGATTTTCAAAAGTTTCACAGCTGAATATAAGTTTTTAAATTATTAAGGTTTTTATTCAGATTTATTTAATGTGTAATTTATTTTAATCTATTATTTATGAATTTTTTCAAGACCAATCCCGGGATTTTCGGGATCGGGATTTCGGGATTGATATCCCTAGTTCAAACCCCACAGAATGCATGATCTTTTTTTTTTTAATTAAATTAAAATACAAACAAGTGAAAATGAACTTCCTTTTCATCGGTTCAAATATACATAATTTGTTTCAAAAAAGAACAACTTCCCTCCTATGACAAGCCAATGGTAAATTCATCAGTGAAAACCACAAATTATCACTTCTCCCTATTCATCCGTTGTTATTTTTTTACTACTTCTTTTTCCTCACTTTTTTTTCTGGGTAACTTCGTTTTATGACGAAAAGAAAACCAAGGATTTTTCGCTACTCGAATGTTTAAGGGGTAAAACGGGGCTCAGAAGTTTGAAAAAATCGATTTTCGAAAGTCATTTTTGGTGGGTAGGAGGGGGAGGGGGCAAAATATGTTACATATTTTTTTTCTAATTTGAGGACTCTTAACAAGAATCTGAAGTCAAAATAACGATACATCAGCAAACAAAAAGTCGGTAGTGAAAGGGTTAATTAGAAATTTATTAATTCAGTTCGAGGTCAATTTCCTTGGCTCTTCTTGTATTGACAAAGAAGTAGGTAAAAATAAAATTTGTATTTTATTTGTACCGACGGTACGAAATACAAAAACAAAAAACTTTCATAATATTTCTATTGTTGGTTATGTCTTTGCAAAGACTTCGAAAACATATTTTATTGTTTGCTCCATTCTCATTTCGTTGATGAGCAGACTACATTTAATATGAAATTTTGATGTTACAATTTGCATTGCACTATTGCCACCACTTTCTAAAGAAAACTGAAGAAGGGGGCCTGGAAAATCCCCGAAACGATCATCTTTTCATACCTGAAAGTGTAGAGGTTTTTGAAAGCAAAAACTCTGTGAAGTATTTGTTAGGAGAATTTCCTGCACCCCGTTTCTGTATTTCTCGCATCGAAAAAGTTTTCGCAAAAAACATGTGAAATGCAACCCTGCTCTGCTTGATATAGGATGAGCAAACAATAAAATATATATGAAACCAAATCAGCTAATAATGCGGTGCATGTAAGTTATTTCTAATTTAATTAGGTATTTTAAAAAATTACATGTGTACTCAGTTATAAAAGTTACAATATCTGCAAAATTTACGACTAAAACTCCAGTCCATTTTATCATCGCTTAAATCAGCCTGTTTAATGCATGATGACCACGCATTTATCGATGACAAAACTTCTCGCATTGGATACAGAAACGGGGTACTGATGAAGAAAATAGCAGTTTTTGAAAAAAGTACTTATTATTAGAGTTGGGCTTAATCGTTCTTTTTGGTGACTCGGTCTTATCGTTCAATAAAATTCATTGAACTAGTTCGTTCAAATCGTTCTTTTTTGGTATCGTTCTTTTTTGTCATGAGCTGTGTCTGAACAGTGATTCGTGAACGGTGTCGTTCGTTCGACAATTTATTGGCGCACTACATGTTACATGTTTATATTAATTTTATTGTGCATAGACAATCACAAATTTATTAAAAATTTTAAATTATTAAGAAAAACATTTAATTCTGTAATAAAATTAATAAGAAAGGGATACAAATTTTCTATGGCTTAAAAAAAAGAACGAAAAGAACGATTGAACGAAAAGAAAGAATAATGGTGAACGATGTCATATCGTTGAATGAACTGAACCGTTCAAATGAACTATTCTTTTAAATATTTTACTTTTGATTTTTTCTTTTAGCAGAGTTGTAGTTTTGTGATAAATATTTTAGCGGAGTCATATTTTTGTGGTAAATATTTTAGCGGAGTCACATTTTTATATATATTTTCCGTCAAGAATGCAACTCTGAAAATATCGAGTAGTACTTTTAAGTATCGAGTACACAAAAAAAAGACAAACACTCGATACTCGTTACCCACTACTCATATTTTTACCAGTTTCTGTATAAAAAAAGTCCGTACAAATAGGTCAAAATTGTGCTGGCACAAATACATATGGGCAAATCTACGGAACCGGGCGATTCCATGTTGCTCAGGATTTAAACCATTTTAATAACAATATATTTGGGGAACGAGGTTTTTCACAGAGGTTGAAAGCTCTCTGTCTGCTATCTACTTGGGGGTAGCAAGAAGCGATTCCTTTGTCTGAAATTCTCAAGCAACTCACGACTTCCGGTCTCTGACCAAGTGTTCCCTGGTAATGTATTTCAGGCAACCGCCTGAATACAGCCAATATGAGAAGGCGTACAATTTTGAGTAACCTGAATGGCATGCTAACACCGATGCATCTCAGGAAGTAGGTGACAACTGAGAACAACTAGTCGCTGAAGCTCAGCTGTATTTATGTCGTCTAACTGCTCACCGGCCTAGAGTTGTGTTGGCAGCCCCAATACTAGGATCGGAGGCTTTGGCCCAATCAGTCAATCTTCCTAAACATAAAATGATTACAGAAACGTTAACAAATTTAAATAACGATCCCCCCACGATGACGACTTTTGGCTTCAAACAACGGTTTATGATTGGTACCTGGAATATGAGAACTCTCTCTGAAACATCAAGACTCGAGCAAGTTCGTAAGGAAATCGTCTCTCACAGCCTTGACATCTTAGGGCTTAGTGAAGTTCGATGGCTGAATAGCGGAATGACTCAATTACCATCTGGTCATCGCTTCATCTACTCCGGCAACAACATGCATCGGAAAAACGGAGTTGGCTTGCTCATGTCACCAAAAGCTAGAGATGCAATGATTGAATATAGGACAATTTCCGACCGTATAATCACAGCGAGATTTAACTCAAAATTTCGGAAAATATCTATCATTCAGTGTTATGCACCAACTGAACCTGACGAAGTTGAAGTTAAGGATGAATTTTACGGTCAACTCGAGGCCAATGCGAGCTCTTACCGGTTGCTGACATTAAAATTTATTTGGGTGACATTAATGCTAAAGTAGGAAATGACAACAATAACCTACAAGCAGTAATGGGCAGGCATGGTCTGGGTTCTTTGCGAAACGAAAACGGTGACAGACTTGTGGATTTTTGTTCCCGAAAGCGATTATTTATCGGTGGAACTAAATTCCCTCATAAGAACATACATAAATTTACATGGGAATCGCCAGACAGTGTAACTTTCAACCAAATCGACCACATAATGGTGAGCAAACTTTTTCTGGATGTTAGAATGAGACGCGGAGCCGATGTCGACAGCGACCAGAAGCTGCTCGTAGCAACACTTCGTTTTCGACCTGCCGCAGTAAACCGAAAGAGGGATTTTGTCGATAAGTACAGTACAGACCGCCTACGAGACCCAGCTGTATCTGCTAAATATAATCAGACTTTACGATCTAAATTGGATCAAACCGAACACCAAACATGGGCAGAAGTTGCTGTGACATGTAAGGATGCTGCAAAGTCAGTCCTGGGACTAAAACAAGGTAAAATCAAACCTTGGATTAGCTCTGATGCCTGGGCTGAGATCCAAAATCGCAATCGTCTTCACAACGAACGCATACGGGCCAAAACACCAATATTAAAAGAGCAGGCAAGACTTGCATATAGACAATCGGCTCGCAAAGTTACCTATATGGTGCGTAATGACCGCGAAAAGTATTATAATGATATAGCGGAACAGGCCGAACAAGCCGCAAATACAGGAAACCTACGCGGCGTTTACTCAGCCATTAAGCAAATGAGCGGAAACAACATCAGGGGCACCGAGATTCTAAAGGCAGTTAACCACCGAGTTAACCACCACTGATGGACAACTTGAACGGTGGCGGGATTTCTTTACATCACAACCTTCCGCAGGAAATGATGAAAATGAGGTAACAAATTTGATCTCTTGTATACGACGCAACCCTAGAAGAGATTCTCAACAGATCTGCCAACGTATGTCGAAGTTGTTTCGGCATTAAACAGGATGAAAAATGGCAAGGCATCAGGTCCTGACAACATCCCGGCCGAATTGTTGAAATATGGAGCCGGCGCCCTTGCGGAGTATCTAATACCACTCATCAGAAGTGCGTGGGAAAAAAATCAAATCCCCACACACTGGAAAGAAGGTGTGGTTATCACAATCCCCAAAAAAGGCGATCTTACACTATGTAAAAACTAGCGAGGTATCACATTGCTCAACGCAATTGGTAAAGTGATGGCGACGCTGATATTGGATCGAATATCTCCTGTGGTTGATCAGATTTTACGTAAAGAGCATGCGGGTTTTAGACGCGGACGGTCGTGTGCCGACCATATAAACACAGTTCGCATAGTTATTGAGCATTCGGCAGAATACAACACACATATTTACCTACTTTTTGTGGATTTTGAAAGAGCTTTCGACACTATATCCCGAAACTCTATGTGAACCTCACTAATTAACAAGGGAATACCGGAAAAGATTGTTTCCCTTATACACGAACTATACAAAGATGCACAGTGTAAGGTACATTTTAATGGTAAAGAAAGTCGGCCTTTTACAACTTTAACTGGGGTTAGACAAGGCTGTATATTGTCCCCCACATTATTTCTCTTGCTTTTGGACTGTGTAATGGAAGATACAAACAAGGAGGCGCCGTTTGGCATTCGTTGGAATATGGCAGAGTACCTAAACGACATAGATTACGCTGATGACATTTGTCTAATGGCTCATCGATATGTGGATATTGAAGCCAAAATAAAGAGACTCTCCGAAAATGCCAAAAAAGTAGGATTGAGAATAAACTTTAATAAGACAAAACTTATGCGTATAGGTACCCATTAGGCCGGGTCGATTTGTGGGGAGGCAAAAAAGTCGCCCATGGCTCAGGGAAAATCGTATTCTAGGGATCAAAATAAGAAACTTTGCCGAAGGAACCATACCTCTAAACCGAATTCTACTACCCCGCAACTGTTGACTTTTGTCCCGTAGGGTCAAGTTTTGAAAAATCACACTTTGACCCATTTAGAGTGCCCCAATCGAGTCCAAATGTATGACCGACCCCCACTAACTTTGGAGGGCCGATCCACCCATGCCAGTGGCACACCCCCTGGAACTCCCCTGGGGGGTTCCCCATACAAACATTTTAAAAAATCACCATTTTTGGCACTTTATTTTATTATTTTTTATTTATTTTATTTATTTTTATTATTTTATTTATTTTTTCTCCTTAGAAATTTATTTAGTCAGAACATATGTAAATGAAAAAAATCCATCCATTGTTAGACTTCTCTGATTATGTTGATCGTGCATAAACTCTTTGAGGCGTTCGGGAACCAAACCGCATGCACATGGAGCTGCCTTCAAATCGCATTTACATGTTCCAATGAAAAAAATTGTTTCCAGAGATTTTACATACTCTGTAAATTGTTGGGGTTTGTTTCTTCTCTTGATTTGCTCTTGATATTTGTCAAGCAATCTATTCAATTTATTACATACACTTTTTTTCAGCATTTCCATACCAAGTTTTTCCCAAATTCCAATCAACTTATCTTGTACTTGAATAGTGAATGCTTTATAGGACAACTTTTTTTGTTCGCTCAAGTAAAAATAATATCTCAAGATATCCAGATGGGTTGGTAAATTAAGATAAGTCAAATCAGTAGACACAACAAAAACAGTAACATCATGCCTGGGTATATGACTCATTGGGTTTTCGATAGTTGTTGATGTTGTTATTGCTTCATCTTGCGGTGTAGAGGATGGTGGATTCATTGTAAACTTCTTGATTTGGAATGATTTTTTTTTTAATATTTTTTTATCTCAAATTAGCACTTCACACTTCGAGTTCTTCACAACGACTTAATGCATTCACAAAAACTGTTGCGTTATATATGGTCTAGGAAACGAGGTAATAAGAATGAAATGGTAATTTCAATTCTACCTGTAACCGATTTTGTTGTCAAAACTGCCCATAAAGTACTTACATGTAAATTAAACGTTAATCTGACTACAAATTCTGTTAAGCAAGTGCGCCTTTTATTACTTCTTGAAAATCCTTTATGATAATTTTATGCTCAATTCTACCTGTAACCGATTTAGCTTAAGTAAGTTTACGACATGCAGCTGTGTCTTGTGGTGGCTTAAAAAACCCACACAACCTATTTTACGACCTGCAACAGAACGACACATTCAATTGCTAGCTAGCGTTTCCAAACGAGTTATACCGCAAAATGTAGAGGCTGTTATGGTGACGACATTAGAGAGCCGTGCGAAATTGCCCAGACTTGAAAGCAAAAAAGACTTCAAACAGTAATTTTTTTTATTTTCTTTTCTATTACTAAGTTAAATTAATTTTTTCATTTACATATGTTCTGACTAAATAAATTTCTAAAGAGAAAAAATAAATAAAAATAAATAAAATAAATAAAAAATAATAAAATAAAGTGCCAAAAATGGTGATTTTTTAAAATGTTTGTATGGGGAACCCCCCATGGGAGTTCCAGGGGGTGTGCCACTGGCATGGGTGGATCGGCCCTCCAAAGTTAGTAGGGGTCGGTCATACATTTGGACTCGATTGGGGCACTCTAAATGGGTCAAAGTGTGATTTTTCAAAACTTGACCCTACGGGACAAAAGTCAACAGTTGGGGGTAGTAGAATTCGTTTTAGAGGTATGGTTCCTTCGGCAAAGTTTCTTATTTTGATCCCTAGAATACGATTTTTACTGAGCCATGGGCGATTATTAAATCGACCCGCCCTAGTACCCATATAACGACCCCATTAACAGTATAAAATACGTTAATTGAAGATGTCGAATCATTTGACTACCTTGGTTGCAAGATTACCAAAGATGGCGGGTCTGAAACTGATATTTGTGATCGGATAAATAAAGCTCGCATTGCTTTCTTCAAATTGCACAGAATATGGCGTGCAAACAACATCTCAAAGAAGACAAAATTACGCATATTTAATTTCAGCGTAAAATCTCTATTGCTATATGGCTGTACCACATGGAGCTTTACAAAACTGACATTGGGAAAGATCCCAACGTTTATTAATCGATGTTTGAGAAAAATCCTTCAAATATACTGGCCGAATTGGATCTCAAACGAAGCTCTTTCGCAAAAGGCAAACTGTTGTCCAATATATATATATATATGTATATATATGTATGTGGTGCGCATAGTTCGGAGACATGGCCAAAAATGTGCCCAAACTATGCTGTATATGAGTCACAAATGTCTTGATACTATGCGCAGGACCTAGGAAGAGTTTGAGGACAGTCCCCAAACTAACCAAATGTCTCCATACTAAATACTTGATGAACACTTTAAAAAAAAAAATCATGCATCGTGTGGGGCTTGAACCCACACTCGTTGGCATTTCAAGCAGACGTTCTACCCCCTACGCTATGGCTTGTTATAACTGATAGCTGACTTTTAGCAGTCTTGTTCAGTAAATTGTTGTCTTTATTTATTTCTATTTTTATCAAGGTTGGTTACCGTTATCGTTATAATACCGTTATCGCTAAAATACCGTTTCAAATTGAATACCGTTACCGTTCCCAACACCTCTAGAAAATTTTACAAATACCGTTATCGTTACCGATACCGTTATTTTTGTCAGTAGTTACCGGTATTTTACCGGTATTTATTAAATTATATAAAAATGGAATTTTTATTTTCTTCGGTATTTTTTTCTACAAAAAAATTTATGGATAATAATTTTAGTTATTAAAACTACCAGCATTGAATTTAATATTTTTAACACGTAAAATTAAATATAGTATGTTAAGTTTTTCTTGTTTTTATATGTTTCTAACATAATTTATATTACCGGTACGTACCGGTATTACTGTTTCGATAACGGTATACCGTTACCGAAACCGTCTTAAATACCGTTGCCTTTACCGTTACCGGAACAAACGAAATTCAATACCGTTACCCTTACCGTTATTCGTTTCGGTCACCAACCTTGATTTTTATTAAAAAAAAATATATAACGTATTGGAAAATATACAAAGTTGTGTTTTTTCAAGTGTTTTTTTTATAAAAATAATACACTCATAGAAAGAAATAAAGCTGTAAAAATAGGATAAAAAGCTACTAAAAATTATGTAATTAAAAATGACCTTGCAAAAAACTGCTGATATTAGCAGATTGTTTTTTGCTAAATACTAGTAAGATAAGAAGGAAAAATAAAACTGTTAAATTTACAAAATTTTGGTTGGTTACCGTTATCATTATAATACGGTTATCGCTAAAATACCGTTTCAAATTGAATACCGCCACCGTTACCAATACCTCTAAAAAATTTTCCAAATACCGTTATCGTTACCGATACCGTTATTTTTGTGAGTAGTTACCGGTATTTTACCGGTATTTATTAACTTATATAAAAATGGAATTTTTTTTTCTTTTTTGTAATAATCTTCGATTTTTTTTTCTACACAAAAATGTATGGATAATAATTTTAGTTATTAAAACCACCAGCATTGAATTTAATATTTTTAACACGTAAAATTAAATATATGTTAAGTTTTTTCTTGTTTTTATATGTTTTTAACATAATTTATAATACCGGTACGTACCGGAATTATTATTATTTTCTTCTATTATTTTCTTCTATGTTAGAAGTAAAATGAAATTTCAGTAGATAGCCCATATTACATACCCGAGTAAAAAAGTTTTGATATAATCATATATTATTTTATGTAATTGCATATAGTAACTTATAGTTACATATGGCCACATATGCTTTTAAATTCAAGCATATATACTTTTATATAGTCATATATTAGATATTTTTCTCTTAAAGGTTTTAATATGGAGACATATGTGATTTTATATTATTACATACTGGCCTACATATATATGTATGTGCTATATATAAGTACATAAAGTAACATATAATAGATATAATAACTTATACGTTTATATATAATTTAGTATGACACTATACATAATAATATAAAACTATGTGGATCCATATAAGAAATATTTTATAATTTGTGTTAGTTATGATTATATACTGACGAATATGAACCCATATATAACTTATAACGTTCTTTATAAAATCATCTATAATTATATATCATCCTACATAGGCAATTTTTTCAAAGTGATTTTATATAAAAATATATAAGGTCCATATAAAACCGTATTATATTATATTTGGTTCCATGTTATCAATGATTTTGAACTAGTTTTAGATTTAGTAATTACTACGGATTGGCGCGTGACACGAAATGTTCGTGAGTCACGTTATTCACACGTGATCGTGAGTAATAATTAATATACTTAAGTAATTCGTGCGTGAGTAAGAATAACCCGTGCATGATTCGTGTGTGATTTTATTTTTTGCATCATATGTTTTTAGTAATTTTTACTGTTTTGCGTGAGAATTTTCTGATTGTAAGTTTTTAATATACTCATGTGTGCTGAGTAAGAAACGAAATGCTCGTGCGTGATTAATTTGTTTTTGTTTAGGAGCATGAATCAAAAATGGCTTACATTAACAACACTGAAGCTTTAATACGAAATTCTCTATAATATAACGTACACTTGACTGATTTCTTATATCTTGGTTGTATATCATAATCCTATTAACTTTAAAATTTCAGTGTTGTTAACTTTATTTTAAAATTACTAAATTAAAAGAAAATTTTTTTCATGTTTATTGCACTGTCATGATAAATCTGGATAAAAGTAATGGAAGATTTATCGAAATTATAAGATCTCCAGCAGACCTGGGGTTATTCATTACATTTTGTAATTAATTACATGTAATTGTAATTGATAAAAATACTCATCTACAATTACATATTATTTGTAATTGCAATTCAAAAAAGAACAATTACAAGTAATTGAAAATTTTTTTTATTTAAAAAAATTATTTTTGTATATTGTTAGATATGGTCCTATATAATGATAAAAAGTATAAAGTTAATATTTAGATATAATTGTATCAAACTATGTCCACTTTAATAACATTTTATATAATTTTATACAAAAAGATATAATTTGATGTAATTGGATGAGGACAAAATTCGGATACAATTGTATCGAATTGTATAAAATTGTATCAAATTGTATCAAATTGTACCAAATTGTATACAATTCGATACAATATGATACAATAAGACGTTCTCATTTTTCGGATATAATTATATCTAATTACATAAAAGATTATATATAATTAAATATAACTTCATATGGCTCCATATAATTTTTTTTACTTGGGTATGTAAATATTAATAAATAAAACGACCCGATCAAAAAAACATTATATCTAGCATATGTAGTCATATCTCATTTGATATAGATCGACATTTAGTCTTATCCAAGTTCATTTCAAAATTGGGGTATCCAGTAATATCCAATCAGATCTCTCAAATATATTACAGGATTAAATTAGATCCAAAAAGATCTCAAAATTGGTAGATCCAATAATATTCAATAATATGAGATCCTGTGTTTTTTAAGAGATTTTCAGGAGAGCGAGAAAACTGTTATAAAATCTACTTTAACGATATTTTATTGGCATCATATGCCTTAATAATGATTTTACTAAATGAGGACGTTAATCATTAAGGCATATGATGCCAATAAAATATCGTAAAAGTAGATTTTGTAACAGTTTTCTTGCTCTCCTGAAAATCTATAAAAAACACATGTCACATTTTGCAGACCGGTCGACGATATACTACTACGAGTAGTCTTTATTAGATGATATGTACAAAGTTAAAAAAGCTAACAATTATTATGTGTTTAAATTAAGGTGCCTATTCCTACTTGTGACTCATTGTGACCGTCTTAAGCCTATTTTTAAGACTGAGAGTCATAACTTTTCACACAAAACAACAATAAAATTCAAAAAATTTAAATTTTATTTGTCAATGTTATGATTGTATCGATACCAGGTCTTAATTTTTTTGAAGTTTTCAAACAAATATTTGAATAAATATAATTTATTAAGACTTTGCAACAACAAATATATGGGGATTACAGTCATAACTAAGAGTCACAGACTTTTCGTAGAAATATGCAGCTAAGTATCTATTAAATTTTTGTAATACAACTGTAGTGTCCCACTACATATTCACTTTGTTCATTTTTATTTATTAATTTTAATTTTTGTACATCAAGTTTTATGTTTTCATAATATCAAATTTGTCTTTTAAATTTTCCAATAAAAATTTGGATTTGATATAAAGAAGTTGTAATTTTATTATATTCATACAAACAACTTCATTGGCGATCCCGCTTCAATAAAAAGAACCTTATGAATTATTATACCAATCAAGAAATTGCAAAATTGTTCTGCCGCTTATAAAATAAAAGACAATAAAATATTAATCTGCATATGTGTCAAAATACAATCTTTCAAGCTGAAATCCTACTCATATAAAATTTTCAAAATTAATTTTGAGATAAATCTGAATATAAAGATAAACAAACAAATTGATATTGGTAACTATTTCCACAACATCATCTCTCTATCATCTATATCATCAATTTTGGCATCATCATTCAAACTCTGGATGCATCAATTATACGAATAACGAAATTCAAAAATTATACAAAATATTCCAGGACCAAAGATTGAAAATTCAAAATTATAAGAGATAAGTCGAAATTCTTTTAAATAATACCTATAAACATCATCATCCCGTTTTATTTAAAATTAAATTGCGAAAATTTATTAAAATAATTTTTTTTATTATTATTGCTTTGTTTCATTGCAAATTTTATCTTCTGTTAATCTTTCACCAGTAATACGCACTTTTAAAATGGTTATTACGCGTTCTATGACTGAAAACAATTTACCCTTAAATTCAAACGAAGCTAACTCCGACTTTTATGATGCACAAACAGCCCCAACCAGAGGTATACTTTCATCTACCACTACCCACTCACAAAATGCTACACATATTTCAATTAAGTTATCACCATTTTGGATTTCTTGCCCCGAAACTTGGTTTATATAAACCGAACTTACATTTGCTTTAAAGGGCATCGTAGACGATACAATAAAATATCAGCTAGTCGTTACATCCCTCCCTGAGGACGTTCTTATTAAAATAGTTGATGTTATTCATAATCCACCTTTACAAAATAAGTATGATCATCTTAAGGGAACTATTCTTGAACGTTTCTCTATAAGTGAAGATCTTCGATTTGAAAAATTACTCAATGAATATGAAATCGGTGACAGAAAACCATCTGAGTTCTTTCGCGATTTAAGTTCTCTTGCTATTTCTAGTACAATGATAAATGATGATCTGTTAGTTAAGTTGTGGATGCGCAAACTTCCATCAACTGTTCAGATGCACTTATCTGCATCGAATATAACAAATTTTAATGAAAATTTAATTTTAGCCGATAAAATTTACGAACTTTCAAATAAACCTCAAATATCTTCTGTTTGCTCATCAACCACTTCTCTATCTTCTAATCAGTTGTTTGAAAATTTAATTAAGATTACATCCAATTTGGCTGAGAACATAGATAAATTATCAATTGAAGTATCTGAAATTAAAAACATTTCAAACAACAATTATACTACAACACCCAGTAGAAGACGTAGATTATGTTGGTAACAAAGCTCTTAAATGTATATCTCCTTGTGACTTTGTCCCCAGTTCTAATACTCAAAATTTAAACTAAACCGTCCCATTATTGCGACGACAAATAAAGGGATTTTGAAACAACCATCACGTCGTCTTTTTGTTTTTCATTCCATAAATAAACAAAAATTTTTAATTGATACTGGTGCTGCTGTATCAGTTGTTCCGGCATCAAAGTTTTACGAATATAAACAGAACTCAAATTTAGTTCTTTCTGCGGCTAACGATTCCATTATAATGACATTTGGAACCAAGTCATTAACCCTTGACCTATGCCTCAATCGTACTTTTAAATTCGATTTTATTTTAGCTGATGTTACTAATCCGATTTTAGGTGCCGACTTCTTTGATAAATATGGCATTATCATTAATATTAAACGTAGGCAAATTAAGGATTCTAATACTAATTCTTCAATTATTGGATCATTAGGATATTCGGATATACATTCCCTTAAGATTTTACCACTAGAAGAAAAATTTTTAAGACTTTTAAATGAGTTTCCTTCAATTATGGCAGAGCCTGATTACTCGGGACCGATTAAACATACAACGGTTCACCGAATTGAAATTAAAGGGAATCCACCTTTTTCGAAACCACGTAGATTAGATCCTCTTAAGTTAAAAGTAGCTAAATCTGAATTTAAATTTTTGGTTGATACTGGTATTTGCAGACCATCTTGCTCTCATATATCATCCCCACTTCATCTTGTTCCTAAAAAGGAACATAACGACTGGAGACCATGCGGGGATTATCGAAGACTGAATTGCGTTACAATACCAAATAGATACCCATTACCTCACATCCAGGATCTTTCAATTGACTTCCATAGTAAGTCCATTTTCTCGAAACTTGATTTGGTGAAGGCATATCATCAAATTCCAATGGCCAATGATGATATACACAAAACAGCCATTACGACTCCATTTGGTATGTTTGAATTTACGCGTATGCCATTTGGTCTCAGAAACAGTGCCCAAACCTTTCAGAGGTTCATAAACGAGGTTTTCTTTGGATTAGATTTTGTTTTCACTTATATCGATGATGTACTGATTGCAAGTGAATGTGAAAAAGAACATTTAGATCAACTTAGAATAGTTTTTCAACGTCTTTATGAATATGGTCTGAATATTAAATCAACAAAATGCATTTTTGGTGCATCTAATATCGAATTTTTAGGTTATAAGATTTCACGGGAAGGCATTCAACCTTCAACTGATAGGGTTAAGGTTATTCTTTCTTATCAAAAACCTAAATCTATAAACAAACTCCAAAAATTTATAGGAATGATAAATTATTATCACAGATACATACCTATGGTTGCCACTCATCTTGCACCACTTCACGAGATAATAACGAAAGCTTCTAAAATGCGAACGAAAGAACTCTTGTGGACTGATGATGCTAACTCAGCTTTTGAATCTTTAAAAACAAAATTTTCAAAAAAAACTTTATTGACTCATTTTGATAGTTCTGCTGATCTCACTTTAGCTGTAGATGCTTCGAATATAGCTATTGGAGCTGTATTACAACAGAGTAAGGATAATTATGTTGAACCACTTGCTAATTTTTCAAAGAAACTTACTCCAGCTGAGTGTAAGTATTCCACTTTTGATAGGGAACTTTTAGCTATGTATTCTTCTGTAAAACATTTTAGACACTTCTTAGAAGGTAGGCATTTTATCATTCTTACCGACCATAAGCCCCTAACTTACGTTTTAGATTCTAAAGTAGACAGATCCCCACGCCAAACCCGACATTTGGAATACATAGCTCAATTTACATCAGATATATATTTTATAAACGGAAAAGAGAATACTGTAGCAGATACACTATCCAGGTTGCCAGATTTAAATGCTTTTAATACTAATAACATTGATTTGGAATTACTGCATAGGGAACAAGTAGATGACGACGAATTACAAAAAATTATTTTTAGTGAAAAGACGACAAATAATTTACAGGAAATTCTGGTACCTTTACTGAATTTAAAACTATGGTGCGATATTTCGGGTAAAGTTAATCGACCTTATGTACCACATACTTTACGTAAAGCAATTTTTCAAAATTTACATTCTTTATCTCATCCTGGTGTAAGAGCTACTAGAAAACTTATACAAAGTAAATATTTCTGGCCTTCGATGAGAAAAGATAATAATTTTTGGGCTACAAACTGAATTGATTGTCAAAGATCGAAAATTCAACATCATACCAAATCTCCTCTTCAAAAAAATAGGTATTCCATCTGGAAGATTTGAGCATATCCATATGGATCTGGTCAGACCTTTACCAGTTTCAGATTGAAATAGATATATAATAACGATAATCGATCGTTTTACTAGATGGCCCGAAGCATATCCAATTAAGAATATTTCATCTCAGACCATTGCAAAGACTTTTGTGAATAATTACATACCTCGTTTTGGAGTTCCTCTTCAAATAACAGTTGATCAAGGAACTCAATTTACGTCAAAATTATTTACAGATTTAACAAAATTAATAGGTACACATAAGATACACACATCTTGTTACCACCCACAATCAAATGGTATTATAGAACGTTTCCACCGACAAATGAAAACTGCTCTAAAAGCAAGTAATAATATCAGAGATTGGTCTGAACAACTCCCTATTATTTTATTAGGAATTCGAGCTACTATCAAAGAAGAACTTAGATGTTGTCCTTCTGAACTAGTTTATGGTCAAACTTTAAGATTACCAGTCGATTTAATAACTAACGTGAATAATTTTTCAACCACAGATGAAGTTCTTAAAAAATTAAGGGATCATTTTGCATCATTTAAGAGTAAAGTAATACATCATGGAAATAACGTTCGTTCTTATGTTTCAAAAGATTTACTTAACTGCGAATTTGTTTTTGTAAAGGTACTAAGACCCGGTGGTTTAGAGTCTCCCTATGATGGTCCTTTCAAAGTTCTTGAAAGAAAACAAAACACTTTTAAAATACAATATGGTAATATGATTAAAACTATTCCTATTGACTTACTCAAACCAGCACACGTTGAAAACACTGCCAAATCATCAAATACAATTCAAACACGAAATACAACGTTTCATATATATTAAAATTTTATTTCATTTTGTTTTTGTCGTGCTACTGGTGGGGGACTAATGTAGTGTCCCACTACATATTCACTTTGTTCATTTTTATTTATTAATTTTAATTTTTGTACATCAAGTTTTATGTTTTCATAATCTCAAATTTGTCTTTTAAATCTTCCAATAAAAATTTGGATTTGATATAAAGAAGTTGTAATTTTATTATATTCATACAAACAACTTCAACAACTAACTCACAAATATGTTTTGGGATATTTTTTTTACAAGTTCCTTAAGATCATTGTTCTTATTTCCCGACCGGGATAGCATTTCCGAATATATAGAGGATAAACTAAATCAATAAAAAGTGTAAGAGATGTTTTAAATTATAGCAGAAAAACATAAAGAAATTAATGAATTACAAACTTACTTAAGATTTTCCCAATAGCTGGTGCATTTGAATCTTTATAAAAAAATGAATTGAGATTTCCGTATTCTACACGCAAAACTTTGATATTAGCTGTGTTTGCGCGGCAAACTATTAACGTTGGCTTATGTCATTCCCTTATAAATTTGACATTAGCCAACGTTTAGTGTTAACTTTCAACGTTACTACCCAGGTGGAAATTATGTGTGGTAACAAAAAAGAAGCACTGGCAAAGAGCAAGTAGACCGCGGTCTTACAAAAAGAAGTACTGGCAAAGCACTAAATTTGGACGCCTTCCCAACGCTTTAAAAGGGTGAATTCCGAGCGCTTGTGTTCCTATAACATTATTTCGTTTTTGAAAAAGAAACTCCAAAAAAGTGAATATTTAAATAATTTTTGATTCCACAATACAATAACTCCAAGAATCGTCTATTTTTAGAGTAATTTAAAATTCTTCAGTGATGAGGGCTCATAATTTGGTGGCAGGAAAAACACTTGATTTTTATGTTTCTTGGTGCTATCTCAATACTTTGCAAAGCATTAAATAGATCGGTGTTATCATTTGGGTGTCAGGAAAGCACTTTAATTTTTTTATTTGCGCTTTGGCAAAGCATTTGATTTTTATGTTTAAGGGTGCTTTCCCAGGGCTTGGTAAAGCATTGGCACCACCGTGGAACGGTGTTATCATTTGGGCGTTGGGAAAGCGCTGTTAACAAGCACTCATACCACCCATTTCGGTGCTTTGCCAGTGCTGGCCCCTTCGTAATTTTCTACCTGGGTAATGTCAAATTTGTATGGGAATGACACAAGTCACCGTTGATAGCCTGCCGCACAAACACAGCTATTATGCCAGTTAACTTTTTCATTGGCATCATTTTTAACAATTTTGGCCCATTGCTCTTGTAAGCTCTTAAGATCATAAAATCTATCATGCTTTAAATCATGGCCATTATATGGTATGTTGGACATTATAGCACCCATATGTGCAAAAGTGTTGTTTTTCCAGTTCCCCGCTCGTTCTCGGATAGGTTGAGAGTAAAAAATAAGATATGTGCAAAAACTGTCCTTCAAATTACCCCAAAAAAGGTTCATGGATTTATCCATCTATAACTCTTAAACTAGAAGTTTCTGGTGAATAAGTTACATAGCTGTTGTTTAAACAATGAAAAGGTAAACATTTTCATAAATTTTGAATGTATCTCATTTAATTTTGGAGATCTGTAAATACGTATACTCTTCATAATATAATAAAAAATTTAGCGTAGATTAAAAGCAAAATAAGTTTTTTTTTTATATTTCGCCCATTCCATGACAGAAATCCCAAAAACTGATTCTGAGTTATAGATTTTTTACATATGTGCACTAGGAAACCACGTGAATCTTTCATTTTGGGTATAGGATGTGTTCAGCGAACTTATGTAAAACACTACGATGTACATTTTTGTGGAACTATTTAACCCTTCAATTAAAGGGACTTTTTGGCCCCGTTTTTGAAAGGGACAAAAATACCCGTAAACTGAAGTGTAAGAGGGTTAAAATGTTACACAGAAATGTTCCTCATATTGTTCTATATGAAATGAAAGATTCACGTGGTTTCCTCCTAAAATCCAGGTTTGTGGGCATTTGAGCGCCAATTCTGTATAATTACGAAATTAACCCTTAAACACATTACAAGTTTTGAATTATTTCTGGCATTGAACTTAAATTTTCAACTTTGATGTCTTCAGAGACTTATAGTAGAATTTCATGGCAAATATTTTTGTGGAACATTTTAACCCTCTAACTCTTCAATTAAAGGGACGATGACGCGTCATCGATACGTCAAAAATGTGTATGAGAAAAATGCTAGCCACATTATTCCCTGTAGATATTCTTATTTAATATTTTTCTGTAAAACCTTTACTTAAAGAGTTGTAGCGCAAAGAATCTTTGAATTAATTTTAGTCCATTTTTAGGGCTAAAAGCCGTGGGTGACTGGAGTGTTTTAATACGAGGACCAATTTTTGCGGAGATATTATGTTTTTACACCTAATTTACTGGAAAATGCGTGGGGAGGTGAAAAAAATAACACTTTTGCAAATTCCATATACTTCATGGGTGCTCTATTGTACATACGTCCTATACCTATGTATACAAAAAATATTTGAATGTGTGTGAAAAAGAAGATTAAGATATCTATGTAATCTATGCTAAAGAAATGTGAAACAATTTTATCATAAAAAGAGTTACATTTCGAATTAAAATCATAAAGTAAAACAAATTTTATCAACAAAACAGTATCAACTTAAAATACAACCAAATTTAAATAAAATAATTTGATTATTTTTAACTTGAATAAAGGCTCAAATAAAAATAATACTTTTTTATGAAAACATACGATGCATTTATATTTCAACTTTTGTGTTAACTCAAAATAATACCTTTTTGTTGATATAAAGTTAGTCACTACACTATCACGAAAATGGTCTCAAATGTGGTTTTCGAGATGAAAGAGCAATCGGAATGCGTTGAAATTTTTACATTAGATAGATATTGATGTTGTTAGTTGATTTCTTGCAAAAAGTGAAATTTTAAAAATTTTTAACTAATACCCTCAAAATCAAGTGCGATTTATTTCATTAAAAAAAACAAAAAAAAAATGCCGTCGGCAGGATTGCTGGCGTTGTAGTCGGCCACTTAACTCACTCAGCCACACACTGTTATCAGGGATGGGAAAGTTGATATGATCGTACTTTTGTTGATACTATTTGGTTCAAAAAAGTACCGTAGTACTCCCAGGTCGCATTTGATACTCTTGGGTCGTCGTAACTCAAGGCTTAGAAAATGCAAATAACAGTCTGAGCTTTTTTGCAAATCACGTTCGTGAATATCCTCCGTATTTTCTTTATTTCTCTGTTGTCAATTTCACTATTTCCTCATCAATAGCTATTTTTGAATTCATTTAGCGCGATAAAATATGATATTGCTATTATCAGAAATTCAAGCTATTTTTACAAGTCGTCCGAATGTTTTAACGTTAAATTTTAAGCAAAACAGTGTTTTTCTTATTTTTTTCGTTTGTTTAAACATTTTTTTTTGTTATTAATAATATATTTCTGATTAAAAAGAACTATTTTTAAAAAATCAAATGACTAAATAAAGTCCCAACTATTGTAATATATTAAGCGAATTTGTTAATTTCCAATCGAAACTCACCGTAACCAACTTAATGGAATTAAAAACGTTTCAAAAATTGTATGAGAATAAAAAAAAATTAATACGAAATTAATGCAAAGCATATAAAAATTTAAAAAATCTCAAAAATTTGTATAATAATTTGTATTATTGGGAGCTGTGGTGCAATGGTTAGCGCCTTGGACTGTTACACGTGAGGTTGCGGGTTCGAGTCCCAACCAAGGCCAAATCAATTTATGAAAAATAATAATATGTATGAGTTTTTTCTATCCCTCATGCGTATCGCAGCGTCCTCCTTCGGTGTTCCCATAGCACTTAACCCCACCGAAGTAAAATAATATAACAGGGCTATGAACTACAAGCTTCAACAAAGTTCGCCAACTCAACATCAGATGGCGCGCAACAACTGTTCTAAAAATTCAACATCTCGCGCAATTACAGTGTTGCCATATTTGAAGCCCTTCATCTTTCACCACCTTTCACTTCTTCTCTATCCCCTTTCCAAAGGAAGTAACACGTTAATTAATAGGAAGAATTTCCTGAGTGTTGCTTCTCCTTAAAAAAAAAAAAAATAATAGAAATATGCGAAAATAAACAACTAATCCAAATTTTGTTGACTTTTTATTAATATTATTATTATTCTTTATTCAGTCTATGGAACATCATTTCCTTACAGACTATGACTAAACTATAAAATAATTATAAATAGTAATTATTACACTATGCGACAGTCAAAATCGGGATGGGATGAAACCAACGGGAAATGTTATATCGGTCAAAAACAAGTTATACATGTCCCGGCTTTTCTCTGGGTCGCCCCTAGGAATCGAGATATATCTTTTTTTCGACATAACTCGAGAACCACTAGTCCGATTTTGCTCAAACAATTTTAAAAAAATTAAAAATTACAATTCCTTTAATCTGTTCATATAACGTTTTTCTATATACTCAACAGTTTTGCCGGTAAAAATAAATGTTTGTTACCGCTACCATAAAAATCAATAACCTTTTGTTTATTACTTTTTTTTAATATTTTAGGCAAAAAATATTTTTTTCTTCATACATTTATTTTTGAAAGAACAAGAACGGACGCACTTTTACATTAGTAGGCCACAAGGAAGGCTCAAAGAGATTATCATATAATTCAGCGAAGAACCCAATTTTAAAAGAAACACTCCTCAATGTGTTCTGCTCAATTTGCTTTTTAACCAATTTAAAACATTTTAGATGGGTTTTGGAACATAACACAGGATTTGTTCTGCTGTTACGCTGGGCTTAAATGAGGAAATATGCACCCATTTTTGATTAGCAATAACTTCTAAGTCTTTGGAATTATTATCTCCAAACACCACAGGCTTACGTTTCTTTTTTTTTTGTAGTTAACATTGTTAACATCCGCATTGTTAACTGGGATATTACTTTCTGCTTGGGAGTATGCAATTGAAGCTGAGCTAACAGTATTGTCAGAGTTTTGAGAACAACAAATGCTAGCTCTTCGTTTAGAATTTAAAACGTCATTTGGCTCATTAGCAGCAATAACATCATTTGGTTTAATTGTAGCAATAACATCATTATGAATATCATCATCATCATGTAAAGAAAGACAAAGACTAGCTCTACGTATTCGCATATTAGAATTTAAAACATTATTACTTGGATCAGTAGTATCAACCAACAAGTATAAACCTATAGAGAAACTACCGTCCTCACCAAATTTTGTTGTTGTGTGGCGAACTTGGGAAAGGCTAAGAAAACATGTTGATAATGTTGTTAAGAGAAAAAATGAGTTGGATGGGCATTTTGAGAAACATTTTTTCGTTTTTTTCTTTTAAAAAAAATTCTTTGATCAATGTTGTCAAGTTTGATTTTCCATTTAGGGGTTTTTTAATGACCCAGTGTAGAAACGGTAATGACATATCATTATTTTTTGGACTACCAGTAATGACACCCACTTACCTTCTGCATTATTTTAAAACATATAATCATGAGTTACTGATAATGACTTACTTTTATCATTATTTCAAATAGAAAATAATTTTATAGATTTTTTTGAAAATTTTTTGAAATCTATTTTTAGACTCAATATTTTCTAAACACTGGTAAGGAAATATGTAACCACATATTTTTTGATTTTGTGTATGTTGGCGAGTAAGCTTACTTGTGTGCAGCAGGTCAATTCTGTTTTTATCTATTAAATATTACATGTCGATATAGCTCAGATGGTAGAGCTATTGACTGGCAATCTGTAGACGCAGGTTCGATTCCCGCACCAGCAAATTTTATTTAAAAACGAAAAACACAATAAAAAATATTTTTTTTTAAATAATTAATTTTTTTTGAAAATCTATTTTTAGACTCATTATTTTTGTCACTACTGTAAGCACATAGGTAACGATATATTTTTTGATTTTTCGTATGCTGGTGTGTAACCATAACTCATTATTTTTCGCGACATCGCCATTACCAAGTATGTAGTTACATAACCACATATCTGGTAATGATTTTCTACACTGGGGAGTGTAGTAAATTTTGTTCAACTACTGTTTTTAATAGTTTTTGTTAATATTATTTTAAAAATTTTTAAATAATTTATTTTATTATACAAATAATATATAACTCAACTTATGTTTTTAATAATTTTTGTTAATATTATTTGAAAATTTTGTAAATAATTTATTTTATTATACAAATAATATATAATTCATTTTCACCGTTCTTGTTAATTTAAATGTATATTCGTATCAAAGGAATTAAATATGCTAAAAATCCCAAACGTATTTAACAAATTGTGAAAAATAATCCGCTACAGGCATGTCCCTATCCGGATTTCATTCTTGCCTAAGAAAATCGTCAGGGGACGACGTTTTTAGAATTTCTGGAACTATTTGTTAAGTTAAATTACAAACTCAATGAAAATTTTTTGTTCTCGTCTAGGAGCGTTATTAAACATTTAAAATATCAAAGAAAAAACAAAAACAACAACAGAAAATTTTCCACAATTTGCTTTGTCATCTTCCAATGTACTAATCTGCTGTTTTGACAGATCTAGCAATGTAGTGACATCCATTCATGTAGAAACAACAATAGAGAACAATGTTTTCTAAAGTGTCAGAACATTTAAATTTGCACAAGCACTTGCATATTAGTTTTTTAAATGTATATTGTTATTGTTAAAATAAACTATATTTTAAAAAATAAAACTATATTAACTATCAGTATTAGTTTTAAAAAACCCAAAATTGACACTATTGACAAATGTTTGTTGGCACGGGAATTTTTTGAATGTTGAGGCAACATTGGAATCTCTTAAATCCTCTTAAAAATCTGAAAATTCTCTTAAAAATCTAAAAAAACTCACTCAACCTCAATGCTTTTTATATAGGGAAATGTGTAAAAAAAACACTCAATCTCTCATTTTTTTACAATGTTTACCAACATGTTTTAGTTTTCTTTCCCGACTTCACGAACAAAAATAAAGAGTAAAGGTTAACAGAGCAAGAGTTGTATAGATACCCACTGGTATCAACAACATCTTTACGAAAAGCATAATTAGCAGAACTTGAAGAAAAGGAATCACTCAGAGTTGAACAACCTTTTTGTAGTAAATCATTATACCCTACACCACTATGTGGTCAGGGTATTATAAGTTTGTGCTGATGTTTGTAACACCAAAAAATATTGGTCCTAGACCCACCTTATAGTATACCGATCGGCTCAGAATTGTTTTTTATTTCGATTTAACGATGTCCGTCTGTCCGTCCGTCCGTCTGTCTGTCTGTCTGTCCATGCATTCTTGTGCGCACTCTACAGGTCGCAAATATTAAGATATTTTGATGACACTTGGTACACCGACTTTTGTCGGCCCAAAGACGACGCCTATTGATTTTGGTTAAAATCGGTCCATGTTTCGACCCAGTGCCCATATAATAGTCCCCCCAAAATTATATTGTTTATACGCTGCAGATCGCAAATATTAAGATATTTTGATGAAATTTGGTACACAGAGCTAAGTTGGCCCAAAGACGAAGCCTATTGATTTTGGTGAACATCGGTCCATGTTTAGACCTAGTGCCCATATAATGTTCCTACCAAAATTATATTGTTTATACGCTGCAGGTCGCAAATAGTAAGATATTTTGATGAAATTTGGTACACCGACCTATGTCAGCCCAAGGACGAAGCCTATTGATTTTGGTTAACCCCGGTCCATGTTTAGACCTAGTGCCCATATAAGGGTGCCCCCAAATTTATATTGTTTATACGCTGCTGGTCGCAAATATTAAGATATTTTGATGAAATTTGGTACACCGACCTATATCAGCCCAAGGACAAAGCCTATTGATTTTGGTTAACAGCGGTCCATGTTTAGACCTAGTGCCAATATAAGGGTTCCCCCAAAATTATATTTTTTATACGCTGCAGTTCGCAAATATTAAGATATTTTGATGAAATTTGGTACACAGACCTATGTTGGCCCAAGGACGAAGCCTATTTATTTTGGTGAACATCGGTCCATGTTTAGACCTAGTGCCCATATAAGGGTCCCCCCAAAATTGGCTTGGTTACAAACTGCAGATCGCAAATATTAAGATATTTTAATGAAATTTGGTGCGCTGACTCACATTATAGAAAATTTTGACACAAGCCCCTTTTAACCCATTCGAATTTCGGATCCAAACATTAGTTGGCTTTTACCCAGACTGGTGTAGGGTATTGTATAGTCGGCATGCCCGACTTTAACCTTTTTACTCGTTATTTTTTGAATTTAAGCTTGACTCAGCATGTATGTTTTTATTTTTAATGGAGGCACTCTCAACTGCATTGTTGTTGTATATACAGGCATTGAATAACTTTTTTAATTCTCTTACTTCATTTGATAAAATTGTTATTATAGCAATTAAATTATTAGATCCTTTAGCGCATTTATTGCAGTTATAAACAATATTATTTGATGAAATTAAAACATTAAAATCACGATCACTATTGACACCAGAGCACCCTTTATGAAATAGACCACTGCATGTTATGCATCTATTAAATATACTACCAACAGGTCTAAAGCAACTAACACAATCAGTATTAGACTGCATTAGGAAGAAAAAATAAAAATGAACTTGTTTAAACGACAATCACTACTAAACTTTATCGGAAAATTAACATAAGGATAAAAAAACTCAAAAATAAATTAATTTTGTTATTTCAAATAATTTTTGTAAATAATAAAATATGCAATAAAAATCATTAAATATGAAAAAGATATGCTCTTAAACAAAAATATACAAAAGCACTTTGTCTAAATCTTTTTTGGCCTATTAAATACAAACATTCATTTGCATGAAATTTGTTGCTCTGTAATATTTATACGAGTAATATCGAAACTGCGATAACAAGCGTAAATCGAGAGTTTATGAATTTTTTGCTTTTACAAAAATTAAACTTTACTTTGTTTTTCAATTAGTATAATCAACCTTTTTGTATATATGTAATTGTATTCTGTATAAAAGATTAGTTTTCTTCATCGTTTTTATCCAACGTTTAACTGGGGACTAAGAACTAAAAACAATTACTTTACTTATTTCTAACCTCTTCTACCTTGCAGTGTCGAGGATATTATTTAAAAGGAGCAAAAAAAATATATTTTAGTACTCTTGTGGTCGAAAAAGTACTCTTCAAACAATTTTTTGATACCGCAATAAAAATCTCAGACATTCCTGACTGTTATACAAAATGACTGACTATATGAGACAACATTGTTCGTGTTACTGAGTTATATATATAATTATATAAATTTATAAATATAGATGACTTGGAAAAATAAATTAATAACATTCTTGCAAAAAAAGAAAAATTAAAAATCTGTATTTTTTCCACTTACGGAATTTTTTTGGTGAAGAAAATAAAAAAATGTTTGTTGAAGGGTCTAGGCCAGTGGTGCCCACAAAGAGAAATGAGAATGTATTAGTTATGTTACAAAAAAATGAGAATATTTGGTAACTATTGCACTGAACAAAATCACTTGGTTTTGTTTGTTGAATTGTTTTACTACTTATGTTCTTATCCCTAGTAAAAATGATTTTTATATAATAATTTATAATTTTATACAATTATATCTCGTCGAGTATTGTGAAATGTATATTTTTATATATTTATATCAAAAGATATTTAATTATATAAAATCATGTTAACCAGATCCACCATTTCCCGGATCAAATCATATATGGGTTAACATAATTATGTCTAAAAATATATTACTAGATCCGAAAAATGGTGGATCTTGTTAATATGATTTTATATAACTATATATATTTTGATATAATCATATACAATTGATGTTATATATGACAATACTCGACGATATATAAATCTATAAAATCATAAATGGTTATATAAAAAATATATTTACTCGGGGTGTTAAATTTCAGCAATGAGCGAATGAAAAAAGAAATAAACATAAAAGCAATTAATAGGTAATAAAAAATATATTCTTTAAGAAAAGTGGTACATGAGTTATTTGCAATACCGTATTGGGTAAAAAAAATAGACAAATTATGTTATAAATATTAATAAATTTAAAAATAAAAAAGAAAAAAAAACCAAAATAATTATTTTATATTTATTCTTATTAAATACAACATAGTTAAAAAACTCTGCATTGTAATTGGTTTTAATATAAACAATTATAATTCAGAGATTTTTAAACTTTATAAATTTATATATACATATATTTTAATTTCATAGGTTGTTCTAAAATATTTGCAGTGTGCTTATTTCATCAAACAAAGCGACATCAACCTACTCTATTGAATGTCGACCTGCAACTAAATGTTTTTTGTTGTTTTTTACGTTCTCTGTTTTTTGTTTAGTTGGCGTTCGTGTTGTGTACGTGTAAAAAGCCGATTAATATTCGTCGTTCTAACAAGTGTTTGGGCTTCACTGGGCTAGGCACCGATTTATATGGCTTAAAGGCTCAATTAGACGTGCCATAACCATAACCATATAAAACAGCTGTTCAAACCAATCTTATGGGCTACAATGTATTCGATTATAGGTGACATGCCATAACGCCATAACCGTAACCGTAGATACCAATTGAATTTTGGTTGTCTGTTATGGCGTTATGGTTACGGCTATGGCGTTATGGCACGTCTAATTGAGCTTTAAAAGTCTAAATCAGGGATCAGCAAACGCATACAACCTTAGTTTTGTGCTTGTATGAGTGAGATGTAAATTTCCCTCTCTCAATGCACTAAAAAAATTTCTATATAATTTTCTCATATTTTTTTTTATTTTTATATTCATGAAATTAGAATATAAAAATAAAATAGCACATAACAGAAAATAATTTAAAAATTAAATTTTGAAAGAAAAACACGTTTTAGAATTCTTGGCAAAGTTGCAGTTAAAAATTTAAATTTTATTGTGCTATTCAGCATGGCGATAAAGGTATATATACCCTGCAGGGAATGTCTATAGTAAAATTGTAGTGATTTACTAGTGACATTGTCACTAGTACTACTGACCAAGTGTAGACCAACCAATGTAATCGCCTATTGACAAATAACATAGGCGTGTCATTGAAAATCTACCAGTAGACTTTATCACTATTGACGAGCTAGTTCTTTTGCGGTCATATAGAGACAATGGAACCAAATAGTCACTAGTACATTTTTTTGACCCTGGTCTACAATTTTAAAACTTTTTTAAAATTTAAAAAACCCATTTTAAATTTTAAAAATAATCAGCCTTGCTATAAAAAATTAAAATAGACTATAAAATAGACTTTTATTTTAAATTTAAAAATTTAGGTGGCAGTATGTATTGATTTGGTTTGAATTTAAAACATTATGATTGGTCAATTTTTTCCTAGCCAATCAGAAGGCTTTAAAATTAAATTATTTTTGTAGGGTTTTTCTACAAAAACGGATGTTTAAATTTAAAGTCGACTTTAACTTTTTTAATCTTGTAGATTAGATTGGAGAGTGTTCGAATAAAAATTTCAATAATATAAAATGCTAGCGAATTGACAAAATGTTTTTTTATTAATATTGAAAAAGGCTAGCTAAAAATTTAATTAACAAAAAATTATGTATTACTTAAAGTAGATTAGAACTAAAAATTGTATTTTTATAAATAGTAAAGCTAAAAGTACATTACAACTAAAAATTGTACACAGTCTTTTTTTGGTATTTGAGGGACCATTTTTTCAAGGCTGGCTAAACCTTTAATTATTTTTAATTAACAAAAAATTATGCTAAAAATTGTACTCAACAGTCTTTAAGGGCTCATTTCTTTCAAGGCTGGCTAAACCTTTCTATTACATAAATAAAAATATATAAAAGTTTAACTTAAATTAATTATTAATTTTAAAGCTGAATTTCTTCGGGGCTGGCTAAACCTTTAAATTTTTCTTAAATGATTAATTATTGTATTTCGACATTCTCATCATTTTGCACCTTGCCTCCTTTAGTATTGTTGCGGCTGTTTTGTTTAAAATACTTCTTTTTTTGTCGTTGGAAAGCTGCTCTTAACGTTTTATCAGGTGAATCATTAAATGTTGATATAACGTCTAATTATTAGGAAAAAAAAAGTTTATTTCACAGTTTTTACGAAAAAGATTTTTTTTTTTTAAAGAAACTTGTACCTGTAATTGCTGCAAGCACATTTCCATAGTCCCGTAGTCCTTTTTTTCCAAAATTTCCGTCAACATTAAAACTCATTATAATGTTTTGATCAAATACTTGGTGCAAATTTCGTTCGACGTTGCCACCGATGAGATTTTTCATTTGTCGAATCTGCAAAGAATAAAGGTAATATTAGTTAATTAGAAATTATGTATTTCAGAAAACAAAAATACTTACATATGGATCTGATTGCGTTAATAAAATATCGCCAAACTCTTTGAGCTTTTCTTCAGTCTTTATTGGAAAAATGGACATCATATTTTCCACGACAACGTTTTGGGAAACAAGGCGATCAAGCAAAACTTTGTGCTCAGCCAGAATTTCGAGAACAGTGTCAAGTTTTTTTGAAATTTCTTGACAGGATGCACACTTCGGATTAGCTAAACAAATAAAAAACGGTACAATTTTTAATATTAAAGAAACATAATTTTTAACATTAACCGATTTTGGACATATGGTTTCATTTTCAAATCAGCTACTTTTAAAATAAAAAAAGATATTTTTTTCCCAAAATGCGTTAAAAAATTTAAACTTACCTTGGGGAGAAAAATATTTCATTTGTCCTTTTGAAGGATTGTGTTGTTCGCTCGACATTTTTCTGGAAGGCAGGTGTGTAAAATGATAATTATTAAGAACTGATTTTTACAATTAAGAATTATGGTATTTATGAGTTTGCAATGCTCGCTTGAAACTTTTCTGGGAGACAGGAGTGCAGAATCGGTATAATTACGAAATCAGACTGAAATGGCAAGCATACATATTTAAACTGAACGTCTCTTATTGAAAATGTCTCTTTTTCGCCTAAAGCTAGGTTTGTTTTAAAAATACCTAGCTCACAAGAATTTACGGGTTCTTGGTAAAAACTCTCTAAAACCAACAATCGCCGTCCTTCAATATAAATTTCATTCTCTTTTTTTATATTTTCAATTTTTATTGCAATAAATGATTTCACGGAACATATGTTATTGGGTTTTTTCCATGAAATAAAGCAATCATTTGCATAAGCTCCAACAATGATATTTCGTTCGTACTTTATCCCTTCGTGTTTGGTTTCGACATACGCTGTGTGTTTTTCTTTTTGTACAATTTGTTGAAGGATTGATGAAGGTTTTCGAACATGTTTTTTCAAAATCTGCAGTTTGTTTTCAAAGTCGTAAGCAGAAAACGAAATAAGTGGACCATATGTTTCTGCACAAGATGCCAAATGCAACAGACTGTGGACATTAAAAGAAACACTGTTTGACCCGAATACAGTAGGGAAATTCTCGACAAATAATTTAAGTAAATCATTAGCTTGATTAATATTTTGGCTCACATGTCGTGGGTTATTTAGCAGTCGATAAGCACAATGTAACGTTAAAAATTCGTAAAAAATATCTTTGTGTACGTTATTATAAAGGGCAATTATACCTGTGTACGCAAGAAACTGGTGAAATTCGGTCGCTTTCCAATTAGACAAATCATCTAAAGACCTAGGTTTTCTAGGAAACTCCTTTGGAATACATTTCTTTAAATTTAAAAGGTCAGAAGATATTTTTGAAATATTTGCTTTTGGTGTCTTTTCTTCTGTTTTATTATGCATTATTCGAATGAGCATTTTTTTCGTGACTCCTAGGTCGATAAGGTGCATACTATCTAACGGAGTTTGAGACACCATACCAAATCCTATTTCTTCAAGGGGAGTCTTATGCTCTTTGAACATTTGGGAATGATGGTTGGGATACTTCCTTAAAGTAAAATCCTCGTCAGAAACCAAAGAGCCTGTAACGCAGCTGTATGTGAGTACATTGTTCACTTTTTTTGCGACTTGAGTGCACTTCGTACAGCCATTCTTTGAGGTATGCCCAGGAACGCCACAAACAAAAGCTTTGGCCGGTGTATCGCACGTTAAACAACGAAGCTTAAATTTAACTTGTTTTCCTTTTAACACAAGTTGTTCTTGCAATGAAATTACTTCTTCAATGAAATCTTTCAAGTAATCTTTGATGCAACATGGCTTAGTACTCCCCAAGTATATTCCCACTGCAAAAGGTTGTATTTTTTCCTGTACGTTGACGATTTTGCAAAGAATTGGCCACAATTGGATTCTCGAGCTTTTGAACAGTGGAATTCCGTCAATGTTTATGTCCAATACTACCTCGTCATAGTTTTCCAAAACGTTTTCAACTTTTTTTAACTGCGTTTCAATACCAATGTGGCAGTAGCTTCCAGGGGAGACATTTCTTACTAAAATCTGTGTTCTTTTGCCCAACAACGTTTCTCTGGAGAGTGGAACATCTAGACCTTCTTCTTTTAAAATCAAGAGCAGCTTCTCCAAACATTTTCTAGAAGGAGCTGTTTCGATGCACCACTTTTTTAGCTTATCTCGCAACGTCAATTTTGAAACATCAAAATCTTCCAAATTCTCCACAAAATCTTCACTTTCTTCCACATTTTTCATATCACTGTTTCCCTGCTCACATTGCAAACTTCTATTTTTGTATAATATTCTTTGTTTTTTAACTAGTCTTTTATAATTTCTTTTACTCATTTTTTTATATAAAATAATTTAAATTACCTTTTTTTATTTAGTTAACAAAAAATTTAATATTTAATTATTCACAAAACAATTTTATTTAACACAAAACAATTTTTTTCACAAGACGCGTGTTTCTCTTACAAAAAAAGTGATGCAATAAAAAAGAACAACTGTAAAACAAAAATCTCAAATATGTATATTGACTGCACAGCGTAATATAAAAAAAACAAACTGTTGACGCGTCCGTTGACAATGTCACCAGAAATACACTAGTACGGTTGTCTCTAACGTAATTCTACTCGCGCTTAAAAGGAAAGCTGGCGACATTTTAACTAGTGCAATTGTCGCTAGAGAAAAGAGTGTTGACAAAGAGACATTTGGTTCTAGGCTGACTACAGGGTAATTAAACTCGGTTCAAAGATGCGAAACACAACGATTGTCCTTTTTTCAACAAAAAATAACCTATTTTCGTTTACCGAAAAAAATTTCAGTAAACGAAAAATCGAATTCCCATTCTTCGTCTAACATTTCGTTCAGTGTAACGCTAGCAACATGCGTCGAAAGAACTTCATCGAACGAATGCTCAAGCGAGAATAAATACATTTATTTGTTTTTATTCAATGTGTGAGCGTATGTAGGTGTGAGTGAGTTGCACGCGTGCATAGTAGGGATGCCAAACGGGAAATCCCGAATCGCGAAATCCCGGGATTTTCGGGATTGGCTAAATCCCGAATCCCGGGATTATTTCTCAAAAATCCCGTGATTTTCTTATTTTTTAATATTAATATAAATGCAAATAAACAAAGTGAGCAATTTTAGATTACCTACGTTTTTTCTTGAATTTTCTCATATTGACAAGAAATTGATGCCAAGATATTGGTAAAATTATAAATTAAGTAGATTATTCGAGTAAACTATGCAAAGACTTTGCAGAAAAATTTTAAATCTTGGTAAACATTATTAAGTTTTTGAGGAATACATGCGAAAAATCAAGTTTGTTTGTTATTTTACCGATTTATTCTTCCAAGCGAAATTCGATTTCTGAAACCTAATTTTGGCTGGGACTGTAAGTTTGAATTCTTCCATGAAAACATTTGATAACGATAACGAAATAATTTTGTTGCTGTAATTACACGATTTAGTGGGCAAGGTTATCGCAACGAATATGTTTTAAAATCTGCTTACAAAATACTGGGCGCAGGTGTACTTAATGACAGGCATTCATATATTATCCCAGCCAGAAAAATACAAACGGGAAAGCGATGGCAAGGTATTTTAACAGGTGGTACAAGTACTGACAAAAATTGCTTTCCCATTTCCAATATGATAACGTCAATAGACAAAAGGACCGGCAGTTTAAAAAGCGCCGGAAAAGTACTGGAGAAACAAAATTTTTAACTTTGGCAAAATGCTGTCGAAACCAATAAATAGGTGGTTTGAATTTATATTTGCCAAAATAAAATTTAAAAAAGTTCATATGTATCTTTTTTGGCCCTGCCGTGATGATTTGTAAAACAAATACTGGCAAAACGATTTTTGCAAACGCTGGCAAAGCGTCCCAAATGATTCTTCTGCCAGTCATTTATTTTTAACATCGCGGTTACCAAGTGGTATGCAGGTACTTGATTTTTTGTACCACTGTCAATTTCTGACTGAGATGTTTCAATATTCATAAAATGTACCACATTATAAATTAACAACTATTAAATAATTATAAAACGCTTTATTCTATAAAAAAAATTAGTTACATAACATAAAAATTTTTACAAATAAAGGAAAATTTAAATCCCGTAAAATCCCGAGATCCCGAAAAATCCCGTAGTCCCGAAAATCCCGAATCCCGGGATTTTCAAATATCAATCCCGATTGGCATCCCTAGTGCATAGTAATGCCTATCACTGGTCTAAATATCAACAGTATGTATTTATGAAATTAATAATGGGATAAGAACAATATACATGTTGTTGAATAGGGAATATAAATGTCTTTTAAATAAGGTATGACATGTATAAGCTTAGCAATCATTTGGAAAAAATACTCTTATCCAACACTTTTTCACACAAAATGGTTAAATCATTTTAAGATCAGTAAAAAAAAAATATTTATAACTAAATCAAATTGAGTTAAAAAAAGTAAAAAAAAAATTTTGTTTGTGTCCGAGCTGGTATTCGATAATACTTAGTACCTCAGTCACATATATAATTATGTGTGGGGTTATATATGACAATATATAATTACATATTAAAATATTATTAATCCCAAGTTGCAGTAAACAAAAATTCGAATTTTATTTGTCATTACATATTATGATTGTATCGATACCAGGTCTTAATTTTTTAGAAGTTTTCAACCAAAAATTTGAATAAATATAATTTATTATGACTTTGCAACAACAAACACAAGGAAAATATAGTCATAACCAGGGCAAGTTTTTTTGGCATTTGCCATTAAATGCCAATTTTGCCATTTTTCACTTATTTTGTAAAAATGCCATTTTTACAAATCCTTCCAAAAAAGCCATTTTGTCTATTTTTTTAGACTTTTCATTAAAAAAATGCTACAAAATTCAGTAAAAACTCAAGAAAAATTTACAAAAAAACGATATTTTTTAATATTTAACAAAATTCCTGATTTTTTTTTAAATCATACTAATATACGGCGAATGCACTTTAGCACTTCAACGGTAAATTCCTTCATTATTGTATTTTTGTTAAAAACATTCAGAAACATTCGATACTCACTCTAGGAAAAATTTTGTTTTCGAATTTTTTTTATATTTTATTTGAATAGAACATACTCCTCAGTATATGTTCAGAAATTATCAATACAAAATTCGAAGAAATAAAATTTCAACTGGTTTTTTTGTAAAATATATTTTAGTCACAAAGTAATATTCTATGCACTAAATTTGTACACAAAATTGCATCTAAAGATGCAAGAATTGAACGCAGTCTTTAAAGAAAAGCCAATGACGATTCCTCGATGGTGGGCGAAGGCAGGTACTGATGGCTTTTTAAAAACCACAAAAGTAATCAATGTATATAAAAAATAAAAAACAAATAAAAAATAAGTTAAAAAATGTATGAAATAAAAGATTTTGACCGAAATGAAATGTCTCAGAAATTCTCTACCATCGTTTTTAAGAATATTTGGTTAACCCTTTGACACGGGAATTTTAATGGCTGGGAATTTTCTGACCAAACTTCGTGGATATGTAGATCTATGCCCAAGATATATTGTTTATTACTTTTATGGCTTTGCAGCACCCCTTAGCGGAGATATTTGGAATTGAAGTTCAAACATTAACATGCTGCCAACCCCGAGTGGGTTAAAATTTATTTCAAATTTTAATTTTATATTTTTTCTATTACTAATCTCTACATAAAATCTTTTGAGTTTTTAAATTTTATTCATCACACAATCTTTGAGACTAAACTTTAGCCTTTTTTTAATTTTTAACTTTTAACACATTCTCAGCAGCATTGATGATCACACGATAAAACGCACTCTACTGATCTCATGTTGTTTTGAAATTTCACAGCCTGCATAAAATTTTAAAAAGAACTAAATAACGAACCGATAACAGTAATTGCATAGCGCATTGGTTAAAATTGAAATCAGTGACGAGATGATGAAGTCGACGTACATTATAATGTACGCCACTCGCCAAAGGGTTAATATATAAAATACCCATTATCCGATTCTTCACAAATTCGGTGCACATGTAGAAAACTGCGAGATATAAATTTTGTTCATACATGGTTTTTTGAAATTTTGCTGTTTTCTTAGCGTAAAATTAATTTTAAACTTTAAACGCGTTTTCCCACAACCCTGGGTTTAAAATCGGCTGCCACTGTACAGCCAAGGCAGGTTAACCGATTTCGATCCGGGTTTTTTTCTTTCGTAGGCAACAAAAAACTTGTCGTGGCATTTTTTTGAATTTTAGTCAAAAAAATTTTATATCCCCGAGCAAATGTGTGTTTTCTTCCCTTTTTGCAATTTTTAAGTTTGTGTGGCGACTTTGTTAAAAAAATTTTTTAAATAAAAATCGGGTCACTATAAGGACTAGAGAATTTATCTGGGATTAAGAATCACTTTATATTTTTATTTTCCGATAATTAATGAAGGCTGCACAGTGGCAGCCGATTTTGACTTGTTTAAAAAAGGCCAGTAATGAAGTGGGAACTCTGGCGTTTTTTGCTGGGGAAATGTAAAACTGATATTTTTTAAAAATACTACAATAATATGATTTTTAAATCCAAAAATAAAATATTTAGAATATTGTTAATTGAATTTTTGACAACTGTTCAAATATGCCCTTTAAAATGCTGTTGTTACAGTATTTACCCCCCTTAAATCAACTATTATACTTTAAAATTTTTGGAATAAGCGTGCCATTTTTGCGTTTTTGTGTGCCAATTTTACTATTTTTTCGTGCCATTTTGCCTGCCAAATTTCTACTTTTTTGTGCCATTTTAAACTTGCCCTGGTCATAACTAAGAGTCACAGACTTTTCGTAGGAATAGACACCTAAATTGAGTTGGGATTCGATAGTAGGGTCTCTCAGGTAATATGTGACCATGCGCGGTTCCAGCAATTAATATAAGGGGAAAAATCATAAGCCTCAGTGGCCAACTCAATGTATTTGTCTACGGTGGCGTATGATTTTTCCCCTTATATTAATTGCTGGAACCGCGCATGTATGTGACATATATAATCATATCTCAAATTATATTGTTAATCTTGCACCATATATGGAATCATATGTAAGTATATATAAAAATATCTTACACCATACAACCAACAAATTTTTATTAGAGGGCATACATTATTATATCTCAAAATATATGGCTTATATGCCACCATATGTGATCATATATTATGTTATATATGATCATTTATAATTACACATGACAATACATCTGTCATATATCATTATATGTGGTATATATGGTTCATATCTAATTTTATAAAAGACAATATATAAAAATATATGGTTACCCAGTGTAGAAACCGTAATGACATATCATTACTTTTTGGACTACCAGTAATGACACCCACTTACCATCTGCATTATTTTAAAACATATTATAATGAGTTACTGATAATGAATTATTTTTATCATTATTTCAAATAGAAAATAATTTTGTAGACTTTTTTTAAAATTTTTTTAATTCTATTTTTAGACTCAATATTTTTTAAACACTGGTAAGGATATATGGAACCACATATGTTTCGATTTTTTGTATGTTGACGAGTAAGCTTACTTGTGTGCAGCAGGTCAATTATGTTTTTATCTATTAAATATTACATGTCGATATACCTCAGATGGTAGAGCTATTGACTGGCAATCTGTAGACCCAGGTTCGATTCCCGCACCAGCAAATTTTATTAAAAAAAAAAAAAAAATACAATAAAAAATATTTTTTTTTATATAATTTATTTTTTTAAAAATCTTTTTTTGGACTCATTATTTTTGTCAGTACTGGTAAGCACATAGGTAACGATATATTTTTTTAGTAGGTTTGAGGTTAAGAAGAAGAATAAACCTTCCTCAAAAGTTATAAACACATTAAATTTTCAAATCAGACTAGATCTAGTTTCTGCCTTTTTATGGACAGGCTTCATCAGTGATCTTCCATTAAATTGTATTATTGTTCATATTTTTATTGTCAGATTGTCTCTATATGAATAATTTCAGAAGTGATCAAACAGACATATACAAACATTCTACTTCAGATTTTCTCTGGTTATCTTCTTATTTCCTCCGTGTCACCTTTTCACAAATATTGTCACATTGACGTATGGTTTGTACGTACAAGTGCAGGCAATTTGTGTATATTGGAGACGGACAGCCAACAGGGCATTTTTATTTTTCATAGTAAAGTGTTGTTTCTTCAAACGCGTCGTATATATTGTATTTGGTATATAGGACGCGTTTGAAGAAACAACACTTTACTATGATATATTTTTTTATTTAGTAGGAGAATATTTTTTATTCAGAAGAAGAATAAAGATTTTCTTCAAAAGTTGTAAATACATTAAATTTGCAAATCAGACTAGATCCAGTTTCTGCCTTTTTTTATGGACAGGCTTCATCAGTGATTTTCCATTAAATTGTATTATCGTTTATATTTTCATTGTCAGATTGTCTCTATATGAATACTTTCAGAAGTGATCAAACAGACATATACAAACATTCTACTTTAGATTTCCTGTTTATCTTCTTATTTCCTCCGTGTCACCTTTTCGCAAATGTGATTTGATTTTTCGTATGCTGGTGTGTAACCATAACTCATTATTTTTCGCGAAACCGCCATATAAAAGTAATAAGAAATGTAATAACAAAAGTAACTAGTTACCATTACCAAGTATGTAGTTACATAACCACATATCTGGTAATGATTTTCTACACTGGGTATATAAGGTACCACATAAGAGTTATATAATTCTATATGGCTATTCATGACAATATATACACTCACATATTATAAGATAAAACAAGATATTACTATATATGACTATATTTTTGATAGGGGAAATAAGTGACTTTAGAATAATTTTTACTGTCCTAAATTAATACCATAAGTATATTATAGCTGTACAACTGTAGCGTTTGAAATCAAAAATTAATTTTAATGAAAACCGAATAGTGACCTTAAGCCGTAAGCCGTTTCATAATTTTATGAAATTAGATATAATTTGATAAAATTGTTGAGAAAAACTGGGAACTTGTTGTATCAACTTTTATCTAATAATATCAAATTATAACTAATTCGATACCATTATGTATAATATATATAATTTTGTGTGGGACAAAATTCGGATGAAATTGTATCTAATATACATCAAATTATACATCATTATATCCAATCGCATCGAATTAGATCTAATTCCAAACACTTGTATCGAATTCGATACAATTTGATATATTTTACAATAGATACAATTATATGTTCTCATTTTTTGGATAAAATTGGATCTCGTCGTATATCTAATTTATATTCAATTTAATACAATTTGGTATTGCCCCATGTTATTTTTTTTACTTGGGAAGTTATAACTTTTATATTAATCTATATATAGATTTACTATATACATATATATTATTTATTTATTTTAGCTAACGGAACTTGCATATTTAAAAATAATGAGCCCAATGTCGTGAGCTTTTACAATGACTTAGAAATACGAGAAGATGTTGTTGAATTTCCACCAGGAGCTACGATAACATCCAGGTATTTTAAAGTTTTTGATACCATACACCACTCTTTGGAATAGGGTATATTGAGTTTGTGCTGATGTTTGTACCTACTAAAAATAACTTGCGCAGACCCATTCTATAGGATACCGATAGACTAAGGATCACTTGCTGAGTTGATTTAGCGATTTCCGTCCGTTTGTCCATCTGTTCACGTAAAATTAACGACCTTTGTAATCAAACTATAGGTCGCAATACTGAAGATAATTTGACAAATTCTGAGTTTAGATGTACTAAGATTAAATGGTATTACCAAACCAAAGCGATTTCTTGCACGGTACCTAAATAATTTTGCTCATGTATTAGATAATATTCACTCCTGACCTAACAGGCATCTTATGCATTGCCCGGAGCTATTATCCATTCCAATATTTGAGAAATCGGGACTTTTAATTCTTATTATTAGTCCAACCAAAAAGAAGCCAGAGCTTATTTTTTATTTGAAAAGATAGAACAATTTACATTGAATAGAAGTTCTGATCATAAAAATATTGTATAAGAATCTTAATCTATATTTGTTAAGGCACATCTACACGGGATAGAAATCTCGTAAAGTTTGCGCTAAATTTATCATCTCTTATATAGTTGGCACAAATTTTTATTGTAAAATTATATCTAGTTTTCAAGTATTTGCTTTTATTAAAATTGTTGTATTTTAAAGAATAATTTTTTCTCCAAATACCAAAAGGTGCATTTAATAAACTAAAATGTTCAATAATGTTACAGGGCATCTTAAAAATTGTTACTAATTAAAGAAATTATGTATGACAGCAAATGTCAGTGGCCTAGAGATTACATTTCGTAGACTTATACAGAGCTGCATTTTCATAAAGTCCAGCGAGTTTTCTATCCCGTGTAGATGTGCCTTTAGAGCTATTTTTGCTTATTTTACCTAATTTTGCTTATTTTACAATACATACAGCTGCTGACAACTAATTAGAAACGCATTTTTTAGACTAGAGCTTGATGATCATTATTGATATTTTCGTAAATTTACCGTTACGTTTTTTGTTTAAAACAATTGTATTATATTTATTAATCTTTTTATTATCATTTACACTCATTTTTGTTGCTGTTTATTTTAAAAGCTGTTATAATTTCTGAAAATAGTTTACATATTGTTTAGTAAAATTCTAAGAAAGTGCGACAACTAATTAGAAACGCGTAATTGTTTTTTTTTTTTTTTTTTTTTTTTTTTTAACGTTTATTTATTCACAATATTGAAGACTTGAACTATAATAAACACTAGTTAACAATATACATTTTTTCCCTTTCATTAAGATGGTAGTTAAAATATAAAAATTTGTCTAAGTAAATACCTAAATATTTAACTACATTTTTGTTTGTTATATTGAAATTAGATAAATTCGATTTAATTCGATTTAATTCGAAATTCTTTCCAATTTCTTCTTATGTCACTATTGCATTTACCTACTGGGGGTCTAAACAAAATTGTTTCACATTTTTGTACATTGATTGTCAAATTCCAATCGATTGTAAACTTCTCTACAGCGTTAAATGATGCCTGCAGTTTTTGGTTTATTTCGTCTATTGTCTTATCAGCGTGATATATAATAATATCATCAGCAAGCGAGATAATGTTTTCGATTTTTTTAAGTAGGTATAAAAGAAAAATATTAAAAAGGAGGGGAGAGTTGACCGTTCCGTGTTGTAATCCATTAACAATTTTAAACATTTTTGTGCTCATACAATTTTGGTGAAATATTCTAAAAGTTTTATCACTAACCATATTATATATTAAGATAATTTGATGAAGAGGAAATTTTAATTCAATTAATTTGAATACTAAACCTGGAATCCAAATACTATCAAAGCAGTGTTGCCACCAGTAAAACAAAAAATTACACAGCTGTAGATCAAAAATTATGCAAAACCGTATGAAATTACACAAAAAATATATTTTTCATATTATTTCAAAATAAACTCTCTTGGGCCCAGTGGCGAAGAATACAAATATTTTGGGAAGAATTTCGCCATTTCTTACCGATTGATATTAAATTTCACACGGTAAGTTTTGGATGGCCGAAACTGCGGGAACTATACCATCCGACTCCAAAGTTTTGCCATTTTGCTATTTAAAAACCGATTTTTAAAGACGTAACATTTCTATCATCTACAAGTGCAAAAGGTATTTGCATTTTAAAACTAAAATTTAGCATTTTTGCTAAAACCTGTGCCGTATTTTTGCCTTCGTAGAAGCAAATCCAGGCCAATTTCTCAGAAAATATTATAACAAATTATTCTATTAACTAAAAGGAAATTTCTATGCAATATCTTTTTCAGAATTAAAATAGCGTGCTTTTATACGATTCTGTTGAAATCTGAAACATGTTGGATTTATAGAATTCTAAAATATTCTGATTCTACTCCACCTGTTGCTACAGCAAAAAAGATTTTCTGACATTAGAAAGTCACAATCCTAAAAAACTCAAACTTTTCCACTCTTTCGCTGAATTTTTAAATGTTCATGCAAACCAAGAGAATTTTTAAAAGAAGCTTGACAATTATTTTCGCAAAAAATAAACAAAAGGCGGTGCTTTAAACAAAACAAAAAAATACATAACACCATTTTTGATTTCTTCTAAATAGGGTTAAGTGTTGATTAAAAAGCTCCGGAACTTTTAAAAATTTACGAAAATTTATGTAAAAAGTGGAATTACACAAAAACTACACAAAAATGTCATTATTCAAAAATTATCCAACGAATGTGTAAACAGTCCCGTTTTTGAATAATTATTCAAAAAGTGGCAACACTGTATCAAAGGCCTTTTCCATATCTATTAAGCATGCACCTGTACATAATTTCTTGTTCCAGTTCCAATTAATGTTGGATGTAAGCTGGTGTATTGCGTTTACAGTTGAGTGTTTATATTTAAATCCAAACTGTTTTTCATTTATTAAGTTTTTGTCTTTGCAAAAGTGGTTTATGTTATTATTAATACACATTTCAAAAATTTTACCTATGTTCGGTAGTAAGCTTATAGGTCTCAAGTTCTTAGGGTCACTAACCTCTTTATCTTTCTTTGGTAGAATAACTACCTTTGCTATTTTCCAAATTTCGGGGAAATACTAGTTATTCAACATGTTATTAAATAATTTACAATATTCTAAAATCATAGCTTCTGGAATATTTTTTAAAACTATATTCGGTATTTTGTCTACACCAGAGGATAGTTTTCCTCTCAATTTAGAGAAAATGTATATTAATATATAATTTGTTATGAAATAATTTTCAGTTTGTGTTTCATCTAAATTTCAATGATGAAAAAAATCCGATATTTCATCATTGAAATTTGTAATTGCAGTTTGTTGCCTTTCAAAAAAGTTTTTCGTTTCTAAGAAACTATTAAAGGAATTATTGACTTGAACATGTACGTTGTTCTCCGGATTAATTTCTTTAAATGCGTGAATAGATTATAAAAAGGAGCTGATAGCATCAAGCATTTGCTCTTGATCTTTCACTATAAAATTTTCGAAGTTATCCTTTTCCAAGACTCTTGTTTCTATATAAACATTATGTAGCAAATACTTTGAATCTTTTGGAAGTTTTATATAATCAAGATTCAAAGGCCTAAATTTTTTAAAATTTTTTTTAATTTCTCCAAGCATATGTTTAGAATCTTTATGGGTCTATTTCCGTCAATTTTTCCTCAAAGTACTTGTTTACAGCTACGTTAATGTTTTCGTTCATGAGTTTCTTAATTAATTTTAACTTAATCTTGCATAAATTAAGTGAAGTTTCTGAAAGAGTTTGTTCTAATCTGTTGTGTCGTTTAATAATTGTTAAAATTTTACTTTTCTCAGAATGTAATTTCCAAGGTTGGTTACCGAAACGAATAACGGTAAGGTTAACGGTAACGGTAAAGGTATCGAATTTTGTTTATTACGGTAACGGTAAAGGTAACGGTATTTAAGACTGTTTCGGTAACGGTATACCGTTATCGAAACAGCAATACCGGTACGTACCGGTATTATAAATTGCGTTAAAAACATACAAAAAAAATTAAAAACTTAGCATATTTTTGATTTTAAGCGTTAAAATCCCAGATTATAAGCTTTAAATTCAATGCTGGTTGTTTCAATAATTGAAATTATTTTCTATAAATTTTTTTGATAAAAAGAACTCAAGATTATTACAAAAAAATTATAAATTTTGCTTTTTTTACGAATTAATATATGCCGGTAAAATACCGGTAACTACCCATAAAAATAACGGTATCGGTAACGATAACGGTATTTGGAAACTTATTTAGAGGTATTGGTAACGGTATTCAATTTGAAACGGTATTTTAGCGATAACGGTATTATAACGATAACGGTAACCAACCTTGGTAATTTCCTTAGAATTGAATTATTTATTTTGTAAAAAATTTGTAAATCCAAAAAAAAAATTCTTTTTGTTTTTGTAACTTTGAATTTTTATTTTTAAACAATTTTTATATGAAAGATAACAATTTAAAAACGAGTAACAAATATTTCAAACAAAAAAATTGTTGGAAATAAAAGTTCAATTTAAAAGCAAATGTGATTGCTTCTACAAATTCCCATTGTTGGTGCCTACTGTTTTTTCTGTGTATTGCTGCTCATCCCAGGAAAATTTTCTGTTCCAAAGAATCGGTTGTAGAATAGCTACTTTTCATTCACAACCCCTTCTACTGTCGATTCTAACACCGATTCTTTTTGTTTGAAATTGCCCCAAAAGCAAACCCCTTCTATAGCTCCAAAGTGGAACCGGTTGCTCTAGAATCAGTTCTGGAACTGATTCTACGTCACCCACACCTTCTATATAGGATCCCAGGAACTGTATCCGGAAACAGTTCCATGGAATCGGTTGCAGTGTAACCAGTTGTAGAATGGGTGTGATTGGCTACCGATTGTAAAAAATTTTCTTGGGATTATTAAATGTTGTAATAATTTGTATAGCATTATGATCGCTGTCATAATCAAAAGTTGGAAGGCAATTTAGAGTCTGAGATACAAACATCTAAATAAGAACCCGTCCGAGGATAAGACGGTAAGCTAGAAGCGTAGAACCTACATCTAAAACCTATTTCATTATCTGCTAACCAATCTTTCAATTTATTTCCTTTAGTGTTATTACATGGGTTTCCCCAATCCGTATGTTTAGCGTTTAAATCGCCGGCCAATATGTAGTAGTTATTAGTATTTTGGAGTTCTAATGATTCAAAAAGTTTTTTAATTCGGGTACGTAAACAGAATCGTTTTTTCCCGATGGATAGTAAGACGATATAATAAATAGTGACTTATTTTCGATTGCGGAAATTTGTATAACACAAGTTTCAAGATTCTGAAAAGAATTATTTTTATTTCTTACTACTTTGAATTTTAAAGACTTTCTGATTAATATGGCTATTCCTCCTCCTCTTACTGCACCATTTCTATCTTTTCTAATTACATTGTAATTAATGAATTGAACTTTATGTTTAGGACTAAGCTTTGTTTCGTTAAGAAGGACGATATCAGGGGTATATATATTTAAAAATTGCTGAAGGTCATATCATCTGCTAATTAATACCAAAGAATATACATTAATATGATATATTTTAAGATCATCATTACACATTTACCATGGAAAAAATTGTATCAATACGTGTTGCTTGTAATTGTAATTGTTTTTGCAGGCTAGCAAGTTGGTTATTTAGATTTAACATCATATTTTTTAGTTATAACAAAAAAGCGTTTTTAGTTTCAATATTTAGGTTAGTAATATCTATATTGTTATAGTTGTTGCCCTTAAGTACATTGGCAAATGTTGTTCCCGAATTAATAGGGTAATTGATGTTGTTTGTGCTGCATTCCATTTGTATATTTTTTTTTTGCTTTAAGTTTTTGTTGCAATTGTTTATATTTCTCACAACCTTTGTAAGAAGCTGGATGGCCATATTTGCTACATAGAACACAGAAAATTTTTTCTTTTTCCTCTGGTGACACGATAGCAACATGCGTTTTATCGCACTTCACGCATCTACTTGGCAGAAAGCAGTTTGCAGCACTGTGGAAGAACCCTTGACAATTTCTGCATTGAGGAATTTCTGGACGTCTAATCTGTTCCCATTTTACAAAACGGTAGGAAAGTGCTTTCCCAGCAAAAATAAATGGAATGACTTCTAAATGAATCACTTCCTTCATTACATCACAAAAAATTACTCCCTTAGGAATGAATTTTAAACAACATCTAATGCTGCAATAAATATATGCTAGCCAGAAGTTTTTTTTTTCATGGGTGATAAGAAGTTAATATTTTGTATGGGGTTGCATAGGAACGTGCTGGCACAGAAATCAGAGGGTTGCGGGTTCGAATCCCAACAGGTCTAAACAAATTTTTTAGTACTTTTTTTACACAATTAATAATTTTTTGTAGTTTTTACTGTAAAATTTTTATGTCTTTCTATTTTTGTACACTCAAAAATTAAGTTTTGAAACGATTTAAATTTTTTTTTTTTAATTTTCTATTAATTTTTAATGAAATTTTATGGAAATATAAAAGTTCTAAATAAATATGTAATTCTATTTTTTTGTTAAAATACGAAAAAGGTAAATATTACAATTTTGTTTGTATTTAAAAAACTGTAATTTAAAAAATCCATTAGAAACTAAATATAACAGAAAAAGAAAAATCCTGTAAACATTTTAGTTAGAACTAGTAAAAACAAGTTAAAAATTACCTTGCAGAGAAAACTATTTTTTATCTACTTGATATGCTGGAAAATTTTTTCCGGATTTTATCAAGGTAGGTTTTTAGGTTGAATGGGAGCCCGCCAGAACGGCGAGTTCACTCGGAGGCCATAAGGCCCATTGCGATTCCCTTAAACTCCCCCTCATCCACATGGAGAAAAGTACCACGACCCGAAGAAATCTAAAACCATCCCGATCCCCTCAGAAAATTCGCAAGACCAGACAGGGAAACATCGCGTAGACTGTCCAGGTCGTCGAAGAAACTGCATCCCAGATATCTGAGTCGCCGCTCCTTCAGTCCCGGACATTCGCAAAGCAGATGATGCACTGTCTCCTCCTCCTCCTCGTCCCCACAGCCCCTGCAGTAGTCCGCCTGGGCGTAACCCCAACGCACAGCCATTCGGCCAATTGCGCAGTGTCCCGTTAAGACTCCTACCAGCATTCCGATCGTCCGCTTGCCAAAACCAATAAGAATCTTTGTCCTCCCCGGATCAGGCAGTGGCCATAGGGTCCGAGATATCCTACAATTGGTCAAGGTTGTCCACCTTGCCCTCGTCTCCCTATCCGATATATCCCCTATCACACCGAATAGCTCCACCAGAGGAACCAGGACCTCCGTTTGCACAGGGTCCTCGACCGACTCGGAGCCATTCCTCGCACATTCGTCAGCCAGCTTGTTCCCCGCAACCGCAGCGTGTCCAGGGACCCACGCCAGCCTTACCGAGTGCCGGCGAATACGGTCGAGGGATTCAACACAGTGCCGCACACACCACGATCTGACAGTATCGGATTCCAGGGCTTTCAAAGCTGCAAGACTGTCCGTAAAGATGCTAATGGATGATGGATCGAAATCCCGTTCCATTATCATCCGTGAGGCCACGTCAATTGCATACACTTCCGCCTGGAATATGCTACAATCGCCCGAGAGTCGTTTGGAGATTCGAAGGTCCAGTTCGCCGGAGTAAACTCCCGACCCTGTCCCCATGTCCGTCTTCGAACCGTCCGTGAACACTGAGATATCACCACTCCGAATAACGGAGTCGGCTGCCCAGTCTTCCCTGGTCGGTACAATCACCTCAAAAGTCCTCTGGAAATTCGTGACTGGTAGAATACAGTCCGTTCCACGATCCAGTAGTGCACCACCAATCCCATGCAGAATGGTACTGTGCCCCCAAGTGCAAGGTAATTCGTATTAAAAGTTAACTTAAATGTAACCAAAATTTTGTAAATTTAACAGTTTTATTTTTCCTTCTTATCTTACTAGTATTTAGCAAAAAACAATCTGTTAATATCAGCATTTTTTTTGCAAGGTCATTTTTTATTACATAATTTTTAGTAGCTTTTTCTCCTATTTTTACAGCTTTATTTCTGAGTGTATTATTTTTATAAAACAAACACTGTAAAAAAACAACTTTATATATTTTCCAATATGTTATATATTTTTGTTAATAAAAATAGAATGAAATAAAGATAACAATTTACTGAACAAGACTGCTAAGAATCAGCTATCAGTTATAACAAGCCATAGTATAGAGGGTAGAGCCAGGCACGTAGCTAGGGGGAGGGGCGGGGGCTTGGGGGTATGAAATGATTTGACAAATGAAATGATTTGACAAATTTTGAAAAGTAACAAAATACATCAAAAGCAACAACATTTTTTAAAAAATGCAATAAAAAATATTTATTTTTTGTTGAAATCAAATACCAAATGGCCAAGTTTCTTAAGTTTTCATAAATAAATAGACTCTAAATCCAATTGCGAAAACAGCTTTCTAAAAATTTTTCTAAGCTTTTTGGTGGCCATAGAAACAGTTTTTTATTGGTTTGTTTTTAAATCTTGAATAGCTATGTGTGCTAGGCAGAATCAAAGAGGTTAGAAAATAAATAGAATGCAATCCTCTCTTTTACTAGGAAAAAATTTATAAAATGTGCAAATAGGAAACATAAATTTTTTTTTCGCAACTTAAGTAGCTATTTTTTATTGTTACTATTAATAGTTTTCGTCATAATTATTGTAAGATAAACATAAAATTGATAAATTAACCTTTGGTTTTCCTTAAAAATTACAGGTTTCCTGCTTACAGGCACAAGCTGTTACTATAGGGTGATAATTTGGCATAATTCGACATTTTACAATTTTTTTCCACCCTAAGTTATGCATTATAATGTTGGATTTTCATAATTTTTTTTTTTTATTAAAATTATTAACTGTCCATGAAAAAGCGTACTTTAGGAGAAACAAGAAATTTATTCTGGAAGGGACTGTAAATTAAATACATATATAAATTCGGATTTGACCCAGGAAGCTTCTTGCAGTGTATTTAAGAAAACTATATTCTGCAGTTTTAGAAGATCCTGCGAAATGATCATCGCGGTCAGAATCAATGTTTCGAACGCGAAATGAAAGTACACTGTTGCTAAAACAAAACCCTCAAAGATTTTTGCAAATCTAGCTCGGATTTTAATTTGATGGCCTCTTGAAACATGTGTCTATTTTAATCACGTGCTCGTCACAAAGATGTACTATCAGTTGCTTTTTATTCATATTGTTTGTTATTAGCAGTTTGCTGTTAAAAATTGTCGAAATCTATTCTATTTTCATAATTCTCACACATTGCACTCGCATAAGTAGGTGGCATCCCCTGAGTGTTAGTCTATCGTAAAAAAAAATTATAAATTGTGAGTAAAAATGTGAGGACACCTGGAAATTTTCACACAATATAAAATATTTTGTACAAACAAACAATCGGAATAAAAATGACTAGAATTTGGCATTATAGTTCACAGTTCATTTCAATCAATTTTATTTTTGAACTAGTGTGTTCTTCTACATAGTTCACTCGTTCATTCGATAAATTTTTCAGTTGTTCATACGCTAATATAAAAGTCTGCAAAAAATTTTGCTGAAAAAACAGCTGAATCCAGCAGAATCTGTTTGCTAAACATTAGAAAGATACAAACAGCAAGAAAAAATCTGTTAAATTTACAAAATTTCAGCTATATTTTAGTTAATCGAAAATGACAATTTACCCTTCTAAAATCAGCAAAAAAAATTACTGGAAATTAGTCGACTAAACCATCACAATGAATTTAAATGTTTTTTTTATTTTTTTTTTTTGATTTTTTTAACGCGAATAATATCTACACTGCAGAAAGCAGTCTACTAAGTATTTTCTAGCAAATATTTCTGTTTATTGTAGCAGGAGAGTTCATTATTTGTATTCAACTCAATTAAATTCAAGCATAAATTAACTTTTGAATATATGTATTAGGGCGGGTTAATTTTGATGAAGCGTATAGCAAAAACGTAATCTATAGGTGATTCTGAAAAATTTTGCTCAAGAGACCATAGCTCTAAGTCGGATTTGGAGCTCCCCAAAATTTCAAAATAGATATTTTTCCATAGAATAATTTAATTAAATTCGTCATAAAATCGGATAGAATTATAGTAGATTTCTTAATCTGGGCTTGTTTGAAAGGTATTTTTATCACCTCTCAGAATCTGTATTGATACCAATATTTTTTTTTTTTATTTTCAGTAGAGATATTAGGAATTTTTTGTCGAAAAATAGCCTAAAATGAACTTTTAACTAATAAATTCTCTGAACTTTTTTCGATTTTTTTCTTTTTTTTCGAAAGTTCAGATAATTTCCAACAACTTTTATAACGATAAATTTTTTTGTTTTCGAACTCCTTTTTGTAGGAAAATCGATCTGAAAAAATCAACATTTTCAAGGTTTCAACAAAAAAACACTATTTTTACATTTTTAATTCAATTTATTATTAAATATTATTCTCGACCTACAATTTAATGTTTTAACGTGGTAATATTATTTTTTAAGGTCCTTTTTACTTTCCATTCGAGGAGTTTTCTTACGACTTTCTAACTCCTTCACGATTCTTTTCTATAACCCGTTTTGAAACACTCGTTAATAATTGTACATGTCTTTCTGTTGCTTGTATGTGCATTGGAATTTGTGGATCAGCCAGTGGTGGTTCATCGAAATCTAAGTATTCTGGTAGAATCATCAGAAGTGATCATATGGAATCTGTCGAGTAAATGCTGGTTCAAATAATATATCGTCGTTATTCATATCAACCATATTGACATAATCGGTAGCATCGAAATTTAATATATATTTTTTGTAAACTCTGAGTTTAGTTGGATCGTACAATTTTTCTCGATAGTGTAAAATCTTTTTGATAGCTCTATCCCGTATTGCTTTTCGATCATCAAATAACATTGTTAATAAGATATTTTCTGGATGTGCGTAATATGAGTTGTTTTGAATTACACCATCTACAATACTACGTAAGTTTGGTTGTAAGTATCGTGTCCAACGTATAAATTTTAATAAAAGTGCACTGCCGTACACAACAGAGTTATAAAACTTCACATTGAAGTACATTGGCACATACACTGTAATAATATAAACTGCCAAAGTTTTTAAATTGGTCGATGGTGTATTAGTTGTTACATATAATCGTAGTAATCTAATTGCTTTGGTTAACCAATGAGAATGTGCAATTGGTCCTGGTTTAATGTTAGCTAAATCAACTGGAACAATACCATTCGAAATTGCTTTAGCTATTTGATATAAATATTTAACATCTGTTGGTAGTTCGAGCTCATGTTCATGATCCATCATTGCAGGCATATTCTCCAGTGGTATTGGATCAACATCAGCTACTACCTGAAAAATGAAATGTTTAGATCAATTAAAATGCAATTATTTTATTTTAACTTTATTCCAATCGAAAAACTAAAATAATGATAATAAATGATGATATTAAATAAAATAAAGTGTTACATACCTGCAATTTCTCACATTCTTGAATAGCTTTGAATAACTTTCCACTTGCTACCCGTGGTCCACTGGTGACTGTTTTGTCCAATGCTTCATATAAATGACGAAATGGCAGTTCATTGAAATGAAGCAGACATATAAACCAGTGAATTGGTCTATTTAATTGTTTTTCAAATAATCGTAAAACACCATTTTCTGTTCCAGTATTTGCTGGCTCACCATCACTGCATATGCCAATTAATTGATCAACTGTTAATGTTTTATTGTTGAAAAATTCATTCAGTTTTCTGTGTTTGGTTTTTGCATCTTCTTGACTACCCAAATTTACATATCCAGGTAACTCATTATAGGGCTCTTTCAGAACAACTAAATGCGGTTCTTTTACCATAGTGGTATGAAATTTGTCAATAATTTTCTCTGTAGTTAATGAGTCATCTTTTCTACCATCGAAAGAGAATGCAGTTATGGAAGAATTTGTATGTCGTGTACGAAGCACTGCATCTCTAGATTTAACTTTTTCTAACCACTTTTGATTTATCCATAATAACAAGATTACCATGAACATCTCTAAAATTTATATCTTCGAATAAAGCTGTTGCTAAACATGAAGCGACTCTATCCTAAACGCCGAATCTATCACACATCATAGCAAAATTTAAGGCATCGTATCTTTGAGTATAACGACCTCGTCTCATTTGAACAGTTGCTTCTGGAACTTCTGTTGTTGCTTCATTTTCATCTTCATCCATGTGTAATTCAGGTGGTTCGTATGTTGGATCATCGGTACCAGTTGTAAGTGTTGGTATTGTTGTAGCTACTTCTTCAACGTCTTCCGTATATTCAGGTATTGTGAATTTTCTATCATTATGCTGGTACATCATAAATTCTTTTAGATGTTCTGGAGTCAATCCACACGAGCATTCTGTTGTTTTTAATTTGCAATTACATTTGCCAATATAAAATAATTCGTTTATTGAATCAACAAATGCTTTAAATTCATCTCTTTTGTTTCTATGTTGTACATGTTTCTGGTATTTATCAAGCAAACCAGTTAATTTTTTGAAAACACTCTTTCTATTAATTATTTCAATATTTAATTTACACCAAATTTGGATCAATTTATCTGTTACGTTAGGAGTAAAAGTTTTATACGAGAACATTTTGTTTTCAAATTTAGCACGATCACTTAAAAAAAATAATGTTTTAAAATGTCACATTTAGTAGGCAAAGTAAGATCATTTAAATCACTTGATAAACCAAAAACAACAATATCTTGCTAAGCCATGTTAGTCAATCTAGAGTCAAAACTTGTTGATGTTGTTGCTTCCATTTGCGAAGACAACGCAGACGATGTTGATGGTTCTTGATTATCCATAATAACTTTGATATTATCACTGCACTCTTTGATTGTGTCACACTAAATTTAAAAATTAAAAAAAATATTGGTATTGTGATAACCGAGTTTTTATTTAAGTATTTTGGCAAACTGCGTAAGCATTGCACGATGAACGATTAAAAAAGAAGGAAAAGCAAGCTTGGCAACGTTTAGTGTTGGTAAACGTCATTATTTTGTAACGTCATTATTCAGTGTTACAAAGTTGTTCAATTGAACAATGCTGCCATTGACGACTTATACAGATTCTGAAAGGTGATAAAAATACCTTTCAAACAAGCCCAGATTGAGAAATCTACTATAATTCTATCCGATTTTATGACGAATTTAATTAAAATATTCTATGTATATATGGAAAAATATCTATTTTGAAATTTTAGGGGGCTCCAAATCCGACTTAGAGCTATGGTCTCTTGAGCAAAATTTCTCAGAATCACCTATAGATTACGTTTTTGCCATACGCTTCATCAAAAAAAATCGTTCCATACAATTTGACCCGCCCTAATATGTATGTATAACAATTTCTTTACTGCTTTTTTCTATTAATATTCAGCAACATTTTTTTAGCCACTATTAGCAAGGTAAATTTGCAGTTCAATTAAACGAAATTGAACTCAAATATTACTAAAACAGTTGCATTTTTGCTGTACTTATCTTACTAATAGTTAGCTTTGAAATTAGTCTAAGATCATATTAGAATGGCGCACTCCATTGGAAATCAAAACAATAATAATGAAGTAATTTACTTTTAATATCTAACCTTTCCGATAATCTATAAAATTGTAATAAAAACCCAGCAAAAAAAAAAAAGATGCCGAAGCAGTAGAAAAAGCACTATAATTAATGATCTAGATGTACTTCTTTTTTAACATAAACACTAATGATTTTAAAATTGTGTTGCCATAGGAGAGGAGTACTTCAACTTGAACATTCTTCGCAAAAAAAATTATTATTTTACAAAACGTTTTTATTGCCGCCATCGGGTATAGAACTTGCGACCCAGCGATTGCTAGCCTAGAGCTCTACCGCTGAGCTCTTCTTTGATATGAAAGTTGAGTGACATAAAAACACCATTTTGTTACTGCCAGATATTGTTCCTTATTCTCTTCAATAAAATTACTTATTAAACAAGTGTAAAAGGTGCACTCCAATTCAATACTGTTTTCAGTACTATTTTTACAGGTGCATAAAAAGCAAATCATTTTTTTATATATGCCTACATATTTTTTAAAATTAAAAATATATTGAATTAAAAAAAAAATTAATATAATAAGAAAAAAATAAAAAATATTGGCCCCGCCGGGATTCGAACCCGTGACCCTCTGTTTGGAAATGCCAAATGATACGAAAATCAGTTTTTACGATCACTTTTAGAGCAATTACTCTTTAGAAGCAATACTGAAGTGATTTTTTGGATGTTGTTTAGAAGTAATTCTAAAAAAAGCTGTAAAAATATACTAACGGATACTTTAGAACCAATGAAAGAAGTTATTTGTTGATGTTGTTCAGAATAACTTCTAAAAAAGCAGTAAAAATACACTAACATATACTTGTGAAGCAGTGGAAGAAGTAGTTTATAAAGCATTACATCCAAGTTTTTTTGCTGGCACCTTTTAAAACAAATATCCAAGTAGGAAACCGCACAAATAAATTAAAAATTAGACCCAAAAGTATTAAAATATAATTTCACTGTTCAAATCAAGTAACAAACCCAGCAAAAAAAGAGATGCTGAAGCAGTAGAAAAAGCACTACAATTGATGATCTAGATGTACTTCTTTTTTAACATAAACACTAATGATTTTAACATTGAGTTATCATAGGAGAGGAGTACTCCCACTTCAACATTTTTTCAGTACTTTTTGTACGAGTGCAAAGGAAGCTCTTTTCACCAATTAAAAATTTAAAAAAAAATTCTTCGCAAAAAAAAGTATATTTTTTTTATTTTACAAAAGTTTTTATTGCCGCCACCGGGTATCGAACTTGCGACCCCACGATTGCTAGTATATCGCTCTACCGCTGAGCTATACTGTGATATGAAAGTTGACTGGTATAAAAACACCACTTTGTTACTGTGAGATATTGTTCCTTATTCTCTTCAATAAAAGTACTTATTAAACAAGTGTAAAAGGTGCACTCCAATCGAATATTGTTTTCAGGACTATTTTTACAGGTGCATAAAAAGCAATTTCTCATAATTTTTTTTATATATACATATTTTTAAAAATTAAAAAAATACTGAATTTAAACAAATTAGTTTTAAATATTAAAACAAAAATTAATAAAATAAAAAAAAGTAATAAAATTTAAAAAAATAAAAAAAATCTTGGTCCCACGGGGAATCGAACCAGGGATCCTCCGTTTGGAAATGCCAAATGATACCAAAATCACTTTTTAGGATCACTTTTAGAGCAATTACTCTTTAGAAGCAATACTTAAGTAATTTTTTGGAAGTTGTTCAGAAGTAATTCTAAAAACGCTGAAAAAATATACTAACAGATACTTTGGAAGCAATGAAAGAAGTAATTTTTTTGAAGTTGTGCAGAATTACTTCTAAAAAAGCTGTAAAAATACACTACCGTATACTTGATAAGTAGTGAAAGAAGTATTTTGTAAAGCATTACTTCCAATTTTTTTGCTGGGAAGCTATGAGATGTAGTATTTAAATTGTTTAATCCATTTTTATCAACATATCTTTAAAGCAGTGGTGTTCAGCCCATAGGACAATTGTCCCTGCTCAATTCACATGTATTCTTACGCTCTTGCTTTTAGTCGTCACTGAAACAGCGACGAATGAACTTGAGTACCGATATATGCTGATTTTTTTTTAATGTACTGAAAAAAAAATTAATAACAATATAGGGCAAATATTTTATGATTATAAATGCAGATTAAAAATATTTTATAAATATGTAAATACATTGAAACCATTGATATTGATTTAAAAAAATTTAAAACCTTTTGTTTTACATAGAATAAAAGAAGCCACCCTTATGTAAGTATGTATTTTTTTTTTCTTTCAAAAATTGTATTTTGTTTAGAGCAGTGGTGTTCAAAACTAAAAATGTAGTTGTGTTGGTGAGAAAATGAGAATTGCACTGTAAGAAATGTTGAATGTGTTAATAGAATCTGTATGCATTTATTTTTTTTTATTAAAAATATGAAAATGTTTTGTGTAAAAAGCGAAGTAGGTACTTTCGGAAAATATAAATAAATACTACACTGTTTTAAATAAATAAAAATAAACAAAATACAATTTTTTAAAGAAAAAAAATCAAGGTTGGTTACCGTTATCGTTATAATACCATTATCGCTAAAATACCGTTTCAAATTTAACACCGTTACCATTACCAATACCTCTAAAAAATTCCAAATACCGTTATTTTAAGGGTTAATTACCGGTATTTTTGGGTTCTCACAGATATTTTTATAAAATTTTCTGCCTCTGTCTACTATTACACAAAAAGTAAAGGAGCACACTTAACTTAAAATAACGAGTTTTTTTAAATTTTATAAGCTTCCCCAGTAAACAAAAAAAAACCGGAAAAATTAAACAAAAAAATTTTGAAAAGCCCCCCCCCCCCACCTCCCCCCGAAATAAATTCCTAGCTACGTGCCTGGATAGAGCGTCTGCTTGAAATGCCAACGAGTGTGGGTTTTTTATTTTAATTAAATTAAAATAAAAACAAGTGAAAAAGAACTTTCTTTTCATTAGTTCAAATATACATTATTCGTTTCAAAAAAGAACAACTTCCCTCCAATGACAAGCCAATGTTAAATTCATCAGTGAGAACCACAAATTTTCACAACTCCCTATTCAACTGTTGTTATGTTTTTACTACTTCTTTTTCATCACTTTTTTTCTGGGTTTATACTTCTCAGTTTTCTTATATTACTTTCTGGTGTTATTTGAACTATAAACACAGGTAAACTGTAACCTTTTTCAGCGGACTTTTTGGTTGAAAATTGACTAACTTTGGTAAACTGTAAGTCATCATCTTTAAATTGGTTCAGTTCTTGTAATATATCATCGGGTGATGTACTAGCACCTTTAAGCACACTCTTATAAATATTTATAGAAATTTACTACCATAATGGTAGGTAACTGAATGCCTACCTTATTGCCTCTAAAAGTACTAAAAGTGTGTAAATTTAAATGTCTGAAAATTTTGTGTTCACTACACTAAATGTGTGTAAATTTAAATTACATGTGCCTAATTAAATACAAATAAATGGAAAGAGCTACATTAAAATGCTTAAGAATGCTTTTATCTACGCTTTTGGTTAAAATTTATATTTTTAAAGAAAACCACCATAAAATTCTTTTAATATTTTATTTCAACACTAAACTTTATAACCAAAAACAGAATCTTCTAAATAAGGCTGCACAAGAAAATTGTTCTTGTTCTCTGTTTCATCTTGAGGACAATGACATGATTGAGAGCTTTTATCCACATGTAATTCATTATTTCAACAGCATTATTTTGGCAACTCATTCATTCAAACCTCATTCTTTTTAACAAACAAAAAACTAACTTACCGCAGAATTAATAATTGGAGCTATAAATCCTATTGTGAAATTAGGGCCCGATATTAAAATATTGGCTACATATTGCTATTTCTAAAGCTTTTTGTGTTCCATGCGTGTCTGTATTTATTTTCTTAATAAAAACAGTTTTTTGACAACTTTTAGTCAAACACAAATAGTTTTATAATTAGGCACAAATGTGTAAATTTAAAACATAATAGATATTTACTCTAATTATTACTCCTTTTACAATAAAATGTATTCAGTTTTATGTACAAAATACGTAAATTGGTTTTTTAAACATATTGTGCTCAAAGAGAAGCATTCTGCGTTGTTTTAAATAAAAAGTTACACACAATATGCTAGTATTTTTAAAGGCACTTTTTAGAGCGCAGGTAAGTTTTGGTTTTTATAACTTTTATTCAATCAATTCTTTAGTTTCAATATCGATAATATTGAGTGGGGGAACTTTTTTAATGTTAACGTTTGTTTTGTTTACCACTGTGTTTGTATCAATTGGTTTTGATTTAAGGTTGTTTTTGTTTTGTTTACTAATTCAACAAGTATAAACCTATAGAGAGACTACCGTCCTCACCAAATTTTGTTGTTGTGTGGCGAACTTGGGAAAGGCTAAAAAAACATGTTGATAATGTTGTTAAGAGAAAAAATCAGTTGGAAGAGCATTTTGAGAAACATTTTCGTTTTTTTCTTTTGAAAAAAACTTTTTTGATCAATGTTGTCAAGTTTGATTTTCCATTTAGGGTTTTTTTAATGAGTGTAGTAAATTTTTTTCAACTACTGTTTTTAATAATTTTTTTAAATAATTTATTTTATTATACAAATAATATATAACTCATTTTCACCGTTCTTGTTAATTTAAATATATATTGTTTTTGTTAAAATAAACTATATTTAAAAAAAATAAAACTATATTAACTATCAATATTAGTTTTAAAAAACCCAAAATTGACACTATTGACAAATGTTTGTTGGCACAGGAATTTTTTGAATGTTGAAGCAACATTGGAATCTCTTAAATCCTCTTAAAAATCTAAAAATTCTCTTCAAAATCTGAAAAAACTCACTCAACCTCAATGCTTTTTATATATGGAAATGTGTAAAAAAACACTCAATCTCTCATTTGTTTACAATGTTTATCAACATGTTTTTGTTTTCTTTCCCGACTTCACAAACAAAAATAAAGAGTAAAGGTTAACAGAGGAAGAGTGGTATAGAAACCCACTGACTAATTTCATACATAACAGCAATAGCTGAATTGAGTTTTAGAGATTTCTCTTTTCTTTCTTTTACATGTTTTTGAAATTTGTTAAGTAAATATTGATCACATTGATTATCACTTTCAATGTCAAGCACAATGTCTTTTTCTACTGTTTTCAGTATTATTATTGCTGGTATTTACTTTTATATTATTTTTTGAGCACTGAGCATTTTGCTCGCTCATTACTTGTTAAAAGTTTTTTATTACTTTTAATATGTTTTTATTAAATTATATTAAATAACCAAACGATAATAGTTTTTATTAGAAAAAATTAAATTAATAGCAATTAGAAAATTTATAGTGTAACACCAATAGATAATTCTGATCTCCGTAATGCGTCTATCACTCATCACTTTCACGATCGAACTCCGGAATTGTATTTTTATTCGCGAAACCGCCAATTTGATAAACACAAATTATATATCATTGGAAAGCAAGTTGAAAACCCAAATACGGAAAACTAATAAATTGAAGAAAATTCGTACGCAATTTTTTTTGTTATTTGTTTTGCTTGCAGAAATGTAAACTCCGTTACAACAAAAAAAAATTAAAATTGTGGAAAATAAGTTATTGCGACAACTTGTAGAAGAGATTTTTTGCAATTAGGTTTATAATGACTAAACTTACTGATTCCATTAAGAAAAAACCGAAATATTAACACTTTTTGCTTCTCACAAATTTGGCCCAACAATTTATCACATTTTTTGATTTCACCCATATATATTTCTCTTTATTTTAGATTTCATTTTATTATTATACGAGCGCGGTCCCAGAAGTACCCGACCTAATTTAAAGATGGTAGGTCGGGTACTTAATGAAAAGTGGCAAACTTATAAAACATGTTTTAAGTTTAAAGCTACATTCACAGTGGTGGAGTACACCACTCCGCAGAGTGGAGTGTACTAAAATAGAGATGGTATGATACAAAAAATATGTAAGTACGAAAAAGAAAGCAACAAAATCCACTCTGCAGAGTGGAGTACTCCATCAATGTGAATCTGGCTTAAAAGTGCCACGCTGTTTAAAATTTTTTGGAGCCATCAATAGTAAACAATCTTACTAAATTTGTTAAGTCGAAAAATAAAGTGTTCCATCAAAACAATGCACCAGTTCACACATTCACTATTGCGATGACCAAATCAAAATATTAAAGTTCGAATTACTACATCACACACCTACCCGACAATTCTTACTACAACCCTTTGAGACCCAACCAGCATGCAACAATTTATTGATTTTATAATTTTAAAGTAAAATGTTATTAAAACTAGATATGGGCACGTGAGTGAATTTTTACTCACACTCACTCACGCTTACGATTCTAATCACGCACAATCACTCACGATAAAAAAAATTACTGCCCGAGTAAAAAAAATTATATATAATCAATATATAATTAGACATGTCGTTATGTATATCCATATATAATTATATATGATGTATTTTTCCAAAATTTTTCCTTATATTATGCCATATATAATTTCATCTAATTAGATATCGGCCTTTATAATATTAGATATGGTATATATGATTATATATTACATAGCATGGCTGATCTTATTGTATATATAGTTGTATGGCGGCATTTTAGGAATATATAATTATATATGGTATCATTTAAACAATATATAACTATATATGGTGCCAGTTAAACTGTATATTATCATATATGGTGGCATTTAAACAATATATGGTCATATGTGCTACCTCATGAACAAAATCTTTAATACAGTTGCAGATATGATAATATATGATTCTATATATAGTGAAATATATATTTATATATGGTGTTATTTAAGTAATATATTACTATATATGTTGCCATATAAACCATATATTATCATATATGGTGCCATTTCAACAATATATGCTCATATATGAGACCTCATGATCAAAATTTTTAATACACTTCCAGATATAATAATATATGCTACTATATATAGTGCAATATATATTGATATATGTGGTGACATTTAAACCATACATTATGATATATGGTGCCATTTCAACAATATATGGTCATATATGGTACCTCATGAACAACATTTTTAATACAGTTCCAGATATGATAATATATGCTACCATATATAGTACCATATACTTTGATATATCGTATCATTTAAACAACCCCAGTAAAAATAGTTACATATAGTCATATATGTGATTAAGTTATATCTGTATAAATATACAGTTTCATCCGAAGAATGGGCTGATATATTTTTATCAATTGTTTATCAATTTTTATCTAATTGTATCAGTTTAGATCTGACCTGATTAAATTATGTGTTAATCAGATGAAATTGTATCCGATTTTTGACTTGATACAATTTTATCGGTTTATATTTAATGGTGTCAGGTTTGATCGTAATTGGTTCAATTTTATATAAATAAAATATAATTGTATCCGACAAAATATAATTGTACCTTATCCAATTGTATTAAAGTTTTAAACTGATATCAGGTCAAAATATAACTATATAATTTTGTATACAAATATATCTATTTGGACCTAAACTGATACCATGTGATATAAACCAATAAAATTGTATCAGGTCAAAAATCTGATACAATTTCATCTGATTAACACATAATTTAATCAGGTCTGATGCAATAGATAAAAGCTGATAAACAACTGATACAATTTTATCGGGCCATTTTTCGGATCAAATGGTACATGGATGACTCTAAGTTATATATTACCATATAAAGCTCCATATTGTTTTTTTTAATAGGGAAAATATACCATATATGGTGCCATTTAAACAATATATTGTCATATATGGTGTCATTTAAACAATATATGGTCGTATATGGTAACACATCAGCAACTACAATATTAACTGTATTTCAGAAGCTATTAATTGTATTTCAGAAATTTTATATGTATTTCAGAAATTATGGAGTGTATTTCAGAAATTTAATAATTGTATTTCAGAAATAATCGAATCTATTTCAGAACTTGTTGATTGTTTATCATAGTTAATAGAGAAAAATTTCTAAATTATATTTCATAATTTCTGAAATACAATTGATAATTTCTGAAATACAGTTTGATAATTTCTGAAATACAGTTGTGAATTTCGGAAATACAATTAATAATTTCTGAAATACAATTGGTAAAACTGAAATTCAATTGACTAGTTCTGAAATACAATTCATAAATCTGAAAAATAATTGATAAGTTCTGAAATACAATCGATAGAACTGAAATTCAATTGATTATTTCTGAAATACAATTGATAAATCTTAAAAACAATTGATACAATTGGAAATGGTGTAGTGCGTTAAAAAGATGTAAATAAAATTATTTTTTTTTTTAAATTCAATTTAATAAAAAAAATATAATTTTATAAAAACATTTATAGAAAATAAAATTATGATTTTATAAAAAGAAATTCTTTTTATAAGAAAAATGCGTAGCCGTATAAAAAAAATGCATAGCCGTGAACGGTATCGAACTCGAGACCTTCTGAGCTTAAACCTTATTTTAACAAAATATTGTAATTTTTATAAAATCAGTGCTCTGCTATAGTATTATTTTTTGAACTGTTGTCAATATCTGTCTGGGATCTTATTTAATCCCAATTAAATGGAGATCTTACGTAGTACCCAAATATAACGCGGGGTCTAATTTTATCTGTCATTTTTCTGGATAGTTTTAGATGTCAATCCCCAAATTATTGCTGTTTCTAATTCGATCTGCCATTTTAATACCGGCATAAATTGCTGGATCTAATTCGATCTGCAATTTATGGGATAAATTAAGATCCTACCAAATCCCCAAATATATCACTGGATTTAATACGATCTGCAATTTATCGGAAAAGTTAAGATCTTACGCAATCCCGAATTATATTACTGGATCTAATTTGATCTGTCATTTTTTGGATAAATTTAGATCTTACTTAATTCCCAAATATATTGCTGGATCTAATTCGATCTGCCATTTTTCGGATCAAATTAGATCTAAGTTTATCCATAAATATATTGCTGGATCTAATTCGATCTGCCATTTTTCGGATCAATTTAGATCTAAGTTTATCCCCAAATATATTGCTGGATCTAATTCGATCTGCCACTTTTTCGGATCAAATTAGATCTAAGTTTATCCACAAATATATTGCTAGATCTAATCCGATCTGCCAAAATTGAGATCAAATTAGATCTAAGTTTATCCACAAATATATAGCTCTATCTAATTCGCTCCGCTAGTTTTCGGATCAAATTAGATCTAAGTTTATCCACAAATATATAACTGGATCTAATTCGATCCGCCATTTTTCGGATCAAATTAGATCTACACGCAGGAAAAAAACAGGTGTATCTTTTAAAAAGTCTGCTATGTAAAATTTGCATACCCGAGTAAAAACAGTTACATATAGTCGTATAAAATGTGATTAACTTATATCGGTATAAATATACAGTTTCATCGGAAAAATGGCCCGATGTTATTGTATGAGTTGTGTATCAGTTTTCATCTAATTGTATCAGTTAGGATCTCAACTAATAAAATTATACATTAATCAGATGAAATTATATCCGATTTTTGACCTGATACTATTTTACCGGTTTATATATAATGGTATCTGTTTAGATCGTACTTGGTACAATTTTATATAAATAAAATATATTTGTATCCGACATTTGCCTTATATAATTGTATCAAAGTTTTAAAGCAGATATATTTGCATCAGGTCAAAATGCAGATATAACTATATAAGTTTGTATAAAAATGTATCTATTTGGATCTAAACTAATACCATGCGACATAAACCGATAAAATTGTATCAGGTCAAAAATCAGATAAAATTTCATCTGATTACTATATAATCTAATCAGTTAAGATCTAAACTGATACAATTAGATAAAAAGTGATAACCAACTGACACAATTATATCGGGCCATTTTTCGGATGAAATGGTATATGGATCACATTAAGTTATATATTACCATATAAAGCTCCATATTATGTTTTTTTAATAGGGTAGTAATGAACTAATACAAAAATACAAGCCCCAAATTCCTGGTAATTAATTGATATGCATTTTAGCTAAATTACGGATGCTTTTTTTGTTAAGTTTTCTAAGTACGTGCTTTGTTAAATTTACATTGGTGAAATTTATTTAAAAACGTAATATGTAAAATTTGCATTGATCAAATTTTGAAAATAAAATAAGCAATACGTATATTTTTCTAATAAGACAGGTAAATGTCAAAAAGCGCTTAGAGTTTCCTTTGACATATGCAAATCAATATGGTGGATGTACATCTCTAATATAAAAGAATAATGATGCTGGATTTTCTCAAGTTTTTATCTTTTAATATTATTAATGCAAACAAATATAAAAAATATTAATGCAAATAAAAACAAAAATAATATATTTTTATTGTAATTTTCATGTCGAAATTGCTTACTTGTTGAAAAAATACAAGCCTAAAAGTATTGAGTAATTACTTTTCAGCATTGGGTACCCTAAAAAAAAGTCGGAAATGAGTACTCGGTACTCAACACTTTTACAGACATAGTAATCTTTTATTTAGTCAATTTTTTTTTTTGCAAAATGTGTCTTGTAATTCGCATTTGATTTTTAGACAAATAGTTTATATATATACTTCATTATTATACCTACAGTTATCGAACGGAAATGACGAATAGAGCAATGAAGGGTTGGTAAATTTAATTAATTAAAATTAAACCAAAATAAAAATACAGAATTTGCAATTTTTCTTTTATTTATTTAAAAAATAAACCATGTTTTTTTTACTAAAAGAAAAAAGTTTATTTTCCTTCGCGTGTTGTTATATTAACAAAGGCTTCCATTTAATTACATATATATCTCTTTGAAAATTTACCTAAGCGTCTTGACAAATTTGTCGTTAATTTTATGTAGTTGTATATCTACCACGGAACTTTGTAAACTTTTACTCTAATTTTTGTAAATGTTACACCTTTTTTTTCTGCGTGTAGGTTTATCCCCAAAGATATCATTGGACCTCCCAATTATGAGATATAACTTGATCTTAGTTTATCCCCATATATACAATGGGATCTAATACGATATCATTGGATACACCCAATTTTGAGATCTAATTGGATCAGCTAGATATTACAGCAGATCTTAAACAACATCAAGTTGGATATGATTAGATATTGCGCGAGATCAATTTTTTTTACTCGGGTGCTCACACTCACCCACGCTCACGTGAGTAAGTTGAACTTTCAGTCACACTCACAAACTCGCAAATTCACGAAACAAAAGCTTTCCAGAAAAAAATAATATTTCAAAATTAAACCTAAAATTGCGCCCGGTATAGGATTTGGGGTCCGGGTGGGATTTACCGAAAAAAGTTTGACGGAAATCTAAAGGAAATTTGATTTTAATTTCCGGAAAAATAGAAATTGTTGAAAAGTGTTTAAATGTTTGTTTGAGTAATTTCAGTCCACCAAAGTTTATATTAGGCTTTGAAATTGTATATTTTTTTAATTCCTTCTTTTTTTTGTAAATGCAAATGCTAGCTACAAGTAATCTTCAGCAAAAGTTTTGCTAACACTTAGTCGACTGCAAATGAAAAAAATCCTTGCTAAAATCACTAAACTTTTTGCTGAATATTAGTAGACTGAAAAAACCTCAAAAAACTTGAAGCGAAATTTTACTTTAGTTAATTTATTTGCTAAAAATTTAAATATAGAATATGTCCAGACAAACTGCGACATCTACATCTTGTCTATCTACGCTATAAATGAGGTTATCAGCACAATTTTTGTACCAAAATAAATTAGTAAAACATTGGTTCAAAATTAGTTTAGTGCTAAAAAAATATAACTAAAAATTTTGCTGAAAATGGAATTTCAGCAAAAAAATTGATACAAACTAGTAAACTGGATATACAAGACGTTTTACTAATTTTTCTACTAACTTATTTTTTTGAGTGTAGACATAGCAAAATCACAATAATGGGTGCTCATTAAGCCCCGTTCACATTATCACACAAGTGCTTATTTGTGAATAACACAAAACTTGTGTTGAGACAAGTGGTAACTTTATGAAATATTTCAAAAAATAAATCTTGTCAAAAAAGTGTGACCGTATTTTAAAATGTGTGCACCCATTTTGACATGTGTGTAACGAACAGTGTTCACACTATTATACATTTTCGTTATACAACACATTTCTTATAATACACTTGTGTGATAATCTAAACGGGGCTTTAATAAAACTTAAATAATAAAGTAATTAAGCGAGTAAGTAGCACACAAAAGGTTTTACTAGATACCAGGCTATTTACTAGCTGAATTACTTTTGTTCGCGAAGTCCCAAAATTCATGGGTACTGTTTCCAATTATTCGACGTAGGCGGTTAACCGGTTAATGCATTATTCGAAAAATCACTAAAATTGATTAACCGGTTATTTGGGTCGGTTAATCGAGAAAATTGGCGATTAATCGATTAATCGTTTTTATGCAAAATTAATGTATTTCCTTATTTTTTGTCAATAAAAACACAAAAAGCTGCACCCTTTTTGATAAATACCAATGTGACATATAAACTTGATTTATTTAAGCAAAGTTTTCATATTTTAAGGTTAAAAAGTTTCGGAATTTAAGATTTTTTAAATTGAAACATTTTTCATACTACTAGAAACTAGCAAATGTTTTGTTGGTAAATATTAGTAAGTTACGACAAGCAAACCTAACTAAAACTGTTACATATCGATAACTTAGTATAAATTTTTTATTTCGTTAGAAACAAATTTTAAAAATCTTCCAAACTGTAAATACAAAATTTCATTGAATGTAGTGTAACGTTGATTAAAAACAATACTGCCGCAATAAAATTTAATATTGTATTTAAATAAATGCTATACAGTAGTCGCTCGGTTATATGAACTAATTCAAACAGAGCCTGTTCACTAAATGGAGAAGTTCACATAACCGAGAGAATATAAAATAAGTAATTCAAATGATTTTTATTACATTAAGTTTTTATTTTTAATAAGTTTTTTAATAATTAATGTACATGAAAGTAGTCGGTTATATTTTTTGTACTTTTTTGCTTCAAGGGATTTCTGTAGTGCCTTGTCCCTGCATTTTCGCAATGCCAAAATATCATTAATATCAGATATATTATTTTCACTCCAAGCAATAACTTTATTGAATGCTTCGATTGCCTCCGTTGTGCTAATTTCAGCTGTTGTTACGATGCACTGCTCTTGATCATCATATTCAAATTCGCTATCTATATCTTCGCTAGCAATGTCCTGATTCCACGTCTGAATCTCTTCCCGTGAAAGCTGTTCACATAATAGAGATAGGCTGTGTTCATTCTTTAGAACCTCCTGTGTTTAAATTTTGTTGTTCACTATTCTGGAAGTTTACATAACTGGATATTCATATAACCGAGCGGCTACTGTATCTATATCAAGTTTTGAAGATTTTATTGAGATTCTTCCTCCTCCTTTGAAGAAATAAAAAACGTCTTAGAACTAGTTTTTTGAATGCCAATTAGACTTAGTTCAATGGGTTGTTTAGTTAATCTCAAACAAAATTAAACCAAGTTTTACTGAGCGTGATGTTTTTCAGTTCTAGTTTAAAAAATGTCAAATTACTTGATGTAGACACATTAATTGTGTCGAAATAATTTATATCCAATTGGCATTGTAATAAAATATTGGTAGCATTCAGTATTTTATCACAAAGTGATGATAAATTTCTTAAATTTTGTGAAAAACTTCATCATTTGTATGAAGCTCTTTTAAAAAATCTGTTTTTTTTTTTTTGTGGTATATGAAATTTTTAATAAATAATATGAAATTTTTCATTAAATTTTTGCATCAATTCAATGAAAAGTTTCAGTGGACGAATTCCAGCGAAACTTCGTTGAATCAGTGTAAAAATTCGTTAACAGCATGTAGTCAATTCTCTCAGTATGCAGTTACAGATGTCAAATTCCATATAAAACTTAAATTTTTTGACTTCCAATTTGTGTTGAATTTAGCTTATTTCTTTTAATTCAAATAAAATTTAAATTCAGTGAAACGGGTTCGGGTTCCATGGTATTCCAGTGGAACATATTGTAGAATTTATGTAATTTTAAACCGATTATATGCACTTTCTTGTGAGAAGTAAAAAAAGTTCGAGTTCTTAAAAAATTAACATGTCAGTTGTGTGACACATTTTTTAAGCAAATGCAACCTTGTTTTAAAGGACATGGAAATATAATTTACATTACCCGAGTAAAAAAAATTATATATAATCATATGTGGCATATATTACAATATATAATTAGACATGTGGTTATGTATATCCATATATAATTATATATTACGTTTTTTCCGAAAAATTTTACTTATATTATGCCATATATAATTTCATCTAATTAGATATCGGCCTTCATAATATTAGATATGCCATATATAATTATATATTACATAACATGGTTGATCTTATTGCATATATAGTTATATATAGAACTATATCTTAATATATATGGTGGCATTTTAGCAATATATAATTATATATGGTATCATTTAAACAATATATAATTATATATGGTGACAGTTAAACTAGATATTATCATATATGGTGCCATTTAAACAATATATGGTCATATATGGTACCTCATAAACAAAATCTTTAATTCAGTTCCAGATATGATAATATATGGTACTATATATAGTGCGATATATATTTATATATGGTGTTATTTAAGCTATATATTATCATATATGGTGCCATTCAAACCATATATTATCATATATGGTGCCATTTAAACCATATATTATCTTATATGGTGCCATTTCAACAATATATGCTCATATATGGTACCTCATGAACAACATTTTTAATACAGTTCCAGATATGATAATATATGCTACTATATAGTGCCATATATGTTTATATATGCTGTTATTTAAGAAATATATTAACATATTTGCCCGAGTAAAAAAAATTGATCTCGCGCAATATCTAATTATATCCAATTTGATATTGTTTAAGATCTGCTGTAATATCTAGCTGATCCAATTAGATCTCAAAATTGGGTGTATCCAATCATATCGTATTAGATCCCATTGTATATATGGGGATAAACTAAGATCAAGTTATATCTCAAAATTGGGAGGTCCAGTGATATCTTTGGGGATAAACCTAGATCTATTTTGATCCGAAAATTGGCGGATCCAGCTATATATTTGCGGATATTTTTAGATCTTATTTGATCCGAAAAATGGCGGATCCAATTAGATCCAGCTATATATTTGGGGATAAACTTAGACCTAATTTGATCTCAATTTTGGCAGATCAAATTAGATCCTGCAATATATTTGTGGATAAACGTATATCTAATTTGATCCGAAAAAGTGGCAGATCGAATTAGATCTAGCTATATATTTGGGGATAAACTTAGATCTAATTTGATCCGAAAAATGGCACATCGAATTAGATCCAGCAATATATTTGTGGATAAACTTAGATATAAATTGATCTGAAGAATGGCAGATCAAATTAGATCCAGCAATATATTTGGGGATAAACTTGGATCTAAATTTATCAGAAAAATGGCAGATCGAATTAGATCCAGCAATTTATTTCGGTATTAAAATGGCAGATCGAATTAGAAACAGCAATATATTTGGGGATTGACATCTAAAAGTATCCATAAAAATGACAGATAAAATTAGATGCCGCATTATATTTGGGTACTACGTAAGATCTCCATTTATTTGGGATTAAATAAGATCCCAGACATATATTGCCAACTGTTCAAAAAATAATAGACTGGCAGAGCACTGATTGTATAAAAATTACAATATTTTGTTAAAATAAGGTTTAAACTAAGAAGGTAACGAGTTCAATATGCATTTCTTTTACAAAATGAATTTCTTTTTATAAAATTAAAATTTTTTTTCTATAAATTTTTTTATAAAATTATATATTTATTTTTTTATTAAATTGAAATCTTTGAATAAAATAATTTTATTTACATCTTTTTGACGCTCTACACCATTTCCAATTGTATTAATTGTTTTAAGATTTAGCAATTGTATTTCAGAAATAATCAATTGAATTTCAGTTTTATCAATTGTGTTTCAGAACTCATCAATTATTTTTCACATTTATGAATTGTATTTCAGAACTAGTCAATTGAAGTTCAGTTTTATCAATTGTGTTTCAGAAATTATTAATTGTATTTCCGAAATTCACAACTGTATTTCAGAAATTATCAAACTGTATTTCAGAAATTATCAATCGTATTTCCGAAATTATGAAATGTATTTGAGAAATTTTTCTCTATTAGCTATGAAATTCTGAAATAGATTTCATTATTTCTGGACACAACTAAATAAATAAATAATTAAATTTGCGTAATATTGTAGTTTCTGAAGTGCAAATAATATTTTGTGGTATACAATTAAAATTTTCTAAAATACATTTAATAATTTCTGGAATACCTTTTTTCGATGCTTATAAGTTAGCTCGAAATGCTTTTATCATTCATTTAATTTGTAGCTATCACACATCTATAACAAGTCTCGTTGATTAGAGTGTAGAGGTCTTGGCTGACAATCTGGTGGACTGGGTTAAATTTCATGTTTTTAAAAGCAAATATTAAAAAAGTTTTCTCAATTTTTTGAAAAATGTTTTTTGAAATCTATTTTTTTGCCAAGATAGTTAATGCAACGTTCTGCCAACGCATAACCGACCATCGCCAACGGTTTGCCAGCATTGTGTATATTAACATTAATTAACACTATATTTTTATTTTTAGGAAATACATTTTTATTTTATTATAAGTTAACATTAAATTAAATTTTAGATAATGGCACCAATTTGTAGTTGTAATTATTATATATTAAATCGTATATTCATAAACATTCTATACAGTTAGACGAGGTTTATGGAACTATTTAACTTTATAAAGTGTTTATAAATTATAACTTAAATGTACAAATATATATGTTAAATGTACGTGAACAAATTGTTGATATGGACCCACAAATTGTATCTCAACTGATATTGGAATTATTGTACCATTACCATACATCAATATATATTAAATGTATATCATTATATTACAATATATGACACAGTATTATAAATATTGTTAATGAAGTAACATATCTGATAATATTTTTTATAGCGCCATACAGTTTTACATTATTCAAATTAAACCATATATGGAATTGTATTCAAAATGTTGATGTGGTACCAAATTTGACCATATATTGTTTAAATTGTGCCATATATGACAATATATTGTTTAAATGATACCATATATGTCTATATATTAATATTGTTTAAATGACACCATATATCAATATATATGGGACTATATATGGTAGAATATATTATCATATCTGCATCTGTATTAAAAATGTCGTTCATCAGGTACCATATATGAGCATATATTGTTGAAATGGCACCATATATGACAATATATGGTTTAAATGGCACCATATATGGTAATATATTGCTTAAATAACACCATATATAAATATATATGGCACTATATATGGTAGCATATATAATCATATGTGGAACTGTATTAAAAATATTGTTCATGAGGTACCATATATGGGCATATATTGTTGAAATTGCACCATACATGATAATATATGGTTTAAATGGTACCATATATGATAATATATGGTTTGAATGGCACCATATATGATAATATATGGTTTGAATGGCACCATATATGATAATATATAGCTTAAATAACACCATATATAAATATATATCGCACTATATATAGTACCATATATTAACATATCTGGAACTGAATTAAAGATTTGGGTTATGAGGTACCATATATGACCATATATTGTTTAAATGGCACCATATATGATAATATCTAGTTTAACTGTCACCATATATAATTATATATTGTTTAAATGATACCATATATAATTATATATTGCTAAAATGCCACCATATATATTAAGATATAGTTCTATATATAACTATATATGCAATAAGATCAACCATGTTATGTAATATATAACTATATATGCCATATCTAATATTATGAAGTCCGATATCTAACTAGATGAAATTATATATGGCATAATATAAGGAAAATTTTTCAGAAAAAACCTCATATATAATTATATATGGATATACATAACCACATGTCTAATTATATATTGTAATATATGCCACATATGATTATATATAATTTTTTTTACTCGGGTGGTGCCATTTAAACAATATATTGTCATATATGGTGCCATTTCAACAATATATGCTCATATATGGTACCTGATGAACGACATTTTTAATACAGATGCAGATATGATAATATATGCTACCATATATAGTACCATATATTTTGATATATCGTATCATTTAAACAACCCGAGGAAAAATAGTTACCCGAGTAAAAAAAATTATATATAATCATATGTGGCATATATTACAATATATAATTAGACATGTGGTTATGTATATCCATATATAATTATATATGACGTTTTTTCCGAAAAATTTTCCTTATATTATGCCATATATAATTTCATCTAATTAGATATCGGCCTTCATAATATTAGATACGGCATATATAATTATATATTACACAACATGGTTGATCTTATTGCATATATAGTTATATATAGAACTATATCTTAATATATATGGTGGCATTTTAGCAATATATAATTATATATGGTATCATTTAAACAATATATAATTATATATGGTGACAGTTAAACTAGATATTATCATATATGGTGCCATTTAAACAATATATGGTCATATATGGTACCTCATAAACAAAATCTTTAATTCAGTTCCAGATATGATAATATATGGTACTATATATAGTGCGATATATATTTATATATGGTGTTATTTAAGCTATATATTATCATATATGGTGCCATTCAAACCATATATTATCATATATGGTATCATTTAAACCATATATTATCATGTATGGTGCAATTTCAACAATATATGCCCATATATGGTACCTCATGAACAATATTTTTAATACAGTTCCACATATGATAATATATGCTACCATATATAGTGCCATATATATTTATATATGGTGTTATTTAAGCAATATATTATCATATATGGTACCATTTAAACCATATATTATCTTATATGGTGCCATTTCAACAATATATGCTCATATATGGTACCTCATGAACAACATTTTTAATACAGTTCCAGATATGATAATATATGCTACTTTATAGTGCCATATATGTTTATATATGCTGTTATTTAAGAAATATCCCGAGTAAAAAAAATTATATATAATCATATGTGGCATATATTACAATATATAATTAGACATGTGGTTATGTATATCCATATATAATTATATGTGACGTTTTTTCCGAAAAATTTTCCTTATATTATGCCATATATAATGTCATCTAATTAGATATCGGCCTTCGTAATATTAGATATGGCATATATAATTATATATTACATAACATGGTTGATCTTATTGCATATATAGTTATATATAGAACTATATCTTAATATATATGGTGGCATTTTAGCAATATATAATTATATATGGTATCATTTAAACAATATATAATTATATATGGTGAAAGTTAAACTAGATATTATCATATATGGTGCCATTTAAACAATATATGGTCATATATGGTACCTCATAAACCAAATCTTTAATTCAGTTCCAGATATGATAATATATGGTACTATATATAGTGCGATATATATTTATATATGGTGTTATTTAAGCTATATATTATCATATATGGTGCTATTCAAACCATATATTATCATATATGGTGCCATTCAAACCATATATTATCATATATGGTACCATTTAAACCATATATTATTATATATGTTGCCATTTAAACAATATATGGCCATATATGGTAACTCATGATCAAAATTTTTAATACAGTTCCAGATATGATAATATATGATACTATATATAGTGCAATATATATTTATACATGGTGTTATTTAAGTAATATATTACTATATATGGTGCCATTTAAACCATATATTATCATATATGGTGCCATTTCAACAATATATGCTCATATATGGGACCTCATAAACAACATTTTTAATACAGTTTCAGATATAATAATATATGCTACTATATATGGTGCAATATATATTGATATATGGTATCACTTAAACAATATATTACCATATGTGGTGACATTTAAACCATACATTATGATATATGGTGCCATTTCAACAACATTTTTAATACAGTTCCAGATATGATAATATATGCTACCATATATAGTACCATATACTTTGATATATCGTATCATTTAAACAACCCGAATAAAAATAGTTACATATAGTCATATATGTGATTAAGTTATATCTGTATAAATATACAGTTTCATCCGAAGAATGGCCCGATATATTTTTATCGATTGTTTTTAAATTTTTATCTAATTGTATCAGTTTAGATCAGACATGATTAAATTATGTGTTAATCAGATGAAATTGTATCCGATTTTTGACTTGATGCAATTTTATCGGTTTATATGTAATGGTGTCAGGTTTGATCGTAATTGGTTCAATTTTATATAAATAAAATATAATTGTATCCGACATTTACCTTATACAATTGTATTAAAGTTTTAAACTGATATCAGGTCAAAATTGGGATATAAATATATAATTTTGTATACAAATATATCTATTTGGACCTAAACTGATACCATGTGATATAAACCAATAAAATTGTATCAGGTCAAAAAGCAGATACAATTTCATCTGATTAACACATAATTTAATCAGGTCAGATCTAAACTGATACAATAAGTTAAAAACTGATAAACAACTGATACAATTTTATCGGGCCACTTTTCGGATCAAATGGTACGTGGATGACTCTAAGTTATATATTACCATATAAAGCTCCATATTATTTTTTTAAATAGGGAACATACCTATATGGTGCCATTTAAACAGTATATTGTCATATAAGGTGCCATTTAAGCAATATATGGTCATAAATGGTAACTCAACTACAGTATTAACTGTATTTCAGAAGCTATTAATTGCATTTCACAAATTTTAAATGTATTTCAGAAATTATGGAATGTATTTCAGAAATTATTAATTGTATTTCAGAAATAATCAAATCTATTTCAAAACTTGTTGATTGTTTATCATAGTTAATAGAGAAAAATTTCTAAATTACATTTCATAATTTCTGAAATACAATTGATAATTTCTGAAATACAGTTTGATAATTTCGGAAATACAATTAATAATTTCTGAAACAGAATTGATAAAACTGAACTTCAATTGACTAGTTCTGAAATACAATTCATAAATCTGAAAAATAATTGATAAGTTCTGAAATACATTTGATAAAACTGAAATTCAATTGATTATTTCTGAAATACAATTAATAAATCTTAAAAACAATTAATACAATTGAAATGGTGTAGAGCGTTAAAAAGATGTAAATAAAATTATTTTATTCAAAGATTTCAATTTAATAAAAAAATAAATATATAATTTTATAAAAAAATTTATAGAAAAAAAATTTTAATTTTATAAAAAGAAATTCATTTTGTAAAAAAAATGCATATCGAACACGCGACCTTCTGAGTTTAAACCTTATTTTAACAAAATATTGTAATTTTTATAAAATCAGTGCTCTGCCAGTGTATTATTTTTTGAACAGTTGGCAATATATGTCTGGGATCTTATTTAATCCCAAATAAATGGAGATCTTACGTAGTACCAAATATAATGCGGCATCTAATTTTATCTGTCATTTTTATGGATAGTTTTAGATGTCAATCCCCAAATATATTGCTGTTTCTAATTCTATCTGCCATTTTAATACCTAAATAAATTGCTGGATCTAATTCGATCTGCAATTTATGGGAAAATTTAAGATTTTACCAAATCACTAAATATATCACTGGATTCAATTCGATCTGCAACTTATTGAAAAAGTTAAGATCTTACGCAATCCCGAAATATATTACTGGATCTAATTTCATCTGTTATTTTTTTCATAAATTTAGATCTTACGTAATCCCCAAATATAATCCTCGATCTTATTCGATCTGCCGTTTTCCAGATAAAGTTAAATACAACTTAATCCTGAAATATATAGTGACCTTCTCCGAGAAAAGTGACCTAGTGTGTGAAAATTAAGTTTTGAGAAGAACGCATTTAAAGTTTCATAACGCATTATCACTTTAAACACACCTTCAGTTGGGAGATTCGATTTGTTATGGTTAGGTGCCTCCTAATCACTCTTAAGTCCAAACCCGTTTTTTGACATACTAGGTCCCTTTTCTCGGAGAAGGTCACATATACCTAGATCTACTTTTTCGCATAAATTTAGATCCAAGTTTATGCCCATATATATTGCTGGATCTAATTCGATCTGCCATTTTTCTGATAAATTTAGATCCAAGTTTATACCCAAATATATTGCTGGATCTAATTTGATCTGCCAATGTTCGGATCAATTTATATCCAAATTTATCTCCAAATATATTGCTGGATCTAATTCGATCAGGCATTTTTCTGATAAAGTTAGATCCAAGTTTATCCCTAAATATATTACTGGATCTAATTCGATCTGTCATTTTTCGTATCAAATTAGATCTAAGTTCATCCACAAATATATAGCTGGATCTAATTCGATCTGCCATTTTTCGGATCAAATTAGGTCTTACTAAATCCCAAAATATATTGCTGGATCTAATTTGATCTGCCAATTTTCTATTCAATTTATATCCAGGTTTATCCACAAATATATTGCTGGATCTAATTGGATCTGCCATTTTTCGGATAAATTTATATCTAAGTTAATACACAAATATACTGCTGGATCTAATTCGATGTGCCATTTTTCGGATCAAATTAGATCTAAGTTTATCCCCAAATATATTGCTAGATCTAATTCGATCTGCCACTTTTTCGGATCAAATTAGATCTAAGTTTATCCACAAATATATTGCTGTATCTAATTCGATCTGCCAAAATTGAGATCAAATTAGATATAAGTTTATCCACAAATATATAGCTGGATCTAATTGGATCCGCCATTTTTCGGATCAAATTAGATCTAAAAATATCCCCAAATATATACCTGGATCCGCCAATTTTCGGATCAAAATAGATCTAGGTTTATCCCCAAAGATATCATTGGACATCCCAATTTTGAGATATAACTTGATCTTAGTTTATCCCCATATATACAATTGGATCTAATACGATATGATTGGATACACCCAATTTTGAGATCTAATTGGATCAGCTAGATATTACAGCAGATCTTAAACAATATCAAATTGGATATGATTAGATATTGCGCGGGATCAATTTTTTTACTCGGGATATTAACATATTTGGTGCCATTTAAACCATATATTGTCATATGTGGTGCCATTTCAACAATATATGCTCATATATGGTACCTGATGAACGACTTTTTTAATACAGATGCAGATATGATAATATATGCTACCATATATAGTACCATATACTTTGATATATCGTATGATTTAAACAACCCGAGGAAAAATAGTTACATATAGTCATATATGTGATTAAGTTATATCTGTATAAATATACAGTTTCATCCGAAGAATGGCCCGATATATTTTTATCAACTGTTTATCAATTTTTATCTAAATGTATCAGTTTAGATCTGACCTGATTCTATTATGTGTTAATCAGATGAAATTGTATCAGATTTTTGATCTGATACAATTTTATCGGTTTGATCGTAATTGGTTAAATTTTATATAAATAAACAAATTTTGACAATTTTTGTATTTTTTAATGCAAAAATTAAAATAATTGTTAATAAAATATAATTGTATCCGACATTTACCTTATACAATTGTATCAAAGTTTTAAACTGATATCAGGTCAAAATTGGGATATAACTATATAATTTTGTATACAAATATATCTATTTGGACCTAAACTGATACCATGTAATATAAACCAATAAAATTGTATCAGGTCAAAAATCTGATACAATTTCATCTGATTAACACATAATTTAATCAGGTCAGATCTAAACTGATGCAATTAGATAACAACTGATACAAATAAGAACTGATACAATTTTATCGGGCCATTTTTCGGATCAAATGGTATATGGATGAATCTAAGTTATATATTACCATATAAAGCTCCATATTGGTGCCATTTAAACAATATATTGTCATATATGGTGCCATCATATATGGTAACTCATCAGCAACTACAATATTAACTGTATTTCAGAAGCTATTAATTGTATTTCAGAAATTTTAAATGTATTTTAGAAATTATGGAATGTATTTCAGAAATTTATTAATTGTATTTCAGAAATAATCAAATCTATTTCAGAACTTGTTGATGGTTTATCATAGTTAATAGAGAAAAATTTCTAAATTACATTTAATAATTTCTGAAATACAATTGATAATTTCTGAAATACAGTTTGATAATTTCTGAAATACAGTTGTGAATTTCGGAAATACAATTAATAATTTCTGAAATACAATTGATAAAACTGAAATTCAATTGATTATTTCTGAAATACAATTGATAAATCTTAAAAACAATTGATACAATTGGAAATGGTGTAGAGCGTTAAAAATATGTAAATAAAATATTTTTAAAAAAAAAATCAATTTAATAAAAAAAATATAATTTTATAAAAATATTTATAGAAAATAACATTATAATTTTATAAAAAGAAGTTCTTTTGAATGGGGGGAAATGTTTTTAGTTGATCTGTTATTTTTAAGTAAATAAATGTTATTTTAGTTTGACTCAAGATCATAAATTAATATCACTTTCTGTTTAAATTATTTTCAAATCAAAGAAAGATGATACAATTTTTACAAGTAAATTACAAAGAATAAAAATGATTGAAAAAATTTCGATAAGACCAGCAAGGAGAATGCGCATTTTTATAAAAAAAAATGCATAGCCGTGAAAGGTATCGAACTCGAGACCTTCTGAGTTTAAACCTTATTTTAACAAAATATTGTAATTTTTATAAAATCAGTGCTCTTCCAGTGTATTATTTTTTGAACTATTGTCGATATCTGTCTGGGATCTTATTTAATCCCAAATAAATAGAGATCTTACGTAGTACCCAAATATAATGCGGGATCTAATTTTAGCTGTCATTTTTTTTGGATAGTTTTAGATGTCAATCTCCAAATATATTGCTGTTTCTAATTCGATCTGCAATTTATGGGTTAAATTAAGATCCTACCAAATCCCCAAATATATCACTGGATTTAATTCGATCTGCAATTTATCGGAAAAGTTAAGATCTTACGCAATCCCGAAGTATATTACTGGATCTAATTTTATCTGTAATTTTTTGGATAAATTTAAATTTACTTACTTAATCCCCAAATATATTGCTGGATCTAATTTGATCTACCAATTTTCTATTCAATTTATATCCAGGTTTATCCACAAATATATTGCTGGATCTAATTGGATCTGCCATTTTTCGGATAAATTTAGATCTAAGTTAATCCACAAATATATTGCTGGATCTAATTTGATCTCCCATTTTTCAGATCAATTTATATCTAAGTTTATCCACAAATATATTGCTGGATCTAATTCGATGTGCCATTTTTTGGATCAAATTAGATCTAAGTTTATCCCCAAATATATAGCTACATCTAATTCGATCTGCCACTTTTTCGGATCAAATTAGATATACGTTTATCCACAAATATATTGCGGGATCTAATTTGATCTGCCAAAATTGAGATCAAATTAGATCTAAGTTTATCCCCAAATATATAGCTGGATCTAATTTGATCCGCCATTTTTCGGATCAAATTAGATCTAAAAATATCCACAAATATATAGCTGGATCCGCCAATTTTCGGATCAAAATAGATCTAGGTTTATCCCCAAAGATATCACTAGATCTCCCAATTTTGAGATATAACTTGATCTTAGTTTATCCCCATATATACAATGGGATCTAATACGATATGATTGGATACACCCAATTTTGAGATCTAATTGGATCAGCTAGATATTACAGCAGATCTTAAACAATATCAAATTGGATATAATTAGATATTGCGCGAGATCAATTTTTTTTACTCGGGTACATATAGTCATATATGTGATTAAGTTATATCTGTATAAATATACAGTTTCATCCGAAGAATGGCCCGATATATTTTTATCAATTGTTTATCAATTTTTATCTAAATGTATCAGTTTAGATCTGACCTAATTAAATTATGTGTTAATCAGATGAAATTGTATCAGATTTTTGATCTGATACAATTTTATCGGTTTGATCGTAATTGGTTAAATTTTATATAAATAAAATATAATTGTATCCGACATTTACCTTATACAATTGTATCAAAGTTTTAAACTGATATCAGGTCAAAATTGGGATATAACTATATAATTTTGTATACAAATATATCTATTTGGACCTAAACTGATACCATATAATATAAACCAATAAAATTGTATCAGGTCAAAAATCTGATACAATTTCATCTGATTAACACATAATTTTATCAGGTCAGATCTAAACTGATGCAATTAGATAAGAACTGATACAATTTTATCGGGCCATTTTTCGGATCAAATGGTATATGGATAAATCTAAGTTATATATTACCATATAAAGCTCCATATTGGTGCCATTTAAACAATATATTGTCATATATGGTAACTCATCAGCAACTACAATATTAACTGTATTTCAGAAGCTATTAATTGTATTTCAGAAATTTTAAATGTATTTTAGAAATTATGGAATGTATTTCAGAAATTTATTAATTGTATTTCAGAAATAATCAAATCTATTTCAGAACTTGTTGATGGTTTATCATAGTTAATAGAGAAAAATTTCTAAATTACATTTCATAATTTCTGAAATATAATTGATAAATTCTGAAATACAGTTTGATAATTTCTGAAATACAGTTGTGAATTTCAGAAATACAATTAATAATTTCTGAAATACAATTGATAAAACTGAAATTCAATTGACTAGTTCTGAAATACAATTCATAAATCTGAAAAATAATTGATAAGTTCTGAAATACAATTGATAAAACTGAAATTCAATTGATTATTTCTGAAAAACAATTGATAAATCTTAAAAACAATTGATGCAATTGGAAATGGTGTAGAGCGTTAAAAATATGTAAATAAAATTATTTTAAAAAAAAATTCAATTTAATAAAAAAAATATAATTTTATAAAAACATTTATAGAAAATAAAATTATAATTTTATAAAAAGAAATTCTTTTGAATGGGGGAAATGTTTTTAGTTGATCTGTTATTTTTAAGTAAATGAATGTTATTTTAGTTTGACTCAAGATCATAAATTAATATCACTTTCTGTTTAAATTATTTTCAAATCAAAGAAAGATGATACAATTTTTACAAGTAAATTACAAAGAATAAAAATTATTGAAAAAATTTCGATAAGACCAGCAAGGAGAATGCGCATTTTTATAAAATAAATGCATAGCCGTGAAAGGTATCGAACTCGAGACCTTCTGAGTTTAAACCTTATTTTAACAAAATATTGTAATTTTTATAAAATCAGTGCTCTTCCAGTGTATTATTTTTTGAACTATTGTCAATATCTGTCTGGGATCTTATTTAATCCCAAACAAATGGAGATCTTACGTAGTACCCATTTTTCTGGATAGTTTTAGATGTCAATCTCCAAATATATTGCTGTTTCTAATTCGATCTGCAATTTATGGGATAAATTACGATCCTACCAAATCCCCAAATATATCACTGGATTTAATTCGATCTGCAATTTATCGGAAAAGTTAAGATCTTACGCAATCCCGAAGTATATTACTAGATCTAATTTTATCTGTAATTTTTTGGATACATTTAGATCTTACTTAATCCCCAAATATATTGCTGGATCTAATTTGATCTGCCAATTTTCTATTCAATTTATATCCAAGTTTATCCACAAATATATTGCTGGATCTAATTCGATCTGCCATTTTTCAGATAAATTTAGATCTAAGTTAATCCACAAATATATTGCTGGATCTAATTTGATCTCCCATTTTTCAGATCAATTTATATCTAAGTTTATCCACAAATATATTGCTGGATCTAATTCGATGTGCCATTTTTTGGATCAAATTAGATCTAAGTTTATCCCCAAATATATAGCTACATCTAATTCGATCTGCCACTTTTTCGGATCAAATTAGATATACGTTTATCCACAAATATATTGCGGGATCTAATTTGATCTGTCAAAATTGAGATCAAATTAGATCTAAGTTTATCCCCAAATATATAGCTGGATCTAATTGGATCCGCCATTTTTCGGATCAAATTAGATCTAAAAATATCCGCAAATATATAGCTGGATCCGCCAATTTTCGGATCAAAATAGATCTAGGTTTATCCCCAAAGATATCACTGGACCTCCCAATTTTAAGATATAACTTGATCTTAGTTTATCCCCATATATACAATGGGATCTAATACGATATGATTGGATACACCCAATTTTGAGATCTAATTGGATCAGCTAGATATTACAGCAGATCTTAAACAATATCAAATTGGATATAATTATATATTGCGCGAGATCAATTTTTTTTACTCGGGTAGTTTTAATTTTTAAAGAATTAAAACAGAAAAGAAAAATTGTCTGTTGTATGTTCTAAACTTTATTTTGGCCTTTCGCGATGTATTTGAAAGCTTTTTTTAAGCTTCTTTTTTAACACTTTGATATTTTGTTAAAAAATTTGGAAACAATTTTATTAAAAATTGGGGGTCTCTTAAAACATATGACGTGTTCCGTTGGTGCAATGTCGACTTGCTTGGAGTTGCTCCAAAGAAAGTATCTAAAGGCTTAAGGACCTCTTTCACTCGATTTTTAAAGAATTCAATAGTATTTTAGTTAGTATTTGTTATCCTAAGCTTTTCTTGCAATTTAATTTACCAAATGTTAAGAAAATAATGAAGTTTTGGGAAAAAATAAAAGAAAATTCCATATAAAAAATGTAACCGGTTAATCGACCTATTTTAACCGATTACTCGGGTCGAATAATTATTTGAGTTCTGAATTATTTGTTTCGACATTAACCGAAATAGAGGCGATTAATCGAGGAATCGGTTAATCGATTAACCGAATTGGAAACACTATTCATGGGTGGTCATTACATAAAGGATAAACTTTTCAGGCCTAGTTTGACAAAAAGGTAAAAATTTGCATCTTGGGAATGCAATGGTGTACTTAAATTCTTCTGTTTCAGCAAGATTGTCGTTACACAACTTTTGATACCACTTTTGCGAAAACCTTCATAACCCGAGTAAAAAAAATTGATCTCGCGCAATATCTAATCATATCCAATTTGATATTGTTTAAGATCTGCTGTAATATCTAGCTGATCGAATTAGATCTCAAAATTGGGTGTATCCAATCATATCGTATTAGATCCCATTGTATATATGGGGATAAACTAAGATCAAGTTATATCTCAAAATTGGGAGGTCCAATGATATCTTGGGGGATAAACCTAGATCTATTTTGATCCGAAAATTGGCGGATCCAGCTATATATTTGGGGATATTTTTAGATCTAATTTGATCCGAAAAATGGCGGATCCAATTAGATCCAGCTATATATTTGTGGATAAACTTATATCTAATTTGATCTCAATTTTGGCAGATCGAATTAGATCCAGCAATATATTTGTGTATAAACTTAGATCTAATTTGATCCGAAAAAGTGGCAGATCGAATTAGATCTAGCAATATATTTGGGGATAAACTTAGATCTAATTTGATCCGAAAAATGGCACATCGAATTAGATCCAGCAATATATTTGTGGATAAACTTAGATATAAATTGATCTGAAAAATGGCAGATCCAATTAGATTCAGCAATATATTTGTGGATAAACCTGGATATAAATTGAATAGGAAATTGGCAGATCAAATTAGATCCAGTAATATATTTAGGGATAAACTTGGATCTAACTTTATCAGAAAAATGCCTGATCGAATTAGATCCAGCAATATATTTGGGGATAAACTTGGATCTAAATTTATCAGAAAAATGGCAGATCGAATTAGATCCAGCAATATATATGGGGATAAACTTGGATCTAAATTTATACGTAAAAGTAGATCTAGGTATATGTGACCTTCTCCCAGAAAAGGGACCTAGTATGTCAAAAAACGGGTTTGGACTTAAGAGTGGATTCTGGTACCTAAAAGTGTGTAGAATAAGATGAAATGAGTTGCGACACCTAACCATTTTTCAATAAGTTGCAGATCGAATTGAATCCAGTGATATATTTACTGATTTGATAAAATCTTAATTTTTCCCATAAATTGCAGATCGAATTAGATCCACCAATTTATTTAGGTATTAAAATGTCAGATAGAATTAGAAACAGCAATATATTTGGGGATTGACATCTAAAACTATCCATAAAAATGACAGATAAAATTAGATGCCGCATTATATTTGGTACTACGTAAGATCTCCATTTATTTGGGATTAAATAAGATCCCAGACAAATATTGACAACAGTTCAAAAAATAATACACTGGCAGAGCACTGATTTTATCAAAATTACAATATTTTGTTAAAATAAGGTTTAAACTCAGAAGGTCTCGAGTTCGATATGCATTTTTTTTACAAAATGAATTTCTTTTTATAAAATTAAAATTTTTTTTCTATAAATTTTTTTTATAAAATTATATATTTATTTTTCTATTAAATTGAAATCTTTGAATAAAATAATTTTATTTACATTTTTTTAACGCTCTACACCATTTCACATGTATTAATTGTTTTTAAGATTTATTAATTTTATTTCAGAAATAATCAATTGAATTTCAGTTTTATCAATTGTATTTCAGAACTTATCAATTATTTTTCAGATTTATGAATTGTATTTCAGAACTAGTCAATTGAAGTTCAGTTTTATCAATTCTGTTTCAGAAATTATTAATTGTATTTCCGAAATTATCAAACTGTATTTCAGAAATTATCAATTGTATTTCAGAAATTATGAAATGTAATTTAGAAATTTTTCTCTATTAACTATGATAAACAATCAACAAGTTCTGAAATAGATTCGATTATTTCTGAAATACAATTATTAAATTTCTGAAATACACTCCATAATTTCTGAAATACATATAAAATTTCTGAAATACAATTAATAGCTTCTGAAATACAGTTAATATTGTAGTTGCTGATGTGTTACCATATACGACCATATATTGTTTAAATGACACCATATATGACAATATATTGTTTAAATGGCACCATATATGGTATATTTTCCCTATTAAGAAAAACAATATGGAGCTTTATATGGTAATATATAATTTAGAGTCATCCATGTACCATTTGATCCGAAAAATGGCCCGATAAAATTGTATCAGTTGTTTATCAGTTTTAAACTTATTGTATCAGTTTAGATCTGACCTGATTAAATTATGTGTTAATCAGATGAAATTGTATCTGATTTTTGACCTGATACAATTTTATTGGTTTATATCACATGGTATCAGTTTAGGTCCAGATATATTTGTATACAAAATTATATAGTTATATCCCAATTTTGACCTGATATCAGCTTAAAACTTTAATACAATTGTATAAGGTAAATGTCGGATACAATTATATTTTATTTATATAAAATTGAACCAATTACGATCAAACCTGACACCATTACATATAAACCGATAAAATTGCATCAAGTCAAAAATCGGATACAATTTCATCTGATTAACACATAATTTAATCAGGTCTGATCTAAACTGATACAATTAGATAAAAATTTATAAACAATTGATAAAAATATATCGGGCCATTCTTCGAATGGAACTGTATATTTATACAGATATAACTTAATCACATATATGACTATGTGTAACTATTTTTATTCGGGTTGTTTAAATGATACGATATATCAAAGTATATGGTACTATATATGGTAGCATATATTATCATATCTGGAACTGTATTAAAAATGTTGTTGAAATGGCACCATATATCATAATGTATGGTTTAAATGTCAGTACATATGATACCATATATCAATATATATTGCACCATATATAGTAGCATATATTATTATATCTGAAACTGTATTAAAAATGTTGTTCATGAGGTCCCATATATGAGCATATATTGTTGAAATGGCACCATATATGATAATATATAGCTTAAATAACACCATGTATAAATATATATGGCACTATATATAGTACCATATATTATCATATCTGAAACTGAATTAAAGATTTTGTTAATGAGGTACCATATATGACCATATATTGTTTAAATGGCACCATATATGATAATATCTAGTTTAACTGTCACCATATATAATTATATATTTTTTAAATGATACCATGTATAATTATATATTGCTAAAATGCCACCATATATATTAAGATATAGTTCTATATATAACTATATATGCAATAAGATCAACCATGTCATGTAATATATAATTATATATGCCATATCTAATATTATGAAGGCCGATATCTAATTAGATGAAATTATATATGGCATAATATAAGGAAAAATTTTGTGAAAAAACGTCATATATAATTATATATGGATATACATAACGACATGTCTAATTATATATTGTAATATATGCCACATATGATTATATATAATTTTTTTTACTCGGGAACCCTTTTTATGCCAAAATATATTATAATCGGCATTTTCAATCGCTGGTACACTCAAAATAATGTGTCTGTTGGCTGAACAGAAAAATTTGTTACTTTAACAAAATGTATTTTCTGTTGTTTGGCTTAAAATAAAATTTGTCGATTTCAACATATATTTTTGTTAAATTTAACAAATCTAAATATAAGTAAAAAAATTAGTAAAACTATTTTTATTTGCAATTATACTCATTGCAATTTTTTTTCGGGACCCTCGCTGGAACTGGTCCATATCATCTAAGGCTATGTAAGGATATTCCAAACGAGCAAACATATTGTCCGTTTTTCTCCATCTCGCTTATTTTTCAAGATATGGGCCATATTATGAAATAGAAAATTTTTATTAAAAATTTCTGAGGGCCGAAGGCCCTACCAAGGTTCATTTTTGGATAGAGATAAAATTTTCACGGGGCTAGCACGCAGAAAGGGGTAGCCGATATTTTCGTCAAATTTGCTCTATCTCTCTTAGTTTTCGAGATATAGGCCATTTAAAAAAATCGGGAGGGAAAGAAATAGCGCCGTCTTTAAAACTTCGGATACATTGGTGGTGCCATCTACCGGATAATAACAGAAACATGAAATTATATTTTAATATTAAATTGTATAAAATTTAACGAATACGTTCTTAAAAATTAGTTATATGTATATAATTTTAAAAATTAACACTCAAAATTAATTAAACTACTGAGGATATTTAGTCAAATTAGTCAAATCAGTTTGAAACCCGTTTGACAGATTTTTCTACTAACGTATTATTTTAAGTGCAGGAATATATTTGTTATAAGTAACAAAGATTATAAGTTTGAATAATATATATGAAGTTGTGGTGCGTTTTCGTTCAATTTCGCATTTTTAGAAAAACGAAAATCGCTATATTTTCTTAAGTAACAGCACAAAAAATCTAATTTTTATACCCTACACCACTATGTGGTCAGGGTATTATAAGTTTGTGCTGATGTTTGTAACACCAAAAAATATTGGTCGTAGACCCACCTTATAGTATACCGATCGGTTCAGAATTTTTTTTTATTTCGATTTAACGATGTCCGTCCGTCTGTCTGTCTGTCCATGCAATCTTGTGCGCACTCTACAGGTCGCAACTATTAAGATATTTTGATGAAATTTGGTACGCAGACCTATGTTGGCCCAAGGACGAACAAGTTTGATTTTGGTGAACATCGGTCCATGTTTAGACCTAGTGCCCATATAAGGGTCCTACCAAAATTATATTGTTTATACGCTGCAGGTCGCAAATATTAAGATATTTTGACGAAATTTGGTACACAGACCTATGTTAGCCCAATAACGCAGCCTATTGATTTTGGTGAACATCGGTCCATGTTTAGACCTAGTGCCCATATAAGGGTCCCACCAAACTTATACTGTTTATACGCTGCAGGTCGCAAATATTAAGATATTTTGATGAAATTTAGTACACAGACCTATATTGGCCCAATAACGCAGCCTATTGATTTTGGTGAACATCGGTCCATGTTTAGACCTAGTGCCCATATCAGGGTCCTACCAAAATTATACTGTTTATACGCTGCAGGTCGGAAATATTAAGATATTTTGATTAAATTTGGTACACTGACCTTTATTGGCCCAATAACGCAGTCTATTGATTTTGGTGAACATCGGTCCATGTTTAGAACTAGTGCCCATATAAGGGTCCCCCCAAAATTGGCTTGGTTACAAACTGCAGGTCGCAAATATTAAGATATTTTAATGAAATTTGGTGCGCTGACTCACATTATAGAAAATTTTCACACAAGCCCCATTTTAACCCATTCGAATTTCGGATCCAAACAATACACCAGACTGGTGTAGGGTATTGTATAGTCGGCATGCCCGACTTTAACCTTTTTACTCGTTTTTATTGTAATTACATCTTGGTAAGAGGAATAATTTATGCCTAAATTATTTTTATAATTTTTTTGCACTAGATTTCGAGATTCACTCTTGACCTATTTTGGCCCATATCGCCTAAAGTAGGCAACGAAAAAAAATGTTGTAGAATAACTTATTGTTACGAGTAATTTTTCGTGAGGAATACATGGTTTAAATTTCATTGAAAAAAAGCGTAGGCCGGTTAGAGGGTTAAAATTATGCATCTTTTACATAAGCTAATTCGGCCTAAATTCATTTAATGTAAATAAAAACACATTTACATTACATTTTACCCCTACGTTTCGTCAATTATTTGTTGACTTTTTCAAGGGACGCCTATTTAAAAATTATAAAATATAATAATTGCTCTTACAGTAACATGAATATTATTTTATAAACATAATTTAATTTACATTAAACATAAAAACACAACTTTCTACATAGAACATAAATTAAATTAAAAAAAAACCACAGCTTAAAAATAATAATATCACAGAAACGATAGTGGATGGCAACCCTATAACTTGCACTTATATTGTCTGTATCTTCTTATCATTAAAATTATCATTCTTCATAAAATACGACTTAAACGCTTTCTATATTAATAAAATAAATCAAAATAAAAAAATCTTACCAAAAAACTGAGGTTTTACTCACACTCACGCGTGATTCACGTGAATCACGCAAAATTCTGCTCACGTGCCCATCTCTAATTAAAACTACACTCAGATAAAAAAGTTTGTAAAAAAATTTGTAAACAGTTTCCAATCGCACTATACTATTTTTATACTGATTATTAGTACAACTTTTATTTTTAGTAATCATTTTTGCTATTTTCTTATTACAAATTACGGATTTTTTTTACTAATTTTCGCTGCTGATTTTACTCATTATTTTTTACTCATTTTTCAAAACCGAGTGCTAAATTTAGCAGAAAAATATACTAATTTAAAAATATTTTTTTTTTGATTTTTTACAGTTCTTGTTTAGTTTATATTTGTTACTATTGATATATTCTTAGTTTAGAAATAACAACCAGAAAATTTTATTGCATCTCCAATGCATAAAACGGCAATAACTGAAGAACCGTTTGCAATTTTGACTCCAAATTTCAAGTACGATGAAGTAATTATACGCTTGTTAAAATCGAAAGAAAAAAATATTTTTTTTTAGATTTTACAGTTTTTTTATTTTTTAGTACAATTTTTTACTAATTTCAGCAGATTGATTTTAAATTACAGTTTACAGAAATTTACTGAAATTTAGTAGCTGCAACTAATTATTTATACTAATTTCATTGTACCAAAATTATGATATTTAGTAAGTTTTTTAACTGATTTTAGCAAATCGATTTTGAATTGCATTTTACATAAATTTTACTAAAATTTAGTAGCGGCTACTAATTTTATTGTACTACAGATAAGCAGACATGTGTTGCTAAAATTAGCAAAAAATACCGCTGGCCTCAAAACAGTTAAATTTCCCGTAATAACAGCAACATTTTCAGTAGCCATTACAGACTTTTTTGGTTGAGTGTATAGAGGAATTACTAAGGAGTGATACTCAGAACAATAATATTTCCGATTGTTCGAAAGAAAATAAGAAAACTTTTTTCGGCATTTTTGACTTGAATTCACACTACAATATTTCGCTTTGAAAAAACATCAGAATACCTTTACAATTTTTTTTTCAAATTAAAAAATGATAAACAAACTTTTAATTTAAGAGTAAAATCTATGTATTCGTAAATTTTTTAAAAGATTTAAACGTTTTCGAACTGTTAAAACTTGTACAGATAATTGAACTCGTTTTTGCCGCCTTTCTTTGATTTTGAAAACGTCAGTGTTGTTATTGTTCTGTTTTACATCGCACAGTGGTGTAAAACAAAAAAGTGGTAATAAGTATGGAACTTCTAAAGTGCTGAATGAATTTGTCTCAAATGATTTTATAGGAGGAGTGGAGTTTTCAAGATCAGGTCTTACTAAGTCTGTAGCTGAACCCGGGACGCCGCTACAGGGGGTGTGAAAAATTTTGTGCGGATTGTAACTTTCTTAAATACTGACCGATTTCAAAGATTTTTAATTTTTTGCCTCGACTCTTTTTGGTTTTTTGCTTCTAACTTTTTTAATACATGTTCGATTTTAATTTAAAGCACACCATTAAATTTTTGATAAAATTCTAAGTAAACATAAAGAAAAAGGCTTTGAAATATCTTCTTTTTTTTCTGTTCCAGGTTGTAGAATAGCTACTTTTCCTCTACAACCCCTTCTATTGTCAATTGTAATACCGATGATTTTTGTTTGAAATTGTTCCAAAAGCAACACTTCTATAGCTCGCAAATGGATTCGGTTGCCCTAGAATCAGTTCTGGAACTAGTTCTAGTAATGATTCTACGTCAGTCGTACCTTCCATCTGAGATCCATGGAACTGGTTCCGGAACCATTTCCATGGATTCGGTTGCAGTGGAACCAATTGCAGAATTGGTGTGGTTGGCAACCGATTGCAAAAAAATTTTCCTGGGCCGTTAAATCGTAAAAAAGGTCTGAATTCAAAACTTTGAATTTTAACCAAAAATCGCTAATTTTTCTAAAAAAAAAAGTATATCTTCATTATGTTAAAATTTATAAAAATTTTTATTGGAAATGTTAATTTTGTGTTTTTACATTATAAAAGGCCATCCTTTAAGGATGTGTTTAACGCTAATTTTTTTTGACATTTACCCTACATTTCACAGTGGTCGAGTTTATGGGCCTATAAAAAACTTTGCGCAGGGTATGTTAAAAATCCATGAATTACATTTTATAATGGTATAGAAAATTTTTTTCCCCAAATTTAAGTTTTTTCTACTAATTTTGCCCTAGCGGCCACATTTACAGCCAGAATGTCTAAATTTGAAGCAAGAGCAATGCTGACCATCTTATAAAATGTAGTTCATGGATTGTTAAAATTGATGAATTTCGAGCACCGCCTAATGTAGGGTACTTGACCAAAATTACATTAAACACCTAAATTGCATCACCATGTAAGAAAATAAACAAAATTCACATTTCCAACAAAATTTTTTATGAATTTAAAAATAATGAAGATACCTTTTTTTTGAAAAATTAACGAATTTTTGGTTAAAATTTAAAGTTTTGAATTCAGACCTTTTTCACCACTTAACGGAATAATATATTTTAAAGAGTCGAGGCAAAAAAATTAAAAATTATATTTTCGAAGTGAAATATCTTTTAAACTATAACGGTGGGTCTCATACTGCAGGTTTAAACTTAGGTTAATAGTTAACCCAAAAATTTGTTGTTGTTTTGTGTATATTTATTTGACATTTTATTTTGTTTTTAGTTAAGTTAAAGTTAAACCTACAGTATGAGACCCACCGTAAGAGATACAAAAACAATAATAATAAAAACTACAAGCCGAACAAAATTTTCATACCCTTTTTGCGCCCTGTAGCTCCGCCCCTGGTTCAGATACAGACTTAATAAGACATGATTCTGAAAACTTCACTCCTCCTCTACAATCATTTCAATTTTCAGAGAAATAATATCAATACTTTAGAAGTTCAATATTTATTACCACCTTTTCTTATCTTACACCATCTTGCATCCAGCTAAAAGGAGACTATGTTGGGAAATAAAGAAATTTTTTCCCCAATTTGTTGTTGTTTCTTTGTTAGGTCGGGTAGTTCTGGGATCACCCTCGTACATTTCACCTGATTTTTGCTACATTAATTTAGATTCCCTTCCCGTAATTTGATCCGTTAATCGCATTGTGGTGTAGGGTTTCATATAGTCGGCATGCCTGACTTCAAGTTTTTACTTGTTTTAACATACTATAGTAATAGTGAATTTAAACTGAGCAAAAACTACCTAGTTGTTGTACAAAACTAGTTTTTGCTTGTGTTTTATATATGCGTTTTGGCAAAAGTACACTTTATGGGGCACCCCTCAAAAAAAAAAAATATGACCCCCTCTGGAATTAAAAAATAAAATTTTTTTCTATATGGTGTTAAGGGGCCGGGACCCCGGGACCCGCCAGGCCCGAAAAACGGAAACACACCCAAAATTGTAAGTGCTCAAATTAAAGGAAATTTTCTCCCGATTTCAAAAATACATTTTGTTTTAAGATCCGGAAAACAGAATTCGGGCTAGGTGCATTTTTGTCAATTTAGGTGTTAAAAAATGCTATGTACGTAAACTTTTTGGTGATAAAAGTTTGGGATTTTTTTAGGAAAAAGTGGAAATTTTATGAATTTTAGGGGGTCTTTTGTATATTATGGGACACAGCGTCGCAGGCGGAAAATTTTAATTTTTGGTACATAGCGTACATAAGTTGGTAAAGTTTGGTAAAAGATGGTGTTTTTTTTTTATAAAAAATTTAAATTTATTGAATGTTTGGGGTTTATTGTGTATTGTGGGACACAGCGCCGCAGATGAAAAATTTTTAGAAAAAATCACGCGATTTTTTCAAAAAATTTTAGATTTTTTGGTACATATGTAGCGTACATAAGCTTTATTTTGGTAAAAGTTGGTGTTTTTTTTTTTTGGAAAAAATTAAAATTTTATGAATGTTTGGCGGTTTTTTGTGTGTATAAATCGCGCGATTTTTCATTTTTTGGTACGTTGCGGTCATGCTTGAATTCTTAAGAAAATTTCCGTTTATTTGAGTACCCATACTTTATAATAAGTACATTAAGTGGCTATTTTAGACTACCGGGGGGACTTAAATGGATCTAGTTGCAGCCACACTTTATGGATCATGAAACCAAATGTATTTCTGAAATCGGGAGAAAATTTCCTTTAATTTGTTTTCTTTTTTCTTTATAATTTTTTTTGTTTTGAGGGGTGCCCCTTAAAGTGTACTTCAGCCTGCGTTTTGACAATTAAAAACTAACAAGAGCCATAAACCAGGTAGTTTTTCCTCAGTATAAGTGCCGTATAAAACTAATTTAAGACGAACTCTAAGGGACCAGACAAATTGGTTCATTGTAATTATTCTTGTATTAACCGAGTAAAATTTTTTAAATATAATATTCACAAAATATTTGAAATTTCTAAATAGAAAATTAAAAAAAAAATTGTGCAATCCCCATTTTGAAAATTGTTTGCGACAGATTTAAGGAGAAATTTATATGTGTTTTGTTAAGAATTTGTCAAAATAGTAACAAAAAATAAGTTCGTATTAAAATTGGAAAATTATATGATATGTTATATATAGACAATCTGATATTAATATAAACATATAAACAATTAGTACAATTTAATGGAAAATCACTAATGAAGCCTGTCCATACAAAATGGCCAAAACTTGATCCAGGTGCCTATCCTTACTTGTGACTCATTGAGACCGTCATAAGACTATTTTTAAGACTGAGAGTCATAACTTTTCCTACACTCACAATATTTTATCCTTAAAAACAACCTAAAATACATATTAAATTAATTGAAAACACAATTAAAAAAAGGACTACTGATTTTTTTTTTCATTATATTCAAACCATTTTGCTATCTATTTTCAAACATTGTTTAAACACTCCATAAAAGAAATAAAAATAATTGAAAAGTCTGTTAAAACAATTTTAAATTTTTAACAATTTTTTAACGTTAGAAAAGAACGATTATTTAGTTTGTTTTTTCATATTTGAAACACAACACACATTCATATTTTTATTGGCTATGTTTGTGTGAATGAGTAAAGAATTTCTTGTAATTTGAATTCAAATAATTTTGTATACCTAGGTAAAAATCTGCATACATGGATCCATACAGGTTGAATGTATGTTCGTCAATGCTCATAAATATGTATTAATGACCATACATGTATACACAAATCTCCATACATGCATCATATAAGTGTCTGCAAGGGTATCTTCAGGAGAGGCTAAGCCCAATACGGTCTTGATTATGGTATTTCTGGAACGACTATTGTGGATTGTTGCACCCTGGGCCGACAGCTGTGGCATTCTATAACCTCGGCAAGTGGAAGTGAAATTCCACCAAAATGGCTTATGGGCTAATGTCTCAGCTGACTCCGTTCCGTTAAAACGTAGCGAGTCTAAAAGTGCGCTCGAAGTTCCGTCATCATTGAGTTGGTGGTGCAGGCTCGGATGAGATTTCCCGACTAACATGGACTTGGCTCTGGAATGGGGTCTCATAAGGATCTCATCCCTGCATGCATAGATAACCATGGGGCCTAGACGTGACTGCACATTGAACGGAGAATAACATAATCGTGACAAGGAGAAGGAGATGGAAGAAATAAACGGCGCGGGTTTAGATAACCCTTTCAGGGGGAAATCGGTGATTATGAGATCACGACCTACAATAGCGGCTAGTTGACCACTGGATGAAATTGTGAAACGGTAGGAATTTTGAGAGACTGTGGACGAAAATAGAAGAGCTGGTAGCTTTTCTTAACCCCAACACTGGTGCAGCTGGGAACTCCAAAGCGGAAAAGGGATCCCACAACCCTGAGCCCAAAGGGAGTGTGTCAAAGAGGAAAAATAAAACCAGCCCAAAGAAAACGGATACTAAGGATGTTCAGGAGATCAACAACCCAGTTGGCACAGCTTTGACAATTACGGGTGCCGACCGATCGACCGACGGCAAAAGCGACGAAGGTGTAACTTGCGGAGTTGGGTGAATGACACCAACTGTATATATCTCTATATATAAAAGAATAACGTGACTGACTGACTGACTGACTCAACATCGCCCAGCCCAAACCGCTGAAGCTAGGAAGTTGAAATTTGGTATGTAGGTTCCTCTTTCGGGGTAGACGTCCACTAAGACGGGATTTTTGGAAATTCCTACCGGAACGGGCAAAAAGGGGGAAAGTGTCCCCCTTGACGGCCTGCCAAAACCCCTTTGGCTAGAAAGCTGAAATTTAAGATATGTGTTCCTTGGAGTAGGGGCTAACTTTTCTGGAAAGTACTTTCTAGAATTTTGGACAGGGACGTTGTAAAAATGGGGGGAAAAGGCCCCCCTTGACGGCCTGCCCAAACCGCTGGAGGTAGGAAGTTGAAATTTGGTATAAAAGTTCCTCCACTATCGTAGACATCCGCCAAGACGGGAGTTTTGGAAATTTTTACAGGGACGGGCAAAAAGGGGAAAAAGTCTCCCCCTTGAGGGCCTGCTCAAACTGCTGGAGCTATGAAGTTGAAATTTGGTATGTAGATTCCTCGACCGGTGTAGACGTCCGTTGAGACGGCATTTTTGGAAATTCTTATCGGGAGGGGCAAAAAGGGGACAAAAAAAGTACCTTTTTCCAAAAAAGTACCTTTTCCCAAAAAAAGTACCTTTTCCCAAAAAAAGTACCATTTTCCCAAAAAAGTACCTTTTTCAAAAAAAAGTACCTTTTTCCAAAAAAAGTACCTTTTTCCAAAAAAAGTACCTTTTTCCAAAAAAAGTGCCTCTTTCCAAAAAAAGTACCTTTTTCCAAAAAAGTACCTTTTTCCGAAAAAAGTACCTTTTTCCAAAAAAAAAAGTACCTTATTCCAAAAAAAGTACCTCTTTCCAAAAAAAGTACCTTTTTCCAAAAAAAGTACCTTTTTCCAAAAAAAATTCCTTTTTCCAAAAAAAGTACCTTTTTCCAAATAAAGTACCTTTTTCCAAAAAAAGTACCTTTATCCAAAAAAAGTACCTTTTTCCAAAAAAAGTACCTTTTTCCAAAAAAAGTACCTTTTTCCAAAAAAAGTACCTTTTTCCAAAAAAAAATCCTTTTTCCAAAAAATGTAACTTTTTCCAAAAAAAGTACCTTTTTTAAAAAAGTACCTTTTTCCAAAAAATGTACCTTTTTCTAAAAAAATGTACCTTTTTAAAAAAAAGTACCGTTTCCCAAAAAACATACCTTTTTCCAAAAAAAGTACCTTTATCCAAAAAAAGTACCTTTTTCCAAAAAAAGTACCTTTTTCCAAAAAAAGTGCCTCTTTCCAAAAAAAGTACCTTTTTCCAAAAAAAGTACCTTTTTCCGAAAAAAGTACCTTTTTCCAAAAAAAAGTACCTTTTTCCAAAAAAAGTACCTTATTTCAAAAAAAGTACCTTTTTCCAAAAAAAGTACCTTTTTCCAAAAAAAGTACCTTTTTCCAAAAAAAGTACCTTTTTCAAAAAAAGTACCTTTTTCCAAAAAAAGTACCTTTTTCCAAAAAAAAGTACCTTTTTCCAAAAAAAGTACCTTTTTCCAAAAAAAGTACCTTTTTCCAAAAAAAGTATCTTTTTCCAAAAAAAGTACCTTTTTCCAAAAAAAAATCCTTTTTCCAAAAAATGTAACTTTTTCCAAAAAAAGTACCTTTTTTAAAAAAGTACCTTTTTCCAAAAAATGTACCTTTTTCTAAAAAAATGTACCTTTTTAAAAAAAAGTACCGTTTCCCAAAAAACATACATTTTTCCAAAAAAATAACTTTTTCAAAAAAAGTAAATTTTCCAAAAAAAGTACCTTTTCCCAAAAAAAGTACCTTTTTCTAAAAAAATGTTCCTTTTCCCAAAAAACATACATTTTTTCAAAAAAATACCTTTTTAAAAAAAAAGTGCCTTTTCTAAAAAAAAGTACCTTTTCCCCAAAAAAAAAGTACCAAAAGAAGTACCTTTTCCAAAAAAGTACCTTTTTCCAAAAAACATACATTTTTCCAAAAAAAAACACCTTTTTAAAAAAAAATACCTTTTCCAAAAAAAGTACAAATAAAGTACTTTGTAAAAACAAAGTATCTTTTTCCAAAAAATTTCGTTTTTCCAAAAAGTACCATTTAAAATAGTATATAATTTCAAAAAAACTACTTTTTTTCCTCCCCCCACGGATATCTCCACTAAAACAAGGTTTCTTGATATTCGGCATAGACGTGCGCTAAGACGGGATTTTTGGAAATTCCAACCGGAACGGGCAAAAAGGGGAAAAGTCTCCCCATAAACAGTCTCACAAATTGGAAAAGTGCCTGCCCAAACCACTGGAGGTAAGAAGTTGAAATTTGGTATAAAGGTTCCTCCACTGTAGTAGACATCGACTAAGTTTGTATTTTTGGAATTCCCTACAGGATATCCCAAAAGGAAACTCGGTATGTGAGTTCCTCCTTCTGTGTAGGCGTCCGTTTAGACGGAATTTTTGAAATTCCTATCGGGAGGGGAAATAAGGTAAAAGTCTCCTCCTCACGGCTTGCCCAATCCCTTTTGGCCAACCTAAAATTTTAAATATGTATTCCTTGGAGTAGGACTAACTCAACGGCAACGTAATTTTTCTATTTTGGAACAGGAACATAGTAAAAATGGTGGTTGAAAGGGAAAAATGTCCCCACTAACGGCCTGCCCAAACCGCTTAGGCAATGCAGTTGAAATTTGGTATGAATGTTCCTCATCCATCGCAGATAGCCGCGAAGATGGAATTTTTGTAAATTCCTAAAGGGAGGGGCAAAAAGAAGAAAATCCTCACCTTGGGGGCCGGTAAAAACCCCTTCGGCTAGAAACCTGAAGCTTAAAATGTGGGTCCCTGGAGTGAGGGCTAACTTATTAGAAAGATACTTTTTTGAATTTTGGACAGGGTCGTTATAAAATGGGGGCTCAAAAAGGGAAAGTTGCCCCTTAACGACCTGTCCAAACTGCTGCAACTAGGAAGCCGAAATTCGGTACTTAAGTTCCTCTCAGCCTGCTCAAACTGCTGGAACTAGGAATCTGGAATTCCCTGTCGATGGATTTTCGGAAATTCCTACCGAGAGGGGCACAAATAGTAAAAGTTGGCTAGAAACCTGAAATGTAAAACATATGTTACTTGGAGTATGTGCTCACTTACCGAGAAGGTGCTTTTTGGACAGGGAAATTTGGTATTAAAGTTCCTCCTCTATTGTAGACATCCGCTAAGATGAGATTTTTGGAAATTTCTACAGGTAGGGTCAAAAACAGGAAAAGTCTCCCCCTTAACGGCCTGGCCAAACTGCTGGAACAAGGGATCTTAAATTCGGTATTTGGGTTCCTTCTCCAACGTTGACGTCCCCTAAGATGGTATTTTTGTAAATTCATACCGGGAGAGGTAAAAAGGGAAAAAACTTCCCCCTTGACGGCCAGGCCAAACTGCTGGATATAGAGACCTAAAATTATGTATGTAGTAGGTTCCTCCTCCAACGCTGACGTCCTCTAAGACGGAATTTTTGGAAATTCCTACCGGGAGGGGTAAAAACGGAATAATTCTCCCCCTTGATGGCCTAACCGAACCCTTCGGCTAGAAATCTGTAATATATAATATGTTTTCCTTGTAGTATGGGCTAACTTATCGACAAGGCATTTCTAGGACTTTGGACAGGAACGTGGTAAAAATGGTGGTTCTAAAGGGGAAAATTGCCCCCCCCCCTTAACGTCTGCGTCTTTAGCTAGAAACCTAAAACTTAAAGAACAAGTGTATATGAAACACTAAAATTAAGAAACTAAATAGGAAACGAGTGGGATTGAAACACTACACAAGTGGAATGAAATGGATATAAACGTTGAACGAGTGGAATTGAAATTATAGACATTGCAAATGGATTGGAAGAGGGAATTACCTGTTCAAACACTATCAACGGAATATGAAACTTATGTAGCATTGAAACATACTCTCCAAAAAGTTAAACAAATTTTCTGAAAGAGAAAAAACCTTAGAAAAGGAATGGAACTTATATATTCCGATATTTAAACTTCATGTAACGAAGCACCGGTGGAAGAAACCGACGCAGTAAATTTTCCAACTGAATTTGTGAATTTACTTGAATTGCCAGGTCTACCTTTACATAAACTGGAATTAAAAAAAAAAACTTTAAGACACGCTAACAACGTAGCTTTGCCCGCTATTTTTAATATTATAAAATGCTTTTCAACCCTGCTTTACGTTATTTATTTTCATTCAAAACACAAATGAACAAAACTACTTACGGGTCTATCTACCTAAGTTCGCACTTTACCAAATTATCTTGACATACACACGTATATTGCAAATTATTATGGATTCATTACTAACAATCCACTCTCATGAGCAAAAGTGATCAAATATTTATTTATTTTAAACCCATTGTTGTGCAGAATTATTTATTTGTGGTGGCTGGGTGAAGGCTTTAAATAAAAAAACGAATTTAATAAAAATTGTGGGGGGCGCCCTCCCCCCCTTAACCTTTAAGGCACGCTAACAACGTAGCGGGCTGCGCCCGCTAGTGTGTATATATAGCTGTTATATTCCCCCGAGATATGAAATTGATTACTTCAAGGCCATTATCGAAAGCTTAGCATTGGACGCATTGGAAGAACCCCATTGCTGAAAGCTGCAGATTTTAATGTCTGGGCTACTGAGTGGGGCAGTTTGAGAACAAATAGAAGAGGGAGAATTCTATTGGAATCATTCCCTGCGCTTCACTTGGTGCTGATGAACTCTGGAAGTGAGCAAACTTTTTACAGCAATGGGGAAGTTCTGTAATAGATGTTGCGTTTGCCAGTGCTGACATACCTGACAGGTATACACACAGTGATCATAGTGATATCATCATGGAGATAGGTGACACGATAACGACGTCGACAAACATCAAACCCAACACATTCGACGGGGAAGTATTTAGTCTACATATTGAGAATATGCATCTGAGCGGCTCGCCAGAGGATATGGCGCAACAGTTAATTTAAGAAATTACATATGCGTGCAATGCTTCCATGGTAAAGAGGAAAAATGGAATGCATAAACCTCCTGCGTACTGGTGGAATGATGAAATTGCTCAACTACGAAGGGAATGTATACGAGCTAGGCGAAAATTTGTACGGACACGTGGTAGACAGGAGAATGACCTACATCATCAGGTGCTAAAGTCCAAAAATAAGGCCCTAAAATTGGCAATTCGTCGAAGTAAAAGAACATGTTTCTTGGATACTTGTGACGAAGTTGAGAATGATTCATTTGGAATGGCATATAAACTTGTGACGAAGAAACTTAAGTGTCTAAATACATCACCAAGGGAGTCCATTATACTCGATGGAATAGTGAAACACTTCTTCCCACAACAGAATGTAACAACTTGGGACAACTGCATTACAGGGGAAGAATATTGTTTTTCAGCATCTAAGATAATGCAAGCGGTATCCAGATTCCAGGATAGCAAGGCCCCATGAATTGGTGGCATCCCAAATAGCGTACTCAAGGAGGTTGTCAAGCATCGCCCGGAATAACTACTGCGTTTGATTAACAACTGTCTACAGAATGGAACTTTTCCATCAATATGGAAAGGGCAGAAACTTGTGTTACTACCTAACGATAAAAAACCTCTAGATGACCCGTCTTCCTATCGTCCAATCTGCATGATAGATACTTGCGGGAAATTAGTGGAGAGTGTTATCTGTAGGAGACTAGAGGCAGCAGGAGGCTTGTCTGAAACCCAATATGGGTTCAGAAAAGGTAGATCAACGATGGATGCGATTAACGTGGTGATTGACACAGCAAAAAGTGCAATTGAGGGCAAGCGGTGGAAGAATGGTTCCAAGAAATATTGCGTAATCGTTATAATAGATGTGAAGAATGCTTTTAATTCAGCTAACTGGGAGAATATTGTTACTGCTTTAAACCGCCTGAACATACCGCGGTATCTAGAGGCTATGATTAAGGATTATTTCCGTAATAGAGTCCTCATATACGATATTGATGAAGGAATGAGGGAATGCAGGATAACAGGTGGAGTGCCACAAGGTTCTGTTTTGGGACCACTGTTATGGAATGTTATGTATGTTGAAGTATTAAGATTGAATCTTCCAGAGGATGTAAAAATTGTTGGCTTCGCTGATGACATAGCTCTTGTAGTTATCGCTAAGTAGATAGATGAGGCAGTTACTGTGTGTGATAGTAGTATCCAAGTGGTTAGATCATGGTTAAGCTCAATGGGACTGGCACTAGCTGAGCATAAGACTGTGGCTGTATTGATCAGCAGCCGCAAGGCTAAGGAGTATCGGAAATACCTGGATGTGATGATAGATAACCGACTATCGTTCAGGAACCACCTTGAACTACCTAGAGGTCCTAAGTATCTGAGGAGGAAGATTTTGCCAGGTGTTGTGAGGAATGTTATCCTATATGCCGCGCCAATATGGACGGAATCCACAAACTTTGGGACTTACAGGCACGAGGTTGGCAGCGTCTATAGACTGGCAGCTCTTCGAGTATGCTGTGCATATATAACAGTTTCGGATGAGGCAGCATTTGTTATTGCGGGTATGATATCGACTGACCTGTTAGCTAGGGAATCTGAGTTTATATGGACCTCAAGGGGTGCGTTGGATGATTTGGATATCCGTGATACCGCTAGGGCGGATAGTATTGCCAAATGGCAGGCACGGTGGATGGCATCTACGAAGGGCAAGTGGTCGCATTATTTGATACCTGACGTAAGTGTTTGGTTCCGTAGGGAACATGGTAGTGTGGGGTACTACCTGACGCAATTTTTGAGCGCACATAGTTGTTTTAGATCATATTTGTACCGTTGTGGACATGAGAACTCCCCGTTTGGTCCGTATTATGATGGTGAAGTTGAGGAGGATGCCGGACACGTTTTTTTTTTCTCTGTCCACGATTTGATTTGGGGAGGACGCGCTTAGAGCAGTCTGTAGCGAGTCGCTTTTCATATATGTACATTAACGAAATTTGAGGTAATATCTACATGTGTGTACTTGTATGAATATAAATGAACACGCATGAACATCCATGATCATACATGTAGATATTACCTGAAATTTCGTTAATGCACATATATGATACATGTATGGAGATTTATGTATCTACCATGTATGGTCATAAATACATATTTATGAGCATGCACGAACATCCATTCAACCTGTATGGACCCATATATGTCAATTTTTAGCTGGGTATAAACAAACTATTTTAACAAGAAAGAAAACCGAAAATATTTGAATTTTTTGTTTTAAAACAGAAAACAACTAAATTCATTAATTTATTTTTTCTAAAAATAGAAAACTAAAAATAGAAGATTTGATTGAAAATATCAACTCCTACAGACGATACGTATTTTTGTGTAGTTTTTTTTTTATTGACTTATACAAAAAGTTAAACAATATGTTTCCATGTATTTTAAGTGATTTTTCAATTGAAAACAAACTTTACCTATTACTTTTCCAATAAACCTTAATCGGTCTAAATTTTTTTCAAGTTTTCAAACAAAGATTAGAATAAATATAATTTATTGTGTCTTTGCAACAACAAATTCATGGGGAATACAGTCACGACTAAGAGTCATAGACTTTTCGTAGAAATAGGCACGCTAGTCTGCTTTAAAAATTAATATGCTTCTAATTTTTAGAGAAAAATGTTAACCTCACACCTACTAAAATATATATGAAATTTTGTTTGTCATAAACAGTTCATATTAACCAAAAATTAGTCTTATCCGAGTTTGTCTTAAACAAGTTTTACTGTATATTACAACAGCATGAAATTTTAGGTGTACCGATATAGGAAAATTTGAATTGGTTGGTAGTATAGAAAGAACATGTATACACTCGGAATGGACTGGAACAAAACCCCAATGCTTTGGTTTAAATCAGGAAAATGATTATGCCAGTAAGTTGCGATTATGTAAATTACATGTATGTATACATTTTTGCTAAACATAATTTCAGTGGAAAAGGCTCCTACAATATTATTTCGCCGTCAAAATGGACCCATTGCTCAGAGTAACGATGGAAAGTTAATTGTGTACCCTGGCACAACACTACATATGGAATGTTTGTGGATGAGACGATTTGGTAATCCAAAATGGTCCGTTAGCCACGACTATAAGTAAGTAATAACTAGGGCTTGAGTTTTCATGTAAACACATGCTTGTTGCCGTAAACCAAATATCTTTGCGAATTAACAAATTTGCTATAAATGAATATTTTTATGCATATTTTTGTATATTTTAATGCATATAATTCTCATAATTTTCTAAAACTGAATTTAAATATATTTTGTGTTTTTCTTTGTTGTTGTCTTTACCTAGTGTCTACAAATGAAATAAAATTTTTAATAAAATTTGAAAATAACCCACAAAGCAACAACAACGAAAATAATTTTGCTGTTGCACTTGAAATTAGTTGATGCCGTGAATAAAATTTACGCATTAAAAGGAAAAGTAAGTGAGACAGAAAAGTAAAACTCGAAAAGTTTAACAAAAAAACGATGGCTCTAAAAAAAATATACAAATATATAGTATTTTTAGTTTAAGTTCTGGCAAAGAAAAAGAAATCAAAAATGAATATTCCACAAAGGAATTAGCAGCTTTAAAATATGCACAAATAACTTCCGTGGAAGTGAAACTATCATTTTCAATGCATAAAAACTTTTTAAATCCAAATCGTCAAGTTTTTCTTTTGAAAATTAAAAAAAACTTGTTTATTTACATAAATAAAGCTTTAAATTAAGTTTTATACAAACGTTTTATCTATACCCTACGGTAAATTTTAACAAACTGTCACCGAACTGGCCCCTTTATATGAAATAGAGTGGTCACTTTTACATGGCGTTGTCATAGGAGGGGGATATTGACCCCTTGTGACATGTCACAAGACAAATCCCAGGACAGGTCCCTGAACTTTGTTTTTTATGAGAGTTCAGTAACCTGTCCTAGAATTTGACTTGTGACATGTCACAAGGGGTCAATTTCCCCCTCCTATGACAACGCCATGTAAAAGTGACCACTCTATTTCATATAAAGGGGCCAGTTCGGTGACAGTTTTTTAAAATTTCCCGTAGGGTATTTATAAGTTAATGAGACTGAATTGTTTTTGTTATGTGTTTTAAGTTTTTTGCTATTAATAAATCACATAGTAAATGCATATTTTTTTTAAATTTTTAAAAGATATTTTTTGTACATAAAATGCGATTTTAAATGCATGAAAATCCGAGCCCTAGTAATAACCAATCAATTTTTATGCGACTTCAATTTAAAATTTTATTTCAGAAACTATTCTGAAGGATGGGTCACAGAAGAAGGTCGTGATGCCACACTGGAATATCGCTTTACTATAGCCGATGCTCAAACTGACGATTCAGGAACGTATTCGTGTGAAACTCCTGCTAGACATAAACATTCAGTGGAAGTGGAGGTTAAAAGTATTAACTGTCCAGAAATTCCAACAAGACGTGGCTTAATCGTCAGCACAAACGAGACGAAACTCAGTACTAGAGTTTTGCTGTCGTGTTCAAATGGCAATTCGCTGATCGGATCATCTGAGCTATTTTGTCTTCCCAGTGGCAATTGGAGTGCTCCACTGCCAGTATGCGAAAGTGTAGAATGCGGCGATATACCATTACCAAACAACATCAGTTCGCCTCGTGTGTCGGTGTTATCACGCGAAGTTGGCGGGCGTGCAGCATTTTCTTGTGCTTCTGGTTATGGCTTACGAGGTCCATCGGAAGCAATATGTATGCCTTCAGGCGAATGGGCAACACCATTCCCCACCTGCGTCGAGGTCCAATGCGATAATCCAGGTGCACCACAAAACGGTTACGCTCAAGGCCAACCGCCATATCGAGCCGGTGACGTTGTTCAGTTCAATTGTAATCCAGAGTACATGATGCAAGGCCAGCCAATTATTGCTTGTCAAGATAATGGCCGATGGTCAGGTGGCCTTCCTAAATGTGTACAGGCCTGCTCCTATCCAGGTACAGCGATCAGTGGACATATGTCCTCGGTGCAATTTTATTATGCTATTGGTGAGAGTATAACATTTACATGTGATGCAGGACTCGATTTGCGAGGCCCCAAAATGGTAAAATGTCTTAAGAATGGGAAATGGTCAGGAGCCATTCCACAATGTGTATCAACTGATTAAAAACCCGATTTGTCCATTAATATACATATAATTTTAATATTTATCTTTATAATATTATTGTTTTAAATACAGATAAAAGACGATTAAAAATTATTCAATCAATTCGATTAAACCGTAGGGTAGGGTTAAGTGGCAAAGTTTTTAGGCCGCCTTAAAAAAAATAATTAAGAATATTTTAAGCAAATTTCTTAATGGTCTATCTCATTCAGATGATGTTCCAGAAAACAAATAACTGAGGTAAGTAGTAGTTACAACGTGATTTCCCAACTTTGTTGAAAATTACATTTTATTTCATCTTAAGTTATTGTTTAAGGGCCAGTTTTATAGTCAGAACTACCCGAGTAAAAAAAATTATATTTAATCATATGTGGCATATATTAAAATATATAATTAGACATGTCGTTATGTATATCCATATATAATTATATATGACGTTTTTTTCCAAAATTTTTCCTTATATTCCCAAGTAAAAAAATGATATGGAGCCATATGAAGTTATATTTAATTATATATAATCTTTTATGTAATTAGATATAATTATATCCGAAAAATGAGAACGTCTTATTGTATCATATTGTATCGAATTATATACAATTGTATACAATTTGGTACAATTTGATACAATTTTATGCAATTAGATACAATTGTATCCGAATTTTGTCTTCATCCAATTACATCAAATTATATCTTTTTGTATAAAATTATATAAAATGTTATAAAAGTGGACATAGTTTGATACAATTATATCTAAATATTCCACCATTCATCCTAAAACACATTGACACGGTGCAAAAATATAATTTAAATAATATACATTTAAATTTAAATTTAACGGTTCCTTGTAATTCAAAAATCTGTGGTTATCATACACAGAGTTGAATAGAATCAGCTGAGATATCTTAAGAATTAAGGTTCAAAGCAAAGCAAAGTAGAGTAATAATAACAAAGGATAAAAATAGCACTGTTAAATTTCGTTGATGTTAGTCTAAGATGAGTTGTTGATTCGAAATGCGATTTTCTTTCAGCGGTCACATAAGTAGACAAACATTAAAAATATTAGCCTACACAAGACGAATACACTGATGATGGCTTTGTAGCGAAAGCCGAAAATACGTATTCTGTATTGCTGGTCTTATCGAATTATTTCAAATGTATTTTTATTCTTTGTAATTTACTTGTAAAAATTGTATCATCTTTCTTTGATTTGAAAATAATTTAAACAGAAAGTGATATTAATTTATGATCTAGAGTCAAACTATAAAGAACATTCATTTACTTAAAAATAAGAGATCAACTAAATATTCCCCCATTCATTAACCTTATACTTTTTATCAGATTATATAGGACCATATCTAACAATATACAAAAATTATTTTTTTAAATAAAAAAAATGTTCAATTACTTGTAATTGTAATTGTACTTTTTTGAATTGCAATTACAAATAATATGTACAGCTATGGACATGGAAATAGGACACTTTTATGTGTTAAGAAACATCATTATTTATTTTGAAAAATAGAACAAAAATAATTTTTTTTATTTCATATACAGGAAGTGTTATTATTCAACTATTTTATATATTTTGGTAAATATGTATAAACTAATAAAAATACCTGGACTTCTAAATAGGACACATTTTTTATTTTTACAAAAAACCGTAAATTTTTTGGGTTTTTAAAACAATTATTATTTTTGAGCGTTAATATTACACTAATATTTTGTGCTGTATCCATTATTATCAATAACCGCTTCGCATCTTCTTTGCATACTCTCAACTAATCTCTGGCATCTTTCTCTTGGTATAGAATACCAGGCTTCTTGAATACCAGCCCAAAGTTCGGTGGAATTTTTGTAATTGTTTTGCGAAACTTTTGTTTTTACATCATTCCATAGATTTTCTATTGGATTAAGGTCCGGACTTTGGGCTGGCCAGTCCAAAACCTTAATTTGTTCTTGTAACAACCAATCCTTCACTATGTTCGGCGAATGCTTCGGATCATTGTCTTGCATAAATGTCCACTTAATTGGCATATTTTCATAGGCAAATGGCTCCATAACATTCTTAAGAATTTGTCCTCTATTGTTATGATAGGACCAACACCACGCCAGAGAAAGCCCCCCGTGCCATAATATTACCCCCACCGTGTCTCAAGGTCTTCTGAGTGTACTTAATGTTTAAAGCCTGGTTTTTTGGGCGGTGTACAAATGTTCTACCATCTGGTCCGACACGATGAAACGGAGTTAAATCGTTAAATCTCCAAAGCACATTTTTCAAAAAGGACAATTCATTTCTTTTGTGGGTTTTGGCTAAATCAATACGTTTCTTAATATTTTTTCTTGAAAGAAGAGGCTTCTTTGTACTTCTTCGTCCAAATAAGTTTGCTTCATTAGTCTTCTTCTTACTAACCTGTCTGACACTTTAACGTTGAATTTTTCCCTGATTTCATTATTTATTTGACGGGAGGACATAAAAGGGTTGAGTTTGCTTTTGCGTACTATAGTCCTGTCCATATAAGTTGTAGTTTTACGAAGGATTGGCTTACGTTCTTTATTTTGCGTATGATATTTCTTGTAGACCAATAGCATTGTATACCATATTTCGCGAACACTTTAGTAATTTCAATTGGAGATTTTATCTCGTTGTGGAATTGAGATATAAGTCGTCGTTTTTCTGGATTACAATGTATTCCACGTCCCATATTGGTACAATTAGAAAAGAATTTACTTATTTCAAACTCAAATTATGAAAAGAAAATTATTACTAAGTGCATCGAGTAAAATTTTGACAATTATTGCAAGTGTCCTATTTATATGTCCAAGTCAAATATGAACAAAGTAAAGTCATTTTGTTGTAAATATTTGCATGTTTTAAATATTGCAAAGTTTTATATATAATCAAAGACTACTTGATAACAGTTTACTATAATAGAAAAGAAATATAATTATTGCTTTATAATTATTAAGAGAAATGCATGAAGATAATTTTGTATGAAGTGTCCTATTTCTATGTCCATAGCTGTAATTGTAGATGAATTTTTTTTAATTACAATTACATGTAATTCTGTAATTGCATGTGTAATTAATTACAAAATGTAATGATTAACCCCAGGTCTGCTGGACATCTTATAATTTCGATAAATCTTCCATTACTTTTATCCAGATTTATCATGACAGTGCAATAAACATGAAAAAAAATTTCTTTTAATTTAGTAATTTTAAAATAAAGTTAACAACACTGAAATTTTAAAGTTAATAGGATTATGATATACAACCAGGCACCCGATATTAATACTTTTAAAACGTTTTATTTTGTTTTTTCCTCAATAAAAAAAAATCACTTGTGTACAAATGAATTTATTTTTCTTGATGGATATTTTGTTTTCATCAATTTTTTTATTTTTTGTTTTCTTTTCGAAAACAAAATTTTAAAAATATCCGTACTGATATTTTCAGGAAAGTTGAGAATTATTTTTATTTTGTACTGAGGAAAAAACAAAAAAAAAACGTTTTATTTTGTATTGAGGAAAAAACAAAATAAAACGTTTTAAAACGTTTTTTTTAGTTTTTTCTGATTACAATTACATATAAATTTTGTAAAAATTCTTAAAACAACATTCATATAGACATATTTCTGCATCCAATGATATAAACCTTTGCGTTATTAAAAAGTAATAAAAATTTACGCCGAAAAGACTTCTACAAAGCATGATAATCAGCGATTAACATTCTGCAAGCAAATATATTGATGCAAAACTATTCCTTTTTGCAAATTTTTTTGTCGTGATTTTTTGTTTTTGCAATCTAACTAGCTAATTTTGGTATAGGATATATGTATTATAGTCCCTAGATTATGGATTTTAAAGAACCCCACTTAAAAAATTGCAAACCAATGGCGGAACGCGAAAAAAAACTTTATGGTACAAAAAATGAATTAAAAATTGTTATCAGAAATTTACATTCTGCAAACAAATACACTGATGCAAAAAATTTTCTTTTCGGAACATTTTTTTCGCGAATTTTTTTTGCAAACTAACCACCAAACTTTTATATGAGAATATTGGTATTATAGTCCCAAGATTATGAATTTTAAAAATCCGCACTTAAAAAATTGCAAAAAAAATCGCGGAACGCAAAAAAAAGCTTTTTGGTACAAAAAATAAATTTAAAAACTCAGTCAGCGATTTACATTCTGCAAACGAATATGTTGATGCAGAAATTTTCCTTTTTGCAAAACTTATTTTTCGCGAAATTTTTTGCGTACGAACTACCAAACTTTGGCATAAGATATGGGTATCATAGTCCCAAATTAATGAATTTTAAAAAACCGCACCCAAAATTTTTTAAACTTAATCAGCGATTAACATTCTGCTATACATATGTTACATACATATACATATGTATATTGATGCAAAACTATTCCTTTTTGTAAAATTTTTTTTCCCAATTTTTTTGCAATCTAACCAGATAATTTTGGTATAGGATATAGGTATTATAGTCCCTAGGTTGTGAGTTAAAAAAAAACCGCGCTTAAAAATTTGCAAAATAATGACGGAACGCGAAAAAAAGCTTTATGGTACAAAAAATAAATTAAAAAACTCAGTCAGCGATTTACATTCTTCAAATGAGTATGTTGATGGAAAAATTTTCCTTTTTGCTAAATTTTTTTTCGCGAAACTTTTTGCATACTAACCACCAAACTTCGGCATAAGATATGGGAATTATTGTCCTAAGGTTAAAAATTTAAAAAAACCGCACTCAAAAAATTGCAAAATATTGGCGGAATGAGAAAAAAGCCTTTATGATACAAAAAAATAGTTAAGAAACCTAATCAGCAATTTATATTCTGCAAAAGAATACATTAATGGAAAAAAATTTTTTTTTGCAAATTTTTTTTGGCAATTTTTTTTTTGCGAACTAATTACCAAACTTTGGTATGAGATATGGGTATTATGGTCCCTAGGTTATAAATTTTAAAAATCTGCACTTAAAAAATTGCGAATTAATGGCGGAATGCGAAAAAGGTTTCATGGTGCAAAAATTTAATTAGAAAACTTATACACCGATTTCATTCCGAAAATGAATAATATTAGTGCAAAATGCTGGTCAATTGGCAAACATTTTAGCAAAAAAAAAAAATATTTGCAATATATGTTTGTATGTATATACCGCTCAACAGTTCACTCTAGGATATTATATGATTTTCTACAGATTTGAAACCAAAAACCATAATAATCTCCACCATAAAAATAAAACAAAAATTTTAAAATTCTATTCATATTTTTGTACTTAGTACAAAGATGAAAAACAAAAAAAAACGTTTTTTAAAACGTTTTAAAAAGTTTTATTTTTTTATCAATTTTTTTATCTTTGATATTTATACCTAAAGATATTTTTCGAATTTCAACTTGAGGGATATTTTTGTTTTAAAGTACATTTGAAATTTTTTGTTTTCGATTGAGAAATAAAAACATTTTGAACTTTAGTGATATTTATTTTTGATAAAAACAAAAAAAAAAAAACGTTTTCTGGTGCCTGTATACAACCAAAGATATATAATAAATAAAGATATAGCAAAGATATATAATAAATAAAGATATAGCCAAAGATATATAATAAATAAAGATATAGCAAATAGTGAGGGGACATTAGTTGCAGAATCGTGTAATTGATGGCGCTGAAAAAATTAAATTTGATTTCGAAATCTCAAGATGGCGACAGTAATCCAAAATTTCCAAAAGCTCTGCAATATTAAAATAGTGCTGCCACATTAAAATTTTATTATTTTATTTTAGGAATTTAAATAAAGGAACTTCTTGTCGAAAACAACTTTGTGCTTTTTTTTTAAACGAATTATTAGTGTTAACGTTGTTTAAAATTTTTATTGTGTATAATAAGAAATTTAATTTTTGTTAAAAGGACTTTTGCGTAAAGAAAAATATGTTCTAATGACTTTTTAGTACTTTTATTTGCATATTATAAAATCTTAAAAGCCCTAAACACAATTACATTTTCTTAAAAAAAAGTGAAATCATGTTAAAATGGCACATTATTGTTTAAAAAAAAATAGCTGTTGTTGAAAATGCATACTGTCAGAAAGCAAATTCGGTGACAAAAGAAACAATTCCAGTAATACCTCACTCTTCTTTTGAGCCTTTACTTTACTCCCAAATTTATTGAATGAAAATTCGAATGAAATATAACATCTAAACTCGAGATTAAAAATTTTAATTATGGCGATTCTTGCCGCTCCAATGTGTAATTGCAGTTTTCAGTTCTGGCAACACAAGAATAAGTAACAAGAGCTTTTTCGAATATTCCTTGAAATGAGATAAAAGCTGTGCCTTGAAATGAGATAATTTTCGAATTTATCTATTTGATACATCGATAACAGCGCCATCTTCTGAAAATGGGTGAAACTCATTTGGTGGGGGTTTGCTATATCTTTATTTATTATATATCTTTGAGATTTCGAAGTCAAATTCGATTTTTTCAGCGCCATCAATTGCACGATTCTGCAACTAGAGTGGTGCCACTGAATGCTTTATCTTTATTTATTACATATCTTTGATAATTCTTACCGTTTTTCCTTTTTACAATATATTATGCAATATTATTGCCATTTCAAGCAACTCAACACACTTTTTAAATACAAAAACCATCGTTTTTTACGCTTTTTCGGTAATGTGCGTGGACAATTAAAAGGAAAAAAGGAAAGTGTACTTTTTTAATTATTTGGGTTTTTTCCGTTGGCTCCTGCATGATTTTTTTACACAAACGCACACGAATCAGGTATATAGCCACCCTTAAAAGATGCGCCAATTCATAAGTACCTCTCAGTAAAATATTGAAACTTACGTAGTATTTATAGATGTTCATTGATCGATTTTTGTCATTCAACAAGTGTCTCCGAACGCGTAAAGTATGATCTTTTTAAAGTGACGAAAAAGTAATAAAAGTATAAATAAAGTTTCCAGTTTGAAGTGATTAATTTTTACGGTAAAAAATGGATGAATGCCTGAAAAACTTCAATCATTACTGTTTTATGTGCGGAAAGTGGACCATTATGTCGTCTAAGAAAAAAATTACTGATGAAATTGAAACATTGTACGAGCAGTACTTCAATATTCCAGTGATTCGTAATGTTGACTGGGTGCCTAAAATAGCTTGTTCATCGTGTGTAGCACGTTTGTATGATTGGCGAACAGGTCGACGGGAAAGCATGCCATATGGAATAACGATGATTTGGTCAGACCCAGTCGACCACGAAAAAAACATGTGCTACGTATGTAAAAATAATGTTGTGGGAATGAACAGAAGAAAGGCGATGGAATATATTTACCAAAGTGTTCCGTCAGCTCAAACCACTCTTCCCCATTCTCCGCCAGTGCCAAACCCGAGAAAACCGAGTCCAACTCAAGAATACATCCCATCATCTTTTTTTTCGGAGCCAGAATCGAATTTTTCTTTGTATCAGCCATCAAATATTACGCCACCATGCAAACACATTGAAGTTACACAACAGCGCTTGAACATAATGTCAAGACAACTAAAGTTGTCACAAAATAAAACCATAATTCTTGCTCAACATCTTAAAGCTGTGAACATCCTGTCACCAGAAGTTAAAGTGTTCGGTTCGCGTGGTCGACAGCATAAATTTCTACCGTTTTTTACTCGCAACGAAAACAATTCATTTACGTACTGTAATGATATCGATGGTTTGATGTCGGCCATGAATTACACGTACAATGCGGACCAATGGCGGTTGTTCATCGATGGATCGAAGAGCAGTCTCAAGGCTGTGCTGCTGTATTTCGATAATACAAAAAACTCTGTGCCAATTGCACTTGCCGTGAAAACAAAGGAAACGTATGGTTCCATGAAACTAATCTTGGATTCTGTGAAATACCATGAACATTGTTGGAAAATATGCGCTGATTTGAAAGTGGTTGCACTTATCTGTGGCCTTCAAACTGGTTACACTAAAAATATGTGCTACTTGTGTACGTGGGATTCGCGATATACACCACAGTATCAAAAACGAGATTGGTTACCGAGAACAAATCGTCTAATCGGGCAGCAGAACGTTATCCACGAGGAGTTGGTGCCGATGGATAAGGTATTGCTGCCACCATTGCACATTAAACTTGGGTTAATGAAGAATTTCATAAAAGCGTTACTGGTGCGTGGAAATAGATTGGCTTTTGGACGATTGGAGTACATTTTTCCACGCTTGAGTGAAGCAAAAATTAAAGAAGGTAAATAAATATTTGGAATTCTTTTTCCGCCAAACAAAGATGAAGTATTCTTGAAAGTTTTTATATAAAATCATATATTTATTTCAGGTGTGTTGAATGGCCCAGACATTCGCAAACTGATGAAGGATCAAGACTTCAACAATGTCCTTCAAGAGGAGGAACTCATCGCTTGGGATAGCCTGAAAGCAGTGATCGAAAAAGTTCTCGGCATTCATCGAGTGGACAATTGGCGTGCCATTGTTGATGATATGCTGCAATCTTTCGAGAACATCGGTGTTCGAATGTCGTTGAAAGTGCATTTCATGCATCACCACCAGGATCACTTCGTGCGTCAGTTGCCGTCTGAATCAGACGAGCATGGGGAACGTTTCCACCAGGTATCAGCACAGTTGGAACACTGGTATAGTGGAAAAAAATTAGATTCACTTTTGGCAGATCTTTGCTGGAATTTGTTAATGGAATTGGAGGATAACGAATGATATTCCATTGCTTATTTCTCTATTTCAATTGCCAATGTCGATGTCGGAAAATCGATGAAAAATGGGCAAAAATCATGAAAATAGGCTAAAAATGTTGATTTTCTCAGTTGAAATGTGCGTTCTAATGGTGGAAATAGTAATTGTGAGCCGTATAAAGATAACACAAGAAATTTTGAATACAGGAAAAGCGACTTAAATGGGCTGAAAATTGTCAAAAATTGACGAATTGACCGAAATTAAAAAAAAACGCCATAAATTTTTCCCAATGAGCCAAATTGGCACTTTCATCGGTGGAGTAGTAGTCTAGTAGGGGGCTTATCCAAACACAACCATATGGTTTTCACGTTAGTACCAAAAATTTCGTGTTAAAAACTTGAACTTGATATTTGGTCTTACAATTTAAATTCCATGGGCGAGATCTGATTAAATTGGACAACATATGTAAAAAGATATATTTAGATATTGGGTCATATAAAATTTGACCGAAAGACGAAAATTATGTCTTATTATATATAGTGCCATACAAACCAATATATAACGAGACATAATTGTATTAAATAATATAAAATAATGTATAACCTGTTTTACTCGGGAATTGAATTTTTTTTTTAAATAATTTTATTTACATCTTTTTAACGCTCTACACCATTTCCAATTGTATCAATTGTTTTTAAGATTTATCAATTGTATTTCAGAAATAATCAATTGAATTTCAGTTTTATCAATTGTATTTCAGAACTTATTAATTATTTTTCAGATTTATGAATTGTATTTCAGAACTAGTCAATTGAATTTCAGTTTTATCAATTGTATTTCAGAAATTATTAATTGTATTTCCGAAATTCACAACTGTGTTGCAGAAATTATCAAACGGTATTTCAGAAATTATCAATTGTATTTCAGAAATTATGAAATATATTTCAGAAATTTTTCTCTATTAATTATGATATGCAATCAACAGTCTTGAAATAGATTTGATTATTTCTGAAATACAATTAATAATTTCTGTATTACATTTGATAAATTTCTGAAATACATTTAAAATTTCTGAAATACACTTAATAGCTTCTGAAATACCGTTAATATTGTAGTTGTTGATGAGTTACCATACATGACCACATATTGTTTAAATGGCACCATATATGACAATATATTGTTTAAATGGCACCATATATGGTATATTTTCCCTATTAAAAAAAATAATATGGAGCTTTATATGGTAATATATAACTTACAGTGATCCATGTACCATTTGATCCGGAAAATGGCCCGATAAAATTGTATCAGTTTTTATCTAATTGCATCAGTTTATATCTGACCTGATTAAATTATGTGTTAATCAGATGAAATTGTATCTGATTTTTGACCTGATACAATTTTATTGGTTTATATCACATGTTATCAGTTTATGTCCCAATAGATATATTTGTATACAAAATTATATAGTTATATCCCAATTTTGACCTGATATATTGTATCAGTTTAAAACTTTGATACAATTGTATAAGGTAAATGTTGGATACAATTATATTTTATTTATATAAAATTGAACCAATTACGATCAAACCTGACACCATTACATATAAACCGATAAAGTTGTATCAGGGCAAAAATCGGATACAATTTCATCTGATCAATACATAATTTAATCAGGTCAGATCTAAACTGATACAATTAGATAAAAATTGAAAAAAATATATCGGGCCATTCTTCGGATGAAACTATATATTTATACAGGTATAACTTAATCATATATATGACTATATGTAACTATTTTTACTCGGGTTGTTTAAATGATACGATATATCAAAGTATATGGTACTATATATAGTAGCATATATTATCATATCTGGAACTGTATTGAAAATGTTGTTCATGAGGTCCCCTATATGAGCATATATTGTTGAAATGGCACCATATATGATAATATATGGTTTAAATGGCACCATATGTGGTAATATATTGCTTAAATAACACCATACATAAATATATATGGCACTATACATATTTTCTTATATTATCATATCTGGAACTGTATTAAAAATGTTGATCATGAGGTACCATATATGACCATACATTATTTAAATGGCAGCATATATAATAATATATGGTTTAAATGGCACCACATATGCTAATATATTGCTTAAATAACACCATATATAATAAATGTATATTGATATACTATATATAGTGGCATATATTATCATATCTGCAACTGTATTAAAAATTTTGTTCATGAGGTACCATATATGACCATATATTGTTTAAATGCCACCATATATGATAATATCTAGTTTAACTGGCACCATATATAGTTATATATTGTTTAAATGATATATAATTATATATTACTAAAATGCCACCATATATATTAAGATATAGCTCTATATACAACTATATATGCAATAAGATCAGCCATGCTATGTAATATATAATCATATATACCATATCTAATATTATAAAGGCCGATATCTAATTAGATGAAATTATATATGGCATAATATAAGGAAAAATGTTGGAAAAAGACGTCATATATAATTATATATGGATATACATAACGACATGTCTAATTATATATTGTAATATATGCCACATATGATTATATTAGTGTTTCCAATTCGGTTAATCGATTAACCGATTCCTCGATTAATCGCCTCTATTTCGGTTAATGTCGAAACAAATAATTTAAAACTCAAATAATTATTCGATCCGAATAGTCGGTTAAAACGGGTCGATTAACCGGTTACAATATTAGTATGGAACTTTTTCCTTATTTTTTCCCCAAAACTTCATAATTTTCTTAACTTTGGCTAAAAAATTACAAGAAAAGCTTAGAATAAACATAAAATTACTAAAATACCATTAAATTCTTTTAAAATTGAGTGAAAGAGGTCGTTAAGCCTTTAGATACCTTTTTAAAGAAAAATAAAGGTGTTTCTAAAACAGAGGTCGGCAACACCTATGCCCATGGGCGCTATCTCACACCTACATAAGCTCACACATAGAAGAAAAAAATAATCAGTCGCATACAAGATTTCAATGAAGTAGGTTTTCACATCGCTTGTTTGCCAGATTTTTTACACTCTGCATAATGTTTATTGATACATTTTTTTGGTCATTTATTTTAAAGTTTTTTTGTCTTTATTTTTTTTTGTGTTGTTGTTTTTTGATATTTGTTTTTGTAGTTGATGTTTGCTTTTAAATTTTTATTTTATATTCCCGTTATAAACATTTAAAATTTTCGAATTATTATACAAACGTTCTTTGTCAGTGCATTGAGAGTGAGAGGCTGCAACTCACTCATATAAGCACAAAATAAGGTTGTATATGTTTGCCGATCCCTGTTCTAAAACTACCCAAAATACAAGAAGTGTCTGGCTGGATCAGCGTCGAAGTGCTCTATAGGCTTTAATCAATACAGAAGGCGATTTTTGATTCTGTTATTTTAAAAATTAAAGCTAATATAAATTCTCTTTCCATGTCCTTCAAGACAAGGTTGCATTTTTTCAAATATGTGTCCCACAACTGTCAACTGACATCTTAATTCTGTAGAAACTCTACCTTTTCTCACATCTCCAAAGAAAGTATAATCGATTCAAAACCACATCAATTCTACAACAATTCAAACTACACCATTTTCAGTTTTATTTCAAAATTGTTTAAAAATGTTTTAAAATTATCCAAATATATTTTAAAATTGTCTAAAAAGGTTTCAAAATTGTCTAAAATGTTTCAAAATTATCCAAAAATGTTTTAAAGTCTTCCAAAAATGTTTTAAAATTGTCCAAAAATCACTTAAAATTGTTGAAAAATGTTTTAGAAGTATCCAAAAATCTGTCTAAAAAATTAAAATTGTCTAAAAAACTTTGATATTTGTCCAATTGCATTTCAAAATTGTCCAAAATGTATTTTAAAATTTTCAAAATGTATTTCAAAATTAGAAATATATTTTATTTGTATTAAAGAAAGTTATATTTGTATTTTAAAATTGTTCAAATACACTTCAAAATTATTCAATGGCATTTAAAAATTTTAAATCTGTATTTCAGAATTGTAAAATTGCATTCAAAATAGTTGCATTTGTATTGCAAAATTCTCCAAATGTATTTAATAAAATTCCAATTGCATTTAAAATTTTTCAAATGTATTTCAGAAATTTCTACTTTTTTTTTAAAGCATTTTTACAAACATACATGTTTTCTCTTTCATAATGAAAACTTTATAGGAATTATGAGACTTAAGAGAAAGAGAAAGCATGTATGTTTGAAAAAATGCTTTTAAAATAAAAATAGAGATTTCTGAAATACATTTGGAAAAATTTTAAATTTTATTAAATACATAAATACAGAAAGGAATGTTAGCTCAAACTTTGGATAATTTTGTTTATTGTCAATGGCCCTTAAAAACGGGAAAAAAGACTGAGAAATTTAACAATTGTTTATGATATTCTTTAGTCTACTAACTCTACTATTCAGAAATTTTTTTTCCAAATTTTTCTACAGTAAATTGGTAAATTGCTATTTTTAACTTACTAATATTTAGAAAAAAATCTCCTAGTTTCAGCAGTTTTTTTGCCATTTTTAACTAATTTTTAATAGCTTCAGCTATATTTTACATAAATTTTTCTATTAGTATAAGAAATGTTTCAATTTAGATAATCTCAGATTCCGAAAATTTCAACCTTAAGATACATTTACACGCGAGTGAAAACTGTTAGGGATGGAGCAAAAACACTCCAAAATAGCTAAACTCATTCAAAATAGAGCTAATTAGGGGTGATTTTTGTTTTATCTCTAGCATTTTCTCTCTAGTGTAGATGTGCTTTTTTAATTTGAAATTTTTTTTAAGTACATCGTGTTCATGTGTCATGTTGATATTTAACAAAAACAGGAAGCTGTTAGTGTTTTTGTTGGTAAAAACTTAAGGAAATACATTAATTTTATTTTAAACGATTAATCGATTAATCGCCGATTTTCTCGAATAACCGACCCGAATAACCGGTTAATCAGTTTTAGTGATTTTTCGAATAATGCAATAACCGGTTAACCGCCTATGTCGAATAATTGGAAACAGTAGATTATATATAATTTTTTTTACTCGGGTTGTTATAAAAGAAAAAAAAATATGTTATGTTATAAAAGAAAAAAAATCATGTTATGATTTTTTTTTCTTGACGGGCCACAACTTTATAACGCCCATTTTTTCGGGAATGACCAACACGGCATAAGATTTCTACAGGTCTCCCGAGTCCATCGGTATCATTTAGGTTGACGCACCACTAAGTTTTTCGTGTTGCTGAATAAAAACCTAAATGTATATGATTTAATAAATAAGGGTGTTTTTTGGAAATTCCAAAGTTTGACGGCCCCCAACTTTTTAACGCCCTTTTTTCGGGAATAACCAACACGGCATAAGATTTCTACGGGTCTCCCGAGTCCATCGGTATCATTTACGTTAACGCACAAAATTTTCGTAAATAAGGGTGGATTTTGGAAATTCCAAAGTTTGACGGGCCACAACTTTTTAACGCCCTTTTTTCGGGAATGACCAACACGGCATAGGATTTCTACAGGTCTCCCGAGTCCATCGGTATCATATACGTTGACGTACCACTAAGTTTTTAAAGGCACATCTACACGAGAGAGAAAATTGCTAGAGATAGAGCAAAAAACACCTCTAAATAACTTATTTTATTTTTTTTTAATTCAGTGAACTTATTTTATTTTTTTTCAATTCAGTGAACTTATTATTTTTTTTTAATTCACTGAATGTAATTTTATTTTTTTTAATTCACTGAATGAAAATGAAATTGAATGAATTCAGTGGTGAATTAATTCAGTAAGGAATTAATTCACTTTTTTCCGTTCGATTTATAAAATTGAACGCGTTCACCAGTGAATTAATTCATTTGATTTAATAAAAAGAACTATTGCAATTGAATTAATTCGTAACAAAATAAATCGATCGAAAGCAAATATGAATTAATTCCATTCAATATATGGTGATTAGTGAATTAATTCATCGAGTTTTTAACTCAGAATTGAAAAATTAAATTAAGGAATTAATTCTTCAAAGGCCTGGTGCAGATGTAATCGCAGCTTACTTAGTGTCTTCAAATGCAATGAAATGTGCAAAGAAATTTGAAAATAACACACAAAACAACAACAACGAAAATAATTTTGTTATTGCTTTGTGTGTTATTTTCAAATTTCTTTGCACATTTCATTGCAGTTGACCTAGTGTCTTGACATGCAATAAAATGATAGCAAGCAATTGTCAAAATGCTCTCATCTCAAGTGAAGACTGTCAATTTCAATTTTATTGCAATATCATGATATCGCTGACATGCCATCGGATCTTGCAATGATGCCAGAGATCAAATGTCACTTTTAGTTTTCATTTTAATTTTGTAATAGAAAAACAACAAAAAATTTGGTAAAAAGGAATGGAAAAGTGTTTAGTTTTTTATTATTTGTCGGTAAACATTAATGTTTCATAAAATTTGGTGTTTTTCGAAGAAAAATCTATGATATTTCTTATCCATGAAATGGTCAAGTGTTCTCCACCACTCTGTAATTGATATCATTTAGACGTTTCGCTGCAATGATTTTGACATTTCATATCATATAATTTATTGCATTTGAAGACACCGGGTGAAGACACTAGGTTAAGGTTCCGTTTACATTGCATCGAAATCCCGAGAATTCGCTACTCACCACTCTCAAAAAACAATGAAGAAAAGCATATAATAGTTAAATTTTTAGAAAATGAATTTATTAGACCCAACTATATATGCTTTATTATCATTTTATAGAAATTTAACGTTTATATAATAAATATGGCTATAGACCCAATGGAAATGTACTAATGATTATAAGAAGTGTTGCGTGGTTCTAATTTATGCTTCCCGCGAAGCATAACTATGATGAAAGCATTGGGAAGTAAATGTCTTCCTTCAGCCAAAACTAGTGTTTCCAATTCGGTTAATCGATTAACCGATTCCTCGATTAATCGCCTCTATTTCGGTTAATGTCGAAACAACTAATTTAAAACTCAAATAATTATTCGACCCGAATAATCGGTTAAAATTGGTCGATTAACCGGTTACATTTTTAATATGGAATTTTTCCTTAATTTTTTTCACAAAACTCCACAATTTTCTTAATCTTGGATTAAAAAATTACAAGAAAAGCTTAGAAAAAACAAATACTAACTAAAATAGCATCAAATTCTTTAAAAAACGTGTGAAATAGGTTCTTAAGGCTTTAGATACCTTTTTCGAGCAACCGCAAACAAGATGGTGCAATGTCCATCGAGACACGTCATATGTTTTGAGAGAATCCCAATTTTTAATAAAATTTTGCGCAAATGTTTTAAAAAAAATGTCAAAGTTTCTATTTGTAAAAAAGCCTTAAGAACATAGCAAAAGGCCAAAATGAAGGTGTTTTTTAAAACTTCTCAAAACACGCAATAGACAATTTTGCATTACTGTTTCAATTCTTTTAAAAATTAAAACTAATGTAAATTATATCTCCATGTCCTTAAAGACAAGGCTGCATTTGTTTTAAAACTCTGTCACACAATTAACATGTTAATTCTGTAAAGGCACATCTACACGAGATAGAAAATTGCTAGAGATAGAGCAAAAAACACCTCTAAATAGCTTAAATCATTCACAATAAAGCTAATTAGAGGTGTTTTTTGCTCTATCTCTAGAAGTTTTCTCTCTCGTGTAGATGTGCCTTAAGAACTCTAACTTTTCTAATTTTTCCTAAGAAAGTGTGTATAATCGGTTCAAAACCACATCAAGTCTAAAAGATGTTCCACTAGAGCAACATGGAACCCGAATATGTTTCAATGAGTTTAAAACTTTAGGTTATTTTTTACTGTTAATGTCCCATTGTAACGAAAAAGATAGGCACAACAAGTAAACTGGTATTCTCAATTAACTGAAATTAATCTCAAAGAGAACTCAAATTTTTTTAGCGATGCCTTAATGAAAATTTCATAGGTGTAGGAAAAATCTTATTAAAATTTAAAAAACTTTAGGTATAGCATTTCTTTAAATGCAATATTAAATTTTATTGTGTCAGTATTGATTAAAATTTTTTTTCTGAACAAAAAATCTACGTTAAGTAATCGATATGTAACAGTTTTAGGTTCGCTGTTCTTAGCTTACTAATATTTCTTTCTGTCATCTTTAACGAAATTTTAGTAGATTTAGCAACATTTGTACAGACCTTTTTTAAAAAATCTCAGATTCCGAAACTTTTCAACCTTAGAATATGAAAACTTTTTTATTAAATACATCCCAAGAAACATTTTTACGGACTCTCCGGTACGTACGGATTCATGAATCCGGCTTTTACGGCACGTTAACTGTCCGTAATGCACGTATCCGTCAACGCTTGTACGTATACGGAACATTAACGGACCGTATAAATGGATTTTCGAACACAATACGTTTTAACTCCGTTTTGGTGTATCCGTTTTCGTACCGGTTAAAACGGACTTCACCTGTGTTTGTTTTTAAAATAAAAGTTCAAGAAGCAAAAGATTTTCGCTTAAATTTTTTATAATTTTAACGATCCTAAATGGCTGGTAATTTTTGGCAAAGTTCTCATTCGCTACAATGGATTCTAGATCGTTAAGACAGCGAAGAAAAATATCAAAAAGTATTCATATTCTTTGCCAAGGTTTTGGGTGAACAATTAAAGCTACGCCAGCAGATTATTCCCACCGGACGGATGTTTGTTTGTTATATCCATCATATCAGATTGCTATTGCCTGTTTACAAATTGCTTGTGTTATCCTACAAAAAGATTCAACGAAAGATTCAACGTTTGCTGAATCAAATGTGGACTTGGATAAGGTGCAAGAAATAGTATGAGCCAAAGAAAACCTCTTTGAGTTATGAAAGATTGGAAAGGAAAAGATTAAATACAAAATTTGCTGGCGAAAATTCCTAAACCAAAACTACAGCGTTAAATACAAAGAGGTATATATATTTTTGACCATTAAATTTTATAATTATTTAAAAAAAGTCATTGAATTCTATTATAGGCCACTATTGACGCATTGGATAGAGGCACCAGATGTAAATATAGTATAAATTTAAAAAATCAATGTTAATATTAATAAATCTAAAAAATAAAAATACTACTCATAATATAAAAATAGGCTGAATTTATGTTTAAAAAATCGGTATGGATACGGACCGGAAACGGAGTGACTCCGTTTTTACACGACATAACGGTCCGTAAACGGTCCGTCATTGACGGACTTTAAACGGACTTGGTCCGTTTTTTACACGACATAACGGTCCGGAAACGGTCCGTCATTGACAGACTTTTAGCGGACTCATGTCCGTTTTTTACACGATATAACGGTCCGTAAACGGTCCGTCATTGACGGACTTTCAACGGATTCGAATCAGATTCGATGTTCCTTATGTTCCGTTTTCTGGTCCGTATACGGATCCAGAAAACGGTGCGTAAACGGAGTAGGATTCCGTTTACGACGGACAGAAAATGGTACGTAAACGGAACGTATTGTTTCTTGGGATATATGTATTGTTTATATGTATGTAACGTTAATATTTAATGAAAATTGTGTTTTAATTGATAAAAAGTTAAGGAAATACATTAATTTTGCATTAAACGATTAATCGATTAACCGCCAATTTTCTCGATTAACCGACCCGAATAACCGGTTAATCAATTTTAGTGATTTTTCGAATAATGCATTAACCGGTTAACCGCCTATGTCGAATAATTGTAAACACTAGCCAAAACATTGCAAAATCTGGCTTCTAGCTTGTCGTCCTTATAATAAAACAAATTTACTAAGGTTGCGTTTACACATGCATCGAAATCCCGAGATTTCGCTATTCACCACTCTGAAAAAACAATGAAGAATAGTATAGACGTTAAATTTTTAGAGAATGTATTTATTAGAGCGAACTTGTTGACTTTTTTCAAAATTGAACTTTTATATGATTTCCTTCATTGTATTTTCATAGTAGTGGATATCGAAATATCGAGACTTCGATGCAGATGTAAATGCAGCTTTAGATAAACCAGCCTGATGCTCTCACATCAATAACAGCAACCAGTTTTATTTTTGCTGTTCCTATCTTACTAATATATAGCAAAAATAATCTGCTAATTTAGCAGTTTTTTCTACAGCATCATTTTTAACAAATTTTTAGAAGTTTTAATAAAGTTTTTACAGAATTTTTTCTATTAGTGTAGCAGAACCCATCATATACAATTTATTTTAAGAGAAACCAATTATTAAGTACTATTTCTAATTCTCGATTTCTACCCTTATTTGAAAAACGAATTACTTGAACAAAAAGTTTTATTTATTAAAAAACACCACTTGCCAAAAACTAGTCAATTATATTAATAATGGTTAATACTTTAATTCATTATATTTCATTGTTTCTTTATCTTATTCATGTTGCCAAAAGTGCAGATTTTCGTATATGTCCATATTTAAAATTGTTAAACGGCGTACTCGGTTTTACTGGATTGAACACCTTATGTTCTATACATATACAACAATTATTATAGAAAACGAGTGAAAAGGTTAAAGTCGTCCATGCCGACTATACAATACCCTACACTAGTCTGGTTAATAGCCAACTAATGTTTGGATCCGAAATTCGAATGGGTTAAAATGGGACTTGTGTCAAAATTTTCTATAATGTGAGTCAGCGAACCAAATTTCATTAAAATATCTTAATATTTGCGACCTGCAGTTTGTAACCAAGCCAATTTTGGGGGTCCCTTATATGGGCACTAGGTCTAAACATGGACCGGTGTTAACCAAAATCAATAGGATTCGTCCTTAGGCTGATATAGGTCGGTGTACCAAATTTCATCAAAATATCTAAATATTTGCGACCTGTAATATAATTTTGCGGGGACCCTTATATGGGCACTAGGTCTAAACATGGACCGGTGGTAACCAAAATCAATAGGCTCCGTCCTTGGGCTGACGTAGGTCGGTGTACCAAATTTCATCAAAATATCTTAATATTTGCGACCTGCAGAGTATAAACAATATAATTTTGCGGGACCCTTATATGGGCACTAGGTCTAAACATGAACCGATTTTAACCAATAGGCTTCGTCCTTGGGCCAACATAAGTCGGTGTACCAAGTTTCATCAAAATATCTTAATATTTGCGACCTGTAGAGTGTGCACAAGAATGTATGGACAGACAGACGGACGGAGGGACGGACGGACAGACGGACATCGTTAAATCGAAATAAAAAAAATCCTGAGCCGATCGGTATACTATTTGGTGTTACAAACATCAGCACAAACTTATAATACACTGACCACGTGGTGGTGTAGGGTATAAAAAGGCTAAAAGATCTATGTGTTAAGCTGCGTTTAAATCTGCACCGAAATCTCGAGATTTCGATATTCACCACTCTGAAAAAGCAATGAAGGAAAACTTATAGATGTTTAAATCTAAATAAAGTACGCATATATAGGTCTAATAAATACATTTTGCAAAAAATTAAAGTTTATACGCCCAACAAACAATTCGGTCCGCTTACACACCGTTTTCGGTCTGTCATTAACGGAATCCAACTCCGTTTACTTACCGTTTTCTGGATCCGTATACGAACAAGAAAACGGTACTTAAGGAACATCGAAACTGATTCGAATCCGTTGAAAGCCAGTCAACGACGGACCGTTTACGGACCGTTATGTCGTGTGAAAAACGGACAAGTCCGTACCGTTTTTTGAAATAAAAATGGATTTGCATGTCTACGTATATTGACCCTATTTTTATTAATTATAAGTAATAGTTTTTATTTTTTTTATAGATTTATATGATATTTATTTTATAAATTTAAACTATATTTACATTTGGTGCAGCTTACGTCTCTATCCAGCATCAATATCAGCACACAATAAAATTCAATACCAGTACCCCGTTTCTGAATCTAATGCGAGAAGTTTTCGCATCGAGAAATGCATGGTCACCCTGCATTATACAGGCTGATTAAGACGTGATAAAATGGACTGCAGTTTTTGTTGTAATTCGTTCAGATAATGTAACTTTAAGAACTGTTGACCAGAGAAACAAGCCAGCCGCCGTGAGCCGTTTAAGCCGCCGCCGCCGGTCATTTTTGCTTCAGCCGCCGCCGCCGATTTTTTTCGGCTCATTTCGGCTGGAAGTATCAATTTTCAAATATAAAAAATTTAAAAATAAATATATTTTTTAAAAAGAATTTACTAATTCATTAAACTTGAACAACCAGAGCTAAAAACAATTTTTTTATATGAAAAGAAAAAAGGTAAAATCTTCTAAATATTAAATTTTTATAAATATAATTTTTTTAAGCTATAAAAGCTTATATAAATTTATATTGTGAAAAAAATTAAAAAAAAAGTTCTTAATGAGTTAATATAATAACTCAGAATGCAACTCTTTGCAGATGTGTAAAAAATCAATTAATAAAAAAACATAGCTGCTTAACTTTGCATTTAAAACTCAATATACATATGTATTTGGTGTACGCATTTTTATCAAAAATTATGACGAAAAATCGTTACAGAGTTGAAGTCGTGTTAGCATAGATATACGAAAAAGTTTGTAAAATGTATTAATTTTTGTTAAAAGCGTTACTTCTCCTCTTTATATAAATTCTTACAGTTAGTGTTTAGCTTCATTGGTTATTAAAATATAAGCTATTAAAGTTAAAAAACCTTACGAGTTACTGGTTACGGAGTTTACATTTGGCCTATAAAATTGGTTACAAATTTTATGTATTAACCAAAAATTGGTCAGATTGTTATAAATTTTGTAAAACAGGTGACAATGCGCTGATATATATCGAAATATATAACTCAAATATAATCCATGCATTTGAAATTAGCTGGCTACATGGTTTTTATCACATTTTTTGATATCACCCATATATATTTTTTCAATTCTAAAATACATTTTTAAAAATGTAGTTTTTAGTAGCTTTAATTAGCCATATAAGGCCCTAAGGGCTCGGTTATGTAAATGAAGATTTAATAAAAAAAAATGGTCCAGTTGAATATTTTGGATAAATTAGACATTTTGTAACAAATAAATGAAAAAGTAAAGATAAGAGATATTGTAAAATTCTATAATATTTAGAAAAGGACACTTACGGATAAAATGCTCAAACCAATGTTCGAATTGATCACATAATTTCATCATTTAAGGACATTATTGATTATGCATCTAATTCAAATGGGTCCCTACAAGATATGTGCATCCTGCCCAAACTTTCTAACAAAGCCTCCATTCAAAAGCCTTCAAACAAGTTTAATTTCTTAAATCAATCGATATGTATTTTTTCTATGGTCTTTATTTATTCCTTAATTTAATTAAAAAGAATAAATAAAAAAAAAATTGATTCCCAGTATGCTTTAATTGTCTGAAAATTCTATAAGAGGCAAAAATTGTTTTGAGTTCCAAGGGGGTTATATTTTCCCAATGTTGGGATTACTTTGGAGCCCTTTACATTGGCAAAAAAATGTGCTGGCAAAATATTTTGCAAGTTATGTTTCAACGAAAAGGACTTGGTACTAAAAGGGTATGTTTACAATTTATTAAATAAAACTTGTTTGTTATATTAAATATTTAGGTCCATTTGTTATAGTCTTGACTAGCCATGGATCTGTGCGAACATGAAACAAATCACACGTGAACCAACAACAAATCTTATATAAATTGATTTTATATATATTTTTTTGCGAGTGATTTTCTGACCGTGATAAAGTGCAGACGTTAATTGTGATCTCTTTTCTATAATTCTACTTAAAATTAAAAGCAATAACATTTGTTATTGTTTTAAGAAAAAACTTTTTTTTATTACATTGTATCAGTGCTGCCATAACGGCGATTTTCTCGTCAGATCTAGCGATTTTATTTCGCCCCTAGCGGGAAAAATTGTCCTGTAGCTATTAGCCAAAAATCTAGCGATTTTTATATCAGCCGTAATATAATTTTTAAAACTCGGTTTTATGTTGAAAAATATATACTCGCACATTGATATTCCTTTATTATAAAACACAACATCTTAAACGATTTTAGTAAAAAAAACTCTAAAAATACACATTTCGATAAAATATGGGTATGCACTTTTTCATCGTACAACGCCCTCTATTGTGTATTCGTAATACTAAGATTAATTCAATGAAAATCAGGACTCATTATTTGAAGCTTAATCGTAAAATGTTTCATTATTTAAAAGTTTATAACACTTCTTATTAACATATTAAAGAAATTTTTGAGTAAAAACTCCTTTAAGTACCATTTTTCAACAATCTAGCGATAAAATCGCTAAATATTTACACTGTTTATAATCTAGAGATTTTCTAGCGATTTTTGGGTCTGATCTAGCCATTTATTTTCAAAATTTGTTGGCAACACTGCATTGTATATTGAAATCCACAACAAATTATTACTTATTATTCAGTAGTAAACAAAGGGATTAATATTCTGCTATACTAATCCTCTGCTGTTACAGCAAAATGGATAGTAGCAGCGAGTCTACTGAAGCAAGCGATATTGTCTGGTAGACAGTCGCTGAAAACTAAACAACGAAACGACGACAAAATCGATCACCAGGATTAGTTAAGCATGCAATCAAAATAAAAAAAACTACCAACAATGATGATTAGGGCAAGGAATTCCATGCAAATGCATGTTATTTCTCGATAGTCCAAAACTAATATGGACTAAACATTTATCCGAATCATCAAATTTAGAACAAACTGGCATCGATTTGTAGTTGCATATTTTGACATAAATGCATGTTTTTGCATATTTCGACTTTAAATGCATATTTGGTGGCTTTTTAATGCATATTTTGTGCTTTTTAATGCATATTTGTTCATATTTTTCATTTTTAGTAGCATTTTTTATTTTGTAAAAAAATATAAAAAATTTATACGTTTTCATAGGCTGAGTTCCAAAACGTCATTTGCAATGCAACTGAACAAAGTCATGCATTCGTAAACGCAATTGATGCGCATATAAAAAGCAAACTGTGCATCACAAATGTTGTTGATGCTTTGTTGACATGTTTTTATTACAAAGTAAGCAACACACTTGTTTGCTTTGTATCGAAACAGTAGTAAAACCGCAAACACTGCAATGTGTTTTGACGTTTAGGAACTCACCCATATTTTGATTCAATCAAAATAAACATTTTTAAAACTTTATTGACCTATGGGAAATCTTCGAGTTCTGTGTCTGTTTGCAAAATAACTAACTTAAATATATTTTTAAGTTTTAAAGTGCATTATTTTTTCAAAAATTATAGTTTTTAGTGCATATTTTTCTTTTTTAACCGCATATTTTAGGCGCATATTTTTCATTTTTAAGTGCATGAAATTCCTTGCCCTAATGATGATATACCAAGTACCTACTAGCAACAACATGTTTGCTGCACTTGATGAAGACAATAATGATGATGATAATTATATTAACGATAATGCTAGATATCAGAGCGATGATGAATAACTTTTCAAAAATAGTAAACCTTGAAGATTATTCGTACAAATCCTTGAGAGATGGTCAGGTAAGAGTAATGGCAAAAAACGTAAAGGCATATAGAGTGATAGTAATATATCTATCTTTCTTAAAAAAACTTAAACGTTTTCAAATCACATTACAAAATGTTGTTTTCAGCCGATCAAGCCGCCGCCGCCGCCGATTATTTGGTTGCGCCGCCGCCGCCGATTTTTATCCGGCTCAACCTTAATCGCCGCCGCCGCCGCCGATTTTTTGCTTGCGCCGCCGCCGCCGATTATTTTGGTCGGCTTGTTTCTCTGCTGTTGACACATGTTGTTTTGTAAAACACCTAATTTAATTAGAAATAACTTACTATGCAACGTATTACTAGCTGATTTGGTTTCATATATATTTAATTGTCTGCGACTCACCCTCTATAAAGCAGAGCAGGGTTGCATTTCACATGTTTTTTCCGCAAACTTTTTCGATGCGAGAAATACAGAAACGGGGTGCTGTATTCAAAAGAAAAAATTAATTAGATAAATTTTAACTAACTGTAATCACGATGGTTTTTTGCAAACGATGTAAATTCGCTATCAAAACAACTAAATGTGTCAAAAAATATTTCTTAATTGCATTACAAAAAACCATATTTAAAACACATAACAATTTGAATAAATCTTACCATCTGATGCATGTGACTTGAAGTTGTTAGTTTAATGGCGTGTTAGGACGGATTCACGCTATTGCCACTTACTTTTCGTCCCAATATTATTTTACAGCAGCTGAAGGGCTTTGCTGTATTTTTTTAAAATAATTTGTGTACTTAAAAAAAAACAAACTAATACCGATGAAGTCCGTATATAACAGTACGAAAACGGATACACCAAAACGGAGTTAAAACGTGTTATGTTCGAAATCCGATTATACGGTCCGTTTGTGTTCCGTACACGCACATGCTATTATGGATACGTGCATACGGACCATTAACGTGCCGTTAAAGCCGGATTTATGACTACGTACATTGCGGACAGTGCGTAAAAATGTTTCTTGGGCGCATATCTTCACTGTTTTTTCATAGTGGTGAATATAGAAAACTCGGGATTTCGGTGTAGTGTAAACGCAGCTTTAACTACAATCGTTTTTCAGTAAACTGCAACCCTTATTAGTGCCCACACATTTGCAACCATTCATAGAAACAGCTGATGATATCTACCACAAAAATGTGAGGAATAATAATTATTATTGCTGCAGAAATCCAAAATTTTCATTTACACAAACAATGAAAAAAACAGATCTTTTTTTGATAAAGTGAAGTGCGTGATGATAATAGATTGGTGCGACAATTGCTTTTATACAAGGAAACTGATCGGTTGTTTTGTTTATTTTTTTTTTGATTTATTTACTTTGTTATATGCAACAAAATAGTTTAATTTCGTTACAAAGTGCACGCCAAAAATAAAACGGGATACGTTAAAATAAAAAAAAATTCTTTCATCGTATGGAAATTTATTGCGGCCAAATTGTCATGTAACAATTGGAACACGGTGCTAAAAAGGAATTTAAAATTTAATTCTCGATAAGGTAATTTAATAAAATCTTCCAAAGGTAATTTGTGTTTGTGTGTAGATATGCCATTCAACGGCATTTGTCTTCTGTGCGTAGATATGATTGGAGTTGTAAAACGGATAATGCGTGGATTTAGTGTTCATGGAAACTGATGAACTATTAGCTTTTTATCTTTCTAAATATAGTACATAGTGCTCTATGTACATACATATTAGCGATAGTAACATATACAAAATAAGTATTTATGGATTTCGTGGTTGCCCCTCATTTTAATATTTCGTAAATCGCACGTAATAACACATGTGAATGAAGAGAACAAGCGTGTAGTATCAAATTAAAAACAAACAGCACCAACAATGAAAACAAGAAATTAAATATACAAAGCAAAGCCCATGAACTTTTGCTTGAAGGATACACTCAAACGAATGGTCCGCAAAGGCGTAAAGGGGGTAATAAGGTGCAACATTTACTATGGGACAAGAAACTAACTAAATGCATTACAAGTGAATGTATGTTGGCTACAAAGCCACACATATTGAATGTGAAATATTTCGAGGTCTCACAACTCCTTGAATTTGATAAGTAGTTTAAACTGCTTCATACTGCTTTTACTATTGTTTTCAATTTAATCAACTCGGGGTGTTGATGCCGTCTCACTCTCTGTGAGTTTGACAAAAAACACGTCACCATTTGGAAATGAAAGAAGTATGTATGTCGGCCTATATAGACATTCATTTACTATTATTAATTATTTTGTTTTGTTTTTGCTGTTATGTTGATTTTGTTTTTCTTCAGTACCCGTTTTACAGTTGCTTCAGTTTGCCTTAATTACTACAATACAATATTCCTCCAAATGCTGTAGAGATCATACTACAAAGCAATCATAAAAACAAAAGCAACAATGAACATACATACATACATATATACTATGGATGTGCGTATATTATTTTCTGATCATTGTTTTCATTAACCCGAATGAGCCCAGAAATTTATTGCGCGATCTAAAGTACTGGTTTTTATTCATAGGGGAAAATTTATTTTTTTGTTACAAAATCAAATTAATGTTTATATAATTAGTTTTTTTTTATTTTTTTTCTTTATATTATTACCCCTCAATTCATAAAAGCAGTGTAAAGTTATAGGAGTTTTACAAAAAGAAATCTTCATAAACAATTTGTTCAATAAACCTCCTATAATTTTACAAAGCATTTATGAATTTAGGGATTAGTATATAATTCACTTCCGAATGATAATAAAACAGAGGGAAATGACATTGTATTTAAAGCACCGTAAGTTGTTTTTCACGTGGAAAAATTTCACACGAACTTTAAATGCGTCCAATTGCAATTTAATTTAAACAAATGAAAATTTTTTAATTTTATAACAAAGACACATTCAATTTAACACAAAATGTCACTTTTTTCCAAGAAAAATAATAGTCTTGTACATTAAATTTGCGTGAAAACAAACTCTACACAATTTTCACTTGAAACTGATTGTCGTAAAAAATCATTTTTTTTTGTTTCAATTCAATTTATTTCTTAATTGTAAATTAAGAAATAAAGGGTGAATTGTTTTAATCAGCTGTTATATCATCAGTTGGGTGCAACTAGTTCAATTGAACTCTTCACTGATTTGAACCAAAGACCTAGTTCACAACTAATAGCTCTTTTAGTTCAATCGATCATTTCATTCATTCAGAAAATATGTTTATCATTTACAAAAATTAGTATAATAGTTGCAAAAGCCTATCGGTGATTCTACAACTCCATAAAATTACCGACAATTTTGTGAAGACGCTTGTATAAATGTGTTAAAGAGTTAAATATGTAAATAAATCGAAGCTTTTGTTTAATATTAAAATCTTTTCCAAATTTAATAAACTACCCTATAAACAATTTCACTGGAATTCAAGTTGAAAACAACTCCAATTCCAGCCCTGTTTTCCAGTTTCAAAGTTTGAATAAAACTTTAATTACATTTTATTTCAATAGCATACTCCAGGAAAAGGGAAACAAAAATTCAAGTTTGAACTATTTTTTGAATTTGAATTTTTTTGAATTTAATTTATTTATTTGATGTCCTGTACAACAAGACAAAAAGTCTTATAGTTAAAGTACAGGATTATTATATGTAATTATTAGAATATATGTACAATAAAAAAAAAGAACATATATATAAATAAATAGAAAGTACAAAAATTGAAATTTTTAGAAAAAAGAAAAAAAATAAAAAAGTACATCATTAGAATTAAGATTAAACATTAAAAATTAGAAATTATTAAATTATTTTTTAAATATACAAATGCTACACCCTAAAAAATACGTAGTTGCTGATCACTATTTTTTCAAGAACCCTCACTATGGCATAGTGAATATGATGTAGTGGTATACAACTACGTTTATTTTAAATTTACACATCAACTATAGAAAAAGGTATTTTCAACGACCTGCTAGTTGAATTTAAAGAACGTTTGGAAATAGTCGGTATTCACATATATAAAATTGTTGATAGGAACCACAGAACTTTTTTTAGGACAGTTCAAAGAAAAAATATATATTTCGATACATTTTATTAACACTATATTTTATAAAATGATTTCAACAAATCTGTGTTCTATATAATTAATCCAATTTCATATCTTCTTGTATGATGAATTCTGTGAGCATTTCATCCCATAGAATTATTTTTCCAAAAGCCTTCTTTGTATGATTTTAGATACATCATCTGCAACATCTGAAAACATTTCTGTTACTTGGATAATTGCAAAATTTTTGTTGTTTCCAAAAAAAGATGTATGTATTTGATGTTCGTTTTAATTTTTTCAATAAAATTTCTTTGTTTATATTTATGTTTTTTGATTAAAAATATTTCGACATTTTAAATTTATTTTAAATTGTTTTACAGGGTACCAAAAAATGTAATTTTATTAAATAAAACCATATTTGTTGATTACTATAATAGTGACTTGTTTTGTTTTCGATTTTCACTATGGAATTCTCTAACTATGTCACTATGGATATTTTTGAGTGTAGAAATTGAAATATACTTTACTTCAAGCTAAATTTAAAGCACTTGAATTTTGTTAACTCTCATTTTACCGAACTTTACCCAAAAATTAAAGAAACCGAGCTAATAGCTGTGTTTGGGTACTCAACATTGGGATCCCGCGGGATCCCAATTTTTACCAAAAAGCGTTTTCTTACTACACAATTGGGTAAATGAGAGCTGTCATGAGAGAGTAATATTCTTGTTCTTCTTGCACGAGAAAGCCCAGACTTTTTTTTCGTGTAAATTTGAGTAAATTGTTTTAATCAGCTGTTATATCATCAGTTGGGTGCAACTAGTTCAATTGAACTCTTCACTGATTTGAAACAAAGACCACAACTAATAGCTCTTTTAGTTCAATCGATCATTTCATTCATTCAGAAAATATGTTTATCATTTACAAAAATTAGTATAATAATTGCAAAAGCCTATCGGTGACTTTACAACTCCATAAAATTACCGACAATTTTGTGAAGACACTTGTTTAAATGTGTTAAAGAGTTAAATGTGTAAATAATAATTTGATAAAATATGTATTCCTTTTTGTAAATAGAAATGCCTAAAAAGGAAATTTTTATTAAATTTTTGATTTAAAAAGGGGTTTAACTAGAAAAGCTATCTAGATTTTTACAACAAATTGAACAAGAACTAGAAAGAGCGCTCACCAAAACGAACTATAATGCACAAATCATTGACATTTGTTTTTCGGGCTTCAAATTTGGTTTTTCGCGTTCGTTTACTTTTGTGCATTTTTGTTATTTCGGGAGAGTATTTCTTGTTAACTCTCATTTTACCGAACTTTACCCAAAAAGTAAAGAAACAGAGCTAATATTTATATTATTTACATTTGACTTAGAAGCAAATAGTTTTGGAACTTCGTTCCTTTTCTACTTAGATATATACATAAATATATTTTTTTAATTTATGAAATTTATGTACATTATTATTAAACGGAAGGAAAAAAATTTACAAAAACCTTTATGAAGCAGAGGTATAAGATAAAAATGAGAAATAGAAAATAAAGTAGATAAAATTATGATGAGATGAGTTCATTGATATGTACATGTTGTGAGAGTTGGCATCTTCCATTAAAATTTAGAGTCAATCTTTCGATTTTATCCAGAACGAGTTCGAAGCCAGCGAGGCTATGTAGGCGTCGGGTGGAATAGTGCCATGGTAGTTTAAATATCATTTTAAGTAGCTTATTTTGTGCTACTTATAGTTTTTTTATATGACATTTTGCAGACGTATACCAAACTGGAGCACAGTAAAACATTAAGGAGTGGAATATAGATTTGATGATGAGTTTTTTATTGTCTATGTTAATTTCATTTCTGTTAATAATTGGGTACATTATTCTAATAATTTTGTTAATTTTGTCCACTACATAGGGAATATGATTATTAAAATTAAGCTTTGTATCAAGCATTACGCCCAAGTATTTGACGTTGTTTTCCCATGGAATATCATGGTTCATGAAACGAGGTAAACTCTGGGGTATAAAACAAGACTTACGTTTTCTTGTAAAATAAATAGCCTGCGTTTTTTCAGGGTTAACCAAAATTTTCCATTTATCAAAATAATTACTCAACCCAGTAAGAGCAGACTGCAAGTTTGTAATAATATCAGCTGAATAAACATCAGAACCAAGAATTGATGTATCATCTGCAAATATAGACGTAATGCAATTGGAAAATGTTGGAATGTCAGCAGTAAAGATGTTGTAAAGAACTGGCGACAGGCAAGAACCTTGTGGACATCCTGCAATGATATTTACTTGTTGTGAACAGGTTTTACCCAAGTAAACGCTGAACGATCTATTTTGAAGAAAGTTTTGAATAATTTTTATGAGTTCAATTGGAAAGTTGAATTTTTTCAATTTAAAAATAAGTCCATTATGCCAAACGGAGTCAAACGCAGCTTTTATGTCTAGCAATATCATTCCAGTCGATTTGCCGTTTTGAAAATTATTTTTAACTAATTTTCTGATTTAGTTCATTTGCCGTATTATGTTCACTTCTGAACCCGAATTGTTGCGATGGAAGTATATTGTTTGCATCGATGAAATTAATAAGATTTTCCTTAATAATTTTTTCCAAGATTTTACTTATAGAAGAGAGCAGACTTATTGGTCTATAAGAAAGTGGAGAATCAGGAGGTTTATTTGGCTTGAGTATTGGTATGGTTTTTGAGATTTTCCAATCACTGTGAAAGTATCATAATTTAAGGCAAGCATTAAAGATGTTCGTTAGATAGTTGATACCTTTATTAGGTAAATTTTTTTGACATTTATTATTAATACCGTCTAAACCTGGAGTTTTTTTTTGTTTTTAAGTTTTTTTATAATTACACCAACTTTTTCAGTAGTAGTGAAGTAACAGTTTTGTGGGATTGGGTTAATATTACGAATAAGGTTTGCAACACCATTAACCTCAGTAATCGTAGTAGTATCACTTAAATTTGATGAAATAAAGTGGTTCAAATTAAAGTTGTGAGCCAAAATTTCAGCCTTTTCTTGCTGTGTGAAACATACTACATTGTTTTGTTTTAAAATTGGAATATTGCTAGATTTCTTCTTTAACATTTTTGAAACTTTCCAAAAAGGGAAAGGAAAAAGATGCTATGTCCAAATTGGACAACATGTTATTCCAAGTTTGGTTTCTGAAGTGGTTTGGTTTGGTTTCATTCGTAATATTTTTATTTAAACGTGTCATAGCTCGACGATCGTTAACATCTCTGTAACGCTTCCAGTTTCTTTTAAATACGTCCCTTAATTGTATCATAATTTTTATGTGTTTGGTAAGGTTTTAGAGGTTGCTGCTATTCTGCGTTTGGGCACACTTTCAACTATTCCCATTTTTACTACATTATTAAAAACATTTATCATGTTGTTAATTTGAGTGCTGTTGTTTATTTCATTAAAACTATTCGCCACAGGAAGATTCCTGTTTATGAATTTCATAAAATGCGGCCAGTTTGCCTTGCTGAAAGCGTAGCATCAATTGTCTACCATTTCATAATTTAAATTAATTGTACTAATGATTGGTAGGTGGTCAGAACTCAAGTCATTTATAACTTTTACTGCGGACATATTTTGAGATATGTTAGTTAGAAAAAAACCTAGAGTTGACGGTTGTGTACTTGGATCAGCCGGAATATAAGTATATTCATGGGGAAATACTATTTGTGTTTGGTTTAGTTGGAGTATCTCATATTATATGTTACCCCAGCCATTACATCTTTGATATCCCCAATAACTATGTCTGCAGTTAAAATCTCCTCCTAATATGTATTTATTTGAGCTCGTTAGTTTACGAATATCTGTTGCAAATGTTTGTTTTCTTCTAGGGTCCCTGTTTGTTGACCCACCAGGATAATAGCAAGAATAAATATTTATAAAGTCATTACCAGATTTTACCTTAACACCTATGTTTTCAATCAGTTCTGTGTTAATAGGAGGTATAAGTTGATGCTGAATGTGTTTTTTCATTAAAATAGCTACTCCACCTCCTCCACCACGTTGTCGATCGTATCTGTAGCAGTAGAAGTTTTGATGTTTTATTGTAATTTTTTTATTTAGCCAGGTTTCACAAAGTAAACAAATGTCAATATTGGTTTTTTCCAAGAAATGGAATAATTCGTCTTTTTTAGTGCGAATGCTACGAGCATTCCATTGTAATAACGTTATGTTGCTGTTCATTGGTACAAAAATTTGCATACAAGGTTTGTAACAACCTCAAATTGCTCTTCACGAGACCTGCATTTTTTTAAATTTGAAATTAATTTAAACGTAAGATTTTTTAATTCTTCTAAAGAGAACAAATTATTATTGTCGTTATTTTGGGTGAATGTTTGGTTTTAACCCGTTCTAGATGGATTTGGTGTTTCGCTCTGATTTAAAGCATTTGGAAAATTAACGTTGTAATTTGATTGGTTGTTGAATTGTTGGCTTCTTTGTCTGGTACTCTTTGGTTGAGCACGTTGCCTTATTTGCATATATGTTTCCCTATTAGGGCAGTCAGGGGACATAGCTTTATGGGGGCCTTTACAATTAGCACATTTTACAATGGTTGACTTGCATTCTTCAGTTTTGTGATTCCCGGAGCAATGGGCACAAAATGTTTTTATATTGCATCTGCTGGCACCGTGTCCATACATCTGACAATTGGGTCAGTTTTGTTTTGTTGGGTTTTTGGTATTCCCACCTGACTTTTATGTAAGGAGTGCAATCATAAAAATGTTAACACACATTTTTGCCTATAACTTTGGTTTAAAGCTTCTCATATTTTTATTTTCGACAATTTACATTTTAAAAATATGTCAGTTAGTAAATTAATTTACATCATGAGTTTTAATTTGCAATTTTTTACACAATGAACGATGAAAGAAAAGTGCGTTCAAAAATAATTAAATATTTTCAACAAAACCAAACATGGACATACAAAAAAATTGCCAAAGAGACTAATGTATGCCGCCAAACAGTTTCAAAAGTGGTAAAAATGTATCTGGAACACCTAACAATTGAAAGGAAGCCGGGAACAGGAACAACGACATCGGTAAGGCATATAAAGTTAAACGCATCCTTAAGAGAGCTCCTAACACATCTGGCAGAAAAACAGCTCGGTTAGCCCAATGCTCGCACTTTTTTGTACGTAAAGTGAAACGTAAGACAGGACTAAAGTCCTACAAAGTTCAAAAAGTTCAGGATAGAAACGCTTTTAAAAATTTGGAGGACAAAACCAGAGCTCGAAAATTGAAATCAAATTTTATACAAAAATACAACTGTTGTGTAATGGACGACGATACTTATGTCCTGGCTGATTTTTCGCAGCTCCCTGGTCAAGAATTTTATGTTTCCGATGTTCGAGGAAATGTTGCGGAAAAATTTAGTTCGAAAAAGCAAACAAAATTCCCTAAAAAATTCCTAGTATGGCAAGCCATATGTAGCTGCGGCCAAAGAAGCCAGTCATTTGTGACATCTGGCTCTATAAACAGCGAATTTTATATCAAGGAGTGTTTGCAGAAGAGACTTCTTCCATTTTTGAGTCAGCACAATGTATCCACTTACTTTTGGCCAGATTTAGCATCTTGTCACTACAGCAAGAAAGCGCTGGAGTGGTATAACGGTAATAATGTGGTTTTTGTACCAAGAGAGGCAAATCCACCAAACTGCCCGGAGCTCAGGCCAGTGGAGAGATATTGGGCTCTTGTTAAAAGAGAATTAAGGGCACAAAAAAGGTCTCCCAGGACATGCAAGATTTCAAACATAGATGGACCACCTGCTTTAAAAGTTGACAGAAACTACCATAAAAGCCTTAATGGTAGGGTTTCCGGAAAAAGTGGATAACTTTGTTCGTACTGGTTAGCATTCCATGCGGTTTTTTTTTGTTTGATTTTGTATTAAATTTCATTTAATAAAAATTTGGTTTGAAATCTTAAAATTCAGTGGTTTGTTTTTTATTTAACTTTATGTGTGTTAACATTTTTATGATCTCACTCCTTAGTTGATGGCTGAGTAGTTTTGCCTTAATTCTCTTAATGTGATTGAATTTTTTTCAAAGTAGACAATAAATATAATTTGTTCGTTGTTACTGTCCCTAGCTCCAGCATAGGCTATACACCTTTTGCAACTGTAATTCAGAAAATATCAATTGAAATTCAGAATTTCCATTTGAAATTCAGAAAATATCAATTGAAATTCCGAATTTCCATTTGAAATTCAGAAAACATCAATTGAAATTCAGAATTTCCATTTGAAATTCAGAAAACATCAATTGAAATTCAGATTTTCCATTTGAAATTCAGAAAATATCAATTGAAATTCAGAAAATATCATTTGAAATTCAGAAAATATCAATTGAAATTCAGAAAATATCATTTGAAATTCAGAAAATATCATTTGAAATTCAGAAAATATCAATTATTATTCAGAAAACATCAATTGAAATTCAGAAAATATCAATTGAAATTCCGAAAATATCAATTGAAATTCAGAAATCGTCATTTGAAATTCAGAAAATATCAATTGAAATTCAGAAACCGTCATTTGAAATTCAGAAAATATCAATTGAAATTCAGAAAATATCATTTGAAATTCAGAAAATGTCAATTGAAATTCAGAAAATATCATTTGAAATTCAGAAAATATCATTTGAAATTCAGAAAATGTCATTTGAAATTCAGAAAATATCAATTGATATTCAGAAAACATCAATTGAAATTCAGAAAATATCAATTGAAATTCTATTGATATTTTCTGAATTTCAAATGACGATTTCTGAATTTCAATTGATATTTTCTGAATTTCAATTGATGTTTTCTGAATTTCAATTGATATTTTCTGAATTTTAAATGATATTTTCTGAATTTCAAATGATATTTTCTGAATTTCAATTGACATTTTCTGAATTTCAAATGATATTTTCTGAATTTCAATTGATATTTTCTGAATTTCAAATGACGGTTTCTGAATTTCAATTGATATTTTCTGAATTTTAAATGACGATTTCTGAATTTCAATTGATATTTTCTGAATTTCAATTGATGTTTTCTGAATTTCAATTGATATTTTCTGAATTTCAAATGATATTTTCTGAATTTCAAATGATATTTTCTGAATTTCAATTGATATTTTCTGAATTTCAAATGATATTTTCTGAATTTCAATTGATATTTTCTGAATTTCAAATGGAAAATCTGAATTTCAATTGATGTTTTCTGAATTTCAAATGGAAATTCTAAATTTCAATTGATGTTTTCTGAATTTCAAATGGAAATTCTGAATTTCAATTGATGTTTTCTGAATTTCAATTAATATTTTCTGAATTACAATTGCAAAAGGTGTAGTAACAATTTTAACATCGATACATTTAAGGCCCATGTCTAAAAGTCTGGACTTAACAACTGGAATCATTTTTTTTATATGGAGTATAACTGTTTTTTCACTTGAAACTAAAACAACTTAAGCACCGTAAGTTGTTTTTCACGTGGAAAAATTTCAGTCGAACTTTAAATACTTTATTTAAACAAATGAAAATTTTGGACCTATCGCCCATATACTTAAGCACCGTAAGTTGGAAAAATTTCACTCGAACTTTAAATTCGTCAAATTGCAATTTAATTTAAACAAAAGAAAATTTTTTAATTTTATAACAAAGACACAATCAATATAAACACAAAATGTCACTTTTTCCCAAGAAAAATAATAGTCTTGTACATTAAATTTGTGTGAAAACAAACTACATAATTTTCACGTGAAACTGATTGTCGTGAAAAATCATTTTTTTTATATGGAGCATAACAGTTTTTTCACGTAAAACTCAAACAACTTACGGTGTTTTTAGAGAAAATGTGTAATTTTTGTAAAAAAATAAATAATTATGAAATCACAAAATAATTTTTTTTTTAATATATTGTAAATGTAAATAAGAATATTAAAAGTATTTTTTCAATACTAATAAATATATATAATAATAAAAAATAATTTTCCAAATTATGTTTTACAATTAATGCTTATATGCTTATATATCGAGCAGAGATCATCAATGAATCGATTTTTTGCTATTCATAGTCACTCATGAAATTTAAAATATAAGTGAGTATAATTCATTGAAATTCAACCACTCTGACGTACTCATACTCACAATGAAGTTGATTTATAATTTTAAGTTGCAATAAATATGAATCCCATGTCGATATCATACTCATACCATCGCAAATCTGTTTGACTCATCAATCTACTCATATAGATTCATAATTTTAGAAAAATACTTATAATACTCACTATTGACTTAACTCATTCAGCTCATTCTACTCATCCATCTATAAACACATCTATAGTATAGTAAACACATATATAGTAAACACATGTACTATATAGTAAACACATGTATAGTATTTTAATGTTCGTATTCGAGTCATACTCATTTTGCATCGTGCATACACATTAAGTGAAGCAGAGTCGAAATCAGCAACGTCATAAATGTTGTTTGGTATAAGTATGATGAGTACATTAAACTTAATAGGAAGTATGAGGTTCGACAACATTTCAATACGTATAAATGCGTATAAGTACAATAAATCATGATTCAACTCTACCTACTTTTTTACTATTCATTACTGATCTTTGATATCGAGCCATAAACACCAAACAAGCTTAAGTGACATGATTTTCGATTTTCGTTTTTTAATAAAAATCTATAGTTCTTAATCAGTTACATTATTTCAAAATTTTGTAACTCTGGGAAGTCCCGTTAAGAATTTAAACAAAAAGCAAAAATATCTTACATGGGGTTTCTAGAAGACGTTCGTTGTCATACGATTGAGTGACTACATGTATTTTGTTTTTGTATTGCATGTATTTTGTTATTGTATTTTCGTTCGTGTTGAGCAAAACGTCATCTAGAACCACCACCTTAAGTGCCAACTCCTATGCACAAACTACAGTTTGTTTACATTTTTCGTGAACGCAAAGTGTCGCTTAAGCTTTTTTCTTTATTGAATAACTTAACCCTCTAACCGGCCTAAGCTTTTTTGGAATGAAATTTATACCATGTGTTCCTCACGAAAAATAAACAATAAGTTCTTCTACAAAATTTTTTTTCGTTGCCTACTTTAGGCGATATGGGCCAAAATAGTTTAAGGGTGAATCTCGAAATCTAGCGCATACAAATTACTAGGTTTATGCACAAATTACTTCTCTTACCAAGATGTAACTGCAATAAAAAAATTACATTTTTTGTGCTGTTACTTAAGAGCATGTAGCGATTTTCGTTTTTCGAAAAATGCGAAATTGAGCGAAAACGCACCAAAACTTCAATATATATTATTCAAACTTATAAACTTTGCTACCTATACTAAATATATTCTTTTTGCCAAATTTCAGAAAAATCCGTCCATTCATTTTGAAGTTAAGGCGATATCCTTTAAAGGTATCCTTATGGAATCGTGTGCGTCGTTGAACCAAAGTAAGGAACTTTTTGAATAGCTTAAGCTCCAATCTTACTTCCTGGTCAATGTCAATTGTTTTAGTCAATTTAAATATGTTTTTAAGATTTTTGAAAATTTTGGTTGTTTTAAAATATTTAATTTTTGAAATTTTACGAAATTTTATTTTTGACACTTTCTCGCTTCCAAACCGTGCATTGTATACAAAAAAATTCTTCGAAAAAAATTTAATAAATTTTGTATTCTCTTGAAAAAGCATAATTTCTTATTACAAAATACTCCTTTGGCGCATTTCTGGTCAATTTAATATACCCTGCCTGGAGGCGGGCTTGCCGGTTAGAGGGTTAAAGACTTGGGCAGGTTCGGGCATTTATTATGCATCTTTGGATGCGTCGTTCAAATTTCTTTCATTTGACACTTAATATGTTTATAAATTTTTGGACCCAACATGAAAAAACGGGAACAATTAAAATTGGGTCATTTTTAATCCCTAAAAGTGAGATTGGATAGCTAAGAAGTAAAAACTACTTCTTATTTTTTTATCCTGTACAATATATCCAAATTTCATCAAAATCGGTATTGTGTACGACCAAAAACAAAAAAAAAATTATAAAACTCTTTCCCCTGTAAAATGTTAGTTTTGTCGCTTAAGCTTTTTTGGCTTTCATGACTCGATATAATATAATAAGTCTGTTTCTTTACTTTTTGGGTAAAGTTCGGTAAAATAAGAGTTAACAAGAAATACTCTCACGAAGTGACAAAAGTGTACAAAAGTAAACGAACGCGAAAAACAAACGTCATTAGATTTGTGCATTATAGTTCGTTTTGGTGAGCGCTATTTCTAGTTCTTGTTCAATTTGTTGTTAAAATCTAAATAGCTTTTCTAGTTAAACACCTTTTTAAATCAACAATTTTAATAAAAATTTCCTTTTTAGGCATTCTATTTACAAAACGAAATACATAGTTTATTAAATTTGGAAAATATTTTAATATTAAACAAAAGCTTCGATTTATTTACATATTTATCTCTAACACATTTAAACAAGCGTCTTCAAAAAATTGTTGGTAATTTTATGGAGTTGTAAAATCACCGATAAGCTTTTGCAACTTTTATACTAATTTTTGTAAATGATAAACATATTTTCTGAATGAATGAAATGAGCGATTGAACTAAAAGAGCTATTAGTTGTGAACTAGGTCTTTGGTTGAAATTAGTGAATAGTTCAATTGAACTAGTTGAACCCAACTGATGATATAACAGCTGATAAAAACAATTTACCCAAATTTACACAAAAAAAGTCTGGGCTTTTTCGTGCAAGAAGAACAAGAATATTACTCTCTCATGACAGCTCTCATTTACCCAATTGTGGAGTAAGAAAATGCTTTTTGGTAAAATTGGGATCCCGCGGGATCCCAATGTTGAGTACTCGAACACACCTAATATGCAACATATTTGTGCTAATATCAGAGCTTTGAAGAATTAATTCCTTAATTCAATTTTTCAATTCTGAATTAAAAATTCGATGAATTAATTCACTAAGTACCATATATTGAATGGAATTAATTCATATTTGCTTTCGTTCGATTTATTTTGTTCCGAATTAATTCAATTGCAATAGTTCTTTTTATTAAATCAAATGAATTAATTCACTGGTGAACACGTTCAATTTTATAAATCGAACGGAAAAAAGTGAATTAATTCCATACTGAATTAATTCACTACTGAATTCGTTCAATTTCATTTTCGTTCAGTGAATTAAAAAAAAATAAAATTACGTTCAGTGAATTAAGAAAAAATAGAATTACGTTCAGTGAATTAAAAAAAAAAATAATAAGTTCACTGAATTGAAAAAAAAATAAAATAAGTTCACTGAATTGAAAAAAAATAAAATAAGTTCACTGAATTCAAAGCCTGTTTTCTGCCGTTCAGTAGAAGAAAACAATAATGTACAAATAAAATTTTTAAATAAGCAATTTTACAGCGTGTGCTAGTAAAAATAAGCAAATTAGAAACCGGATGCTGTTTATCAACCTACATGATTCAAAAATAAAGCCTTTTACTATTAAAAATAAAAACTACAGATATAGATACATTTGGAAAAAAATATAACTATATAACTGGTTTGAAAAATTAATAGTTATATTTTTTTTCCAAATTTATCTATAAAAGTAAAGTTTTTATTTTTAATAGTAAAAGGCTTTATTTTTGAATCATGTAGGTTGATAAACAGCATCCGGTTTCTAATTTGCTTATTTTTACTAGCACACGCTGTAAAATTGCTTATTTAAAAATTTTATTTGTACATTATTGTTTTCTTCTACTGAACGGCAGAAAACAGGCTTTGAATTCAGTGAACTTATTTTATTTTTTTTCAATTCAGTGAACTTATTTTATTTTTTTTTCAATTCAGTGAACTTATTATTTTTTTTTTAATTCACTGAACGTAATTTTATTTTTTTTAATTCACTGAACGAAAATGAAATTGAACGAATTCAGTAGTGAATTAATTCAGTAAGTTATTAATTCAGTAAGGAATTAATTCACTTTTTTTTCCGTTCGATTTATAAAATTGAACGCGTTCACCGGTGAATTAATTCATTTGATTTAATAAAAAGAACTATTGCAATTGAATTAATTCTTTGAATTTGTTGTTTGATGAACGCGTTCATTTGAACGAATTCAGTGAATTACTTAAGAAAAGGAATTCATTCAATTCTAGAGAAAATTGAATTCGATTGGTAGTGAATTCATTCAAAAAGGAATTAATTCTTCAAAGCTCTGGCTAATATAAAACAAACAATTTTAAGAATTTAAAAAAGAAAAAGTTAATAACAATGTTTTATTCAGTGTTGCCGTTTTGGTTATTTTTAACCAAAATTGATTATTTTTTTTTCCAATATGGAGATGTGAACTTTTTTTTTTCATTTTGGTAACTTTTTTGGCAATCAAGTATACCTATAAATTTTTTTCTGTGTTTTTAGGTTTATGTACTGCTTATGCTTGTAAGAAGCTTCCCGTACAAATTGAATATCTTTGTAGGAACATTTGTAACTTTTTTGAGCATAATTCGAAACGTATTCTTGAATATAAAGAATTTCAAGATTATTGCAGTGTAGAGCCACATAAAATATTAGGTATTTCTGGTACCCGGTAACTGGTACTATGTAATGTAATCAATCGTATAACTGAGCAGTGGCCTGTTTTTCATTTATATTTTATATCGTTCGACTTGGTAGTAAACGGTAAAAAGCTTGTAAATTGGGTTAACTAGTAGGCGATTCTAGCTTTAAGGTTTATTTTTTCTTTCTCTCATATATTCTTAATATAATAAATAAAGAAATTCAATCAGAAGAAATACGTCTTCCATATGTTAATGGCCAATTCAAATTAAATTTTAAATTAGTATTGAGCAATTTCACCAAAAGTAATTATGTTAATAGTTTAATTTCATTAAAAACGGTTAATTTACTTGATGAAATTAATTGATGTCATTAATTAAATGTAGAAAAAATTTTATTTTCCGTAAAGCTGAACTATGTTTAAATAAAAGTAACTTGTCCAACTTAAAAAAAATATGAAATTAAAAAAAAATACAATCTTTTTATATAGAACTTTTAAAAGAAATCTCAAAATACTTTGAATTTTCAAGAAAAGATTTAAAACATCTTGCCATAATAACACCAAATTAAATTTTAAATAATTGAGAAATAACTTTGGAGCCATTTAGAAATAACTTTTTAACCCAATTGAAATTATTAAGATTTTCGAAAATTACAGAATTAAACAGTGATATAGTTGAATTTTGGGATGAAGAATCCAAATACAAAAAGGGAATGGATGAGTACTGTTTTGAATAACTAATTTATTTTGATCACAATTAGGGTATTCAATCGATTAATCGTTATTCGATTTTTGAGAAAAATTGTTCGAATAATTTAAAATGTCCAAATTTTGAATAACGAATAATTCGAATAATTCCATACGATTAATCGATTAATCGAAATTGGTAGAAAATTACAAAAATGTTTTAAATATATAAATTTTTTATTAAAGTAAATGTGCCAAAATCTCAAAACTTTTTTAAAAAATTGTGATAAAAAATTTGGTGTAGGCTTGTACCTATCCGGGATTTCATTCTGGCCTAAGAAAATAATTAAAACACGATATTTTCGAATTTCTAGAAATATTTGTTAGCTTCAATTCAATGAGAATTTCATGTTTTCAAGTAAGAGCGTTAATAATCATCTTAAATCCAAAAGAAAAACAACATAAAAATATTACAGTTTGCTTTGTCATCTTCCACTCCGTTGTTGTGACTTATCTAGAAAAGTAGTGGTATCTATTTACGTATAATAAATTTTTAATTATTTTTTATGACTTTTAAAACGTTCAAATTAAACGAAAGCATTAATAATTATTGTAATTAATGATCATTAGAATTATTAATTATAATTATTGCTCAATGTAATAAAGCACTCTGAATTAATAAAATAAAGGGATGGAGGTACGGAAACTTAGAGGGGAAATCAACTCTCAACAGAATTCCTCTCTACATTTACGTTTTTTATGCACCGATAAAATTTCTCGGTTGTTGCCTACTAAATTTTCAACTGAGTCTCAGGTGAAATACCCCTTACTAAGGCTCAGTTAAAGAAGTTAATTGAAGATAACTAAATTGTTAGTTGAAAAAAGTGTCAACATGTGTAACTGAGAAATCAGTTACTTGGAACGATTTCTTAATTAAAATTAAGACCAATTTTTTTAAAAACTGTGACAATAAACAAGAGCTTCACATACATATTTTGATCTTTTTATTAATATATGCACAAGAATAAAATTAAATGCCATTTAATACACTTCATAAATTATTTTCTTTTAAATTATGTTTTTTTATTTCCACTCATGGTTTCATACGGCAACACGTATTTTTGAAGAATTATTTCTTAAATGTCCTTTTATATATTTCTGCTCGTCATCTATAGAAAAAATATAAATTTTTCCTAAAAGATCTAATCAAAAAACAAACACTTATCTTAAATTGTGCTGTTCCATCTATATTAATTAAAAATACCCGTTTTCCCATGGTGTTTTAATTAACGTTGTGGACCAAATACGCCAAAATATGCTTTTAAATGAGCGAAATAAAGAAAAATAAATTGAAATTAAATTGTTCTTGTTGATTGTCTTTGAAAAATATATGACAATTTCAAAACTATATATTTTTGTGTATACATAAGTTGATTTCAATTATTTCAGTTATTTTGAATTTTTTTAGTCTTAACTGAGGAATTATTTAACTGAGCAACTGAAAATTTTTTTCGGTGTGTATTCAATGCATACCAGAGAACTGCAACTGCTGATTGCAAAACCAAATCAACACCCGAATAAACATTCGTTTGCGTTCAAGCGCCGAATATTCTCAAATACACATATTCGTTGCTGATTTTAAATCAATCCAACCAAGTGCTTTTTGTTTCATCTTTGATTTAATCATTGGTCGTTTTCATACCATTCATTTATTTATTTATATGCTGTTCCATACACAAGACTAAGAGTCTCATATTACAGTATAGAACTGAGTCTGTGGAAAAATAAAAATAGTTAAAATTAGAAATTTTTAACATATAAACTAATTACAATTGATAAATAAAAACCGTTAATATTAGAAATTTTTAACTTAAAAACTAATTGCAATTGATCAAAAAAAAAAAAAAAAAAAACAAAAAGAAAATATATGTAACATATATATTAATTAATTAAACAATCATATTGAAAACTATTAAGAGCATCAAACTAATTAATTACCTAGCATTTTGTAATCTAATCAGTGTGTGAAAAAATTAATAATGGTTTCCTTAAACTGTTGTGCGTTACATAATAGTTGAGTGTCATGAGGAAGTGAGTTCCAGAGAGGAATGGCATGAATATAGAACTGCCATTTGGACATTAGGCTATTGTGTTCGATTGATATTAGTCTTTTGCCTCTGCTAGAGAAGTTTGAGAAATTTAGTTTTTCAAATAGGTGTTTAGGCTGGCGCGTATAAATAATTTTATGTAGAAATATTAAGATGCGCGTTTTTAGCAAATCGTCAAAGCTAATGCCGTATAGTTTAATAGCAAACAATGATATTCTCGCACGTCTTTTCAATCCAAAAACATAGCGGGCAATATTGCTGAAGACAACTTTTAATTTACCACTACTTATTTCATCACAGCTAGCAAAGAGTTCACAACCATAAAGCAAAATCGGAACTAAGTACGTCTTAGCAAGTAACATTCTTATTTTAATTGGTGTGCAATGTTGAGTTTCCCAAAGTGATCTTATCATCGAAAAGGTACGACCACAAGCGTTATTAATATGATTTGACCATGTGAGTGAGTTATTGAAATAAATACCAAGATTCTTGGCAGATTTTACAATTTCTATTTGCTGATTGTTAATATAGATTTTCGGTGTTAAATTGATTTTGGCTAACCGCTTTTGAATAACAATACATTTGGATTTTTTAGGGTTAATACTAAGACCATTTGCGGTTGCCCATAAATAAATATAATTTAATTTCTGATTTAGAGTGTTAACACACTGTTCAAACGAGGCTTCATTACAACTGATATACAGTTGGACATCATCTGCATACATCCTAATCTTGCAGTATTTAAGTATGAGCGGGAGATCATTTGAGTACAATGAAAACAAAAGTGGACCAACAATAGAACCTTGCGGAACACCTCTTGTCAAGGGCAGTGGTTGTGATTTTCTGCCAGTTGCTTCGACACATTTAATAAATGGTACAGTGTACATTCCCATTATAAAACAATAAGATTTTATTTATTTTTTATTTTATAAAACAACTAATACTTTGATTTATTCATGTGAGTTCAAATATTCGATCAGTGTGATTTTATTCAACAGTATGATTTTATTCAACAGTGTGATTTTATTCAACAGTGAGTTTTTTGAGCGATTAAATGTCAATAAAACATGTTCGACAAACGACTCAATCTGATCCGAACTACGCGTTCAGCAGCATGGTAGTGAATTTATTCATTGTTGAGTGATTAAATATATTAAGAATTTTAGTGTATGTTTAATCAAGAAATAAGTTAATTTTGCGGTTCTCTGATGCATACGAAAGAGATACAAATTAATGTACGCGGTCTTATATTCTTCTTTAACTCTTTAACTCATTGCGGTGTCGTTCGCCCCGATTTGGATAAAATTTTAATATGTGAAAGAGGGGACAGAAAAAATAAAAATAATGACAAAATCTGATCTCAATTATTACATTTTTTTATTTTTATGAATTTCAGAAGCGTTACTGAATTTATTTTTGTTCCTTTTTTAAATAAAATTATTAGAAACACAACAAGTGTATATATATTATTTTACAGAAAATTTTTTCGATTAATCGATTAATTTTAAAATTTTGTTCGATTAGCCGGTTAAGAAAAAAAGTTTCGAAATAACCTTGATTTTATTAACAATATAATGCAATTAAAAAAATTGTGCAAAAACCAAAATCATTCCCACTATGTGTGGTCTGCCAAAGAGATGTTTTAACCTTTTAGAATAATATTTTTTATACTTCAAATAACACAGTGATGAATTCTACCTGAAACTAATTTGTGGATCTCTAATTGGAATGAAATTAAATTCAAATTTTTTAGTTATTAACGGTGGGTCTCATACTGAAGGTTTTAGAGTACGAGACCCACCGAAGTAAGTATTTAATATGTAAAAGAATCTAAAATACAAATTTTGTTAATAATTAAATTTAAATAATATTGAGCATTGTAAAGTTATAGGAGATTTACAAAAAGAAATCTTCATACAAAATTTGTTCAATAAACCTCCTATAATTTTACAAAGCATTTATGAATTTAGGGGTAAATATTTTAATATATTTAAATAAAAACTAAGAAACTTTAAATTTTGGTTATTTTTTTTCTCATTTGGTAACTTTTTTTAAACATTTTGGTTACAAAAAATTTTTGTTTGTGGCAACACTGGTTTTATTAAAACGTCCATCATGGAAATAGATATTAAGGCCCTGTGCGAGGTGGCTAAATTTATTCTAAATTACCCGATTAAAAAGGATGATATGAGAACATATCCAATTTGATAGAATACAATAACTAATCAGATACAATTTAATCCGAAAAATGGTGAATACAATTGTATCTACATGGATCAAATTGGATTTAATTACTTTAAATTATATACAATTTAATCCGAAATTTGACCAGACATTATTGTATTAAATAATATCTTAATATTTAAAATTTGATGCAATTAATTTTAAATATTAATTGCATATCAGTCCCCAGTCACCTGGGGACTTATACAAACCTAGCAAGCGGGCTTTAGCCCGCTTGTTTCTAATCACTTGGATTGCTCAACAAATGGGGTTAGATTCTCCCTATTTTAAAAAGAATGTTCTGTCCGACACTTCTTTCACCCTAATTTTTAATACCGAATTCGATGATGAAGGATTTTACTTTAACTTTTAATTTTTAATTATATTTTACATAAAACAGCGATAAACAGTATGCCTTTTCAATTTTATCACTTCAATTTATATTTTTACACAATTGAAAAATTCCATTGCAATATTTAATATTCACTAATTGGATTTAGTTAAATTACTTACTGTAGAGTGAAAAATTGCCATTTCTATTTCAGCTATTTCTCCATGTCCAAGATGCAAAATATGTACTTGGTGAGGTGTAGTTTTTTTTCTAAACATATTTCATAAAAAAAAAATTTAATAAAAACCTTTTATTTGTTAGTTTTTCAATTTTTTGTTTCTCTTTTAATTTTTAGTCGTATTTTTTTCTGACATTAAATTAATAGGCTGTTTCATATATTTGTGCTTTTATTGTGGATTTATTAAATCTAGATTTTTTTTGGATTTCATAAATCCATTTTTTGTATGAAAAATTCTAAATCCAGGTGATTAAAAAACACGCTAAATAATGGATATAACGAGCTCTCCTAGAAAAGCAAGAATTTGCAAGCAATCTTTAACAACTTCTGAGGTCAACCCGGTACGAAAAACCAATATGAAATTATATTGCTAAAAAATGCTAAAAAGAATTTGTTATCCTACTGGAGATGCCATAACCGTAACTGAAACCTTATCGGAAGTAAAGCTTCACTCTTCTCCACCGATTATAGAATACAAAATAATAAAAAAAAATTGGAAACTCTCAAAATCAACACGAACCCTCCAAAAATCCGCCACTAGATTCTTTTTATCAAACTAAACCTAAAAATATCAAAATCCCCGAAGTTTTAGTTCAAAAAACACGTTTAATAATTTTGGCCAGCTTTTCGGATCAAATACTCTGTGGTTACTACTAAACTACTGCACAATTCGACATTATATGGAAAATGTCATCAAAAGTTTCATGAATTGCTATGTCATGCCAATTCAAACAAGGTGTTATGCCATGTTATGCCAACACAATCATACTGTCATAGCATGTCATTGCAACTTAGCTAAGCTG